>CM039087.1:27500-1455917 GCA_022113865.1 Chimonanthus praecox | reverse complement strand
AAAGTCATATCCAATTTTTAAGGTGTTCAGCTTCTGAGCACCTGACTAATCTTCAGAACATGTGCAAGCTTCACTGTCTACCCGCTAAATCTACGCAGAATGATCCTTTTGGGTGGAATGAAAATCGAACCCTGAAAAATCATATCCAATTGATAAAGAAAATAAATAGAAGCCACCTTACTGATTTATACAAAGTAGAAATGGTTCACTACATATTCAATTTAGTCATTTTCATCCGAAGGAGTCATTTTTTTTTTTCTTGGCCTATATTGTTGGCAGCTTTTGTTTGGCCGATCTATGCGCTTCTGTTTATGTCTTTGGACTTTTGCCTTGAATGAATACTTATCCAACATTCAAAAGAAAAAAATACTTATCTAGGTCCTGAAAGAAGAGATGCCTCCTGTGGGATCGACCCAACATACGATTCAGCCTCAGCAGTGGGGAACAGAGGTTGGAAAAATTGGTAATTGATGTTGGGATCTACCTCAATCACCCCTTCCAAAACCTTCACCACTGCAGACATGGAGGGCCTCCTTTCCGGATCATACTGTAAGCACCAACCTCCAACCCTTATCATCTTCTCAACCTCTTCTCGATGACATCTCGTGTCATCTTCGCTTAACCATTCAACAATTTCAATCAGCCGATTCTCATCAGCCCTGTTCTGCAGCAGAGTAATAAGATGCAAACTTGACTCAGGTAGCGAGAAATCCAAGTTCTTTCTTCCACAAACAATCTCAAGAAGAAGAACCCCACAACTGTAAATGTCTACTTTCACAGTAATCTTTGATCGTGTCATTCAGGTGCGAGATAGCCGAGAGTTCCTCGCTCGTTGGTTAGCAGAACGTGGCTCTGATTTCGGTCCATCAACTTGGACAAGCCCAAATCAGATACCTTAGCTGTTTGTTGGGAAGAAACGTCTTTAGTACCTGATGGATACAACAATACTGAACAAAGAAGAAAACAGAAAAAAGAAAATCAACATCATAGCACAAAGATTTACGTGGTTCCATTTCAGTACGACCACAGGCTCAACACGAGTGTACTATGCTCAAAGGCAAGAAATCAATCGTACAATGATTAGACTCCACAGAATCTAACACTGATGATTCTTATCAGTTTCTATGGCAAGGAGATTCAATTTGAAGAGGGGTCTCTTACCATTGAAGATGGCTAGTCTCCTCTTCATTCATGTGTTTTTAATCAATTAGAATTTTATTTTCAGGACTTCTATTTACTGTTTTATTGACCAGGGTTGTCATAGTCAGTTTCGTTTCTTTGCACTTAACATTTAGCTTGATTTTGAGTCCACGTGGCGATGTGGGAGGACTGTATGTAAACTTAAGGATTAATTAAAAGGCCGGCCTGCAAATAATAGAGTTTGGTGTAGATTAGAGTTATTTTAAGAATGCTTCATTTTCAAAAAGTCAGAGAGCCTAACCTAAAAAATAAGATCTGGCACTTGGTATGCCTAGCTCAGTCTCAGTCCATCTCATTTAACTACCAACGGTCAAATAAAGTTTCAAAATCTATTTTAGACCATAATATACATCTTTAAATTTTTCAATAACTACAATTTCGTTTGTAACATTTGAAACTCATTTGCAATTGAGTCCTCGTTACATCAATACATGAGTAATATTTAGGAAGAATGAAATATTGACTATTTTTAAAGTTCACTATTGATATGTAAATATATGGGAACGGGTTCGATGTCTAAATAACCATTACATTTTTTTCTTGAATGGTATAGAAGAAATTTTATTAAAAGAAGAAACAAGTACAAAACAAAGCAAAGCAACAAGAGATAAAAGGCCTACAAGGATGAGGCCTGATAAAAACAAGAAGGCAAAGCAACAAGAACGACTAAGCCACTGCTACACTATTATCTTTACAGTAAAAGAAAAATGTCCGAATTCGGTCCTTCAACACCATTTTTAGCAAAAAATCCATAACACCATTCGCCGATCGACTAATATGTTTGAAGGAAACCTTCATACCCACAGTTAGCCCCTTAATCTCCCTAGCAATTGTGATTAGCCTCTAAGGAGGTCGCCTCGTACCCTTATCCCATCTAATAGTATTGGAAGAATCACTTTCGATTACTAATTTAACTCCCCCTAAGCTAACACCTAAGATCAAGGCTCTCCTAATACTAAGAAGTTCCGCTTCATTAGATTCTTTGACCCCCAGCTTCTGAGAAAACAACACAAATATCGCCCATATAGTCCCTGAGAACTCCCCCAATACTTATTGGACCCGGTTTACCATAAGAGGCTCCCATCCACATGAATTTCCTTATTTAAGAACATTGCATAAGGATTAAATAGTTTGATCCTATCTAATTATACTATAATTTTAATTTCAGTGTATACGAATTTTGGTTTTATAGACCATCATTATATTTATGACCCACCTAATAAGACTAAGATAGCAAAATGAGCTCAAAAGTTTATCTACTATCCATGCATATTGTTTTTCCTTTTTATGTACCATATATTTAGGTAAAATGTCTAAATGGATTTAACAAAAGTTATTGAACAATCTACCAAGACACAACTCATACAATACCGTTACAAAGATCTACATACAATCAATTCTCAAATTTGAAGCATTGCCGGCGCTCAGATGCCTTGAAATCTCAGGAGCCCTGGGCGCAGTACAGGCTCTGAGATTGTGAGTAAAGTCATTGGTCATATTGGTGGAGGCTTAGGCGACAGGTTATTCCACCTATAGCAGTCAGCCCTAGTTTGAAGGATGAAATTACAATAACATTATTAGTTTTTTCTATGTTGTGTTATGTATTTAATATTTTACATTTTATTTACCTTTATTATTATATTTTTAGCTAATCCATTATTAATTCATTGATTATTTAGTTAATTAATATTATTATATGATATTATGCATATGTCAGGGGTTTAGCTGAGTTGCCCAAAATTGAAATCGTTGTGGTTGAGTGAGGAAGATATACAAAGACATTGAGAAGACGTCGAGAAGCTGAAAAGGGTGGGAGAATGGTGTTCGCAGGATGATCTTACAAAGGAGGCCTCCCATGTCTGAGGTGGTGAAGGTTTTGGAAGAAGCCATTAATGTTGAACCCGACATCAATTACCAATAGTTAATTTGTATTTAAGTCTCTATATAATGGGTTAATTGTAAAATAAGCCTCTACAAGTAACATTTTTCATAAAAATGTCATGTTTACAATAATAATAATTATAAATAATAGAATAATCTAACAATGTAACATAATAATAAGTTTCAAACGTTTTAGAAATTATTGAGGACTAACCGTACTAACTCTTTCAAACTACATGTCATTAAGGTTTTTAAGAGTTTAAACTTTAAAAGATTTTCAAAATAACCGAACCGCATTTGATAAAAATTAAAGTTCAACTAGCTTCAGGTGAGGTTTTAAATCTTTGGTCAGGTGAGTACAAGTTTTATTTAATTTTTCTATTCAAGCTCATATTTTATTAAATGGATTTGAGTCAACATATTAGTTAAATAAATTGAGATGCCCAGCCTAAACCATGTTAAATAATACAAAATTAGAGGATTGAGTTGGAAATTCTCACTCCAAACATTCTATCCCAAGTAAAACTGGTAATGGATCAAGGTCACGTCGAGTCTTTGCTCAATTTCAAGTTGCCAAACGTCAGAGATCTGACGGCTGGGATGGATGTTTTCTTTACTCAAATCATAAAAGAAGCAAATGGTGTGACAGATTATTTTGCCAAACTTATTGTTAGACGTTTTCTTTTTATAAGCTTTATATGTTCCTTTTGTAGCTCATGTATTGTCTGGACTGTTCTCTTTTCCTTTTATTTTTTCCTGATTCTCTTTTATCTTGGGTCTAATACTGGTAGACCCTTCTAATCGTTTGTACTTGTTTTCATTTTTTAATGAAATTTCTTTGTTACTGCTCAAAAAAAAAAAAAAATCAAGTTGCCAAACGTCAACTCATTACTTGTTTATTAAATAATTTAGTCAATTTGACTCCAATTTGAATTCAATTCGGACCGGATCAATTTTCAGATTACCCACTTATTTGAACTATAAATCTTTAGCTTATTTTAAAAAATTGAAAGAATATTAAACAATAAAATTAATATAAATCGAAAAGAAATATATGATAAATGTTTAATTACTAAATTTTCAAATATAAAAACATTTAAAAACTAAAATAACTACAAGAGCATTAAAAATGCAAGATTGATAGTTTTGACATATAAACAAATAAACAATATTTTAATACCATCATTAATATCATGTTAAAAAATCAACCTCACCTTCGTAAAGGTAAGGGCCATTGATAGCAAATTATCATTTCCACCCCCTTCTTTTGTGCACATTTTTGTTAAACGGGGGCAGAAACAGCAGAAATTCGAATGATAACATTAAAAATCAATAAAAATTGAATAAGAAGTAACAAAAGAGAGGAAGTAGGGCAAACAAAACACCCAAGATAGCAAAGCTCATCATCATTGACAATGTATCCATTAAAACGTGTATTTGTTGTAACATAAGTTTAATCGCCCCCAGTTTAAAGCCAATCCATCTTAGGCTAATGGAAAGGGACAGTTTCTAATCTTTGACTGACTGTTTATCACTCATATACATCCTAGAATTTTTTTAATTCCAGCAGTAAAAATGTAACTAATTGAAACACTAATACCCAATTCGATCCGCCATCAATAATCTTCCATCTCAAAACACTTTCAGATAAAAATTAGTACCAAAACTTACTCCCACTCATGGGAGTCTGGTTCGAACGTATAATTACGCCGGCTTCTTTCAACCCTGCAATTCTTTCATGTCCTCTGTCAAGAGCATCACCCACCATGGACAAGCTTAGATGATAAAAGAAGCCTTTGCAGATGCTATGTTGCAAGCTATCCCCACATCTGGATTAAGAGTGTTCAGAGGAAATTGATACAGTTGTACAAGCTATTGCATTTATCCCCCCGCATACCCAATTTAAACTGAAAATCATAAGTACAGATCAAACTATATGGATTTACAACTTGTAAGTAGTAGGTATCCATCAGAATGCAAGTTCCGCTCACAAAGCAGAATAATAAGAAATAAATAATCCCTTCTTGAAGCTTTTCCCCCCTCCCCTATTAAAGAAACTGAAAATCTGATGAATATGTTTTATTAGAACACACCAAATTCACACAGGTGCACACACGCACGAACACACAGATCTGGTGCAATGACATGATTAAATTTGTGGGGTTTGGAGCATCCCCAAATAAGAGGCACGCAGACATCCTCACGAACCCAATCAGCTGTGCTAGGGGTGTTATTACAGAGTTGGCCAACTGATTACATATAATTTACATGCATCATTTGATATCATCCCAAAGAATGTCAATTCGTTAGAAGATGCTCATGCCAAAAATGAGGTCTCTTCAAGAGATAATACTAGAAGCAAAGGAGATTCCACTGTAGTAGAGGGTTTTTTTTCTTCATGCATATGTGGTGGCTGTCTGCTTCGTTCATGAATTGCTGCTTCTATCTATGCAGTTCATTGGTAATATAAGTTTTGTTCTCTCTCAAAAATAATAATAATAATAAAGAGAACCAAGGGTCTCTTGAGTCTGGATGGACACTATTAGAGGATTAAAATTAACTTACAGTTCCATCCTATGCCATTTCAACAAGCACTTAAACATGTAGCCGCTGCACATGAAATTGCCACACATGTAACGTGAACTTCTTAGTGGAGGTGGAGATTCCCTCCAGTTGGTAAGAGTGTATTTTTAACGACAAACCATTCAGTTTCATTATGTAAAATGCCCTCTATAGCCAAAGCCATATCAATATGGAAGAATAGTATCAGAACAGACCTATCTTTGGCAAGTGGTGTCTCAGCATAGAATTGAAATTCAGGTCTTTTAACAGTGAGCATGAATTCACTGTGCATATTTCTAATTACAAATATAATTTTTTGATATTATAAGTTGAATGCATGCACTACATAAACATCATGTTGAAACAGTGCAGGCTAGGGTCTACCTTCAAGTCGTAAAATCTCATTGAAGCAATCCTATGATTTGTCAGGTATCATCATCTTGACCATCCATATTGTCTAGGATAACATATTTTGCAGCTCCATTGGCAGTGGGTGACACATCATTTTCTCTTGGCTTGCCTTTCTGATGTTTTTGGTATCTGAAAATGATCATATGATAAATGCAGATGTTAAACAAGTTGATTCTTTAGACAGAGAGGATTTAAAAACACAAAGGCATCCTGCATAGTGAAGGATGTGAACTAGTAGGAATCCAAACCATTAGAAACAGAGGGGCTATAAATGTCTACAATAATTGACCACTGTTGTTATTATGTTATTCAACAAGCTGTTTAGATTGCTCCATTAATGTTCCATCTTTAATCATCTATACTAAGTGGTTTACAGGTTACAAACCAAAGGCTGTAGATAACATATTTTGCTTAGTGCATGATAAGTTGATAACATCTGAAAAGCTTGGTGAATATTACGAATACAAACCACTTCCAAGCTCTGAGCAGTAATCCAGCATATATACTAATAAAACCACTTTCAGAATGAAGTCACTCAGGAACAACTAAGTAACTACTCGTAGTTTCTAGTACTTTAAGGAAAGGTCTTTTGACTTACTTGTACCAGTTGAATAAACTAACACCAATCATTATAGTGATAAGCCCAATGCCTTTCAACAAGGTAAACTGATCGTGGAAGTAAAACACTGCAACCTATAAAGCAGAGATCATGAAAGTGTGACATAACAATTGAAACGAACTTATAAAAAAATACATTTAAAATATCACATAAGCATATTGGCTTCAGAAACTCTCATCAAGAGAGGCTTGGCCCAAAAGAAAACAAAAAGTGGCACATAACCAACATAAAACTTATCATCAAACAGCAAAATAGTATAAGCCACCAAAATAAATGAGAGAGATGCTTCAGAAAGTGTGACAAAACAATTGAAACCTATTCACAATATAATAGATATGAAATATTACTTAACCATATAGGCTTCAGAAATCCTCCAAGTCATCAGGAAAGTCTCGACTAGAATATAACAAAAAGTGGCACATGATTGGCATAGAACTTATCATAAAACAGCAAGTAGCATAAAGCCAAGAAAATAAATGAAAAAGAAAGGTTAAAAACCATGCAAGTGAACAATGAAAGATCTGGTTGCATAGTTTACTCACTGCAATAGCAACATCCATATGCATTATCAAAAATCACAATGAAGTAAGCAGATACTCAGAAAATTGCAAGCAACTCAAACCAATCAAGATGAGAAGTGACTTTCTCTTCTTTATGGCGGAGAGAGGGAGAGGAGTTTTTCATACACAGCTACTTAACTTTCCAACCATTTTTCTTTTTCTTCTTTTTTTTTCATAGGAAATTTTTACTCAAACCTTCTAGTGGCTGTGAATATGAGTGCCTTCCAACTGTGTTAAAAGCTCGTCGCCAAAAGTTCAGTTTAATGGCATGGCTTGTGTTTGGATTTACAGCTCGTTAAAAAAAATGCTTGCGATGCTGGACCAGCCCATTACATAATTATTAGCTTTTAAATATTGTCTTACTTCTACTTGCAATTTTTTGACAAAAAAAAAATGATACCACTGAAAACATGTTGGGATGAGAAAGAATGAAATGTTAGATTGTAAAGCAACTGATGGCTTGGTTTATGATAGGGTTAATTAGAGAAGAACAAGTAAAAGCAACCCCAAATAGATGGAATTTTAGCTTATGACAATGATGATAAATGACAAAATCAATCACAAAGAACCATTGCAATATTAGATTGAATATTTAGAAGTTCAGATACATATTGGTCATCTACCTATTTCATATTTTTCCTCCTTACCCAGGGACTTTTTTATATATCATCCCATTTTGCAACAATCTAAAAGAAATCCAAGAAAAAACCTCTGCCTTGGGTAAGGACCCTCACCCCCAACCCCACCCCCACCCCCAGAACCCAATACTAAGGTCAAACAGTAAGCAGAGAAGACAAAAAAGGTCAGAATGATTACCAAAAAAGTCAGAATGGAACAATAAAGTATGGAAGCATATTCTATAGCACAAAAGAGAACAACCACAGTATATTCATATAGTTGAAGGGCCAAGTAACTTTTCTCTTTCCCTTTTTTCTTTTCTAGCATGAATAAGCACCGCTAAGTACAACTGTGAGTAGATCAAAGTCAGAATGCAATAACTATGAATAAGCTCAAACTTCATAACATGTTACAAGCATACAAGCCATAAGCCAAATCATACCAAAATTGTGACAGCTTCCTTGACAACCCCTGCTATTGTCACTGTTACAGCACTGGTTACTGAAACAAGAATGTATTCAGTTAATACCTGCAAAAGGAACAGAAATGAAATTACTTTATGAAGTCCTTAAAAAAATGAAACTGCTTATACAAATAACAATATAAAATTATTTTTATAGATAATAAGGAATCACCGTGACATTTTACTGTTTTAAAAACTATGCATTAATATTTCGTAGTTCATTAAAAAAATGTCAATGACATCAGAGAATATAAAAAATTAAGTACAAAACCAAGTTTGCTTGTCTAAATCCATCAGCTACCTTCCAAAAACAATTAAACAAAAATAAAATAAGCCAACAACTGACAAAACATACCATAAAAAACGCCAATAATCCACCCAGAAGCAACAGGAGGCAACTTCGAAGAATGTGCCATGAATTATTGAAGTAAATACTACTTCTAAATTCATCCCAGGGATCCATAATAAGAGACAGAAGAGCAGTTCCCACTGCCATCACAGGGGTAACATAGCTCATCAAAGCAAGGGGATGCTCTAAACCTGAATGACACCCAAAGATACTTCAGTTTCAAAGTAAAAGAAATTTTCATGAAGTTGGATTCTCAATAATGAAGGTCTTATATTGCAACTTCATAAGTTTCAAATTGCAACTAGATGAAGATAGTCATGTTAAGCACACATATATTTCATACAAATTAAATTTTAAGAGTCCATCAGAGGCTTTTCGGTGAATGCATACAATCAAGGCTCCAAAATTCAATATTACCCTTTTAGCTAGTACTGAATGATATAAAATAGGCTGCTTACCATAAGTGTCTTTCTTCATTGAGTTCACAGTGAATTTGAAATCAGAAAGCAAAAAGAGAGGAAAATGTCAGTTTTCCAATCAGGGAAAATAGAGCAAGCAAAAAAAAACTGTTAAGTAAGCCAGTCAATTATTCTCATGCTTAATCTAAGAGTTCCTTTTTTTCAAAAAAAAAAAAGGAATCTCAATCTAAAAGATTAAAATAGAGAAAGACACTAGAAATGACACAAGTCTTACCTGCAAAAGAATCTGGGTCATGGACCAGCGAAATCCTGACATGACAGAAGCCAGCATAACAAAACTGAAGCCCAGTAACTCAAATTCTGTTTCCTTAGCAACTGTGAGACAAATTAAGAACAATCAGGTAACAACTCCAAACTAGTGGGAATAAAAATGCTTTCACAATTGCTCAATAACAAATGTGGAGCTTAGTCACCAACCATTTAATGATGGAAACCATCTAGACTACCATGTCTTGAAAACACAAGGAGAGAAACTTAAACCCAAGCACATTCCAAAATCCCAAGTGGTTATGAATCACACATTGTTCTTGACTTCTTATTGTGCATAATTTTCGCCCACATGGACATATGGCTCATCACAAAGATGGGTGGGATTGACAGGTTTATGCATGAAAATTGGTTCCACACAATTCAGCTGTATTGGACTACTATAGTTATAGTTATCAGGACCCAAAATCCATAATGAATAATGGGGAAACCATGGATTTTATTCTGAAAGGACAAATTTGTACAATTCTGATATTTATTGAAGATACAATATACTTTTTGCTAGGGTACCATCAAGCTATGTATTAAGGGCACTTTAGTCACTTTCAAATTATTACGTCAAGCGTTCAGGATAACATTTTTGTTATGTTGGTTTTGTAGCCAAGATTATAGCTTGCATTCTTTTGTATGAAACAATATTATGCTAGCTTTCTTTGTATGCTTCTTCCATTTTGGGACCATTTAGAGATTCTTCTCCATGTATGGGCATGTCAATTTCCATGATAAATGATTGATTTCATGTTAGTTTTGCCCGGTTTCTTCTAGTTCTTGCTATTGTGGGATATTTTTTGCAATGTGGATCTTTGGGCATAGGAACCTAGATCTACATGTTTCCAGTTGTGTTTATCAGAGACATTCGACCAAGTCAGAAGCTCCAAAGTCAAACCCATACTTCATGAGCCTGCTCTCTTGTGAAACATAAGCATCAAGTTTGAGTGTCAGCTGTGTGTGTCTACATTCACCAAATCAAGTGTCAATTGCAAATGCATGAAATGAAAGATGCTTGTCAAACAATTCCAACTTAGAATTTTGCAGCAAGTGAATGCAACTGATGAATCTTCATACCTGTCAATAGAATTCCAACTGAGATGATGAACATTATTCCCAGAAGCCTCACGCTTGGGGTTTCCAACCTTCCAAAATAAAAGGATTGTTAGTGTGTTATGAAGCACATCCACATATTAGATGCACAATAGGTGACAAGCCAAAGGCTACACCACCGCCATAAAGAATCATAATTTAAGCAGTTAAAAGACCTTTCCACTTGTGAACAACATCAGTGCAGAAAAACATGAGAGGAAGATAATGTGTCGTACATTTCAACCTTCAAGAAAACAGGCATTTGACATTTTTTTTCCAGCTGCTGACAAAAAACACCAAAAAATTGTTCTCCAAATAGCATGGTTTCAAGTTCAAAGTAAAAAGTGTACAATGATTTCAGGTAACTGCTTACAAACTTCAGCTGCAGACTCGACATGGTTGACGCCAATGACATGGCAAGGATATGGTGTGAAATGTGAATACAGATTTTGCACTTGAATTATTCAACATGGTTCAACAACATGAATAAATGAAATTTCAGCTATATGGTATTTTTATCGTATTTCTGTCTTTTTTATCTTTTACTTCACATATTTATAAAAGAGAGAATTTCAAATCTCCAGAAAAAATATTGATGTGTTGGCTATCTTTAAGCATCTGGGCATCACTAGGGAGACCTTGAAAAATAGCCTCTGTAGATCAGAAAATGAGGGAAAACATTCAAGGTGATTTGGACACATATATAGAAGGCTAAGTACCAAGTACAAAAAATTGAAAGGTCACTGGTAGAAAGTACAAGGATGAGAGAAACCATTAAGCACAACCTGCAAAGGACACAGTAGACGGTGGAATAACGGGATATGATTTATGATAGGGAAGAATGGAAGAGTAGAACTCAAGAAACTGACCTCAAAACATGGGAAGTGGCAATGATGATGCTAAGATGATGGTAAATCATTGAGTGAAAACAAAAGGGCATGTGAACCCTACCCAATTCTAGATGCGTTTAAACTACAAAACTTGTAGCATGGTTGTCTAAAATTGAAAATAGTAAGAGGTTCACAACAAAGAGAGTTGTTCAGACACATTGGTCTGAATGCACCACAATAATATGAAGCCATGAAGATAACTTTAGCTAATCTGTGCACTTCATGTTATATCAAGAAGACATGATCATGCATCCTAAAGCATCACCTGTGTCACATGCCAGGCCTTCCTAATTTTATGAATTTTTTTAGTTTGTAATATGATTTAGGCTTTTCAATAAAATAACCCTTAAATTAAGTACTTTATAGTACAAATAGAAGCACCTATCTTAAGGCCATTATCATTTCAAGTTTGATTGCTCAGGTCCTAAATGTTTTGATCATTTCTTAATGGTGTCCTAAATGCTTGACATTGGCAACTCCAAACATGACTAAGTAGTTGTTTTGAAAGGTGTTAGATGCAGGTACCAATCTCGAAACCTCAAGCAGCACAGTTAGCATTTTTGTTGTATCTGGCACTCAGAGCAATGAGAACATTGTTGCTGTAGTTTGAACTTAATGATGGACAGCCACAGGGTTGGGAAGTAGCAAATGTAAGAAAATATCAGCACCCTTGAAAACCTCATCATGGTACACATGCCTTTACCAGGGTATTGGACTTTTGAATATCTTGAGTCGCAAATTCTGAATCGTAAATTATTGTAAGACTCATTAAGTGGTTTTCCCCAAAAAAGTATAAATATATGTAATTACATAGAAGAAATCTAAAAGTAATAATATAAGTGATACTTAAGTTTTCCTTCAATATTGATTGCATACTCATACAATTGCAAAATGAAGAAAAACACTCTATATTATTAATTGGAGTTCAAATTTCAAACTTCCAAAAGTACAATATCAGTATATATTCTAACTGAAGTTGTAAAAAGCAAGCAATAAACTAAAAAAAACCGCAAAAATTCAAAAGTTCCTAGATAGCCAATAGCTTAAGCCTTAAAACCCATTATAAACAAGCAGTATCATGCTATCAAATTCCAAATAGCACCATAACTCTATGATCTAGAGGAATCATAAGATTTCTAAAGTGACATGAATTGCTAATCTTGTCATATCATATGAATCGTAAGATACGAATTATGTATCTTAAGATTTTAACAACAATGACATAACATAAAAAAAAATCCACGATGAGTTGTCGCAACATATGCTATTTGTAGGCTTTATAGAACTAATAAGGTGAGACAAAACATCAAGTAAATTATACATTGGAATTGTGGAGGAAATTCTTCAAGAAAAAATGGCTTATGAAGCAACACTAATTAGATTTCAAAAAGCCCATGTGAAGAACCACTCAATATGAATTGATGTTTAATTACCACCTCTCAAATGGATATATTACATATGATGTTCACTCAACATCAATTTAGTGTCCATTTTTAACAAACCCAATCACAATACAATGACATGTGACCAAAAACCTTAGTCCAAGATTTCTCATCAATTAATTGATTACTAGTATAATTTATTTTGATAAGAATGTATATAGATACTTTTCAAAATTATATTAAGAAAAAAATATTTTTAAAATGATTACATATTACCATAATACTCTAAGGACTATTCCCATACACAATGGCTTACAACATTTTTCAGTTTTTCATGCGTTTGTTAGGGTAGACAGTCAATTGATGACTCTTGTTGAAATTCAATCAGCAAAAGTGCACATTGATATGATACTTTTGGATGTAGACAAGAAATTCCAAATTACTTTATAGACAAATGCCATTGTAATTTGACTCACTTGTGTCCAAAGAGCATCATGGTCTTTTTCAGAAGTATTTGACTACTTTTCACTCCATATGACTATGAACCATAAGATTATATTGTTTAAAGGGTGAGGGAAATAAGCCCGTAAATGAATGAGTATTGAAACCAAAGCAAACCACTGACAAGAAGAGTAAATGAGTGCAATGATAGTTGTTGATCTTCCCTCAACCGACATCAAGTACACATAATCTGAAGAAACATTAGCCCCAAAAAAATTAAAGAGACAACAGTGACAAATAGGGTTAAAGGCCGGCCCTTTCATACTGGACAACACTAAAGATTAGCATCAACCAATTATCCATACATTGAATCTGTATCATGGGTACAGACACAACTTTTCAAATGAAAAGCTACAATTACACAAATGCCAGCAGCATACATGGAAAAAAATTCAAAATTCAGATTGTGTAGCATGTTTTCATACTTCATATGCAGATATTGAGGAAATGCAACTGGGGACTCACTTGAATGCAAAAGCAAATATCAGAAGAAATATTGGAGAGGCTGATTTACACTGCAAAGCAAGGAAAAAAAAAAATTCATTATCCCATAAGTGATTTACAAAACGTACATATCAGAAACGAAGATCTTCAGAAAAACATGGCATGTATAAGTAAATAACAATACTAAGGAAGAGATAACTGACCATAGTGGCAAAAGTGACAGAGATGAATACAAGGGACGCATTACTCAGGTTTATATCAAGAGCAGTTCCAATAGCCGTTGGTACTACTGTCAAAGGCATATTTTATAAGATGGTTGATAGGAAAATTATAAAATAACAAGTTATACTAATATTATGCATGAACAAGGTAACTATGGAAAATCTTATTGTCAAGATCAAACCTTAAGCCAATGAAAGAAATACATGTTATTAGATCAGGTCAAAGACTCACATTTTGTTTTTAATAATATATCCAAATGAAATGTGTGACCAAAAGATGCCAGTTTAATAACAGTAGAACTTCTCGATTGTGTCTATGCTATATGGTTTAAATCCCAAAGAGCAACGCTTTGTCTGTCATACCATGCAGTTTCTAGGAGCTACTTTCACATCAAGACATAAATCCCAGACAAATGGGACAAGGCTTTGATGATGATGATGATAGATGATGATGATAGATGATGATGACAACAGAATCAAATTCTCTTTTAGTCAACAGAAACTAGCCTAGTCAGAAAACTATGTCAACCATCAAGAGAACGTCACCAGTGAGATCTCTAACAATCCAATACCTCACAAACAGGAGGAGATGGAGCATTAAGTCCTATTAAGTGTCAATTTCTGTATCTTAGTAGGCTAGGTTTGTCAATTGAAGAGAATATAACTAGACATACTTTTAGAGAAGCTCAGCAACCCCATCATTGTTGTTCCACATTAAAATTGGTCAAGGATTTCAATTACAGATTTTGGTACTGTTTTGGGTACCTGAAATTCTAGTAAATACTGGCTGAAATTTCAACTGAAATATAAAATTTTAGGATTTTTGTGTGCTTCACGAGTTCCTACCAGTCTTCATAATATCTGGAATCTAAATCTATTTGTAGCAGTCTATCAAAAAAAGATACAAACTTTTAAAACCATGAATGCAATTTTTTTTCTCAAAAACAAGTTTCTTCTATAGCCAAAATCTTTCAGCCACATCCCTGCTTTTGATTTGAAAACCATATCTAATTTTAGAGACCAAACAATTCTTATGATGATGAGGCATGACAATAAAATAATACATAAAGGATACAGAAGGTGGAGCATATCTCGTTGAGCATGGAAGAAGAAGGAAGACTTATGCGTCTTCCAGTCTATGAGAAGAAAACCCATACAAAATTTTGCAAGTATTCTCATTTTAGTCAACCTAGTTACGAAAGGATCTAGGTTTAATCTTCCCATTGATCTCACTGATGCATCAAAGGAAGGAAATCAAAGACCACGTCATGGAGGTCATTCACAAAAAGAATTTTAGAAGAAAAATGCATAGTTATTATCCAACTGAATTTAAATTAGTAACAATAACTTTTAATAACAAAAGAATTGCAAGGTGAAGCTAGACGGTATAACAATTACACTGACAAGAGCACGTACAAAAGCCCCCAACAACTTATCAATAGTTTATTACTGCAAGTAGACATTACAACCCTATCAACCCCCAACTTTGCCAATAATCCAGCAGCTTCTTCTCATGTGAAAAACAGAAAATGATAACCAACAAATGAGGAAAGAAGGTCATTCATCTCCCAAACAATGAATGCTTATCTCCAAGGCCCACATCCATCTATTCTAACTCACCACCATTTCAAAAAGCAAAAAAAAAAGAGAGAGAGAATAATATTCCAACGCGTGAATTACATTGTACGAGTCTTATTCAACCATCCAAGTGAAGCGTGAATAATAAATGTAAAGCAGACAAATTGACCATAGTATGCAAACATTATTCTTATCTAGATGTTATCTTCATTGTCACTATTTAAAAAGATGTCATCCTCATCGTATTTTTGTCATCATCTTGATCATAATCTAAGCCTTTCTAGATTTCTCCCATTCATCCGAAGTCAGCTTTCTGAGTTGTCTATTACCGCTCTACCCTATCAAAGATCAGTATTCTGTTCTAGCCATTTGTGATAACTAACTACAGCCTGATGCTGCTTCACATACAATGCAAGACATGATTTGCCACAGTATCAAACCCACACCAAACACCAATCTGCTGCCTTAAATTCAATAGATTTATCCCTTCACATACTATTAAGGAGTATAAAATATACAAGAAGAACACAGTCTGGAAGACAGCTACCAACATCATATTACATTCAGAACACCTAGGCCCTGAGACATCACCATGGCTGCATGAGGCCCAAAAAAATTATTAAAGGGTTCTCAAAGGTCCTCCTTGATTTTACTAATTTTGTACTTTCTTTCTCGTCTTTAATGAACTCTAGTACTCTACATTAACAATTAAGTTCAAAAGGCAAAAGACATTTTCTGAAACTCAAACCAAGTTACCAACATCACTCATGAGAATTGCTGATCAAGGCCGACCATAGTCAAAAACTCCTAAACTTGAGTTGCCGGTTTTTTTTTTTTGAAAATTTAAACTTGATTTGCTTTTATGATGCAAGTGAAAAGTTTAAACTTGATTTGCTTTTATGATGCAAGTGAAGGTCATATCTTGGTGAAATCAGCAAGACCAACAACAATATTGGTAGGTGTGGACCATTTCAAAAAATAAAAAACACACACATTTGTAGATAGGGAAACTCCAGAGCATCAAATTCAGAACATAGGAAACAGGGAAGAAAAGGCATGTATATAGTTACCTCAAAAAAATGATGGGGATTTGTAAAACAAATTCATGGCAAAAATGACAGTTCCAGAGGGGAAGAAATAGCAGTAATAATGCATCTACCTTTTATGAAGTAATCCCTCCATGACATCATTACAGTAGGCTGCAAATTTGGAGAGCAGAACCGTATAATGACCTTCGACAAAACAGCTTGCATTGCAAAGTGAATGGTATTCATCAACAAGGGAGCAGGGAACTTCCCCAATTTGTCACCTAAAAGTGTTTTATTGTACCTACTCAAAAGAAAAGGTACCTTCTTCAACAAAGGTCATTGAGTATAAAATGAACAAGAAAAATGTCAGCTGGAATCAATTGGGTAAGTAATCTGAACACTTACAGTGTTAGACATGTACTGAAAGTGTACCATGCCAGTATATAAAACAATGTCTTAAGCAATGTTTCCATAGAAATTGAGCTCTCAGTAGCATCTGCCATTTTATGCTTCTTTCTTGAGCTGCCCACATAATTACTAAATTTTGAAAACTGCTCACCGCCAGATTTGTTATCAATGTCAAATGGAACATAGTTGTTCCCAGTTTCATTCCCTTCACCTTCACCATAGATGGATGCATTTTCAATAGCATGACCACCGTTTGAATGCATATTTCTTGAACCAAACCTAACAAATTGATGTCTTTCTCTGTCTATAATTTCATTCTCTGACCCATCTCCTTGAAGTAAAGGCAATTCAAAATTGCAATCTTCATCACCCACATTAGCATTGTCTCCAGGACGGTCTAAATGCAGAACCCCATCTTCATCACACCAGCCTGAGAAAGAAGGCTCCCTCCGAAAAACCTGAGGGTGGATTTCTTTTCTAACCTCACTGACACCGCTATTTTCACCCTTTTCTATATCGAAATTGCTCTCTACCATCTCCTTTTCTCTTCTACAGTCAAATCATCCTCACCCGAACATAACCCAAAAGCCCAATCCAATTTCTGCTATCACAAAACAAGACTTTACAAAAAGAAGTGACTGGAATCTGAAAATTTCCGATTTTCACTTCTTTAACTTTACATTAGTACAAGAAACGCTGCCAAAAACTCAGATTTTCCATGACATCAATCTATGACTCGATTGCAGTAGTAGACAATTCGTGACGAAAACTACTTGATCACGCCTTTGGGTACTAAAATTACTACAATAAAAGTCTCGAAAACTTAGAGTTTCCACAAAATCGATCCTGAAACCAATTCGTAACGAGATCTACTAGATCTCGTCTTCGGATTCTAAAGATTCCCGCTAGAACTTCTTCAACCTAAAATCACTACGAAAAAACCCCGCCAAAAACTCAGATTTTCCACAAAAACATTCCCAAACTCAATTGCAACCACAATCGAAGATCTCCTCTTCGGATTCTAAAGATTCCAACTTTAACTCCTTCAGCCTAAAATCAATAAAACTCATCGCCAAGAACTCAAATTTTCCACAAAACCATTCCCAAACTCAATGGCAACAGCAAACGAACCCAAAAACATTCATAAATATAAAAATACTCCAATTATACGTAGCCTTACCGAGCCCGTAAATCAACGGTAAGAAAAAAATCCATACAAAATCTCAGATCTTATTGACAATTTTTCTTCTCGAATTCAGATAAAAATCCGTTCCAGAGACCACTGGAAGAAGAGCAAAAGATCTGTATGCTATCCTTCGTGCTATCAGAGTATCGACGCAGTAACGAGACCGGCGATTTCTGATTATGGCTTTTGTCGTTCGAGCTACTTGAGCAGAAAGAGAAGATGACGGCTAAGATGAAATCGCGGGAATTATTGAACGGTATGGATCTTCTTAAGGGGTCAGGGAATTGAATCTCTTTTCTCAAATTAAGGGGTTGAGAAGATCTAGTGAAGCTAGTGTAGCTGGTTGTTGGCCAAATTAGATGTTTTTGTAAGAAACACCTCTCCTATCGTAAAATTTACAAAATGCCCCTTAAACTTTGGTGCAATTTAAGGGTGAAACTTGGTTCCGCCAAAAAAATTAGTGGGCTGAATTATGCTTTTTTTTTTTTTTTAATTCAGATTCTAGGTTGAAGAAAAAAAGTCCAAATTAAATTTGGGTCAAACTATATTATGCTTTTTTAAAATTTATTCAATACAACCCACGTCAAAAGTGGTCCATGTCCTAATCGACTGATCCCTTCATTCCTGCGAGCGAGAGTGAGAAAGTGAGACCAAACGACAATGAGAGAGATATATCTATATAAAGAGAGTGAGACCTGAGGGAGAGATATATGTATATAGAGAGAGAGATGCCTTTATTTGTCCTCTTCTGTTATCTCTAAGTTTCTCTCCCTCGTGACGACGAACCCTCTTTCCTTCACTCTCTTCAATTGACGATGGCAATCTCGGTCCTCTCTCCCTTTTAATTCTCTCGACTCTTGATCCCCTCTCGTTCTCGTCTCCATCATCGGCCGTCATCAGAGCCCAGTCCTTTCCCCTTCACTTAGAGCTTCAACAGTCCATGTATTTCTTTTCTTATTTCATTTAAGTTGAGTTTTTAAAATAAAAAATTGGGCTAAAACGGCTTGGGCTGATTCTCTGGCTCCAAGTCAGGTCAAGTTGAGTTGTACAATTCGAATTACCAAATTGGGTCAGGTTGGGCCTGCCTCAACCATTTTTCATATAAATTGGGTTGAGTTTATCAAAACTCGATCCAACCCACCCAAATTTTAGCGACAGTAGATCTATAGGGACTCGACCCAAAAATAACTAAAGTCAAATCAAAGATCACATGTTTGAAGTCAAGTTGGATGGAGTTCAATTGTATAAAGATATTTTATTTATGTCATTTTGAAACTCTTTATTTTCAACTTTAGTGAATTTTATTCTCTTGATTACAGGCAATCTCCAAAAATGAGTATTTCAATATCTTAAGTTGAGTTGAGTCTAGATTTAGTTAACATAAACCTAACTTGACCTAATTCAACTTGCTACTCTATTTAACTTGGTGTAATGATATTTACACCGTCTTTTTTATAATGAGTATACAAGTAAAAATTCCATTGTGCCCCTATTTTCATTCCATGCAGTATACCTATTATCTAAATAAATGCACCTAGCAAAACTAAACTTACATTTAAATATGCACGTCTTCTTTTATAGATTAATGGCTCTTTAACAATAATACAAAAAATGAAACTCCTTTCAAGGAATCAATTTTTTATAAAAGGATTAAAAATTTTAATGAGAAAGAGAAGGTTCTCCTAGTGAGCCAATTTTTTATTTATGTTCAATTAAAATAAAAGTTTTGATAAAAAAAAAAATAGAGTTTTCACAAGCTAACATCATAATGTCTATCAATTGACGAATCAAAATATAATTTTTTTTACAAAATTGTTTTCCATGAAACAAAAATGACAAACAACCTCTGTTAGGCTCAGAGAACCCTTGACGCCTTGATTGTGCTTCTGCTTTAAGCCTTTAACTATTTTCCGTCAGGTTCAAAATTCAGTATCGGCCTATATTTTTCTCCTCTTTTTTTTTTTAAAAAAAAACCCGGCCGATATGATACGGGTATCGGCCGAATATCGGCTGCTACGAATCATATCGGCCAATATGATACCTATCAACCGATATTTGGACCCCTGATCCGTTCTACTGCCCACTAGGTTGACAGAGCAATCTCGTGCAAAACCACGGTTCTAAATATTGTTTCAGACATTGTAAGGATTTGATATGAAACCTTTATTAATTACTTTAAAAGATTATTCGAACTTTCAAAATATCATAAAATTCTAAATGTTTGTCCTTGATAACTATGGAGGTATTTTAGATGCAAAAATAAATCATTAAACTAGAAAATGACAAGACTGGAGTTGGGATGCATTTCAAGTTTCAGACCGAACCAGTGAATCACTGATGAATCTCTCTCTGGCCATGAAAATCATACGATGTCAAAGCATAGTATGTACGCCGTCTATCCAATCACTTTCTTTCACGTTGTAGACATTCTCAATGAACAATAAGAAAAAGGGAACAAGTTCAAATCCAGAATACATGATGCAATATGGGATCAAAAAGATAATTGGTGAATTTCATATTACTGTGGTAGAGTCATGACGACAGGGGTAAGAGCCTTTAGGAATTATAGAGTTAAATAAGATGGAGCTGAGAACAATAAGGAGAGCTCTTCAGATCTGATTTAGATTCAAGAATAACAGCCTCACTGTCGAAGGTAACCACTAATGTTATCTCCTAGGCTCGTAATAGGAGGTCCCGTAAAAATTGATAAATATTGTTAGAGACATCAAGAGGTTGAGTGGGAACATCAGGAGGTTGCTCAAGAGAAGCTCTTTCAAGCTACCTGCAATGTCAATAGCAGAGCTTTCAAGCAACATTGTGCATAGACTGGATTGACTCCGCATGGATTCCTATATGATAATGACAAGAATACTGCTTCCCACCCTGGCCTAATTACTTGAAGAGCAGGTTCCAGGGAAATTGGGGTACTCATTTTAAACAGAGAGACTGCATATTAATCATGGACTGAACCCCACATGATTGGATGGAATGGAGAAGGGGCCTTGTGGATGATACGATTCAAGAGAAACTCTTTAATCCTATCATCATAACGTTGTAAGATGGGCCATGAAAAATCAATGGCTTATAAGAATCAAATTTTCAAAATCTAACATCACAACTAAAATGATCAAATGAGGCTTAAATTTTCACGGCCAATCTTTTTGTTAAACTACCAGAAAATATGTGACCCACTTTAATATTTAAAAAAAATGTTCCACTAGAAACTCACTTTAATATTGAAAGAATTAACATCCCTAGAGTTTTTGTAACATGAGAACTAAACATTCGATTGGCAGTTGAGCGCTCACATTAATCAAGGACCAGCATGTTTAGAGAGAGATGAAATCAACCAGAAGTATACACTGCCTTTTCAGTTCAGTCAGAAACTATCTCGTGTCTGATTCTTTTACAAATTGAAAGCTTAGTTTGGCTAATCTAGAGCTGACAGGAGCACGCACTTGTCATGTGCTCATTAAAGAGGTTGCAGGTTCAAGTCAAGCCCATAGGCATTAGATAAATAGTTAACCCATGGAAAACAATTTGTCAAGTCCAACTGAGTGTCAATCTTAAACAGATAGGATAACCAGCCTTGATAAAAATGATAATTAATGGAGGATTCCCAGAAGAAAATCACAACAAAAACATGTTGGTTAAACAAAGCACATGAACTATCTAAAAGTTTACCCTTTTTCCTTTTAAGTGTTATTTTTGGGATAGTTGGGATCTTTATATCTTGAATATTTTTGGGGGCATAGGCCATTGTCATGGATCCATCAGAACAGGAGTCTGAGCCATCAAACTAAAGGTCCACATGCACAAAATCAAGGCTTGAGGATAAGCATGACTTAAGGTGAGATGAGAGGAAATATGGGAGAAAGCAATCAAAATGTCACTTTGTAATAAATGTGGCAGATTGAATTCCGAGTTGTCATCATGAAGAAAGTTGAGTGTAGCAGGACTTTACAAGGTTGTGCATACAGCTAATACCTATTGGTATTCATCCAAGGGACCAATTTTGTTGTTGGTAGACTACTCAAAGATAGTAAAGACCTTTGGATTAAGAGGATCTCCTTCCCGATTTTTGAAGGCTATATCTGTTGCTTTGAAGAGAAGGCTCTACTGAGTACAACAATTCGTCTGCAAGAGGTGCAATCAAGAGAAATGTAATGCTTAGATAAATATCTTCAACTAGAAAGTTTCCTCCTATAGAGATGATCATCAGGTGAATACTTTAGTAGTATCATTTCAGTGAGGCAG
This sequence comes from Chimonanthus praecox, assembly GCA_022113865.1. Taxonomy (NCBI): domain Eukaryota; kingdom Viridiplantae; phylum Streptophyta; class Magnoliopsida; order Laurales; family Calycanthaceae; genus Chimonanthus; species Chimonanthus praecox. The sequence goes on along the minus strand of CM039087.1, from coordinate 1,433,533 downwards.
GAGTTAAAAGCCTTTTGTATGCATAAATATCAACTTAATTAAAAGCTTTTTGTGGAAAAACAGCAGCCCACGATGATCTAAGATCAAACTATCTCAACAATGTGCAATATGACTATCCCAGCAAGTGTAATGGGCTAAAAAAATAAACAGGGGGCAACTTAATTTCATGATTTATTCAAGGGAGTTGAGTGCTTCATAATTTGGTTGTTTTGACAGTGGAGAAATGCATATAATGGGCAGAAAAGAAGAGGGAGATATCCTAGAAAAGTTCATGATTACTTTGCCCACTTGACTCTTAAAATTTAAAATTGATTCTTTACTGACCTAGTATCAGCACATCTGATAATAATATAATATCTAAAAATCTCTTTTGGAATCACATTGTTCGGATATAGCTTGAACTTTTTTTTATTTCCTTATATTCTTTGAGATGATGGCTGAAAGCCTTTTTAAAAATAAAATAAAATTAAAGGACCCACAAGAAGTGTATACAGGACAAGTTAAAAGAGGCAAAAACAAATGTAGGAACAGTGAATGGATACAAAATAGAGTTCTCAATTGGTGTGAAGCTTCACCAGTCACCACGGTATGCTTTGTCCCCTTAGTTGGTGATGGATGTTTTTTTTTTTTTTTTTTTGAGTGGTCATAGATGACTTGACATTAAAAAATAGATGAAGTTCCTTAGTGTATTTTGTTTGCAAATGATGTATTACTAATTAAAGAGGCTAAAAACCAGGTAAATAGAATGTGGAGGTCAGCCTTTTCTAAGATAATAATGTGGAGGTCAGCCTTTTCTAAGATAATAATGTGGAGGTAACCTTTGCAAATGGCTTAAAAGTTGGGAGGAAAACCATAGAATATATGGAGTGTTTCAGAGGATAAATTTAGTAAGATTAAGAATGAATTTGTATCTCATACTGAGAAATTTCAATATCTGGGTACAATTGTAGAACCCTTTTTTTTTAAAGATAAAATTATAGAACAAATTGGAGGGTCTAGGTTGGATATAAACTAAATAGGATAGCTGGATGGATGAGGGTGGACCAAGTGTACCCAAGCAAGTTTAGTGCTATGGGATAAAAGAGTGCCATGTTTGATAATAGAGAAGTTTCCATAAGATAATAGACCTACAATACAATATCGTGTTGAATAACTGAATCCTGACCGATGAAGAAAAGACAAGTAGATAAAGTAATAGTAATGAAGATGTGTACAATAAGGTGGACACCTGGTGTAATGAAAAAAGATAGAACTACGACTAAGTGGATTAGAGAAAGCCTAAAAGTTGCTTTTATGGAAGAAAATATAAGAGAATGTTGCTTAAGATGATTTGTGCATGTCCACAATAGACCAGAAACAGCTCCAGTATGAAGAGATGAAAGCTTACCATAAAAAATATACTAGGCAATGGGAAGTCCATTTAAAACATGGATTGAGGTGGTAAATTTTTTATATGAGTGAGGTGACAGAGATATGATAGGCAATAGAGTTGAGAGGAAAAGTAGAACTCATATTGATAAGAATTTCCAAAGTCACATTAAGATACCTGTTTCCTAACGAGTTCTAGAGTCCAGTCTGCATCACCAATAGTTATGTTTGGGATCAGAAAAGCTATAAAACAGTATTCCCAGTTAGAGGTTTTTTATTTTCAGGCTACCCAAAAGTCATTGAGGAATAGAAAAACAATCAGCCCTGCCAAAATATGAAAAGGGCCAGAGATTTTAGTCTGGGGTATATCCTGAGATGTCATTGCTAATTTGCCATAAGTGCAATTTACACATGATCATGTAATATAAGAGGATAAAGGAAAAGGTGCAAAACAAGTACATTAAAGTTTTTTTTTGAAATGGGAAGTACATTAAAGTATTAAACAAGCTCTAGCTCAAATCAAAACTTTCCAGGTCTAAACTCTCCAACTATAGGACAAGGACAAAGTACTACAATAAAAAATACATACGAAACTCAGAATGCATCAACAGTCAACCAGAAGGAAAACCCAACAAGCTAGACCAAAACCAAGTTAGTTAGTAAATCTCAATGCAGTCTAAAATCTAAAACATTACAGGCAGTGGGTACAAATACCAGTATACTAGTTTGATATATCCAATCATGTAAAAAGGGGAAAGAGGGGGGGGGGGGGGGGGGGGCGGGGGGTGCGGTGGGGTGGAACTGATAAGCAAAATGTGTGAAAATCAACATTACCGAGCACATATATAAATTGCCCACACCAAATTTATTGCTTCGAAATAGTGGCATCAAGAACTTAGAAACCACACTCAACTCTAGAAGCAAGCTCCACATTGACCAAGCAATCTATACTCTAAACATAACTAATCTTAAAAATTATCTCAAATCAAATAAGAGAGGACTGGCATGTTCTTTTACTTTTTTTTGAAATCATATCTCTAAATTACAACTTCTATGATTGCATTAACAATGAGAAAACAAAAAATCAATCTTACAAGTAATATCTGATACAGAGATTGATTATTATGTCAATTTGAATGTATGGGAAAAAATGTTCTTCAGGGGTAAAAATTAAAAAAAAAAAAATCCTTTAGTAACAAAATTCCAAGGGCACCTTTTTTATGTGACCAGTCAGTTTTCCATCACCTAAAGGAAGCTGCCCCAAAAGGATAAAAGGAATGAAGTTATCCCTTCAAATCCGCTGTTGAGACTCTATTAGCAATGCATTGAGCATAATATGAATCGCAGCTTCGAAAACCACTTTGTCATAATGCATCCCATCAACTGTACACTGTTGCCCACAATGACGACTCAATAGTCCTATATCCAACAATAGAAATGGGCCACCCAACTGGCGCAGCAGCTTACTCTCATAAAGCTCTTTATTATAAGCATCAAACATTGTTAAATTCATCTTCTCCTTCTTTTCCTCAGTATTCAACAATGAGTGTATAAGCGTCGGCATTCCAAGCCAGAACATGTGCGGCGATTGAACCGAAACAGAACCAGTAACAGGCCCATCATTCTCAAGTTCTGAAAGGACTGGCAACATCGATGCCACTGATCTCTTCACTGATGACAATGAAATCCCATAATCAGATGCATTGGTATAATGTAGCATGTGCCACAACCCTGTACCCATTACCAAAACATCTGGGTACTGCCGACTGTGTTTGAACTGCTTCAGCAAATGAGTTAGGTTTGTTGCATAGGGTGCCCATATAAAATCCAACTTCACTCCATGTTCTTCAATCAACATGTGGTAATCACTGTGCCGTTTAAACAGATCTCCATGGATGGAGTCCATCCGAGCTGAATCCAAGACCAAATTCAAAAGAGCAAGAACAAAGAGGCGGGCTTGGGAGTCCCCCGCGATCACAATCCAAGACCCATTGAGGAGGAGTGAAGCATCGGATTGACCCAATTTTTGAAATCCACATGCAATTACAGGTGTGGATTTATCCCACGCCCAAGATTCTCCATGATCCGAAGAATTCATCAAGAATTTGTTAGTCCCAATTGAATTCTCCTCCCACACAATCTCATTGAGAAATGAGAGGCAAGAATCTCTATTTTCCAAGACAGCAATGGAGGAGAGTGATGATACAAAGTCAGAGATAGAAGGGAAATAAGGAGTAAGATGGACACCAACAGCAAGAGTGATGAAGAGGGCGCCGCTGAAGAAGAGCATCTTGTTGCGGCTTAGGTGCCAGCCCGCCATTCCCATCGGAACAAAGAGGACTATGCAGGCCACAAGGACGCCAAATTGCACGGCCCCCATCATTTTTCTCGTCAATTAGATCACAAAAGTTTGCATTGATAGGAGAAATGAACACAGCGCATGCAAATCTAACAAGGGTATACAGTTTCAAGAATGGGGATAAAGATGCTGAATTGGACGGCACTGACCAAATTTTTTTGTCAACTAAACCAAAGAAAATTGCAGAAAAATGAGAATTGAAGACGAGAAGCAGAAATCCAAGAAAGGTTGCTTTAAAAACAGAACTTGGGACTGAAAGGTTCAGAGATTAGAGGATTCAAGAACCAAATTGGGTGGCACCCACCAATCTTTTTCCTCAATTAGATGACAAAATATCAAATTGAGAGGGGGGATTGAATACAAGATGCAGAAAACAGAAATGGTTAGCATTAGAACAGAAATCGGGATTGGGATTTGGGATTAAAGATGCCAAGTGGAACAAGAAGATCGCAACAAGAGGGAAATTGAAGACAAGACGTAGAAATCTGAAACGGTTGCTTTAGAGATAAAAATTGGGATTAGGATCTGGGGATTTTCGTCGATTAGATTACAAGAGAATAAATCATTTTGGAGAATGAAGACTACGATACAGAAATCTGAGATGGGTTTAGGGGCTTTCGTCCATTAGATCAAAAAAGGATTGAGTCCTTTTGAGAATGAAGACTGGGATACAGAAATCTGACATGGATCGCACAAGAAATACGGATTTCGGGATTGAGGGGGGTTAGGGTTTTGTGGCTTGGGGTGGAAGGAATGAAACAGGTCAGGTGATGGCAACGGGCCAACAATACAAGGTTTACTGCATAAAATTTACAAAGGTGCCGACATACCCGTTTTTCTAAGGCAGGAGAAGCTCACGATAGCGTGGAATGCGTGGCCTTGCTACGGTGCGCTCGCCGGCAGAGCTGGGCGAATGAGGAAAAGAGATGGCGTCGCTAGAATGCGCGCTCGGCGTACACAAGCTCTAGATTTCTGATCGGCGGGAGAGATTGATCGTCGTCTTGGAGCACTGAGAGTCTGAGCCACTGATACTGGTTGCGCGCTATCATGCGCCGTCGCCGTGAGTCCGTGACAGAGCAGCACTGATGGGGCCTACGATTTAGAGATCCATTATCTTGATGCTGGCCCCCAACTTTATGCATGTTACGCAATACCCATGATGGACAATCTTTAAAAAATTGCCTTGTTGATCAAAGATTGATTTAATTGATTCATTTTATGCAATTGTTCTTGAAGAGGGTTGGACTAAGATAGAGATCAAACCATGATATAATCTTCATAAATAATAAAAAATATATAAAATAAAAATATAGTGTATCACAAATCAATAAGAATCGAGTTTCATGAGTAGCTGATTTTGCAATTCATTGTCCAATACAATTAGATATAGATAAAAATGAGACACACATGTAAAATTTATTCAACTTTTTCATAAACCACAATGAGAACAAACTGATCTAACTAATACTCTTCAAATATTTATTCCTTTTAGAATCTTATACACTCATGACTTAAACATATAACTATAAAATAGACATAAGGAAACAATATAATAATATGATGGCTAAGGCCTACCCTAACCAAATTGACCTGGATAAAAAAAAATTCAAAAGACAACTCTAGATATTCATATATATAACCAATCCCTAAAACCCATAACATATAAATACGATCTTAACGCAAATTCATCCCAACCAAATGAACTTTACGGGTTAGATCTAAGCTGATACGACTGAGATCTCGTCGATATCGGCTAATACAGTCGAGATTTGACAAACAAAAGAGAGAAAAAAGTATCGGCCGATATTCATAGGACCAAGATCTCGGACCCAACGTTTTTTTTACCCGTGGTGTTCTTATCCAAAGCCTATGCTTCTTAAAAGACTATTGAAGATAACTTCTTAAGTGTCCTCTTTTATGATTATTCTCTCAATACTTAGACACAATTATATGAAAGCCCTACAATAAGATTATATACTTTTTATGTGGTACATTTGAATAGTATTTAGAAAGTACTAATCTTTTTTTTAGTATACATTTGAATGATTCAAACAACTCTCTTATCTTAATTTGTTGAGAATATTCTTAAACAAATTCATATGTATTGTCTTTATCATTCAATTTAAAGTATTTGCCTTTCTTGTATACCTTCTAACCACAAAATTGTAAAAATAAAAAATTAGAATAATGAGATGAATATTAATCTAAAATTAGACAGTGACAAAACTTTTGTATCTGTAGATATCACATTAGACCATTGAATCCATTAATGCAGATATGGGTCAGTTATTGACTTTTTGATAAGTTTTAATAATGTAATCAATACATCATCATTCATGTGACATTCTAACTACATGTATCATTATCAGAATATGACAACGATGATAAGTCATCTGCTTCTTTTACTTAAGTGAAGAAAGATATAATGACAACTTTTAGAATAAAAACCATAGAAAATTTTAAGAGATATATAACTACATTATGAATGTGGATTACTTAAAGATTTTTTATTTCAAACAAGAATTTGTTCAGAATATGAAAGGGCCAATTTATAAATATAGGTTAAAGCTTTTAGGAGACAAATGTAAAATAAGAAAAAGAATTGTTAGCGTTATACGAGAAAATAAGAAAAATCGAATAGAATAAATCAACACAGCACAACACAATATTTTAATGTGGTTCGGCCCATCTAACCTACGTTCACGGAGCGATAGAATATTCACTATAAAAAGAGAGAAATACATGTACAATGACTCCCTTGAGTCATCAGCCGAAACCCGAAGTTCCGAGACTTTTGTACACCCATGTATACAACACACCGACGTCACTTCTCAGTTGATGTGAATCTCTCTCATACTCAGCATAGTGAACCCAACATCTGTGTTGCTCCCTCTACGCTTCCTGCGTCGTACAAGCACATCCCGACATGCCTCTCAAATGCGACTGTCTCCAATGACGGTGTGGCCTCACACCGTCGGTGTGACCTCACTCTTGCATATAGCCATATGTGGCCCTCTTCACATGCAGCACAAGGCTACATCTTGCCGTTGATGTGTAGCCCACTGCACTCCTCTCGTTGGAGAGTCCCACCTTTTATATCTACCGCACAACTCATTCACGCTGGCTGTATCTTGCGGATCTAAGGAATATTTCCACTTTCAATGCTGCCATGTATACAGTATACACATCGATACATGCACATCTTAAAGTGATGCTCTTACCTCAAATAGAAAATCCCTCTTACTGTAACATGCAAGTATACACGATTGTATTCTCATGCCAGCAAGTTCCTTGCTTTTCTCTCCCTTTCTCATTAGTTTAAACAACTATTAATTAGGAGTCTCCACATCAACACCCTAAATTTTTTTAAGAGAAAATCATGCTCTTGATTTAGTAGATTCGAACCATACGATCCCAACAAGAATCTCTCTCACTGAGTAGTTCAATTCAAATGAGAGATACTTTGGCTTAAAAACTAGAGGTCACAGGTTCAAATCCCATAGTGATTTGATGCACGTGACTTGCAGTCCTATGCCGTCATGATTTCGAAAATACTATGTGTATTTGAAGTTTTTGCTGAAACTATTCATTTCAGAGGCAAGCTAAAATGACCTTTGAAACGGAATTGACAACTACGATCTTGCCATCCCCCAGGCAATTATCAGGAAAACTCCCCCTTTAACACTAATTGCCATCAGTCTATCATTGGTTTGTTATCATCCAGCTTGTACCGAGCTATGCTCCCATTCAGTCACCTATTTTTTACTTTGTAAACCCATTTGTGCCTATCTGCCACAACATGAGTCTTCAAAGTGGTGTATAGAATCCCCCACAATCACCCACCCACCCCCCATTTAGCCTTCTCAGTTCTCATACGTGAAGACCAGGGATCTAATTTTGGGTCAATAATTCGAATCAGATCAGGTTGGATTCTATAAATATTAACTCAGATCGAGTTGAATTTTAAAAAATCCGACCCAACTCCACCCAATTTCAGCCCTATGTACAAATGATAGAATTCTTCAATAACCAACAAAAAAAACAATAACAATCAAAATAGTTATTTAAAAGGTTGTCGATATCTGCTGCTATGGTTCTTTCTCGGTCGTTTATACATGAACATGTATTTTATAACAAGGCATATATATAAATGCTAAAAATCATATCCATTTCTAATCTATATGTGCAAAATGCTGAACGAAACAAGATCAAATAAAACAATATTTAATTGAACTCCATAAATAAGGAATCCACAACTCCACATCCAAGTCTATTCGATATATAAATACGAAAAAGGAAATACATAGCCGACACAATAAAAAGGAAATAGACGACACAAAATAAGGGAATAGACGATACAAAATAAAGGGTATCAATCTTCCCATGGGAGTTTTGTGTAACCCGACACGGGTTTTACTATATTATCCATTTTGTCCTTCGAATAGGTTACTGGATTACTGCGATATAAATCGGCTCACTGAAATTTATCTAACTGAGACTATTTTTTCATACAGAACAGCAAATCGAATCACTGAAATCGGATCACTGAATTTTTTTTAAATGTTTTCGTACGATATTGGCTGAATAAAATGGACAATACTTTAAATCCCGTGTCTCGTAGAATGATAGCTACCCAAAATAAATAACTCTCTCTCTCTCAGTTACAGAGAAACTTTTTCTTCCATACCCATCTTGCTTTCAAAACTCTCGAAAGGATGAAATGGGTGTGCAACCCATATAGGCGGTGACAAGATATCATGAAACCTGGGAAACAATCGGATAGTCTCATCCTCCATGTTGAAAAGGCCTAAAGAATCGTATTTCTTATCCTTATAATTATATTCAACAAAATATATGCAATTTGCTTTCAATCCAAGAGAATTGCTAGCTTTGACAAGCATGGAGGAATTGTGGCCAACAAAGAGTGCCCGGCCTCTGAAGTTATTAACCCTCTCATAGTATTTGGATTCTAAAGAACGCCACTGAGGTTTGAAATTCTGACATTTGACATTTCAGACTCATGTGTTGGGCTTTGATTGTGGGGCGGCCAATGGATTTTGGGCCATTAGCAATTGGACTTTGGCCGATGGACTTTTGCACATGGGCTCCAATCTTGACTTAGTTGGGCATAAGCTCATCTCTGGCCTGGTTCATCGGTGGACTTAGACTCACGAGATTCAAATGCAGGCTGGATCTTCAGGCTTGGGACATTGGGCCCACATTCTCTGCATTTTCTTCAATTTTATTCCATTTTCTTGTATTATCTAAAATAATCTACAAAACTCACAAATAATATTAAATGCATCTAATATATACAAATTAAAGCCTAACTAATCCAACAATCAAATGTAAAATAGTCATTTTTCAATGCTCAACAAATAACTTCATTTTTACATTTGAACGTGTACCGTTTCAGAATGAAAGCTTTCTAGAAGAATTTTAAGGTTGAAAAGGCTTTCAACATTTAGACCAACAAGGAAAGGGTGTTTGGGCATCATTTGGATTGGGTAGGTATTCTCTAAGTGTATCAGCTGCTCCTAAATCACACATTCTATTTATCAAAGTTTGCCTCAATACAATTTTTTGGTAAAAGGGGCGAGAAAACAAAATAAAATGAAAAGAGCATCGAATTTTGCACACAATTCATCTACACAAGAACATTTTGAGGCTCCTACCATTGATAATTGCAGTTCTAAATAGGATAGATGCAAATTTACATGCATGTCCACATAGAAAAGTTTAATTTTGTAGTCAATTACACTTCTCTAATGGGATATAGAAGATTGCTTCACGACTAAAGTGTCGTGCACTAAACCCACACACACTTAAATCAAATCAAATATTCAAGCACACATGAGAAGAACATGCAATTTTACATGGTTCGATTAAACTGCTTATGTTCATGAAGCGTGCAACAATAATCCACCATGTTATAAAGAACTCACTTCCCACTTTTCGTCACTCTTTTTTTCTCTTTTTCTCTGCACAACTAAAGAAAACCCTAAGAAGCATCACCTGAATGGAGAGCCAGATTGCTTCAATGACCATTATTTCCTCCAGATCCAGGTCAAATTCTTCTTCCCTACATTTTAACTATATTGTCTTAAAGCTCATTGGACAATGATCCATTCAGATCACTCCTGAAAAAAATCAAACGCATTAAGAATTTAAGCTGTTTGGAAGTTGCACAAAATTCAGGTCATAAATGTTATATTATGATCATAGCAGGGACATTGCCACAATGATGGATATAACGACCCGACCCATATACAGGGCTTAGGGCTCAACTTAACAAGAAATTGTCCGCTCTGGGTCTCGCACACAGCTAACCCGCACGGTTTTTGCCTTTGGGCACAGGTCCACTTGGCCTGGCCCAAAACGCATCTTGCTAATTAAATGGGATTGGCCTCTTATATATCCCCATTTCTCTCCCTTCCTAACCGATGTGGGACTCCCCACATCGGCTGGGCAAGGGTTTCACAATCACCCCCACTAAGTCTCGAGCCACCTCCGGCTCGACCTGGCTTAGCTCAACAATACCAGGGAAGGAGGAACAGCCCACACAGTCCTAGAGTTGAACTGAGGCTCTGATACCATACCATTTATAACGACCCGACCCAAATACAAGGCTTAAGGCTCAACTCAGTAAGAAATTGTCCGCTCTGGACCTCGCATACAGCTAAGCCGCACGGTTTTGCCTTTGGGCCCGGGCCCACCTGGCCCGACCCAAAACACGTCTTGCTAATTAAATGAACTTGGCCTCTTATATATCTCCATTTTTCTCCCTTCCTAACCGATGTGGGACTCTCCACATCAGTTGGGCAAGTGTTTCACAATGGAAGTCTATGAACAGGAAATTTAAGATGATAAAATGAGTCCCAGTAATGTCTAGAACCTTTTTTTTTCTTCTTAGGAAGCTAGATGGACTATAAAAATCAATGATATATTAAGACCCATAAGAGTGACGATAAAAAGGAAAATAAATGGTGTCAAGGCACTTCCTCAAATAGTCGAACTTGTAATACAATTTCAACAAATATATAGCACTCCATCATTAAGCAAGAGCTACTCATAATCAATCATGATCATCAATTTTGGGGGCATATTTTCATATCAATAGGATCAAACATGATATCTTGCTCTTTTAGAAAATCAGACGTGGGCAGACATCAGGTGCTTGTGGTTTCCAATGTTGGATAATATTTATACTTTTGGGGTTGGATTTTTTTTGGATAACGAAGGTATTCTGAGGTATTGGCCCAACAAACTAATCTCTTAAGATTCGCACCGCCACACAACTGATTCAGATAAGTCAAATGGTAGCACCAAAGTTTGATTCCAGAATATAAGGGAGCAAACCCCATTTGGGGTTGGATTTTGGAAAAGAGAAATGTTCCCCAAATAGGAAATTTGTTCTTAATGCACCTAAGCATGGAGTAATATGGTGCACACTCGTAGTGGGGGTGGGGCTCACAGTAGTGATGACGGGTTTGTAAAAAAAGTCCATACCTGAATATGGGGTCCAACAAAAAAATCAGTTTGTCTATCAATCAACCCATGTTTCTAGTGGCCAAAAAATCACTTACACCGTCAAATTATAGCCGTTGCATGTATTGGATTCGAATTTTAATGACATGACGTGCTCAAAGGTGGTCACATAAAGGCAAAAGCTGCAAATTTATCTTTCAACTGAGCACTCATCTCTGATGCGTCGTTTCACATCTTTCTCGCTCAGGACAAGGCAATGGTAATGGTGGAAATGCTTAGCTTTTCAGTAATTCAATCCCATCTTAAACGTTCAACTGATTTAGATTTTATTGAATGGTGAACTTATTTTAAAATGAATTTAAATTAAGTTTAAATCTAAAACAAAGAAGAATAATAAATATAAAAAATGAAATTAAATATACATTTTATAAAAAAAGTTAGAATTTCACAATGATAATTTCACACCTAAAATCTCTACGGCCTTATTTGATCTTTAAACTCTCTCTCCTCACCTACAGGATGATGATGCTGCTGCTACTTTTTGAAGTGATTATTTTTATTAAAATTCTTTAAACTTAGTAGGGATCAGAGGTCGAAATATAGATCAATATATATCGTATCGGTCGATATGTATCAGTTTTTTAAAATCGAACGATATCGACCGATACGATATGTATTAGCCGTACAAAATGATTATCGGCCGATATGATCGATATTCGATCCACAATATTAGTCACCATATCGGCCGATATGTATAAATATGCGGGATTTGTGGTTTTTTGCGGTTCTTCACGGTTTTTGCAGGTTTTTCACGGTTTTCAATACCAGAGGAGAGAGAAATGTAAATATCAGAGGAGAGAGAAATATATCGCCCGGGGCATTTTTTTTTACCCTTGATAGGGATTGCATCCATTTCATTCTGGTCGAATCATATACTGATTGGCTGAAAATAATTTAGAATAGCGTGAGACATAACTCACTGGCCTTTTGCTTGAAGTCTAACTCTCATACCATTTTATAACCATTCGTCTCGTCTAATATTTTTGTTATCCACTTTAATTTCTGATCAATTTTGTCACTCTTTAAACTTTTATAAGTTATTAAAGAAACATCGAATGATAAGGAAAATAAGGGTGCTCATCCTAACACGGATATTATTTTTTAAGAGGCAGATATTTTAATGAACTTCCCATTTTGCTCTCCATTCATCTATAAAAATAAGTTCATTTTCTAATAAATCGATTCATTTATCGGTACACCAGTCAATGCACCAAACTGGACTCTTTCTATTTCTAGGTGAATAGGTTCACTCATCAGTAATCGGACATGTGAACTGATTTACTGAAAAGTAAATCGATTTTTTAAAAAGAAAGTGAAAATTTCGAAAAAGTCATGCCTGTCCATATTAAGATGGACACTTTAAAATAAATGTTCCTCGTATATCTTAAGAAGATCTAAACTCTCATCTAAACATTATGGAACAATTTATTCTAGCACCAACTAGCGCAATCCCTCTTTCTTTTTTAATAGGTGGCTCCATTAAAATTATTATCATGACATAGTCTAAAATATTTGCCCTCATTCATAGGACTGCAAGCCTGCAATATAAAAGGGCTGGATTACATTTTGAGCTTGTCAAAGGTCAGACCTAAATTTTAAATAAAGGGAAAATTTTCAAGCAGTTGTAGGGTCCAAGCCCAATCACAAAGCCTAAATGTATATAGGCTTATCTAAGTTTGAACTTCTTTGAGGCCAAAATAAAATTTATTGTAAATTATTTTATAAGATATAAATTATATATTATATAAAAAAATTAACTTTGATTATCAAAAGTTCAAAATGCCTGACCCAGTGCATTAAAATTTAACTCGATTTGACCGTTTACATCCTTCTCACTTACATCTTAATACAATCCAAATTCTCATTTCCAAGGCATTAAACACTATTATAATAACGAAACTACCCTTTAGATCTCATCCATTCAAGATTCTAAATCTAATAAACCTTTAAATGGACCGGGCCAAAAAGGTTTAATTCCCGATACTCTGTATTCCAACATTTTCCTTGTTTCTGTTTTTCCGTTTTTCGTCTTTTCTTCCCGCCCTCCTCTGGTTTTCCACCTTTTATCTTTTCGATGCCAGTAACGACAGATTTCTTTCGGTATCAGCTCCTGTCACGGTAACTGAGAGAAGGAACATTCAAAACTGCGATTTTTCGGTTGTATTGTTGGAATATGGTGGCTCAAATCCACAGTCCTAAATGTACAAGACTCCAAATAAATAGCAATTACTATTTTAATGCTATAGAATGGAATGGATTCTATCTCAAATTGGGCAACCACTGTATACGAATCTGTTAGCAATACTGGGCAGTGTCTTAATATAAAAGGGGTATCTTTGGCAACAGGAGTTCGGCTATATGTACTGGCTGGAAAACTCAAAGACGGATTTGCTATTTGGCAGGCTTTCTTTATAAGAGAAGGATAGCAATAGAAATTGCTAATGTAAGAACCCGATTGAAGGTATATAAAAGGACTGTCTGGCTGATGGAATGTGGTGTGGAATCCCAAGAAGGCATTGAGAGAGGGACGTCCTTGAGGAAGGCCTTTTGGCCTTGGGCCTCTAAGTTGCATGTGAAGAGGGCCTTATGTGGCCGCATGCAAGACGGCGTGGAATCTCAATGGTACGCAGATCTGACGATGTCTGGAGGACAGCTCGATGGCCGGAGAGGGGCAGAAGCAATAATGCAATACCGCTGCAGATATGGGTTCACAGATCTGTGAGTGGCAGTCAGCAGAAGTGCGGCTGGAGAGACGAAGCCCCTTCGCCAGAGCAGAGGTGGAGATCTGTGTGTGTGGGACACATCATCATTGGAGACGCTCGCGTTTGAGAAGCATATCGAGAGTTGCTCGTAGGACGCAGGAAGCGCAGAGGGAGGAACACAGAAGTTGGGTTCACTATTCTGAGTATGAGAGAGATTCACATCAACTGAGAGGTGACGTCGATGTGTTAATATACAAGGGGTGTACAAAGGGCTCGGGACTTCGGGTTTGGGCTCATGACTCAAGGGAGTCATATTATTGTACATGTATTTCTTTCTCATTTATAGTGAATATTTTGTCGCTCCGTGGACGTAGGCCAGGTGGGGCCGAACCACGTAAAATTATTGTGTTGTGCTATGTTTTATTTCCGTTCAATTTTTCTTGTTTCCGCTCGTAACGCTAACAGTTTTCGCCAAAGACGGAAGCTTCTAGCAGAGAAATTTCAACCTCTGAATTTCATTAATGGAGATTTGAAAAGGTAAAGCCTTTCAGGAAAGGAATCCTAGCCCTTTTGATCTTCTCCTCCTCTGCTTCGATCAGAACGATTTTCCGAGAGTTTGAGTTTGGTTTAAATCTATAGGGATTGAATCGTGGTTGGAGAATCTGATTATGTTGTGTTTAGTTTTCGCATTTACTCCGTTTTAGTAGGTGAGATTAGAAAGATTGGGAACGCAACTTTCCGTGTATTTCGTTTTTCTGCGGTTATTCTTTGTTTTCGTTGAAAAAGCTCTGATTTCTCCGTTTTTTCTTTATTTCTTTTTAGTTGCAGGAATAGCGTTTGGCGGTAATAGGCGTTTTTGTCATTTTCTCGTGTTCGGCGTCGATGAATAGAAATTGAGGAACAACACAGAGATCTTCCGCTCCGAGACTTCCTTCAAGGTATGAATCATGATATATAAATATTCACGAAATTCTCGTCGTATACGACTAATTTCATTATTTGTGAGATTAATTCTAGGATGCATGTAACTCATATAATTTTAGCTTTTAAATTTCGATGATAATATATTATTAATTTAAATAAATAAAGATATATGACGTGCACGTGGAAATAAAATTTTATACACAATTTATTTATATAACCTTTTTTATATCACACTCAATAATATATAATCTAAAATTCATTTAATAATATGTTTCATTAAAGAGTCTCTTTAAAAAAATATTATTTATCTACCTTACCTAGATATATAAGTTCTAAAATATAAGATTTATTATGTTGGATCCATAGTTAATTGTATGGATCCTTAGTCAAGAGGCACAACTCCATGTCCTTTTCATTCATTCTGTGTTGCACCACACGGTCCTTTTCTACTTACATAATTAAATTACTTTAAGTGAGTATATCTCATTCTTAATTTTCCTAACATATGCTCAAGAATAAATAATTATGATCATTCCATATAATTTTTAATACAATAAGATCCAGAGTTTAGCAGATTAAGATTGCAAATGAGGTAGTTTGTTGTTTATAAAATTATTATCTTTGGCGTGATTGAGTTACTTAAATTGGGATTCGAATCAAACATTACCTATGTGATATTTTTAAATATGATATTTTATTATTAATCGTATCAACTTGCTTCTACATGTGCACGAAGTGACACTGATCCAATGGCACTAAGTCTTTAAATGGCAAAGTATAATGCATGAGTTGTCAGTTGTCAACCTTCATTTTATATAGCTGTTAGTGTCGGCCCTGAGATAAAATTAAAGCTAATTTAACACCGTTGGTTACTATTAATACCAATCTTTAGAAGAAGTAATTAAAAGTGAGCCTGGTAATTTAGTAAAGAATAGAATAATAGCCACTATTTGTGACAAGAGTATGAAAATGAAAGACAAGATGAATGATTTGGAAAACAAGGCTTTTGTTGCCATGATGTTGAGGAATTTAGAGTGATAATATTTTGTCAAGATATATTAATTTAATGAAAATTTGAGCTTGTATGTTTTGAGAATTAAGTTTTAAATATGCAAATGTAGGATGAGTTGTAGTTGACTGATTGAGTGCACTCAACTAGTTTGAGGTCAAGTTCGGTGGAGTTGAGTTTTAATATAAATAAAGGGTAGCATTCTCTCACGGGCATTTTGTACAATGAGACACGGGATTTAGGGTATTGTCTATTTTACCCTTTCACTATCGTACGAAAGTATTTAAAAAAAATTCAGGGATCCGATCAGTGATCTGATTTGTTGTTCTGTATGGAAAAAATAGTCTCACTTAGATAAATTTCAGTGATCCAGCGAGCCGGTCAATGAGCCAATTTATACCACAGTGGAAGGGTCAGTGATCCGGTGAGCAAATTCGAAGGGTTTAGATAGCCGGTTCGAAGGGCAAAATGGGCAATATAGAAAAATCCATGTCGAGTTACACAAATACTCGTGGGAGGATCGCTGCTCTAAATAATTTATTAGTAAAACTTTGTTTGATTACATCAATTAAGTCAAACCTTGATTCAATCACTTTATTGATTAGACTTAAGTTTTAAGACAAAACAAAATAGTTATTAGTTGACAGGTTCTCTTAATGGATATTAATAATTTTTTTGTGATGATTATGAAGTCATAAATAATATATAATTTATAAGTATATTTATTATAATAAAGAAATTGATTTAGACAACGGTATTTTTATCAGCACTAGGCATGGTGTTGCGGTAATTTTTTTTTTTTTTCTATTTTATCTTTTATTTTTATAAATATAAATTGAAAGATCACTTTAAAGTGATAAAGACAAAGTGGGAAAATCAATTTGTCCTCTATGGGCGACACTTTATGGAGTTATTCTTTATCGACTTACCAATATGTACAGATTAGGACATTTACGCATATTCGTAGGATTAGTCTTATCTCCAATATAGGGTGATGATACCCATATTAAAAAAAAAGTCTCAATTTATCCAAAATGGTACTTTATGTAAAAAAAACACGGATCACTAAGCCAATTTCCTTGCAAAGGGTTTTGTTGGCTTAATCATCATGAAACTCTCTTCATAAAAAAAGATCTTAGGTTCGATTCACGTTTAAACCCTTTTTTACCACTTTCCATGGTTACTCTTGATCAACTTACTACGAGTGTACCTAGATTAGGAGGTGATATATATTGGATGTTTTTTACACTTGTATGGTGACAGAGAGCAGGTCTACCCATTACGATACAGTGGTCCTGTGTATGGATCGGAGTTGTATCCATTATGAGACCGTGGTCCTTTGTTTGTATGGATATTAGAGGCCTATTCATTATAAGGAGCAATTCAATGAAGAGAATTTTTGAGTTCAATTTACATTTAAATTTTTCTGGACCACTTTCAATAGGGTTACGGCAGGCGTACTATTGAGTGTATCCATCACGATAGAGTGTCCTTTAAGCTTGGACAGAAATAGCATCCAGTAATTTTCTATCTGGATTCTTCTCACGTCTTGCCCTTTAAGGTGTTACTTGTATGGTATGCAGCCAACGTCCTTGTTGGTGGCGGAGAATCATTTTGTAAAATAAGACAAAGCAAAATTGTATAATTTAGTATCGATATCTTTACTAACATTTTATATGTTTTCCATTTTATTCTTTTATTTAAAATTAGTCTTTTCAATTATCACAATAAATAAAAGGTAAAATAAGAAAAAGATTAATTAGAAATCGGAAGACTGACAATCAGAAACATTAGAAATCTTCTGGTATTTATTTGATCACTGATTGGTACATTTCTCTCATGCAACCATGCATTTTTCTCGCGTCTTCAAGAAAAGAATTTGTCAAAGCAAGGTCTTTTTCACTTATTTAATTTTAGAATTAAATTTTGGTCGAACGTCACTTGCAATGAGGAAAACGATAAAAAAAAAAATTAATAATTCATTGTTCCATTTTACCCAAAAATTCATTGTTCCATTTTACCTTTTTGCATTTTGAACTAAAGGTTTCGACGAACATCTGTTGATATCTCAAATCTTGACCGATATATGTTGTATTGGTTGAGATTTGTTTCATTGCTTGGACCTATCTTGACATTCTTTTTATAAGTTAATCTTCCACTTATATATTCGATTATTTTCATCAATTCACACGTTATGTCTTTTATATAACAAGAGGATACCATGAATACAGTTTCAGAATATAGATTTTATATATAAAAATAAAGTGTTTGATATGGCATAATGTATAATCTTGTTTATGTATAGTATTTTACCTTGTGCATTTAGTAATTTTGAATCTTTAGAAAAATAGAATTTTTCAATATTTAGAAATCTGACATCTCAATCTAATATTTGATACCATGTAGATGACAAATAAATATGTAGAAAAAAGAGAAGATTCTAAACTAAGATAGGTACGTTATAATATATGTAGTTATCCATATTTGAATTTGAATATTTAGTTAAAAATTAATTAATTTCTATGTATCTTTTTCACTTCAAACACTACCAATTTCTCTGTTGTTTAAATACTCAAAATTGTTATCGATCATAAATTACACACCTCTTCATTAAATATCAAAATACTGTTTTTATTCCTTTTTTCCTTGAATTTACGTGTGGAATACTGCATTTTTAATTTCTTATTTTCAGAATTTGTCCCAGTGTCTTTTATTCTAAAAATACGGTGTACTGTCAATACCTCTTCTTCACGTTCTCCTGTGTTTTATTTAAACGTTGTGGTCTGTACTGCTTCGGAAGCGTCAGAAAAACGAAAAACAAGGTTGACACCACGTGACTGGTGATGCTTAGCAGGGAGTAGGGCTGCAACTCGGGTCGGGTTTTGACTCGACCTGAGAAATCATGCTGTTCGGGTCAAGAATTTTGGGCCAGCGGGTTGGGTCGGGTTGAGAAAATAAACACACGCATAAAATTCGGGTCGGACTGGGTTGAGGATTTTACAAGTTAACTCGATCCGATCTGACTCGGCTAAAATTAGGCTAAAATGAATTAAGAATGCGGGTCGGGTCAGAATTTGGATTGATTCGGATTAGAATTTGGGTCAGGTTGGATTCTAGAGTTCGAATTGATAATTCGAGTAGATTCGGATTCCATATATATCAACTCACGTCGGATTTGGTTTTAAGAAACCCGACCCATCCGACCTGAGTTGTAGCCCTAGTAGGGAGTGAGCCATGGTACCTTTTCACACTACAGAATAAGTTTCCTTTTTTAGGAAATTGATTGCGGCACCGGTCTTTTGATTAATATGATAAAATGATTTTTTATTTTATTCTTTATTTATTATAATAATAATAATAAAATAGATATTAATTTAAAACTAAAAAAACAAAAGAATAACAAAATTTCAATATCTTGGCGTTCAATGTTGATAAAGGATTGGTGCCTCAATTTTCGTGCAAAATATTTGTGTGTGATATAATAGGATTTACTTAAAGAGTTTTTATAATAAAAAGTAATGCACTTGTATTTTTTCATCATGTTGGCGTCAGAAAATAAATTAATTTTTTTTATAAAAATACAATATCCACATCAATTTCCTTTTAACCTATATAAAATCGTTGACCACTTTTGACCTAAAGGGGTTTAGAGTGACTGCTGAGAACCTGTTTCGAAAGTGAGAGTCCTGAGTACAACTTTTTTTTTTAGAATAAGTGAAAATTCGTCGACTCTACTTTGTGGTAATTATAGATAAAATTTTGGATTCATAACGCCATCTACAAGCACCATGGATCAAGTTAAATATTCCAAGGATTTGAGGACATGATCTCCTACTCAAGATAGGATTACTCAACCACTCGAACAAGTAAAACAATGGGTCCCTAAGTACAATTTTTACTCCACTTCAAAGACTATTCTAGTGGAAGTACTCGGTGTGTGAAAGTAGAGATGCTTGCACATATCTCAAAGATTAGGTAGATGCTCTAAAATTCATTAGTTATAAAATATAAAAATAAAATCTTTCACCACTTTCATCGATTGGGCCAGGGGTTCAAAAAACGGCCCGGCCGATAAGCAAATATCGGCCGATATGCTTTTCTCTCCTCTTTTTGTTTTTTTTCTTAAAATATCGGTATTATTATATTATTTTATTTTTTCTGAATTAAAAAATATAAAAAAAAAACCAAAAAAGAAATTGTTTTTTTTTTTAAATTTGAAAATGTAAATATCGGCCGATATTTTGACCTGGGCCCATTACCGTTTTAATTTTTTTTTTTTAAATACCGATATTAATCATATCAGACCGATATGAAGGTTGTACGGCCGATACAATACGTATGGACCGATATTATACTGTGTTTAAAATTCGTATCGGCGGATATCTTGACCCCTGGATTTGGGCTTTACAGGTCTTATGTTTGAAAACTGTCTACTTCCAAACTATTGTTATAATCATTTCCCTGTCAACAACACGTTATATATTCAGATGAAAATTGACACTTAAAATCATCTCATAGTTTAGTAGTAGAAATTTTACCTAATTTCATGATTTGGAGCTCTCATGTCAATCAAATTTTCTTTCTCTCCCAAGCAAAAGAAAGTGATGTACATCAGCCAATATGGATGATAATCATTGGCTATGATCAAACCGTTTCTTTATTTCCTTTTTCGTTGTAAAATGTTCTTATCTATTTTTTAAACAATCAATATTTACTGAAATAACCTTAATCGAAATTTACATTTTTCATGAGAATGTCCTCTTGTATTTTTACAAGGATAGGAGATTGTGTTTAAAAAGGACCAACATTATAAAATCTATAACTTTAAATAAAAAATACTTTATTGGACAGAGATGGGATTTTTTTTTTAAGATGTAGGAGAAACTTCGAGCCCATCTCGGCGATCTATAATCATGGGACAGGATTTGTTTATCATAATTTAGAATATCAATTTAAATAAATAAAAAGTTAAATTATGATGATAACGATAATAATGAGATTAATCTGATCTTTATTTGCCACATTTAAAGTCGAGACAACTCGTACGTACTCACTTAAATTAATCAAAATTCACTGGTAGGGCTGCAACTCACGTCGGGTTTGGCCCGACCTGCATGACCTGACCTGAGAAATCATGTGAGTCGGATCGGGCCGAGAAGATAAAAGCCTGCATGAAATTCAAGTTGGGTTGAGTTGAGGATTTTATATGTTAATTCGATCCGACCCAGCTAAAATTAATCTAAAATAAGTTCAAAATAAAGGTCGGATCAGAATTTAGGTTGATTTGAATTAGAATTTGAGTTGGATCGTATTGTGATATTCGAGTTCAGAATTCAAGTGGAATCGGGTCTAGTTTCATATGTAGAGTTGCAGCCCTATTCACTGGGACATTTCATTGTATGGTGGCAAATAATAATGTCTCCGGATGCAATGCTTGGAATCTATACTGGAGCTGTTATGTATCCTCCTTTCCGACAGTCACATGTTTGAAGCTAGTGTATGGCCCTCACCGACTGCTCCAACCTTAATTTCTCATTCTCAAATAGTGTGAAACCCATAACTCAAGGGCCCCACTTATGCTTAACAGTGTTGTCTAAGGATTTGTTAAATGGGGTCAGCCATTGGGACCCCACTGGTTAGACTTTTTTATGTTTACCCTACTGAGGATTCCATTCATTGGCCCCCACTAGTGTGAAATGTATTTTGTTGAGTAATTTTTTATTAGAGAGATGATAATTTGAACTTTATTATTAGAACTTTTGTAATGAAAAATTGTCTTTAATTTTCTATTTTGAATAAAGAATCTCCAAATCATTACTATAAAAGGGTTGTGCTGTCATCGTGCCATTCATCTCATCAACTTAGTAAGCATATTTATATTTGGATTTGTATAGATCGATTTCCATCTCTCATTTATGAGACTTGAACATGTTGCTGAATTTACAATAATGAAACCTTTAGTGGTTATGTTACAGTTTTTTTTTTTCAATAATCAATTTAAAAATTCCTTTTCTTAAAACATTGGTATTTTCTTATCTAAAATTTTAAAGTGATGGTCAGACTTAGGGATGAAAAGAATACTAAAGAATTCAAAAGTTTACAATCTACATCTTATTTAACTATTTGTAGAAAGTTTTAAAATCAAGTTCTATCAACATAAAAATTATATACTCTATATTGTTCTGTATTCGATTTATGCAGATTGAGAAGTTTACACATGTTCCAAAGATTTATTAAATGAGTTAATGATGAGAATTTTCAGATAACAAAACCCACTGAGTACACTGATAACAAGTGAAAATAATCAGCAAATGAAATGCCATAATTTTTTCTTTCAAAACCAACTCAAAAGTACAAATAGGTATTATTACATATGCATCATTAAATCTCTTATTTTTTAAATTTTCGGTAGAATAACATACACAGGGTTTGGTGTATCTCTCTTAATAAAGGAGAGATCATATAATATTATTTATAGAGATGATGAAATACATATAAGGAAAATAAATAATAAGAAAATTTCTAAATACAATATTTAATAGCAATAGAAATATCTAAATCTAGATTAACACCTAAATATATCCTAATATTTTCTAATCCTATTACTCTTATTTTAAACTTATTTCTCTTGTTATTTTTTTTTTATAAAGTATATTCTTTAGTAGGAGGATTCTCCACATTAAAACTTTCCTCTAGAATTATATTATCCAACGAAATGGACCCATCGATTTGCTTAGTATCTGACTTTTTTATAGACATGTATTAAAATTTTGTTTTTTTTTTTAATAAATGAAGAAATAAGAATGTATTTTAATTTATTGATTGATATTTAAACTTGGATCATCGTATTGGAATTGGTTGAAAATAGGATAATATTATATTCAGGCATGGAGTTGAGTAAAGATGTAATAAGTATCTGCCCATATCTTTGTATTCGAACTTTTAAGACTGCTACTAATGGCTGACAGCTGATTTTGATGGAGAACAGGCCAATATCTATGACCTGACCTTTGCTGCCCACACACCCCAATAATCCACAGTATCCATTCAAAGTCGGTGGAGTGGGCCTCCACACCAGCCCAACTTATGGTCTTGTACATGAGCCATCACACTACTAATAATAAATTCCTCTCATTGATTCTTTATGCCTTGAAAAGAGGAGTGAGAATTACCTTACTTATTTTGTTAGAAGTATTTTTTAGAAATAGTTTCTATATTTCTATTTTGAATTTTAAATGCTAATAGATTTTGAATTAGGTAAAGACCAAGTCTGCATAATACCTTTTTACTAAAATCTGATTAAATACAAATTTGTCATCTAATAATAAAAACTTAAGAACATCCCATTATAAAAACAAAGTTTCCCAATTAATCTCTTATTTTTTTATAAATTATAAAAATACATGTTTATATAATATGTTATATATGGAATACTATTATTTACGGGGCCGGCCTTGGCTATATGCAGCCTAAGCCACCACTTAGAGCCTCCAAAATTTCAAAGTATGTCAGGGTCCGAAAAAAAAGAATATTAATTGCCGCCCCATCTTATGATTTTGTAAAGTGCCTCTGAAATTTCAAGGCATCCAATACTGATTATTTATATTGAGTTCGATTTTCACTCCATTTCAAATTACTATTTTTCTTAAAAAAATTACTGAGAGAGAGTTGAATCAGTTGCTCTATTTGAACACTTGGTCATACCCCATTATTTTTTACTTTTAATATGTTATTTTTTTAAAAGACAATTAATATAAGCGTCTGGTTGTGTTTTGTTTTATTTGTTAAAATAAAATACTAGAAGTACTATTTCTTTTAACTTAAGTATCATTTATTGAAAAAACAAAATTATATTGGTTAATGTAAAATGGAAACAACATTTTTTTAGGGCCTTTTTTTAGTTCAAAGATATAGTGTTAAAACTATCTAGAACAATGATATCCTAATAGATGACTTGAATGTAAGTTGTATTGTTTTATATCATGGACATTTCATAATTGATTATTTTTAAGAGTTATTAGATATTTTTAATAAAAATGTGTTACATCATTTAAATATTAAAAATATATTTACTATTTATTTAATAAAAACTAAAAAAACTCCAAATGGAGTGTGAATCCAGACCGAGCCGACCCCCTCTTTATTTATTTTTCTATCCTGTTGTTTTAGATCTTCTAAGCGTGCGTCTCATCTTCTTCTCCTTCCCCTTCCCTCATCTCTGTCTTCTCACTCAGACCCACCTACTCCCTTACTTCCTTTTCCCGCGCCCAAAATCTCCTTTCACGCTTCAAAAGGAGCATCGGAAACTCTTGCAAAAGTCGGATACAGAGCAGAAAAATTATCCCACCACTGTTCTCAATCCCAGAGATAAAGCCTTAAAGGCGAAATCTCTTTCTCCTTATCTCTCTTTTGAAAGAAAAAAGAAACGGTCTTTTCCTCTTTCTTCTTTTTTAATCTAATCCTCCCTTTGTTCCATTCCATGCCTAAATCTCTCTCTGTCTCTCGCTTTTCCTTGCTCTTATCAATAGAATATTCAAACCCATTAACGTATCACTTCCTCACTTTCCCTTCTTCTACTGCTGCTTCTTCTTCAGATGGACTCTGTTAAACCATCGGCAAACGTCGGCGGATTAGTGCAAGCATTTGCAAAGGCTCTTCGTCTTCGAGCCGCTGGAATAGCGCCAGATGACGGAATCAAGAAGGTGAAATTGCCCGAAAATGGGGTGGATTCGCCCAAGAAGATTAGCCATTCCCAGCTCCTGGTTGTTGACGAAGATTTTGATGAAAAGGAAAAGATTCGAAACAGAGAAGCCATGGAAGTTCTATTTGCAAAGCTCTTTGCCAGCATTTCCGCCATTAAAGCCGCCTATGCTCAGCTTCAGATGGCCCAGACTCCTTACGACCCAGATTGCATACAGTCCGCAGACGAGATTGTCGTCTCGGAGCTGAAAAATCTCTCCCAGTTGAAGAACTGCTACTTCAAGAAACAGATTTTTCCTTCTCAGGATGAGCAAATGCAGCAAGAAATCAGAGAGCAGCAAAATCTGTTGAAAACGTACGAGCTTATGGTTAAAAAACTGCAGTCCCAGCTCCAGCTCAAGGACCGGGAGTTCCTCTCCATGAAGGAGAAGCTGCAGGAGGTGGAGAAACAATATAAATCGCTGGAGAAGAAACTGGACCCTGAATTCGGAAATGGGTCGCTCTTAGCACTGGAAAATCTCCATTTCTCCGGGTTGAATCCGACGCATTTCATGAAGCTCCACCATTTTGCAATCAAATCCGTAAAGAGCTTCGTCAAGCTCATGATCGACGAGATGGAGCGAGCAAGATGGGATCTTGACGCCGCAGCGAGCTCGATCGAGCCGGATTCTGCTCATGCCAAACCAGCCCAGAAAATCCTCGTTTTTGAATCCTACGTTTGCAGAAACATGTTCGCCGATTTCCACGACTCCCATTTCTCCATTCCGAGCAGGAGCTCTAACTCATCGTCGAAAGAGAAGAAGCATTTCTTTACGAGCTTCAAGGAAATGAAGTCGAGAAAGGCAACTGAGTTGCTTGCAGAGAACCCCGAGTCGAGATTTGGAAAGTTCTGCAGATTGAAGTATCTACAGCTTGTGCACCCGAAAATGGAGACTTCCTTCTTCGGGAATCTGAGTCAGAGAACCCTGGTCAACTCGGGCGGGTTTCCTGACTCGGCATTTTTCTCCTCTTTTTCAGAAATGGCGAGGCGCGTCTGGCTTCTGCACTGTTTGGCCTTCTCCTTCGACCCGGCCGCCTCCATCTTCCAGGTGAGGAAGGGCTGCCGGTTCTCCGCCGTCTACATGGACGCCGCTCAAACCGGTCACGTCTGGCCAGAGGCCCGACCGACGGTCAGTTTCACTGTCTCCCCGGGGTTCAGGATCGGAAAGACCCTCGTACCGTGTCAGGTTGTTCTCTCGCCCTCTTAACTCGTTTTGAGTCTGAAACTCGTTCTCTGAATTGCATGGGACCCACGCGTAAATGTCAGGTCATGTCGATAGAGAAATCGACAGAGAGGCGCAGCTGGAGGCGGTGGGCCCGTCTCGCTCGGTATTTGTTTGTTTTTGTGGGTGGTGACGAAAAGAAAAGCGATGGTCGGATGTGGTGACAACATATGGAATTATAAATATTTAGTTTAAAATATATTATGTTGTATAATATAAATTATTCTCTTTTTTTTCTTCCACTTTCATTATTATAAATATTATTAGTAGTTTAGAATTTCTTGCCTCTCTTTTTATTTAAAAATTGTTGGTGGTGAATATATATGCGGTGGCGATTCACCAGAGGAAGAACCAGTCGATGGTGGGAAGTAGGGTCAACATAGAATAATATATTTGGCTTGTCTTATGAGCGATTAGAGTAAGTCGCAGCGCATTTTGTTTTGTTTATAATTTTATAAAAAAAAAAAGTGAAAATGGGAAGTTGTGTACATTATTTATCTTGAAGGGGTTGATTCTTCATCTCTGGTGTCACTTACTTGGAATTCGAAAAAGGATTGTTTTGTTCCAAAATATTCTCGAGAAGATTGCTCAAGGTTTTATGATCTAATTTTGGTGTATTTTAAAGATAATTATTGTAGGTATTTCATATTTTCTCATATTTATAAATTAGAAAAAAAAGAAAAACAAAGACTCATAGATGTTTTTCTTTTTTCAAGTAGGAATCGACATATTCAGCCAGTAAATAATTTATTTATTTATAGTAATTTTTTCATACTATGGACTACTAGTTTATTAAGGCTTCTGTTTTTAAGGTGAATAGAAAATGTAAATTAGCCAATTAAAAGTCTCTTTCGCTAAATAATCTATAATTCAATTAAGATGCATGATATTAATGTGGTTGCAATGATACATTCAAATCAATCTACATCAATTTGAATTTCATTTGGCCCATGAGTTCAGATTTTTATTTTCTGTCTTCCACGTGCTTGACATGGATGGGTGTTGTTCCATTCAGAACGAAACCGATACGTATTGAAGGGGAGGATCTGATTGCAGAGGTCTGCATCCAGTTGAATCTGGACCACTTATTCTCTAGTGAGTGGGCCCCATATGAAAGTGACGGCGATCAGGCGATCAGGCAATCAATCTGCCTACCATTCAGACAGGCGGTGCGATGTTGAAAGTGGAAAAGATAGCAGGAAGAAACCTGGAAAAGCTTTTGTTTTCTTCTTTCTTTCTCACATGACAGCACGACCTTCTGTCCTTCTGTCCCACTAAATGGACATGTGTAAGTGGCTGTACTACCAATTACCAACTGTACCTGAGCCACACATAGCCCTCTTTTTTTTTCTCAATTTTTCTATTTATCATAAATTATTATTAATTTTCCTATTTGTTATAAAAATATTAAACTATTTACTTAACTATTTATTTGTGGGTCCTTTTAATAGGTCTAAAATCTAAATCAATTGTACCCAAACTAGTTTATTCATAACTTCATCTTAAGAAGGGATGTTCATATTCTAACATGGATAAAATTTGTTAAGAGACAAAGGATGGAGTAAATTTTTATTTTATCTCTACGAGTGTATCGCTTATTAAGTATCGGTGTATTGATACGCAGAACATATATGTGTTATCAGTACATCGATATTTGATGAGCGGTACACTGGTATAGGTAAAATGAGAAAATCTCCTAATAAATTTTATCCATAGACTGACCCCTTAGAAGTTTTTGATTTTATAGTAACTATTCTCATTTATTTGAAATTATCTCTTTTAAATTAATTTATCATATTCTATTTTATAAAAAGACTATATTATTTATTATTTATACAATTTCTCTATGCTTCCAAGCATCAAATAAACAACTTTCTCTTTTGAAAATACTCACCAAATGCAATTATGAATACTAATTAACCCCCAATAGATTGATATAAAGAATGATTACGATGAGAATGGTAATGATGGTGCTCAAACCAAACCTTGTTTTATCATGTTGGAATTTGTCAAGGTTGGTGAGCTTGTTCACAAATTAGACTTTGAGATGACTTCAGCTTGGACTGATTGAACTTTTTTTTTTTTTTACCTCTAATATGAAAGTTGTCAATTCATTGAACAGGTCTTTTGGGTTGACTCATTTGTTTGAGCAGAATAATAGAACCAAAACTAAACTTTGCCTTGATTAGATACATTGGCACTGGATCTGCCATCTAATTGAAGTGAGTTGGGACCAGGGTCGATCATGGAGAAAAACGTGTGAATTGGATCGATGGACAAGATTTGGACTCATTTCTCAATCTGCTTAATAAAAAATTCTGCTCAAATTTTTGGGTCCCCATTTACACACCCAGTTTTTTGGCCTCTACACACTCATTTTCGAGTGTGGATGGCTAATTATCATTTTGCCCTCGCGTTTCCATTTGTTCGAACGAATTCCTAGTTCATTTCGACATTCGTTCGAACCAATGAATGCATACCTCATCCAATTTTGATTCGTTCGAACGAACCTCGTTTAAAATCAATTCGTTCGAATGAATGAATCGGGTGAACAGTAACGCACGTTACTGTTCACCCGTGAAGGAATTGATTGAATGAATCAGTGATTCATTCTAATGTGCATAGTGTATTATAATAATAAAAATCTCCTTTAAAACTTTAAAGTTAATTTTTATGCACTGTGTATTTCCAAAATTTCTCAAATTGAATATCCGGTCTAATTATGACAACCTGATAAAAATACTTTAAGACTTCAAGATCTTTGACACTCCTAAATATATTTTCGGCACACCCTAGAGATACCCTTATTTGTAAAATACTGTGTTTTAAATATTTAGGAGTGTCAAAAGACCTTAAAGTCTTGAAGTATTTTTATCAGATTATCGTAATTAGTCCGGATATTTAATTTGAGAAATTTTAAAAATACACAGTACTTAAAAAATAACTTTAAATTTTTTAAAAAAATCGATTCATTCGAATGAATCACTGATTTATTCAATCAATTCCTTCACGGGTGAACAGTACGCGCGTTACTGTTCACCTGATTCATTCATTCGAACGAATTGATTTTAAACGGGGATTCGTTTGAACGAATCAAAAGTGGATGGGGTATACGTCCATTCGTTCGAACGAATGCCGAAATGAACTGGGAATTCGTTCGAACGAATGAAAACACGGGGGCAAAATGGTAATTAGCCATCTACACCCGAAAACAAGTGTGTAGAGGTAGAAAAATCGAGTGTGTAAATGGGAATCCAAATTTTTAAGTAAATCATATAAGTCATGACGCATGAGAGAAGGGCTCGTTATACATATCATCGTGATTGCATTATTATAGGTCCGTGGTTATACGATAAATAGTTAGATGGGGTATGTAATGTTGAGCTAGTTTACATTCGAGACCACTTTTAGTCAAAGAAAACCCTTAGATCTTAACAACTCTCTATGATTGTTAATGAGTCTCAAATCAACTATCCGTGAGAACCACCACGATATATGGTGGATTGAGAGACCCCAATATATATCTCAATTAAATGAGAACGAGGCCCTATGAATAAATGATTTTACAATACATTATCTATCATGATAGGATATTAGAGATAGAATGATTTTCTTTGATGAAAAGTGGCCCCAAGACATAAAATTTACTCAAATCCTATTATGACTTACAATGAAGTTAACCCCATCTAATCATTGTTCTCTTTGTATAAAATGTAGTCACTCACTTCACTCAAAATCGAAACAATCTCATTCAAATTTATCCTTAATATAATCTTTACACTTAGTTCAATGGCAATGTGAACTGAGCAGGTTGACCTGACGGTCAAGATGCCCACCTCATGAAATGAGGTCTTGAGTTCAATTCACGGTTAACTCTCCCAGGCCACTTTCCATGGGGTACTCTCCATTGACTTAACCAGTGTGTGTGGATTGGAAGGTTTACACATTCTCGTGTGATTAATCTCACCACCAATGTAGCGTGAAGATACCTATATTACAAAAACATGTGAAACTGGGCTTTAAACACTTTCTTAAATTGTTTTAATATCCAAACCGGCTTCAATATGCGAGGTTGAGCTTTTTCGTCTATCGAAATGGCCGAGATAAGCTCAATGAACTGTGAGAAACTTGGATTTAAAAAATACAAATGAGCCTGGGCTCGAGCAAAGGAAAGTCCAACCCAACCGTACCCATGACTAACCTTACTTAGGACTCACTTTATCTCAGGACCGATCGAAAAATTTCTCCAAAAATAGGTAATACTTCATTCTATCTTGGAAAATTGATAAGGGCCAAAATGTCACCAATTTGGGTCAATATCCATCCATTTCGGATATCAATTTAAAAATAAGAAATTCAAATTACAAAATTTTGGATCTAAATAAGAATAGAAAATTTTCTCTTGGTCTAATTTTGTAAATTCATCTCAAGACTCGAGAGTCATGAGTCTCATTCATTGAAGTTATGAGGTCATTATGGCTGGGAAGCTCATCATGGAAATCACACCCATGAATCTAGGGTTTTGTCAGGTATGAACTCATTTGGTGAGACAGGGTCAATTTATTCGGCTAGTAGACGATGTCTGTTGGATGAGGTCTACAGTATTGGCCAGGCTAAAACTATTCAAAATATTTTAAATTGGTAAATATCTATTTTTACACAATCGATTCTAAATAAAAAATTACATTTACTTAAAAGGCTATAAAACATTAAATTTTAAACTCTTCTTTTTTCATGACTGGATTAGATTTTTATCTGCTCCTAATTCACTTAATAATCTTTTTATTTATATATTCATTGGTGATTGACAATTTAACCAGAATCTAGGTAGATTTTATAATTTAAAAATAAAGATGATTTCCTTCACAGTATGAAGATTGACCCTAATCAAAACTCTTCTCATCATACAACCACCTAACTTCCAGGAATTAGATCCTTACTAAATTTGACCCAATTTGAGTTAGAGAAGTCTTTTTTTTTTTTTGATAACATGGGTATTTCCACTCAAGATTGGATTGGAAGTAATACTAATTCCTCAGACATGTGTAAATCCCTCCATCTACACACCGGTTAAGTCTACAGACAGTGACCTGTTGGAGTTGAGCGTGAATCGAACTCAATACTCCGTTAGACGGGTTTCTTGACCGTTCAGCCAACATTGAATAAGTTGTTTCATCATATATCAGTCTGAACCAGGGAAAAAAATATCTGTCGATATGTATCGTATCGGCTAATATTTATTAATATCTGATGATATCCGATATACATTGCTGATATCTTCCAATATCAGTGGTTTTGATTAAAACAAAAGAAAGAGAAGACTATAAATGTGATTGTCCGATATCAGTAGTACTGTACTATTTGTAAAGGGTACAACTTTAGTTTTTCTCCAGACAAGAAGCTAATTTACAAACTCACACAACAAACATGTCATCCCAAAATTTAACCTAACGCCTTCTTTCAATCCAAGTATGGGGTAATTCCTTACTATAGTGTATCTCAAATCTCTAACTAAGATATTAGTGTAAGGCTCTATTCACATTTATATTAGAAGGCAGGCTTAATTTACTCCTCCAATCCATTTATGCACATAGGATACTTGGGTTCATGTCTCATTGAACTTGAGCATAATATCCTAGATGACTTGCTCTCAAACTACTCCAACACCTTCCTTCTAATGGGACTGATTAAACCATATCCTTCTGTTATACGCTCATCTAACAGTGCCATTAACAAAAAAATTATGACGAAAAAATCCAAGATCTCCACCTATCTCTGAGTACGAGGGCATTAGGTAAAACTCTATATATACGCAGCCTCTCTCAAGCAATGGGTACTTGGGAACTGGAGACTCGAATTTGAGACCTCTGGTTCTTGAACCAAAGTGCCTACCAGTTGAACCACCCCGAGCGAAATCAGAGTGATTTACTCCAAGTATACTCCTGCCACATCTCTGTTTTATGTCTACCTTGCATTTCAGCAAGCATGCTTTCCCTTTTCACTGCTCCACTATTTGATTTGGGTTGTTCATGGGTTCTCGTAGTGGATAGATTAGGATTTAAGTTGGTCATGTGTGTGCGTGAACAGTAGGAACTTTTTAATTTGGAGCTCAAGTATGTGCTTCAATGTTGGGAATTTGGATAATTGTTTGATGCCTCAAAATAATAGATTATGAGCGACATTCAACTGCTCTTGATGATGCAGAGAAGTATCAATAAATGTGAGAGAAGTCAGCAAATTTCCTCTCATTTTTTATTTTATTTTCATCTCTCTATTTTGTAAGGATTATGTTGCAGGAGAATGCCGTAGTCTTCTATTTTAAAATACTAATTTATTTTTTGAAAATTGTTAATTTATTTTAGGTGTTGATGTCATATTGCAGGACAATAAGAAACTTTCTTGCTTCAAGCCCTGATGCATTAGTGCTGAACAATGAATTCCATACTTGAGGGATTTGTGTGTTTTGAGATAGAATGTAATTGAAGGCCTTTTCTAAGAGAAAAAACTTTTATTCCTTTGTCATTCGATGCCCTTCAATAATATGATTTCTGAATTTGATAGTATCATTCAGAATGTGACGCAAGACGCCAAGACAAGGCCGTGTGTTTAGAAGACGGGCCACAATGCTAATGTACGTAAATAAAGTGTGTATATTAACATTCAACGTTTAAACAATACGTATTGGCGGAGATTATTAGCGCCCATTCAACTTCTATCTTACAAAATGCCCTCATAGCATCATTTTATTAAATAGACTCCATTGGGTTACGTTTGAACTTTGAAGTGAGACAAAGCTCTTGGAGAAAAATGAACTTTGTATAAAATGAACGTCTAAAATTTAGCACACCAATTAGTCAATCAAGTCATGTATCATGTATGTAATCTTGGCTTTCTGAGTTTTGATGAATTTACAATGTTGATTTTTAAAATTAAAATTAGGAGATGGATTATTAAATAAGGATGAAACTTCATATACACTACTCGTATGGTCCTATTTACAATTCACCCAATCATATAGAGTCTAAGACCTGAGAAAATGGGGTCTGCAAACAATAAATCATCTTTTGTTTATTTATCCTATAAATAAGTAAAAAATTAAAAAAAAAAAAAAAAAAGTGCCTACTATCTCCTCCTAAAACAAATGGAGTCATCTGCACTAGTCCTATTTGTGGCTAGAGATTGGGAACACATCGTCAGAAGAATATAGAAATACTGATACACTAGAGGTTTCTTTCAGAGAAGAGTGGAGTAGACCTCAGAAAGCCAACCCAGATGGAGTCCATAACAATGATGCCGATGATGATTTACTGGAGTTTCCTGCATAATCTTGAATACCATTTTTCTGACCTCAGTTCACACAATTTTTTGAAACTGCCAAAGGTCCTTCTTCCCAACGACAGTTTTTTTTTTCAATGGCAAGGTATTCTCTGCTAAGGGACTCAATAATCCAATCAATCAATCAAACAAACAAGAAAAACCAATAGAATGTCACTCAGAAGAAGAAACAGAAATAGCAAGTATATTATGAACAAGGTTCCACTCTGTTATCAAATGAACCACAGCCGTCATCTACTTCTGTTGCTGCTGGATGATCTCCTTTGCTTCAGTAGTTACTGAGACAGCACCTGCTTCCAAAATTATTTCAGTATATTTAACAATCCCTCCCTTAGTCATGTTCCGATCTCAACATCCCACATGCACATTCAGTAGACTGAGAAAGCACAGTAAGCGGTGCTGTAAAAAAATGGGAATGCCTGCAAATCCGAGTCAACCTGTGAATCTATCATGTAAATCCTGTCACTCTCAAACCAACTGTGCATGTCAACTAATTCTGAGGATTGTATTCTTGAAGAAAAGATACCCAAGTCCAGTGCAATGGGAGCATGGTAGTTTTCTCATGGAATTCCAAACATATCCTCAATGTGATTTGGCTTTCTCCACCAGCCCTCAACTGTTCTATGATTGATGTGTGCTTAATTTGCATATTTGAAGGATCCGGCGGTGGTCAGGCAAAGATCCAGTGGACATATCAAGGGGAGTTTTCAGTTCCCACTTGAGATGAAGTTGACTGATCGGAAGCTTCTGCAAGAGCTTTAAGCATCATTACAACATCGGCAGTGTCATCCAGATAGTACTTTGCTTTGCTTGGCTTCTGCCCCACAGTGCATGCAAACACTGCATTATTGGATAATGTATTCCTTGCCATTGCACTGATTCCTTCAAACATGTCCTCATCAGATCTATCATCACCAATACACAGCACAAAATCTGCTTGCCTCCCATCCCCTGTCATTGAGGATAAAATCTTTTCTGCAACTATGCCCTTGCTGACTCCCTGCACAACATCCGAAGCAAATAGACACACTCTTGTCATAGATAATCATAACAACCTTAGTACTCTGTAATGGCACTAAAGGCTTTTTCTCTTTACCAAAAAAAGAAAGAAAGAAAAACCTCTGCTCTGGCCGTAATGGCTTCTTGTTATCAGCACTACTTTCCTGATCTATAAAACCCAAATTTTGCTTTGGAACAACACTTGATAGATGTTTGGGTTGAGTCTACAACAGTAGCATACATTGCGATTTACGCATATACTGAATTGTAGTTGGTTTGAATATATTTGCAGAGTAGGTGGTTATTGATTAGCCGACTCTAGATAGATGGGATATTGGCTGTTAACGATGATGATGAGTAGATGGTTATTGATTACCACGTGCATTTTGTTTGGGATGGTCTAGAAAATAGAGAAACTAACTGACAAACTGTTTTTCCAAGTTATCTGCCTCAGATCAGTATTCATCATAATACAGCAAAGAACATGTAGAAAACAAGTCCAGTGATTTTGGATTAACAAATTTCATGCTACTCCATATGCAAGGGAATTGGACAAAAATATACTGTCAATATATTCAAACAAACTTCCAATTTAAAGCACAACCCACGTGCAGTTCACGAGGCCACCATCCAGTCAAGGTACAAACTTGACACTGCCATAAATTAAGGCGCTTTTTAACAATAACCCAATTTGTCAGATCGATTGCCTCGGTCCTTTGAACTAAGAAAATATGAAGTTACCATGGGGCAAAGCCTTCATGAAAGATACAAGACAATGGAACAAAGAATCAAATTTCAGTGTCAACCAGAGGTGTTCTTTTGGTCCGCATGATCATCATCATCATAAGCCAGCATCCCATCTATCTGGGGCCGGATTTACGAGTTCTTTTTCTTCAATTGATCCTATCATAAACTATATAATCAGTTACTTTACAATATAATATGTTCTTTTTTATCCCTTCTCTCCATGTTTTCAAATGTTAGCCCTTCCTCCTAGTACCTTCGATCCGTAGCCTCTCCACTCTACGTAATGGGGCCATCTATGGTCTTCTACTAATATGATCAAACCATTTCAAACAAATTTCTTTCAATTCGTCGTCTATTGGGGCTATCTTTAAACTAGCCCTAATGTGTTCTTTCTAACGCTATCATTTAGGGTTAAACCACTCATTCAACATAGCATACGCAGTTTCACTACCCTAACTTCGTCTATTTATCTTTTCTTCATTGCCCAACACTCGGCTCTATAGAGCATTGAAGGTCTAATAACTATTCTATAAAATTGTCCTAAGGGATACTCTATTATCACACAGGACCCCGCTACCTAGCCTACATTTTGCCCAACCATTCACCTATCCTATTCATTAGGTCTAGGTTGAAACATCCTTAAGATTCTACCGTAAAGCCCAAGTATATCTAAACTTATCACAATGTGCAACTAAATCATTTCCTATTTTTATCACGTTGCCCTCACTGTCATCTAACCCACTGAAGTTGCATTCCATGCATTCTGTTTTAGTTCTATGAACGTTTTAACTATTAGACTCCAATGCTCTCCTAAACAATTTTAGCCTTGCATTGAGTTGTTTCATTTCACCAATTAACATTATATCATCTACAAAAAGCATATACCATGACACTGCATCTTGGATTCCTAATGCTAAGCCGTCCATTCCTGATTAGCCCAAACGGGTATGGGCTTAAAATGGATCCTAGATGGAGTCCCACTCTAACAGGGAATTCCGCTCTCTCTACAAATGGTTTAAACGTTAGTAGTACACCTTCATACATATCTTAAATAATCTCAATGTAATCTTTTGGGATGTATTTATTTCTCAAGGTTCTCCAAATTAGCTTCCTTAGTTGTGGAATGTAAATAATTGCCTATTAGCTGATACATGACCATGGAAGAGCAGTGAACTACTACAGATTGGGTCAAGTCTTCATAAAGAATGCCAGACGATGGAGAAGTAGATCAAATTTATTCATTGTCAACCACCACAGACATTCTTTGCAGTTGTGGAATGTAAAATGAAGAAAAATTCCACATTTTTCCACAAATAAGGAGTCACAGATGGGCTAGCCAAAGAGTTATTATCTTCTCCTTTTTCTATGTCTAATTTTGAAATATTTCATCAGAAAGGGAAATGAAGTAAACATGACAAAATGTAAATATGAAGCATATAACGATGACAAAAGCGATACCTGAGGCTTCACTTCCACAATGAACTGACCACTCTTCACAGCAACAGGTTCATTTGCTAAAACACTCTCTAGATGATCTAACATCTCCTTTGCCTGGCTAGATCCAAAGCCTGGGTCAGCATCCCGATGGTGCCAAACCAATGCACTCTCCTTGGTTTCCATACAAGAACCATCAGTTGCTTCTGTATACAATTTCATCACAGGCTCGGCCATCTGTGTCCACCCAAAATCACTACTCTGGCCGCAGAATTCCCACTCTTGGTCCCTTGTCCACCTGAGCATGTCACATCATTAAAATAATTTCATTTCTATAATTCAAAAACTAGGTAAAACATACCGAAAGAAGTAGCCATGTTCAGCAGCAATTCCAAGCTTCTCACATGGAAAAAACCACTTGCCTAAGCTTTCCCTCCCTCTTCCACTGACAATGAAAACAACATTCTTGGGATCAGCGCAAAGGGTATTAAGGATAGAGATCACTTCTGGACCTGGGGTCTTGTTGATGGAGGTATGGGGCATTACAGTTCCATCATAGTCCAACAGAATGGCTCGGTGCTTGGCCCTCTCATATGCTGACACAATGTGATCAATGGACAGCTTCCTGAAACTAGGATCTAGTGCCACAACTCTGAATCCAAAACTCAACCCAATTCCCCAACACCGTCTTCTAAAATGGTCTTTGCAGGTTCTCTCCATGTCTTGCAAGAAACTCCGAGACCAGTATGCCACATCATGAGTGCTAACATATCTGTAGTGCTTCTCATGCCGCAGCTGCTTCTCGGGCTCAGGCATTGAGATTGCCTCATTCATTGCTTCTGCTGTTGCGTCAACATTCCATGGATTGATCCTGATCGCTCCACTCAGTGATGGAGAACACCCAATGAACTCTGAAAGCACCAACATGCTCTTTTTTGGGCTGCTGGGATCAGAAACAGTTTCTGAGCCAGAGATACCCTGCCTGCACACTATATACTCATATGGAGTAAGGTTCATTCCATCCCTCACAGCTGTAACAACAACACATTCAGCAATGCTGTAGAAAGCTATCCTTTCACTGATTGAAACAGGTCGATCAATGAAAACGACAGGTTCATAACCAGGTTGACCGAATTCTTCATTGATCCTCTTGCAAGTTTCCTTTATTTCAGCCTGTATTACCTCAAGATCTCTCCCTCTGCCCCTTGCAGGGTTCACAATTTGAACCAACACAGCCCGGCCTTGCCATTTAGGATGTTGCTTGAGCATCTGTTCCATTCCCAGCAGCTTCAAATTAATCCCTTTGAATATATCCATATCATCAACACCAAGCAGAACTGTCTTCCCTTCAAACTGCTGTTTAAGCTCCCCGACTCTCCACTCCTTATCTGCAAGACTCAGCACTGATTCAAGCTGGCCCATGTGGATCCCAACCGGCATGATCTTAATACCCACAGTCCTTCCATAATATTCCAACCCAATATAACCCCGCTTCGACTGATACTCAAGGCCCAACATCCGACTGCAGCAAGAAAGAAAATGTCGTGCATAATCAAAGGTGTGGAAACCAATCAGGTCTGAATTCAGAAGTGCCTTTAGGATCTCTTCCCTAACAGGAAGAGTGCGATAAATCTCAGATGAAGGGAATGGACTGTGCAGAAAGAACCCCATCCGTAACCGGTTGAAGCGCCTTCTCAAAAAGGTTGGCAAAACCATCAGATGATAGTCGTGGATCCAGACATAGTCATCTTCAGGGTTGATGACCTCCATCACTACTTGGGAGAAGATCTTGTTTGCAGCAACATAGGCCTCCCACAAGGACCGATCAAACCGGCTGCCGTGTTCAGCTGAGAATGGAAGCATGTAATGGAACAGTGGCCACAGGTGCTGCTTGCAGAAACCATGGTAGAATTTGGACAGGATGTCAGGCGGCAGGAACGCCGGAACACACTTAAATCTCTCCAATAGAGTCTGTGAGACATCATCCTGTTCGCTGACATCAACATCAACCCTCAAACATCCTACATAGATAACCTCCATATCTTCAGGCAATCCATCTTTCGACTGCAAGAGTAGAGAATCATCATCCCAACTGAAACTCCATCCCTTGTTATCAGGCCGCCTCTTTGCTTTCACAGGGAGCTGGTTTGCCACAATGATCATCCGATCTTGAGCAATGGATGATGGGGCATCGGATGCCACGCTGTTGGCCTGATCATCATCCAGCTCTGAGATAATTCCAGGGACAGTCATCACACGCGGGAGGCGTGGCTTCCCGACACGACCCATGGCAGGGAAATTCCCTGATGCTAGATCCAAGAGGTTGGTGTATGACCTGGACAACATCTTCCTATCTTTTTCTCTACCTCAAAAGCTTAAATGGTCTCAACACATTTTCAGATTGGTCTATGATTGCACAAGATCTAATCTTTTTGCAAATTACACTGTTCATAGGATAAGAAATGAAAAAATCAATTGCCAACACAAACATCAAAACAATTAATGCAACAGATAAAGAACAGATTCAAGACAAACAGATATTCTGAGAAAAAACCAATTCAATAGAACAACAAATAGGGAAAAAAAAAATATCCATCAAATATCCTCTGCAAGATCTATATTAAATATCAAAAATCAAGATAAACAGTTCTGAGAAACAACCAATTTACGGAAACACAAAAAAGGCAAGGGAAAAAAAACTGAGACAAATCCCTTCTGCAATGATCTAATACTTCTCAGGGCCATGACAATATTTAATGTTCCAAACAGTCGAAATAAATGCAAGAATCTAACAAAAAAAATCTGTTCTTAGAGTTTTTATTTAAGGAAAACCCAATTGAAAAAACGACATGTATTGATATGTATTGCAGATGTAACAGAGAAATAACGAAAAAAAAGGAGAGAAAAATGGATAGGAAATGTAACTTACATGGATATGTCTTGATGTGTGGAAAATCAAGAAGGGAAAATCTCGCTCTTTTCTCCTGTTTTCCTCGTTTTATTTTTCTCCTTTTTCCTTTGGAAGAGGAGAAGAAACGGAAAAATGTTATGGTTCGGTGATTTGGTCTTCTCTCTGGGAAGAAAATGGAAAGAACGGAGAGAGAAAGGGGTTTTGAATGAAATATGACGTTTATTATTTAATATTTTATTATTGAAATGCAATACATATTCCACACATACAATAAAATAAGAGAAAAGATAGAAGAAAGAAAAAATGACTAATGAGAGGAGAAATGGATGTTTCGAAGAAAAGAGGAAATTGATATAGATTTCGAAGAAAAGAGAGGAAAAGTGGGGAAAAAGGGGAAATTGGGTGGATAGAGAGAGAAGAGAAAAGAGGATAAGGTCGGCCAGCCGACTGTCTTTGCATTGCCAACTGGCGCCACGCAGTCATCAATCACGTGTTAAACACACCCCGTCTCTCCTACCGAGGCACCTTGCCAGGTGGCCAGTCAACCCCCTAACTCCAACTCTTCTGGTAGTGGGGCCCGCAGTTGAAAGTCCTCATCACCGTTTGATGTTATGATCTGTGATGATCGAGTGGGCCCACATTGATGATTATACGATAGGTAAAACCATGTTTATGTTGGGACTTATTTTCACGAAAATTTCTAAAAATTTAGATAAAAAAATAATTTTCAATTCCTCTTAAAATTTATCGTGATAAAGGATAAAATAATTTTAGTACCATCTTTTTAAATATTACCATATTTATAAGAAAGATAAGATTAAAGAAACAATAATATCGGTATCTTAAAAATATAATAATGTTTCAACGGTAGAGTACAATGTTGTTTAAACTTTAATTCATGGTCATGAAAAATAAATTATATGTATTCATCTTTATTTATTTCTATTAAATAAATAAAGCGGCAGATGATAAGGCATTTTATTTTATTGTA
The DNA here is from genome assembly GCA_022113865.1 of Chimonanthus praecox. Taxonomy (NCBI): domain Eukaryota; kingdom Viridiplantae; phylum Streptophyta; class Magnoliopsida; order Laurales; family Calycanthaceae; genus Chimonanthus; species Chimonanthus praecox. Next base: position 1,393,244 of record CM039087.1, on the reverse strand, counting down.
TATTTTCATTTATTTAAATCAAATAATTATATATGTTTAACAAGATTAATTTTTAAACCCTTAAATTAGTAAGTATTCCTTTGCTTTTCTAGAGTTAATTAGACACCATCATATTGTTAAATATTCAAATTGATTTACAAGAAGGAAATTGATCCAGACATCACTGTTTTTCTTACAAGTTACAATAAATTAGTTTTTTATTTTGTCCCTATACTTTAAATTAGCCTTTCAATTTATCTCAATAAAATGAAAAGTTAAGAAGAGCGAAATCATTTAACACGAGATAGTCCGTTCTAAATCAATTTCTTTACAAAAGTCTTATGATTTAGTTATATTAGTTTAGTTTGATCATTATTTCTTTACAAAAGTCTTATGATTTAGTTATATCAGTCTAGTTTGATCATTATTCACGATTTGACATATGACATAGTTGATAGCTTTGGTTATGATAAAGTTTATATACTCAATATTGCATACCTCAACTGGTTACCTCTTGTCTTAAGAAATTAGAGGTCGCTAAATTGTATTCCAATATTTTAAATAAAAAATGAAATGAATCACCTAAAAAATGCAATAGTTTATCTTCAATTATAATTTTATATTGTACTAACGTAAGCTCACGGAAAAGAACTATTTAATCTCACTACACTACACATTGGTAGATGAGTTGTGTATAAAAAGAGCACCCATAGATATTGGATAAATTTCACCATATTCTACCATCTTATTTTTCTTATCTTATATGGATGTAGTTTAACTGATTACCTCTTGCCTAAGGAAATGGGAGGTTGTAGGTTCAAGCTCCAATGGCTTAACCTTGGTGTGTCTTAGGGATAGTGCGTTTACATGTTGAGAGTTTGCGTTGGATATCCCGCACTTTTCCACACGTAAATTAAAAAAAAAAAAAAAAAATCTTCTCTCAAAATGTTATAAATAGTGTTTGCAGGAGCTGTTAATTTTTTTAATATTCTATTTTCTTCAAAAATGTTATTTTCCACTTTTGCTATGTTTTTCTCATAGTTGTAAAGTGATAAATCACTTTTATCATTTAATATTAGTTGTAACAAATTAGTATGTTTTTATTAGATTGTGTTAAATCACCGATTCTAAGTGTTTTAAACTTTTCTCCTATTTGGTAAATATGAAAAAAAAAAAAAGGAAATCTCTTACATTGAGAAATATAAAAATTAAAATTAATTAAAAATAAATGAAATTTATTTAATTATTTTTACAATAAAAATTAAAATATTACGAACATAAAAATAAAATAAAAAAGTGTGAAATATTTTGGATTTCTTAATTCAACACTTAAAAAACGTGGGATTTCAAGAAGAAAACTATTTTTAAAATAAAAAAAGAATGTAGTTTTTAAGAAAATTGTTGAAGTTCAAATATATAAATTTAATAAATGAATAAAAAATTAATGAATAGTTTATACAAATCCATGATAGGTCCCACATCAATGCTTAATGGATAAGTTGAAGAAGGTGACTTTACGTGACATCAGCAGTGACGCGCAAGTTTCAGGGGTATTTTATGCTTAAAACCTGTCAAACGCTTCTTGCCACGAGAGTTTATCCTAAAGCTTTCCTTTAAATAGATATGAATAGATTTTATTATATAATTATTTTTAATTTAGAATTTTGAAAATTGAATAATATATTTATAAAAAATTTAAATGTTATAATTAGGTGATTAGAATGTTTGATTAGTGATTTTTTTTTTAATAAAATTTGTATCTATGTATTATCTTTTCACCAAATAAAAGTATAAAATTATATAAATTCACAAATTAATTCAATAAATGATTTTATTATAATCTTTGTGAGACTAACTCTTTTCACTTAGTAGCTAATTGTGGTATTCTATTTAAAATATTTTAAAATTTTTAGGATGATATAATTAAAAAAAAATCATCTAATCATTATAAACTCTGTGTAATAAATGATAAAGAATCAACTCAAATAATAAATTTTTATATATTTTCAAATTATGAAGCATAATAATAAATTTGACCTATCTTAATTTAAATTTTAAGAAACATTCTCCCTAAATAGGAGATTATATGAATTAAGTTGAGTTTACTTAATAAGATTTTGAATTGAATAAATAAATAAATTTTATCAATTTATTTTTCCAAATAGATTTAAAGCTGAATTTAAGTTTGACTTTTAAAATATAATTTAAAATATTCACCGAAATGTCGATCACTATGAAAATATTAATATAAAAATACTAATTCTTTTATATCAAATGCGACAAAAATGAAAATTTTGAGTCTGAAACTTGTTTTTTCTAATTATCTCTTTATTTAAAAGCAACATTGGCAGGTGTGGAACCGTCGCAGCAAGAAGTTGTTCCAAGCACGTGCCAACTTGGTGCGCACGTAAGGAACTTGGACCGCATGTCTCCACGATGTGGGATCCACACCTTCTTTGATTTTCAAAGCGTGGGAGCCAGTTTGGTATTGGATCCATTACACGCGTGAATTTTTTATAATTTTTAATATATTTTTTTCCTGTCTTTCTCAAGTGGCGTGATTTGAAATGATTTTGACTGACCTTATTATCCTCAACCTCTATGATTAGGACATGCATGTCCTCACGTTCTTCAGCCTATAGCTTTCCAAGCATTTTGTTGGTGCAGAATACCGAGAATAAAATAGTAATTTCATATGGAATTTTTGAAATCCCATGTCTCATGGAAGAAAATACCCATGTCTATATGTCTATCCATAAATCTTGACCCGGATTTTCTGTTAGACCTTAATTTTGTATTTACATGCAGAGTCCATATGAGATGGTGTATTCATTGAAAATATTAATATTTGATGAGAATGTCCATTAAAAATCACCTCAAAATAAATAGCATTTCACTTCCATAGCAATTGCATGGCATTATGTGAGAAGTGATGGATATCTTTGTCATTAAGGGTTTCAAAATGTATATTTATTGTTTAATCATAAAAGCAAGTGGATTATTTTACGGTTGTTTAGATTTGGTTTTTGTATGCGGGGCTTGTATGAGTATGAGGGTTATTGTTTGAATAAGGTGGTGTAAGAAATCAACTCGATTAGATTAGCAAAACTTAGTTTTCAAGGTTTCAAAGATCAGTACCAGCTCTTAAATCTCAGGGACTCTAAGCACAGTGCATTGGTGGGGGACCTTAGGCCCAGAGAGCAGTGCAAGTGAGAGCCCTATAGTCCATTGGTCATATTGGGGGCCCTAGGCGGCGACCTAGTTGACCTAAAACCAGAGCCGGCCTTCTCAAAGACTCGAAGAATTAACTGCATGGAGTCCGATCACAATGGTCCAATTAACTCCAAATAAAGTTAAATTGAATAAGGTTTCAATTCAAGAGAGATAGAGTGGGTGCAGGGGCCGAAAATTCAGCAGACTCTCTCCTCAATTTTTTTTTGAAAATCTCGGTGATTTTTTTAAAAAAAATTAAAAAATATAAATATCGGCCGATATTCGCCCTTATCGGCGGAGATATCGACTGGGCCCACCCTGATATTTATTTATTTTTTAAATAAAAAATAAAAATCGACTATATTGGTCGATTTTTTTTATCTCTGGCTTATCGGCCGACATATCTAGGTCGTAGAAATCTCGGTTGATATACATATCTCGGGATTTCGATCCTTGAGTGGGTGTAAAGGCAGAAATGGTATAATTGGGCCAAAATGAATCGTACAAGATTGGCACCACATGAAAGTTATATGTAATTAGTTCAATCTGACTTTTATGTAGAGTTTGATTATTCATTTGATTTTTTTTTTGAATTGACTATTTTTTTTTTCGAATCATGTTAAATTATAAGTATGAGTTGGTTTGACAAATATATATTTAAAAAGGGAATATGAAACATTAATATTAGTTTTCTTATAAAAGTCTCGAGTAATGAATAAGGATGACAATTTCTATTTGAGTTGCTAACTTGACCTGTCTCAATCAATCTAAAAAATTCACATTTGGATAAGGCATGTATTGGAAAATTTTAATTAACTTGACCCATATTTGAATTAAGGGGTCACATATCCAAATTCGATCCAACCCAAATTAAAAGCACCATTTAAGCACTCTATTTTTTTCATCCATTAATTTTTTTATTTTAGACCATATATCCCACATTACGTTCAAAAATCTTAATTCTTAACATGTAGCCTTCATTTTCAATAGCACAAAGATCCCATAAGAAAGTAAAGTTTTTATCTTTTATTTTTTATTATAAATTATTTTTTATATATTTTTTTTTCAAAAATTTAATGCTATAGAAATTTAAGTTGTGTTAGTTATTAAAATTGAGTCGAATCAGATTGAATTATACAAAATATTTATTGTTACCTATAATCTACTTGACCTAACCCAACGTAGTCATGGTTCTTTTCATGGTGGCAAGCCGGGTGAGGCAACTGTGGATTGAATCATCCGAAGAGAAAGTTAAGTCAAATATGATTTAACTTAGGTTTAACCATGGCCAAACTTAGTTAAACTCAACATATCAACATGACATCTTAATAACAAAAAAATTTAAAATCAATTAATATTTTCTAAATAACTATAAAATATAAAATATCAAGTACAAAACACATAAAATATATAAAATTAATAATCACATTTTCATTAAAAATATATAGTTCATAATAATTACAATTAAAAATAACGAAATAGTCCAACAATTCAATATATTAAGTCCTAAACTTTTTACCGTTTATTAAGGGTCCACTGTTCCAACTCTTTTGAACCAGATATTATTAAAAAAATTAAGCGTTTACAATTTAAAAATGATTTTAAAATAATTTAACTGCATTCATAAAATGATTTTAAAAAGAATGAGCTGGCTGAAATAAGTAGGTGAGAAGTAGTGAAGGGGTGATAGAGCAAAAGGCTCATGTTGGTCATTGGGTTTGGAAGTATTATTTATTAATTTATGGGTAAGATGTGGATGTGAATCAGTCTATTTAAAAAAAAGTAGACAAGTAGGTGCACTTGACATGGACATACACTTTTTGGTAAGAAGGACGGCTTGCACGTGTGAAACACACCAAATTGCATTAAGATATTTCTTGTGTAAAGTTAGGATTTTTTATTTATTTTTTAAAGACGAGGGAGAAACTTATGACCCACCTCAATTTATATCTTGATCATAACCCTCTTAAAACTCAGAAGTACCATAGATGCTGATGCTCCTGAGTAAAGGCTACTGAGCCTTGAACCCATGACCTCTCCCATCTCAAGGGGAAAAGTCACAAGCTGATCTACTCAGTGGTGGGCCGTCGGTTTAGGAAATATGAGATCCATTTTATCTTAAATTCAATTTTTTTTAAATTTAAATTTCAACTTTTTATAATTTTTCGATATCTAATACAACTCATGAGAATATCTAAACTTTTCAATTTAGACATCTACTGCCACATCATCTCTTTTATTTATTTTTTTGTCACATGATTGGCAAGGAATATATAATCTTATATACAATAGTGGCGATGAGTTGGGTATTGTGGTGGGCCCAGAACCTTGTCAACAAGTAGTGGACAATGGTCATTATTTTCCAATCACGAAAAAAATAATACAATAGTTATTGGTTAATATAAGAAAGTTGAAATTCCTTGTGTGACTTGGGTTTGGCCCATAAAACTATGACTCGAGCTTGATTTTATGAGCATTTTGAAATAATGAATATTCAAATTATTTTTTTAAATAAAAAAGGATTTAAATATTGGATCAAATCTTTAATATTTTTTGAATTTATGTGTGGAAAATTTAATGTAAAATCTCCACGAGTGATAACCATTACCCTTAGAGTACACCAAGTTAGACTATGGAAGCTCGAACTTGACACCTCTCGCTCCAAGAAATGGAAGGTTAATCATTTGAATTATACTCATGTGGGCTAAAAATTAATAAGAATGAAGTGAAAATGGTTGAGTCCTAATTAGTAATGTGCAATAGCAGTTTATTAATATCAACCGAACTTGAATCATATTAATTGAGTTAATAATGAACTTAGCTGATTTTTAAAAAACTTTGTGCAGGATGCATCAATGATCCTAACTCTTGTCTTTAGTTTTGTCTCTGAAAATTAATTTGACCACTCGTAATGTCTCTCAGGAGGGATTCAGATGTTATAAATGTGGAAAATATCTCATATTTTAGCTTTCACTATAGAGACAAAATCAAGAAAAATGGTAAAAAAAAAATTAGAAATAATACTTCATGGCCAAGTTGTTTTGAAGATTACTCTCCATCCATCAAAGGTCCAATCCACACTCTAGGGTTTGGATTTCAAAATTTGTGAAGTGCTCACATGTATAAAAAAATAAAGAAAATGGCATATCTTGTCTTACCTAATTCCATAGACTCATAAAGTTTTGTGATTTGCCATTCAAGAGTATATTCTAAAAGTTCACAACCACTGAGTCATGCCAGTGATATGTCTATCGAGACATGCTATCAAATAGTTGAGGTGTTGTGCATAATTAGATTCACTTGATAAGTGATTATACGGGTGTGAAGTATATAAAGTTTTACTATAAATTAATAATTTAAGCTATATAATCTTACCCTTTAAATTTTGATGAATATAATTATTGATTTTAAAAAAATTAAAATCAAAAGAGAGAATGATGAGATGAGGGGTTTAAAATTTAGTATCGATATTTTTCTTTCTCCTCTTTTTTTTTTAAAAAAAACGACCGATATCATATTGACAAATATTTGAACTCCTGAATCAGACAGAGGTAAAACTTCTTACAGAATCTACTCATATAGTTCTCTTCTTTCGTATCACACTCCAGTTATGTAGCCCCAAGACCCATTAAATAACGTGTCTCGGAAACTTTTCACAGAATCTTTCATAGGATAAAAGAAAGCATATCCTAAAGTTCTCCATATCAATCAGAGGATAAAATATCTGAATGGAATACTCAAAGCCATTTCTAGACCCATTATCCCCAAAAGATTTATTACTTCTTTAAATTAATATGAGAAGGTGTGTAGTTGAGTTTGGTATTGCTTCCACCAATGGATGTCATAAGACACAAATATGTTTGTTACTTTAAGGGAAAGCTACTAGTGTTTAAATTCATTACTATTTCTTCTGTCATTATCATTGACTAGTCTAAATTTTAAAATAGCACTGCAAATTTGCAATTAAATTAATCCTAAGTTACACTCCCACATCCAAATTTCTGTTTAGCTTATTTCAAATATAAACATCTAGATTTAAAACTTCAAAAAAGAAAATAGATTTTTTTTTGAATTTACATGTAGAAAACTGTGGATACCCAGCGTAAAATCCTATGGGTGAGTCCACTACCCCTAGGGCAGACTAAAGTAAGGCCATAAGGGCTAAAACTCACAACCTCCTACTTTCTGAGGTAGGAGACAATCAATTGAGCAACACCTATGTGGGTAAGAAAAAAAAAATATCCTAAATTACACTCCCATATCCAAATTTCTGTTTAGCTTATTTCAATATAAACATCTAGGTTTAAAATTTCAAAAAAGAAAATAGAATTATTTTTTGAATTTACATGTAGGAAACTGTGGGATACCCAGCGTAAAACCCTCATGGGTGAGCCCACTACCCCTAAAGCACACCAATGTTAGGCCATGGGGGATAGAACTCGCAACCTCCTGCTTTTTGAGGCGGGAGATAACCAATTGAACTACACTTATGTGGATAAGAAAAAAAAATTATCCTAAATTACACCCCCATATCCAAATTTCTGTTTAAGCTTATCTCAATATAAACATCTAGGTTTAAAACCCTACTTAGTATTAAGAAAAAATAGTTATTCAGATTTCAGACAAATATTTAGTGATATCCAACTTTGAAGTGAGAAGTTGTAAAGAGTAAGTAAGTTTTAATAATATATTTGTCTGGAGTGGAGTCTAGGCATTTTTGAGTCAGACTCAACTTAAAATCTATTCTAACTTTTGAAAAGTTTGAGACTACAGCTTGGGCCCAAGCCTAAAAAGCACAACTTTACTACTTTTAGAGCCAAGTCAAGGTGGGAATCCGTGTCTAAGTCTTGTACAACACCATTAGTGGGCCTAAAAGAGGGCTCCTGGACTGGACTGGGCCTAAATCTATTAGTGTTTGTGGGTCTTTATTTAGGGAAGAATCCAGCATGTAATATTATATGGCACTGTTTGGTAGCTCGGAGTTCTTAACAGGATTGAATATATACAGAATCCATGGTCATATATAATTAGCAAACAATAAATTTCTTGAAGTCTAAAAAATCTGATTCGAAACGGAAAAACTCTGGGCTTCGCAACAAGTCGTGGAATTTAGTGTGTGGTCCAGATTCGTCAATTTTAAGCAGTGGGCCGGGCAAGGAAGTCATTCTGATCCATTACTAGAAAGGCCCAGTCATTCCGTTTCTGTGAGATTTAAGGCCCAACTAGTGTCATCAGTCAGCAACAGATTTCTGTCGAAATACAAGATATCTGTTGAAATTGTACTATAACATTTAATTTTTTTACAAAATTCAAACTATTGGACCTTCAATGGGATGGTAACTGTTCGTTAGCATTTAGGACGAGGTATATGGGCCCATTTACATCTATCGACTCATGGCTAGATGCTGATGGTTGTAGCAATGGCAATGGGCTTTGGACGAGGTATCGGGGCCCATTGACATCTATCGAGTCATGGCTAGATGCTGATGGTTGTAAGCTTGTAGCAATGGCAATGGGCCTGCCTAAGGAGTCACGCTGGGCTAGGGCAAGGACAAAGTATGATATATGGGATGGGATCATTTCCGTTGAATGCATCAAACATTTCCATTTCTTTGGGTAAATTTTGCTGGACTGACAGGCCCAAGCCGGTCAATATGACCATGGTTTTGGAAACATCTGGGCCGGAAAATGTTTTGATAAGACTTCAAATATGACCTCGGCCTAACTGGGCCAGAGCATTCTGGTCCCAGAAACTTGCTAATTTCTAGGTCCATAAGTAATCTATGAGTGATGGCCCTTCTACATGAGGCCCTTTAAATGATAGGTTTCTAATTTGTAGAGATTCAAGGGCAACTATGCCATGGAGGTTTGCTATAGTCTTTATAGCACCACAACTACCCTTTGCTGGCTAAAGGATCTGAAGCCCAGATCTGTTTTGGTCTGATTGATTCTCAGGCCAGGCCAGGAAAAGGCTTGATCCACTCTGTCCAAGCCCATATTTAATACTTCATTATCAATGTGATTGAATGATCCATTCAAATAAATTGTGTGTCAATTTCAAATAGATGGAATATATGACTTGGCAATAACAATATTGAACAAAGTATATAGGCCTTGTGTTTAGACTTTAGAACATTTCTAGTGTGTCCGTGGATCTTTTTAAATATGGCCCATCAGATGAATTGTGTGGATCATCTGAATGTGGCCCATCATAGATATACAATTGATAGGACGAATTCAAATTTGAAACGAGATTAGTTTAGACAGATTGGCGATATTTTGATCTGTCCGATACATATACTATAATTTATACCATAAGCAATAGAAATGCTTTCACTTGGCATGTGGGCCTCAGTTGGGTGGGTCCCAATATATGAGATTGGGTTCTTTGAAAAATTATGATTTTCATGGGTCTAAAAATAGATGGTCAAAATGCGATTAGTTTTTGGATTAATTTCAAATCGAACGGTGGATTAAGATGAAACGCATTCAAATTTGATAGAGATCTGTCCCCTGTAGGCTCTCTCTCATTGTGTATCTCGTAATCATTCAATTTTGTCCGAATTAGCTCCTCGTCCTCCTCCTCTAGTGAACGTCGTTGGTCCTTCGTTCATAGTGGTAAAATTTACAAGTAATCTATATTGTGCGTAATATTGGTACTCAAAAGCGAAAATAAACCTATCAAAACATTGAAAAAAAAAACGTGATGAATTCATTAGAGAAGCCATTTCCAATCTTCATCATTTGCTTTCATTTATTTTTTTTTTTCTTCAAGATGCTAATGGGTTTGTTTACGTAGGATTTAGATTCATTTTCAAGCAACACTTTAGCTTAAAAATGAAGAAATATTCCCTAATGTGGGAGAGTGAGGATCACTTGTGGCATTTTGAACATCTGAAATGCATGTGATACATGAATATTGATAGGGATATTAAGATTTTTCCTCTTTTAATATACGTGTCTCTAATGTGCAAAATTTTCGTTGTTCCTATAATCAGCTATGATAAATTGTTGGTTGAAAAAGAAGTAATTACAATTATACTTTTCATTATTTTTTTTCACCACAGAGAATCCTTAAATCCCCACAAACCACGAACATTGAGTGATTAAAAGATTCAAACTTGAGACCTTTACTTCCTTAATTAAAGTGTTTGCTAGTTAGCTACTTGATGCGAAGTCTAAACTTTCATTTATAACCCTAAATCAAATTTATAAAAGCTTTACATTAAGTTAACTTTTAATATTTTAGCCCCATCATTAGTTACAGCTAATCATGTGGGCCTCACAAGCCTGCGACCATCATGTTATTTCAAAAATCTTTAAAAAAAATTAAAAAATTCAAATATATCACCCACATGGATTTAGTTCAACTGGTTGCTTCCAGCCTCAAGAAGTGGGAGGTTTTAAGTTCCAACTTCGATGACCTAACGTTGGTGTGTCTTAGGGGTAATGGGCTCATTCGTAGGCGTTTTACGCTGGGTAACTTGTCGTTTTCCACACGTAAATTTTTTTTTTAAAAAAAAGAGAGAAATTATGAGTTGAGAATTAATTTGCTGTGAGTCATGTGACTTGTCAAAAGTTTTATCAATGATGAAAGATTTTATAACCTTTAAAATCATATTAAAATGATTTATTCAAGTTGGTGTTCATCATCCATAATAAGATAATAATTACTCTTCTAGACCAACTCATCCTAGTAATCCAAAAAGAACTTCGCAATAGTAATTTTCCATTTAAATTACAACAATGTTTATCAAATTAAGGATGAATAAAAGCTTTAACATGAGAATTCTTGAATTAGACAAAAAAAATTTACTTTTAGGTTCACAAGGTTACTGTGGCATGAGAATTCTTGAATTAGACAAAAAAAATTTACTTTTAAGTTCACAAGGTTACTGTGGCATGCCATGAGGCACAAGGTACATTCTCTTCGACAGTGAGAGGGTCGGCTGGTCTAACCTTTGATGAATTTGAGATATGGTGGGGCCCATACCAATGACTTCTAATTTGATCTGTGATAATCTACTAAACCTACTTAAAAAAAATTAAATTCTTCAAACCCTAGTTTTTAGGAGTGGAATTCAACGTCAAGATGAGGATAGGCATCGATCATTCCTTTGTCAAACTGATTTTTATTCAGTTTAAAAGTTCTAGTATTTTGAGAGGATATATTTTAGAGTAAATTATATTATATAATTAAAAAATTAAGCAGATGAATACATTATTATAGAGATGATATAATTAAAAATTACATAGATGAATATATTGTTATAGAGACTAATAAACTATATAAAATAAAATTAATTTATTGAATTATTTTAATCGATCGGTCGATATCTTTTTCTCTCTCTCTCATTTTTTTTTTTTTGGAAAAAAATCGATGGTTTAAAATCATATTGGCCGATATCTTGCATGTACAGGTGATGCGTATCTCTCGAGATTTGTACCCCTAGTCGGAAACCGCGATAACCGGTATAAAACCTCCGCGAGTAATATCCACTTCTTTTAGGATACACCAGGTGAGACCATAAGAGCTCAAACATGATATCTCCTATTTTTTGAGACGAGAGATTATCAGTTAAACTACACCTTATAGCTAACTAAATTTAAATTTGATGAAATTTGAGTTGACCCGTTGTCAATCCTACTCAAATTATTTCCCATTAGCATGAGGATGAGAGTGGGTGGCTGTAAATTGATTGATGGACTACCATACTTTGCATTTTCAAGGAGCCCAAGACCCTTGACCAGAAAAATTAGGGCTATCCATGTTCAGTGTATGCAGCCTACGAATTTCAGTTGGCATGACTCACCCATGCACGTTTCCAAACGGGCCCTTTCTTTCTTTAATTTATTATTATTATTTTTTATCTTTGCCGCTTTCAGATCTTCTACCATCAATGAAAATACATGCAAAGTCAAATATTCTTCTTCTGCTGCTGCTTCTTCTTCTTCTTCTACCATACACCCATTGACAGCGACTTGACAGAATTTCAAATGTTCATGCTTTCTTCTCTACCGTACACGCGGCAGAGTGTATTAGCTGCGTCCACACATCACAAGATTTGGACAATCTAACTGTCCAGTTGGTGAAGGGTCGCCAATTCTGACTTTACCCACCTTATAAAATCTAAAAATCACTCAACGAACGCCTGTTCATGTCTGATACGAGAGTATATAATATAATATAATGTGCGACATTCTAATATTTTAATAATCAACTTTCAAAATATACTAACTTATATGAATTTTAAAATTATCTTAAATTACTTATTTTATTCTTTTATTTTTACATTAAATCAAAATTATATTTACTTTACTTTTAAGAAATAAAAAATTCTAAAATAGAACAAGTATTATCAGAGATTTTATTTATTTTATACACGAGTAAAAAAATAATCAAATATAAAAAGACCCAATCAACTTAGGGGAAAGCCCCCCTTGAGAAGAAGGAATTGAGATAAGAAAGTTGATAGAGATTGGATGCTTAGGACCAAGAAAAGTGTCATCTCACTAATTTCATGGAAGTTGGGACATGTTACAATCTAAAGAAATTGCCATCAGTCCTTTCTATGTGGACCAATTTTCTTCATTCTGCCACTTCTTAGATCCTCACTTTTTCTTTTTTCTTTATTCTAAAATATAAAGTTCCTTTATTTGTCACCCAAGTTTAGATACCGAAGAAACTTTCTAAGTGGGGCATGGCATGGGCCCACTATAAAAGCCCAAAATTGCTCTCATCACCTGTTTGGGCCCCACTAAAATAGCTTATTTCCTTTGGAGTGTCTAACTTTAATCTTTAGTGGGTTTGCCTCTAACATCAGACCTGAATTCATTGGAAAATTGGGGGCACTGTCAAAGTTCTCCCTCTATATAAAATTGGTGCCACATGCAATTGTCCACATACTCTTTTTGAAGTCCCCATGGCCGGCATCTCTCCTGCTCGAGCATGCATCTTCAACGTAAACATGCTACTGATTTTCATGGCAGTCGGTGCCGCTGCGGCAAGGATGAGTCCGGCGACAATGCCAACTCCGACAAATGAAACCTTGACTAGACCCATATTGCACCAAAAGCCTATTTCGCACTCAGTTTTCCATGTGCTAGCTAAGGGCTCGATCCCACCTTCCGGGCCGAGCTGCCGAGGCCACCGTTCGCCTGTTTTGACAAGGCATCTCCTGCGAGAAACCTCAGCGTTTGATCAAGATTTCAGACAGTTACAGTCATCCCCAAGCCCCGGCGCGGGCCATTGATCTCCTTTTTTTTTTTTGTTTTGTTTTCTCTTGGGTAAATATGTACATGAATATATTTATATTGATTGCCATTTTCCTTCGAAGGAAGAGATCTTTTTCTATTACTGTATGCAACCTTTTTTTTTTTGTGATTGGATTTAATCATTTTTATGGTGGAATTTGGTGTTTGGTGTAAATTATAGTTTAAAAATTCATAAAGTCTTCTATAATTTAAGTTGACTTTACTTGGGTTAACAAAATTTTAAGTTATGAAAGAATAAACTGTTTCAAATTCTTCTTAACTAAAGTTGAAAAAATGCTCGATACTATCATCGTCATAGATAGTTAAATGATTTGATGCGGAAATTAATAATACAGGTGTATTGTTATAAATATGTATTATTTAACTTCAAGTGTTAGTCTAACGAAAAATATTTTCAACTCGTAAAGTATAACTTGAATTTAATTCACGTGCAATTCCAATAGATCAATTCCAATAAATCATTTTATGTAAACTTAAAAAGATGCGTATACATGGAGAAATTTACACTGGGATTTGTCTTGCATAGAGGTACCCAGGTTACAAAATAAAATTAATGATACACGTGTAAGATTCAAATCAATAGGGTACTAAAGCAAAGTGAGTGGTGTCCAATCAATCATCTTCTTTTAGAAGGTTAGCAAAAGTGTCATATAAGCCCCGATCCCATAAAATCAAGCAATTGCAAACATTATTTGGACTGTGACCTACCTGACGATGACCCATTAATGGAAGATGAGATTGGATGGGAAAGTGAGAGACTTGTTTCAGTGGAAAACTAGAATTTTCTCCTTTTAAAAAAATATCTACAGTTATTAAATTTAGGTTGGTCATATAGACACTCAGATTTTCTACTTTTACACCTCCATTTTCAATTTTATGGGTGAAATTATCATTCTGCCCCTACATTTTAACTCATTCAAATGAATTGTCAGTTCATTTTCAGTTCGTTCAAATAAATATAGTAATCCAAACGAATACCTCAATATATTTTTAGTTTATTGGAACGAATGGACATATATATTTCAATACTTCACAAAATTCGACATTTGAATGAATGAACACTCGTTCGAAAGAACGAAAATTACATTAAACTGTTCGTTCGAATAAACGTTCAGATGAGTATATTTATTCGAACGAACTGAGAATGAACTATAAGTTTGTCGAATGAATTTATATGTAGGGGTAGAATGGTAAATTTATCTAAAAATTTTGAAAATCAGTGTATAGAGACAGGAAATCCAAGTGTTTATATGGCTGGCCTAAATCAAATAGTCTTCTTTAGAATGAGATGATCCCTTTCATTGTCAAGCAAAAAGGTTTGGAAAAGACATAAAAGATGTTGGGTTATTTATTTATTAATAGAATTATAATTCTTTTGTCGGTATTTCTCCTTTAACATATTAAAATAACTCTAATAAATCCAAGCATTACATCGTGATAACTCTAATTTTAATGGAATTCAAATAATAAAATCGGAAAGTAGATAGAATGCTAAGAACGTGAAATGTTCACACCTTCCCTTCTTTGGGGGCCTGTTGGTGGGCCTTGGGCCTAAGTCTTCCATTGAGTTGGCATCGTTCTAAGCTGTTTTGATACATCAATACAACCTTGTCCACTAAGCTTGTTTATTGACTACCATTGGACGCATTATCATAATATCTACTTCTTCATTTGACCTTATGATGGATTATAGAGTTAATTACTGTATTATCTATTCAATCCTTCTTTGTCGTATCTCATTATTTTCAGTAGTCTATCCCTCCTCTTTATGTCTACAACCGGTAACTTCTCAACTTTCTATATAAATCTGTTTCCATTCTTTTACTTCCGTGATTAAACTGACTTAAAAGAGTTTCTCATAATTTGTCATTTATTAAATAATTTTTAAACTTTCTCTAATGTAGTCATTTATAATTCTACCATTTAACATTAATCTATTCATCGAACAATGATATGTACATATACTAAATGCATAATTCCCCAAAATGCTGAAATATGAGTTGGACCATTTTCTCAATGTTACTAGTGAGACTTACAATATCTTTCCAGTTGCATATTATTTTTTTATTAAAATCTAAATTGGAGACTAACCCTAGATTAAGTGCTGGTTGACCGTCGGCAGGGAATACAAGGACGGTGAACTTTGAAATTGATGGGTGAGGCATTAGGTTAAATTCTTCTGAGTCCCAATTAAAGGAAAAAAAAAAATTGGGACTTAGGTGACACTGAATTTCATGAATGATTTTTTTTTTTTTAAAGTGAAAGTAGAGTCTAATGAGATTGAAATTATTCCAACTTTTGTGCCCTTTAACAGGTCACTTGACCATCGTTGGCTTCTATTATAAGACACCACTAAGAAATATTGTCCCAAATTTCCACAAATAGAAAGGCTATTATTTGTCATGGGACTATATGGTACAAACCCAACTTTGCCAAATGGTTCCACATCAAGGAGAAAGAGAGAAAAAAGAAAGCAATAAAGAACTTCTGTTAGATCTTGATTCATCCAATATTCTGACGGTGATGGCCAAATTTTATTGAAAATGATATTGTGAATGAGATTTTACCTAATTTATTGATTTTTTTTTCGATAACGAGGGTGAGGTATTGATCCAACAAGACTAATCTCTCAAAATCCGCACTGTCGGCTCGGATAAGTCAGGTGGTAGCACCAAAGTTTGATCCCGATACATGTGGGAACAAACCCCATGCCAAAGACCACTTGGGCTACTCACCCAGTGGGTAATTTATAGATTTTTAACTGATATTATAACATCAAAATTTCAAATTATGTAATCAAATAATTATTTCAGATCATTATTATCAAAATCACTATTTCTATCCATTTGCCTTTTGAACTCCTCTCTTCTAGTTTAGATATATAAATTAATCTTTTAAATCTACTGATGTCTATTTTTATTACTTATAGTATTCTATTACACAAATATTGACAATTTTGACCGATATTAAAAAAACCAATATTTCAATTTTAATGTAGTTGTCAACTTTGTACAGTGTTAGGCAAATTAGAGAGAGAGAGAGTATGCCTAAGAAACTAAAAAAGTGATGTGAAGGAAAATGAGCGTGATATGATTAAATGCATCATTTGTGATAGAGTCGGATGAAGAATGAATTTCAAATATCGATTTTAAATAAATGAGATTTTGACTTTGATGATAATGATGATAGACAACAAATAAATCTTATTTTAATAATGATTTTTTTTAGAATTTACGTGTGGAAAATCACACGATACCCAGTTTAAAACCTCCAACTAGTTATTTAATGATGTTGATTGCACCTATCCATCTATTAATATTGGTAAATGCCATGTCGACAAACACAACTAGCATTTTACATGTGCTAATTTAAATGAGTCCGACTCAATTTGAAATTTAATTTTTAAAACTTTTTTTTTTAACAATCTCAAGTGAAGTCGTACCTAAATTCCACCATAAACCATCTTCATTTAATAGCCATTGGTTTCCTACAAAGTAACAAAAGAGCCGAGTTTTCTGACCAAACTTTCGAAGAAAATGCAATTGGTGACCAGATTTTGGTCTCAAATTTCTTAATGGGTCCTCCCAATAGTCAATTACCACCCAATTTTCATGTCCCAAGCTACAATTTTGACCTTTCATTACATAGTTTTTGAATGAAAAGTACTGTCGGTAGTTTGTAGGTATAATGAGATCTAAAAATTATGGATCCATTTCCAATCCACAGACACTGCCCACGTGAAAGGAATTTTGACTATTTGACTATCAATCTGCACGTGTAAAACAACATCACATCTAAATGTGACACGTAAATTTGAAAAAAATATTTAGAATATCAACTTATTTAATAAAAAATTTACTCAATATCGAATGATTCGAGTCGAATCCATCGAACTCAATGCAACCCACCACATCTCACTTCTAAATCACATGAAAATCATACCCACTCAACCGAACAAACCTGTAGAAAATGACAATTCAAAGGAGGAAAATTGAAATGGATTTGTTGCTGGTTGGTGAAGTTCCAAGCTGTGTTCAATTGAGTGTCAAACTAAGTAAGTTCGAATAGACTGCTCGGTCAGATGTATAAGTCTTACGTGGAGCTTAATTCATAATAAATTTGAGTTTTAAATTCTATTTATTTTTCACATTTAGATTAACAAAAAGTCTAAATTCAATTAATGACCATCTTAAACTATTTTTTTTTTTATATCATAAAGTAAATGAGCTATGCTATGGAAAATAGTAAAAAATCTTTAATTTACGTTTTACAAAACTTAAACTAATAAAATTAGTCTGAATATGAATATATGTTTATAGGGGAATTTAATTCTTTTAAAGTAAAGTACTTTAAGAAATGAAGAAATGTGAAATATAATTGTAATCTTTAATTTTTTTATGTTTATAGGGGAAGAGAGAATGTGATTCTCGACTCTATTGTGGCCCACATGGAAGCCCAAGTGTGAATGTCTGTCTTGAGTAATGTCATTTGACTATAGAATTTAATGAAGTTACGAGTACAAATTTAAAAATTATTGAAATGGGGCAGATATCATCTATGTCAGCGCATGTCCCTCGGTTTCACCGTATTTTAAAAAAAAAAAAAAACATTTCAAAATTTATAAAAATACGAAACAGGGCCTTTCGTATTAGTCCAATGGGTATTGACCAAGACGGATAGTGATTCGAACACCATCAAAATTAGTCAGTGTATATTAAATAAAAAATTTCTGTGACCTTTCCATAACGAGGTTGAGGATAAAATGAAATCTTTGAAAAGAAATGTTTCATTTAGTGTATGCTGTCCAATTTTAGTAGTGTACGGATTACTCTCTTCGTTGCAATATGTAAATCTATAATTTTATAATTTCTTGTTTTTTTTTTTCTATGACTAGGATGCAATTTTTTCCCTTTTTTTTTAACGTTGAATGGTGAATAACTAATCTAATAAGCAGTGGTATCCCAATTATTATAAGGGAGGCCATATAGATACCTGAGAAATCTTTCCTTACACACCTATTATGGAAATTATCTTTTTACCCTTCCACTTAAAAACGATGCATTCATCGAACCAAAAAATCGTTCGGACAGCCGATTTCTACAAAGGTATCAAAATTTATCTATTCTGAATTTTATAAACTTTAGGACTGATTTTAAGTGAAAATGGTATAGTTTTGGACTTCAAAAATCGTACTCAAAGAATTAAGAGAGAAGTTTATAAAATTCAGAGTAGATGAATTTTGATACATTGTTTGTACAAATCGGTTAAGAAACGGCTTCATTTGAAAATCCCACTTTGTTCGA
This sequence comes from Chimonanthus praecox, assembly GCA_022113865.1. Taxonomy (NCBI): domain Eukaryota; kingdom Viridiplantae; phylum Streptophyta; class Magnoliopsida; order Laurales; family Calycanthaceae; genus Chimonanthus; species Chimonanthus praecox. Next base: position 1,374,474 of record CM039087.1, on the reverse strand, counting down.
ACAAATTTTTTCATTATGTGGATGCGGCGTTTTTAAGTGGAAAGGCAAAATGATAATTTTCAAAACAGGTGTGTAAGAAAAGATTTTCCTGGTGTCTATATGGCTCCTCTTATAAATGAAGATATCAATAGTCTCATTGATCCACGGAATTTGCAGTATTATTTTAAATATTAAATACTGTAATGTAGTTGTAAACCTAAGCCCCTTTTATTTCATCATTATTTATTGTAAAAAGTCACAAATTATTCGATATAAGTTGTAAGAATTCATCTTATCAATTAAGAGCTAAATAGAAAGTAGAGTTTAAGTCAAAGAAAAAGTAAAATTATAGAAAGACATAGATTTAAATGTTTTCAATTAAAACTGAACTCTCTATATAAAATTAAACCAAATTTACTTTAACTTATTGTGAAGTGAATCTCGTTTAATTTCTTTTCCGGTCATGAATAAGATTCTCACTTTAGTAGTACAGACTACCGACAAATATGTAAGAAATAGAATAGTCGGTGCACTTCAGTAAGTTGAGGCATTAACAAATAAGATGACGACTGAATAGTTTGGAAATTTGGAACTTTAATTTAATCTGAAATTTTATTGAATTGAATAATCAAGTATATACTATATGTATCAATTGAAATGAATTAAATAATAAAAAATAATATGTATTGAAATCAATAATAGGGGTTGTAGACTCACGACTGGGAGTTTTACATTGGGTGACGGTCGAAAAATCGACCTCATCAAGATTTTGGCAGAGATTTTCTCTCTTAAATTTTTTTTTTTTGGTGATTTTTTTAAACCCGAGATATCTCAGCCAAGATTAATACCCCTGCGCTATATATCCCCAGATTTCTCACACGTAAATTAAAAAAAAAAAATTAAGACTCCTCTTCAATGTGTTTGTTAATAAAGAGAAAGAAAATGGTAAAGATAAGTTTTCATCAAATAAATAAAATCACATACATGTCTATATTTGAGTAACATTTTAGTGTAATGTGATCCTCCTCTTCTCCAAATAGAAGCCATTACAACAAAATCAATGAATAATTACCACTGCTCATGCATATACAGCTTCAAAGTTCAAACTTCCTACATCTACAAAATATGTAGAAAAAATAAAATCCTAAACTACCCATCAAAATTCTAACGAATGGCAAAAGGAAAAAAAAAAAGTCCAAAATTGATAAAAACTAAGGACCTAAGCAAAACTGGAAAGTGAGAGAGGAGAGAGCAGAGTTGGGTCCTTCAATGGCCAACTCCCGGACTTGGAACAGACTTCAAAATCCGATCTGTTCTTTCAAGATGCCGTGCGAAGAGCCTTCCCTCAAGAATCACTGAATGGACCTTGCTGCTGGGAGAAGATGGAGGGACTCTACCCTTTGGAAGGGCACTTAGAATCAAACTACTCTTCAAGGAAGGGACTCCCACTTGGCCATCCTTCTTGTTTGCCGGAGAAGGTAGCACATCGTCGAAAGAGGAGAGCTTCTCTTCGCCCAAGAGTTTTCTAGCATGAAGAGAAGGTGCAAAGGAGAGAGAGAGAAGAAAGATGAGCAAAAGAAACCTTGCCATGGATGAGATTATAAGGGTACAAAATTGGAAAGCAGATCTCTTTTTGAAGAAATTCTGAATAGAATGGAAGCAGATTCTTGGAGAAGTAAAGGGAAATGAAGGATTTGATTGGAGATGAGAAAAATGAGAGGGGTTTGTGGGTTTGGGTGACAGATTTATGTAGGATAGCAGGGAGAAACTTCCAGGCGTGTAGGAAGGAGCTTCTTCTTCTTCTTATTCTCTTCAAAAGGTGGCGGGTTTGAAATGGGTACTTATAAACTGCTTTTCTTCCTTGTGATTTCATGGTTCACACTCTCAGCCGTCCAAACTCACTGAACCGGCTTTGCTTCTTTGACTTTGCTTCGTCTTTTTGACCTTTTTATTCTTTCCTTTCTCGTGCTCTTGCTTCGGTAGAGGAAATTCCACGTTTGGCTGCACGTACTTTCCGCGTAAAATCTCACGTGCGATGTGAAATGAGCGGAAAACTATGAAACACCTGGATTCTTTTCACTCGTAAACAGAGGTCTAGTCTAATGCCGAATGGTTTTATTAAATTATTATTTTTTAATTTTAGATCTAATTTTGGATTGATAATGATATGTAGAAGTAGTCATTCAATAACTTTTAAAAATAAAAAAAGTTTAAATGATTTAATACAGATCCATACCCACTGGTTTGTAAGTCGGATCATGATCCATTTACAATTTCTAATTTAGTCAGTATAGATAGTGACACTGCTTACCAATTCCACATCTTCCGTTTCTCTGAGTTAGGTTACTCTTTTGTCTTTAAGGTTAGGCTTGTATAAAGATAGTCTACGGTCACACGGGTTTTATTGTGTTTTCTATTTTACTTTTGGAAATCGGGTCGTCGAACCTTTACAATATTAGAATCATTGGTTCAGCGAGCTGATTTTCAAGAATAAAATAGAAAATACAGTAAAATCCGTATCTATATACATAAAACACCCGTGTAAGAATTGTTGTCTTTTTTTTTTCTTTTAATTTTGCTCTAAAAAATACAAGCTTTTAATTTACTAGTTATTGCTCTACATATATTTATCATGTTCTAATTGAAAGTAAAGTCCCAAAAATTTTATATTATGTCTTAAAAAACAAGGACTCCCATACTAAATTATTTGAATGATAAAGTTAGTATTTTCTCTAGTCTCAACTTAAGCAGGGGCTTTGATAGTCTGCTCAATTAAAATAATGCAAAGTGTCTATTTCTTGATAAAGAGTCAATGAGCTATCCTTTGATCAAGGTAATGAGATTGGAATTTATTAGACCCATCACAATCTGCCTTATCTAAAAAAAATTCAGCATTAGGGTCTTGTCATAGAGAAATTTAAGAAAAGCTCTTGCATATATCTCAGCCAAATGTATGGATTTTAGGTTGGTTTTCTCATGTCACAAATACATCTAGACATAGTCTCATCAGATGAGGTGGTAATGGTTAGGTCAGAAAACGTCTTTTCTTAAATATATGATTCATCAAAATAATCAAGACTCGTAAAATTTCATCTATTATTTAACCTTTTAATATGACTCCGTGTGGTCGACTCAGTACCGGCCTTAAGATACCTGAAATATCAAGAGCCCTAGAGGAAATCATAAGATGGAGCCCTATTTCAATTAGTATTTCCTTTTTTTGTTTCCCCTTACACCAGTGTGCGGGAGATCATCCTTTAAAGATTTTTATCTTCATCATTCTTATCGGGTGAATAATGTGAGAAGGATATAAATATTTATCCAAGAGTTTAAATTAAATTGTTAAAAAAGATCAAATAATTTTATATCTATCTATCACTGTCTTCATTTGATGGAGTGGAGGTCACCTTGTAGCACGTTAAGAGTACTTTCAGCTAATATATTAAGGCATTTAGTACTTAGTAGACAGGCCCAATTAAAAAATTATCTAGCTACAGGCTTAAATAGCTGGATGCAGGGGTATACATCACGGCCGATACGGTGCGTATCGGCCGATATGGCCAAGATCTAGCCGATACACACTGAATTTTTTTAAAAAAAATTAGGAGAGAGAGATAGCAGTCGAGATCTCTGCTGATATCTGGATAAATCCGATTTTTGCACCTCTGGTTGGAAGACATATCTTCATTCTAATGCTACGTAGGAATAACATCACTGCATCCAACTACTTAATAAGAAATAAATAAAAAAATCACCCAAAAGAAAGTCAATTTAGGTGGCTATTTTCATGTAGACAAAGTAGGCCCAAAATCCATTCATTGACTTCTTTGCATTGTAGGGCCATGAGGGTTCATTTTCTTAATCTTAAGCCCAGTCAACTAAAACTATCTTAAATTTTAAAATCCTATAGCCGGCCTTCTCACTTCATTTTATAAATATTAGATGACCTTTCATTTCTCAAAAGAAAAAATAATAATAAATTGAAAACCATATGGAGTAAATTCCATATGTAAATTATACATTAAAAATAAGTTTAAAAAAATTCAAGGTAAGTGACTACCAATGGATTCCTCTATCCACATGCGCGCACACAGTTTATTTTTAATTATGTTACCTTTTAAAATCATAATTTAATTGATCTTATCAAAGTGATTTTTTCAAAATCTCAAATTTAAAGAGAGGACTTTGCAATAGATTCATTGCGCGACACCCACTTTAGTCCTGTATAATAGTCCACTCCATAATAGGTTGATATATGATCCATGGGTTAGAGTCAGGTGTAAAAAATCGCTGATATCATCATCTCGGCCGATATCTTTCTCTCCTAATTTTTTTTAAAGGAAATATCGGCTATTTAAATGTGTATCGGCCGATATCGGTGAGATCTTGGCAAGATCTCAGGCCATATTGGTCCTTTTCCTAATTAATTGTGGCGATGGGGCCAATTAACAAGACATGCTTCAAAGAAATTCCACCTGTAAACCTAACCATGTGAAGACCCTCTTTATGAAATGCGACCAAATGATTCCATTGCCCTCAAAAAAATTGTTGACTAAAACGCATGACTAAATGCATTGTCTCAAAGAAGTCAAGCTTAGTATCAGCAGATTTATGAATGAAAATTATATACGAGGATTAGATAGTTGAAACATACTTCTCAACTCACTAATCATTTAATTAACTAAACCTTAACAAGGAATTTCAAACAATGCAGCATATAGAATGGCAAACGAGTTTACATTTTGGACTTGTGTTGACAAATAAGTCCACTGCCGTGTCTGCGAATCCATGTCGGCTTTAAATTGCAAGTAGGGATGGTCATTGGCTCAAACTCGGTCTAAAGACGTGAAAAATGGGTTTGAATATGTGAATCCGACCGACGAGTTTGTTCAAACTCACTTTTTAGTCCTCTAACAAAGGTTTTTCTTAAGTACTTGTGAATGTATATATCTCTGTTTCACAAACTTAGGTTTTTAAGGAAAGTTTGTAGAAGCTGGTTGTGCTTTTTAGCCTATTAATCCAATTATATAGTTATAAATAAATATTTAATAACTTCATGTATTATTATGATGTATCATTGCATTAAACCTCGTATATACCATAATCTCGTTGAGATGTGAAATTGGGCCTTAAGTTGGACTTTAGACTCATTTTTTTTCAAAGCATGTTAATTACAAATGGACTTTAAAGAGGGGCTTAGATTTTTCAACTATCCAAATGGGTGGAACTCTATTTTGATTAACTTTTGAGATATATACTGATTTTTTTTTTTTTGAATTTACGTGTGGAAAACCGCTGGATACCCAGCATAAAACCTCCATAGGTAAGCCCATTACCCCTCGGGCACACTAAGATTAGGCCATAGGAGCTCGAACCTCAAAGTGACAAAATTAATTTTGAATCCAATAATCACGAACATTTCAATTATTATGAATTCCAAAGCAGGATGGGTTCAAGCCCCCATGGTCTAACATTGATGTGCCTTAGAGGTAGTAGGCTCATCCGTGGAGGTTTTAGTAGGATCGTATCTGAGTTTTCCACACATTAATTAAAAAAAAAAAAAAAAAAACAGGATAGGCTCTTGTGATGGCGCAAACTTACTGGGCTTATCAACTAAGCCTGGGCTCGAAGGTGGAGCCATGAAAATTCTCTGTAAATTTCTTGACAGGGTTGAACTAGAATCTTTCTTATTTCAGGGGCCAACATCTGACAAAAATAATAATTAATCTTATAGCCAAAGAGGCCCAATTTACCACATGTAAATATTTTGAACTTTTTACAACAAATCGACGGGGCCATGTTTTTGGGCGCAAAAGGATCCAGTCTTCGACTCATTCTGTCTATATTTTGGAATTTCAGTTATGAAAAAATAATAAAATGTGACAAAATGGCTGTTATTTAAACCTGAATTCTTGGCCCATTCCAGGCCTGTTATTTCTGTCCTGGGCCTGATCTGATTAAAAGAAACTTATTTTTAGGGAAATCAGACTTGCATATAATTCACACATTCCATCTGTTCATTATTGTTGTTGTTGGATTCATCATCTTTGCCTAATCACTAGAGTAGGTCAAAAGATCATGGGCTGTACATGCAAAAAACAAAAAAAATCCCCCAAACAAAATTGTGAGATTTAAAAAAAATCATAGCCGTTACTTTTCATTGCAGCTACTACTGCCGTTACCCCAGCAAACAAACTCAACATCAAATTCTACAAGTTTTACGTACTCTCAGTAAAATTGAAATATCATCTACAGAGAAGAATGAATAGGGATAATCTGCAAGTGGCACACTAGAGAGAAGGAATGAAATTCATTCAAGGTGGTTTCAGGACTCAAGTAAAATAAAACATGTAGTAGTGTTGAGAGTGACCTGAACCCATGGCCTCCCGTACTCAGGTGTGTTCTTGACAGCCAAGCCAACCATCACGGGTTGTTGTCATCCGATGGTAGATCATTCCCCACAAATGGACTCAAGATCAAATTCTATAACTGCTACCCATGTCAGCAAAATTGAAATACAAGAATGGAGATGGGATAATCTGCAAGTGGCTATAGTCGAGAAAATAAATGGAATTTGTTCAAGACAGTTTCGTGATTTAAGTAAAAGACTAAAAACAGTCCTGATGGAAGATCAAGAGCTTGATTCAAGCTTCTAGAAGTGAGGGGTCAATTAGAATGTGGGATGTGCAGCTAGCAGTAAAATGTTAAGATGTGTATTAAGAAATTTTAGACCTAAATTTAGCTGGAGAAAAACTTACCCCCAAATAGCTGGAATAAGGCTTCAATTATGATGAAAACATCCATATCTACTATTCACATGTTCTACCTCAAGCATGGTCATGCTACTAGCACAGATGGGATTGAGAGGTCAATGTATGTTTCCTCAAGAACACCAAAAATCAGCTCAATTGCATTTTGTAAGTATTGTTTTTGAGGATCCAAAAGTCAAAGGTGAAAATGGATACAGGAAAGCTTGATGTTCAATCCAATAGATGGCGTATAAGTACAAGTCAAACATTGTGGGAGAATGAGAATGGAAGAGGTGGGGTGATGATCGTCGGGGGGGTGGGGAAAAGGGAGTAGAAGAGGATGAGTTGAGCTCCTGCTGTGCTGCCATCCATAGTAAACAGAGATATTGTCCTAGTGAAAATAGACAAGCACATTCAGTCCCAACCTGTTCCAAATGCTTCCAATGGGAAAAGATTGAAGAATAGAATAAAATTGTGTTAGAACCAAGTGATCAAACTGGTCAAAACCAATTCCGATGACCCATTCGGTTCTATATCTAACTGGAGCAGCCAAACCACTAGTTTGCAGTATACTGGTGGTTCAGAAAGTCATTTTGGTTTCAAAACAATGATTAAAACTTCCACAGCAACAATCATGTGGGGTCCAGTGGGGCCTCTCTCTCTTCTGAGGCACATGCAAGTGCTATTATCATCACAAAGAAAGCATGCACCATAAAATAAAAAAGGATTCCTCAGCAACAATTTCCAACGTACCTAGAATTTGAAATCTTTGCTAGTTGTATTTGGGACACCAGAAGTTTTCATTAGTATCCCTTGCTATAATACATGACTGGAAATAGCCCGAATATATAGAATTGAAGGGTCACAAGTTCAAGGGACAAGAAGGGTGGAGACCAATGAAGACTTGGGATGATGTATCCGAAAATAACACATTAGATTATGTAATGACTGAAAATGTAACTTTAAACAGGATGAAGGAAAAGGGCGGAAGTGAAAGTGTGGAACTTTAAAAGCCAACCCATATGGGTAGAAAAAGGCTTTACTGGTAGTGGCAGTTGTGACAATTGATGATGACGACAAATCATAGTTCAAGTCATGTGGCTTACCTTTCAAATATAGGTGCATGTATCCCTTATTATTCTCCATTAGACAATTCAAAATGCTAGGCAAACTCTTCCCTTTTTTGAAAGATAAAGATGAAATTCCCAAGAAAATTCACCTTCCACTGCTGAATACTACAGCAATAAATAAGTGCTGTCTAATTTGCATTCAACTTGGATGTAAGTTATTATAGGTGGTGTAATCATACCTTTTATACTTATGATAATAGCATCCATTCCACTCTATCCTGTTGAAGAATGAAGGAAAATCCTAAGGACATGTTCAGTAGATATTTCAATTTGTGTAGTGTCGCACCCTTCAACAGCACTTAGGTTACCATGAGGAAGATGAATAAAATTGATGCTCTGCAACATAAACCTTTTCTACAGAATGACCTATGAATGCACTGATCAATAAAAGACAGAACAAACAAATTTGGGATCTTTTTCCCCCCACGCAGATGGTGTTAAAACCGGTAGCAACCATCTTCTTTATGTACTTAGCTTCCAGATGATTTCATTTAGAGTCCGTCCATTGCCTTAATGTGTCGTAAACAAGGTGTTAGCGTTACATGCGGAAACAAGAAAAATTGAACGGAAATAAACACACAACACAACACAAAAGATTTACGTGGTTCGGCCCACCTGGTCTACGACCACGGAGCGAGATAATATTCACTATATAAAAGAGAAAGATACATGTACATAATGACTCTCTTGAGTCTAGAGCCCAAACCCGAAGTCCGAGCCCCTTGTACACCCATGTATACAACAACCGACGTCACCTTTCAATTGATGTGAATCTCTCTCATACACAGAATAGTGAACCCAACTTCTGTGTTGCTCCCTCTATGCTTCATGCGTTCTACGAGCACATCCTGACGTGCTTCACGAATGCGGGATTGCGTCTCCTTCATAGTGTATAGCAGCACCATGAACCCTTGTATTGACGTGTAGTCAACACCCCTCTATGTTGAGACTTCTCTCATGGTGGCCATGAAGGCCTAAACTTACATCCACACATTCTACTATATATATATAGATATACAGAGACACCGAGCCAGGCAATTTCCTAATGGGAATAGGAGTCCTACGATTGCCAAAGATGCATCCAGCCTCATGCATGACTCCTCTTGGCAATTGCTATTCCTTTAGTTTCCAATTCTAGAACCTGTCAATTCCATTTTAAGACAGTTCCCAATCGGCCAAGAGTCCAAGATTTTCTTACAGAAAATCAGTCTCACTTTGTGGAATCGAGCCACAACCCAACAATTTCCACCTTGGCGAGTATTCCACTAATCTCTGGAGACAAACTGAGATAACTGACATGTACTACATCTACAGCTCCACCTGCTCCACCTTAGCACAGGTTGCTGCCTCGTGTATCTCTCTGTATCAGTCCCATTGTTCTCAGTTATGCAGCTGACGCTGCTGTGTAGACTGCCATAATCTCTATCAGATCAGCCCTCTATCTGATTCCCTCAAACGATCAGATCAGCCCTCAATGTAGTCCAGCCAAGAACCCCCTTTTTCCAATTGCTGAAGCACCCATTGTCCATGTCATATGCTGCCTCCATACTGCACTTGCTGAAGTGTGTTGTGTGTTTGACACCTACAAGATATGAGCCTCCTTACACTGCAATATATGTTCGTACATTGGACTGCCCTTTGTAACACTGCTGTCTGCTATCACCAATGGCAGCTTCTCTGCCTGACTGCAATGTCGTCTAACCCTGTGGAGACTAAGAACAGATCTCTATGATCATATACAGATCTGCAGTCTCTCTTAAAACCCAGTCTTGTGACACATAGGCACCAACACACCCTCTTTTTCCACTGCTCCTGACGCCTCCTCTGGCTGTCTCCCACAACCGACCATATTGTAGTTTAGTGGTGTTGTCTGCCGTGTCCACCCTTGAACACACACGTCCTGGCAGCTCCTCTGATATGGCCTCTCTCCTCAAATAGCCACTGAAACAGAGACAGATAGCTGTCCCTTGTGCTCTCCTGTGCACCGCTTTGATGAAAAACAGATATCTGCCTTACTGTTGACAATCGTCCAACACTCTAAGGTCACCATCTCCTCTCACCAACCTGGAATGCAGATTGGTTGTGCCTTTGGTGCTCGCTCCACCTGTCTTGCTCCATCGCCACCTCTTCACAGATCTGCTACAGGCAGCCCCTCTTAGCAAGACAAGATCTGTAACTCAGACAGATCTCTGCCTATAAACGCTGCAGTCTCTTGCAGACCAACTCCCAACCTGCTTCGGTCTCAAGAACCCGATGCTTGTATGTTGTATTCCGTCCACCCACAAGTCCCTGGTCTCCAACCAAAGCTCTAATACCACTTGTTAGCGTTACGTGCGGAAACAAGAAAAATCGAACGGAAATAAACACACAACACAACACAAAAGATTTACGTGGTTCATCCCACTTGTACTACGTCCACGGAACGACAGAATATTCACTATATGAAAGAGAAAGATATATATACATAATGACTCCCTTGAGTCTAGAGCCCAAACCCGAAGTCCCGAGCCCCTCACACACCCATGTATACAACACACCGACATCACCTTTCAGTTGATGTGAAACTCTCTGTGTATAGTGAACCCAACTTCTGTGTTGCTGCCTCTACGCTGCATGCGTTCTATGAGCACATCCCGACGTGCTTCACGAACGCGGAGTTGCGTCTCCTTCATAGTGTATAACAGCACCATGAACCCTTGTATTGACGTGTAGTCAACACCCCTCTATGTTGAGACTTCTCTCATGGTGGCCACGAAGGCCTACACTTACATCCACACATTCTACTATATATATAGATATACAGAGACACTGAGCCAGGCAATTTCCTAATGGGAATAGGAGTCCCACGATTGCCAAAGATGCATCCAGCCTCATGCATGACTCCTCTTGGCAATTGCTATTCCTTTAGTTTCCAATTCTAGAACCTGCCAATTCCATTTTAAGACAGTTCCCAATCGGCCAAGAGTCCAAGATTTTCTGAAAGAAAATCACGGTCTCACTTTGTGGAATCAAGCCACAACCCAACACAAGGATCATGAAATGGATTGGAAGTTGCTAGGGTTCGTCAAAAGGGGGTCTGTACTGCAGATATATAAGAAGGTACTAACCTATTCCACATGCTACGTGGATCCTTGGACATCATGTTATTATTGAATAAACAACACCAAAAACACATCATTAAAATTATGTGGGAATCAGCATCCTCCCATTGTCTACTTGAGGAACACTTTGACTTACTCATATTAATGATTCACCGAAGTTCCATAGAAACTAAGAATTTCAATATTGTATCTTCCAAAAAAAAAAAGTATTTCAACATTGTACTTGTATCCCAGCTCAGTCAAAGAAAGTAGCCATTCAGTAGTGGAATAATAAAGGTGATAAATTTTTCCAAGAATTTTTTGGGTTATCTATATAACAAAATAGTTCTATTGCTCAACAAGCAAGTTCTCGGGCTCAGGAACCAGACGTCCCAGGTTCGAGTCCCATAGTAACCCAATGCACATGTTTTGCAGGGGGTTACGTGCATCTAGAGTTTTCCCAAATCCCTTGTACTCAAATAGAGGTGAGGGTATTGGGGTTCTTCGTCAAAAAAAGAAGAAGAAGTTCTATTGCTCAAGAGCAAAGGGGACCTGCACAATATATGGTTTTGACTTTCAAACAAAATGGCAGCATACTAAAGCATTAGTGATGGAGTCAACAACTGGTTTTGCAATAGGATACCTTACAGGTTCTTGAATAAGTTCAGGTATGATTTTCCATTTTCACAAACTCTAATTTTACTTAATTTATCCTTCTGAAAACATCAAATATCTAATAATTCAAGAAACAAACTTAAACCTAAGTTGCATGTGTACAAATGCAAGGTTTCAGACTCAAGAAACCAAAAAAATGGACTCGGGACTAGGCACCATATTTAAATAAAGTTAAAATTACATTTACTTTAAATGAAATAAGGTGTGAAATAACACTAATAGTAGATAACATACTATCTTTGCACAATCAAGAGACAAACATATCAATATTTGTATTAGGTTTCATAAGGAGAAAGGTGTAGTGACCTTTTAGTCATCTTAGAAAACAATGTTAAAAAGCACTAGATGGGATCCATGAAGAATGGGTGCAATTGTCTAACACGGGTGCGAGTGTCCGAGACAGTTGAGTTTTACATCTTAAGAGTTCATGCAACATAGTAATAAACACATGAAGAGCTCTATAATAAGATAAAATCAACAGGAATGCAAAGGAGTGAACCAAAACTGGGTTACAGATCAAAGGGTTACTGTACAATACTTAAAGGAGAAACTCAGAGACTATCCTCAACTAATCCCACTATTACGTCACAAAAAAATGAACAAGGGGAAATTACTATTACAGAATCACTACTTGTTCCATTTACAGCAGATACCCAGGAAAAAAAAGGTTAAACAATAATAAGAAGGGAAATTTAGTCAGAAAATATGAAACTTCCATAAATTACAAGATCGAACCAACCATACCTCTCCAAAGTCACATGCAATAGAACAAAAATCCATTTTAGAAGTTGTGACAATAAACCAAACAGCATTAAGTCCTTTCTGCTGGAGCGAGCTGCCCCATTTGTTCTGTAAGGTGATCTACATTCTTCCTGTTCCACCAGAAACTCCTACGATCACTAAGCATATTTTCAGTCATTTTGCCATCGGAATCCCGTCTTTCAGACTGGACCTCCTGAGCATCCAAGGAACCAGGACTCTCCGTTAAGAACTGTTCCCAGAACATATCATTCGCTCCAGTTGGAGCAGTAGAAGCTACATTAGCACCTTGCTTCGATGACTTAACCTCAGTAGCAGCAGGCTTATAATTCACATCTATCCCGGAGGCTTTTGGCCTAACATCAACATGAACTTGAGAAGGGCTATCCACATTACTTGTAGATTCTGCCAACTCGGGGGAGGAAAAGATATCCCTCGAGGGAGGAGAAGATGAAAATTTAGGTGATGATGGTTGCAAGTTAATAACTGGGTCACCCGATGATGCATTCATTTCAGTAAGCACAACTGCCGATGGCTGCCATTGCACACCATTACTGTACATTTCTTCACCAGATTCTTGACTAACCCCGCAGAGGAAATTCTCCCAGGAATTTATGGATGATTCCATCTTCTGAAATAGCTCCATGTTGAAAACATGTACAGATATAACATCTGATTTGTCTCTCGTTACCGTCTGGAAGGCCATGATCCGGTTATCTTCAGTATCAGCTTCTTCATAGAAATAATCAGGATTCGGCAGTCTTCTCTTTTTGTTATGGTTTTCTGAATTTTGCATGATGCTAGACATAAACCCAGGCTTCTGCACAATTTGTGCCAGGAAGGCAATCATCTGATGCTGGCGGTGTTCCATTTGATATAGCCGCTCCTCCAAAGACTGCATTTGCAGATCCACTCCATGTTGCTGCTGTTTGTGCCTCTTTAACTCTAAAAGAAGCAGATTTTTCTCCTGGTTCAGTCTCTCAATCTCATCCTCAAGCTCCTGCTTCTCTGATTCAGATAATGCTCCTGAATTGCCTTGCCCTTGGTTATGCTGTTGGGAATGGCTGTGCATGGGCTTGCGTCTGTGGATGTTTTTCAAGAGGTGTCTCTGGCCTCTTAAAAACTCCTCATTTGCGAATTCCCACTGATCAGGATCTATTTTTCTAAAACCCTGGTTAAAATGGACATTCATTTGAAAGCATATGAAAGAAAATGTAAATCCACAGAAAGGGAAAATGAAAAAAGCGACATGAGGAAAAACACTTCTCCAAAAGTGCTATGGGTAAACAAACAGATACTCCAATCAATACAAATCATATTATGCAGATTTTTTATTCCATTTTACATATGGACTCTTATGCCAAGTAAGCTCCAAAAATTAGGATCTTCAATTAAGAGATATACTTAAAGAAATCAATTTAAAAGTAAGCCATCTATATTAATAGAGTTACAATATAATGGGGTATAAATTGTATTAGTTAAGTACCTTCAAACATCATGCACACTTTAGGAAACAAAAGTAAAATAACCAAAATCAAGCAGCACACTATTCTTAGGACCTAAGACATATTTATAATGGGCATATAATACCTCTCACGGATTGTGTTCTGGTTCAACAAAATAAAAGATAAATACGAACTTATATATCAGAGTATGCAATGACAAAACTAATATAACCAGAACCAAGAAGTGATGCAAACTAATATTATGGTGCCAAAACTTGCCACATGTTTAAATAAATCTATGCAATCATGATATTCTCAAAAGTCATTCAAGAAATACAAGCAAGATTTGGCCATATAATGCACAAGATTGAACCTCTTTGTGTCAAGAGTACAGTTTCATTACACAAGCAAGAAAACAAGAGCAGAAGAGAGAGGAGAGAGAGAGAGGGGGAGGGGGTTCTGGGATTGTCAATCAGAAGGGCTTTCTATATTCAACATGTCAACAATATCCATGTCTGAAGCAACACCTTCATCTAAATCTCATTTTAAACAAAATGCACATTGACAGAGAGAGAGAGAGAGAGAGAGAGTCTGGGATCCTCAATCAGAATGGATTTCTATATTCAACATGTCAACTATTCCCATGTCTGGAAGTTGTTTTAGGACAAAGAATGCCAACTAGAATATTTAACTTACCTTTATCTGAATTTCATTTTAAACACTTAAGTGCATTTAATTGTTCTTAGATCACAATCAGTTTCAAAATTATTGGGAGAATTTATTATTGGGGGAACATGTGGAGCACCAGTGGATAATGATATGAGGCAGAAAAAAAAGTATCACCACATAATCTGGTTTCCAATTTTCAAACTGCTTCCAAAACCAATAGCAGTATAAATATAACCATCCAATTTTTGCCCAAATTTCTAAATGAATTGAGATGCATACAATGAAAATAGCAGTAAAAACAACTAAAACCATAATAGTAACTGATTCTCTCACTTACATAGGTATTGAGCTGCCGAACAAAGCTTGAGAAATTGTTGTGCTTGAAGTACTTAGGCAGCAAATCACTAGCGAATTCCAGCGGATTCCACACAATAAAGCTGTTGTCACCCGGGCTCCATGAGACCACAGAGTTTGAGGATGGATCATCCACCATTTCATATGTCTTCGTGAGAAAAGGTGGCGGCGAATTCGAACTGCCATGTGATCCATCCATCCTTAAAAATGGAAAATCTCAGACTCTGGTGTCTAACAATCTATGCAACCAGACCGTCTCCAATCAATCAAATCCTTATGTTTACAAACCCACCAATATGGTTTCTAGATTAGATCCCTGACCGCAGAAGAGGTTACAAAATTCACTTACTTTCCCTCAGAAAACAGAAACGCAAAACCTGAACTGAAATTCAAACTAATAGTAATAATAATAAACTCAATATACAGACCCTAAAACCCTGAAACTTTTGTCAGATGAAACTGAAGTTACCAAATTTTCAAGGATGTGAGGGAGGAAAGAAGATAAAGGGTTATCTACTGGCCTTTTACGAGAGAAATCCAGTCACCAATGTAGCGGAAGCGTGAAAGGAAGGCAAGAAAAGGGGACCTGCTAACTCAAATTTTTACAATATTCAAAAGATATTATTCTAAATTCTTTATACTACTGTTACTCAGCTGTTATAATTTAAAAATGAAAATTACAAAAAAAAAAAAGAAAAAACTTCAGTAAAAATCGCGATGTTCCAATCAGAAAATCACCAGCCCCCAGAAATAGAGATTGGTTTATCGACATTTTGATTGATTTGGTAATAAATGATATCCTGTTGTGTTTTCACCTCTTAGACGGTGACAAATATATAATATAAATTGGATATCTCTTGTCTCTTTGTTATTAAAATTCCCGATTCAAGTGTTTTTTTACAGGGTTTAGACTTTAGAGCATACCTTTGAGAAATTCCACGGAAAAAGGACTTGTTTGCAAGGAAATGAAACAGAATGGGATGGAAAAGGGGGAGAAATGGGTTCAGTTTCTGTGTTCAGAAGTTGCAGAAGACGGAGACTTTCGTTTGAATCTGGTGGGATTTATAGCGTTTCGGGCTTGTGGAATTTTCAGGAGAGAGAGAGAGCGGTCTGTGGAATGTCATCTCTCTCACTCTTGAGGTTCTCTTGAGAAAGTTGGCGTGCTTCTTCTTTCTTTCTCTTTTTCAGGGTCTTGTTTGGATAGATAATTCTTTTAGCAGATTTTTCTGTGTTTGTATTTTTATTAAAAATAGAATATTTAATGAAAATTAGTTTTTGTAAAAATTGAAATCGTTTTATAATAATAAAGTACTTTTTCTATTTTACTTTTCCTCTATTTTTGTTAAAATATAAGATTTTTAATGAAAACTTTAGCAAAAATATTTATAAAAAATATTTTTCTATGGAAAAAATAGGAACTATTTTTTTTTTTAACAAAAGATATTCTTGAGTTATCATAATCAACATGACTAATCTTCCTATTTTTTTTTTTAACAAGAGATATTCTTGAGCTATCGTAATCAGCATGACTAATCTTCCATGCCTGTGCCGCCAAGTCCAGCCCAAGTTAATCCAATGGTAGCACCGAAAATCTAAGACATGAGAGAATAAACTCTACGACAAGGACCACCGGACAACACACCTAGCGGGTAGGAATTGTTTTCTAATGTATAGAAACACATAAACATGCCATGAGTAGGAATTCTTTTATTAGAAAAAAAATTGTACTTTACTTGGTAATTGCATAAAAACATATTTGAAGAAAAAAGAAGAAAAGAGAAACGATAATGGAGAAATTGATTTTGTTGCGAGGAAATAATAGGAACACCATATTTTTTTATAACAAGAGATCATCTTTTCACCACTTAGATAATAATAAGTAGATACATTTTATTATAAAACCACATGTGTTCCCTTCACTTCTCTTGATCCGAGAGAGAAAATGGAAGAAAAAAGTTAAATTTATTTTCCTCTTTTTCAATAATTTTCAAACATAGAAAACGAAGAAATCTCTTGCATTCACCTATTTTTCTTTAATCTTTTGCATTCTCCTATTTTTCTTTCATCCAAATGGATTCAAGGGCTTTATCTAAAATTATCCAATAAATATTATTTGATACTTTTCATAATATAAATGTGTGTTTGGCAACTCCAATTCTAGATATTAAAACTTTCAAATTTTAAAATATTAGAGATCTAATTTATATGTTTATTAAATAGTAGATTAAAAGTAAATATAGAAAAATAGGAATTTTGAACTATAAAAGTATTTTGTATGAGTGGATCTCCACCACCTTAACCTAAATACTAAATTTAAAACGCCCACAAATATTTACAAGACTTTTCTGCTCAAATAACCACCAACCTCTCCATCCTCTTTATCACAGCCAAATAGCAAGAATGCAATATTTAATATAAGTAAATTTTCTCTTAATTTCCTAAAATCATAATATTCTACATTAGAATCTCAGGTTGCAAAGCATTAAGAAGTTTGGAAATCATTTTAGTCATCTTTATTAGTTTTTTAAATGAATATTTCTGTAACAAACATAATAATAAAAAATCTACATTTAGCTGGGCAAAATTTATTAGGAAAGCCACGGGATGTAGTGTAATTCATATTTTACGTTTACCGGTGTATCGCTCATCAAGTATCAGTTTACCGATAATATACCGCTGTGCATATCGGTACACATGTACTTGATGAGTGTTATACTGATAGAAGTAAAATAAGAATTACACTCCATCCCGTGTCTCCCGACAAATTTTACCTTAGAATGGACGTCCCATGGTTAATGAAGGATTGGTAACTTGGTAAGTGTTTTATGGACCTAAAATGTGGTGGGACCCTTTTGCATGGCACCAAACAAGGAACTTCACAAAATTAATTGGTGATAGCTTTCTTCTAAAAAAGTCATATCTGTTTGAAGAAGAAATATTATAATAAAATTGCATATTTCTAAACTAACATCAACCAATTCATTTATCTGGAGTTTTAAATTAATAATTTTTCTTTAGATGGATTAAAAAAATGTCATTTTCTTTAAGGCCTCTTCAAATAAAGAAGCAGCTCACCTATAAATGATACATTTTCTAAAAACATTTTTAAAATATATTAACTATCATGGTCTCACATTTTTCATCAATTATTTAAGTAATTCATGCATGGTATTTGGTGAGAAATGAAAAGATGAAATTTAAAATAGGTGGAGTCAAACATAATTCCTCTCAAATGAGAATATTAGATCATTTGCCTATTGATCATTCTCCCCAAATAACATATCCCCATGAAAAATAAATTTTAAAAAAAAAATCTAAAAGAATAAAATTTCATAATATTCACACACAAAAATTTAATGATGAACAATGTAGACTTATATGTTGAGGGGGAAGAGACCCTTAATATCATTATCATCATTAAAGTCAAAATCTTATCTACTTAATATCAATTTTTTTGAATTCTACAGAAGAAATTTCCATCTTAGAGAGTGACATCAGCCATAAAAAGATAAGCTTTCAACTATCAAACGGTTGAAAAAAGACGTATTAAATCATACATGATAAATAAATCATTAGATAAATAATTTTATTTATAATAACTTATTCAATAGTAAAAACATATTTAAATAAATATTAGTTTTTTATTGAATCTAAATATAAAAAAGCAAATGATGTTTTTAATTATTTAAATTCGTCATTTAGTAAACTACGTGAAATTCGTACACTCATGGGAATATGTTTACCCAGTAAATAGATTCGAATCATATACTTCGGTAAAGTATTTAGTTTCTGTCTACTAATTGGCGGGATCTGGCTCAGTGATTGAAGAATCTAAACCGTTGACCAGATGGGCCCCACTTTGAATGGGGATTGGCTATTGTTCCAATGAAAGTGGATTTTGTTCACACTGGAAGCTCAGCCCAATGGGTGTATCTCAATCGGTAATCTCCCATCTCAGGAAGTGGGAGATGTTACGTTTGAGCTCACATGGCTTTACAAGGTGTGCTCTAAGGACAATAGATATCACCAATGGGGGTTTTACATTGGTTTTTCACCGTAATTTTTTTTTTAGAAAAAGTGAATTATATCTTTTTTGACCTATTTTTCTAAAAACAAAATGGCCGTCCATCTGCGATTCCTCATTCCCTGATGGAGGACTGGGATTGTTCGATCTTCTGGTGTAAAAATTCGTGGAATGAACTGCATAGTTGTGGTGTACATCAGAACAATAGCCTTGATCACTGGATCTGGGCCCACTTAAAAAGTTGGAGGTCACAATCAACCAATGCGCACCATATAATTCTTCCCCAGAGTGTCATCTAATTCTTCAATTTTTTTATCCTTAGGTAGAGAGAGTTGAATCTATAAATTAGGACATTATCTAAACCACTCAACTTGTCATTTTTAAAGTGAAAAACATGTACGAGCCATGTCAAATAGAAGTGTGGCACCGTGACATATCAAAACAGCCTCAATAATTGGTAAGGGGTTTAGTCTCATGGTCAAGATGCTCGTACGGTGTTGAGTTCGATTCACTCTGAATTCTAGCGAGCTACTTCCAATAGATTTAATCGGTGTGTAGATTGGAATATTTATATATACTTGTGGAATTAATCTCACCTCCAATATAAAGTGGAAATATCCGTATTATCTAAAATACAATACCTATTCATTCATTTTATTCATGTTTATAAATGTATAACTATCAGAATTTGTTGAATATATAAGATAAATATGCATAACACAAACTTTATTTTAGGTTAGATTTGAGTTAAGAGATTGTTAGATCTAGCAACCGACTGAGTCGAGTTTAAATAATATGTTTATCTAATTTTCAACCCAAGCTTTACCCAAGATTGAGTCTTGTTATTCAGGACTCCTTGTTAAACTTTAAACTGGGTTGCACATTTTCGAAAAGGGTATGTAGAAAATAATAAATACAATGTGGTATAAAATTTGAAACTTTTCAAATCATCTTAGTCTTGTGATTTTGTACTATCAAATTTTGATTGCTTTAAATAATTTAATTTTTGTGACTTAATTCACAAAATTATGATGATTGAATGAAAAAAAATTATATAAATTATTTAATCTATAGAAATTCTTTATCCAATTCAACCACATAAAAGCTATAATAGATGCATAGTCTCTCCATTAAAAATCAATATACTTATTTCCCTACAGTTACTCTTATTATAATTGTCCTTTGTTTTTGGATTTATATGTAGGAAACATCAGACACAGTTCTACTAAAACCTCCACAGGTGGTACCTTTATCCCTTAAGACATCACCAAGATTAGTTCGTGGAGTTTAAACGTGACACTTCTCATTTTCTGAAGTAAGAGTTAACCATCTGAAGTAACCCTATAAAAGGCCCACATAAATTCTAGCCCTAGTTGGTGTTAAATAATGTATCTATATGTTTTTAAAACTTCTTTCCTTAAATTATGGAAACAAAGAATCTTCCAATGTAACCAAATATAAAAATAAATCTTCCGTACATGAGTTGTTGAGAGTAACAATGTTTGAAAATTTAGTGTCAAAATAAAATAGGAACCCTTGTTTAAATGTCTCCTCTTAGCTCACCAGCATAGGATATATATATACTGCATAGGATTTTTTTTTTTTTTTTTAATAGTTAGACTTTTACTATTCTGATTCTCTCACCAACAAAGTAAAATGTATGTGACAAAGTTTTGTCTAAAATTTTTATTTTTCAAAAAAAAATTAAAAGTTTATTTATTATATTGTAATTGTGTAAAATAATTAAAAAGAATTTAGCCACATTACATCCATTGGTTGAGAGGGTCTCACTTTATTGAATCTAATCTGTTGAGAAAATACTCCCTATTTGTATTTAAAATGATTATACTTTTCATTTAAATTGGAATGGAGCCTGTAATTGATGAAGGCTTTTGTCAAAAGCCTGGTCATATTCAAACTACACGTTTAATACATGATTAATGAATGATGTAAGACACATTATTAAGTCCCTTCGTATTATACAAAAGAGAAATGTTGATTCCACTAGATAAGGAGACAAATTAGATAAATAAAATATTCAAAATCTACCTATATTTTTCAAATTATATGATTATCTTAATGCAAAGGAGATGGAGTGATCCTGAATTTGATTTTCCCTCTATCCCAAATAGTCACTCTATGTAAAGTTATTCGGTTTGTGTGGATAGAGAGGTTTGCACGTGCTTCAAAGATTAGTCGGGTGTAGGCTACTTCATGTAGAGTTACTCAATTTGTGTAGGTAGACTGGCTTGTACATGCTCTGAAAATTAGTCGGGTGCTCTAAGAAGTATGGACACTTTGTTCATAAAAAAAATTATATAATCATCATTATTATATCATCGACCAATATATAGTAAACATAATCTCTAATGTAAACATGATACAAATGATATAGAAACACTTAATACAATGAACCCTTGCATGAATTTCTATTTTTTATTTTTAAAATCTAGTGCTTGCCGAATTTTCTCCCAAGATTTTTCTCTCTCCTCAATTTTTTTTAAAAAAAATCTTGGTTGCTTTTTTTTTGAAAAAAAAATCATTTAAAAAAATAAAAAGGCTGTTTTTTTTTAAAAAAAATATAAATATCGACCGATATTTCAAATATCAGCAGAGATATCGACCAGGCCCATGCTGATATTTGTATTTTTTAAATAAAAAATAAAAATCAGCCGATACTATACGTATCGGTAGAGATATCCCGGTCGATATGCACAGTATCGCAAGATTTCGACGCCTGAATCACACACAGTCGCACAAGGTGCAGCCCATGAAAGAAAATTACAAAATCAAAATGGTCCCTATTTGACTCAAAAAGATGAATCAACATAGCTAGAAACAATATCACAAATTGATGGGTCATACTCAAAATTTGATGGCTTTATTTCATATTTCTATCTTCTAACAGCTAAAAGTCGCCTGGATTTTGTCATTATAAGTAGAGGACGGCCGGTGACTTCGGTTCCACGTTTCTATTTCACGAGAATATCATGTATAAACTTGGACTCCAATCCAAATCTTTTACCGATATGTGTCGATCGATATAGTCAATACATCCCTCTCATCGCTATAACCATACATACCACCAGTCTAAAAGCACAACATATCAATCGATACGTAAGTGCCAAAGGCTCATTGTTACCGTTTAAAAATTGTACATTCAAGTCTTACATACGTCAAATAGAAAGAAGGTTTATTAAAAATAATTTATCAAATTCAAATATAATTGTCAACTGTAAATTAACGGGATAGATAACTTAAATAATTATGGCAATGGTAGGGTCGCCAAGAACCATTGATGCTCGAAGACGGAGTAAGAAAAATAAGCACATAGTGACACACATCAGTTTTTAAACTGATATCGATCGGTATCAGCCTCCTTTATTGATCGATCGGTATCAGCCTCCTTTATTGACCATCTGCATGAATGAGGAGTGCATGATACTTAAATTATGATATTTAGGAAGTTTCATTTCAAATTTTTTATGATTTTCTTACTCCTTTTTTTCTCTTTTTCTATATTTTTTCTATATTTGTCGATATCTATTGATTATTTAAAAAGAATTAATAGATGAAATAATATCATGGCATTTTGCATGTTGACTGAGAATGGAGGAATTTGAATGTAATTATTTAAAGTATAATCTTCATAATAAGTATGGGTATGGCCATGTTGATTAGAATTTGAATGCAAGTATTGAGATGCAGATGCAAATTCTGCTTTTGCATTAGAGATCTTTTGTAACATTAAGATCTGAATTCGAATTTTATTTAATAATTCAATTTGGGAATTGTAATATATTCCAGAATATACTCTTAGATTAGATGGTTAAAAATTTTATATTTTATTAAAACTTAATTTCCTAGTACTATTTTATATAATGGGGTAGTGGGCCTCAGTTCATGGAAACTAAAGCAAAATTGAAAGAAAATAAGAAAAAAAGAAAAGAAAAAGAGAGAGAATAATATCCACTCTGCGGGCCACAGACCAGCCCAAAGTGCTGTTGGGCTAAGTTTTTGTTGTTCTTTTAGGCCCATC
Organism: Chimonanthus praecox; assembly: GCA_022113865.1. Taxonomy (NCBI): domain Eukaryota; kingdom Viridiplantae; phylum Streptophyta; class Magnoliopsida; order Laurales; family Calycanthaceae; genus Chimonanthus; species Chimonanthus praecox. The sequence goes on along the minus strand of CM039087.1, from coordinate 1,351,571 downwards.
AACTGGACCAGGGCCTATTTTCTTGTGTGAGTATTAAATGGCTTACTTAGTCTGTGGTCTGGGACCAGATCATAGGTTCAAGACCCATAATATTCGACTGCACTTGAGTCAGGTCCATTCTATATCTAAATAATATACATTACGAATATATATTCGAAGAAATAAAACCCTCACAAAATTTAGCTCCAAATCAAGCCCATAATCATCATAGAGTTCAAGCCCATCAAGTCTTGGATCCATATTCTCCCAATTACAGATTCAGTCAGGCTTGTTTCTGATACGAGTAGCTGAGTTCATATCAGCTGAAGTGCTGAACCTTGTAATAAGGGCCATATTGGCCATATAGGCCAAAATTAGGCCAAATTTGACCCAGAATTTGGTTAAATCTGGCCCAAATTTTCCAAAAATGGACTGGACACTATCAATATTTTTGTTTCAACCGAGGTCCAGGTCAATATTTGTAACTGCTGACGAACAGCCCAATTAATCATTCTAGTTTATATAAAAGACATAACATTACTGAAAACGCGGAAATCTAAAATTAGGCCCATATACTTGCAATTTAAAGTGACTTCAGATCAGTCCCCATTTATGATGACAGAAGTCGTGAAACTGTTTCATTTTTAATGAGATTTATTATTGTTTATATGATCGATCAAGACCGTATATCCTGTAGGATCCACCTATCTTTAAGCATTACCTGAAAATTCCTTCCAGAAAATCCCCAAGGGCCTGTAAATGGACTTTCAAGTTTCAATACTGAAGAAAAGTAAACGTTCTTTTAGGGCTTCTTGTGGGCCTGTTCATCTGAACTCAAACAAGAAGTGAAATGGGCCCTGCATCTGGGATAGAAATTGGGTCTTTTTCTAGGCCCGTGGTAATACCATGGCCCAACCTTATTTATTAGTGTGATAACTAAATATGCATCTAACATGGGTTAAGCCTTACATGATTAGGTAGAGTATATAATGAATTAAGAAAGAAAGAGAACTCTTTTAGTTCAAGTGTTTTATATTCATAAAATAGAACATACAAAATCAATCATTTTAATAAATTATAATTATAAGAATCAAATTTATAATACTATATATATTTGTTAGTGAATAAACAGACTTTATACACTTTTATTGATTTTTGAGTTTTAAAAGTTGAACTAAATTATACTAGACCTAGTTAGACCTGAGCTTATTATTAAGACGATTTCATATTTAAAACAGTTTATTTATCCAAAAACTATCCCATTTTTTTTACTATTATCTTTCATCTAAAATGTGAATTTCATTATTTGCTTTTGAAGTCCGGCAGTTAAATCTAATTAAATTAAAGGGTGATCATTCTAACACGTGATGAGTCTTTTAGCAAACACGGGTTTCAGTTAACTTTCCATTTTACCTCCCTCTATGTGTATGGAAAAATTAAAAAAACCAAACTTTTAGAAATCAGTTCACATTCTAGTGAATCGGTGCAGTGACCGCAGCACCGACCGGATCAATGGAAAACCTTTCAGAAATCAGTTCACCTTCTAGTGAATCGATGCACTGGAAAACGGAAATTTGAAGAAAATGATCCAATTGGTGCACCGATTTCTTGAAACGTGAAAGTGTCTAAGTCGGTGCATCAATTCACTGGAAGTGATCCAGTCGTGCACCAATTCACTGGAAAGTGATCTGATTGGTGCACAATTTCTGAATGTTTAGTTTTTTAATTTTTCCGTACAGACGGAATGAGGTAAAATGAAAAGTTCACTAGAACTCGTGTCTCTTAAAAGACTTATCCCCTGTTAGTATGGACACCCAAATTAAATTGTCATAAAAATAATTTATTTAACAATATAGTTTTAAAAGATTGATTGATTTTACATTTTATACATGTCTTTTTTCAAAACAACATTTTACATTTTTTACATTATCCTATAAGACTGAGCATCCTCTCTGAAACTTAAGAGGAAAAAAGTTGGCTGATTTTATTTTATTTTATTTAAAAGTAGATTGATTTGTTTGGCATCATGTGACGGATGAAAGGGTACGAGAGACAGTGATTTTGCACCTTTGACTAGAGAGGAGGGAAACGGCGCTTTCATCATCTTGCATCCCACTTAGAATCAATAAATAGCGTGTACTCCTCGTGAGCATGATGCCCTTATGGTCCATCACTACCGCTGAATTACTAATATGCCTTTGTTCTTAAAAGAATTCATCTAATAAAAATAGACATGTATGGCTCACTTTGTTGGATGTGATGTAAAGATGGCTAACTTTGTTAGATGTGAGCTTAAGAGAATCGAATGAATAGTTCCTCTAAGAAATTTCAACTTCATTTGATAATTTGGATTAAGTTTCACCTTTGGGTAGAGCTTTCGTTTGATAACTAAGAAGTAAAAATAAAAAAATATTTTTTTATCTCTCTCCTCCTCCTCTCTCCTTGAAAACCATTTTCAAGTAAGGATTATTTATAATACTCAGAGTAACCTCTGATTAAAGATAGTAATTCTTATAAAATTTACCCTTCATCCAAACGCAACATCTATTTCTTGATTTCAAACTTTTTAATATAAATAATTCATACTCAGAATACAGTTTGAATGATAAATTGATAGTAAGCTTTTATAAACTGAAAGATAGATACAAATGACCTATCATTGATAGAACTCACTTTGGGATATTTCTCACTAAAATCTGAGTAAAACCCATCACTTCCAACATATGTTTCAAAAACCAATTTTCTTATTTCAAAGTAACTTTAAATAATTTTTTAATATAGTGTGAGAAACCGTGGGATGTATGCACTGGTACATATGTAAAGTAATTTTAAATTCATTTGAATTTGAATTTACAATTCACGTAAAAACAAACTACTCAAATTACAATACCAGTCACATAATGGCTTTTTCAAGTGTTTTAGCCTAGTAACATTTTTTAAAGAGTTAATTCAATAGGAAGTTGACTTGAAGGTTAAGAAGTTTTTTCATGAAAGAAAGTCTTGAATTCGATTCATATTCAACACTCTTTTATTCATTCTCCATAATTATTTATCCAGTGTGCGTGAGATTGAGAGGTTTGTATATATTCTAAAAACTAATTTGATTAAAGTATCTTCTATTCAAATATAAGTGAGACTTCAGAACACCTTGATGATAAAAAAAAAATAAAAAATAAAAATTTTGATTTGAAAATCGTGAAGATATTTCAATTTTATCTCGAGACGAGGTTTGATGTCAATACGATGCAAGGACACTGGTCTCGAAATGGAAACCCATTTCTAAAGTGAAGGGCAGTTTCGTCAAATGGCATTATTGTATATTCCACCTCCATATCCACTTTGGTTCGTGGGTGGCAGCCTCATCATTGTGGCCCATCTCTCACTGATTGGCATGGGCCCACCTCATAATCTATGTCAAACCACAGGCCTCCCCACTCAGATATTTGGGTTTTTTATTAAAAGAAATCTTTTAACATAAGTTACTTGCTCTTCAATATTTCAATCTGTATTGAGTAAATAATTTTTTATTTTTATTATAAAATAAAAGTCAACATGCCGAGTTGGGTTTTATTTGGAATTTCAGCCCTGAAGTGACAAGTACCCCATTTTCCATGATTGACACGTAACAAATGATACAAAATGATTAAGTTTCTATTATATAATTTTATAAATTTTGGTTACTTGGACTATTCTAAATTGAGAGAAATATAATTAGCATATACTTTCTTTGAGATAAATTTAGAATAAAATTTAAAAAATTAGATTAGTTAACTTGAATTGACTTAATTATAATTGAGTATTTGAGTCAACAAATTTTAAATTTCAAAAGAAAAAATGACATATTAAGTTATCTTTAAATTATGTAGAATATACTTCTTCTACTTAAAGAATTACCTAACACAATGTTTAGAGTTTAGAGAGAATCTACACTCCTTTTTTTTATTTTCCAATTAAAATACTATTTTACTTTTGAAATAAAAAATTAACAGAGGACTAAGACTTTAATAATAAAATGTTCTCTTATCATTTTATAAATAAAAATTAGATTACAGATAGAGAAGTTAGTCCAAATTTATTTAGCCGTGACACCAACCCAAGTTTCCAACTACAGTATTTCTGACGTCGTATATTATTGTAGGAAGAGAAGGTTTATAAGCCACGTTCCTAGTGATTCCACACGTGTAATGAAGATAAGACCAAACGTGGAAACCGAGGAATCCTCCAATGTGGTTCCTGTGTCCCCGATAAGGCTGTATGTCTCAACTCTCAACAACGTCATGAAAATACCATTTGACATATTTGAATAGGCGCCACTTACGTACATCCAATTTTTCTGCTTTTATACATGTGCTTTTTAATTTTATAGTGAAATTATTATTTTATTTATATATTTTTCATTCATTCAGATGAATTGTCTATTCATTTGAATAAATCACATGCCGTAGTATAAATTTCATTAATTTGAATGAATTGACTGAATAGTGTTTCATGTTACTATTCAACTCATTCATTCGAATGAACAGATGATTCATTCAATTGAATAGTAATAAAAATTATTCGATCTGTTCATTCCAATAAACGATCAGATTAACAGATCATTCATTCAAATGAACCAATGGTTAAATCGAATGAAAAGAAATTTGTTCGTACATTTATTTAAATAATAATTTTTTAAAAAAAATTTAAAGTTATTTTTTAAGCACTGTGTATTTCTAAAAATTTTAAATTGAATATCCAGACTAATTAAAATAACCTGATAAAAATACTTTAAGACTTCAAGGTCTTTTGATACTCCCAAATGCTTAAAACACAATATTTTATAAATAAGGGTATCCCTCGGCTATGCCAAAAACATATTTGGGAGTGTCAAAAGACCTTAAAGTCTTAAAGTATTTTTATCAGTTTATCGTAATTAGTCCGGATATTCAATTTGAGAAATTTTGGAAATACACAATGCTTAAAAAATTACTTTAAAGTTTTAAAGGAGATTTTATTATTTAACTAATGTACTGTGTATTTTTAAAAAAAATCATTTTTAAAAAAAATCAAATTGAATATCCGGACTAATTACGATAACCTAATAAAAATACTTTAAGACTTTAAGGTCTTTTGACACTTCTAAATATATTTTCGGCACAGCCGAGAGATACTCTTATTTGTAAAATATTGTGTTTTAAGTATTTGGGAGTGTCAAAAGACATTAAAGTGTTAAAATATTTTTATCAGGTTATTGTAATTAGTCTACATATTTAATTTGAGAAATTTTGGAGATACACAGTTCATTAGTTAAATAATAAAATCTCCTTTAAAACTTTAAAGTTATTTTTTAAGCACTGTGTATTTTCAAAATTTCTCAAATTGAATATCCGAACTAATTACGATAACCTGATAAAAATACTTTAAGACTTCAAGATCTTTTGATACTCCCAAATGTGTTTTTGGCCTAGCCAAGGGATACCCTTATTTGTAAATAAGGTGTTTTATGTATTTGGGAGTGCCAAAAAACCTTAAAGTCTTAAAGTATTTTTACCAGGTTATTGTAATTACTCTTGATATTCAATTTGAAATTTTTTAAAAATACACAGTGCTTAAAAAATAACTTTAATTTTTTAAAAAAAAAATTATTATTTAAATAAGTGTAGTAGTAAATTCATTTTCATTCAAATGAACCATTGGTTCATTCGAATGAATAATCTGCTCATTTAATTGTTCATTCGAATGAACAGATCGAATGATTGCTATTCCTATTCATTCAAATGAACCATCCGTTCATTCGAATGAATGGGCTGAAAAATAACACAGAACACTGTTCAGGCCATTCATTCGAATGAATGAAATTTACACTATAACATTCATTCGAATGAATGCCGAAATGAACGGGCAATTCATTCAAATGAATGAAAAATGAAAGGGCAAAATGGTAATTTCACCGTAAAAATCCAAGAACGAGTGTGTAAAGGCAGAAAAATCAGGTGTATGTAAGTATCGCCATTTAATATATGTATTTTTTCTTTTTATTAGCAGTTCTCGAATAAGGTATCCAAGCGTCTTCGAATTTTACAGGTGTTTTACTTGATTAATTTCAAGCGCGTGTTTAAATCTTTCAATTTGAACACGTTAAATACAAAATTAAAGAGAATGAATCTTTTTATAACGACGAAGGCTTGATTTCAAGACTTTCCACAACCAATAGTAGAAATTGATTATCAAATTAACTTTTTAGATATAATAATATTATTTTTAAAGTTATGAAAATATAAAGATAATAATATAACATTATTATTACTAGTTTTTTTTACCATAACATAATTATAATATTATCAATTTTTCTTAATAACTTTTATGAAATCTCTTATCCTGTGTAAATAGTTCAGTTGGTCTAAACTTTTAATATTAGATTAGAGATTTTGAGTTTGACTCCACTTAATCTTACTTTTGATATACTAGATTAGTCTCATTTCTAATATGTAGTTGGAATACCTATGTATTAAAAATTTCTTATTCTTTAAATACATTAATAGTTATTTTAATTTAAAGTGTCATTATTCATTTGTATATTTATTCATTTTAATTTTAAGTGTCATTACTCCTTTGTATATTTATGAAAAAATTAAAATAAAAAAATGTTAGAGAGCTAAGGAATTTAACGGGTAAATAATATTGTGCTTCAGATAATTTATATAGTATTCATTTGTTTTTTATTAAAAGAATTTCATAAATTGGATTTTTTGAAAAATTAAATAATAAGAAAATAAGTCCTACTACATTTAGATTTAACCATTCGAGGATTGTAGAGACTAACAGTGACATCATGATTTATTTTGTTAATTTTCACTTTTTGAAAATTTTGTTTTGAGATAACTTTGAATTTCTTTTAAAGAAAAGCACGTTAGATGGTTAGAAAATTTAATGAAGACGCTATAGTATGTTTTACATCATTTATTAGTTTTTACTTAATTTATAAATACTTATATTTCTTGGTATACTCAAAAATATGTATTTGTCTTAGAAATTTAAATATCGATCTATATATATTAATTTTTAAATCTTTATATACGTGCTGATGTGTTAAATTTAATTAAAATAAATTCGAAAGAATTTTTTCAACTGAGATATCAATGGAGATTTGAACCTCTGGCTTGTCTTATACCATTTGATACTCTATCAAAAAGTAAAAATTAAAATTATAATAAAGGAAAATGGGTTTTCTATTTTCTATTTTTCTATTTTTAAATTTTTTAAAGAAAAAAGAAACGAGGCCAATAAAGCGTTGTGTCGGACTTCATAGGCCTGGACCCGCTAGTCGATACATGAACCCTGCCGACAATGTAGATCTGCCGAATGATACGTTAGCATAAATGGCATGTTTTGTCTAAATACTACATTGATGAGGTTAGTCGATATATTTGGTTTTAATTTTTAAAATAAAATTACTTTAGTATAAAAATACATTTCAAATTAATTAATGTAAGAAATATTTAACTATTTAATATTTTATTTATAATATCCAGACTTTTTAGAAAATATGATTAATTTTTAATACATGTATAAATCTTTCTACTTACATACTAAAAAAAATTTAAGGAGAGTAATTTTTTAGAATAGAATACGAATCAACTTTAAAACTTCTATTTTATGAGACAAATTTTTAATTATCACTCCAATTCTATTTGATAATATTTTGTTATGATAAATTTCAATTAATTTAACTAAAAAATTCTTTTCATTTTAATAGAGTTTTCATAGTCAATAACACATTTAAATATGCTTTTTATATTTAAATAAATGTACTTTGAATATGTTTCAAATGATTCAAAGAATTGATTTCAGTAGTTCTACACACAATTGCCACGTGTACGGTTAGATGTCAGCCACGACTTCGAACATTGGGTGAGGGGTTACGTGAGGCGTGAGAGCCCTGTCGCCTTGTCTCGCTGTCGGGCGGCTTTTTTGTTTTGGCAGGTCTTCTCCTTCTCTAATGCAAGAAACCTTCCAAAATAATCTTGTCCACTCAAATTCTCATCGTCATACGCCCCTTGATTCGGACGGCTTGGATTGCACTCATAGACTCTGATCACCTCACATGCATAAAATCTCCGAGTCGACAGGTGAGTTGAACTTTGCTTTTAACAACTCGCTGAGTTAATCAGTTTCCGTTTCACTCTCGTTGCCACTGTTGAGATAATATCGAAAGGTTAATATGAAATGGGTCACTTTTCTACTTTTGAACAACTAATGATAGCTTAATATCGTGCTGAACAGCCACGTCAGCTACCCTGTTCCCGTTTTGCCCTCAGCTCCTTCCTCTTATCATCACAAGGCCATCCACGCTTACTCGGTAACGACGAGCATTGATTTAAATGAGTCGGACTCACTTAGATGTAAATTCGAATTCAGATTGTGTTAAATTTTTCAAAGTATAATTAAAACTTTGCATTTATTTTCTATTGATGATTTGAACTTGAATTTATTATAAATATTAATATTATAACATTTTAAACAATTAAATTTAGAAATAAAAATTTAAATTAATTGAGTAATTAAGTTTTCACAATGAGAAGGATCTCGGATATCATATACATGTAATTAGTAAGTAATATAATAAAAATAATGTAAAAATGTATAATTATTTTTAAAAACTATAAAATAGGAATAAAGTAATTGAGAAAATGTAGTTGAGCGGTGAGAATGTAGTTTACATGTAACATTCTCTAGCAATAAGTATTTCATAAGAATAAAATAATACAAATAATAAAAAATATAAATCTATTTATAATTATATATCAAAATATCAAATTATAAATTCCAATACAATGAAATCCAACTCACGTAAATAAACAAATAATTAAAAAATATAAATCTATTTATAATTATGTATCGAGCGAATGATGTTAGAGTTTTCAGATTTTTGATATGCACGCCTAGTGGTAGTTCTGTAGTTTCAGTCTCAACGAGTGGTAATTTTGTACCACTCGATGTATTAATTCACCGTCCCCCCAAGCTCTTGCTTTATTTTTTGCCTTTCAATCTATTCGCTGGCAAAAGCTTCGACGACTTCTTCTGAGATAGAAATAGAAGAAGGAAGCAGTTTTAGATCAGAAGCGGTTTTCTGGGCGGTACTTCTGGTTCGCTCGGGTTTTAGATCTCAGTGTTCCTAGCATCCCTAGCTGAGACTTTTTGGGCTCTGGTTTTCCGGTTGATTGGAAATGATATTCCAGGCGGTTTTATCAGCTGCGAGCTTCTGAAAGGCTGTTCTCTTGCAGCTTCTTTTGCTTGCTGCGTTGTTTTGTAGAGAGATAGAAGGAACGGAGGAGAACATGACGTCGGGAGCGAGGCTGCCGACGTGGAAGGAGAGGGAGAACAACAAAAAGAGGGAGCGGAGGAGGAGAGCGATCGCGGCGAAGATATTCGGAGGGCTGAGGATGTACGGAAACTACAAGCTACCCAAGCACTGCGACAACAATGAAGTCTTGAAGGCCCTCTGCGCCGAGGCCGGTTGGGTCGTCGAGGAAGACGGTACCACCTATCGAAAGGTCATCTCTCTCTCTCTCTCTCTCTCTCTCTCTCTCTCTCTTTCTCCGTCTCAGGGTTCTCTGCTCTCTCGGCGCACGATAGTATCTTTCTTAGGAGATACCGAGATAAGGTGCTTGCGAGTTGCGACCTTGCAACGCGGCGCACAGTAATGTGCTCCTTTTGTGTAGGACTATCATGCGCCTTGGGTGGAGTAGAATTGCTCTTTCCATTTGGTTCCGTAGTCCGTACTTACCTGCGCATTTTAGCAACAGACCATCTGGATTCGATGGTCTGCTAGCTTGCCCCTTCCCGTTTGTGGAAAACTCAAGAATTAACTGAGATAACAGACACTAAATTTATAAAATTCTTATTTTATTAGATATTTTTTATTACTAAAAATCGAATAATCAGTAAAATGAAAATGGAAAAGTATTTCCATTGTTTATTTAGATTGAATAATTTAAAATATCCAATAATATATTTTTGTGATGATTTGTAGTTTCCACAGAAAGATATTATTTTGAAAACCGAATCAAATCTTACGGTTTAGCTCAGCTGGATTCTTAAGATGATTCCATTCATTTAAGAAGTACTTTTAATTATTTTCTTTCTATTTTTTAGTCCACACGTTATTGAACTAAACCATCGGAAAAAAAAAAATTCAACCTTTTTAAAGCTGCGTCGAAGAGCAAGTTTGTTGACTTGATGAAATTGAAAATGAGCCACGCGTCATTGAAAGTATCCCAGAAAACAAATTCATGACCGGCCATGTGAAGAAGGGAAGAAAAACGTGCAGCGGAATGGACGAAATTGCCCTCGTTTTTTTTTTTTTTTTGAGAAAACTCGTTTTCCGGGAAGTTCTTGGAAGTTTCGCCGTTTGGGAAGTAGATTGATCATTCCTCGTTTTTGGACTTTAGGAGGAATTGCATTCCTTTTCTCTGAAAATTCCAAGATTCCTCCATCCGCTTTCCTCTTTTTTCCGTGCTCTCGTCGCTTTCTCTCCTTTGTTGCCTCTCAGGCACTCAGCACATCACCTGGCTTTCTCCTTTTTCTGTTCAAAACTATGCTCACATGATACATCCATTGGGTTCTCTGAAATCGCATCTTCTCTAAGGGCAAAATGGTCAACTCGCATAGGATGCGTGACCAATATATCCCTTTAGAATAAAAAAATAAATAAATAAATATATATATATATATATATATATATATATATATATATATATATATATATATATATATATATATATATAATTAAAAAGAATTAAATAGTTAAAAATGGATACTTACATCCTATCTAAAAATGAGGTTATTATTTTAGTCTTTGATTTTTGAAGTTTAAAACAAAATAATTTATGAAGTACTTCCTGGATATGTATGAATTTATCAGATTAACATTATCGTTATTATTAAAGAAAAACTTCAAAGAATTTAATTATTTGATTGACAAGTACTTTCATGCAAAATGTACTTTCATGTACATCCTCTTCCATGCAGACCACGCTTGCCTGACCTTGTAGTGACCCCACAATTCCTATCTCATTTCATGATATGTTCTAGTGTAGGGTCTACTTTTCTCATTTGATCAAAGGTTGAAATTAGCTAGGGCACACGTGGAAGTTCAATTAATAAAAAAATTGTTTAGACTATGAATTAAAAGATAAAAAAATAAAATAGAAAAATTATAATTTATGCTTTCTTTAGCAAAAGTATCAATGCCCACAATTAAATGTCAATTCTTATTTAATTTGATGAAATCGTCATTCACTTCCATACGCCATGAAATGTGAAGAAATGGGAAAAAAACATTTGTCGCATTAGATTCCGATTCCATGATGCACCGTCTCTCCGTCAGTTCGGTAGGATGTGATAGTCAGTTTGTCACGACGGACTGTTGAGGTAGTTTAATGTTTTCTGGGTGCGGGATTCCGGATTTCCGGTATGATGTCTAAAGTCTTCCCCCTGCCTTTTCTTTTCTTTTCTTTTGTTTTTTTATTTTTATTTTTCTCTCTTTTTTTTTTTTCAACATGATTTAAGAACTCAATTATCAGCTGAAGTAGCTCTAAAAGCAAAAGAGATTTCTAGATTTCCCCTCCTTCTCACATTCACTTCATCCCTTGAATGCACCCTTAACTAATTTACAACATATAAATAAAATTTATTTTTGAGAGGATTAAAAATATAAATTCATTTATTTGATTAAAGTGAAATTTTATAAATGCTAATCTTATAAATATTCTATAGTCTTAAAGTAGAGCCGTTAGACTATAGACAAACTTCAGAAAAACCTGCTATTAATTATAAAACTGTTAAAATGGAAATATACGACTATAAAGTTGAATTTTGATAATTGCAAATCCGACTGGAAGTGAGTGGCAACTGGCAACCCATATGGTATTAATGTATTATATTAAACTATTACAGCTATGATGAGTTTTTTTTTATATATGGAGTGACATGATGGAGAGTTTGCCATTGGAGTAGCATCTTGATGGGCAAGGATCACTTACTGTTTTAATGGGTTTAGTCCCTCATCATTGCATACATTTTTACCCCTTAAAATGAGATGCAGGGGTCACTTACTGTGTTGATAATGGGTTTAGTCCCTCATCATTGCATACATTTTCCCCCCCTAATATCATTGCTTACTTTCTGACCATCCATTTTCTGGAATAGTATTCCACTCAAGTAATGCTGTAATGCAAGTAATGATGGGAACAAGGCCCAGATGCAGGACTTTAAAGATGCATTAGTAGATGGGAACATCAGCTCATCTTATTTTGTTCAAGACCCACATGACTGAGACAGAGCTAGCTACAGGGAACCACACATATGAGATGAGACGTCCACATGATTTTTGGAGTAACTGTAGTTTAGCACAGGATGACTGGTTAGGATATCAAATCTAGTAAGATAGTCATGATAAAATTGATGGGCTCTTGAAAGATCAATTTTAAGTAGAAGGGATAATGGAAAACTTTCAATTTATCATAAGGTGGTGAATGATGTTATTAGAAACACTATTGCCTGAATCAATTCCCTTAAAAGTGTTGAGGACAAAATGAAAAAAATATATATCATGAGATGGTGCCCATTATTAGCAAAAGAACCGGCGGCCCAATCAATTCCTAGACTATAATTTCAATAACCAAAATCACATGACATAATGGTTTGAGACCTGTATTCACTTTGCATCTCTGCATGATAGGAGCCTCCTTTTTAATTATAAATATTAATATTTAAAAATATAATTTAATTGATCTGATAAAAATGAATTTTATTAACTACATAATAGAGGCCTTTCTAATGAACTCATCTGCACTCCAAAAGGTAGATCAACGCTTTAGGTGCTCACAATAAAATGCTTCATTCTTGTGCTTATAATTTAAAGCTATATCGGCCAAAGTTTATAGCTTTTACATAGTTTTCAGCTATTTCAGCATACCAAACAGCAAAAGTTATTCACTACTAAAAAAATAATGAAATAGCTAAAGTAATTCAGAAGAAATTGTTTGCTCATACGTAAATATTTGGTTATTTTCAGTGCCTTGTTAGCATAAATATTTTTGATAAATTGTTACCAGTTTGCATTTCATTATCATATATTACTTGAAAATTTCAGCCAATGAATGAGCTGCAAATTTGCAGTACAGCATATAATTTAAATAGCGAATGTATTAAAAAAAAGTCTAAAATTGATTTTTTTTTTATGACCGAGGTGCCCAGGCCTCTTAAGAGCATCCGTTTAGTCCTCACGACATGTGTAAGCCTCTCTACCCACATACACCAGGTAAAACTATTGAGAATGTCCCTCTGAGGTGGGATGAGATTCGAACTTGGGACTCTCACTTCCTTGAAGCGGGTTCCTAACCATACACCAACCCCTTGAGGTTAAAATTGAACCATTTACCAATATAATGTAAGCAAGCATTTAGCTTACTAACCAGATCTCAGGGTCTGATTGTTTGCTCAATTTTCTAATGCCTTCAGCTAAATGGTGGCATGAATGGCTGTGGATGAAGAACAACTGAACTGTCAGTTCCCGGTAAAAATATACTTACAAGTAGTCAGTGTTTATTGTTCTTCTTCTCTGTTTACAGGGATGCAGGCCACTGGAGCGCATGGATATAGCAGGGGGGTCGACGTCTGCAAGCCCCTGTTCGTCGTACCAACCTAGTCCATGTGCATCCTACAACCCAAGCCCCGGTTCTTCCTCCTTCCCTAGTCCTGTGAGGGTGCCTTATACTGCAAATTCCAATGCTGGCACTGATCCTAATTCCCTCATTCCATGGCTAAAAAACCTTTCATCTGGCACTTCATCGGCGTCCTCCACCAAGTTTCCCCACAACTTCTATAATCATGGCGGCTCCATCAGTGCCCCTGTTACCCCTCCTTTAAGTTCCCCAACTGGCCGTACACCTAGAATCAGAACTGACTGGGACGACCAGACTGGAGGCCCATCTTGGGGTTCACACCACTTCTCCTTATTACCATCTTCAACCCCTCCAAGCCCTGGCCGTCAGATCCTCCCTGATTCAGGATGGTTTAGCGGAGTCCGAATGCCAGGTGGACCATCTTCTCCAACGTTCAGCCTTGTATCTGCCAACCCATTTGGATTCAAGGAGGAAGTGTTTGCAGGTGGGGGATCTCGGATGTGGACACCGGGACAGAGTGGGACATGCTCACCGGTTGTGACAGGCACGCCCAACCACACTGATGTACACATGTCAGATGGATTTTCAGATGAGTTTGCATTTGGGAGCAACACGGTGGGGCTAGTAAAACCATGGGAAGGAGAGAGGATTCATGAGGAATGCGTATCTGATGAGCTAGAGCTCACCCTTGGGAGTACCCATACCAGGTGCAGCGCGGCCGACAATGCTTGATGAGATGGTCTGTTGGTCACTCCTCTGCTGTTTCTTCTTTGTTTGTTAGATAGATAGAGAGAGAGAGAGAGAGTTTGATGATGGTTGTTTAGATTCCTCCCTTGTTTGGAAATGCAGCAGGTGTGGCATCACCAGGCATTTCTCATAAAAAAATCGAAAATGTTCTTATATGATCAATGGTTGAGAGTATGAAGAGTCAAGGCTAAAGATAAATGATCGACCAAATTCTCATTCTGCTTCCATAGAAAATTTATCATCCATTTGCAAATTCGATGAATCACTCGGAGATCTATAGTCTTGACCTTGACTCTTTTGATCATTGAGAGCCATTTTCCTTTCCCTAAGAAGATGGATAATGTTTGCCATACATGTTCTATTGTCAAGGGGGGAACAAGTGAAGATGATTTGGGATCAGCGTTCAAGCATTTGATGTCATTTTTAAATTATAATTGTTACCAATTTTTTTCTTATGATATAATGACTGTGCATATGGTAGTTTTCATATAAGAGTCTGTTATATTTCTTTTCTAACATCGACTTCATCTTCACTTAGGGTGTTTTCTCATTGTTTGGATCTGACTTTCGAGTATCAGTCCAAACACTAATTTCAGTGAATAAGACATTGGCCAGAATATCATCTTTTGAGGGTTTTTTTAATAATTAAAACCTGAATCAGTCATTTCAACCAGAAAAAAAAAAATTCACTTTATCATCATCATTTCTCAAAATTTTATCTATATAGAGTTGATTTTTCAAATTTTAGTGTATTCATTTCTGTCTCTGATGGTAACCTCTTGACTGCATATATTTCGTCTTTGACTTTCACTTCACATGGGCACCAAATGGATGATAAAGGGAAAGAAAGTCAGGAATCCAAATGGTATGAACGAATTAGGATTTGACAGTCATGAATCAAAACTTGTTTCTTCAATGATTTAGGTAAGACTGAAATAGTGTTTTCATTCGCCAAACATTTAAGAGGGCAAAATGATAAAGGGCATTTCGGGTCTCTGGGCTTGTAGGCCAAATTGCCCTTCATAAATGGTGATTATTTTGTTGGTTTCGTAATATAGCCAATACACAAATTTCTTAGACAATTATTCTCTTCCTGAGTTGAGTTGGTTTGGACTTGAATGTCCAATGGGTCCTGAAAAGTTGCAAGTAGAATAAGAAACGAAAGACCATTGAGAACATAGATGGAAGGAGTTAAAAGAAAAAAGATATGAGTTGCGGAATAAGTGAAGTAACACAGGATGTAATCAGACTATAGAAAATCTCAAAACCCAATTTGAGATTAGTTGCTTCGATGATGATGTATTTAAGTTCTGAGTTCTGATCTCTTGAGGTGTTTATTTACATGTTTTGATATAGTTCTATATCCTTAAGATTTTGTAATATCATATTAAAACTCTAACAAGACTTTCTTTACTGAAATGGCTTTTAAACTAATCATATGATGTATAAAGAACTACATGAATAAGATATACATATTTATTAAAATTTTAAACAGCCAAGATCTCTTCTACGAAATTGTAAAGCACTAGATATGCACAAAAAGTACAAACAAAAGGAAGAAAAAAAAGCCCGCCCATAAAAACCAAAACATGAGAAAGTAGCAGTCAATTCATGAGAGAACCAAAGCCCCAAATACATGAGCACCCAAAACCAAAGGAAACAATAGGACAGCGAGACAAAACCACAAAGCAGTTAAGCTAAATCAAGTCGACTTCCATGCTCTGATCCATGTTTGAAATAAAGAAATCTTGGAACTCTTTTGAGAATGGAGATTCAGCCATGTTTCTAAAGACTATGCTATTGCATTCTTACCAAAGGCTCTAAATGGTCACAGACAAAGTCAATTAGCACATCATTGGGAATGTTGAAGGCCCTTTAGCATCCAAGCATAAGATAGAGTCCAATGATGAGAGGCATCGACCACTAAACATAAACAAGGGAGCGAAGAAAATCCTGAACTGTCCAAGAAAAGGTGCAATGAATGAGGAGGTAATCAGCATCTTTCATGGTGAGAAGTCAAAGGGTCAAGCACTCACCATTACTTGATGTTTCTCGCGTATGTTATCCAGGGTGAGAATTTTCCTAAGGCCAACAATCCATAAGAAGCTCACGGCTTGCAGATGGGCTTTAGAAGAACAGATGGCCGAATCAACAAAGAGGGACGAAGTCTCATTGATTGCTTAATAAGAAAAATGACTTCACTAAGAAGGATACCGAAGAGTTGGGTCCCAAAATGCGGGAGGCGCCTTCAAAAAGGTAGAAAGAAGCGGGAAAGGTTGAGAAGGTGATGCAAGGAAGTAAAATCATTAGATTATTGGTCAGAGAGGTTCGTCTGAAAGCGGATATCCCACACAATTTGCTCTCTAATAACAGCAAAGCAGTCAGCGACCCAAATATCTGGATACAGAGCCAACCGAAAAAGTGAAGGGAAGCAAGAAGCAAGAAGCAAGAGGGGAAGAGTCACACTGAGGATCTAACCAAAATTTGATTCTATTGCATTGATTATAACGACCCGACCAGTGAACAGGGCTTAAGTTTCAACTCAGTGTGAAATTGTCCATTTTTGATAAAAAAACATGGCCCTCACGGTTTTGACTTTGGGCCTGGCCTAACCCAGTAGGTCCAAAACGCGTCACACCTAAGTGGAGGGGAATTCCACTTATAAACCCCATTAGGAAGTTCCTCACTTCCGATGTGGGACTCTACAAAGCTCCCACACGCCCAACCACTGCTGGACTGTCGGATCCGACCGGCCCACACTGCTAGTCAGACCAATAGGGCCCAGTTTTACTTGGATCAGCCCCTCTAGGGCCTGACCTCTGGCTCACGGGTCAGGATATCACATTGATCAACTCTGAATCTGAGGCCTTCTTTAAACTTTTCAACCCACACATGACTCTCCACATACCTGAAGCAATGGCGCGGGATTGATTTCCCAAGCTGAATTGCCAATGTTGTACCTTGCACAGAGAAGGGATTTCCCAGGGGTATCATTCTCTGATCCAAGCCTCCAAAGCCATTTGGCAAGTAAAGCTTCATTAACCACACTGACCGGCCAATCACCAAGCCCACCTGCTTGAATAGGGAGGCAAACTTGGGTCCAATCGACAAGATGATCTATTTTCATACCAAGAGGGTCTCTCAAGGGAAATGTCTCTCGATTCACTCCAAAGCATCTATCACTTTTCTAAGGCATTTAAAGTAAATAGGAAGTAGATGGGGAGAGTAGTGACGACAGATTTGAAAAAGGTTATTCTATCACCAAAAAAAAGGTACTTGTCTCTCCAAGACGCCTGCCTTTTCCTAAACTTGTCGATGATGGACTCCCACAAAGCAGAGGTGAACCAATGCACAAAGGAAGACCAAGGTAGGTTGAGGGAGGAGTAGCATGTTGGCACCCAAAGAGCTTAGCATAAAGGGATCTCTTCCTCTTGTGGTAGGTTAATACCAAAATTCTGCTCTTGTGACAGTTGATTTTAAGAGACGAGGTGAGCTCAAACCATCTCAACACTGTTCTAAGACTCTTTAACTCCTCACTAGCTTTACATCAAAATGATTGTATTATCGACAAACTGCAAATGATGGAAAGAAAGGAGTACTCGAAGCGAAAACCATGGATAAAAGCTCTCTTTGTTACTGATGAGATGAGGTGGCATAGGGCTTCTGTCACCATAACAAAAAGGACAGAAGAGATCAATTGGTGCTAAAACTTTATATACTTAGTATAAATTTGATAAGCTATCCAACAACTCAAATATGTAAGGTCCATGGTCCATGGTCCATTTGGTAGAAAAGCCTTGCCAGTCTAATATCACTGTTAATAGCTATACTCCATACTGTCAATAGCTATAGAGAGTCTCACTCAGTCAGAGTAATGGAAATAGATTTTGGAGTGTTCTCAAGTTTCCGCACCAAAAATCTACACACAATTAATTTTGATTCTAAAGAGTTCTCATTTGGCTAAAGAAGCAAGTTATGCATACATTAAATAATTTTCATTATTTTTTATTCTGAAGAGTAATTGGCTAAAGAAAGCAAGTTATGTACACATTTAATAATTGAACTAATCTGTACAGCAACAATTGCTTTACATAGAACATTAGAATGGAGAGGTTGATGTAAAATACAGCTGTGCATCTAAAAACCGTACACGATGAAAGGGGCAGGTGGCACCTTCCCCAGCAATTCTTGATTGAAATGGAACTCGTATCTAGAATCAATCAATCATTTCCCAAGATTTTGAAATAGATCTGAAAGAGCATTATAGAGACTAGCAGCTGCAGGTGGTCTAGGAAATGACCCTAGGAGAATATCCAATGGCTTGATGGAAGAACTACCGTAGAAACGAGAATTTTCTGATGTGCGAGTGGTAACCATACTCCCTTCAACTGAACAACCCACAAAAGCACCTGCAAAACAACCTTGTGGAATTGAGTGGCAAAAGTAGAAGCTTGTGATGAAGCCATTACATTATTATGATTACATATATGTTGTGATGAAGCCTCAAATCAGTGATTTTAATACATTCATGGCCCATGAGCCTGTGTCAGCAGGCAATTTTTTACCAATCCAAACCCTCATAACATTGTTAGGCATGTATCTCTGATACACACATTAGAGCAACCCTCACTATTGGATTTGAATCTTTTATTTTTTCTTCAACCTCCCAGGCCTCAACATCCCAGGATTGGGATCATCCAAACTTGATAGCCACCTAGATTTCAAGATTCACTATCCACCCAGCTCATTTAATGTGTTATTGGACCTTGCTATCCACAATGGGTGTAAAAAATTCTAGATGTATTTCATCTCTTGAGTACACAAGCTTGCATCTAGAATTTTCTACACATGCAACAAGCACACCACCCCCCCAATCCCTCTCTTTTCCTTAAAGATCATGTTCCCTAAATTTTATTATTAGTAATGAAACTACTCTCTCTCTCTCTCTCACACACACACACACAAAATGCACCAGCAAAAGTGAGCCCCCTCTTTAGGGCTCATTAGAAAGGATTGAAATCGATGTTGTAAAATCTTGTAGCAAGTAAAAAGCCAAATCACACCCTGAACCAATCATCCTAGCCCTTGATATCATGGCCCTTAAATTTCATTATAAATAATGGAAGAATTCCAATCCAATTGTGCAAATATCAATCAGATGGGTGTCAAATTGAGATGCCTACCAATTCATTGGGGGATAGAATTTTGGACCATCCTAGACTTTGATATCATAGTCTCTAAGTTTCACTGTTAACAATGGAAGAATTTTGATACAAGTATGTGTATATCAATCAGATGGGTGTCAAATTGGGATGCTTGCCAATTCATTGGGACATTCAGGTAATAATTTTGGATTTGTAGCAAGCAAGTTGACAAGGAAATGGTAACAAAGATGTGAATACCAAAAGATAGAATTGATGTGGTTTGGGCATTATACCCAGTAGATCAGAAACAGCTGAGGATTGCAAGTAGAAGGAAAAAGGAGGGAGACATAACATGGATGCAAGGGGTAAGGACAGATACTATGAATTGCTGGGTATCAGAGGATATGCCTTTTGATGGGATAGAATGGGAGAGAAGAACTCAAAAACACTGACCCTAGATAGACGAGTTTAGTGGTTATCATGATGTAGGTGGTGAGATCGACAGTAATAACACAAACCAATTCAAAAACAGCCACAAAATTGGGGAACAGCCAAATTGACATTTGCCAACAACCAGCATGGGATATCACTAGATGCATCTGATTGACTGCAATACTGTATCAGTTTGAATGAAACCGGAGGTTAAGTGCTAGTATGTAAATCATCTGAAAATTGAAGATGGGTATAAATAAACAAACAGTACCTTTACTGCAGCTATATGTATAACAGGCTGCATAACCACCATCACCTGCACGTACATCTGCTTCAGCTGTTCGACCTACAACGCCAACAGCTGCACTGAAACAGGTTCCAATTGAGAAATGTACATTTCCACTGAAGGTCTTGACAGCATCCTTCGTCCTCAGTACAATTATAAAATCAGTGAACTCCCCACCACCCTGTAAAAATTGAGCAGCTAATAAGAAACAAGTATCACAAGGAAGAAGAACACCAACATAGACCCCACATAGACTCAAGTTTGTAGAGAACTGCAGGAATTTAAAGGAATGCTGCTCGTTGCCAAAAATATCAAACATATACTGGCACTTCATTAGAAAAATAAGCTACTCCTTTAAAGTAGGCATGGATTGTGGTTGAAAAGAAGGCATGGTCTGGTTCCTTGTAACAGAGAATGATTTTTCATAGGTTGGATCAGAAATGAACTCGGATAGCCAAATCCAAATAGATAGGACAAATGGGCTTGATAATGATAAAGCAACTTCTTGTAAACGGATTAACTTTCAGTAATCACCCAAAAAATTCTTAAATAAACTGTATATTATGAGGGAAGTGACACATTATTCCTGATTTTATTTTTCATGGTAGCACAATTTGAACCTGCAACCTTCTTGTTGGTTGTAATAATAACCACTTGCCAACACTGCTATAGGCTTTTGGCTATCAGTCCTAAAAGAGAGATGCATATAAAATAAGTGGACCCATCCAGTAATTTGATGTTTTGATTAGGACATTTTCCATGAGAACCGGAAGAATACACTTTTCAAGATAAGTAAATATTGTCATTCAAACAAAGTTAGAGCATTCTGGATAAGCATAAGGTGGCTAAGTGTAGACTAGGCAAGCTAGTTGAGTGTCATGTGATGGAAAATGCCATGTCAATTGAAGGGGTTGTTTTACAAGACAACAACTAAACCTGCAATGCTATATGCAGGGGCTAAATTTGGGGAAGGGGGGTGGTGTTCCATGGCCCCTCAAAATTTTCATTATCCCTTCATCCCTTGACAACAAATCAGTTATTTGTTATTCAAATCCCTCCCTTAGCGCCCCTACAATCCTGGAATTCTAGCAGCTGTTTCTAAATCTCTCATTTTCCACATGAATCATGTTTTTGAAACAAATTACATCTAGCCCAGATTTCTCTCCCAAATTTCAGCCCAGATTTCTCTTTCTTTTCACTGTATGAATCTCTCCCTGTGTTCTCTCTTTGTTATATTGCACGCACATCTCTCTTGGACTTGCACACTTTCACAAGCTCTCTCAGATTTTCTCCTGTGCTCAGTGTCTCTCAAGGCTCACTTTGGCGCTCTCTGTTTCTGGGGTTTCTTCTTTCTCCAACTCTTCTCAGTCCTTTCATGTGTCTTCTTTCTTTTTATATTTGTTTAGTATCCCCATCTTTACTAGATTGACTCACAAGTTACCATTATTCATTTTTAATTGAATAAGATGCATAGGACTTATTGTCCCTGCGAAACCAAATCTAAGAATACGTTATGGATTGCCAATATCAAGATAATAGGCCTAATTACTTTCTTTTACCTGACTGAACCAAAGAAAAGAAAATTAATAGTCAAAATAATTTTATTTTAACAATTTATATTAATTTTGTGCAATGATGCTGAATATTGTTTTATTTAAAATATCTTTCATTTTTTATTTGATTTTATGAGGTCACTATCATAGTGGCTTGTCATAGATTTAATGATGATGATTGATTCGAAAATTTAATGATTTTTTATTTGTTATATTTGTTTATTTATGCTTTTCTTTGCAAATACTTTGTGGTGAAGTAAATGAGTCATTGTATAGTAATTTTGAATTAATTGAGTTCTGTTCTGTATACGCCCATCTAAATTTCATGTATTTTACAGTTCAAGGTTAACTAATTAAAAACTGGTAGAAATTTGTCTTGGCCGCTCAAAATGAAATTTCTGGTTCCGCCACTGGCTATATGGAGTTGAATGTTGGGCGCTGAAGAAAAGATGAGTAGATAAAGTAAAAGTGACAGATGTGTACGGTAAGATGATTTGGTTATGATGAGTTCTGATAACTCTCAAGAAATTTAAATAAAGATCTTTCTCATTCAAAACTTGTTTGAGCTGCATAC
This sequence comes from Chimonanthus praecox, assembly GCA_022113865.1. Taxonomy (NCBI): domain Eukaryota; kingdom Viridiplantae; phylum Streptophyta; class Magnoliopsida; order Laurales; family Calycanthaceae; genus Chimonanthus; species Chimonanthus praecox. Next base: position 1,329,189 of record CM039087.1, on the reverse strand, counting down.
CACACAGACTGCCAGACAAAGAACACTTTACCTGAGGTCCCCATCCAACACCAAAGGATGATATGGCAGAAGGCGGAGACCATGATCCATCATCTCTGCGAGCAATAACAAGCCCTGTTCCAATGTTATAGGTAGCCATCAATCCCACCTTCGCAACAGTAAGAATCGCAAGGCCTTTCGCTTGTCTTAGGATTGCTTCTGGAATTGACTTTTCAGGCCTCAGGGAACCCACCTGAATCCATTTCTATATTAGTCTTCTGCCAATGTTGAAAAACAAGGTAAAAACATGCAAAATTTGTTACTCTACTCCAAAGGAATATTTCTTCTAAAAAAGAAAATTTGTGAATGATAAAGGATGGTATCCTCCTAGCCTTTGGAGTTGTAAAACGAGAGAAAATATCAATTACCACTTCAAAAGCAACAATTTCCAGAAATCCCATAGAAGGGTAAATAGCTCCTACAATTTAAAATAAAAAAACCATAAAATACATTTTGTTTCAACAGAATTTTTTGTCGCAATATACAAGTGAGAAAGACTGATCCTAAGCATATCTTGATAAGTTCAAATTTCAGAAAATCAGATGGGCAGCATTTTAAGGAAATAACTAAATATTTAAAAAGACGCATTTAATATAAAAATATACTATTAGTAAATCAAAGAAAACATGTAATGAACAAGATCTTTTAGATTTTATGTAAAAGCATACGACGCACTGGTATATGTGGGTATAATTGTTTTCAGGTGTTGACTGGGACACTGGAGTTTCTGATGGAGTTGGACACCGACTTCTGAGAATTTCAACATTCTCTAATATTTTACCGAAATGATGTCTCTTCATGTGCTCTCTCTCTCTCTCTCTCTCTCTCCCCACACCACCTCTTACGGCTCTCCCTCTCTCTCTCTGGCACCTTCGGTGGCCCTCCCCTATCTCTCTTTTGTTGGGAGGGATGCCGAGGGTGTAGAGAAATGGAGAAAGAGCCATAGGTGGCATAGAGAGAGAGGGGGGGGGGGGAGAGAGAGAGTGCATCTGTAAGGGTTTATCAGAGGGGTGTGGGAGAGGGAGAGAAGGGGGGCATGAGAGAGTGAGAGAACTAAGGGTTGTGATAGATGTGGAATGGCAGTACCATAAGGGAAGATCAGAAGTGGAAGGTAGAGACATCATTTTGATAAACCGTTAGAGACTGTTGAAATTCTCATGAGTAAGTGTCTGAAAAAACATGCGTGTGTCCCAATTAACGCCCTTGTTTTAAATACAAGATGGTTCAGATTTTTGAGAGACATGCATTACAATTGCTTTCTGGATTCTTAAAAAATGGGATTCTTTGATTTAACATGGAAGACTCCAACTCCATTAAAAAAGGGGTAAAAAAACTTTAACGGAAGAAACATTTTTCATGTACTCAAAATGCCACCAAATCATAAAAGATATTGCCAACCCTGAAAACAATAATTACCACAGACTCTTATACCAAAGAGTTAAAACATTAAAATGTAGCCCGAGTAGAACTTGGAAGTAATCCTAAATACTGGATAAAAAATATTACCTGGGAAGGGCATTTCCATGCAAAATTTCAGCACCATACATAATAAACTCAATCTTCACAAAGAAGTAAATTAAAGATAAAATGATTGAAACTTAACAGATTGCCTTATGCAGGTATTCACCTAAGTAGTAAGAATATATTCTCATAATAATGTGAAAACATCAACAACAATAGAAATAATCCATAACCGAACACCAGGAAAGTATACCTTGTTATACCCTCGAATTGTGTTTGCAGCCTTGTATATCTCATATTCCATAGATTGCCCCCATGGAAAATTTAGCCACGATCTCAAGGTGCTGAGATCTGTCACATCATGGGTGGGAAGCTGTGCAGCACGACTTACTTGATCCATTAAGTATGGTTGAACAGACTCAAGCCTCAAGCAGCAAACATCACAGACACGTTGTGGATCCCCCATTCGGAACTTCATTGGCAGTAAGCTTTTTCCTTTAGAGCACTCACTGCAAAATATACCACCACAAAACCGACAGTGATGCCTAGAACACATTATTGGATGGAATCGCACACTGCACAACATACAAGCTGAAGCAGAACTGTCAGGCAACCATTTTGGAGGCTCTGCTTCAAGAATTTCCTTCACACAGCCAAAATTTGACTCGGTAAGAGTCTGGGCCATTTCTTTCCATGCTTGTTCAAGGAGATGAGTTGATATCCATGACATTGTACATCTTTGTAACTCACGAGAAGCAAGAGAACTCATCTTTCCACGGGCTGCAAGCAACATCTCAACTACCACATCCCACATGGTGGGTTCCCTATCTTCTCCAACATACTGACTCCAACCTGTATCATCTTCAGGGAAACAGTCACCATTGTAACCAAAGCCCCTTCTCCATTCTTCATGGTCACTTTCTGACATGGGCGGGATAGAAACAGGTATCCAGATGCCTGTTTCTTCATGATGGGGTGAGTCGTAATAAAAGAATTTATGATGCGTCCGATCACCTCCATCTTTCTGACTATTGTTCTCCCTGATAACTAGTGGTGCATTGGCATCACATTCTTCACTTGGAGCCTCTTCTCTAAACGATGGGACACTAATCATTGCTGAATGCCCGTCCTCAATTTGTTCTTCACAGTTAAAAACCTATTTAAGTTACAGATAATTTCAGACAATTTTGTCATCATAAAACATGTAAAACAAATTCAAAGATGTATATATATATATCCCACGGAATCAAGTGGGCGAATTCATATTCCAGAGGAAGATGAGGTTCACTCTCACCAGCTCTCCATCTAAATACAAATATTTATCGGCATCACAATTTGGAGCAGACTTGCACCCTCCACTAAAGCAATTTCAAGGGGAAAAATGTTCCACCCCAAAGGTTCCACTTGGATGCATGGAAAACAAAGTATATTAATGGAATATCACTATGTTAACTAAAAAAAAGAAGAAGAAAGAAATGAAGTTCCACCATTTTCGTTAAAAATTGATAATTTTCCAAGAAAGCACTTTCCCTTCCATGAGAAAGTCACAAAATGGATGTGGTCCTTCTGGCCATGTACATCCAACCAAATGATAATTTGTGGTACAACCAAGAAAATCTTAGCTCTTGCAAGTGCCATTTTTTTCCCTATTGCAAATAACTGAAACCCAATCAGATAAAATTTTACAAATCATCAAATGTGCACTTAAACCTAGTTTTTCTTACCGACTGATACTTAGACAGCTACTTAATGCAGTAAAATTTAAATGTTAGGCATGACTTTAGTCCTTCCATCTATTGTCAATCATTCTATACATATACTAAAAAAAAGCAGTTTACATGAATAATAAACTCCATATTAGTTTGTATTCCACCAAGTACCTGGAGCAGCAAGGATTAAAGAGAATGGTTAAGCTGTCACATAGGCACCAGTGCACCACAAATGGAAAACAATTTTGGCAAATCCAAATATGTGTTCTATTCATATGATGATGGTAAGTTCACACAAGCACATTAATGAATAACTGAAGTTATATATTGTAAAAAGGGGGAAACATGATAGCAATTCAGTAACATGGGCTATTTTGAGGATAATCAGATCCCATTGACAGGAAAAAAAGGGCTTATATCTAAATTTCGTAGCTAGTAAAATAAACACAGAGAAAATAAAACCAAAGATTATTCACAAATCAGAAAGTTAAAAACACTACAATCATATAAACAAACAAAGAAGACACAAATGCTGAAACCTAAAAGTCTAAAACAATCAAAGAAATTCCAAAATGGGAAACACTAATTATATAATGCCAAACAAAAAAAGTTTTGGACTTTCTCAGTTCAATCTATTCGATTCAGTCCAAAGAAGACACAAACTTAAAAACTCTAGAATCGATAACCAAAAACTGAAAAATAAATGCCGAAACCTAAAACAAAGCAGAAAATTCCAAAATGGAAACACGAATTATACATCAAACAGAAAAAGTTCCCAATTTTCTCTCTTCGATGTATTCAATTCAATCCAAAAACAACAAAACCCCCTAACCAACGGAGAAGTCACAGAAAGAAAAGGAAAATACCTGAGTCGGGAGAGAATTTTCAGAATCAGATTGCGTTTGGAGAACCGGGTAGGAAACCCTAGCTTCCGAAGGTTGGGATTCAACTTCGGCAAGAAGGCTCGGGTATAGTTTGTTTTTCTCCATAGGATGGAGGGAGAAGATCAGATAATGAGAATTTCCATGAAAGGGGACGGCGAAAAGGCTTTTGAGAGAGGAGACGTGAAGGAGAAAATGATTATGAGAGAGGAGAAAATGCGTGACAGGGTAATTCTTTGTTTAATAGCTGTAATCCTACTGCTAGAAGGAACTAATGGGTGGGGAAGAAGGCAATAGATGACGTGTGCTTTTTGTTAGCTGGGAATTCGTTATTCGTGGAATCCAAATTCCATGGAATTTAATACACATTCCATGACTTTCGGGAAAATTTTCCTAAGAGGGACCAGATTATGGTTTATATTATTTGGCGTTATTAATTTATTTTCATTTTGAATTTCCGCGTGGAAAATTATGATAAAATATTTTAAAATTTATGAATTCAGTATTTTAAAATATTTTTTTAACTCAGGGTGAAATCATCTTAAATTTAAGACAAAAATATCTTTTTTATCACGAGAAGTTAATACAAATTGGACATTGGACATTGCTTTATTTCATTTCATGATATGGACATTGACGTAACTCTAGAGAGAGGATCAGCTCATCGTCAGTAATTTATTTCTTTTCATTTAGGTTGAATTTCAAGAGATAAACTTGATTATATGATTTTATTCCTATGTCTTATGCCAATTATCAAAATTCTATTGTAAATTAATCCGTGCAAGGTCTTATTACCCAATGGTCTACAATGAGATTCATTGAATCTTTTTAGTCCTTGATTTTTTAAGCTAAAAATAAATTATTAGATAATCAATCCAACAAGAAGTCTCAGCGCTGCAAAGAATTTATCTGATTCTCTTTTCATAGCTTTCACATTGCCTTTCTCTAATCCTGCGCAATACAACTCCTTGTGAAATAAGAATCCGATCATCTCCGAATAATTGGGTAATCACGTTCTACCCCAAACCGTCAGAATTCCTACACCAAGGGCTAAAATTGTTAAAGAAATAAAAGAAAAAAGACAGCAATATCCATCCCATAGTCATGTAAAGGTGTTTCTCGTCAAAGGCCAGAAATTTATCTTGAAGCATCGTTAAGAGGATTTATCTTGTGTGAGCAGTCTCAATCACGTTTGGCTGTCTTGGCTGGTGTTATTAAAGTCGGATCGAACAATTATCGAACCGCCTGTTCGACCAAAATTGATGTAACTGTGGTTTGGTCCAATCGAAAAATCTAATTTTTTACTGAACCGCAAAAAACGGCTGTGAACCTTATAAAACCGCAAGCTGTGAACTGCAGTTCACAACATTTGGATTTTTTTTAATTTTTTTTTAAATTTTCCCATTTAAAATATCAAAAATTAATATTAAAAAATAGACATATTTAAAATTCAAAGGTTTCTTAACATTTCTATCACATATCTTTCACCGTTTTGATATATTACTTAGACTTTGAATGTTATTTGTAATATTTATAATAATATTAGTCAGAGTTTTAATGTTATTTATAATATTTATTTTAATATTACTCATATTAATGTTATATGTAATATTTATATTAAATTATTATTTGATCGACTTTGACCGTGGCTGAACATAAAATACTTTGAAAATGATTCTTTAGACGGTCCAATTCTGATAACACTGACAACAACACATCAAATGGACATTGAACATTGATATAAATTTAAAAGGGAAAGTGACAATTTTAGAATGAATTTATCATTCAGTTGACTCTGTTGAGGAGGGAGAGATATAATTACCCATAGAAATGCAGTGATCGTAATTGATTACAAGGATTTGGACAAATCTGCTAAACATAGTAACCATATCAACAACATAAATATTTCCAACTTGGATATAATTCTTGTTTCTACTACAAAATCTCTATCTAAAGATCTGATTCACTCTCTTCTCTAATCATCTGATGAAAACAAGAAAAGCAATGAAGGATATCTCATCCAAGGCATTGGTCATTTCTCTGCTCTTCCTTCTCTTTGCTACCTTAGGGCATGCTAGAACTGGTAAATCCTCTGTCTCTCTCTTGTGGGAATAACATGCTAATTTTGTATTTTGAAAAAAAATTCAAAATTTTGAGAAAATAGATTGAAGCCTCACTTGGCAACTCGAATTCATGGGTTAAAATCTTAAAATCATAATTTTTAAAACTCAAAACTTTTGACATGAATGTTATGTGAGTGGTTATTCTTAAATTTTTATTCTTTGTCAAACTTTACTTTTTCCTTCTTTTTGATCTATATCCTGTTAGATCATTCTTCTCTCTTTATATCTTTTTCTTTTCTTTTAATGAAATTTCTTTGTTACCGTTAAAAAAAAATTAATTTTTTTATTTTTAATAAAACTCATTAACTTATTCAATAAAACTTTTGCAGGGAGACGGCCACCAAAACCTCCTATAGACACAATGTGCTTAAATTTGAGTCCTTGTAAACCAGATCTCTGCAAACAAGTTTGCAATGACAATTACAACCCTGCTGGTTATTGCAGTTCAGCTGATCTCTGTTGCTGTTATGAAGTTCATTAATCTTCATTTGATATCATTGTTGTTACTATTATTATTATTATTATTATGGGTCTTTTAAAATTTTGGTAATAAAAAAATTGCTTCTATGGCTTGTATTGCCAATAATCAAGGTGCTTCTTTTGCAATTATTTATTTGTGAAATTATTCATTGTGAACTGAATGATTAACTTTTGTTTAAGACTTATATTATATGATGAGGATCACTTAGTTTAAACGATATACTCTTAACTTTTGTAGGACTTATTTTAAGTGATGAGAAGGACTTAGTTTTAACGATATAATTTTTTATAGGAAGTGTGATTTTAATTGTTAAAAAGTTTTAATTATATAATTTACTTAAACTTAATCTAATGACGACTATATCTGAAAATAGGTTAAAATTGATTATGAGTGTCAAGACTCAAGAATAACTTTGATGATAAAAAAAATCTTGAAATCAGGAAATTGTATTAAGTTTCTCTATCGAGAAAAAAAGAGAAAAGAAGATGGGCCATTTTGTCTCTATAACAACCGTTATTTCAAATAATACTACTCTCTAAGATTTATTTTGGACTGAGAATTTTTTTAAATAAATTTGTATGAATATAAAATTTTTAGTGCATAAGTAAAAGTTGAAATCGATGTAGCATTTGATTAACTCAGTGAACATATCTCCTAACCAATGAAAATACCTAAATTTGTGCTTCTCTATATTCATCTCTAGGGCAGTAACTCGGTCGGGTTTCTTAAAACCTAATCCGACCCGAATTGATATATACGTCTTGACCCGAATTCTCAACTTGAATCTCACAACCCGTCCCGACCCGAATTCTAACCCGAATCAACCCGAATTCTAGCCTGACCCGCATTTTGAAGCCATTTAAGACTAATTTTAGCCAGGTCGGGTCGGGTTAACTTATAAAATCCTCAATCCTACCCGACCCGATTTTCATGAGAGTTTTTACATTCTCAACCCGACCTGACCCGCTGACCTGAAATTCTCGATCCGACCCGCATAATTTCTCAGGTTGAGTCATGCCGGTCGGGCCAAAACCCGACCTGAGTTGCAGCCCTATAATCATCTCCATGTGGAGAGTGAGTTTCCACTGATTAACATATAATTTACTTTCCATGCATTTGATAATTGAAGGCTACAAGAAAAAATTGAGGTTGAATAGGCTAAATAAAATTAATTTCATTTTCACAAATAGCAAAATGTGCATATCATTCCACTCCAAACCATTTTTTTTTTTTAATGAGGTTTAGTTTATTTCATTCAAAGAGGAACCCGAAGAATGTACAGTATGTACCTAGAGTCCGGGTCAGACAAATGGAGCCCAAAAGATAGCCCATAGAAAACAAAAAACTAGATCGCAGTCCAGAACAGAGAAATGCTCGTGGTTACCAAACAAAGGACCAAAGCAAAGCCAAAAACAAAAGGAAACAGTTACACAATTAGTATACCGTTAAGTATACCGTTGTACAAAAGGTCCCCTTGACTGGTGAGGGGGAGAAGAGCATCCATTACCAGATTTACCAGGAACTTTGGGGCAGTGGTGGTATTGGTGACGGAGCAGCCGAGTGTATCGAGGAGTACATTGAGGAAGTCAACGTGAATTTTTAGCCTCCAGCCATGTCTCTGAGAGTTTACCATCATAAGTAGCCCACAATCATTGATGTAAATTATATCAGGAGCATAGGAATTCTTCACCAAGGCAAAGAGACCGTCAGCAACGAACAGCAAAACATCAAGAGTTTGGTCAGTTGAGCTTGACAGTGCTTTGAAGGAGGTTCCTAAAATTTCATTTGCTGAATTGATGCAGATGGCACCAAAGAAATTTGAATTGCCAACACAAAACATGAGGAAAACAACAGAGGAAATATTTGTTGTGTCGGTGCAAGTGATGGATGTCTGAGATGGTGTGTGAGAAACCTGGTATGGTGGGAGATCCCATCGAGCAGAGAAATTGTATGACACATTTTTGAGATCCTTGTTGGATAGGAGAAAAAGTATCTTTGATCAGATGTCCGAGACAGCAGAGAAACAAACAGTTTCAGGACTACGAGATCTGGGTGAAAAGTCTGGAATTCCGCTCGTTCCAACAATGCCAGATCATGGCGGGGACTGAGAGGGCAGCAGCCAGACGTTCCAGGAAAGACATATTGACCACGGTGGGGAAAGCTAAGTTGTTTGGAAAATCAGATTCACTAATTGACTAATAAGAGGGCTGAATTTCTGAAGTAAAAGTTTCCAGGCTTCCAAGGAGAAAGGACAGCTAAGAAGATGGTGGTATGTTTCAGATTCTTTTGAGCAGAGGTAGCATCTCAGGTCATTGGGGATACTCCAAACCATATTTGATACATGGTTCTTTTGTTTATACAGGACCATTTGGTCACTTTCGATTGACTACCGGCCCTGAAATCTCATTGACTCTAGACGCAGTGTATTGGTGAGGGCCCTAAGCCTTGAGAGCAGTGCAAGTGGAGGCCTACAGCCCATTGGTCACATTGGAGTCTTAGACGGCAGCCTAATTGGCCTAAAGTCAGGACCGGTCCTGTTTGGACCAAGCTTGAATTCTTCCATTTTTAATAACTGAGAAAAAAAAATCATATTAGGGACATGTAGATAAAACAAATTATAAACCTTTCTTTAAGAAAAACGAACCATTTTCATATAAATCAAACTATCTTTTAACAAATAAAAACAGAGCGAGAGAAATGACTTTTTTATACTGTTGGAGGAAGATGGACGCTTGAGTAGGTGAAGAAGAAGGGAAAAGAATCCCATTAAAGAAAGAAGAAAGTGTCTTTTTACAACTCTTCAAAAATCTAATAATTTGTGAGCACCTTTAGAAAGACTAAAATAGTGATTTTTAATAAAAACACCATATATTTGTTATAAACTAGGACATATATAATTGAATGAGATGAATAAAAGACTTTATGAATTATATAATTGAAGAAAAAGAGTCAATCCAACTATTATAATTTTATAAAATGAGTTACGAAAATCAACAATCAAATCTTAAAAGTTTAAAATTATAACATTAAAATGACTAGATAATGATCATTTTTATCCATCCAATATTTTTTCTATTTTATATTTTACAAAAATATATAATTTATTGTATTTGTATTACCTTTGCATCTTTTTATAAAAACAAACAGTAGAAAGATTTTTCAAAGTCTATTTAAGAAGTTTGTTCCTTAAGTATTGAGACGAGTCATATATTTTTCATGACTCATCGCTTTGTCGGTGTTTTAAGTACCATATCGCTTATATGTACATATATCGTCTTTCTAATAAACAGCAGCTTCACCTTCCTTATCTTCTCTGACACGCACAAATCGAGAAATGGTCCAATTTTTTTTTTCTTTCTTTCAACTCCTTGATTTTCTGCAGAAATCCGGTTCATCTCTCTGATTTTTTTGTAAAATTCTGTTAGTGCCTGTTTTTTTTTTTTTGTTAATACATGTTGGTTTTGATTGCTCTGAAAGTCCAATTCCCCTAATAGATCTGGTTTATGGATGAACTTTCTAGGAAAATTAATAGAAACAGGAAAAGTGGATTTTCCCTAATGGAATCAGGAAACCAATTTCACAAGATTGCAGTTTCTGGATTCATTTTCCGTACATCCAAAATAATATTAGTTTCTTCCATCTGACAATAGACTGTGTACAGAAAAAAATATTGTTGGAATTGGCTTAAATGTGACAACTTTCTTGGATTTCATCATACTGTAACTCTCAACTATATCCCCACTCTTTTCTGATTTTATTATTTTGATTTGTTTTGTTCCGTCTATTATCACACTGTCTAGTGATCCAAAGGACTCATACTAAGAAATTTTTGGGCAGGGAATTTGGTGAATGCTGTGGCTTGCAAATACAAGTAATTGGAAAATTCAGCCTAGAAGATGTAGTTACCTTGGTTCAGGTTGGATTAATAAGAAATCCAACTCAATCCAACCTAGCTTGATCGCTCGACCAACTTGATTTTAGACAAAAATAGCAGATTGAGCCTAAAAGAATTTAAGCCCCAACTTAACTGAATTTGTAGACTCAGGAGCTGGAGATCCACTCATACAGGGTCCACCCCACACCAACCCCCAACTCAGAATCTCCTATTTTTAGCATATTTGTTCCTATGTCTGCCAAATGTTTAAATTGAAATCTTTGATTATTTGGAGATTGAAAAATCTAATTTTGGAGATTCAAACTAGCCAAATGCACATTCAGTTAACTTTTTTTCCCTTTTGTAGAGAGATTTTGGAAGCATATACATTTCAAATGCAAAAGCTTGCTTTGACATCTTGAAGTTCATATCTAGAGCTCTAGAGATGGATGTAGAAGAAATAAAGGATTTGTTCGAAGATGGTTCAAGCAATGAGGACTAATTACAATCCCCCATCTCCTCAACCGGAGCTTGTGGTCGGCCTCTCACCGCACTCAGATGTTGTGGGACTCACTATTGTACTTCAAACTAATGAAGTTCAAGGCCTTGACATCAGGAAAGATGGAATGTGGATTCCAGTTAAACCACTTCCAAAGGCATTTGTAGTGAATGTAGTAGACATTTAGGAGGTAAATGCTTGAGTCTCATTCATCTGATGTTAGTCCATACTTCTCATTTCCCCAATGAAGACTATCTAGTAGTTGATCAACTTGTCATCAATTCTATCTTTAGAGATTTTTTCTCTCATTCTTTTTAACTTCAATGTTGGATTCCTTAGCAGATTATAATAAGTTAATAACCAATGGGACCTATCGTAGTGTTCTTCATTGGGAAACTGTAAATTCTGTGCAGGAGAGGCTTTCTATTGCTACATTTTACAGCCCCAAACTAATGTCTGAGGTTGGTCCTAGTGAACTCACATAACCATCACTTTATAGACCGGTGGCTGTGGAAAAGTACTTCAAAGATCTTGTTTCTCAGGGTGTGAACTCGAAACCTTCAAGATAAACCCGGATGAGAACAACAAAAGACAGGCTAATTTGTCTCTTCAAACTGTATTTTAATTGGATCCATGCCTTGAGGTGTGTACCTATATAAGATAGTAATGCTTTACATTATGGTTTTAACTGTACATAAACATTTTAAGAGGAATGATCAAAATCTCTGAATTGGACAGTAGGGTTCATTTCTGATAAGCAAGCCCCACTGGACACTGAGGGCCTACCTTGGATGCACTAATTCTTATACAATGCAACTTCTTATAGCTAACTTGTTATTGTTATAATTAATGTAGAGAATTCAGGGACAGATTGAGTTAATAAAATTGTAGTTTCTGAACCTTGTTTATCCTGCTTTACTGAATCCATTCCTTAAGACACTTTTTAATCCGTGCTATACAACAGGCAGATCAACTGAACTGTTTCCAGCACTTCAAAACAGGCCTAGGCTGTCGAATTGTGGACATAAGGAACAGTCTCCAGTGAGGAGTCGAGGACTGAAAAAGAAAAGGCAAAGGCTGATAAAATGCTGCTTGTTCCTCAATAAAGATCCCGAAACTGGCATGCCATGTGTACATCTGTTCCCCTCCCTAAAATAAAAGCTTCAGATTGTGCATTGAATAAAAGAAGTGAATTCTTTCAACATCAGTGAAAAAAGAATGAGATGGATGGATCTTGTTTATACTTGATTTTCTTCTATGACCATTCCCAAAGTAGATCTAAGTCAAAACTAGACCATGGAAATTTATCATTAAAAAACAAAGCTCAGAGTCAGACCTCTGTAAAATATAAAAACACAGCAAAAGTTTATGATTTATACTAAGATTGATGATGTCCATCCTAAATCTTTGACTGCCAACTCTAGATGGACCCCTGTTCTCAAAATACCAAGATTCCTGTATAATTGAATATTTTAGCTGATTTCCTTGAATGTATTCAAATTAGGAAGTAACCCATAATCAATTTATTAAAGGTGTTGAATATGAATCCATGTACTAAGAATTCATACTTCTAGAAATAACTTTAGTATGCATCCAACGCTATTTGACTCTAAGGATTTCTAATTTACAGAAAGAAATGCAGAGAATTCAACTGCTGTATCCAAGATAAAATTACAATCAAGAAAACAAAATAATAGTGTAGTGAATTTAACTTACAAGTGCACGAACCAATTAATAGTATAGTGAATGAGTGCGAGGTCGTACCCAAGGGAAATCAACAAAATATATGTATGAAATAAAAATGGTACCATTAAAATAATGTGATCTAAGAAAATAATTTTTTAAAACATGGAGTTATAATCTTAATTTAGCAAAATTCTAGATTTAGATAACCAATATTTAATTAGTTATCTAACTTTGGAAGTTAACGAAATATGAGATCTACTTTTATCATTGATTTATAAATTTGATTAAAATGGTGGAATGAATTTAAATGACATCAATCTAATTTAAAATGCAAAGTTAAGAAACAAATAAAATATTGGTTATCTAAATCTAGAATTTTGCTAAATTAAGATTATAACTCTATGTTTTAGGAAATTATTTTCTTAGATCACATTATTTTAATGGTACCATTTTTATTTCATACATATATTTTGTTGATTTTCTTTGGGTACGATCTTGCACTCATTTACTATACTATTAATTGGTTCGTGCGCTTGCGAGTTAAATTTAAAACACAATAAGTTTTTGACACCGGCGCCGGGGAAATCTCGAAATAAATTGTGTGCCATTAGATTTATGTGATTTTTGAAAGATTGCTATTATGGAATTAATTTAAATTTAGAATTTTGTTAAATCTAGAAACTGTATAATTAGGATTTTCTATTTCTTAAATTTTTTTAATTTAATAGTTTCTCTTTTTAGCAACTTCTCTAATACTGGAGATATGTCTTAATTTAGAATTTCATCTAACTTAAGAAAATTTCTAAATATGATTTCAAAAAAAAAAAATTTGAAACAAAGTTTTGATTTAACCGGGTGGAGTCCAATTTTCATAACCTTGGCTTGATTTAAAATGTTTAATTAGGTTACAAATATTATATTTCTTCCACTAGTTGTAACTTTAGGACAATTGCACTTAAATTAGGATCATGCAATTTTTTTGAATTAGAATCTTCACCAAATCTTGTATTGTCTATTTTGTAGGAATTTTAATTACTCCGCACTTAAAAATCACTGGAGATATGCATAATAAGCTAAGGAGTTTTAATTGCGCGCTTTAAAAAAAAAATTGCTGAAAATACACATAAAAGGCTAAGGTGAGTGCCTAAATTTTTTCTTTTGATTTTATTTTTTCTCATGCATTCATATAGATTTATTTAGGGTGTTCTTTATTTCTTTATTTTACTTATTGTTTGCATTTAATATGTCCATGCATTTAGGTTGTTAGTATTCATGCATTTGTTTAGATTGCTTTATTATTGTTTACATATTTGTTTGGATGTTTTATGGTAATTTAGGACTGCATTTTCACAATATCTAGAAAAATAAGATTAGTAAAATTGGTTCATGCATCTCCTTAATAAAATCAATTAAGGAACCATTAGGTTAGATTTTAGGGTTTCATGCTCATTAGGAACATTTTCAATCTAAATTAATTTTTGTCACCGGTGAATAGTTTTTCTTCAATCATGGTGTCTAGGATTAGTTCTGTCACCAAGGTGTAAACAACCTAAGGATAAGTGGAATATAAGCAGATGTCGTGTGCTCCTCCACTTACCTGGGAACTTATCTAGCCATGATTGTAGTTAAACTATCAACGGAGACTTACATTATTTGGAGAGAAAAGTAGGAGCAAGTCTAAAAATAATCCTTAGAGTCCTATTAGCTAAATAAAATTTTGATTGTATTAGTGCAATTCAAATTTAGATACCACGAAAAAAGAGCTGTTGACAGTCGTTTTTACACTAGACAAATTGTGATCCCACTTAGTGGGTTCGAAGGTTATTATCTATTTGGATCAGGCAATACTTAGCATCTTTTTTAGAAAGGGATACTTAAGTGCTGCATGATCAGAATAGATAATGACCTTCGAACCTACTAAGTAGGATCAAAATTTGTCTAGTACAAAAACGACTGCCAACAACTCTTTTTCCGTGGTATCTAAATTTTTATTGCACTAATGCAATCAAATTTTTATTTAGCTAATGGGCCCCTAAGGATTATTTCTAGACTTGCTCATACTTTTCTCTCCAAATAATGTAAGTCTCCGATGAGACTTTAACCACAATCATGACCACGTAAGTTCCCAGGTAAGTGGAGGAGCACACGGCATTTGTTTATATTCAACTTATCTTTAGGCTGTTTACACTTTGGTGACGAACTAATCCTAGACACCATAATTGAAGAAAAACTATTCACCAGTTACAAAAATTAATTTAGATTAAAAAGGTTCCTAATGAGCATGAAACCCTAAAATCTAGCCTAATGGTTTCTTAATTGATTTTATTAAGGAGATGCATAAACCAATTTTATTAATCTTATTTTTTTAGATATTGTGAAAATGCAGTTCTAAATTATCATACAACATTCAAACAAATATGCAAATAATAATAAAGCAATTTAAACTAATGCATGAATACTAACAACTTAGATAGATGGACATATTAAATGCAAACAATAAATAAAAAAAATAAATAAAGAACACCCTAAATAAATCTATATAAATGCATGAGAAAAAATAAAATCAAAAGAAAAAAATTAGGCACTCACCTTAGCCTTTTATGCGTATTTTCAGCAATTATTAAATATAAATTCAAGTTCATCATTTATTAAAGTTCTAATTAGAAAAATTACGTCGTCTATTAAATCAGAATTTTTCAATTCAAGCCTTAAGCTTGACCGTTCTTGAAAAGAACCTTGTCCCACTGGTCCTAACAGGGGTTTTACTTTTCCTTGAAAAATTCTAAAAATAATTTGTTTCATAACATTCACAAAAAAAATTAAAATAAATTAAAAACCATCAGCATAAAATATTTAATAATTGAGAATACCATAAATCTAAAGAAATAAAAATAAAATAAATAACTTAGAAGAAATTAAATATTTTTTTTCTATCTTTAGCCGTATAAAGTCAGCCCCGGCTTGATCGGTTCACCGGACCAAAAATCATCCATTTATATAGAAGAGAGAACAGATGAAATAAGGGAAGATTCAAATTCATCCGATGAGTGTCGTGTAAGCCTCTCTTTTATCCCTTTTTTTTCTCGATTCAGATCGGCTAAACACCATCTTATCCCCTTTTTCTCTGCTACAGGGCAGCTGCTTCCGTCTCACTTTCTCTATGTTCTTCGTTATCTTTATCAGCCAGTGCCTTCATCCTTATCTCATTGCAGCTGCTTCCCTCTCACTTTCTCTCTGTTCTTCGTTATCCTTATCAGCCAGTGCTTCATCCTTATCTCATTGCTGGCAAATCGTTTCCTTATCCTTTCTTATCTCTTCCTGTCATCTCTTTCCAGCAAAACCCACCTTCTTCTTATCCCCTTTTTTCAGCTGGTGATGAGCTTGTGCACAAGTCCTGCATATTTTGTGACTTCGGGCCAATCTTGGGAAGCTACCACAGCAGCAATTGATGGACTAGAGTCTTCTCCGATCTCTGGGTGAGTTACATCAGCTCCAAAAATGATAGTCGGTATGTCACTGACCAAGGGGATTCTCCAACTCAGAGCATCCAAAAGTACAGTATTTCTTCCTCCCACTTTCACATTTATTTTAAGAGAAACATTTGCCAGGTACTGCTTGCTAATCCTAAAAAAATGATTTGTTAGACAGCATTGAGATATCAATCCCAAATCCGTTTCACATATTCTCTTAACATCACCATACAAAGAACCATTGTTATCAGGAGCTGGCACAGATGTGCCAAGTCTTTGGCATGGAATTTAATCGTGAACCTGTAATTCCGATATACTCTGCAAGATCTGATCAAGTGGAGAAGGCCTTGAAACATGTTTATAATGCAGCAATAAACAAACTCCAAGGGAAAGAGTTGGATGCCGAGTCCACATTTTTGGATAGAGATCAGCAGCAGATGTAGAAGAGCCAGTCCATGGCTCATCCATAGGTATACTTTCTATTTGGCTGTGCTCCTGATTTTGCATTTGTGCATCATGATATTCATGACATTAAACCTGGAAGTCTGGAACCATTACTTGAGAAGTTCAGGTCTGATTTGAAATCAGGTCTTGTACGTTGGCTTGGCCTTCAAGCATGCTAACCACGGTTGACATGGTAGGCCTCAGTGAGGGAGATGCATTAGCACATAACAGAGCCACAGTATGCATTCCAATTGCCTCTTCTTTGTTGAATTCTGTTCCTAGCTTCAGGTCGACCAGCTCCAGTAGGCTCCCTCTCTCTTGCAGAACAAAAGCCTACAATGTCCATGGAAAAAAAATGGTTGTAGTGGAACACGTATGGTTAATTCTAGTTTGTGAGTGATTATTTTCATACTCATGATGTGTAAGGTCCAAGCCAATCATCTAGCAAGCTCTATCTTGACCATAGCAGTAAAATCTGACTCTCAAAACAATCATAATCTTTCCACGAGGGAGTTTGGAAGGAGAAACAAATAGGGAGACCCTTGCCTAGGAGAGTTTTTAAGCTACATGTTCATGGAAGCTATGAACCAAAATGCAGAGCGATTGGGGATCGGTAAGTTTTTAAAGATGGGTGAGGTATTGCTGTCTTGTCTTTCTAGTTGTCATGTGCACATGATTTTTATTGAACTGAAATTTTAGCCATCATTATCCTGAAATCATAAAATGAAAGAATAGGAATGCTATCTTGTGCGCAATCGGAGAAGTATGAGTTAATGCTTTCTTTTACAGTTGAATGAGAGTAGAGATTTGTCTGAAAGATTAATTCCCTCCTTTCACAATGTGGGCAAATGAAGTTGTGGATGAACTAGCTAAACTGAGTGTTAATAAAGGTCATTGATTATTTAGAACGAATCCTCCCATACATGAGATATTGTTTACTTAGCTTGTACATTCTTAATCTACTTTTGAGTCTGTATTGTTTTGTACACACGTCTACTTAATTCTAATCTATCATTAAATAGAAAATAAAATCCTAATCTTTACACTGAAATCCACTTAAGGAAAGAAAATGGATGGTTAAGAAAAATGATTACTATTTTTCTACTTGATGTTATTTTGTCTTTTCATTAAATCCCCATTTGGAAGGGCTTTCTTTTTTTTCTTTCTTTCTTTTTTCTTTCTTTCTTTAGCAAATGGATGGTAGGCAGAGGATGTTCAAATTGAACAATGGGACCTATACACTCATGGATGCATTTTTAAGAATACAGTAACTGTTATGGAGGAAATTTCTCTCGTTTTTTGTATTTATCAAGTTTTGTTAATCCCATAGAATTTACTGATAATAAGTCACAATAACAAAACAGAAAGCAATAGGTGGAGATCTAGATTACCCAATCCAGAAGATAAATACCATCCTCCTTCGCCCTGTCAATGAGATCCTCCCTTGGCCCATATGTGTTGCTCTTCTCACTAGCAATTTCCAAAGCTGGAAACATCTGCCTTGTCAGTCAAGTAACCTCTAAATGCATACTCTGGCACCATATATCCTCTGCAAAATCAACATTGTTATTATAGAGACCTTAAAAATAGCCTCATTGATGAGAAACGAGGGAAAGCCATTTAAGGTAGTTTGGACACATGTAAAAGACATTAAAAAACCTTGACGTTGAAAGATAATTAAAAGTGATCAAAACTTAGAGAGTTTAAAAAACATTTCTTGACTGATCTAATTAAGACAGTTTTTGATGGACATTGTATTGAGGATTAGACCTTTTTAATGGGTGGGTAAGCGAACCCCTCACAGGACCTATGCACAAGTGAACATTTCATAATAATCTGTTCGCCAAGTCACTAATTCATGTGTATATTGCAGGCGCGTGTTCTGCTAGAGAGAGGAGATCTAAGAAGCTGATTGATACCAGATTGAGATCAGAATTCAACGTGGAAGAAGCAAAGCTGGTGATTAAGCATTCTCTCTTGCGCACCAATGAATTGACCTGCACTTAGGCCCATTATGTCTGCTGTGGTAAGCATGCTTGAAGGGCGGATGGCAATACAAAACTCGGTTTCAGATCCAAGTCCCTCCTTTGGTGCAGTGGAAGTAATTAGTGACACCACCAACAAACCCAAAGCGAAACCCCAAGCACAAGTTTGATTACATCAGGGGATCGGCCATGGAGTGGCTCTTCTACAACAACCCCTCTGGTTCTCTATACACTCTGTGTTGATTCTCAATATTTGAGTAACAAAGAGTAACAGAGGTGCAGAACCAAATATAAGGACTGTATTGAAACTACATTACTGCATTTTCTTTTTGGGAAATGGTGATAAATTACACCGTCACTCTATTATTTTTCTTTTCATGGAAGCTTTAGGATAAATCTGAAATTCTGTAAGCAAGAAAATGAACCAATGCCTCCCTTGGGATAAGTCTAACATGTGCATGGTAAATATGACATCCACATTGAAGAGAGATTGCATTAAAGGACTTGAGGAAGAGAAGGCTTTTGGAATGTAAAATTCTTCAGTCATTAAATCTGTACGTAGTATGATGAGTTCAATTTCTTTTGTCAAACTTGTCAATTTAAGGCTAATCCATAACCTGACATGATAGGTCTAAACATTTTTACAAGTTCTTGTTGATATACTTATTCTCCTCTGTTCGAAAGTGTTCTTTATTTAGGGGATCTTTGAAAAACTTTCTCATCATCCAAATGCAGCCTTAGTCTCTATCATTAATCCTCTCGAACATGAAACAATGTTCCATCCCCTCTCTCTCTCGTCCTTGCTCTCGATGTCCTGATTTTCGCTCTAGAGTGATAACAGTTACATTGGGTTATATATATATATATATATATATATATATATATATATATATATATAAATTTGACTTTTTAGATATAGTGGGATATGAGCCAACGATCAAAATCCAAGATGTAATACGACAATGTCTATTGATCGATCAAATGCTATGGGTTAATAAAATGTATTATATTATTTTGACTAAAATTACACAGTGCGCTACCTTCACAGTGGCATTTAAAAAAGAGGTTGATTAAGATGAAAAATTTTCACCCAAGCAAGTCTCACCCATGAACCACAACTTGTCCTGGCCTCATGGAACCCATCAAGGTACAAATGCACATTTTCGTTCTCACACTCCTTCATCCTATACAAATTATATCTGCACTCGACTTAAATCAATTTTGAATTAATCTTACTATTGGATCAACCATGATTAATCGTGATCATTGTGCTAGTTGATCAAAATGATACGTTCCCTGCCTCATAGAACAATGATCATTTAGATCATACTTACTTTATATCACAAATATAATTATTTACTAATTTTAGTACACAAATTAAATGTTAAAGGTTTAATTATTCTTTAATGAAGTTTGTATGAGTGTAATTTGTTTGATTTAAGCTTAGAGATCTCGAATTTGATTTTTTTTTTGACATACCTAATATATAATCTCACATGTCATATATCCGTAAGATTAGTATCAACTTCGTTATAAGAAGAAAATACTTATATTATGTAAAAAAATATATACATTCTTTAATATGAGGCCAATGATCTTTTGCTTTAATTATTGGATTCACTAGACCATGAATAAGCTATGTCAAAAGGTATTTTAATAATATATTTGTCAAAAATCTAAAAAATAAAATTTTATATAACTATGTTCATAATAATAAGCATACCAACTAAAAACGTCAAACACCTACACAAATGCATATATTTCAATGGATGCTAACCGTCCTCATTTTTAAACCCCTACGTCAAATTTTAATGAACCGACTTCCCTAAATAGGAAGCCTCGTCGAAACACGAATCCAAATCCGACAGACACGCTTAAGCGTTCTGATTCAGTGGCGGTTAATTCATATGTGGGCCCACCTGTAAGCCAGCTAACGCTCCCTAAATTCGATGCCTATAAAAGGGGTAAGAGCAGGCAATTTCGTATATTTTTCGGTGGTCCACGAGAGAGTCACCTGTTTTCATCTTACCTTCGCCTCGCCTCGCCTCGCCTCGCCTCACTTTCTCACTAGGGTATGCTTCCAATCTTCTCTATTTTTTTTTCTTCTTCTTCTCCCTCTTCTTAAATCAGCTCTTGTCTCTGCTTCGTCTTCTATTTTTCTTGATTTCCACCTCTTTTTTTTTTTACTTTTCGTGCTTCCGAAGTTCTATTATTTCTTGTTTGGGAAGTTAATAGTAAGTATTTTCTAGGGTTTCGAATTTCGATCCCCATCTAGGGTTTTGAAACCCCCCGACTTCTGTTTCTGCTTTGATACATGTTTGGATTGGATTTTTAGAGATGGTTATATGACGATCGAGTTTAATTTTGATTATTTTCGTTAGGTCTCTGGTTCAGGTAATCGGGATTCGGATTTGCTGTGGGATTTTTATCTTGTGAGAATTTAGGCACGGATTGGATACAACGGTATTACTGATTTGATGGTTTTTAGAACTCGTAATAATGTTTATAAGCCGAAGTCATCTCGATCTTTATTTAAGGTTTTCTAGTATGCGCATGTCAAAAATTTGGTTCTCGCCCTGCTTCTGCAAGCTATGGTTAGAGCAACTTTTGTTCTTCTTTGGACCCATAATTTACCCCTCGAAAGTTGATCATGATGGAAAGCCCAGAGGTTACTACTTGGATGATTGAGGGTGGGTCGGACAAAATAATTCAATTTCTCGTTAAGATCATCATCAAATCCTTCACTCGGATTTTGGGGTCAGATTTATAGTTCTACTTTTCCACTCAACTGTATTGGAAGGCATGTTCCTTGTCGCTGCATGATCTGACATGTCCTTTCTTTCCACTTCATACAAAATCATTATGGGCCTTCCTTCCCCTTTTAGTGGTTTAGTAAACGTGTTTTTATTTTTCTTTTTCTTTTTCTTGTCTTTTATTTGTAACTCTTCTTTTCATCATAAAGAAGTGTTTGATTACTTGAAACTAGATTACTAAACAGTATATTTCTGTTGTTTTTAGAGAACTAATTTGGGTTTATGCTTGATTGATCAACTAATTTTCTGTTAAGAAGGCTCTTGAAATATGATTAGAGAGAAAGGAAAAAAGTTGTTTATTAATTTAGAGAAGAAGGCATATAATAGGATGTGGAAGCAATTAATATGGGAAATGTGAAGAGAGACTACTCTCTGATGGTATGTTGAGATTAAACAAGAAAGTACTTATCTGATGGATATGCATCTACGTGGTGATGGATGACAAGTGTAAGGATTTTGTTTGGGGAGAAGACTGAGTTCCTAGTTAGTGCTGCTCTTTATGCATGGATCCAATTTGATTACTTGTTTTGTTGTGAACGTTTTAACTGTAGACTCTAAGGTGGAGCTTCCTAGTTGTGTGTTGTTTACATATAAATAAAATTAATAGATAAGATAGGAAATTGACTAAGTAATAATTGCAATTGTGGAGGAAAGATTTTGAGAAAATTAGTTTAACAAAGAACAGTTATATGGAGTTCAACTTTGGTTGATATGAGAGGGAGCTATTTAAAAATTGAAGATGACTTAGTATCAATTTGAGATGAATTTTGATAGGGTATAACTAGAAAAATTAATCGAAGATCTAATTTCTATATAAACTAGACAAACTAGTAGAAAATAGTTTCATGGGAGAGTGGCATGGTGTTCTTTTATTTTTTTGTTTTTTTATGGACTGATCTAAATTGCGATTGTATAAGATGAGAATCAAACTTGTGATGCTCTATTGAGTTAAATGGTGGTGATGAGAAAAGACAATTAGATAAAGTAATTGTGAAATAAATGCATGTGTTAGGACAATTATGTGGACTAATGCCAAAAAAAACATAAATGCTGCTCCAGTAGACGAGTTAGACAAGGAATATCATTTAAGATGGTTTGGCACATATATGGAAGACTAAACGGAACCACCTACAACAAAGAATTAAAGGAATTAAGATAGGTGTGTGGCTAAGATGAAGTACAACTGTCAAAGATGTGTATTGTATGATGGATGTTGGGAGTAAAAGGATGAGATAGAATTAAAAATGAGTGCATTAGATGAACTTTTTTCCTGAGCGGTATGCATTAGATGAACTTAAAAGTTGCCAAACAGAAGCGAAGATTAAGGAATATGTTAAGATTGTTTACATGCCAGAAAAACCTAAAATAGCTACAATACTACCTTCAAAAAATGCCCCATTACAATGAATGAAAGGTTTCAAGCTTAAAGAATTAGGGGAGAAGACCAATGGTTGCTTGGTTTATTTGACAAAAAAAATACTAGATTGTGGTGGGGATTTGATTTTTTTGTAGGGTGGAGTGGGAAAACAGAGTTCACAAAACTGATATCAAATAGCGGCCGATGGCTTTGATAATGATGATGATAAGGATTAATATTATATTTAGTAGTCAAAACATCGTTTTCATGATTTTATCATAATGTCATACCATATAACTACAATACACAACACCTCAGTAGAACATTTTTACATCAAGGCCTGCTACCCTTGTATCACCTTAGTCTTCAAGACTCACACCCTACTACATCCAAAATGAACCTTATTTGTTTGGGGCATTTGTCTTCTCCAATAAGTTTTATTTTGTTTTACAATTAGGTCGGGTGGGGTAGATATTGCTACACACTTTGAAACTACAGAACACAAGCCCCTATAAGCATGTTAACCCAGTCTAGCTGTTTATAGGCTCAAATGCTCTCTAGTGAGCCTGTTCAGGTCGGGGTTGCATCAGATTGTTGGCTTCTAGAATTGTCACCACCTAAGAATACAGGCTAGGTTGAAGCACAGTTTCTATTGAAGTGCAGGCCAAAGTCTCTGCTTTGAATGTTGGGGGCTAGGTTGGGTTGGCACTAGTTATGGTCTGGGCCTGAATTATAGGGCACGAAATAAATGGGTCAGCCCAGTGCTCTTCCCTTTCTGTCCATTGACAGCTCTACAAGTTGTTTCCTGTATATTTTTCGTTTGAAGCTGCCTTCTAGAGCAAACTGTGACTATGATTGGAACCTGAAAATACTTCAGTGCAAGAACAGAGTTTGCAATTAGTCCTTGCCTTTGTGTGGGGTTAAAGGCATCACCACCTGAGCTTCCTTTGCCTTGTTTGTATACTCTATATTTTTTCCATCCAATTCCTTTGGTACAAGTCCCAGTGATTTTTGCATGCAAGGTCGTGTAAGAGGTTTTTTGCCATTGTAGTACTCTGTATGCCTGTTATGCACATACCAGTCATTGGTAGGCGACATTGACTGTTCCTTGGCCCAAAAATCACAGTGTGATTCATTTGAAGGATGGGGTGAAGTCCAATGTAAATGACTTATTACTTTTTTCCTGCAATGCTATCTTCCCAATCACATGTGGCTCACTTTATGGATGGGCCTTTTTAAGGAGGCTTACCAGATGAATGACCCTATTAGCATGCACATGTTCGGTATTATGCTGTAAGAATCTCTCCGATTGGTATTTGTGTGGATATTGTTTGTTTTGCCTAGTTATACATATTCTATTCGGATCAGCTCGCTATATGTTTCTTGTGAGGTGACTGTTCCTTATTGTTGGTTTAAATTTTCAAGATGGTCGGAAGTTGGGTGTTAGATTTGCTCAACCAGAAGAATAATAGTTATTTCAGTTACTCTGAAAATTGCTGCTGTTTTGGTGTATGTACAATAGAAAATAATATTGACACTATATATTGACTTTATTCACTCGATTGTGGACTTACTCGTTGAATTTGGTAGTTCTACTGAAGGAACATGGGGAAGCGAAAGTCGAAGGCAAAGCCACCTCCAAAGAAGCGGATGGACAAGCTTGACACTGTGTTTTGTTGCCCCTTCTGCAACCATGGGAGCAGTGTAGAGTGCCGCATGTAAGCATTATGTTGTTTTCTATAACCTTTATTGCTAGTACTGTAAACATTTATATGTGTTTTTGTTTTTTGAACTTTACACTGAGCTGAGTGAAAATCGGTACTCTTTACAGTGATATGAAGAATTTAATTGGTGAAGCCCTTTGCAGAATTTGCCAGGAAAGCTTCAGCACAACAGTCACTGGTATGAATCCCATGCCTTCTGCTTTTCCCCAAAATGTTTCACCCCCCAAACCTCAGATCTCATTGACATTTGATGAGTTGTCTGGCGTGTTTTGGTTTTCTTGGTGTTTGTATGTTGTGAAATCAAAAAGTTATGGAGTCCCTATTAAGTGGCAGATTGAGGACAAAATTATCGATGGAAAATTTGGATTTTGAGATGGAGGATCTCTACCCTTCTAGGTTTTGGTGGTGAAAAACTTTGCAGTGGACAAGTAGCATCTCTTTTTTTTTTTTTTTAAAGATAAATAGATCACTTTTTAAAACAAAACCATGCCGTTCTTCTGAAGAAAATCATTTCTCATTTGATATGATTAAACTTTTTTTGAGTTGGCCCTCTCCTCTACAGTGACACCAAATGTGTGAAAAATCAATTAACTTATGAAATTGCTTTTCTCTGCATCCAAACATTACCTGATGCTTCGAGCAAACTGTCAATATACTGCTGGCCTAGGGATATCAGTTGCAGTTCCAATGAATGGAGATGACCGTTCCACTTAGTTGGTTGTCGTCAGCTTTCAGTTTCGAAGTGGCTGATCATACCTCTCTGCTGATCCCAAAAAGCAACCATAGAACCTTTAGAATATAGAAGTATCCCACTGAACCACCAAGTCGGCATGTCAGTCATCTCTGTTACATTTTTTTCCTGGGCCGCACTATACTCTATACAAACTCATTTAGTTCTGGTCCTTTAATCTTGGTGAAGTACTTATTCAGTTATTTTTATTTGCTTTGCAGCTTTATCTGAACCCATAGACATGTAAGTTTTTCACTCTTAACCATATGTGTGCCTTGAGCTATTATCTTTTATTGATGTGAATTACCGTTCATGTGTTCTTACCCCTGACCATTTTTTTCTAATTTCTTCACCACAGATACAGCGAATGGATAGACGAATGTGAACGTGTCAACAACCTTGAAGAGGATGGTTCTTAAGTTAGTAGCGCACGCAATATCATATCTTCCTTCCCTTGCATGTATTGCACCCGTTGCAATGACCTGGGTCAAGTTCTTGCAACTCTGCAAGTTATATCATCAATGCAGGTTTCCAACAAACGCTACGTAGTAGTATTCTGTAACTTAGTTTGATTCTGTAAGCTATATCTCACAGTTATGTCGGGAAAGATCGCTATATTGATTCTTCTTTTGTGGTCTTTTTAAGAGAAGGGTCGTTGATGACATTGTATTTGCATATCATACATATCTTGGGATCTCAGTATTCAGTACCGCTGAGTACATATTAATCTCTTCTAGAAATAAATTACTTCTTCTATGTCCATCTGCCAACTTGGTAAATTTTGCAGTTAAATTCAATGTTTTGACCCCAATTTTGTTAAGACATCAATGGTGCCCTGGTATGAATGGTACAGGCCATCTTATGTGGCGGCACTGGAGCCTATTTTGTTGAAAATAAAAAATCACATGATTGGGCTGTGTGTCTATTCATTCAATCAGTAAACCTTGAGTCCACTATACAAATTATCATGGTCTCAAAAGTTAACCCTCCACCTATCTTTAATTTTGTTCTACATTCTATATAAATTTAGGAAGCCTGAGCAACAAATGTAGAGCATCTACATCATTCATAATCCATGAACAATATCTGGACTATTAGTTAAAAATGCCATGATCTGAAATGATGATACTATTCTTACAATTGAAAGCAATCCTTGAATGTGGATGATTGATGATATTAGTATTCGTCGTGCGATTGGTAAGATCATAAACAATCAAAGGTTGAGCTCGCATAAGTGGGCTGAAACAAGAAAATCAAACGAGTCACTTATTGATCTTACTGTGCAACGGCCTGATGGGTACCATCTGCTCAGTACAGTACACAACTGGGATTTGCAGGAATCTTCGTATTGGAGCCTTTCAAAAGTCTGGTACTAAATTAGCTGGTTTGCAACATGGTTCGTACCCGTCTTCTGAAATTTGCACATACGAAGGTCCCATTTGGTGCGGTCCTCGTCTCCCTAATTCCCGACTTTGGAGAATACCAACATCCACATGGACCCTACAATTGATGGGCTGTCTGCATTGTAGAAAATGCCTGGCCCATTAGTGTTCGGATCGTCGGCTCACGCTCAAAATAATAAAATATTATTAAGTGGCTCATGTATTCACGGGTTGGCTTTAGTCTCTGCTCGCCTCTATCTCAACACCGTCTGTTTTAAATATTTAAAAATTCAAGCCTGTCTGAGTTAAACCATTGGGATTGAAAGTGGACATTATAAGTTAGAAGTTGATTAAATTTGAGTTCAAAATTTAATTTTTAGTTCGATGAGGATATGAATTCTGTAAAAATAAAAAATAAAAAATACTCCAAATTAAAAATTAAAAACGCTTTCCACCTGTATCCATATCTAATAAGTGATGATATAATTCCTTGGCACAGGGTTTTGATACCATTTCCACTTGGTACTCAGGTTCTCTATTACACATAAATGAATGAACATGACTTACACCAGGGTCTGTCTAAGAAAATTACTCATGGTCATTCACTTCTTTTAACTTTTTTACCTCTTCCAAAATTAGGGAATTGATTAAGGTGTTAGGACTTGAGTATCCATTCCAAAAGACTAGTCTAGCAAGTAGAGTGACTCAAGTCTTTTATAAATCTTTAGATTTCCTTCTATATTTTCAATATGAGACTCGTTCAGAGTCAGCTCCAACATTAGGTACATACCGGCACCATTTTATTACAATAAATTAAAAGGTAAGTTTAAAATGGAATAACAAAATACAAAAAATTCAATTTACTACAAGATGGTGCCCGGTGCCTGAAGCAGTTCCCCAAAATTACTCTTACGGTGAAACCAATTACAGTTGCAGCCTGCAAATGTGCTGTGCGAGAGCTCAGCCTGTTTATCTTACAACTCGTATTGTTGTGTCGACGTGGGTTTGCATTACTCCACGTCTTCGACTTGGACGCATCTTTCGTGAGTAGGTAAAAGTCGGTAGACATCTTTGTATAGATATTTATATTTACATTCTATTCAACAATTCATATCTAAGGGTGTAGCCACTTATGTTAGAACAGTCTATGTTGAGATAACGGATTTTTTTGTTGGAGTGGAACTCTATTAAAGGTCTGCTTTAAGTATATATCTATTCGTAGTGATCATGGACGACTTAACGTCAATGATTCAAGATGCATTGTTATGGTGCATGGTTTTTGCAGATAATATATTATTAATTAATCAAACAAAACAACAATTTCACGCTAGGCTAATTTGTGGAACAGAATGTGAGAGTCAAATGGGTTGAAATTTATTAGAACTAAAATAGAATACATCAAATGTTACTTTAGTGAATTACTCGATAGTGAGAGTAACTTGGTAAAGATAGAAAACGATCTATTTGCACATTTTAATAAGTTTCGAGACTTGCGCTCTACGGTAGAGCTTCAATGAGGTTTTTACTTAGTTATTACGAATATGATAGGAGCGGGGTGGGCAAAATGTAGTGAGGTCTTGTGAGCATGCTACATTGGAGATATGTATGTAACGTTTGATGAACGGTTTAACTCTAAAGGATAGAGTGAAAAACGAACGCATTAGGAGTAATATAAAAATATTTTGATAGATGACAAATGATAGAAAATTGTTTGAGATAGATTAGTCATATTAGTAGAAGATCAAGTACAACCCTAGTATATAGAGTGGAGATAATGTAGATTGAAGACACTAAAAAAGAACATGTTAGACTGTGAAGTGGCTGATAATATAATTTATGATAGAATTATTTGGAAAAGAATAACTTATAAGATTGATCCAGATAGATGGAATTACTGGTTGATGGTGATGACAATGATGAACAACCAATATCTCAAAAAGAGTTCATAAAGTTGATGTTTGAGATATGATAAAATTAGTAGTCTCAAGAAAACAGTATTAAGTTGACTCATAGCTGTTTTTTCATGTATTTTGATCAAACTTTTAAATTTTATCCTCTAAAAGATTATTATATCTTCGATCATTCTATTATAGTTTTTCAATGGATCAAAAGCTTGAAACCATTCATTTAATGAGCGTAAGCATAGATTGGCTATAAATCTTAGTTTTTCCTCTCTCTCTTTTTTTTTTTTTAAGTTTGAATGTTCTGAACCGTTGGATTTGAACACTTGGGCATTCCAGATGAATTGCTGATCTACTTTTTCAATCAATATATTGTACCCAGAATTGGATGATACACGTCATGTTCATGGATGCAATCAGGCATTTCTTTCTCTCTCAATTTTCATGTGAATTACAAAATCAAAGAATCCAAATTTTCCAAACAGAAGAAAGCAGTGAAAAGAAAAGACAACAAGGGGGTCTTGCTAAAATTGGACAAGACTCCACCAAAAAGGTCGGGGAACACTGAAATCAGTGATTCCTCAGTTGTCTGTAGCAACTCCTTCATGAATACATGACATAAATGAGAGTAAAAATAGTATTACCTTGAGTGTACGATTCATAAAGAGAATCCATCTATAATTAATCCATCTAAGGGCAATATTGGCATATATCCATTTAAAAAATCTCCCTTATAATTTATAGATTTTTTAAAAGAGCCATCGAAGATATTTAAAAATTTATAAATATTTTAAAAGAACCACCAAAGATATTTAAAAGATTTGCAGTCTAACACATTAAAAATTGTGAACTTGTATATTCTTCTCCTTTCAAGAAAAAAATTGATTATACCCTTATCTTTATCTCCAAAAATCCTTTCTACTTTGACACTGGCCAATCATTTTCTTCTAATCTAAATAATTATATTTCATGAATTATTTTTGGTACTCTACTTTTTTAAATAAATAAATTTATACTCTCTCAATTATGAGCCACCATTTATGGACACGGAAAGAGAGAAATGATAGAAAAATCGATATTCTTAATAATAAAAAATAAGTGTAGCTTAATTAGTACTCTTTCATCTTAAAAAATAAAAGATATTGGGTTTGATATCTTTGACTTAATTTGATGTGTTTTAAGGACAATGGATAACCCGACAGGCAGAGATTTAATTGAAAAAAAAAAGTATATATGATAAAAAAATAATATTTATTATTATTAAAAATGCTGGACGAGCATAATAGTCAACAATAAAATTATTAAAACAGTAGAGTTTCATAAAAGGAGAAGACCGTTGCAGTCCTTGCACCACGTACAGTGGAACCCACCTGAGGACTATGACGTATGCAATAATAAATTATCATTTTCATTAGAAAACTGTAATATGAGAAAGTGTTGTTACTGAACTAAATTAAACTAAAGATCGTAAATATTATAATTGTGAAAAGTGAATTTTATTTAATATTTTTAATCTTTTAATTTAAGTTAATAAATTTGACAATATAAAGAGTGAACTTCATTTTTACTGATTACTTTACTTAGTTTAAATATAATATTTATACATATTTAACTAGACAATTTTTTTTCAAATTTTCATATTATTGTACATTACTTATTCAATAAAGTAGGATAGATATTTTAAAATAATTTTCACTAAATTAATCAAAGATCATTTTAATTGGATAAATTTCCAATTTCATCAATTAAACTTCTTTTTACATTTTTAATTTTTATAATCTTAAATAATACTTTAATTAATTTAATAAAAATAATTACGATAGATGATATATTGATTGCTGTCCCTTTCTCGTTCATAACCTCGTGCACACAGACACCACACTCAATTACCCTTGTCAGCTATCTCAGATGTCACTTTCCCAGAGATGTTTATGACTTTGTTTGTTTTCATAAATTTTGAGGGCGACAACGTAAACAGAGCTATGAATGGAGCTATTAATTTCGATTTTTCATAAGCTTTATTTATTTTTGAATAATGGGGAGACTCTTTAAAACATTTATTTAAATGATTTCCACTGTAAATTTAATAATATTTATTATAATTTTTTTTAATCTACGTGTGAAAAACCACGAAAAATTCACAATAAAATCTCCACGAGTGATAGCCACTGTCCTTAACACATATTAGGTGAGGTCATAGACGCTCAAATCTGACATCTCCAACTTTTTGACATAAGAGGTTATCAGTTAAACACTTAAATTACACTTATGATAAATACATCTTTTTGCTTTCAAATCACTCAAATACTTCAATATATATATATATATCCTCACAAAATATCTCTTGATGGTAGATCTTACCATCTAAAGTAAAAATGAGAGTGGCTTGGATTTGGATACGTAATTTATTTATTAATTCGTAGGGGTTTTAAGGTATTGTATGATTTCTCATATGTAAATTTAAAAGAAAAAAATTATTTATTTAAAAAAAAGGACTGATTCTTTTGTCATATTTGAATACCACTTCTTTCAGGGGTTCAAATAATTTTAACAAAATTTCAAATTTTTATTAATTTTTTTTTTACTGAACCACATATTTTTCATTTTTTACTGAACCAGCAAGAGATGTTCTGGTTACCATAAATTTCATAGAAGACAAAAAGTAGAATCCACTTTTTACTCTCGGACTTTGTTTCCCATAATTTTGGTAGGTGACAAAACATGAAGAATTCTTACTCTCTCATAAAACAGGAAAAGGGCCTGAAGTGGAACAAGCCCAGGCCCTTGAATCATGTAAGCAAATGGAGTGGCTACTCTTGTTTGCTTTGAATGATTTTTATTTCTGTCCAGGACTGGAGATCCTCTCCCTCTTCTTTTTATTTGCAAGGACACATATCCAAGAGGAAAAAAAGGTAGCTCTTCATCTGCACTGTACATTCATTTGTGGGCCCTTTGATTGGGGTTTAAAAACATTCACTTGTAAAAGTTATTTCAAATTCTAAACTTGTAACTTTCGGTAATTGAAGATAAAAATGAAAAAAAATAAATTCATTTTAGTTTAAATTGATTAAACCATAATTTTGAGGGTTATAAAGTTCAAATTTTTTTAAAATGATTTAAACCCATAATTTGTTTTGATACAATTAAAGTACTTTCGACGGTTATCAAAGTCTAACATCGTCAGTGGGCTTTTAGATAATAGAGTTTATAAATGTATGGATATCCTCTCCTTAATCGTCGATTTTTAAAATGAATTATACTCATATGTTTTAATATGGTATCAGAGTAAAGATACAACAATGATAGGTCAGGTTCATATCTCCGGCCTAGTGTGGAGGAAAATCTCAAAATCATTCTTCCTCAACTTTTGAAAAAAAAATTCAAAAGAAGAATTTTCATATTACATGAGATTACTCCGAATAACCTCTCTAAAATTTACCTTCATCCAAACACAGCCTACACCACTGCAAGATATACAATAAATAATCAAAGTTCACGAAAGAGACCGTTTTTACTAGATGTGGCCAAGGGGTCCAAATATCGATGTATATGTCGATATATCGGCCATATCATATCGACCAATATCATAATATCGGCTAATATCGATATCAACCGATATGAGTCCTTTTTTTTTAAAAAAAAAAGAGAGAAAAATATCGACGGATGTATCAACTGATAAGAAATTTTAAACTCACAGTTAGAACTCGTAGGAAAAGACAAAAATAGTGAAAGATGTAACTCAACATAGGCAGTATCTAATTCAAAGATGGTACTGTCTCATCAAAATGATTTTAAACAGTAGTACCCAATGTTTTGAAGAGTTTGCACGTTGCAGTAATTCAAATGGTACGAATACGATGCCCACTACTTCTTGTCTTTCCATCCGTATTGAAAGACACGTAAAAGCATTGTTTTCCTTGTCTTTCATTTTTTTTTTTTAATATCGATATTATTTTATTATTTTATTTTTTCTAAATTAAAAAATTAAAAAATTAAAAAAAACCAAAAAAGAAACTGTTTTTTTTTTTTTAAATTAAAAATGCAAATATGGGCTGATATTGTGCTGATATCGGCCGATATCTCGATCAAGGCCCATCACCGTTTTGATTTTTTTTTTTAAAAAAAATACCGATATAAATCATCTCAGCCGATATCGGACTGATATATATCGCCAATATATCGGCTATATCGGCCGAGAAATGGGTTGTACTGCCGATAAAATACTTATCGGCCAATATTGCACGGCTCTTAAAATCTGTATCATATCGGGTGATACATTTCGTATCGACCGATATCTGTACCCCTGCTTCTACGGTTCTGAGTTAATATAGGTGCATTAACTTAATTTATTTAGAATATAAATTCATTTTTTTTAAAAAAAGAAAACACTTAATCCAAAGAAAGCCATAACAAAAATATAGAACAACAAAGAAAATAAAAGAATCTCAATCGGTTTTGAGAGAAATGGGAAATGAGTTTTGTAACTCGAGTGAAATTCTTGCTAGTGTGAAAAACAGAACAGAACTCAATTCACAAAATGTGAATGATACAATAAAAAAATCAAATCCAAAATGGGTATAAGTGTAATATTAAGATTTTGAGATCTTCCTGAATTCATACGGGCACATTCAGAACTTCATACAATCTTTATTTAGTGATTTTTTAGACTTATCTCTTTCCCGATGATTATATTTTTTTAAAAATTGTTTTTATGGATGTCTCTTTTGCAGCTTTTAAGTTTCAAACTTTTTTGCAACTTTTTTAAATTGTAAACCATTAGAATTTTTAAGAGTTTGAAGTTTAAAAAAGTTTTAAAAATAATTAAATTACATTTAACGAATATCAAAGTTGAACTTGAGTTGAATCGCAAAGAGGGATAAGATTTTTCACCTCAAACGGTCACTCTCTATAGATTTACCCAATGTGTGAGTAGAGAGTTTTATACATGTTCTAAAAATTAGTGAACTGCTCTAAGAGGTCTAGATATCTTATTCAGATAATTTTTTTAAAATGCTGACTAATGTCAAAAACTAAAAATAGGGAACTCCTCATGGGCTGCTTGGATGAGAAGGGCTGCATTGAAGTTGGGCAGCCTTCAAATATTTTAAGCAAGAATCCAAGACTCATCCAGAAATTTCAATTGATATTTTTTGGATATTAAGAAGGTAATATATTAATATACTAAAATATCAATTTTTAAAAAGGACCCAAGAACAGTAAGCTAAAAATTTCTGCCCGTTACGACTGAAATTTAGGTCAATTTCAGGTAAATTTCAAATTTTGAGTTTCTTTGAGAAAAAACAACTGAATATAATATAGCTGATTTTTTTTTGTTTTTTTGTTTTTTTGGCTGAAACTTTTCATTCACTAAGAGCTCAAAAAAGTAATTAGAGCGGAATATAAAACTCAAGTGAGATGGGTTTTATTTGATGACAGATTTAGATTGCGACTATATAAAATTAATTCAAGAACTTCAAGCTCTGTTCTTATTTTAGTAAAAAATCAAATAAGTAAGCGAATTGTTATCATAGAAGTAACCAAAATACATATGGTAGTCAGAAATAAGTAAGAAATGTACATGCAATAGCCATTAATTTTAGCTGAGATGTTTATAAATAGAAACTTCTGCTAAATTTTCCTAATGTAAGACATCTGATACATCGATCTAAGCAAAGTTTCTGCTACCATAAGCCCAAACCAAAAGAGAAACAACGACCAAGAAACCCCCCGGAGATTTTGCAGAAAGGCGTCCATCTGCACAATCAACAGAAAACATAGATCTTCTTCTTCTTCTTCTTCTTCAATGTCATTTCCTTCTAAAGCTAGTCTTCCATTACTATTTTTCACAAGACACCCACCAAAAGAATAATAAAAAAAGAAATTATAAATATCAAATAAAAATTAAAATAACAAAATAACCATAAAATCGCATAAATTTCAGAACCCGGATGAAAGAGCTGTAGATTTCTTTCATTAATTCAAGGTACAAAAGCAAATCGTAGAGATTTTTCTTCTTCTTCAATGGCATTACCTTCTAGAGCTAGTCTTCC
Organism: Chimonanthus praecox; assembly: GCA_022113865.1. Classification (NCBI taxonomy): domain Eukaryota; kingdom Viridiplantae; phylum Streptophyta; class Magnoliopsida; order Laurales; family Calycanthaceae; genus Chimonanthus; species Chimonanthus praecox. Next base: position 1,294,580 of record CM039087.1, on the reverse strand, counting down.
ATTTTTTTTTTTTTTACCAATTTCAAAAGAGACCCACCAAAAGAATCATAAAAAAGAAATTATAAATGTCAAATAAAATTGAAGACAGCTAAAAAAACCATAAAATTGAATAAGTTGCAGAACCCAGATGCAGAAGCTCCAGATTTCTTCCGTGGAAGTGCAGATGGACCAGTTCTGTTGCTTCCACAGACAGCAATACCAATCTTCACGCTTTCAAATCCTTCAGTTTTGTTCAAGCAGAGTCCTGGATTTTCACTCAAATCCAAATTCCTCCCTAGTCTAATAAAGAATCCAGAATCAAAAGGCACTATCCCTCCAAGCAAATTCCTGCTTAGATTTAAATGGTAAATGTGAGAAAGATTTTTCAAACCAACAGGAATTTCACCTGTCAGCAAGTTGTTCTGGAGAGACAAGGTACTTAGATTCAAAAGCTGGGAAAAACTCCCTGGAATTACTCCAGAGTAGCCTGAATTTGCAAGCCTCAGCTCCTGCAATCTTCCCAGCTTTCCAATCTCAGAGGGGAGAGGCATGAACATGGGATTATCATCCATGATGAAGTACTGCAAGCTCTGCAGATTTTCCAGCCCTGTTGGGAACTTCCCTTTCAATCTGTTGCTGCTCAGAGCCATGAAAACCAAGGACCTGAGCCCCTTTAAACTCTCTGGAAAGCCACCTGTGAGCAAATTCGAGCTCAAATCCAGCTTCTGGAGAAGACCCATCTGCCCAATTGCCTCAGGAATGGACCCAGATAGGGAATTATAGCTCAAGTCAAGGCCCACAAGGTTTTTCAAACTTCCTATCTGTTCTGGAATGCTGCCTGTGAGAAAATTGTAGCTCAAATCCAGATGCACTAAAGAGGTTAAGCTGGAAATTTCTTTTGGGACTTTCCCGTGAATGCTGTTCTGTGAAAGAGTAAGGATTTGAAGAGAGTTGAAGGAGGAAATTTGAGGTGGAATGGGTCCAACAAGAGCCTTGTTTGATCTCAGACTGAGCTGCTCAAGAGAAGACGAAAGAGAGATTTTTCTTGGGGGTACAGAGAAGGTGGTTTTGGTGCCCGTGAAGCAGTTGAAGAAGAAAATTGATTGGAGATAAGGAAGACTGAAGATTTGGGAAGGGAATGTGGCTGTTTTCTTGCAGGTTGGGTTGGGTGGAGTCCCAAAATCTAGTCTAGAGACATGGAGTAATTTGTCACTGCCAAGCTTGCATTCTATTCCAGGCCATGAAGAGCCTGGCTTGCAAGGTGTTGGGTTGGAAATCCTCCATTTTCTATCAGAGGACATGGTCTCCATGATGTGGAAAAGGGTTTCTGTTTCTAAAGGGTCCATGTTCATGTTCATGGATTGGAAGGAATGCGACTGGTTTTTATTATGGGTAGAGAAACAACAAGGTATGGAGAGTAGCGGTAGCAGAAGAAGAGAGAAAAGGAAGGTAGAATGCATTGGACTTTTTCAGCAGAAGCAAGGAAGGAGAAGATGTTACGGGTACTGGGGACTCTTTGATGTGTTCTTTCTTTTCGTTCTGCAGAGAGAGAGAGAGAGAGAGATTGTAGAAGTCCTGATTGGTGTAGATATAAGGGAAATTAGTATAAAATGTAAATTATTTTAAAATTAGCAAAAGAAAAATAGAGAAAAGGGTCACACTAATATTTTAAAGACAATAATTTCTATATTATTAAGGTTGGGTATATCCGTGTTTCAAAAATTCTCCAATCAAATGAGATTTTTCGACGGATAGAACATTGCCAAGCCATCCTGTCTCGTTAGGAGATTCCTGAGTTCACGTGTGTTGGCCTGAAAATATAACTCTCATACTACTTGTTTGACTTGGATATCCAGCTCAAGAAATTAGTTGGACCCAAATCTCTTATAAATCTCTAAATCTTTCGTGAGCTTGTAAAAATTCTCTCTAAGAATTAAAAGCCGCTACTATTAACTGACCAAAGAGAGAACATAAAGCAATTGAAGATATGAGCGAGATTAAAACACAATCATGTCTTTAATCTTTTCATCACTAACATATATATTTATACATGCAGTGCTTCAATTCCTTCTTATATTCTTTATATATTATCTATTATTATATAATATTTTATTTTTACCTTTCCTCTCTTACAGAAGAACAAGAAGTAGAGTCACCAAGGCAAGAAAGAATTGAGGGATAAATTGAATTGTGATGGTAATTATAAATCTCACATGATTGTTAAGTCATTTGTTCTTTCAACATATAATTCGCATGATTGATCTTACACCGTGGTCAAATTTTTTATCAATTTCTAAAAAATAAATTCATTTTAATTATTAGAAAATACTGCAAGAGAGAGAAAAGTTAAGGAGAGGAAGTGATTGAAGGGACACAAGAATCTCAGTGAGATTTTGAAACCAGTAGTAGGGTCACAAACTCACAAGATTGAAAGGAGAAGAGAGGGAATTTGTAAGGGGAAATGAAAATGATCATACCGATTATAACTTCACAAATGAAACATTATCATGTTTAATAATAATAATAATAATAATAATAGTAATGATAAAAGAGTGGAAATCACTTAGCAACTTGCTGTTGCTAGGGGTCCAGATGTGGTACATCCGTACAACTATTCCAAATTCAAATAATTACAGTAAGGATTAAAACAATAGAATCTTCAATTTCTGCAGTGTATACTTTAATAATATTAATCGATAATAACAATCAAAGTGAAATAATATTTACCGTTGGATTAAAGTCATATTTACAAAAAAAAAATTGCAAATTTTTTATAAAGAAAATGGCACCATTGATTCAGTTATAATTGTGGAAGAATTTAAGATAATTATTTAAAGAAAATGGCGTCGATTATGGAGTTGATTAGAGATAGTATAGATCCAGCTATGCAAGTTTCTAACACTCCAATTTTGTAGTTATATGATTTAATTGGTGGTCGATGAAAAATAATTTGTCAAATTTAATTTTGACTGGGTGACTTGGACTGAGTTTTGGGTTTGCCGGATCTTAGGCCTGGGTTAACTCAAATTTGTAAAACCCAAGTCCACCTCAAATTGCATTTATAAGATTCGAGCCCCGTTTCAAGCCTAAAATTTATAGACTTATCCGGGCTTGAGTTTCTTTAGGCTTAAAATGGATTTTGTATTATTCTCTAAAAATAAAAAATTATATTATTACATAAATCTTATGCTTATATACAACATTAATTAAAAGAAAATAGAATTTGAATTTTTTGGCTCAAATTCAAGCTTTTGGGCAAACTCGAGCTTTCATGTACCTTGACCCAAAGTCTAATTTGGGGCACTAGAATCTGAAAAATTTCAGTTTTTTAATAGAGTCTCAGGTTAGGCCCGTCCAAGTTTGGAACCCTACTCCAAACATTTAAGGGTTGCCTTGTGCTGGATGACCTAATAAATGAATTAAAAGAAAATTAATGGGCTTTACGTGGGTTCAGTCAGGCCATTCCGAAGCTAATCAAAGGAGAGCCATTTATTTATTTGGTCTAATTTTGGGCCTCAAGTAGTTCCCTTCAAAATATTGTGACCAAGGTTGTGAGTGAGTCTGGGTCACACACTAGGCCCTTTAACCACAAGCCCGTCCACTTTAGTATTGGGCCAGAAAAAATCATTAACCCCAACAAATCCCCCCGAAACTACTGCCTGGAAGTTAATCACGGCCCAACAAGGCCCAGTTGCAACCCCCATAAAATTAACTCTTTCAAATTTCTACTTGAAGAGGTGAGTTTTTTTCTTTTTTCTTTTTTCCTTTTAAATCAAACAGGATTAAACATTGGACTTCTAATTATGTACGTGGATTATTTGATTCATACATTTTTCCATCAGAACTGTGTCTGGGCTTGTTACATTCGTAAGTAGACCAAGGCTAAATACTATGTCAAGCTCAACTAGAAATTTAAGTTCAACTTAAGTTTGTAGCAAAGTTCCAAATTGTGAGTGGACCTTTGGGTCTTGGGTTTATAAATGTATGGGGACCCTCTCCTTATAAGCCGATTTTTAAGGATGAATTCTACTCATGTGCTTAAACATGGTATCAAAGCAGAGCAAACACTGGGATTGGTCGGGTTCATATGTCTAGCCATGTGTTGAGGGAGATAGTCGAGTGTCTCAGCCCTGAAACTGAGTAGGAGTGTTAGCAAAGTCCCACATTGCCAATGGACGTTTGGATTTTGGAGTTTATAAATGCATGAAGTCATGACACCCTTTCTTTATAAGCCCATTTTTAAAGATGAGTTTTATTTAGACTCTTATTTGACCTTAGCTTAGTCGTGATCAATAGTAAAGCAACAGCCGCCGCCATTTTTATAACTATTAAGAGTTGATATCGTGAATCTTTAATTTTTATTGTCTGTCACATACTATATTTTAGGGGTCCGAATATCGAGTTGGGTTGAATTCACTATACCAACTCTTAATACTTACTTTTAAGTTTGGGTCTTGGGTTGAATTCACATACCATGCCACTATACCAACTCTTAATACACCCTGTCTTTCAAAATATACATGACCTAAATCTTGAATCTTTTAAGTTACTTGGGTTGAATTCATGGGTCGGATTAGAAATTGCCATCTATAAGGTTTGAGCAGGTCTGTCTTGAGTTCAAATACAGAGTAGCGAGTTGAACTTGAGTCAGAATCAGTTTGGCTGAGCTCAGTTCCAAAAAATAATGTTTAAGAAAATTAAATTTTAATTTAATGCAGTTGGGAGCAGATAGGAAACTTTTAATTAGCATTTACAATTTGAAATTTTGAATGATACGCACCACTTCACTAGGGTCCAAACCCACGCGGGCTTGATACTGTCATAAAAGGGGTTCATGTGACATAAAACGATGTTATATAGATTATAGAGAACAATATTTGATTTTTTCAGTTTATCTAAACTTAGTGCAAAGTTATAGAATTTTCATTGTATAGAAAATAAAATAGAAAAGTGACTGAAATGAAATACGTAATTGAATGGACACTATCTATGAACTGTACATATCAAAATATCAAATCGACATTAAATGTTAAATGCAAATATGTAATTAGTAATTAATAACTAATTATTATTTATCATTAATAAAAATCACAAATTTTATAAGTGCCAACCCTAGAAAAGTAATTATATGATTTAGAATTGAAGAATGAAGATATGTTTTAATGAGGTCATTTACTCTTAATTAATATTGGATTAATATATAATGGGCACATCGAGTGGAAGTTAAATACAAGAACGAAGGATCAAAGTATCAAACCATCAGAGGTATGCACGTAAGCTGAGGTAAAATTTCCACCCAAGTGTTTTATTTTTATTTTTATTTTTGTGATGGGTTCCCGATCATCACTCCAACCTCTTTAGATTATAAAAAAAAAAAAATCTATCCGGCAAGAGAGGTTTTTTTTTTTTAATTTTGCACAATTCGAGTATGCTTCTTATAACGTAATCTTTGGTTGGAAATTCTATTTGTTAGAATAAAGAAGGGTTTTTAGTCCCTTGTTTAAAAACTTTATCTGATTTTAATTTGTTCATAAAATTATGTAATTTTCAACTTAAAACCTTATAATTTTAGCCAGCTATGAATGAAGTAAATGAATTGAAAGTTTCGGGTTTTTAAAAACATTTCTGACGTACATGACTGCAAATGAATGGTTTTTATTCTCCATATATATTTGTTTTTTTCTTTTTTAAATATGTATATTTGATTAACCCATTAAAAATGAGAAATTTGTGTTTCAGCAAAATCATCATTCTCCTCGTAAAGGTGTTGGTGAGAAGAAGAAACAAAGGAGAAAGCTATTAAGAAGGAGAAGAAAGTGGAAGAGAAGATACCCCTGCTACGGTTAGTCCACAATCTTTTCGCTTGTTAGCCAAATATCTGTAAATATTATTTATTTTATTTTAAATTTAAAAAAAAAACTTTCATCTGATCTAACTCATGTTTCAAAGTTGTATATTTTATATTAAAAACAATTTAAATTGATCAAATCTGTGAGATTAAAATATGATTAAATTTAAAATATGGATAGAACACAAGATATCCGGCCCTCAATGGGCCCAAAGGTTTTGAATGTTTCAGTTATTTTGGGGGCCCTGAAATTTCAACCCATTGTCTCATAATTCTGAAATATCTCAATATTTCCATATTGGCCCCCTGATCCTCTGATAATATTGGATGGAATTTAAAATTACAACTGATTATTTTTTTCCAGTTTTATCCACTTCTGTGACACTATCCATTTCTTTTGAAGTTACCATAATATGGGCCAAGTCGAGTATCAGGCCTCCAACAAACAAGAATTTAACCGCTCCCAGGCCATCTCGGACACTGAATCACTTGCAAGTATTGGCTCCCAACCCTACATCAATCTCCACAGTCTGAATCTCCACAGTCTGGTAAGTTTAACACCTGACGTAAATGTATTTTTCAAAACTGGGCCTGGATGTGTCATTTGGGTCTCGTCTTGTCTGATAAGGAAATCAAATTTGGATCAATGTATAGATCAGGCAGGAGCATATGAATAAATGTTAAAGAAAGTGTTTTTGTAATATTTAGAGTTAATCAGGCCAATCACTCAGTAGTCAGGGCCTAATATCTTCGATCAGTGTGATCAGATCCATTGAGCTGAAAACCGTACCCAAACTACGTATTTTTCGTTTGGACTTTAGTCCTCAGACCCAGCCCTGTTTGGATAGTTGGATCCTGCCTTTTCCACTGCTAATTTCTTATTGTAGCTTGACAACTCTCCAATTGCCTTGCAGAAAAAAGGTGAACCAGTAGATGGAAAGGTGGACTGGAAAGGGAGACAGGCCATAAAGGGAAAACATGGAGGGCTCTTCTCATCTTTGCTTGTACTCGGTAATTTGGGCTTCAAATAGGCTGAAATGGTAGAAAAAATTTAGCCCATTAAGGGCCTGAGACTTTGCATATCACAAACATTTAAAACTTAGGTTTATCCCGATTAAACAAAGGGCCCGACCCATTGTAAATGGGTTGGTTTAGTTGATTATTCTAAGCTCTGACTCAAGAAAAAATGGGTCTAAACAGGCCCTTGGTCCGATCCATCCATTGGATCTCTTCGCAATCCTGGATCCAATACTTGGACTCAGGAGTAAAAATCTCGGTATCGGCTGATAAATTTCTTTCTTAATTTTTTTTTTTACCAAAACCACCAAGATCGGTCGATATAGACGATATACATCGCCGATACATATCATCTCGGCCGAGATTATCACCCTTCTTGGACTGCATTCTTCTCCTTTTCATTTTGGGAGAGGAGAAAACTTCTATTATCATTTTATTTTACATCTATTTTTTTATTAACTAAAGGACTTTTGATTATGCAGCGACCTTCGGATTTCAGAACATGGCTGTTTTTGCATTTGCACTGAATCTTGTCACATATCTCAGCAGTGTGATGCATTTTAGCATAGCAGACGCCTCGAATTCTGTCTCGAATTTCTTGGGCACCGGTTACATTTTATCATTTTTTGTTGCCTATTTTGCTGATTCATATATAGGCAGATGTAAGACAGTCGGCATGTCGATATGCATCGTATTGTTGGTATGTATCTTTCTATCCATGATTTTTATGTTTGAGTAAAACTTATCCTTAAAAATTGGTTATTAAGAAAAATCTCATATTAGAAAGGTCCACTGACGATGTGGGGCTTTGCTAACACATCTCCTCAGTGTCAGTAGTACCCTTGCTCCGATATCATGTTAAATAATGAGTAGAACTCATCCTTTAAAACCAAATATTAAAGAGAAGGTGTCCGGGTCTTTGTAAACCTCACATTCAAAGGTCTACTGTCGATCTGGAACTTTGCGAACGTAAACAATGTTAAGATTGATGCTAAACAAGTCAAATTACAGTATGGTCTTTCAACCTAAATTCTTGTTTGTGTTCTTCCTGTACAGGGTTTTGTCTTGGTAACTTTCCAAGCTCACTTCCCGAATCTTAAGCCACCTCCATGCAATATCTATGCCAAAACTACCAAGTGTGAGAAAGTTGGAGGAGGCAATGCTGGAATTCTCTATATTGCTCAATACTTGATAGCAATTGGAATTTCCGGCGTAAGATCGTCGATGCCGTCTCACGGTGCAGATCAGTTCTACCGAAAAGACCCGAAGGAAGCAAAGCAAATGTCAAGCTTCTTCAATTGGATCCTACTCAGTGAGTCTATCGGAGGAATCATAAGTCTGATATTCATAGTTTGGATTCAGACTAACATAGGATGGGATTGGGGTTTCGGGGCCTCGACGCTTGCCATGATCATATCGGTGACAGTCTTCTTCACTGGAGTTCCAAGATATCGGATTCATGTTAACCAAAGAACCAATGACATGATTGAAATAATCCAGGTTTTGTCATTCTAGCTACCTATGAATCTGATAATGATGATGATGATATTCCCAGATCTTAATAAAAAAAATGTGTTGTATGAATAGGTTTACGTCGCATCATTTAGAAACAGAAAGCTTGATTTGCCACAAGACCCTGAGGAACTCTATGAGATGGATAGAGACCAGGAATCTGCTAAGGAATTAGAATTCCTACCTCATGGAGACACTTTCAGGTTCAATACTTTCATTGATGTTGCATGCTTGATTATTTTACTGTTTTTCTATTTTTTTTTAAATCAAAGTATCCACTCGTCTCACGTGACTAATTGTTGATTGAGAGAGAGAGTACGAATATACTTAGGACTCCTAATATATTTGGGACTCTGAGTGAGATTATATATATGTATTGTTGGAGCTGTAATTGGTCCGAATATACTTGGGACTCTCTCTTTCAATCAACACTAATTCTTGAGGCATGTGAGAACTCACTATCTACACACGCCGAGTACAAAACCCTTTTTATATCGAAGGATACTTGATTCCGAGACCTTCTACAACTAAAGGTGTGAATAGACCATTAAGCTAATCCCTGGGAGTTTAGTGCTTTTCTATTTCATCCAGACATGTGGGAAAAGATCTGATTCAGGGATTGATTGTTATTTCAGGTTCTTGGACAAAGCGGCAATCCAAACTTGGGACCCACCAAGCCCATGGAAGCTTTCTAGGGTTACCCAAGTAGAGAAAGCAAAAATCATTCTAGGCATCATCCCAATCTTCTGTTGCACCATCTTCATGAGCACTGGCCAAGCACAGCTCGCAACCTTCTCCATCCACCAAGGCCTAACCATGGACTCCCGCCTCGTCGGCAGCATCAAGATCCCGCCCGCATCCCTACCCATCATCCCCTTCTTCTTCTTGATCTTCTTGGTCCCTGCCTACGATCGCATCTTTGTACCCTTCGCCGGAAAGATCACAAAACTTCCCACAGGCATCACCTACCTGCAACGCATCGGGGTCGGTCTCCTCCTCTCGTCGGTCGCCATGGCAAGCGCCGCATTGATGGAGGTAAAGCGAAAGCAAACAGCAAAACAATATAACATGATCGACGCCGTCCCGACCGTCGAACCATTACCCATCAGCATCTTCTGGCTGTCCTTCCAGTACTTCATTTATGGTATATGCGACTTGTTTACCAATGTTGGGTTGTTGGAATTCTTCTATGCTGAGGCACCAAACGCATTGAAATCGATCTCTACTTCATTTCTCTGGCTGTCGATCGGAATCGGATACTTCCTCAGCAGTTTACTGGTTGAATTGGTGAATGAGGTAACTAGGAGAATTACAAAGAAACAAGGTTGGTTGGAAGGAAACAATCTCAATAGGCAACATTTAGAAAGCTTCTACTGCTTGATTTCCGCTGTCAGCTTCATCAACTTCTTGCATTTCCTGTTTTGGGCTCGACGATACAAATACAGATCTCTGATTAGCAGCCGTGTCAACTTCAGTAAAGAATAGCTAAGAAGAAGTATCACTTCAAAAAAAAAAACTTTAATGTTATAAAAATGTAATTGAGGAGAGTTGAGCTCATTTTTCATGATGCATTTGATCTGCCACGCCATTTTATTGTAGTTCCACAAATTTTACCGTTGAAATAAATATATGCTATTTTACAAATGACTGTTTTTGGTTAAACCTTAGTTACTTGGTTCTAAGTTTACGTGTTATGGTTCACTAATTCGTTGGATGAGGCTCATATAATTCATGTTCAGTTTGTCTATAATATATATTATCGGTTGGGTTTTTTTTTCTTCAATAAATTAGGGATATACAATTAAAATTTAAAAATACGAATGGGTCCCTCCTTCTAAATGACATACTCTCGACTTTCTATGAATAAAATGTGAAAAAAAATTAATATTCTATTATAAAAATGTAAATATCTAGGAAGGTATTATGCTTAATCTTTATCCAGCCATCTAAAACTAGTTATTGTTATCATTTTACGGCTGTTCTTCCTTTGAAAGAGTCTTTTCTTTTTCTGGTCCTCTCGAGCTTAGACCATGTCTTCCTTGTCTAAATCAGGCGAACAAAGCCAAGTATATGTAATTGCTTCTTCCTCCTTGGGCAGCTGCTCCCACCTTCACATTAGAGGGTCAGTTTCAGGCTTCCTCCCCTCTTGTGCAGAGCCTCGTCTCCGCCAAGAAAGTGGGGCCCACGGGAAGAGTGGAGCCTTTCACTCAGCATGCACAGTGGGCCCCTTTCAGGAAGCTTCTCTAGTTAGTGGGACCCAATAAAATCAGACTGGCCCTCTTTTTTTTTTTTTAAGTTGGTAAATAACAAATGCGGAAATCACAGCAGCAGTAGGGACATTCTCTTCACGTACTTTAGCACCTGTACATATATATACATTTCTCTCTCTCTCTCAAAAATGGGGATAAATGAGTATGAGGCCACCGATGAAAAGAAGGAGAAAATCGCAGAAGGAGTTGAACTAGTTCACAGATCTTGTGAAGGAAATTCAGATGATGAATCTCGTGAAAGCGATTTTCGTTCACCACCCTACCATCAGCTCAGCACTTTGGTAAGTTCAAACACAAACCACTCTTCTTTATAAAACAGAATGTGTGAATCCCATGTTACATGACACACCATTTCTTTTTAAGTTTGACGGTCAGGTGAAGATGCTTGTCTTATAAAAGGAGATCATGAGTTCATTTCTGGCCCAACTCTTCTAAATTACTTTAAACAAAATAGGAAATTAAAGATGGCAACACTACACAAAATATATGAAATTTCTTTATTATTGAAATTCACTGATTAGATTGCCATACAATTAAAATTTACTGGATAACATTATTGCTGGAATACATTTCAAATGGACTACACAACACCCCTTTATTTTATTTTTTTGAAATTGTTTATATATAAATAGATAAAGACACTAGAGCTACAGAAGAGAAAACAACTACAAAACAAGAGATAGAAGAACTAAAAACAACACCCCTTTATATAGATTTAGAAAAACACGTCTTCAGAAAGAACACACTCGTAAAGACACGTCTCTTGGAAAGACACATCCCTCTCAAAGAACACATTTATTTGAAAAGACACATCTCTTTCACAAGACACATTTCTTGAGAAACCAAAGGTTGCATTGGTTTGCAACTTTCAACATTTTCACGGGGTTACTCCCATCTAACTTACCCAGCGTGTCGATTGAAAAATTTACACATACTTTTGAATTTGTCTCACCTCTAATATCAAATGTATATATATATATATATATATATATCCCCTAATTTATATTATCTGACATATGCTTAATCGCTGCATCTTCTTTTTCCTTGTGGTCTCATCATCATCATCATTTTCTACTTCTTAAATTTGAGTTTTGAGCAACTTATTTTTCCTTTTCTCTCTTCATTTTGGATTTGACAAAGACAAGAATCCATTGCAGGACAAAGATGACGAGTTAGTCGAAGGAAAGGTAGATTGGAAGGGGAGACCTGCAATCAGGAAAAAACATGGAGGACTACATGTATCGATGCTCCTACTCGGTAATAAACTACTAAGTAATGTGGAGTGGCAATCGGTTAAATACAGAAAAATGAAAAAAAAACACAGATCTATTAGAGCATATTAAAAAATGGACTTTTTCATAGAGCATGAGATCAATTAAGGAGAAAATTTTGAAACAGCAAATTTATTATTAAAAAACATTTTATATGAATTTATGTTCTCTAATATCACATAATGACCTATGTCTTCAATTGTAATTCAAGAATCCTTTTGTTAAAAAAATATAATTTTATGAAAAATTAAAAAATTAGAAATGATATAAAGACCATATAAACTATATCAATTAAGTCATTTTTTCAACTCCTTACACATTTGGCATCAATTCATTAATTTTTTTTGCTAAAAACCCTCAAAATGAGGATGTTTTAGAGTATAAATTCAAATAAGTTGGTAAAAATAACTCCAAATGATAGAAACGAAAGAGACATGAGGTTGAAATATGGAAAAATCCTTTCAAATATGAATTCTTTGCTTCTAAACCTTCCTTCAGTCACACTCAATGTGAACTTGAAGTGAACATGATAAAATGAACCTTATTTCTAAAAACTAAAATAAAATAACTCAGGTTGAGTTGTATCAATTTAAATGTTTTTAAAAAATATATGACTTAAATTTAGATTTTTTTTTGTGTGTTGGGTCCAGTTGGATTTGTGGGGTTGGATAAGAAAACTCTACCCCTAGATCTGGGCTTAGGATAATTCGGTGTAGAACATTATAAGAAGTCACTAATGACGATAAACATGGGTTTTTATAAAGATTTATGCTTAAATATGAAATTTGAAAAATCTTGTCAACGTTTTCACTCGAAATCCTATTGATTTGAATTAATTTAGATAATTTGTCTAAAATTTTCGAGTTTTGACCTAATGTACTACATGAAAATTAGAAAATAACATAAATTTCATTTTTTTTTAAGTTCATTAAAGCAAAGGTTCAAATATCGACCGATACATATCGTATCGGCCGATATATATCGGTTTTTTAAGACCGAGTAATATCGGCCGATACGATAAGTATCGGCCGTACATACCGAATATCGGCCGATATGCATAAATATCGGTATTTAATTATTATTTTTTAAAACACCGATACGGTTTTTCACGGTTTTTACATGATTTTTCACGGTTTTTCAACGGTTCAGGTTTCACGGGTTCTCACGGTTTTTTGCGGTTTTTCACGGTTCCGATATCGGAGGAGAGAGAAATATACCGATATCAGAGGAGAGAGAAAAATATCGGCCGATATATCGGTTAAACCGATTTTTAAATCCCTGCATTAAAGCACTACTATATGTGAAGATAATAATTTTCTTTTATTGCTAGTTAAGATTATTTTAACATTGACAATACTCTATTATTACGCAGTAACCTTCTTATTTGAGAGATTAGCTGCTTTCTTTGTCGCTGTGAGCCTTTCACACTATCTGCAAAGTGTGTTTCATTTCTCCGTAAGTGGAGCAGCAAATGCAGTCACAAACTTCATTGGAACTAGTTATTTTGCATCATTTCCTATTGCCTTCCTTGCAGACACATATATAGGCAGATGCAGAACATTGGGTGCTTCAATTTGTATCACAATCTTCGTAAGTACCATTTCATTTACACAATATTATAGATATGGGCTTGAGATTTAATGGAGTTTTAATGAAAATGGATATTTAAATGGGTTAATGGATTTAAATAATAAGAAGGTGGGAAATATCTTGATGAATGGATCTGAAGGGTTGAATGATTAAAATAAAAGGAAAAGAAAGGGATGTAAATAAGGTGGAGTGGGTAAATAAAATAATAACAAAGGCAAAAAGAGGGTGTTGGGAATTGGGCAGTGCTCTGTTCTCACAAACAGAAACTGGGCGAGATGGGTGAAAGGATTCAGGCAAGGGGCTGTGGACGTTGGCGGAGGCGATTGGAGGGTTGAGAGAAGATTTGTCGCTGGGAATCAGATCTGGGTAACCGAGGGATGATGTATCTGGCGATGGTGTTAGGGGGAGAGAGAAGAGAGGGAAGAGAAGAGAGAAGAGAGAAGAGAGAGAAAAGCAGACAAAGATAGATGAAGAAGAGAAGAGGAAGAATAAGAAGTAGAGGAAGAAGAGATGAATGCAAACCCGAATCCACAAAAGACAGGAGAGGAAGAGATAATGGGAAAAATCTCAAATTTCGATTCAATTAATTAATACTATGATGATCTGTATTACAATCCCTAATAGGGTTTTATAGAAAACCCATAACATAAACAATAAAAAAAAAACAAATAAAACGAAATTAGAAAAACTAAAAAGAAAAATAAACCTAAATTAACTCAATAAAATAAAAATAGAAATTTCTTGGTTGAATTTCTATATTTCAAAAGACTAATCTTTTGGACTAGATATCTAGTCGAATAAATGATATCAGAGCATATTTTTAGGCCAACGCATGTTAATTCAAAGGATCTCCTAGTTGAACACTGGAGAGCCTCGTTTGAATGGAGGATTGTTGGACATCGAACACGTCCTACTTTGGTTGTGAAGGCGTAGATCTAAGGACTTATATATGATTTAGGTTACTCCACTTATCAGATTAATCTTTTGAGTTGGATATCAAGTCCTTACACAATTGTCCAAATGAGAACTTAGGACTTGTTAAACTTTGATAAAATACGAAATGATAACAAAAATTAAAATAAAGAAATACATGTTTATGTGTATATTAATTGTGAGCTTTCTTTCTTCTTCTTCTGCAGGCATTTATTTTGACAACCATCCAAGCTCATTATCCAAGTCTTAAGCCAACTCCATGCAATTCCTTGGATCCAAAAATTAAAATATGTGAACCCATTGATGGAAATGACTCCACATTTCTTTACATTTCATTATATTTAATGGCTACAGGAGTGGCTGGGATTAAATCTACTTTACCAGCTCAAGGTGCTGATCAGTTCGAGCACAAGGACCCTCAAGAAGCCAAGCAATTAACAAGCTTCTTTAACATGTTCTTATTCTTTGAGTGTATTGGAGGTGCGATTGGTCTCACTGTCTTAGTTTATGTTCAGAGCCACATGGGATGGGATTGGAGTTTTGGTCTCGCCGCACTTGGTTTGATCGTAGCTGCCCTCGTCTATTTTTGGGGAATCCCAAAGTACCGGATACAACCCGTTCAGAAAGATAATGCCTTTATTGAAATATTGCAGGTTTGCCATTCTATCATCAACTATCATCTGTCACAACGATTTTTTACAAGTACGTTCAGAGTTAACCTAGTAAAATTTCGAATCAGTTTGAGTTTTGAAATTTCTCCAATATATTGCACATAAATATAATATGGACTGAGATTACGGTTATGTTGTAGTTGCGAAGAAGTGTCACATTAAAAATATAGAGGGAGATTTCAGAATTTATAAAAGACTTGGGTCACTCTACATATCAGGTTAGTTTTTGGGTCGGATACTCAGTTCTAACAAGTGGTATCAGATTCAAGTCTCAAACCACTTAATAACTACTTAATGTGGACTCAGGAGATCATCCATATAGACAGGATGGTGGGCCTCGTTCGAGTGGAAGATTGTTGGAGCTGCAAAAAAGTCACATGTTAAAAATGTAGAGAGAAATTTAAGAATTTATATAAGACTTTAATCACTCCACTTAATAGACTAGTTCTTTGGATTGGATACCGATTTGAATAAATTGTAAATTGAATCATGAGCATTAATAAAATTTGAACAATGAGATATAATTTGGTAAAAGTTAATTATCTATGTCAATATTAAAGAGATAAGATAGATAATTCAATTGATAATTGGGTGTGAAGATTGATGGTCTTTGGTATACGCTTATCCCCAAGTTTCATGCAGGTTTATGTTGCAGCCTTCCGAAACAGAAAGCTGGCGCTGCCTCAAAATGCCAACGATCTCTATGAGTTAGATAAAGAGAAGGAATCTAACAGGGATTTAGAATTTATTCCTCGTGGAGATACTTTTAGGTTTGATACTAATGTTTTTATAACTTTTCCTTTTCTTTGAAAATAAAAGCTGAGCATAGGGTTGTTCATTGGCTCAAACCGGCCCAAATATGACTGAAATCCATTGTAAATGAACAAATTTGAACATGAGCATTAGTCTAATGGGCCACTCATTTTTTAGCATGTTTATTAAATGAAAGAGCTTAGGCTTAATAATGAAGGGTTAGTTTGATACTTAAGACGTTCGTTTCATGAAACGAGGCCTTGAGTTTAATTCACATTCAAATTCTCTAGGCCACTTTTAATGGGGTTACATCCTATCGATTTGTGCGGATTTTGAGGTTTATATATGCTTATGGGATAGTCTCATCTCTAATGTGAGGTGGGGATATCTTTCTTAAGAAAAAGGGCTTTGGACATTTAACTAGAGCTTTATATAAAGAATGTGTCTTTTCAGCCGATTTAGCTAAATATATATTGAGAATACTACATTTTTCAACTTTTTCAGGATCTTTTCAAATCCTTGTTCAACTTTTTCAGGATCTTTTCTACTCCTTTGTTCAGCTTTTTCAAGGCCTTTTGAGTCAAGAATATATTGATGGGATATTTTGAGCGTATACAAGGAATTCCCATATAAATGTAAACAATTACATAATATTACTATATTAAGCCCATATATAGAATTAATACCCTATCTCACTCAAAAGGAAAAATCATCTCATCGAAACCTAGTATTCCATCTTAAAATGGGCTTTAAACTCACTTTGTCCAATATGTTAATCTATCCAAATTGGTGGGCTTAGGCTTTTACCTGAAAAAAGCTGAGACTACAAATGGGTTCAGGCTTTAGCAAAGGAAAGGCCAGCCTTAAACTGGGCCCGTGAACAACCTTAGCTAAGAAGCATTTGATGAATATGATGAGATGATATTGTTCAAACTTCAAACAGTGGAACATCAACTTTCTTTTACATTCCATTTTCTGCATCCAAGTGATTTTAAGCTTCTAATCAAGAGAATGTTCAATTCAGGTTCCTAGAAAAAGCAGCAATTCGGAGTTCGGATCCATCCCCCAGCAAATGGAAGCTTTGCAGGGTGACCCAAGTAGAGAATGCAAAGATCCTTCTCGGCGTGACGCCGATCTTCTGTTGCACCATTATCATGACCACAGGCCAGGCCCAGCTGAGCACCTACTCAATTCACCAAGGCCTGACCATGGACACGCGCTTTTTCGGATTTACGATCCAACCTGCATCCCTACCGATCATACCGACCGCATTCATTCTCATAACTCTCCCCATCTACGACCGAGTATTCATTCCTTTCACTCGGAAGATCACCGGACTTCCAACAGGCATCACCCATCTGCGACGCATAGGAGTTGGCCTATTCCTCTCATCACTGGCCATGGCTGGTGCCGCACTGGTGGAGATAAAGCGCAAGAGAACAGCAATAGAAAATGGTATGGTCGATGCGAGGCCGGTACTCGAACCGCTACCGATTAGTATCTTCTGGCTGTCTTACCAATACTTCATATATGGCGTGATTGACATGTTTACGAATGTGGGGATGCTTGCATTCTTCTACGATGAGGCGCCTAAGTCGTTGAAATCAATCTCTTCTTCTCTTCTTTGGGTTTCGCTCGGAATCGGCTACTTCTTCAGCACTGTATTGGTGAAGTTGGTGAATTCTGTGACCGGGATGACCCACGACGGAGCATGGTTGGGGGGAGACAATATCAACAGGTTGTATTTGGAAAGATTCTATTGTTTGATTGCTGTACTTTGCCTCATCAACTTCTACTTCTACCTCTTCTGCGCACACCGGTACAAGTATCGATCCTCACTGAGCACCCATGGAAATGCCGGTGGTCACTGAGACATTATGCCCTCTGCTCTTTTTACTTTGGTTGTATAATTTGTACAGGAGAAATGTCTCTACTTACTAGGGTTTCATGCGTTAATAGTTTAATAAAAAAAATATACAAAAATGTCTCTACTTACTGGGGTTTTTTGAGACGTTAAGTTTTCCTATCCCACATTAGAGGTGAGACTAATCAAATGGACACGGGTAAACCTCTCAATTCATAGACACCTATTAACTTCCATGCAACTCTCTTTATCCAATTTAATCAAATGTATTTAAATAAAGAAACCACGATACAACAAAATTCTAGTAGTTGCGTATTATAAAAAGATACGAACAATTTCACTATATTTGAAAATAAGGCTACAAAAGTGCTTACTCTCTTGTACATCTCGCAATTATAGACATAATTTATCAATTTTGTTTCATTTCAGTCAAAATGATCAAGAAATACCCAGCTGCAACCATGCCCTTCTGATTGGCGTAATACAGATGGAGAAAGCCAAAAGCCTCTTGCATGTGTACACAGATTTGATTCTTTTCCACTCCAAAAATTGCAGATGGACCCACCTTCAAGATACCTTTAGAATATTATAAATTATTATTATTAAATAATTATTTTTGGCAATTTATTATTGACATGTACATAAAAAATACAAAAAGGTCATTCCACAAAAAATTCTAAGGGTAGTAAATATGTTATAAAAGACAGAAGAAAAAGCTAGAAAAGGAAAAGTTGGAACAAACACAAGGCTCCAAAAGCATAAGATGAGCATGAAAATTAAGCAATAGCCATTGGATGAGATAAAAAACAAAAAAAGGCTTTGATTCCCTTCTTTTCCCATTTGTCAAAAATATCAGTTATAATCGGTGATTAGAAGTATAGAAATGTTTTTTAATTGTGATTAATTGCCCCATCTAATTAAAGGTCACATCATTCACATGTTGTTTTGAGGATTTAATTCAGTGGGCCTCACTTTGCATCAGGGAAGGTCCAAAGAAAGCTTTCTTAGATGGATGCACAGGTGCAATTTGGGCTGAATGTAATTTCATTCTACATGAAAAAATTAAAAAAAAAAATCAGAGATTGGAGTTGATTTGAGATTAGAGAGGATTTTTGGCTTTAGGTTTTAGGGTTCTAAGGTATTATAATCAAATTTTAATTTGGGCTAGGTCGGACTGGGCTTTGTATATGAAAGCCCATGTTTGGCCTGGAAATTTGAATTTGCATCTCAATGATCGCAAGTCGCAACATATTTGGAAGTTGGCATAATTTAATTGGGCCATGACAGACAACTTGCATGACCACATCACCTCCTTAAAACCTCCAAGCAAGTGAGTACGTTACGTCCTTTTTCCTCAGTTGAAGCTGGAGAAAGGAATATCCTGTAATACAAGAAAATAATTGGAAAATGGAGGCTACTATTGACAATAACTTAGGCATTGGGTCTATTAATTTAAGTGTTGATGGATCTATTACAAAGATTTTTTGCTGAATATATGACCATAAAAAAAATTATTGAACAATAAAAATAAGTCATATTGTTTAAACTCTTCGAAATTTAAACACATTGAGTTATTTGTTTAATAAAAAACTTTGTGTCTTGTAAACACGTGGCTTAATTGACCCGATCAAGTTGATTTTTGGATAGACCTTACACCTAGATATGTATTGCAATGTTATGTGCTATGGTGGTGCATCAGCCATGATTGTATTTTTTTTCTCATTCCATAAAAAAACCCCACCGGTGCTTTATCTATCAAGACTAATATAGTGATTACCATTGGAAAGTCTTCACACCCATTGTTGGGTGTGATGTAAAATGGACCATATTAGTAGGAGATCTGCAAAACTTCACCTCCATCTAATTATTCTTTCCCTTGATCATAAACTTTCTGACATCGATGATTTATATTCATTAGAATATAAATGGCAAAGATTACATGGGGAAAATAATCCATTGTCGTTCAAACTTCGCATATTCTATATTCATATATTTATCTATCGAAGATAATAAATTATACAAAACTTATTATTCATTTAATAACAAGTCTCGTTAGAGAGTCTCGTAACTCTCGACTCAAGCACTGTCTTTCCCTTTGTCTCCCTTATAGTGTCTTGTTTGACTTCTTCAATGGAATCTCTTCTCCTCAACCGGCTTTATGTAAAACTAACCACTGATCATCAAATGATTGCAACACAGCAGAAGTTCATTATTTTCGTTACCATCCAAACACCAAAAAACATTCAGAAAAGGGTTATTTCATGTAGAACTTTTCCAAATTGAGGGGTGCTTGACAGCTTGAATCTTATATATACCAAGCTTGGTCTCTTCTCAAGCTCCATTGCCTTTCACTCGTATCAAAACCATGGTATTTCCCCTCTTTGATGATATGTTAGAGCCTTCTTTTTTCTTCACCATTTCAGTTCTAACATTTCTCTAATGGCAATGCAGGAGAAATTTGAGCTGTTTGAAGTTGAAGGAAAGGTGGATTGGAGAGGAAGACAAGCCATCAAAGGAAAACATGGCGGACCCCATTCATCTTTACTCGTACTTGGTAAATATATAGATGCATACGCTTGTTCAGAGACTTAAACTCGGCTTGAATTCGTAGTAAATGAACGGGTTTGAAAACATATATTTGCTTTTTAGCTTGTTCAACCACATGTTATATGTTGATATAAATAGTGGGCTTGGGATTTAGCCTTAAAAACCCCGACAGGCTGCAGGGATACGCAAGCTCTGATATTAGGAAGAAACTCGGGTTTGGGTAGAGAACTTGTCCCAAATGAGCCCATTAACAGGCCCATGAATGTGTGTTATATCCATCTCGCACTTGATCTTCTGTTAATCTATCCTAATGTGAATCAAATTGCTATTGATCATGCAGCGACCTTTGGGCTCGAGAACATGGCTATGTTTGCGCTTGCAGTGAACTTAGTGACATATTTAAATGGAGTGATGCATTTCGACATAGCCGATGCGGCCAATGTGGTTACAAATTTCAGTGGCACTTGTTATATGTTATCGATTGCAGTCGCATTCCTAGCAGATTCATACATAGGCAGATACAAAGCTGTAATCTATGCGGCATGTATCGAGTTCGTGGTATGTATTGCTGGTCTACGTTTCTATTTTTTACAGTTCAAACATGAATTGCAGCAGAACACACCTGAATTCAGGATGCAACCATCAAGAACAATGATCTGTATATGTTTCCATCGTTTGAGATTCGAAAGTCCGTGGATCAGCGAATGATAGCCCATGTAGGGATGCACCTTGGCTGGGCCTAAACCAAATCCTCAAAATAAGACATAAGCAGTTCAGGTTAGTTGACCCAGGTTCATTCCTTGTTCTTTTTCCAGCTCAAAATATTAGGCCCAATTTCAATTCAGATCAAGCTGGGCCTAATTCAAGAAAGTCCAAATTTTAGGACCAAAATCCTGAATTTGAGCCAAAATTTATAAAGATTTCATTTTCTTTAGTTAATATTCTGTAGAATATAACGTTTATGTAACATATAAAAATATATTTCATACAAATAACACAAACATACCTATTCTGGACCCAGACAGCCGCAGCAAAAAAAACGTGCATATTCATGTCAAGTTTGAATCTCGCTCAGGTCTAACAAATACTAGCCGGTCTGGGCTTGGGTTTTGACAATTCTGGTACTCTTGGGCTTGGTCAGGCTCAGTCCTTAAATGACAAATAGGGGTCTAGGCTCTGGTTGTCATAAAACTCGGCCCAACCTGCCTGGCATAATAGCCCATGTCTTGGGTATCATTGACGCAAGAATAGGGTGAAATATGGGTCAAGTTTTAACCCGACCTGCATGATCCGATCTGAGAAATCAAGTAGGTTGGATTTTACATTTTTAAAATTAGGTTTGAGTTGGATTGAAAAAAAAAATTGGATAAAATTCAGGTTAAGTTGGGTCAAGCTTTTTTAAAACTGACTCAACCCACTCAAAAATTTAATATAGCACTCGGGTTGAGTCGGGCCAGCATTGGAGTTGAGTTGGGTCTGGTTGAATTTAGCAATTCGGATTGGGTCAGGCTGGATTCAATAACTTTTCTATGGTTTAGGTTGGATTTATTAAAATCCGGCCCGACCCTCCTGAGTTTCAGGCTTATATCTTCCTTTGTTGATTGGACTTTCACTGATCCATTGGCATTTTTTTTATGAAAAATAAAATGTGTGCCCAATGATCCACAGACGATAATCAATGAAATTTTTTGGTCAATCTGTTTGGGAAGGGACTAATTTCCATCAAATTTATGTATTCTCCTAATTGTATATTGTTGTGATCATTTACAGGGAATAGCGTTGCTAACATTACAAGCTCACTTTCCTAAACTCACGCCGCCGCTGTGCAATGTCTTTGACCCAACTTCAAAATGTGAGAGAGTTCATGGAAACAACGGGGCTCTTCTCTCTTCGCCTCACTGTACTTGATTGCGGCGGGTACTGCCGGAATAAAAGCTGCACTGCCACCCCACGGTGCCGACCAGTTCGACGAAAAAGACCCACGAGAAGCTCGACAGATGTCAAGTTTCTTCAATTGGCTCTTGCTCGCCGTATGCATTGGAGGTGCAATTAGTCTGATATTCATAGTCTGGATTCAGACCAATAAAGGGTGGGATTGGGGCTTTGGAGTCTCCGCAATCTCCATATTCTTAGGATTGATTGTATTCATGGCTGGAGTTCCAAGATATCGGATACATATTTATAGAGGAAGTAACGCCATCACCGAGATTATCCAGGTTGGTTGATGTCATTAAAATTTAGTACATTAATATCAGTTAATTGGTAGATTTTTCTTTACAGGAACATATTATCCATTGCTTTATCATGCATGACAGGTTTATATAGCAGCCTTCCGAAACCGAAAGCTTCAACTTCTAGAAAATCCTCAGGAGCTGTATGAGATTGATAGAGACAAGGAATCTGCCGAGGAAGTAGAATATCTGCCTCACAGAGATATTTTCAGGTTCGATAAATTCATTTTTGCATTGTATTTATTTTCTTCTATAAATATCTTTTACCCTAATGACCCACACAATATTATCCACTTTGGATGCACACAGGTCTGCACAGCTTTACATTGGACCTAAGCTCAACTCTTGGTCCAAAACATGTTTGGGGTTAGCTCCCTCATATAAGCCTCCTACAAAGCACTGGGCAATGTGGGTCCCTTTTTCTACACCCACGCACCAGACCAGCTGCCTTCCATCTATTTTTTTCCAGCTCAACGCAGTTTGGGCTCTGCCATCTGGGCTGGGGCATCACACCTACACTAAAATATATAATCTAAATGAGAAAAAAAAAAGGAAGTTGAATCAAAATCGCAATAATCATCACTAATTGTCCTAGGTGATTGTGATTAGAAACTCGAAAATGGATGGTTATTACATATATCATTGAGTGTCTTCTACTTCAGGTTCCTAGACAAAGCTGCAATTCAGACTACAAAATCGCAATTTGATCAATCGAAACCGCAAATTCCGAGTCCATGGAAGCTTTGCAGAGTCACCCAAGTTGAGAATGCAAAGGTCATTCTTGGAATGATGCCAATCTTCTGTAGCACCATTATCATGAGCACATGTCTAGCACAACTCCAAACATTTTCGATCCAACAGGGCTTGACGATGGACACCCGCATCAACCACCTCAAGATCCCACCAGCATCCCTTCCGATCATCCCGGTTGCCTTCTTGATCGTCATCATCCCTGTCTACGACCGCATACTTGTCCCGTTGGCCCGAAAACTCACAGGCCACCCAACGGGCATCACACACTTGCAACGAATAGGAGTGGGCCTAGTTCTCTCCTCCATATCCATGGCCATAGCTGCAATCATAGAGGTGAAGCGAAAGAACGTTGCGAGAGGCCACGGAATGTTGGACGCCATCGCCGTGCTACAACCGCTGCCCATCAGCATCTTGTGGTTGTCTTTCCAGTACTTTGTTTTCGGGATCGCAGACATGTTTACATATGTAGGATTGCTGGAATTCTTCTACTCAGAAGCACCTAAAGGATTGAAATCCATCTCTACTTCATTTCTTTGGTGCTCAATGGCCCTTGGCTACTACTTCAGCACCATATTGGTGCAATTGGTGAACCGGGCGACGGAGGATATAACTGCGAGTCGAGGTTGGCTGGCCGGAAACAACCTCAATCGCAACCACTTGAATCTTTTCTACTGGTTGCTTTCTATACTTAGCCTAATCAACTTCTTCAACTACTTGTTTTGGGCCAGATGGTACAAGTACAGGCCTCAATCCCCCGCGATTAGCGGTGTGAATGGGAAGGTATGATTTTGATGTTTGGGTTTGCTCTATTTTCCAAAACTGGAATGTTGTTGTTTCAATTCATGTATGTGATGAAGATGAATGTGTAATGTTGTTGTTCCAAAATTTCGCATTATTTATTTATTTATTACTTGTTTTTTACAGTATAAATTCTAAGAGGCCAATGATATGAGAAACCTAAATTTCCAGGCCTACTTTCAGGCGGGCCAAGCGAGGTTTCAAGCCTTCCTGAGCCTGAGCCTGAGCCTGGGCCTCATTGCAACTAAAGGGATCAAGCCTGAGCATGGACCAAGGTTTACTCGAATTAGTCAAATGCCCAAAATAATTCAATCAGATTGGCCACTCTCCATCAACATCTCTAAATAGAACTTGGAATTACAAATATGGACATTTGCGATCAGGCTTTTGTCGAATCTAAAATTGATTCTTTGAGATAATAATGGGAAAAACGAGCCGTTAGAAAGGGCCTGAAAACCTACAGGCGCATTTTTAGGACTTGAGTTGGATTTGAAAAAATTAGGACCTGCTTGGGCTATATCTAGGCTCC
The DNA here is from genome assembly GCA_022113865.1 of Chimonanthus praecox. Classification (NCBI taxonomy): domain Eukaryota; kingdom Viridiplantae; phylum Streptophyta; class Magnoliopsida; order Laurales; family Calycanthaceae; genus Chimonanthus; species Chimonanthus praecox. The sequence continues at coordinate 1,270,014 of CM039087.1, read as the reverse complement.
CCATTTAGACACGACACTTTCTGCCAGCAGTCACCGATTTTTTTATTTTTCGCTGGAAATTACGATTATGCCCCTTCTGCTCGGAATCGACCGATCGATTCTCCGGGGCATCATAAATCAATCGATTGAATGCGATTGATTTTCTTTGTAAACACCAGCGGAAGAAAGCAGAATCAATCGATTGCTGCATCAATCGATGATTGATTCTGTTAATGAAAATTTATGCTACACTAAAATTTCCTAACTTTAAAGTTATTTTTTAAGTACTGTGTATTTTTAAAATTTCTCAAATTAAATATTCGGACTAATTACGATAATTTGATAAAAATACTTTAAGACTTTAAGGTCTTTTGACACTCCCAAATGCTTAAAACAAAGTGTTTTATAAATAAGGATATCTCTCGACTGTACCAAAAACACATTTAAGAGTGTCAAAAGACCTTTAAGTCTTAAAGTATTTTTATCAGGTTATCTTAATTAGTCCAGATATTCAATTTGAGAAATTTTAAAAAACTGTGTATTTTCAAAATTTCTCAAATTTAATATCCGGACTAATTACGATAACCTGATAAAAATATTTTAAGACTTCAAGGTCTTTTGACACTCCTAAATATGTTTTCGGCACACCCTAGGGATACTTTTATTTGTAAAATACTGTGTTTTAAATATTTAGGAGTGTCAAAAGACCTTAAAGTCTTAAAGTATTTTTATCAGATTATCGTAATTAGTCTGAATATTTAATTTGAGAAATTTAAAAAATACACAGTACTTAAAAAATAACTTTAAAGTTTTAAAGGAAATTTTACTGTAGCATAACTTATCATTAACAGAATCAATCGATCGATTGATGCAGCAATTAGCAATGGATCGATTTCTTCCATTGATGTTTGCAAAGAGAATCAATCGTACTCGATCGATTGATTTATGATGCGCTGTAGAATCGATCGGTCAATTCCGAGCAGAATGAACAGAATCGTAATTTCCAGCGAAAAACAAAAAATCGGTGTCTAGTGGCAGAAAGTGTCTGTCTAAATGGGGAGCCCTATATATAAGTCCGGTCCTATAGTTCTAACAGAGGGGTCCAATCAGATTTAGACTAATTGACTTGAGACTGGGCCCTGCTCATCTATGTTGCACTCCTACTTCTAACCAAGGGTTGAAAATTCAGCTCATCCTAATTTTCAGCTCATCCGAATTTTCGGCCGATATTTCTTCTCAACTGAGATTTTACTCTCTCCTCAATTTTTTTTTTAAATCTCAGTGGCTTTTTTATTTTGAAAAAAATCATTTAAAAATATAAAAAGACTGTTTTTTTTATAAAAAAAAATACAAATATTGGCCGAGATATCGACTGGACCCCACCGATATTTGTTTTTTTTTAATATAAAATAAAAATTGGCCGAATTTTTTTATCTCTGACCGATACTATAGGTATCGGCTGAGATATCTTGGTCGTGAAAATCCTGATATTTTGACCCCTTCGTCTAGCTTTCAAAACCAACAACAATGGTGAAATGAGGCAACATTGCACAAGGTTGTGATTTTTGCAGTAGGATTTATCGATTTGATGCTTGAATTTTCTGTTACAAACTCATCCATGCCAATGTAGGCATGTTTACATCCTATTAAGTAAATATATAAATCATATTTTCTTGCAATAATGTGTACTAGAGCAAATATAATTGAAGATTAAATCCCAACAGTCTCCATCATATGATGTTCATCTCCGTCTTCATAGTTGCGCAAGGCGGCGAATGTCTACCGGATGAGCATCGGAAGGAGATTGAGCACTGTAAGCTCTCTGAGCAAAGATCACATTAAAAGCCTCAGTTGGATGAAAAGCATCCCAAAATATGTGCTGATCTCTGTTCTGGCATGGTGTTTGGAGAGGAAGACATGTAATTTGACCATTATTTCTTCCAACTCCACAGCATCCGGTATTCGTCACAGTAAATCCTGTGAAGAAGAAACAAAGATCATCCAAATTGAAATGAACCCAACTAACCTAATATCTCTAATAAAGATTGAAAAAAATGAAACCGGGTCATGTCGATAATTACCGTAAGATGAAGCATGCTGTACGATATCTTCGAAAATTCCATACCCATTTATGTAGGTAAATTTTGCACCATTTAGGTTGTTGTTGAAATCGTCGACTAGGGATATAATCTTAGAGTTGAATATTTGGATTGCGCTGTTGATCCCGTCGACGCATGCGACACCATTAGAACTATGTTGAGCTAATTCGCTCGGACTGCAACCGACCTGCCCTACTGCAAATATGGCTACTTTCCTTGCTCCATAATTGTACAATGTCTGTCGAAGTAGAGCAAAAAATTAAGCTGTTAAGCATGTATTAAGAGAATTTTCCACAATTTAATGCATTTTAGGATAATTTGGGGAGAAAAAAAATTCAAATGTTAAGTAAGGTTAGAAGTAGACACTGACTCTCAGTTGCTGTGAATATTGTTGGATGAGGATGTCTGCGTACTCCTCCGGTGTGTATTGGCTGCCGGTTGAGTAAAAAGTAGGCATGAAATAGTTGTTGAGGTAGTCATTACTACCCATTCCAACATGGTAAATGCATTGGCTTAGGTAATTACCAGCTGAATCTTCATCTCCCAAAATATTTACTACTTGTTGAACTGTGTTAATGTAATTCGTCAGCTGTCCATCCATGGTAATTCGAGCGCCCTGTTATGATGAGAGAATGAGCAAGCTTAGACATCTAAAGATTGAAAAGAAAGAAACCATGATGCAGTGAAAAACACTGGCAAAGACACAACAAATGTACAAAAAGATTTAAGTGGCGTTTAATTCCACGAAAAGATGAGAGCAACTTTAATATCTTCAAAAGCAAAATTACACGAGTGCTTTCAAGAAGTCTACTTTGTGAAGCGAGGTCTTCAGTTTGATTCACTCTCAATTTGAATGGATCACTCCCCATAAATTTAATCAGTGTGTGTGTGAATCAGAATTTTTATATATATTCTTAGGATTAGCCTCACCTCTAATATAAAGTGGAGATATCCGTGTTATCCAAAAACAAAAATTCTTTTTAGAGTCTGGATAATTATGTGAAATTGTACTTCTTGAATATTAGTGTATTATTAGGTTTAGAATTAAGATGAATAGCTAATTACCAATTGTCGCCCGGTTTCTTCTCTGATTCCAGCAGCCGCTGATGCAAAATTCACACCGGTGAGAATCTCTCGGCCTCTTACATTCGCATAAGGTGGAATGAAGTAATCAAAGCCCAAGAGTTGAGCTGCATCCAAAGAAAATCCGTGAAAACTATTTATGACTTACTAAAGATGATGAGATGATATATTACTCTCCCTTTCTCAATTTAGTTGTCTTATTTAGATTTGAAATTGTTTCAAAATAGTTGTCTCATTTATATTGGAGTAGTATAAAGTGTGTTGAAAATAAATGAGATCACATGAAATGCTAGCTTTATATAGAGAGTTTCTTAAAAAATACAAATATTTCAAATCAGACAATTAAAATGGGACGGAGGGAGTATATATCAAAATTCTATTATTTGAAATTATTATTTTGAGTTCTACTCTCTATTTAACATAATCAAATCATAAGATAGTTTACTATTTATCAAAAAATAACATTTTTAAACATTATTTGGCTCCTCCACATTGAGCTGATACACCCAACCAATTAGTTCTCAAATTTTCTAGTTCTATAGCACTAAAAAATTTATAATGCCGCCAATTACATTAGGCCATGTATATAGAATTGCAGATGATTCAATCATTATTAATTAACAATTACTTATAAAGGTGAATTGACCACAATAAACATAACATGTCACCTCCTATGATTAATGGCACCACCAATTGTCCAATGCTACAACACTAACGTAAAAGTTAAATCTTATATTATTAATTTTTAATACAACTTAATCTATACTTTAAATCAGAAATTTAAATATCAATCGAAATGATATATATTAGCCGATATCAATTGATATTAATAATTTAAAATTTCAGTTGAGATATAAGTCGACATCCAAATATCGATCGACATCTAAATTTTTTTTTCCCTTGATCCAAATTTTACAAAGCCCAAGGATTTATGAGTAAAAATATAGAACCAGCTCCAAATCTAGAAACTAATTAATGTTGCACATGCATCGAATTGGGCGGTAAATGCAATCACTACTCACAGAAATGGTTCTGTGTTCAGTGTCTCACGTCGGTGTGTCGGGTATTATGTTGCCCGCCTTATATGGGGCTCACGTGGAATGCATTGATTGAAAAATTCCATCTTCAATTGTGGACGTCACCAAAATTAAATTAATTAATTATATTTTTTAAATATTATAGAACTTAAAATTAATTGAAAAATCTTTAAAATATGATAAAAAAAATAGTTTCATAAGTTCAATTAGAATAATTATTAATAAGTCTCATATTTAAAAGTAAAAACATTCAAAAAAAACCTAATTGTATGATTCATATAAGCCTTACACCCTGTTTATTATCATGTCGGTTAGATTATGCATATCTATTATTTAATGAAAAATTTTAAACTTTTTAATATTAAATATTTTTCAATGAAGAGCGGTTATATAAGATCTAACTTTATTATAATCATGTTTCTTACACTTCATCATCTCCTTTATACAAAAATATAAGTACTATATAATAATTATGATAATAAAAAAGATTTTATTTATGAAAATTTTATATTGAAACTAACTTTTAAATGAATTTTAGATTTTATAATTTATATAGTTGAGTGTGATATAAATAAGATCATATGATTACAGTATTATGAAGGTGTACCCTAACTAATCATCTTTTCCATGATTTTCAACTTATAAGAATCAATAATTTATATTATTGAAATTTAAAATGCTAAAATTATATTATTTAAAATATCGATTGATGATGAAACCCTACATACTTCATATCAATTTAATCATTTATTCAATAAATCCAATTGTATAGAACTCATAATCTATTTGATAGAAAAACTCATCAGAAAGTCTCAATTGGAAAGTCTCACTAACCCAACTCTATATGAAGCCAATAAACTAATCATTGTAATCCGGTTAACAATAATCAGTGTGAATTTTTAATTACCATCTTGATAATGAATTATTTGCTAAAGTTAAAAAATAACACTTAACAACTATTTATTAATTTAAATATTAATTAAAAATTAACACTAATTTTTATAAATTAATTTACTGTGGATAATTTGACAAGATACTAGCTTATGATAATAATAATTTCAGCCTCGTTAATTCTCACATGTGTCCAACTTCTATTTTCTACCTAACATGCATGTGCATGGCTGCAATGCATGATAGTGTCGGTAGCAAAATAAAAGCACACAGTAAGTCCTGCATGTTGAATAAATTTCATTCTGAAAATAATTTTAGAATTCTCATTAAATGTCTATTATTATTTTCTCTACCAGAAATTTCTATTAATACTTTGATCCAAGTTAAATTTCTGCAAATGGAGCATTAATGATAAAAAGTAAGTTGGACATGATCTTCATCACAAAGTTGCAGAATGTTACGAGGCATCAAATGTTAGATACAATTGAAGCAGATTGAGTTTAGCAGTTGGATCCTCACCGATGACATCCGTCGTCGTGCGACCGTTGGAGAACCTTCCGGTAGGACCGCCGGGGAAGTCTATCCCATACGGTAGGTAAGTAGCTCTAGCCAACGATGCAATCCCGTTGTTGTTGCCGTTATCGATCAGTGAATCACCGAAGATGAAGTAGCATGGAACTTGTGGGTCGGATTGGGCCACAATCAACAAATGGGTCATCAAAAACAGGACCCAAATTGCTCTCATTTGGCTGAGGACACTGGCCATCATCAAATCAAAGAAGAGAGTAGGAAAGTTACGAGGAAGAATGACAGAAAGTGAGCAGAGAAGGGCCAGTTCATGATAAAAATAAAAGCAAAGATTGAAATATATATAGAGAGAGTGTGAGTGTGAGAGCAGAGAGCAGAAGTAGATGATGGGATAGCTTTTACAGTTGAGAGAGTCGGTCGATGCATTAATTTTAGGCAGATATAACGTGGATTACAAAAGAAGAGAAGCATTGAATTCTCTTGATTCGGTAAAGGCATGACAACCCATTCCTTTCATTGGGTTGTGATAAAGGATATTAAAAGTTTTAATAACTATACCATAAATCATTTACATGTTACCGGTTGTCTCCTGCTTTCTGACTTAACTTTGGTGTGTCCTAGGAGTAATGAGCTCACTCATAGGAGTTTTACGTTAGGTATCTCACGGTTTCCCACACATAAATTTAAAAAAAAAAAAAAAATCATTTACATGTTTATAAAAAGATGAATTCGGTTTTCTTTATTATTAAAGTTCTTTATGTTTTATGAGTGGTTGTTGTTAATTTTCTTTTTTAAGACGGGTATTCTAATTTCACTTAAAGATGAAATTAATCTCATGAATATATGTAAATCTTTTAATCTACACGTACTAGTTAAGTATATTGAGAGTAAATTCATGGGAAGTGGTGAAAGGATTAAACTGAATTGAAGTCAAAACATCATCTCATGAGGCGGACGTCTTAACCCGTCAAACCAACCCCCTCCGATTAAATAATGGGAAAATGATTATGATGATTAACGATATTACCTATCATTATCGTCATTTTTATTATTATAGAATTTTTCTATATATCTCTGCTTAGAATTTTTAAGTTTTACCCCTCCACTATGCTCTTTAATAAACTGTTTTTGTTACTATATTGTGTCTTTTATTATCCCTTTTCTTGAAGTTTTTATTAACTTTTTTATCTTAGTCTACCTTGTAACTTTTCAATTCATCTAACAGGATTATTTAGAGGCTTATCTCTATTCATTAAAAACCAACTCAAAGGACTCTCCCTCATTTTCTCTTTGTCACCGACAATTTTGTTGGTGTTGTCATTTTTAAAGTCTATCTTTAAATGTTACTCTGCACATCTATTGTAATATACATTTATTTTATTTTGGAACATCTGTATGCAACTACTTTGCGTAAAATAAAATTTTCTTCATTATTTTTATAAAAAATGAAATTTATAGATTTTATTTTCTATAGTTATCAATTTCCATTGTTTAGTTCAATAAGAGGTTTCTAGAATTATTTATCAAAAAAAAAATTCTAATACTAAGTGGATGAGGTGTAGATTATAAGTTATATAAATTATTTAACATGTATTTTATTTAAAAATGATACTATTATGTAACAAAGAGTGTAATTGTGTCTAGTTTTCGCTTGATTTGCATTGACCTAATCTAGAAATGTATAAGTCAAGTCGGGTTAGGAGGTGCTTAGGAATGAGATATGACTTAGGTTGGATCATGGGTTAAGTTATAAATCATTGATATTATGTTTAGTTAGGTTAGAACATAGGCCATCAGTCAAGATGAAGGTGAAATCATAGTTAAATTATGTTATTATAAGTTTGATTGGTTGAGTCATGGTTTGAGTCATCATAGGTCATCTTTTTAAGATTAATGTGTCCAGACTTTTTAGAGCACCGAATTAATTTCTAAAACATATGCAAAACTTTCTAGGCACACACACCAAATAACATTATAAAGAGTGATCCTCTAAGTTAAAAAATATGGGCTCCAAAATTTTACAGTATGACCAGATATGCCCTATTCAGATGAAATAGATGGCATTTGATTTTAAGTTTTAGTGGTCACAGGTTACTCTTCTTCCATTTAATCCAACCTGTTTTTTATTCCATCTTGACATAGTTTTCAGTACGTTGGGAGGGCTGCTGGCGTGACTTGTTTGATGGCCATCCATCAAATTGGATTGGAACATTGGATAACATTTATGACTTTAACCTTTTTAATTAATTTGAGGACCGCTGACATTCATAGGTCACAATTCACAACTCAAATGTCCTGTACTCTTTGCGGAAGAACAGCTACTCCAGAGTTAGGAAACCATGTACAAACTCTCTCTCGTACACACATTCTCTCTCTTACATGCGTTTTATAAAGTAGTTATATTAAAAGTTAGGACAGCGATTCTCTCACGATTATATTATCTAATTTGATAAGGATTTTACTATATTGTCCATTTTAGCTTTCGAATTGACTTGCCGAACCCTTTGTTATGAGTGATTTGAAAGTTGAAAATTATAAATACCACAAATATTTTAAATTAAAATAATAACAAATATAATTATATAAACCCAGATTCAATAGTCTAATGGTAAAACTTCTGAAGAAACCAATTATATCGGTCTATTCCCCGCCATATGCACATTCCAAAGATAATCATTCATCCCCTCTCTAAAATCCTTTATTCAATATCCATAATTTTAAATAACCCACCTTACAATAAAAATAAGAGAGATGAGCCATCACAAATCAGCCTGAGTCAAGCTGACTCTTCATTTATTGCACATGCTGGGCTACCTCACAAACTCTAATAGCACAAACCAAAGTAACACTGTCAAATTACTGCATCTCAATCACTCATTCGATCTGCATCTCAATCACTCATTCGATAAGATTTAGAGTTTTAAAAGATGGAATGTTGAAAATAGGTGATTGAGATGTTGGGTCTTGTAGTATTATCATGAGGTCTATTGCTGGTAACATTCTTTCATTAAAAAAAATTATAGGTCGACTGATCGAGTTCCTATTGAATTAGGATCTACACAAAGGAAAAATACTTACCATTCCTTAGTAAGCATCCAAGGCAATATTATTATATTATACTTGATGAAATAATAGTTTTAGTAAGTAGATGCAGTCATTAATGTATATTGGTGAAGATCTGTTGAGCTGCCAATCTAACATCTTTGCCTGATGAAGGGAGAATGTGAGATGATAGGAAGAGTTCATGTGAGGCAAGTGATGGATCTATTCAATGGGCAGGGCAGGGCAGGGCAGGGAATGCACAACAAGTTCTGATTTCTGCCAACGAATGCATATCTTCACCAACACGCAAGTGCTAAAGACCAGGGATGGCAATGGATGTTATCGGATCTGAGTTTTAAATGAGGTCCGAAATCGACGTTTCCTAGTCGGGTCATGGGCTCAAACCCAGATCGAGCTACCCGAATTCATCATAAATGGATGGGCTTCAATATGTGAGTTTAACAAATAAAATAAAGATTATAAATAAAAGATAAAATCGAGAATCTACTAAATAAATGTATTGATCAATATACTTAAAATATCGATTCTATAAATACCTATATTTTTAAATTTTAGCTGAAGTTTAAAATTTTATCCACTCTATTCCTTGAAATGCGCTCCAATTGGATCTTAGGTGATGAATGCACGAGTGGAATCATTTATTATATGGAAGGTGCCGAATGAAATAGAATGAAGTTATTGATTAAAAAATAAATACATACAACTACCTCACATGAATACTTTATGGGGGTAGGTAGGTATATTAGAAACCTAGGCTGAAAAGCACATGCGCTTTCATCAGTTGTTTCAAACCATCAATCGTCGTCTGCTGAGTGATTGGGAAAAGATAGATAGATAAATTATTATGAAGTTATTAAATTTTTCATTTATAAAAATATGGGATTTTTTTAAATCATTTTAATTTTAAACTACTGAGTTATTGAAGGATAATTTTTGAAAGGAGAGTTTGTTTCTAAATTGAAAGATTTATTTGAGTGGTCGAAAAGGTATTTGGTTTGACTTTTTCAAGATTAACTTGTTACATGAAATATGTGGATGGTTTTGTATATTCGTCAGATTAGTTTCACATTGAAAGATGGAGATGCACATTTTTTTTTTTTTTTAACAATCACAAGAGAGATTTATTAAAAGAGAAAAAAAAAGACAGAGAAATTGTCTAGCAGAATTAAACCACAAAGAAAATAAGAAAAGCAATAAGTTTCATAAAACAATAGGGAGAATCAAATAATAAAAATTCCCATCCAAATGTTGTTAACTCTTAAATTAGAAAAATAATCCGTCACTCCATTAACCGATCCCCAACTTTAGCAAAAGAAACACTCATCTCTCTTGTCAAGATTCTCACATGTTATAAAAAGAAAAAAAGAAAGCTTCTCTATGGCTCAAGGAGCTATGGGAAAACTAAAAAATATTATAGCCTTTTTTCCCATACACAAGGGCTCCATCTAAGGTCCTACATGGTAAATCTAAACTATTGAAATCATTATTCTCGTTTAAACTTAGATTCTGATTTTTTTTATGTCCATTCGAAGTAGATCTTGATAAGTAAAAAAGATTTATCTAATTATTTATTTTTATTTTAAAAATCTAAGGACTAGGATGATTTGTAGGTCCCATTTCAAGCATTTTGATAGCATCCATGAAATGAGTCCATCCATCCATCCATTTTTTGAGAAAATTTCTTATGTATATCCAAAAGTATGGCACCAATGTAGAAGAGGGCATCCTCTCCATGTCTTTACTTGATTTTTTTTTTTTTTTTTTTCATTTTTATTAACCACACTCTTTGAGCTAACAAAATAGAAAAACAAAAATAACATTAATTGAAGTTTATTTTGTATTGTAAGAATGCAATTTAAAACCCTAATGCTATGTTGAAGAGTAAATCTAAATGATAAATAGTGGAGGCAGTCTTTGAATCAAGTGAAGCATTGTATAACCATTATCTACTTTGGATACTCCAAATCTCATTGCGTCTATTGAATTCCAACGATGATCTCAAAAATGAACAATCAAACCAAATATGATTGAACTTTTTGCTCTATAAGCTTCATAAAGGTCACATTAAGGATCACATAATAGAATGCGGACTAGGAGTAGGGGTACAATTTGGGCCAGCCCAACCTGATCCTCATGAAAAAACCCCAAGGGGGCTTGGGCTGACACAGGCTTGGGCAGGGCCCACTTTCGGGCCCAGATATTAGGCCCAAAGTTGAAATTGGACCGGTTACGTGTAGTAAAACAAAGCATAAGTCTAGCCCAAATATCCAAATTTTAGCTAAAATTCAAAAAAACCTATTATCGTTAATAAATATAAAATTTATGTGATGCATAATTTATACTTTTCTAGACTAATACAAAATTACAAACTAACATCATTTTGGGTATGTAAAAACTTGAGACTAAATAAGCCCAGGTATGCTTGTTTCTATGGATTATGGATTAGGGCATCAGGACATAGGCATAATAAATACAAATTAGGCCCAGCTCGAGTTGAGGTCTACCTCGACCTATGTCTAGGCTCCGGTAATTACAATTGGAGATATCGCCATGTCTCAGGCGATATTCATACCCCTGCTTTCTCCTATTTATATTTATCAAACAGGCCTCATTTTTCTCAAATTTCTCAATTTGTTCTCCCTTGAGAAGGAAGAGAAACCATGTCCTAGCCCCTCTTTCCTTCTTTTTCTCCTCCTACATTTTGACTTGTGATTATTAAACAAGATTAAGGAGAATCCGTCAACAGGAGAACCTCTTATTCAGGCGAATCCCCTGCCCATGAAAACTCTCTACTCATTCAAATGAGACCCAAGTTATTAAAAGTCTCCCTCTCCTTCCAACTCCTACTTTTTCACAGAAGAGTCATTTCCCCTCTTTTCTATATACGTGTCAAGACCACATTAAGTGGCTTTCCCTCCATTCTCTCATCGACTCAGACAACTTCAAAGGTTTTTCTAATGTGCTCTTCCAAATTCTATCTTCTAATATTACTCATCCATCTTAAAATCCGCAAGTAGTTGAAGCACTTGATATACCAAAAATATGATATTGTGAAAACACAAAGTATAATAGAAGAAGCTACATGTTATAGGGCCATTAGATAACACAAATGCAAACAGCATATTAATAAGAAAAAGATGAATTACATGCTCTGGCTGATTGTCACACCTAATAGAAAGAAGGTAACCAGTGACTGTAGAACAACAAGTAAACTCCAATTGACAAAGCAGCAGGAAGAATTGGGATGAACTGAAGGAATAATTGTAACTTGAATATGGTAATGGTAGAAATGATGAAGAAGATCGTAGTAACATAAAACAATAGGAGGGTGAAAAACATTCATAGCTAATAAAGGCCTAATTCAATATTCAAACAGCGGAGACTTTTCTGTTGGGCTCAAACACATACTTGATCAGCGCATCCTTGATGGAAAGCAATTCGGGAAACTCTTTTTTCAATTTTGAAGCATCCATCTCATTGTTGCTTCGAGCGGCAACAATGACTTTGGCCTGCTCTTCCAGGGTGAAGTTCATCCACGTAAAGCTGGGATCAATATATTTTTTGTACATCTCCAAAATCTCATTGTGGCTCACCACGCCAGGGTTTGTGAAGTTCCATATGCCCCTGAGGTTCCTTTTTGCCATCTCAATTGAGATGGGGAGGAGTTCATCCAAGATGGTCATGCTATTCGGAATGTTAACCACCTTGTTGTAACGAGATATCTTTGTAATGAAGTTGCGTGGATTGCTAAGATCAGATGATATTGGCATTCTGACTCTAAGGGTACACACATTGTCGTATTCGCGCAAAAGTTCCTCAACCTGGATCATGAAACAGGATGCACAGGTAAGTAACGAAGTCCTGAAATTTTTAAATGAAGGAAACAAATATTCAGGGATAATTGAAGTTACCATGGCTTTAGTCTTCGAATAGAAAGAACCAGTGAAATTGGGCTTGTCTTCCTCCTTATATCCAATGCCTGACCCTTCTGGGTGTTTATCATCATACTCAAATATGCAACCAGTAGCGAAATTCATCATTAGAAGGTCATGCTCCCGACAAATGTCTGCCAAATTCAAAGTACCAACAACATTGGTACGAATTGTCTCAGGTTTGTGAGACTCACACCAGTCAACATTAGGCCTGCCAGTCACACCGGCAGCATTGAAGACATGGGTCGGCTTCACATTCTGAATATCTGCTATTAGCTGTGATCGCTCCTCCAAACGTCCCTTCCCATACTCATACGATATCCCTTGTTTCTCACATATTTTCCCAAGAAGACCCCCAATCCATCCAGTCCTACCATAAATCAAGAACTTCAGTGATGGTTTTTGAGCAGAGCTACCGCCTTTTGAAGCTGGAACTACCATGTGTGTCTGAGTATTGCTTGAAACATGCGTAACTGCACCACTGTTATATTCTGACCCATCAAACTGTCTTTCAATTCCAGGCATCATCAACATTCTTGGATGAGGCAACAAAGCCCCACAAACATCGCCCCACCAATCTGGATTGCTGGTGTACCAGTCCATTGTCTTCTTCAGCCCCTCTTCCCACGTAGTACGTTCCGACCACCCCAAGTTCTTCAGCTTCTGATCATCCAAGAAGTACCTCTGATCATTGAATGGTCTGTTCTCCACATACTTAATTACTGACTCTGGATCCAATGAGAAAAGTTTGCAAATATCCTTTGCCACATCAATCACCCTCCTTTCCTTCATAGTCCCAATGTTATAGACATGACCAACTTCTCCTTTGTGGAGAACGACTTCAAATGCCTCAGCAACATCCTCACAGTAGAGGTAACTCCTGACATTTGATCCATCTCCATGGATTGGAAGTGGCTTCCCTCTCATGGCCAAAAGGATGAACTTCGGAATCATTTTCTCAGGAAACTGATTAGGCCCATAAACATTGTTTCCTCGAGTAGTTATGACAGGTAATCCATAAGACCTCCCATATGCCATGACAAGCATTTCTGCCCCGGCTTTTGTCGCAGAGTATGGATTTGTAGGGAGGAGCTGTGAAGCTTCATGATTTCCAACAACAGCATCCTCATCAGTCTCTCCATATACCTCATCTGTGCTCACATGTATGAACCTCCGGATCTGGCCAGTGACTTTGCAGGCCTCAAGAAGGACATGGGTCCCATAGATGTTGTTCTTGGTGAATTCAAAACTGTTGCCAAAGGAGTTGTCGACATGGGTCTGTGCAGCAAAGTGCATTATGGTATCAATAGACTCAGTAATAAGAAGGTAGTTGACGAGGTCAGCACTGCCAATGTCACCCTTGACAAACTTGAAGTTTGGAGAAGAACGAGAAGGCTGGAGGTTATTAAGGTTTGAGCAGTAGTCAAGCTTGTCAAGGACAACAATCTTGTAATCTGGATAGTTTCGGATGAGTCGGTTGGCAACATGGGAAGCAATGAAACCAGCAGCACCAGTGATCAATATGTTCTTAGGTGTGTACGTTGCCATTTTTCTCAACCCAACTCTGCACAGATTTATATTTCACACAATATTTCAGACAAGAATTATAAAGATCTCGAACTGAACAAACTAATAAACAGAACTTAGAAGAGATAAATAGGTCATTAATACCTATATTCTGCCAGTTTAGATAACAAAAATCAAAAGGCAAGGTAATTTACAGATCTAAGTTCTATTTGTATGCACAAAAATTGCAATCAGTTTAAAGCATTCTAAAATATTATATATAATCTGTTCAGAGTGCAGATATAGTAAACACCACTAGTTAAATTGCTGAGAAGCTTTGTCTTTCTTCTGCCCACCCATTCTCACCATTGGCAACATGGGAATCAATGACGCCACCCTAACCATGATCAAGATGTACTTGAGCATGTACATATCCACCTTTCTCAAATGAAATTCTGGATGGGTTAATATGATATTAGGACAAAAATTATCAAGATCCCAAATGGTAATGGATAAAGAAATACTAGAAAAGAGAGACTGTAGCATAGTATAAGCTGCTCCACGTTGCAACCTTAAGGTTGCAGATTCAGGTCGCTGCTTATATTTCAGAGAAAGGCTCATCAATGGCTATATTCTGCCATTCTGGAATTGAAGATTAAGAAGAGAGCTAATTCACAGATCTAATCTTCCATTTAAATGCACAGAAAGAACGAAATCTGTTTAGAGTTTCAAACATTCTTACAATCTGGAGATAATTTGTTCGGTAGTGCGGATATTATAAATGCCATTAGGTCGGAAACTTTTTTGAAAGGTTCTTTTAATTAAATCAGAATTTCCTGATTGTAAAAGTTGCATCCAAACACACCCTAAATATATTATAATTCAATTCCTCCAAGTACTAAATTCATAAACCCAGTCACACCAATAAGGTCACAAAGCAACAGATCAGATCACAGATATCTAATTGCAAAACACAATTTTTATTAAAAAATTCAGACCAAGTCAAATAAAAAGCAGATAACTACATTGAACAAATAATATAATGCAATTTCCATTTAATACAAAATCATACCAGGGGTGGAACCAAAACTCAAAATTTTCGACATGACCCTTGTGATAAATGGTTCTACTATAGGCCCACTAAAAGAATGTCAAATATTCAGTGGCCATAGTCCCTGCAATTTTTTGAAACTTCCCCTTGTGCTTTATAGATTTTTACAAAACACGCCAAGGATGTTAATTGCATATTGCCGCTTAAAATATTAAATATTGCACATTGACCCCATACGAGAAGATTTCTGGTTCCGCAAAGAAGAGAAGAGACCAAAAAATTTCTGGGTCCGTCCCAAATCCATATTCATACACAGATCTAAGGAATTAATAATATCCATCTGCATCTCTGGGATCTGTTCTTAGAAGAAAAAAAAAAAAACCTTAAGATCGAAATTTCAAGATCTGACGGCGGTGGCCAGGGGCCATAGCTGCGAAATCTTTAGAAGCCCCTTCTGGGAAAGGATTTTACGACAAACCCGATAAAAGAATGTTAAAATTTTAAATATTAGCCCCCCAAAACGCAGGTTTTTTGTATCCCCCAAAAATCCATCCAAAAAACACCAAGCAAAAATAATAAGAAGTAGAAAAAGAAAGAAAAAGTAATTCCGGTTCCACCCCTGATACTTGTGGATTCACGATCAGCAACAGGGGATTCGAGAAATTGCACTTAAGAGTATAAATCTCGTCGGATGCGTTGTGAGATCTCTAAGTCATAAAGAAAATTGAAGAAAAGTAAACATAGAACATCGAATTGAATTTATATAAAAATTAAAATGCGAGCGAGAGAGAGATACGTACATGTCGAGACGGAGAAGAGAGAAGAGAGATCTGCTTGAATTGGGACGGATGGACTGATATGTAAAATAAATAAATAGTGGAGAGAGATTGCAAGGAGAGGGGGTGGTTAGGAAAGTATTTATACGTGAGGGATCTCGACTACCGTCCAGAGTCCATACTCATATTCCTCAGCTCGTTGTCCTTCTCAATTAGTAGACTCCAACGTAAGAAATCTGGACCGTTCGTGGCAATCTACAACTCTTTTTTATTGTTTTACTGAGTTGTTGATTCGACTGAGTAAGATTTTTTTCTGAGTCAAATTGAGAAGCTTGTTCAAGTTAAGTAATAAATTATCTTTAAATTTTATGAATTTATTGAAAGGCTTTGTTAAAATTACTCAAATTGATTCATTCTTTTCCAACTAGACAAAATTGCTTCTTGAGAGAAATCAGGATTTTCTCATTTCTATCACTTGTTGGTAAGATTTTAATAACTCAATTCAATTTATAGAAAAATTATTGAGCTTGACCCGACTTGACCCAAGTTGTTGGCCTGAATGGCTAGACCCAATTCAACCTGAGTTGTTGGCTCGGCCCGATCCAATTTGGACCTGTACCTCGACCAACGTTTTGCCCAAATTTGTGGAAGAAAAAAAACAATAGTAATTTAACTTCTATATCTGTATTTTTCAGATTTATTCAACTTCTAAAAAGTGTTTTGACACTAATATGAATTATAATAAACTACTATCACCTTCAAATCCAACAATTCATTAAAAAAAAAAAATATTCTCAACTGATAAATATTTTTATTTATTATCTTCAATCAATGAAATCAATCTTTGTTGAATTCAATTTAAAAGCAAATGAATATATTAATGACTGAGATTTATTATCAAATATGCCCTACCCTTCCCTTCATGGAACCCTACCTAACTCTCAAGTCATGAGAAACGCATCTTAGATGGCAATGTTAATCATTTGGTTGATTAGAAAACATGTGGATGACTTTAAAATATTAAGTCTAAATCTACTTCTGCCAATCCATGGACTTAAAGCTTCATAAAATGAATGAAAAATAAGAAGTTGGATTAAAGGTAATGATGGGAGAAGATGACAAAAGGGTTGTTATTGTTATAGTTTCTCTATGCTCTCTTTTTATTTTTGAAAAAATAAATAAAAAATAAAAAATGATAACTTAGTATGAGTATATTTTTATTAAAAAATTGTCACTTTTATAGAATATTAGACCAGTGAGAGTGAAAATTTTGATATGAATAAAGAATATTTTAAAATTTTAAAAAATAATCAAAATTAGACCAGTGAGAGTGAAAATTTTGATATGAATAAAGAATATTTTAAAATTTTAAAAAATAATCTAAAATTTATAAAAAAACAGGAGACCAATAAAAAGAAATACCTAATATTAAATTCATATTCTCTAGTATCTAACCCTAACATTTATCTTCTATTATAACTCATAAATTTTTGTTATAAAAATATTCTAAATTTTATTAAAATATTGAAATATTATAACAATCACAAAAATACACTAAAGGCTCAACAACATGTCTCAATCACATTAAAGGAACGAGGCCTATTACCTAAGTTGGTTAGAGTGTCATGCTAATAACACGAAGGTCACAAGTTCAAGACCTAAAAAAATCACATTAAAGACTCTTCATATAAATTTTAAACACTCGAGACATGCATAGGCTCTTCGTATAATTCTATAAACATTCGTATATCATTTTATTAAAGATATTAATCTTTACAAAGATAGTGAGAAGCATATGAAACGAACGAAAAGAGAGAGTGCTCTTTATTTCTCCTATCGATCTACTACACAAAAATGAGAATTAGAGTGTTTAGAAATGTTGGCCAAGACGGCAATGTGGAGTTGCTCTTGAGTTAATTTGGTTCAATGATGATAATTAAGTAAATAATTGAGTCCATATTCATTAAATTCGTATATTTCAAACAAAATGATAACTATAAAAATAAATCTTCACTATCAAAATATAATCATCATAAAAAAAGTTAAGTCTTAAAAATCTTCAAACAAAGATATAAAAAGTGTGTGTTTACATGTATGAAATTCGAATAATTTGGTCAAATCAAATTATACAAAGTGCAATCTTAACATGATTCAAATTGAAAATGAATGAATGTTTTTCTCAACTATATTCATATTTTAAATAAATTGAATTAATTAACATATAGTTTATCTAGATTTAGTAGAGTCTAAATTTAACCCAAGCCTACCGTCAAATATACAAGAAAAATCCTTTCATAAGTTTGAGTCCTATGGTTTAACCTGATGTATCCTAATAGCAATGGGTATCATTGTGGAAATTTTACGCCAAATTTTCCACAGTTTTCTCTATGTAAATTCCAAAAAAAAAAAAAAAGCATGCAATTAATTTTAGGGAGTCCATATAACCCGGCTTTTCTTTCCCTACACACCCGATTTCAAAATTTTAGGTGAAATGACCCTTTTGCCCTTCCACTTCAAATTCTACCGAAGCCACGACCGAAATACCTTCCTTCGAATGACCGATTCCTTCCTTCGAACGAACCGAATTTACACAAGAGAGGGGAAAAAATGGTGGGCCCCACCATTGATAGAAACCAAAGATCTTCCTTAGTCGAAATAGGTGGGCCAAGGGCGATCATGATGGTGTCGATCCTAGGGTCAGAAGTGCAGGATCCACTTGGATCTAACAAAAAAATCCAAAAATTTGATTTTCGGATACCCTAAGCAGCGGCCAAAGAAACCGGCCAGAAGAGGGTCCCACCATACCCAGATCAGAGATCTGATGGTACAGATGGATAAACCATCAAAAAACGGAATGGGTATGGCGGGTCCCGCTGGCAGAAACTTTCTCCATCATCTGATCTAAGGCCGAGAAGAAGATCCTACGGAAGCAGATTTGGTGCTGCTAGATCTTCTTCTTGGCCTTAGATCCGGTGATGGAGAAAGTTTCTTCTGGCGGGACCCACCATACCCATTCTGTTTTTTTATGGTCTATCCATCTGTACCATCAGATTTCTGATCGGAGTATGGTTGGACCCTCCTCTGGCCAGTTTCTTCGGCTGCTGTTTTGAGCGTCCGAATCCAATTTTGTGGGTTTTTTTCTTAGATCCGAATCAATCCTTCACTTGTCCACCTAGGATCGATACCATCATAATCGCCCATGGCCCACCAATCTACTGCTAAGGATGACCTTGGGTTTCGGTCAACGGTGGAGCCCATGGTTTTTTTTTTCCTTCCCAATCGGTTCGGTGGTATATCTTTCGAACGAATGCGAAAACCCTTTGGCTAATTCATTCGGTGATTCGGTGCTTTGAAGTGGAAAGGCAAAATGGTCATTTCACTCAAAAATTTGAAATTGAGTGTATGGGACAGAATTTTCGAATATCTGTATGGGCTCCCTTAATTTTATAATACTTATGTAGAAACAACTAATAATTTGTTTCTATTATTAATTTCATCGAAATTGGAGCTCACATAGAAAGCATTTTCCTTTTATTCTGGGTAGGTTTCTACTTTTTAACGATACTTTGGTTTTGGTAGGGTTGGTGGTTGTTAATACGCCACGTGCCATTAAGGTGTCTGCACCTACCATAATTTTCATGTCCATGGCCCACCATCCGTACAAGATGGGCACAAAACTAAAAAAAATGCTCGGGCGGAGTGTACTGGTGTCTAAATGACGAATTTAGATGATTAGATTAAAAATGTTATTTTTCTTTTAATTTTAATTCAATTTTAGATGATTTGATTGATAATGATAATGATAATTTCAATTCAATTCAATGTTATTGATTGAGTTTAGGTCAGGTTCAGGCTTGAGACCCGTCTATCCAATCAAACTCAAATTTATTTTAGGTCACGTCGGTGTCAATCTTTTGTTTTAAGAAAGCATGATCTAAACCCGATTCTTGTCTGGGTTGGATCGAGTGGGTTCAAAAGTACCTGAAGGCTGGAGCAAGCTAAGCTTTCGCCCAACTAACCTGATCCAAACTGCCCTATTTTAAATAACCCACTCGACTCGACTCATTTTAATAGTTGAATCGGACCTGATCCAAACCCGTCTATAATAGGTGGGCCTGACACAAACCTAAAAATAAATAGGTAGACCCGATTGACCTAATTATTAGCACATCTAAACGCAGCATATGCAATCGTATGAAGTCTACAATAATTTAAGCGATTATCTTAGTACGTGTATGCTAAAAAAGTCTTCTTAATAAGATAATGGATAAACTCAACCTAAACTTGAAATAGACCTAAATTGACTTTAACAATTTAACAGAACTCCAAATAGATCCAACCCAATCCATTGCCAAGCACATGCCGAAGAGCCAGTATGGCTGCTACATGGAAAGCTCCAGGGACTGTTCACCGAAGGGCTCGAGTAATTATGTAAGATGTAAATGGCTTAAACTCGATTAGGCCGTAGACCAAACCCGTCACAAATAAACAAGCTTGAACATTTATACTCCCTCTGTCTAAAATACTTGTCCTATATGAATTTTGAAATTGTCCCAAATTACTTGTCTTATTCTTTTATTTTTATATTAAATCAAAACTATATTTACTTTATTCTTAAGAAATAAAATTTTTTGAAATACGATAAATATTTTGAGACAGAGGAAGAATGTGATTGACAGGATGACCTTAGGCTCATCTTTTCCCATTTTAAAAAATGGGTAGGCTCAAGCTCTTAAGAAATCGTGAAGCCCATTGGGTTTTTCTTGTTTAACTAATTATAATTTGTATATTTTATAAAATAATTACATATATTGAATTTTTATAAAGCTTTATGATTCCCTTTCTTTATATTAATACATGCTTCAATAGGTGGGCTTGGGCTTTGGTTTAAAACCCAACGGGTTGTAGACAAATTTGGCTTTTGATATTTCAAACGGGCCTTGGGCTCAAATGGGGAACAGCTAGGCCTAAACCCAGCCCACAAACATCTCTAGTTGAGTATAGCATCATCATTAGTTCATTACCATCAAAGCAAAGGCAGAAAAAAGGAAGAGAGGGGCATATGGCTGGTGGTACGATTTGTACTCACCGATACCACATGTATCGGTATTCCGATATTAAAACCCCATTCAAAGTGACAATGGCAATACACAGTAAAGGGACTAATCAGAAACTTGGAGCTTTGGCATGTAAGGCTTATGGAAAGCCCATTAATGTGGCCTAAGAGCTGGGCCCAGATTATGTTCAGGCCGTCTACATCCAAGCAAACAAGAAGAGAAACAGGGCTGGCGATTACAGATTACAATTCTATTTTTTACTTAAATTCTACAGCCTGCAATCAATTGTATATTGTCATTCTTGCTACAAAGTACAAACTATTTAGGGCCCGGACAGTGCCCATTCATGTGACCTGAAGAACAGAGCTCAGATCCTAGGTGAGGTGCCTATGTGCAAGCTCTAGGGCTGCTATCCAGCCAGGGCGGGCCGGGCTGGGCTTTGGCTTGTCTTAGCTTAGTCCAATCTCGGTGACTTTTTTTTTGAAAAAAATCATTTAAAAATATAAAAAGGCTGCTTTTTTAAAAAAAGAAATTAAAAAATATAAATACCGGCTGAGATATCGACTGGGCCCGCAACCAATATTTGTTTCTTTTTTTAAAAAAAAAGAAGAAGAAGAAATTGGTTGAAATTCGACCGATTTTTTTTTCTCTTGCCGATATTTACAGTATTGTCAGAGATTTATACTAGTCTCGTATTCCCAATCTAAGTCTGAGCTCAGATTAATCTATGTCAGTCAAACCCAAATCTGACATGAATTGTATTTGTAGTCTGAAAAATGGTACTCACTCTCTCACCGCACACATGAAATGCAGTAGGAGATTACATTTCAAATGTGTAAAAATCTAAGGAGAACACACTTTCTCTCAGGGTTAATTTGTGAGAAACTCATATGCAATCTTATTAAAAAATTTACGGATGAGTCCACTACCTTTAAGGTAAATCAAAATTAGACTATGGGAGTTCGAACCCACAACCTCCCACTTCCTAAAATAAGAGATCAACCGATTGAACTGGTAGTTTCTCCCTCTTTGACATTTTGTGTTATAACATCAATTATGAGTTCTACTTAAGTTACATCTAAATCCATCAATATA
Organism: Chimonanthus praecox; assembly: GCA_022113865.1. NCBI lineage: Eukaryota > Viridiplantae > Streptophyta > Magnoliopsida > Laurales > Calycanthaceae > Chimonanthus > Chimonanthus praecox. Next base: position 1,247,917 of record CM039087.1, on the reverse strand, counting down.
ATCTTTGAAGTGATAGCATTAAACATAAATTTCATAAAATTAACTTCAAATTGATAGAAATTTGATTTAATTGATAATGATGATAGATGGTTCATCCACCATTGTGGATGTGCACCAAAATAGCTAAAAAACAATGAAGTATCTATTCAGATGATTATAATCATCTGTCGAAGGATCGACAGAGCCAGCTTTACGGCGACAAAGCTCAGATGATGCAAGTTTATGAGAATTGATTTGTTTATACTTTATTAAAGGAAGTAACGATATTGTCATTTAAAAAAAAAATTACCTTTTTATTTATTTTTTTTTAAATTGACGTATGAAAAATTACAAAATACCTAAGAGAGAGAGTTACTCAGCTAAAAAGAAAGTGGCAGGCAATTGATGGCATGGGTCCCAGTCATTCACTGTTCATGACTTTTGACTATGCGGACGGAGGAAGAAAGCAGTGGTATTTTTGCAAGAACAGCAGTCAGCAGAAGAAGTGGCTGCGTTTGGATGAGGGTAAATTTTTCGGTTATTCAGAGTTAATTATTTTTATAGAGGTGTTATTTTTATTTTGTTTAATAATTATAGAAGTAAAGGTAAAATTTATTAAAAAAAACTTATTTGGTAACTGTAAATAAGAGCAACTTGACATATTAATAATTTTATGAGAATTAATATTTTTTATTAAATTTAAATAATATAAAAATTAAAAATATAATTTTATAAAATATAATTATTAAATAATATTCATCAATTAAAAATTATTTTTACATATTTTTACTTTATAAACACTTAGAGAGATAAAGAGAGGTAAAAAGGGAAAACCTTCGTGGATTTTAAAAAAGAGAGAAGAAAGAGTAAAAGTTTAAATTTAAATTTTTACCTTTTATCTCTCTATTATTAAACAAGAGTTACAAAGGTCACCTCCGTTGCCCCATCCAAATGCAGCCCATGCCCATCATCTCATCACAAATCAGAGATTTAGAATGAAATAAGAGAACAGAAGAGGTGGAATGTGGGTATAGAAGGCAAAGGCAAAGGCACAGCAGCAAAGGAACTAAGGAAATTAAGCATTTCTACTGTTCAAATCTCTATCTCATTATGAAAATGTCTTATATTCTATGATTATTCCAATTATTTAGAAGGAGAAGAGTACTTTTCAGATGGGCTTTTTGAAAAGATTTTGTTATTAAAAGTTTGCAAATGAGTATTTCTCACTCACAATTGTAGCTGGAAAGGGCTTCCCTTTGTTGGATTGGAACTTTTTTTTAAATAAAATAGTCCCATGAACTGACATATCTGCAGTTTATAACTCCAATTAGAGACACATTCATTGTCTCACTGAATTTACATTTTTGCTGGCAAACCATTTAAATTATTTAAATTATTTAATATTCTTAAAGTAGATGTCGACATTCTAATAAAATTTTGAGGTAACATAAAGTTAAGTGGGCTCCACAAAGTTGTGCATAACTATGCTCACTTATTCTTCCACATGCACTAGCACTCCATGCCGGTACTTGAGGGAAACATATATAATTTGGAAAAAAAAGTAACAGATTTTAGTGGATAATATGTATTTTCAGGGGAAAAACCTAAATTTCAAATAGAGCTAAAAATTGAGTAGTGATCCTCCGTAGATATTTTGTATAATGAGACAAAGGATTTAAGGTATTGTCTATTTTATCCTTTTACTACCGTACGAAAGTATTTAAAAAAAAATCAGTAATCCGGTCAGTGATTCGGTCATTGAGTCGGTTAGTGAGCCAGTCAGTGATCCAATCTCAGTGATCTGATTTGTTGTTCTGTACGGAAAAAAACAGTCTCACTTAGATAAATTTCAGTGATCCGACGAGTCGGTTAGTGAGCCGATTTATACCACAGTGGAAGGATCAATTATCCAGCGAGCCGATTCGAAGGACAAAATGGATAATACAGCAAAACCCGTATCGGGTTACATAAAATACCCGTGGGAGGATCGCTATCCCAAAAATTGTGGGCTGAAATGATTCTAATTTTGGCTAAAATTATTTATTTAGAATTTGGGCCAAAAATAAGCTGAAAAGATCAATTGACCCATTAAAGGCCCAATACTTGTTTTATGTCCAAAATTTAATTCTAAATTCTAATACATATAGCTAAAGGGTCCCAAGCAGTAATGAAAAGTCTACTTTGCATGATGGGTCTTTTAAAAAGAACCTACACTTAAAACACACTGTCTTGATTTACTCTTTCAAATCATGTCTTTAATCTCCATATAAAACTAAATGAACTTCTTTAAAAAAGTCAATGATATTGGTCGATTCAATCAACTTGAAATTTGATCAATTAATACTAACTCGTTTAAACTCTTTTAAACATTAAAATATATTTAATTGATTAAAAATTATCTCATTCAATCTTTATTTAGTAATTAAATTTACTTAAGCTTCATGGACTACATTACACGCATTTGACACCGACGGCATGTGGAAGTCTTTGTTGCCGACTTCCAGTGAATCCAAAATAGGCATATTCCTGAATACTACAGGAAAAAATCAAAGATATTTTGGTTATGAAAATTGTTAATTTTTTTTTATATAATAACCTAAAGCATATGAAATTATTTTTCTTATCTTCGTATTCCTAAGTTAAAACCTAATAAAAAAATCATTGATATAGGTCATATTCTTCATAATGAAAAATATTCATCTAAATTTAAAATTTTGGCTAATATGGTTAAAGAATTATGATCCACAAATGGTGGCATTTGGGACATAGGAAGTCACTGATTAAAACATTAAATATTTATCAATTTGTACATACATGAGTATAGAGGCTTTCACATGCTCTAAGAATTAGTCGGGTACTCTAAGAGGCCTAGACACCTTAATCATCAAAAAATAAAAAGGATGATATATATATATATATATATATATATATATATATATATATATATGTTCATAAGAATTAATGAACAATTTATTTTTTAATAAATAAAGTTTACATATCCTAAACACCACCTTTTAAGAAGTCATATTTATAGTTAAAAACTTAAAATGATAACATTTTCTCGTGGTTAAAATATAAAAGGGGCCAAATTTGTGACCGCCCTTATCTTCTATTTTCTATATTTTATATGTGAATTCATTGTCGGCATCAGTTGTTGAGATAAAATTTCAAAAATTTCACTTTATACTTTTATATCTCAGCCACTGTAGAGTATTCAGAACTTTTTAACATAAATTTATCTTAATAATTATTAATTTCTAAATTATAATATTTTAGAATTGAATTGGTCGAACGTCAACTGTTTGGTTGAAAAAATACAAATATTTTTCAAAAAACCATTTTTGTTTTTTATTTTTTTTCAAACAATAAGAGCTAAATCTCCAATATGCCTGTCGGCAGTGCTACTCTCCAATTATATCAAAGTAATAAAAAAATATAATTTTGAAATGTGACATAAAATAGAACATTGAATTCAACCATATTAAAGTAAATATTTATGAAGCACTTTAGAATATAAAATTGGGAGTAAAAGTAAATGTTACTTAACAGATCTAAATGTATTGATATCAAATACTACTACACCGTTGATTTTGACATATCTCAATCTAATGGTTAAAGGTATTCTTTAGTATCAGATTTTTATTTCAAAATATCCTAATATTTTATATTTAATATCATAAGGAAAAATGACCATATAATTTCATATCTTAAAATAATTATATTTGTTACTAAGCTAAAATAAAAGTTCTAGTATAAAGTATATGTGGTTATGAATTGTCAGACCTCTAAATCACTCCAAGAGAAAACCAATCCATCGTAGGCACGGGTGCGATAGAGACGGGAACCTGTTATTTAAAGCTTCATTGCTTTTCAACAATTTTTCATTTCCACACATTAAAATTTAAAATAGATTATACACTTTTTTATAAAATATATAGACATAGACATAGATACAAAATAATTAATTTTAAATAGTATATGATATTGTGATTATTTTAGCTTTATGATTTAATACTTAAATTTTTATTTCCATGAACAGTTAAAGTTTTCTTTGGATTAACATGTGAAAAATTCAGACACACTCTTACTAAAACATTTACAAATGAGTTCACTATCTGTAAGATACATCAAGGTTAAACCATGTGAGATCAAATCCGGGAGACAACCAGTTGAATTACATGTACGTGAATTTTTATAACTATCTCATATAATTATAATTATTAAATAGGAGAGTTTCTTCTAAATTATATTTTTAAGAAGTTCTTTATTCATCTCACATAATCATTATATACAATCTTTTTATTTAAAATGAATATATTTTTTTCTAAAGTTTCTCTTTTCATTTTTGTAACATGTGAAAATGGATAAACTTCATTCAATGAAGATAATCTATAAAATTGAGTTCTGATTAGGTTTTTGTCTATCTAAATTAAAGTTTGCTTCTGTTCTTAAACTTCAAGCCCACCAAAGCTGACCAATTCTTTTAACTGAAAATGAAGTCCACATCTTATTTAGAAAGCTCGAGTGAACTAGCTGGAACAGGTTTGTAGATTAGTACACTTGATAATATCCAAGTGATCTAAACTCTAGGACCCATTCTCAAGGTTTGATTTTGCATTTCAATTGAATAAATCAATAAATGGTAAAGTCTGCTCTTGAAGCCCAATTTTCATTTTCAAATTGCAATAATAATTTATTTTTTTAGCATAGGGATTGCATTACATTAATAAATTATTATTATTAAGATATTATTTGTTAAACCGGCTTAAAAAACTAGATATGTTTTTTATAAAAGTAACTCGATGGAGTTCGAGCGATGGTTAGGAATCTACTTATGTCTTGAGTTCGATTCCTACTTGTTGAGGCTGCTGTGAACGAGTCCCACATTAGAAATGTAGAGAGAGATCTAAAGATTTATAAAAGACTTGGGTCACTCTACCTAATAGGCTAGTCTTTTGGACTAGAAGTGTAGGTCTTAACAATTAGTATTAGAGCCAAGTCTCAGGCTACCTCATGTGGACTGACGTGATCTCTCAAGTGAATAGGATGACCGGCGTTGCTCTCTCTGCCGGAGGGCCTCGTTCGAGGGGGATTGTAGGGGCTGCTACGAAGAAGTCCTGTGTTGGAAGTGTAAAGGGAGATCTATGGATTTATAAAGGACTTGGGTCACTCCACCTAAATAAAATAGTCTTTTGGACTGAAATCCCAGATCCTAACACTACACAACTCGAAAGAACCACTCTTCGACAACACCTTAATCATAAAAAAGTGTGTTCATTTATTAAATAATCTAAAAAATAGCTACAACTTTGATCAAAGTTAAAACTTATTCTTTGACAAGGGTTTCTGGCCGATTAAAGCCCATGAAGAAACATTTTCCTCATAATAAAAATACAGGGACTATGATATATCAAAATTCTAACAAGATCTTGAACTTAGAATCAGAATTTTAACCAATGCCTTAAATAATTGCCAAGATATATATAGTGTATCGGCAATTAAATATTGAGCTTATATTCAATTAATTTAATTAGTATTGAATATTAAGAGAAATTTATTTCTGATTATTTAGATACGTGAGAGAAGACTATTGACACTTTTACTACATGTAGTTGAGAAACTATACGTAGAGATACAGTAGAGATAGTTTAAATACAAATTAAAAATATTAAGAGAAAAATTCGAAGAATAAGAATATAGAGAAAAGAGACAAAGAAAACTATGACAAAATAAAAATCATGTCTAAAATAATTGAACTTATAAGACATTTTATATCGTATATTTCTTACTTAATGCATCATTATTGTTGGATTGATTGTATTTTTAATTTTAAAAATTAAAGATTAGGATAATTGAATGAATCCCATTTTGATAATCTATCTATCCATATATTTTTTTAACACTATCAAAATACCTAGACCTTTCCACCGAATATCTCAAATACGTCCCACCATAAAAGGCCTGTAAGTATCAAAATTTAAATTATTATTAGAAATATAATCTAAGATTTAGGGTGTATAAAGATTTTAAGAAAAATTAAAAGTTCAAAAACAAAATTCTCCTCTAATTAATTCTTCAATCAAAGATTCAAGTGAATCTAAACGGATGAAAAGTGATCTGGCATAGTATTATGACTATGAGGGTACGAATTTATTTAAATTGGGCTATAAAAAAATATCTTGTATAATCTCAACTCTCAACCATTTAATTTTACCTTAAATTACTAAATATACAAGGAAATTAACTCAGCCACTTATGAAGAGGCAAAGATTGCGGGGTGAAAATCTGGCAGACCGTTACGTGCCATCGATAGGTCCATATCAGTCTATACATTTCTCTCTCATCTATTTTTTATTCTTTTTAAATTAAAGAAAATCAAGAAAGTTCTAAGCTTCATTGTTAAGTATTTTTTTTTTTCATTATTTCACGGTTATTTAGATATTTAAATATTTTTTTAAAGTTTCTAAATCAAGAATTTTAAATATTTAAAAAAATCCAAAAATCCAGAAACATAGAAAATAAATTCTACTAATTTGATCCTAAATAATAACTATTTTCGACTTTTTATTATTATTTTTTCAATTTTTGACTCTTATAAAAGATCATTATAAAAATCATGTACAATAAAGATGTATTATAACAGATTAATGGCATATGTAAATAAAAGAGATTAATGGCATATGTGACCGTTGTATCTATTTACAACACTAGAAGACACTTTAAAAACAATAATTGCTTCTTGTTAGTACAATTTATATTTTTATCACGTCCGCTATGTTCACGAAAATTCCAAATTTCATCAGCAACGGTAACCTCAGTATTCTGCAAAGGCTATATTAACTGCAATTGGTCTTCACATTTACAAACTCTTCTCCACCATTTTCCGTATTCCATCCTTCGTCCCAACCGCGTTTCTTGCTTTTTTCTTTGTACTGCTGCTCCTGTACATAGAAATACAGACAAAGCTTCTCTCCCTTCTCCTTCATATAAGGATTTGATCTTAAATTTCATAATCTTGAGCCTTTTTAGACATGGGTTCTCAAGGACTCTTCACCATTTTGTTTGTAATCTCAATGAGTTTGATTTTCTCTTCTCAAGGCTATGATTATCATGTTGGTGGGAAAGATGGTTGGGTCTTGAACCCATCTCAGAATTTCAATCACTGGGCTGAAAGAAATAGATTCCAAGTCAATGACTCTCTTGGTATTTTTCTTTTTAACTTTCTTTTGGGTTGAGAAGATAATTGATTATCTGCAGTTTTTTTTTTTTTTTTTAATTCTGATTTTGTTTTTGCGACTTTGGTTTTGCAGTTTTCAGGTATGAGAAGGAGAAAGACTCTGTTTTGGTGGTGAAGAAAGAGGATTATGATAAATGCAACACGAAGAATCCGATCAGCAGCTTCAAGGATGGGAATTCGGTGTTGAAGTTCGATCGATCGGGTCCTTTCTACTTCATAAGTGGAAATCCTGGTAATTGTGAGAAGGGGCAGAAGCTGGTTGTCGTAGTCATGGCGGTGAGAGGCAAGACTTCTTCTAAATCTCCTTCTTCCCCTCCTTCATCCCCACCTCTGTCCCCCTCTCCTTCTTCTTCTCTGTCTCCATCTCCTTCTACTTCTTCAGGTCCACCCCCAATATCTTCTTTGTCGCCATCACCTTACTCTGCTTCAGGTCCATCTTCTTCCCCAACTTCTTCTTTGTCACCATCTCCTTACTCTGCTTCTTCAGGTCCATCTCCTTCTACTTACTCAGGTCCATCTCTTTCACCTACTACTTCTGTCTCCCCATCTCCTTCTGCATACTCAGGTCCATCTCCTTCACCAATTTCTTCTTCTTTCTCTCCATCTCCTTCTACTTCTTCTGGTCCATCTCCTTCACCATCATTTTCTTTATCCCCATCTCCTTCTACTTCTTTTGGTCCATCTCCTTCACCATCATTTTCTTTGTCCCCTTCTCCTTCTTCTTCCTCAGGACCAATTACTTCACCATCATCTTCTCTATCCCCTTCTCCTTCTTCTTCCTCAGGACCAATTACTTCACCATCATCTTCTCTATCTCCACCTGGTGTAGAATCTCCATCTCTAACACCACCGCCTTCTGGTTCTTCTGGAGCAGCAGAGAATGCACCTAATCAATCTTCTTCTCCTTCTTTAATTTCTTTTACTTCATTGTCTGGTTTTCTTGGGGCAGTAATGGCTGTAGTATTTGGTTCTTTTGTTGGGCCATTTTAGATTTTGGGCCTTGTATTATTTCAATAAATGGATTTATTATATTTTTATTTGATTTGTAGATTTCATATATATATATATATATATATATATATATATATATATATATATTTAGTTTGAGGTAAATAGATTTTGTTATACTCAGTCACTTTTAAGAGGTATTTATATCAATGTTTGAATTAGGAAATATTTTTTTACCCGATCAATAGTGTGGGTGATAGCTCGGTTGTCTCCTCTCTCACGCAGGAGAGGTTGAGGATTCAAGTTTCCATCAGAGTCTCCTACTTTTGTGTGGTTACAGATAGTGAACTTATTCATATAGATTTTTGTAAATTCATATTGTCAATGAATTATGATATCGGTAGTGCATCCACGTTTCAATTGAAATTAGTAATTAAATTCCAAATGTGTGGCTATAATTGAGCTTGAAAGGGCTTCGTAACATAACTTTCATCCACCTTTCAATTAAAATGAGCAGTAGTAATTAAATTTCAAATGTGTGCCATAATTGAGAAACTTGAATCGATAAAATTTGAATATTGTGGTGATTTTTTATGAAAGAAATTTTAGTTTGGTCCATAATTAAAGTTTGGGAAATTGAGTCAGGCCACCATATTTTCACAAATTGATTATTTTCTCATTTCACTTTTTTATTTTAAATTGATCATTTAGTTATCAATGGTAAAATGGAAGAGCAAAATAAGAAAAAAGAAAAAGCTAATTTATCGTGAGACTGTATCTAATATTAATAATAAAAAATTCTGATGTACATGAATGATGAATGAGAAGATTGGAACTACTGAAATTTAGGTGGAGCACTAAAATCTGTAGCAAGGGAGACCACCAAACCAACAAAGGTTCTTCCGTGAACTTTCTTTAGTGTGGGAAGTAGGAAATGACTTTTCCACTGACAAGTCTTCTCGTCCCGTCAATAAAGCCAGCGTGATTTTGCTCCCACATTTGTGGTAATCTTTTCCAACCAGGTGCTGAAACTCGTGGTCGGGTGAGTCGAACTTTTAATAAATTTAATTTAATCATGACTAAATTTAATTCGATTTAAACTCGTGGTCAGATGAGTCGAACTTTTAATAAATTTAATTTTACACATCTCAATAATTTATTAATTCAATCTGATTTGATTCGACTCATCTCAAATTAAATTTAATTTGATTTAAATTTTTTATCTAAATCAATTCAAGTATTATTTTATAATTTGATGCAATTAGGTCAAGTTAAGTTACAAAATTGATTTGAAAATTTTCAATTCAATTTGATTTAAATTTTATGTGAATTTTTATTTTTTTAATCTGACTCGACTCAAAATATATAATTGAAATTCACTGATTTCTCAAGTTAGATCATGCAGATTGAATTAAAACTCGAATCAAATTTCACCCTTATCTCCAACTCAAAGTTGCCTTCTAATTTGCCACACATAAGTAGGTTAAGAAATCATAAAATGAGATTAATCACATGATAAGGTACAGTCAATGTCACAAATATCGGCGGTATTTTCAAATTTACCGCGTTTTTATCGATAAAATACCATTACCACGTTAAAAATGCGTTTTTATCGTCAAACGATAAATTTCCGGTAAATTCCCGATAAAATTGCGTTAAAAACGCGATAAACGTTAATAACGCGATAATATCCCGGTAAATTTCCAGTAAATTCCCGAGAAATTCCCTATACCATTTTAATTTCATTAATTTTTTTATTTATTCTATTTTTTTATTTTTTAAATATTATAATTTCAGCGAGATTTTCCCGTTAAATTCCCGATAAAAATCCGAGAATTTAAAAATATCCCGTTATTATCAATTGCCGTTAATATTCCGAGAACGGTATTTGTCACTATGGGTACAGTAAGACATAGTTATTTTTATATGTGAGATTTATTTATTTTTAACTTATAGGACTGGATGGAGATGATTTTGATTAAATTGTAGAATCAATAATTTTTTTTTTCAATGGACCAATTAAAGATTTTTTCAATAGACCAATCACAGTGAATAAAAGTGAATTAGTTATTTAATAATTATTATAAAAGTTTGAATCCACTTAACAATAGCTATTATATAACATTTTTATGATTAAAAAATAAAAAATAAAATAAATAAAAAATCTACTAAAAATAAAAATAAAATAAGATCCCAGAGTAGTGGATGCCTGCATAATAATCTTCAACTTTACTCCTTTATACCTTTTCTAATCAATCACAAAAAAGAAAAAGAAAAAGAAAAAGACTTTTCAGTGGAAGTGCCAAATGTGGTCGGCCAGATTTTAACTTGTAATGCACAAAATCAAAGGAAAGGTAGACGCTTAGTTTAGAGGGACCATGAGCAGATTACACGTGGCTGTTAAGGATAAATCAAAGCAGATTACAGGCCCCACATCTTCTGGAATTTCATTCTAAAGGTCAAGTTGAGGAATATCCTTTTTTTTTTAATTTTAATTTCTCTTAACTTTCAAGAGCTGATGCTGAAATTAGATTACCCTTTGTGGAGTTGGTATCTCTGTTTTAAAATTAGTATACAACAAATCTATTGCCAATTATACAAAATGAATAAAATTGATAAAAAATCGAATGAAAAAATAATTATTATAATTTATAACAAAATAGATTAGAAAAGTAAAATTTAGGAGCCAATCTCAAAAAAAAAAAATATACTGATAATCACTTATCAATAAAATGGAACCCTCATGGGTTACTTGATAGTCAATTCATATTTTTGTACGTGGGAGGTCTTAGGTCAAATTCTATTTAACATAAAAAACGGTCACTCTCTTTAATTTTATATATGACATGTGCATATTGAGAGATTTATCTTTACCTTAAAGATTAATCAGATGAGACGTTTAGAAAAATTTAAATGAGATATTTGAATACTATAGTTTTTTTTAAAAAAAATCTATCGGTCGAATAGTAAATATAATCAAAATATTAAACAATAAGAAAAAAAAAAAAAGTTATGTTGTTCATGGGAGATTTTTACACATTTCAGAAGACTAGTCACGTGCGATATCAGGATGCCTCCAAATTTTGAAAAAAAAAATTTAAAATATATGTGAGTATTAAACATTGCGATCAAAATTCGAAACAAAGAAGTAAATGAGAAACACGTGAGAATCTTATGAACCCCCAATTCCTATATCACAATATTGGATACGTGTTGAAAGCCAATCATTCATTTATTTCTCAAAACTCACATCACATTGAAGAGGAATGGACTTACGTGGAGCTTTCTTTGTATAAATTTTCCATCACTAGATAATGATCGAAGAATTAACGGTTCAGATCGCATCTATGTATCCACGTGTTTGGTTTTCAATAAACAACTATTTTTAGTCGCTGTCAACAATCAAAGTGATTTCCTTTAATGATTATGATAGAAATATATTCAAAAGTTTGCATGATTTGTGAGAGGTGTCCTCCCTCATAAATTTCGGCTAAATTTTGATTTTTTTTATTGAATTTTATTTATCTGAGGTTATGCAAACTCCCGAATACTAAATCTCAGTCCATACGATTGGTCTCAGCCGAAAAGAAGAGATATCGGCGGATATCTCGCCGAGATGTATCGGTTAAATGTCGATAATATCTACTATTTTAAATTTTTTTTAAAAAAATTAATATCGGCCTTGGGCTTAGGCCGAGATATTAGCCTATATCGACTGCCATTTATGTTTTTCATTTTATTTTATTTTTAAATCAGCCGTTTTTTTATTTTTTTATTTATTTTTTCAGAATTTTTTCTTTAGAAAATCCGAATCCTAAAAAAAAAATTGAAAAGTGGAAAAAAAATTGAGTACAAGTTGACCCAAGAGCTGAGCTTAGGCCCAAATTACAGTTCTAGTTGGACTATTAGCACATAAATGTCTGAGTTTAGCTAGAAAATCTAAACTTGAAATATATTTTACAAAATGTACCTATTTTAATTAATATGTGTATAAATTGAACATCTATGTAATATATAATTGAAAATTTAATAAAATAATACAAAAAGGCCTAAAAGCCTCACCTCAAAATAAACTCATAGATAACTGCGGACTTGAATCAGGCTCAGATCCTACAATTACATTCGAGGTTTACTAATTCAAAAGTTGACTTGGGCCGAGATCGAGCTCAAGCCCTTTAATTGTAAGTTGGGCCTAAACTTAGGCAGATCCATTGACTCATTTAGAAGAAAAAAAATGTATTGGCTGGAATCTGAATGGATTTTGTACCATTTTGGCCTAAGGTTATATGGCAATCTGATTTTTATGTTTTTCTTTTTTTATATATAATAAGATTAGGCAGCCTTATAAAAGTTACTTAGCTCTTTTGGTATTTCTATTGATTACATGTTTTTAATTTTTATCAGAGGGAGATTTTAAATTTTAAAATTTTGTTTTATTCTATTAAAGACTATATTTTCATTACTCTAGATTTTACTGTGTTTTTCACCTTTTTCAATCTAAATTTTTAAAGATTTATCTCTGTGTAAATTTAAAATAAAAGCTAGTAAGCCAAACCAATAAAGTTTGTTGCTCTAAACAAAATCTTACGATATCATGTTCCAGAAGAAAATAATAAAATAGATTTTAAAAAAATTATGATATTTTTGTCCCTGTTGTCACTGATTTTTCTTCTTCTGCCTTCTCTGTGGAGAGCTTCCTTCTTAGTGTCTCTTAGCTTGCAAGCAGCACTCTGCAGGCTGCAGCAGCACTGGAAAAAGGAGCCAAGGATATAAAAAATGGCAGCAGCTGCTGCAGCGAGTGGTCTCTACTCGAATCTCTGCCGTCCGTTCTACTCTCCGGGATGGGCCTCCCCACATCTGATGGCCAGGCCTCGTCTGCTTCACAAACCACCCAAATGTATGCATCCCTCTTCTGTCTGCCGAAAGGTTAGTTCGTTCATTTCATTCTTTTGAAGGTAATCTAACATGTTTTAGCTAAAATTGGATAGACCCATTACTTTTTTCTTGGAAAAGTACTTTCCACTTCCATGTATCCAAACGGAATTGAAGTAATTTTCTGTAGAGAAAGAACCCAATTTTAATGTTGAAATTAAAGTAATTTTTCTTACATTATTAGGTAGAGATGCTCGAATTTAGGTATGTACTTGAATTAGGAAGTTAATAGTGGTCGTTGGTTGGTAATTATTGTCTGCAACTATGGATGATTTGTTTCAAAACCTTATGTAATTTCTAGTTGATGAATGAATCTCTAATGCAACTCCATTAAAGTCCCATACAGATTTTTTTTTTTTTTATTATGGTCCTTTTTTATTCTTTGGTTGTGAGTCTTGGGCTGGTTGAACTCTAATTCAACTATTTGGATAAGCGAATTTTTCTGGCAATGAGATACACTAGTTTGAGTTGAATTTCCTTGCATATATTTTTTCAATTTGCTAGCAGGGATCGTTTGTGGAAAGTGGCACAGGGATTTCTATTAGGCATTTCAAATAGGATACTTGGTATATTTGTGGGCTGCATTGACACTCCTAAGTTTTTTTTTTAAAAAAAAATTGATAGTAAGATGAAATAATTGTTATTGATACTCAACTAAAAAATTCTAATTATTAGATAATATACTTGTACTTATATAATGTGCTTGGAAGCTCACTTGGGGATGATTAGTACTATATTTTGTTAATACTGTTGCAAGAACACAAATGTATGAATCTACACATATTATAGTACCTAAATAAGTGTGCCTAACAAAATTTGGTCTACGCTTCGAGATGCACCGTGATTTAGGCTCCAGGACCCTTAATGCCTTGATTGCACCCTCATTCTAAGTTTTTGTCTAAGATCATGAAATGGATGAAAATTTTGAAACTAGTTTCTCAACATCCAATTAATTGTTTTCTGACTTTAGATTGGGTTGATATTTATTTAAGCATACTTTTGATATGAAGCTAGGATTCTAAAGAGATACATACAATATGCAAGTAGGCAATTTATCAAAAATTTCAGCATCTGTTGGAACTCCTCTTCTTGATCCTCGTTTTTATCAGCAGTTGGTAGGCAAACTCATTTATCTTACCATCAGTCTGCCTAACTTGGCTTATGTTGTCTTTGTGGTCGGTCAATTTATGCATGCTCCTACAGATGCTCACCTTCATGCGGTCTTTCGCATTTTGCGTTATCTTAAGGCATACTCTGGTCGAAAACTCTTTTATATGAATCAATCTACATTTAATATCCCCAAGTACTCTGACGCTGACTGGGTTGTTTCTCTTGATGATCAACGATCTACCTCAGGCTATGTATTCTTTTAGGATCTCATTTGCTTTCTTAACAAAGTAAGAAACAAACTGTTGTTGCTTGTTCTAATGCAGAGGCAGAATATAGGGCACATAACATGTGAATTACTGTGGTTCAAACAGTTTTTTTATGAATTTGATTTTCCTTCCTCAGAGGCATTTATCATGCTTTGTGACAATCAAACTGCAGTCAATATTCCTTTCAATCCAGTTTTCCATGAGCATATAAAGCATATAGGGATTGATTGTCATTTTCGTTGACATCATGTATCTTCTGGGAATATTGTTACTTCATATTTGAAGTCCAATGCTCAATTAGCAGACATGACGATGAAAGTCATTTTTCGCTCTCAACTTGATGATGGTTTCAGTAAGCTAGGCTTGATTGATTTCTTTGTACCAGCTTGAGGAGGAGTATTGTAGATGTAGATATAATTGTTTATCACATTTTACAATATTTTTTATTATAGTTGACTTGTGGTTGCCATGGATTATAAAATATTCTCTTTCCTTTTTCGTCACTTTGATTGGCTCTATCTATTCACGAGAATTATGTCTCTCAATTATTCTCTCTTCCTCTGTATGCACCGTGGCATGATGTTTAAGGTTTTGTTTTTATGCCTGGATAAAACAGGGAAAACATAGTTCTATAGGTGAAAGACATGTTGAAATGCTTTATTTTGGGGGTGTAGAAAATTTTGAGTTAAAGCATGTAAGGTTGTAATTGTTTTAATTGCGATTTGTTTATATACTCGAAAGAGTTTTTTTTTGCATTAGGTAATTACAAGGAATAAAGTTGAACTTTTACTGAAATTGTCCGATTAGGCTGCTTGTCACCATTTTCTCTTCAATGCTATCAAGCTTCAACAGTTGGGTTTGGGCTGGTGTACCCCAAAACATTCTCCTCATAATTCTAAGAGGCAATCGGAACAACATATAAATGTGAATGGAACCTTGAAGGCAGCAGGTACAAATGGAAGTTACGAACTTGGGCCATCTTGGGTAAGTTTTTTCATTCTCTTTATAGGTCAGGATCTCAGGATTATGCGTGTCTTTTTTCTCCTTAGCTTCTACTGCCAATAAGATTTTTTTTCCTTGTTTAACTGTGGGATTAAATTATTTGGTGTTTGGATTTGGACTTCCATCTACAGCATGTAACTTCATGGACTTCTCTAACTGCTTGGGATGTTTTGCAGCAATGCATTGTTCTTGATATTGAAGGCACAACTAGTCCTATATCTTTTGTTTTTGATGTTCTTTTCCCCTTTGTTCGGGACAATGTCCGCAACCATTTAACTGCCACATACGACACCGAAGAAACTCAAGATGATATTAGGTTATTGCGTGCCCAAGTAAGACTTTTAAGTTCTTATGATATTCATATTAAGCAGACCTATTTCTTGTTTTTTTTTTTTTTTTTCATTATTTGGCTGTGGACTACTTTGTGCATATCATTCTCATCTACCATGTTCCTCTTGGTGTGTCTTCAACTTAAGATGTTGGAGTTATACATGTTTATGAAAGGCACTTTCATGCTTCTAAGCCTGGAGCAACACTTATTTTTGTACAGAATAAGACATCAATTTCTTGAGACCAATGCACTTAATATCCTCTATAGATAAAACTGACTTACTATTTTGTTACTCTATGGGGAAGCATCCAATGGGTTGAAAGTTCAATAGGATGTTGAGATTTTTTTTTGTGGAAATTATATAGTAGTTTCTACACTTAGGCTTTCATATGTTCCCATGTAGGTAAAGTTTTCCACACTGATATTTACTTTCATCAGTTCAAAGATGTAGAGTTGTGGTATATGCAAATGCCTAATTCCGTCATCCATGCAAGCTCTTAAACTGCGAAGGCCCTTTTGATGCAGGACAATGCTCCGCATCACCTTTCCTCTATATGTATCTTGGGAACTCTAAAAATACTAGTTGAAAAGCATTAAAAGTGAAATCTTGCGTCTAAGCTGTGACCCATAAAAAACTTGCCCCTGCCCCTTAAGTCTCAAATAGGAATCAGGCATATGGTGTTGTCTTGCCCAAGCCTTGGTAACAGCAAAACCCTTGTTCTCTATCACAAGTAAAAACTTTAGATCCACTCCTTCGTACTCCCAGAGTCTAGGAGAATCATTGAGTGGCCATCTCTCTCTCTCAAAAATAAACCAAGAAGAAGCCTCTCAATAAATCTGATTCCTTTTGAAGGCGCCAACAAAGAATTAAGAGAATCCTTGTTATATAAGGGGACAAGATGAGATCATATGAAGATTACATTTAGTTAGTCCTCATAGAAGTGAACTGATGTAAGACACGGAAGATGCAGCACACAGATTTCACTTCTATTTATTTTTATTTATTTCTTTATTTATTTATTTCTTAATTAGCAAGTAGGATTTGTTATTTTTGTTTTGGATCTTAGCAGTCCAATTTTAGTTAGTTTCCTATTTGATTTAGGAGTCCTTTTCTATTTGATTTAGGAGTCCTTTTCCTATTTGATTTAGGAGTCCTTTTCTCTTTTGATTTAGGAGTCCTTTTCCTATTTGATTTAGGAGTCCTTTTCTATTTTGATTTAGGAGTCCTTTTCTATTTTGATTTCTTATTTTTTTCTTATAAATGCAATGCATGTAAGAGAGGGACTCACCTTTTTTGGAATATATGAATTGATATAGATTTACTATCTTATTTTCCTCTATCATCTCTGCCGAGTTGCAGACCTTACCTTCATTGCTGGTTTTGTTCCGGCTATCGCTGATTCTGGGCTTAATCCCAGAGGAGATATCCTGCTATCGCTGCCTTGGGCTTTATCCCAAGCTTATCTCAGTTACAAGTCTTCCGCCCCCTGCCTAGTTGCAGGCTGTTCTACATTAATTGGTTTAGAGCCGAGTTTCTCTGTATCTCTGTTATATAGAGACGTTCCTGTTCCGAGACAGGTTCCTGCGTTATCAGGGACGATAGTGGTCTCGATCCCCGCCATCTTCGCCAAATCCTGGCATTATACCAGGTACGAATATACCATCCCAATCCCCATCCTCCACCCCTTTTCCCACAAACAACAAAAACACAACAAAAAAAAAAAAAACCAAATGACCAGTTGACCAAGTTTGACTATTTGACAAGCTATGTGTCCACCTCACCCATCCATTAAACCTTTTCCCCACTCCAACCGTCATGTCTTGGATTATGTGACACCCCGATCTCATTCCCAGCATCATGTAGCCCCGTTAGCATCCAACAAACATAGTGCTCAATTTCTCCTCCAATCTGAGTTCAATGACTTTAAATCCGAGTTTATCTCTGAGATGCGCTCTGAGTTGCGCTCTGACTTTCACGACTTTTTCCAAGAATTTAGAGAACTTTTGTTCGGCCGAAAATACAGAGCCCCGATGAAGGTGAACAAAACTTCGAAATACGTGCCCGCTTCCTCAAGATGTGTGCCGACCACTCCAAAGACATCATCAGAGTTCGTGCATGCCGCCCCGGAGTCAGACTCAGAATTCATGCATCCTCCTCATGCAGTCGTGACCCCATAACTAATGCCCGTGTTGGAGATAGAGCGAGTTGTGTTGCCGGTACCACCGTCGATACAACCGACGAGTGTCGATCAACCGCCACCACCTCTACCTACACCTCCACCACCACTGCAAATTTCTCACCCATCTCCATTACCCAAACCTGATCCCATTACGGATACCAGGACTTCATCTATGATTATTCTTCCCTCATCATGTCAGCCTCTTGTCCTCCATCCCACAGATCATCAGGACTGTGTGATCACTCCAGTGCCATATGACGACCCCGTCGCCATCAGTTTGGTTCGTCCATGCTTGCGCCCGTTTGCGGTCCTTCAATTTTTCGCCCCACAGAAAGAATGTTCTCGTCGTCTGTGCCTTGAAGATTGTGCAGTTCAAAGCTTCATCATTCGCATCTTCGGACTTGGTCTTCATCTTTGTTTGGTGCCGTGTGCTTTTGCTGATTTCCACTCGAGGACGAGTTCTTTTCAAGACCGGGGGACTGATGTAAGACACGGAAGATGCAACACACAGATTTCACTTCTATTTATTTTTATTTATTTCTTAATTAGCAAGTAGGATTTGTTATTTTCGTTTTGGATCTTAGCAGTCTAATTTTAGTTAGTTTCCTATTTGATTTAGGAGTCCTTTTCCTATTTGATTTAGGAGTCCTTTTCTCTTTTGATTTAGGAGTCCTTTTCCTATTTGATTTAGGAGTCCTTTTCTATTTTGATTTAGGAGTTTTTTTCTATTTTGATTTCTTATTTTTTTCTTATAAATGCAATGCATGTAAGAGAGGGACTCACCTTTTTTGGAATATATGAATTGATATAGATTTACTATCTTATTTTCCTCTATTATCTCTGCCGAGTTGCAGACCTTACCTTCATTGCTGGTTTTGTTCCGGCCATCGCTGATTCTGGGCTTAATCCCAGATGAGATATCCTGCTATCGCTGCCTTGGGCTTTATCCCAAGCTTATCTCAGTTAAAAGTCTTCCGCCCCCTGCCTAGTTGAAGGCTGTTCTACATTATGAACAGTCCTAATTCCACTGGCTTCGATTGAAATCTTTCATGTGAGTATTAAATCCCAAGAGGCTTTTCCTCAAAACTCATCTTTGGTGTGTAAATCACCTAAATACTCCTTAAAGAGACCACACAACAGTATTTTTTTTCTTCTCCTTTCAATGGAATTCAAGTTTTCAGCCGTGATATAGGTATCATAATCTACACTTGGTAACATAATCTCTGTGAAAAACAAAATTGATCAATACTTGTGAAACACTTCTTCCTCGTCATTTCAGTCAAGGAAACATGTCTTATGTTCCTCAACTTGTACCAAGTACCAATTAGACATTCCAAACCTATGTTCCAAGGGATAAGATCATAAGAATAGAAACCATTGTGGGGCGGACTTGCAGGTGTCAAGTTGAGAGGTATTATGCACTGCCAGTTGGTCTTTGATGAGCATGAATAATGCTATCCATGTTTAACATCCTTTCAAGTTGTTCTTGTTTGCTATGGAGTTCCATGAAGTGGATTCATATTATTTCTTCTGGTAAAGGTATTTGATACAATCTGATCAACCGTCATTTCTTATGCATCTTTTATAAGGTATTTTTTAGAAGTCATCTTTTATGACCTTATGTTGTGAATTGTGACATGAATCTCTCATGGGATATAGAAAGCCTTCCTCATCATTGAAGCAGTTTGTGCATTCAGACCTTGGATCTAATGGGCCCCAGTGTTTATATCCTATCATCTAATCGTTCCTATATTTATTTCTTAACACATGCCTATCTGTCAAATTCTAACAAGGAGATCTTGGGCGTATAGTATATCCTTAGTGTGGACCATCAGATCAATGGACTGGATCATGGAACCATGGGTCTCATTTTTATCCATTGAAGCTTCCAGATACCATGCAAATCCTTGGGTGCAGGACTATATAATTCTTCAATTTTTTATGTCAATCAAAACAAGATGCTCCTCTTGGCTTGCAGTTCATTTAGGCATTCCTTTCTAAATTCTAATCAAAAGCCGAACTCTTACCTTATTGACAGTTTTGGTCTTCTTACAGATTCAGGAGGATTTGGAGCAAGGTGTTTCTGGTTCTGTGCCGATCCCTCCTCATGATGCTGGGAAGGAGGAAATAATTGCATCATTGGTATCGAATGTAGAAGCAATGATAAAGGCTGACAGGAAAATCACCCCTCTAAAACAACTGCAGGTAGTTAACTCAGATTTTCCTGAAATGTGATTGAGGGGTTTATCCTTGTAACCCATCTTTTATTTCAATTAACTATTTTCTTGCAGGGTCACATATGGAGAACTGGATTTCAAAATAATGAATTGAAGGGAGTAGTTTTTGAGGATGTACCTAAAGCACTTGAAACATGGCACTCCAAGGGCATCAAGGTGAACTGATTCATTGTTTGCTTCAGGGATACTGTTCTTTTATATCTTATTGTCGAGTAAGATTAAATCTTTATCATCATCATCATCTAAATAATTTTCCCTGTGATTCTGGGGCTGGCCTTAAATTTGGATTTGATAAATTATTTTCATAGACCGACTGCCCTATCTGATGCGTATGGGATTTGAACCTACAACCACTAGGCTGTGACAATGAGCTTTGACCAGTTGTGCTATAGGTTCTTGTCTTAAAATTTAATCTTATGAAATTTTTAATCTTCAATGCATGCCATGTCAGCCAGTGAAGTGTCATACTGGGTCATTAGGTTGGAAAAACCATAACCCACAGGTTCTCAGAATAACAGGTGGATAGGCTTGGTATGTTTCCAGTTCAACTCTGTCAGGATATGTGAAGAAAAAGAAGAGGAAGAAGCCATAAGTGATGGTCTTAGGCCTAGCTTTCAAACCATACTTAAACACACACGTGTTGTATTTTATTTATCTCATGCGACGTTTTTCCTAATAGGAGTAATAACACATTACTTTTCTTTCAGAAGAAACGGTCGAAAACAGAAGCAAGCCATGTGGTTCCCATTTTTTGCTTAGATTTAGTCCCAAACAATGCATTACTTGACATTTCTTTGCGGTGCATATTCGGGAGTATATCGCAATTTGGGAACCTATGACTACAAACATTTCCAACTTATAAACTTTTGACGATTGCATTCTTAGGACATCTCAAAATGGGATGAGGGAGGACTTCAAGATAATTCATGAATCTCTTACTTATGGCCATCCTCTTTTTCAGAAGAATTCACGACAAAGGGACAACCTCAGACTCGTGTTTTTATATGGACAACATGGTATAGTTCAAGGTGGTGGATGTGCTTCATCTACTTTGTTGTATGCTCTTGAGAAATTTTCCTAGAGAGAACTTTTGGAAGCAACTATATCTTGGGAGGAGATGGGGCTCTGAGTTTTGATGGTTTCCCTACTATGTTTCATGAGGAATTGCAATACAATTAGATATGATGTGGTGCCATACTTTGAGGAGTTTTAAGAAAGGGTAAGGTTGTCCACCAATAGGTCCATTGTTCTTTGTGGTAATTCCAAAGAAATAGGGTACTATGTCTTTAACAGACTTTTCACCATCAAGTCTGGTGGGGTTCTGGGAAAGAGGGTATTATATCTCTAACAGACTTTTGACCATCATGTCTGGTGGTCAGCTTCCTGTTTTGCTGATAAACAGAAGGAATTTAATGATCTCCTCAAGTCAAGGTATTATTAATTAAGAGTTTGCAATCAATTGAAGAAACAGGGATTTAAAAATCGGTCGGGCCGATATATCGGCCGATATTTTTCTCTCTCCTCCGATATCAGTATATTTCTCTCTCCTCCGATATCGGAACCGTGAAAAACCGCAAAAAACCGTGAAACCCTGAACCGCAAAAAACCGCAAAAAACCGTGAAACCCGTGAAACCCTGAACCGTTGAAAACCTTCAAAAACCGTGAAAAACCGTATCGGTGTTTTAAAAAAAAAATAATTAAAAAAATAAATAAATACCGATATTTCGGACCGAATATCGGCCATATCGGCCGATATTACTCATTTTAAAAAAACCGATATATATCGTATCGGCCGATATTTGAACCTTTGGAAGAAAGAGCACAAATTGTCAACTTCCTGTTCTGCCAATAGAATAATAGACCAAGGAAGACTAAGCAGTTAAGTGATCTCCCCAAGACAAGGTAATACATAGTTAGAAGTTTGAATTCAATTGGAGCCAAATGTCACTCAATTTGCATATATATGGAGACATCACCAAAAATGAAAAAAAAAAGAGAGGAGAGAACGTTGAATTTTATGAATCTGACTCCCTCTAAATGCATGCTGGTTAAGCAATACCATGTTGTTTTAAAGAACAGTATGATAAGACTACGAATGGATTCCATAATCATTTCTTATCTCTGATTTTCTTACAGGCTCTGATGAATTGTGGCCTACGTATTTGGAAGATATTCCATTTTACAACAATGTACATACAATGTTCTTTACATTATCAATAACCGCTATCGATTATCATCTTCTTGCAGGTGTACATATATTCTAGTGGAAGTAGGGAAGCTCAAAGACTCATCTTTGGAAATACAACATATGGGGACTTGAGGAATTACTTATGTGGATTCTTTGACACCAAGATAGGGTGGGTCCTCTCCACGTATTTCCACTAGTTAAAAAAAAATGATTGTGCAGTGAAAACAGTCCTATCATTGTTGTTACATTTGGATGAATGAATCCTTGCTTGTTTCTCCTTTTACACAGAAACAAGAGAGAAACGCACAGCTACTTTGAGATCTTTCAGTCTGTAGGGGTAGATAAGCCTTCGCAGATCTTGTTTCTGACGGATGTCTACCAAGAAGCTGTGGCAGCAAAGGCAGCAGGTAAATATTTCAGCAACTTCTTTAGAGTAGAATCCAGTTTTCAGAAAAATCATAGTTCATGGGACCATTAATTCTTGATTAAATTAGCAGTCTGAGTAGTGCAATGTGCTTACCATCAATCTTAATTCAATTAGTGGTCTGTGCAGTGTATTTTGCTCACTCGTTTTTAATTGTTCTTAACCATTCAGAAGGTATGTCATGCCATGGATGACCAATAGTTGCTCCTCCCTAAATGCTAAATCCATACTACCTCGTTTGATGGGCCCCATGCCTAGGTGTGCAGGGTTACCACGCACTCCATTGTGTGGGTGATCATCAATTGTGTTTGTATGCCCTTGTAACAAGGCATCTTTATTTGCCAATTCTCTTTCTTCTTTTCTGTGGCTTTCAAAGTTTATTTGCTGCATTACTTCACTGAGATGTTGGAAGGCCCCTGATACTGATTAACCATGCCAATAAGAGGTGTATCGTGTTTCTTCCTGTTCTCTGTTTCAAATGGAATAATAAGAAACCCGAGAAATTAACCCAAAAGACCTATTTGAGTCTGTCTTGCAGTGCATTCACCCAATCTTGACCCCCAACATTTTGTTCGCCAGATTGAACCAACTGGTTGATACTGGGTTCAAATGGAACCAGTCAAAAAGATGATCAGAAATGTTTAAACCATTAAACTTTTCTATTTGTTTTTCAACCTTTTTACCAGTTTGACATCATTTTGCTAATGTCCTTGTAACTATTCTAGGTCGGTTACAAAATAAGAAATGGTTTGGAAGTGATGTTTGTCAAGTTTCGGCACTGATCACTCGTTCACTCTTAAGCAAGCCTACTTTTTCTTATTTATAATAAGCCTTATGATTTTATTTTATTTTTTTTCAAATATATTGATACTCCTCTTTGTTTCAGGTCTGGAAGTGATTATTTCCGTCAGGCCAGGAAATGCACCTCTCCCAGAAAACCATGGATTTAAGACAATAAATTCCTTTTCAGAAATCTGAGCGAATTCAGTTACGTGTGTCATAAGCAAATCAGATGAACTTCTTAGATCTTCACTCATATAAACAACATTGGCATTGAAGGTATATACACTTTTTTTTAACATAAATACAGATTTTTTAAAATGAGATGGAGAATTCAAGTTTGAGTATCACAACAAGCATATCTACACCTTGTCTCCTTGGGTTTGCCAAGCTAGTCAAAGAGGCTCTTTGAACTTTTAACTTTGAACCAGAGTCTATATGTGAGGATTTTGCTTGTAGAGGATTTAAATTTTCAACAAAATAAAGGAACCGGTATACCATAACATGGATTCTAACAAAAATCGATTATTTTTTCTTACCAGGGAAGGACAACAAACCATAGGAAGTTGGGTTTCCCAAATTTTTGTATATTCTCAGGTTCCCATTTCGATTCTTTTTCTATTTCAATGTCTTTTGACTAAAAAAAATACCAATACTTGTACGAAATGAGCAAATAATGCATAGGTATGTCCAATTGTACTTTATGGTTTAATGATGTCCTAGACCCTTTTTATTATGTTTGCAATTTTTTTGAGTTCTCACATATTTCTCATGAGTGAAACTAGTGTTGGTATCCATGTCTGCATTATAGCTGGAATACCATAAATGTGATTCATTCTGAAAGAAGATTATCTTCCAAAAGAAGATATATATGCGATTACTACACCTTAGTTACAGACCATACCATTTGGGGTTAAGCTTTTTGTACAATTAATTTTTTTTAAGACTAAAATGTTCAGGCCTCTTAAGAGTATTCGATTATTTTTTGAGACATGTGCAAATTTCTCTAACTATACACATTTTAGAATGACTTGAATTTAAGACTTCCTGCTTATCAAATGGGTTCTTAACGAGCCAACCCCAACTGAGATTCTTTTTTCAGTTGACTTGTTTCATGTTGGAGCAATCTTGTGACTTTGGGTGTACGGCAGGTGGATGATATAAGATAAATGTGATGGGTAGTTGTGATATTGATGAGGATGAAAAACAAAGGATTTTTATTAGATAAAAAAGCTACAACGTTGGACCTTGATTTTTATCGTCCTTTTGAAAATCCAGACAGATCATGCAAGAACCCTAACTTGCCTGCCTGGCCAATGTGGGTAGATGACAAAAGAGTCAAGATTCCTTGCTGTCTTTCCAGTAGCCTTCTGACAGCTTGGGCAGTAGCTGTGCTTGAAGTCTTGAACAAAATAAACACAAGGGCAAATGGGCAATATGTTTCTCTGGAGTCTCTTTACTATCTACAGTCCTGTTTAACTTGTTTACTTAAATATATACTGGAAAACGGTTCAGTATTTATGGGGACTGCTGCTCCTCTCCCTCTTTGGAATCTCTTCCAGAGTAACAAAACAAAAATATTGGCAGTAATTTTTTTTGGAAGTACTCATTAGGATTAAAATGCAAAAGAGCAATCCTATAGAAATGTGATTTTTCACCCACATATCAGAATCATAGAAAGCTTGTATTCTGAACATTTTGAAAAAACAGTTCACACTCAAGTTCTTTGCAGAATGCTTTAGCATCGTGAACCAGCAAGAGAAAAAGAATTTAAAATTGAAGAGTCAGAGTAACAAAACAAAACCTTTCGTAGTAAAGTTATGAAGAACCCATTTGGATTGAAATGCCAAAAAAGCTTAGGAATGAGATTGTTTTCCCTCATGGCACACCACAGAAAGCTTGATAGTTGTATATTTATATTCAAGCTTTTGAATGCTTTGGCATCACAAATTAGGATGGTAAAAAAAAGTATTTAACAGTGAAAATTGAAAGTAACAAAACAAAAAGATTCACTGTAAAGAATTTCTGAAAAGACTCGTTTGGCTTGAAATGCAAAAGAGCAATAGTACAAGTTAGAAAATGTGATTTTTTTCCCCTCATACTAGATAAAGCTGGTATTCTAATTATTATTTAAAAAAAAAAACAGTTCAATTCAGGCTTCTTTGCAGAATGAGGGGTGAAAAATGATTTTAACAGTAAAGATTCAGAATAACAAAAAGATTTGCAGTAAACAATCCATTAGGATTAAATACAAAAGAACAATATTATAGTTAGAAAATGTGATTTTTTTCCTCATACCAGATCATAGAAAGCTTGTATTAGTTCTTTATCTGAT
Source organism: Chimonanthus praecox (assembly GCA_022113865.1). Lineage (NCBI taxonomy): Eukaryota > Viridiplantae > Streptophyta > Magnoliopsida > Laurales > Calycanthaceae > Chimonanthus > Chimonanthus praecox. The sequence goes on along the minus strand of CM039087.1, from coordinate 1,221,967 downwards.
TTCTCTTTAAAAGAGAGAGAGAAAAAACTTGAAGAATGATTTGGAATAAGAAAACCAAACTAAATGTGATTTTTTTTTCTCACTCAATCATAAAAGCATCAACCCATTTAGGAAAAGTAAAGAAAAAAAGGGGAAAAAGAAAGAAAAATAACATATTGATTTTTTCAGATACTTCATCTCATTTCGGCCGCCTCGGTGACCAAGCAGATCTTGGAAACATACACGTTATGTTGATCTCCAAGCAAAAGAAACATTCAAAACAGAGCAAGAAAACAGATCAATTGTACAGTTGAGGCACCATTGATCAACTGAAAATAATCCACAATTCATTTTCATACTTTCATCAGCATTGCCGAAATCCTTACAGAACTCAAGAAGAACCCGAAAGCCTAGGGGACGTCAATGGGAACAGAGGCAATAGCTGGGGCTCCGACTCTCGCGGTGTCGTGACCGGTGATGGGTGCAAATAAAATCCTTTCTGCGCAATTGCTCTCTCCTCTGCTGCAACACATATATCTGCTGGAGGTCGTGGTGGTGGCCTGTTAAACGGGTCGGGGATCAACGGTGTAACTGGGCTGAGAACGAGGGAAGGGAAATCCAGCATGCTCGGCGAAAGGATCTCCGGTTTGAGAGGCGAGAAGCCGGTGTTGCAGCTGTTTTGGAAGCCAGGCATGAATGGGTTGATCTTGAGACTTTTGAGGCTGTTCCTCCTCTCATAAAGCTTGAAAGCTGGCTTCTTGGGGCCTGTTTTGTTAGGTGGTATTGGAGTTTTCAATGAATCAGAACCCTTGGCAGCTTGTTTAGTGGTTTCTGAGGAGCCCGTCAGCATCTGGACTACTTGTTTGAAGGAAGAAGTGTCTGCTTGCACAAAGGTGGTTGGATATATATTAGTTTCAGATCTTGGGATGGTTTTGGGTGTCAAAGGGATTCCATTGCTGCTACTGCTGCTGCTACTGTTGCTTGAGTTGATCTTTGGAGTTGGATCCTCCCTTTCCTGAACTCTGGAGAGAACTTCCATTGATGGGTTTTTTTCCTTTGGTACGAGAGATGTTGGAGAAGAAAGAAACAAACAAAGAGTAAAGAGAGAAGGGTTTGTGTTTTGTATTGAAAAGAGAGAGAGAGAGAGAGAGAGAGAGAAGTGATTTTCCTGTGGAGAAAGTCTCTCCTCTCCTCTTCTCCTCTCTTCTCTCTTGAAAGTATGTATGAGTAGTGTGTGTTGATTGTTTCCCTTTCCACGCTTCCGAGAGAGTTAAGGTCAACAACACTCTTAATTATTCATTAAATTGTAATAGCATAAAGTTTCATTATTCATTAATTATTTTAATTAATATAATTTAGATTTCGAAATTTTTAATAATTATATATTATTATTTTAAAAAATTTGGAATAAATAAAAAAAGTTGTTTCAAAAACCCATGATTGGAAGCAAGGAAATTGAAGAGGACATGGCCAATTTGAGAATGCTTCCTCGAAGAAGCCTTGAAAAGAACCAAAATGTCGCATTGACTTTTGTGGCTAACTCTGACTCTCAAGTTTATGATATGATGGGTCTTACTGTTCTCTCCCTAAATCTAAGCTTTCGGTGGATTTGAAAACAAAATTACTCTCCTTTTTTGGGGACACTAATGATTTTACCACATGAGAGGACCATTCAACCATCATCATCCACTGGGTCCCATCAGATATATGGGTCCCACTGTTACCACCCCATGATATTTTTCTTAAGACCGACCCCTCACTATATCATCGTAATTTATTTTATCCATTTTTTAATGTGTAGTATCATGACTATCATGCCAAACCACTTAAGACATGTTTAATTTTGTTTTACCCTTTATAGACAGACTAAAGAGAATATCTAACCAAAGGGAGCACTTACATACACCTGGATTTTCTGCTTCTACACATCTTAAATCAGATTTTATTATTTAATACACTATGCACATTATTTTTTAAGCATTGTGTATTTCCAAAATTTCTCAAATTGAATATCCGGACTAATTACGATAACCTGATAAAAATACTTTAAGACTTAAAGGTCTTTTGACACTACTAAATGTATTTTTGGCACACCCTAGGAATACCTTTATTTGTAAAACACTGTGTTTTAAATATTTAGGAGTGTCAAAAGACCTTGAAGTCTTAAAGTATTTTTATCAGATTATCGTAATTAGTTTGGATATTCAATTTGAAAAATTTTAAAAATACACAATGCTTAAAAAATAAGTTTAAAATTTAAAAAAAAAAAAATTATGTACTGAACTGAAGGTTCATTCGAATGATTCGAATGATTCGAAATGACGGAATGAACGGAACTCGAATGAATGAGCCATTCATTCGAAGGAATGGGGCTGAGCAGTATTCCGTGTTACTGTTCAGCCCATTCATTCGAATGAATTGAAAATACACTTGATGATTCATTCGAATGAATGCCAAAATGAACTGGGCATTCATTCGAATGAATGAAAATGCGGGGGTAAAATTGTAATTTTACCTGAAAATTCGATTTCGGATGTGTAGAGACAGAAAATCTGGGTGTGTGTAAATTTAATATCATCTACTTAAGTTTAAAAGTTTCGGTGCTCTGACATACTTCATGATAATTGTAGGACTCATTTAATATCACTTCATCATCATCGTTGTAGTTTCATTTCTTAAGCATCTAGATCTTTTTATGAATTAAGATGCTAGCCCATGTATGGCATGCTTGAGTTCCATTTTACCCTATGTGAAGAAACTAAAGATTTTATGTCTAACCAACAATATAGACGAAAATTATCTAGGAGATTTCTATTAGAATCGAAATTTGGGTGCATCAAGTTGGATTTTAATAAATTCAATTTAACCCATGTCAAAACTTATTGAATCTGACTCGATTCAACTCAAATTGTTGATTTAAATTATTCAACTCGATCTGATCCGATCCGATTTAACCCAAGTGTGACCCGACTCGAGTTTAAACCCTAATCGCTACTTCTTTATAACTTGGTGCACATAGATCAAATCGAGTTACATCGAGTCAAGTCATGTCGATTATAAATTTCTCAACCTAACCCGACTCGAATTTCATATTGATTTTTTTCCATCCTAACCCAACCTAATATATACAAATACATAACCCAAACCCACTGATTCCTCAGGTCAGGTTGAAACCTGACCCAAGTTTTACCCATAATTTCCATATATTGAAGGCTAAAGCTCCAAAGCTCTTTGAATTATTATTTTTTAAAAATCTAATCATAAAAACTATCAAATTATTTAAAATTGAACTCTTCAAATCATCTTTACTGTTAAAATTTAGATATTAAAATAAAATTAATGATATTTTATTTATAATATTCAATTTAACAATTAAAATGCATCACATGAACATCAAATAAAATTGAATCAAAATAAACTTTATATGAGGCCTTTACACCTAAAAAACAACTCATGACAGCATTTCATAAATTTCTCAAGGATGCTATTGGCCTTTCATGATACAGTTGAACTGAATTTAAACCAATTTATTGTTTGGAGAGAGATAAGATTTTTTCCTTTGGATAAAGTATTAGTATCTCATTCTCAGTTATGAAAGAAAAGATCTTTAAAAAGGGGACCACCAGATGCCTATTCAGCAGCTGTACAAAGCTTTCATTAGAAGTGAAGGTACCTCTTATTTGTAAAACCATTAGGCAATAGAGATTTTTAAGCAAGCTTCTATTGAGATTTTTTACGGATTGCGGGTCCATCTATTTGATAGATGATTATATGGATATGAAGTGTATAAAATTGCACAGGCAATTAATAATTTAAACCATATAATTTTAATAAGTCATTGATTTCATTGAAACTTTTAAAAATTAAAAATCAATGAATAAATTGATCAGATGAGACTGAACCTCACAAATACTTTAATCATATAGTCATCTTTACATCAAACCCGACTACAGGAAAATATGAATATTTGTCCTCATCTGATGAAGTTATGGTAAGCCTGATTTAATATAATAAAAAAAAATCAATAACACTCAACCATTGCTTTAAAGTTTAAACTAGCTGACAATAATGTCTAATGGAGGTAGTCTTTGGTCCATCAACTTATCTACACTCTACGTTAATGGATTGGTGGTCCCCTTCATCAACATATTATATAGAATGTACCATCCGGATTCTAGAGTCTAGTGTAGAAATGGAATAAATATCCCAATCCAATATAAGAAAATTAGGAAAAATGGTGAGAATTGAAGATAGAATTCAACCCCCACAAGCAAATAGCTCATTTTTAGCTGATTTAATAACACAAGATGACAAGATCATGAAACTAACTCAAATGATCTAACCTTGATTTAAACAAAATAAATTATTAATTAAACAGTAAGAATTTCAATTTAATAACACTCTAGACTCTAGACTCTAGAGTATCAAATGAAGTGATAGTGCTCATCCGTTCGAATTGTAAAGTCATTCACCACGTTATAAATCATTTTATATCCAAAAGAAGATACACATTTTAAAAGATATTGGACATTTTTTTTTTTTTAGCTTACGTATGGGAAACCGTGAGAAACTCAAGGTAAAACTCTCACAGGTGATATCCACTGCCCTTAAGATACACCAGAGGTCATGGAGCTCGAATCTGATACCTTCCACCAGTTAAGTTACACCCATATTGGACAAATTTTTTAGTTGAATAAAAAAATTCTCTCAAATAGTTTTTTTAAGGATAAGATTTTTTTTCTCTCAAATGAAATTTATAACTAAGTTGATAGGTTATTTTGACAAAGCCACGAAGTAAGCCAAATAGGCGTTATAGTTGATGAAAATGGAAGGCTGTGGGGTACCTTAAATGGTAGCCTTCGGACTACCGTTCCTTTGCCTCGTTTAGGGTTTCCTCAATTCCTCCTCGCATAAGAGGGTGGTTTCGTAATAGTTTTGACAATGAAGGGTATTTCAGACATCATAGGTTGTAAGAACTGACATTGCCTTATTAAATAATTTGGGTGGGCCCCGCTTTAGTTGCCTCCGTCAACACTGTTGGACTGCAATTGATCGGTAAATCGACCGACCGCTCATTTAATATTTGATATGAATGCAAATCATCATAGTTAGTTCAAATAATAATAAAAACAATCAACAGTGGCGTGCTTGAAATAATAAATATAGGGCCCATACAAATACAAACCCTCATTGATAGACAATGGGGCACTAATTGTGTGATTCACAGTCCTAGCTTATACAAATAAACACCTCATTGGATATTAGTTTAGTAGTTCGATTTATAAAAATTATTTTTAAAATTTAATGTTAAGTGATAATTTTATATTAATAATTAATTAATTTTGATATCATTTTCCTTTTTTGTTTTCTCCTACAGCCATACTAAAGGCTTATTGTTTAGTTCTATAAAGGGTCTTAGGTCATTACTGCCTTACTGGGTACTTCTCCACTTATTTGTGTCTTGTTTATTTGTCTAAATATGTAGACGAGCTACTCTTTTTTTTTTTTTTTTTAAGTGTGAAAAATTTAGATCAAGTCTTACTGAAACTCTCATGAGTGAGTTAACTATCTCTATAGGCACACCAAAGTTAAGTTATGAAAATTCGAAACCGCAACTTTCTGTTTCTTGAGGCAGAGGACAACCAGTTGAATTACACCTATGTGGATTGTTCTTTCTTGTGACAAATGATTTAATGCTAATATATAATTAGTAATGATGACTTAAATGATATGAAATTTAATATCTAAAATTTTATATTGTTAATTAACTTTTAGATTTTTTTAAATTATTAAATTTACTGTTAGATAAATTAAATACCATGGATATGATAAATTGAAGATTTTTTAATAATTTATCTTTTTAATCATTTTTTTTTAATTTATGTGTGGGAAACCCAGTGTAAAACCTTTAGGGTGATAACCACTGCCCGTAGAGTGTACCAAGTTAGGCCATGTAGATTTGAATTTGGCACCTCTCATTTTCTGAGACGGGAGATTAATCAGTTGAGCTACACCCATGTGGACAAATATACAATCTAATAGGAGGTTGTCCTCCCCTCATGAAGGGAGGTCTTAAGCTCGATTTATGTTCAAGACTTCTCTTTGCCACTCTGCGTAGTTGCTTATTCGATGCGTGTTGAAGATTGAGAGGCTTGCACATGTCTTAATAATTAATTGGGTTAAAAATGTCCCATGTCTAAATACAGGTGAGATCGTGATAAAAAAAAAAAATATAATATATTACATAAATAAAAATTTGGCAATAATGATATCGAATATGGAGAGTAGTCCATATCATATTGCCACTATGCTGCATTATAGTTGAGAGTAAGTTATACTATTTATTCTTCTTTTTTAATGGGAATGATGCTATTTATATTCTTTGTGGACGGAGTATAGTATCAGTAGGTGTCATTTTTAAGATAGATTCTATAGCCATTTTCAACGCCTGAAAGGCTTTCAGAAGGAATTGTAGTTTCATAAAAGAAAAGGCCAACTTTTAGGAGTCCATGGACATTGGATCTACAAAGTTCTTTATTTGTAATTTAAATTGATTCAGTCACACTCAATCCCATCTTAATCAAATTTCCAGCGTTAATTTCAAGACAAGTGGGTCCATTTTACTTACCAAAGAAGAACATCTTAGTTATAATTAATAATAATTAATTACATAATTTTCTTTCCACTTTAAATTGATCTTTTAAAGTTATCCTAATAAAATGAAAGATTAGAATAAAATTTTCCAATTTATCACAAAACAATATTTATAGTTGGTGAAAATATTAGAGCTCAAGTCACTAAGTTTTAACATGGTTGGATTGGATTTATCAAGATATGATCTGATTCGACTCAAGTTTCAATTTTATTCCGTATTTTAATATTTTGTATTATAATTCGTAGAGACTAAAAGTTGCTCTTAATATAGAATTAGTGTTCATCTTTATTTATTAAAACAACTTTTAAACTTTTTTTTATTATACTTATTTGTAATTTAGCATTCTATAATTATACCATACATTTATTTTAATATTTATAATTCTATTACCATTGATCTTTTCTTCATCACTTGTAGCATAAAGATATAATATTGAATAATTATGTATATAACTTTTTGTAAAGCAAGCTATTTGGGAGGAGGTAAAGCCTAAAGCATCATTTAGTGGATTCTCTTTTTAAGAGGTGCCCCATGAAATATGTAAAATGTTGGTAGTGCATGAGACAAAAGGTTCATCACTTCATCCACATTCAATTCATTTAAACATTCAAGTCCCATATTTAAATTTTAATTGGATCGAAGTTAGAAATTAAAATAATTTATCATACAAATCTATTTATTTTAAATATTAAATTACTGTATAATTATTTTTTTAAATACTTTCATATAATACTGAAAAGATAAAATGAATAACATCTTAAATCTCGTATTTCATTGTATAAAATATCTTTTGGAGGATCACTATCCAAATTTTAATATCTAATTTAATATATATTATTTTTTTAAAGCAATATAGAGGGGTTGGGCGGTATGCCTTGTGGTTGGAGTTGGAAAGGGGCATTTGATTGAGAAGACTGACTTGACTTTGGTTCATTGCTTAGATATGGAAAGGTCCTACCAGCAATGGATGTCCCACCCACCACCACCACTACTTTTTCTTAATTTCAAATACAATAATAATTATTACCTTAAATGCATTAATGAACAAAGTGTGACATTAATTGTATAAAACTATAGACTATAGAATATAGATATGGGGATTCATTAAAAAGATTTTTACTTAATTGAATCAGTCACATCAGAGTTTCTAAGTTCTCTAAAATTTATTTATTTTGAATTATTTCAAATAACATTGCTTAATTATTCTGATTAAAGTGATTTCTAATATATTATATTTTTCTAAAATAAGAAAACATTTTAAAAATATCTATCGACACCCCAAATGGTGACTTGACTCAGAGAAGGAATGGTCCTGACCGCAATTGATGCCTCACAGCCACTCACCGGTCACCAGTCACCAGTCACCACCACTTACTCTCAATTCCAAATATAATAATCATCAATGCATTAGACGCCACCACAACAATAATTTATTAAAATTCACCTCTTCTCTTCACCAGTCTTCTAAAATTTCATGATCTTAAATTATTTTGAATATTTAAATTTGGGCGTCCGACAAATTTTTTTAAGGGGCATGGAGTGAAATCTTCACTTTAGTTTTATCGGTGTATAGAATATATATATATATAGAGATATATTATCAATGCATCAGTACTTATTAAATGATTTACTAATAGAAATAAAATAGACATTTCAATCATTATGTGTTTTTTAAAATTTTTTGACTATATTAAAATCACTATTTTTAAATTTATAAATATCAAAAATATTTTTAAATGATAAATCCTATGTCCAAATGTGCGTGATCATAATTTGGCAGTATGGGGCTGTGGGTGATGATTGTATGAATTTCAAAGTCAGAGTGAGTGAGAGGATTTTTCCAATTTATTGATTAGTGGGCCCCACATTCTGATTAGTCAGGCCATGGCTTGACTGACATTTACATGGCAGCCGCTGGTGGATGGATTACCAAACAGAAGTGAGGAAAATCATAAATGAAAAGGTTGACAGTTTCCTCTTCAGGCCTGTGGAGTGGAGAGCCAAGCAGATGTCACTATTCACTACTCAATAGTGGATGGGTGGTTCAACCATTTCAATGGTAAAAAGATTTTTTTATTTTTTTCTTTCGATTTTTTTTTAATAAATTTTACTGTCTTTAAAATTATATTTTTCTTTTCAGGTTTTTGAGATCCTTTTAATTACTTATGGGATTTTTTAATCTTCTCATTGTCATCCCTCACATTTTTTTAGTTCATCTCTCATTTATATTTTATTAGTAATCCATGAATTCTTTTTTATTATTTTATGATAATTTATTCTTTGAATTTACATGAGAAAAACTGTAGAAAACTCAATTTAAAATCTTCACGAGTGATATCCAGGAGACGGTTCAAACTTAATACCTCTCACTTTTTGAAATGAAAAATTACCACTTATACTACACCCATACGTGCAACTACACCAATGAGGAGAGGTTTTTCTTATTTTTCATTAGATGAGTTTTTTTTTTATAATTTTTAAAAAGTTGAAGAGATTAATATTTTTAAATTCACATGATCTTTTTTTACAGTAGGAGAAAACTCAAGGTGATTTTAGAAGTCTCTTCAATTATTGATTAAATGAAAGATAGTCATTTAGACAAATTTGACTTTTTTTTTAAGAAATATTCTATTTCAAAATTTTATGTAAAATTATTATTTTATCTTTCAATTTTATATAAAAAAATTATCTTTTTAAAAAATTGAGATACAAAATAATAATTTTTATATAAAAATTTTAAAAATGAAACTTCTCAAAAAAAAAAAAAAAAAAATCTAAATTGTCACCACTCCATATAAAAATGGAACTGACAACTGACAGACCTTTCCTCTAAGTAAAGATGTAAGACTGACATCTCTTTCATAAAATAAATGTTGTCCCAGATTACTAAAATCTCATCATTCCAATCCATCACTGATTTGCTTCTTGGGATTAAAAATTTTAAATCCTTAATGACACTCACCACATTTTTTATGCCTGATATTGTTAGCCGACTTTCTTTTGGAAAATGATCTGTGCATCCTCTCTTTCAATTGTTTCTTTTAATTTTATTTCACATAAAAAATAATAGAAATGGAGAAAAGATGAGGGGAGGATAAAATTGAAAAAAAAAAATTAAAAAAGTGCACCATGGATAAAATGGGGTAACACAAATTGCTTAACTTTCTTTTATCAAAGAATGATTGCATTGCAGATTTGTATACTCGAAGTCTTAACCCTGGTGTCAATTTTTATATTTATACTCGTTTGATTCAAATTAGTTGTTCTATATGAATTTTAAAATTATTTTAAAATAATTATTTTATTTATATTAGAGTATTATAAAATGTATTAAAAATAAATGAGATCATATAAAGTGCTAATTTTATATAAAGATTTTTTTAAAAAATATATATATTTTAAATAAAATAATTAAAATAGAATGGAGGAAATATTTTTTAAGAAGGGAAGGGAAGGGAAGGGAAGGGAAGGAGGGATCACTTTCAATGCTTTAGCAGATGGGTTGGTTGGAACTTGGAAGTGGAGAGTGGAGACAATCCTTTGCTGTCAATCTTTTCTTTTTTGTTCTTGTGTTTGCTTCTTTCTACTTTCAGTCATATATTGTGCATTTCTATTTTTAATATAGGCAGGGTGCAGACTTCAGACTCCACCCACAAAATAGTGAACCACTTACCCACCCACCTTTTGAACTAAATCAAACCCAAATTCAAAGAAAAATAATCAACTAGAGTTTTTCTTTTCTTTTCTTAAAAGACAAACCCATCAGTGTTTAAGAATCAATTGGACTTTTTGAGAGGTTGACATGATGGTAAATCACTCTGTCTTGAGAAGTGGAGGTCTCATGTTTAATTTAGGAGTCGAGATATCGGCCGATACGTATTATATCAGCCAATATTCGATATATATCACCGATATCGGCCAATATTAATATAATATTTTCTTTAAAAAGAAAAAATAAGAGAAACAAATATTAGTTGAAATCGATTTTTTTACCTCTGGTTTGATTTACATTCAACTTTAAAGGGTCACTTACAGTAGAATTTACCTTTGGACACCTTGGTTTATAAAAAAAGAATTAATTTGAATTATACAGTTTCAACCTAATTAAACTATAGCTACTGTTTGATTTAGCTGTTTGTAGTTCAAATTTAATATTCATTATAATTTATTAACCTACTGAATTTATAGTTCAACCTGATCCAACTATCACTGTCCTAAAATCCACTCTGCAAGTCCCTCTCAATACAAAAAGGGACACTCCTTTTACTTTTTACCCGACATGTGTAGATTGAAAAATTTACACGTGCCTAAAGATTTAATCAGGTGAAACGCCTGAAAGATTCAGATGAGACTCTTAAATACATTTGTCTTTTTTTAAAAAAAAAAATCTTATTTACTACTTTCTTTATTAAGAGATCCCGACACCGGTCACAAGATTGAAAAGTATTATGAAGAAAGAACTTCCCAGCTCCTTAGGGTGTCCACTTACTTTAGACTTTAGAGGAAATCCTCAGCCGATATTTATTGACCCATTGGGGTCCTAATATATTGGTTTCAGACTTTCAGCCGACAGTTTGAACCTCTGTTCATATTGAAAACTTAAAGATAATTAAATAGTCAAATTGAGTTCAGTCATTAATGAATGGCAATCTAACCTAACAATCGGATTAAAAAATAGAGGAGTTTAATTCAATGTATTTAACTAATTTATTAAATGAATTAGGTGTCTGTTGACATCTCAAAATGTTTATTTGAATTGCGTTCCAACCCATTCCTATCTAAAAATATTAAAATAGTAGTCATTAGGGCCCATGTCATGTGTCATGGATGAGTTACAAAAATGTATGCCACAATATCTTCAAAGTACATGTGGGTGATGTTAACGTGATCCCAAAGGGTCCATTCCTTTGGTCCACAATCGACTGTAATGTGAAGTAGACCAAAAATTGACAGGTAATCTAGAAAGAACTTTATTTAAATCTTATAAATATCAGTGATAATTTAAATTTATTATATTTTTATGGATAAAATATTGTTCCCGTCTTAATAACGCGTATGTATTGATGCTCGGTAAATTCCCAAAAAATTATCGGTAAATTCCTTAAGAAATCTTTACAATAATTTTAATGAAGAGTTTGTAATAATTTAAAATATTTGTTAATATTTTAAAAATTGTAAAATATTTATTAAACTGTATTTTAATATATTGTTTGTTCTAAATTGGTTGTTAGTTGTTCATGAATAGTATTAATATTTTTATTCTAGTTATATTTTTATTTATTATATTTTAATATTTTCTGTGAATTTTCCAACAAAAACTCAGAATTTGAAAATATCTCGATATTACTGGTCGTCGTTAATATTCCAAAAATGATATTTGTGACAATGGCTTATTGTTGTCGACATCATCATTATTATTTAAAATTTAATAGAGTAATAAACATTTAAATATAGATTAAAGAGGATTGACGAGACACCTGTTATTTTTTTATAAGGGACACCTGTGTGGAACTTGGGCATGGCCTAATCAGAGCCTACATGAAAATTTTGAAAAATTTGGGTTTACCCGAGCTCGGTTTAGGCTCATTCTTAAGTTCAAAATATGAGAGTCAAATTGGAATTTAAATCAGGTCAGGACTAGCACATGAAAGCTTAAGTTAGGCCCACAAACTCAGATTTGAGCACATTTTATAAAATGTAATTTTCTTTAAGCATAGTGATTTTTGCACCACCATTTTCTCTCATAGTGCACCCTCTTTAAAAGGAAATTTCAATTTGACTCTTACTTCTCTTTTCCTCTCTCCTAAAAGCAAGGGTAAAAGTGGAATTTCTATTTAAAGAAGTGCATTATGAGAAAAAATGGTGGTGCAAAAATCAGTGACCTTTCTTTAATTATTAATGTATACATATAAATATATGTAAAATATAAAACAATAATTCCAATGTAATTTCGAATACAACTTGAAAGTGGAGCCCAAAGAAACCCAAGTCTAGGATAAGCCCGGATATACGTTCATTCTTGGAAATTGGAATTGAGTTCTGGTTCGTTCTACAGATACAATATGGGCCTGGCTTAAATTTGACTAATTCAAGTTAACCTGGTCTCAGGTCCAGGCTCAAGCCCTTTTCTTGTAATTCAAACCTAGACTCAGGCTGGCCCGACCTAGCCTACTCGAGTTGCGCCCAAGACACCCTTATTACCTTATTATATATCGAAACTTGAGATGCCACGAAAACAATATGTTTTTAGCTATTTCTATAATTGTGAAGAAAGGCCAAAAAGAAAAAATATCACAAAAAAATACACTGATTCCATAAATCAAGTCAAGCTCTAAAATTTGATCAGTTTATTTATTTTTATTTTTATTTTTTTAGACTTTAAAACTAAAAAAAAAAAAAAAAAACTTTTTCAACCGATCAGTATCTCATTTGGAGGGGTCCATGCCTAAGCATTTGAGGTAATCATTCACCAGTTGCCAGTGATCATTTCACCTTTTTTTAACTGACTAAAATTGAACCAGATTCATTCAATCACCAAATCCCCATCTTAAAACCTCTTTTCTTATTTTTTAGCCATTTTCAGACTAATTTTACCTTTTTATTTGCCTACATTAAAGTAAATTCACATCCATTCAATAAATAATCAGTCAAAATTCATTTAACAGACACAAACTGACGCTTCATATATGAATAGAATAGAGAATTATAATCTTAAATCTTCAAAAGAACAACTAAAGACATCCATTTCCCTTTTCCTTCTGCAACCGTCCGCCTAATCAAATCCCTCACCATAGAAATTGACAAGTCAACCGGTATCAGCCCTGTGTAATCAATATTATTTTTCAAAACCGAGTTGTTCCCTCCTCCCTGAAGCACCGAGTTCATAATAATAATCTCAGTAAACTGGGCATAAATTTGGACAACCTATTTATAGCTTATTTCCCTTCAAAAATGGATAACAGCAGTACGCCACAATAGCACCAAAATTTTGTAGTTGGAAGGCTTTTCTATTCTACACCAGAATTCCAAAAAATTGTTTCCCATATGCTGAGACATGGGCATGATGAAAAAACCAATACATTTACAAGGAGGATATGCCCTGCTCAAATCATCGATACTATTTTGTGTACTCATCGACAAATCGATGGCTGAAATACTCTCGGCTTAGTTCGCTAAGATCTACTAGCATAGAAAACACTCAAAATAACATAAGATTTAACAATGTTCAAGTCTTGACATACATCATAGTGCCATACGGCCTGTTATGTTTTAGACCCATGTTTTAAACACTACTGGCAGATACTATAATATTATCTTTAAAAACACCCGAATGCCCGATACCATATATCATAATAGTAAGTATACACAGCCTATATTTTCATCTTTAGTTAAAAGCCACTATCAAATATATACCTTAAAACGTAATGACAATAAGGCGGCCAAAAAATGTCTCTCTATCACCTCACGTCAAATATCCATATACCAAACGAAATTAGGCGTTAATGAGCCTCCAAAGTCACAATATTCAGTTTTTTTTTTTTTTTTAATAGTGATCATCTACCATAATAATCCATATGAAATCAGAAGCAGACATTCTCTCTGCTAAGAGTGCTTGACAATGTTAAGATTTCTAAGATCCACAAGTCCAAAACATAACAAAATACTTACCAAGACTCCCCTAGCTTTTCCCATAACTTGGTACCACCGGCATTCGCAAATGGTGCCCTGAAAATTCCGGACAAAATTTATTCACAAACCGCACACAATAAGGAAACTCTCAACACCCATTAGGATTCTCATCCACATGAAGAGAAACCACCCATAGATAACTCCCAAGCCCACAAACTTTCATGCAATACATTCCCAAATGGTATCACTGGGAAAGTTAAAAGGCATTCTACTCAATCTACCTTCCGACAAAACCCACCACTTATGAGGCCTTATTGCCCAGCAGTGGAGAAGGGCAGAAAGTTTATATAAAAAAAAATAAGAAAACGAAACGAAAAGGTAGAAATATTACAATTCAATCAAAAAAATTGATTTGGGTCCTACAATAGAGAAAAAATGGTACAGATGACTCACCACAGGATCATTCTGAAACACAGATTCAGAATCGATTGTATGTCTTCCCAAAATCCTCATGTCTTGGGCGCGAGTCATGTGCGAACTCTCCATATCCATCAGGAGGCCTCGAATACTTACTATCAGCAGCATATGAATATCTGCTTCTTGAATCCGCAGGCAAATCAGTTCCACCATAGTGAGGATTCCCAGATGAATGACCAAAATCAGGGTAATTGGGATGATTATAATTGTTATAGCTTGAAGCAGACATGTGCTGGTGTGCACGCTGCTGCCTTTGCATATCCAACTGAAGAAACTCTTCCCACTGCTTTGCTTGCATGCCCCTTAATATGGCTAGTTTCTTCATGTAGGTCTCTCTCAATTCTCTGATGGTCTGTATTGACAAACAAATTTGCAAATATGAATGGAAATGAGAAACTAATTATGTTACAAGTGTAGAGATATCGATTATGATGACGATGTTACAAATCAAGAAGCAAACAAAATAATCAGGAATCATAGGAAAATGAGAACAACGATTAAAATTTAGAAGCAAACAAACTAGTCATTTTTTTTGTTCTCCCAAAAAAAAAAAAAGATAACGATGATACTTCCAACAGTGGCAGAGAGAACATGATTGAACGAAACAAATACAAATATAAAAAGGCCAAATTATAATAGAAGAAAACTGTGAGGTTCCATTGCCCTGATGCACCAAGATGCGAACACAACCTCTCACTTCTTGTTCTTCTTTTTCTAGAGAAACATATTTAATGTGTTAACATCTTTTATATGCCTTGCAAATAAGCAGGGAATATCGTAGAAATAAAAGGCTGAGAATAATAAAGGTGCATGAGACCTGACATAATAAGATCAGCCCTGCATATCCATGCTCCATTTGATGAATTTTGAAATCTAAAATATAAGGTATCTTCAAATGGATGGTGGCATCTGACCATATTATGGTCAGATCTCCAACACCTGATCATTTCTCTAAATGGTTATTGATCCAGATTCCAGATCATTATGCCCCAAAATGTACACATTCGTATGTTCCTCAATTTGTACCAAGCACACTGCAATGAACCAGAAGGGTAAGCAGCACTACCGATGGTATGGCCCATCACACCAGCAGTTCAGACCACAGACTGGGGATCCACAATCCACTTATCCATGGAACAAGCAGATGATGAAAAAGGTTGACAGAGTTCACACATTCACAGACCAAAACATTTTTTCACCGGGGCGACTGTCACACGGGAATGACAATCTGCCTAGGGCCCCATCTGGGGCCAGCCGGAGTCTAAAGTCATGGTCTATCCTCACACCCATCTACACCCTGTGAATTGTAACATACCCAATTTGAACTAATTTTGAGTTGATCTCACTGTTGGGTTAAAAAAATATCCAAAAGTGACCCCATTTTTTACCATTGAGCCTTGAGCCCTTGAAAATCATAGCTTTCAAATCCAATGGACCTAATCTTTTATGGGAAGCATAATCCTCAAAATACCTTCAAAATCCACCCATTCCCATGCATTGGACTCCACCCTTTTGGGCCCCACAAGGCCCAAAGGCAACTGCCACTCGTGGGGAATTCTTCATAGACCAAGCTTTATATTGCAATGCTTTTAAGGTTCATCTCAAAATGGACTCATTTCTTTCACCATATTAAATACTTCTCTGCATGATCACATCATAAAAAAAGGTGTCTGCACTAATTCAAACCACAAGAAAGTGCATGAATAAATGATTACAGACCTCCCTGAGATGTATAGTATTCATCACAAAATCATGAGGTGCTTTGAAATCCATTGCATCCCCAAAACTTGACCACATTAAACTTGATTAGTTGCTCATATAAAATCAAACAAACTGGCTATATTGAATGCACTTCATGTGGGAAGAAATTGGGCTATCCACGTTATCGACACACCCAACAGTTTTTTGGAAGCAAATACACGAAAGAGATGGATAAAAACTACATGACCAAATTAAATTCTCAAGAATAAAACACTTCTTGCATAATGATTTTCTTACCTCCCGGTGCTTGTAATTTTCTTCATCTTCTTCCTTATCACGAATTCTTCCAAATTCCATGGCCTCCCTCTTAAATTCCATTTCTAACTCCTCCAATGTTTGTGGATAAGCAGGAAATTCGAACTTACGGCCAGATCGGATGTCTGCCCCATGCCTGTCTACATCCCAGCCATCAGTTTTCGGCATACCAATGTTCTGGGAATGACCATCATATGATCTGTAAGCATCACGAGTTAATGAAGCACGTTGGGGAGATCTTGAATGACTCGAATGACTTCTAGCTCCATCATTACGATATGCTTCACGAAATAAAATGAAGAATGTGTAAGCAAAATCTGACTTTATTTCTAGTGACATAAATGATAGCTTTAACAAGAGTATCATATATTCAAATGGGCAATAGCAGCAGATATACTGAATGGTGAAGCCATCCCACGCTTATAACTCAGGATATACTTTTAGTAAATAATTTTGTATTGGAGACGATCTGACTGATTTCAGAACCATGCTGAAAATCACTTCACATTCGAACAGATAAAGCTTGAACTTACCTCTTGCTGCAAAAAAGAAAAGAAAATTTAAATACCCTATTTTACATTACCCACCAAGAATGAAAAGGAGCTCTGATGTTATAAAAAAGCAAAGATCCAACAAGCCATGAGACTGGATTTACCAGTATTGTGAGGGAGCCGTAAAGATACTGTATGCTGTCCCTACCTTGTGGTGACCTCCTTGACATGTGCTTTAGATCCTCACGCAAATTATCTTCTACAACTCTTTCTGGTTTAGCAATCTTTGGTTGAACCTGTGGTGCCTTTCTTGGGCTAGGATGAGATCTGTGGGATTCGGAACGTCTCAACTGAGGACCAGCAGGACTTCTGTCAGGGGATCTTGAACGTGTCCTGTGAGAACTAGATGGTTCCTGTGTCTTACCCCCATCCTGAATCACTTTATGCACAGCATCAAGGCCTTTTGTCAAGCAAGAATTATCTTTTCCACTGACAATAATAAATTTCTCCTCCATTCTAACTTTGCAACTAGCATCCTTTTCAATCTTAAGAATCACTTTTTCTGTGAAAAGAGCTCTCACATGCTTATCTCTTGCAGGCACCCGTTGAAAAAGATCTTGAGACTTACGACTTGCTCCAAGGGTGGATGGACAACCCTGTAAATGCGTAGTGTTACTTTTCTGGACAAAAATTGTCAATCCCTAATAATAATTAAAAAAAAAATAGGAAAAAAAAAAATCATGAATGCATGCAGGAGCAAGAACATGCACACTATGAACCAATTAAGGATGTGGAACAAGCACAATTTCTTCCACAATTCTGCTGAAACACCCCACGCATTCTGAAGCATAACAATCCATTCCCGCAGTTCACTAGTAACCTCCAATTTAATATGTATTCTTTTTATTGCAAATTTCCTCAAGAATCAAGACACATTCATTTAACAAGATATCGTTCCTTCCCAGTAATCTATGACAAAACATAATGCTGTGCAATAACTGAAGCAATTATACACCAACACAATGCAATTATCTAAAATCTAAATACTCAATTGCGAGGGAGTTGTGTCATCTACTCCTAAAAACCCATGAGATGACATAATATCAAGTGGAGATGTAAAATCACATATCTCAGTGATAATGAACTGAAAAAATCCAAGTTTCCAACCTAACTAGCATCCTGATGCAAGTAAAATATCTAATTGAAGAAGTCAACCTACCCACGAATTAATTGCCAGTTAGTAATAAGGTATATGTAACTAGTGAACCAATATTTTGCATTTAAGTCAAAACCACAATCTGAAAGTTCTGCAGTCTTTAAACTTCCACCAGAAACAAGATTTACTGTAAGAAGCATCAATTCAAGAAAGCAATCAAACATGAGAAATTCACACTAAAATAACAAGTAATGCATGTTTCAAAAAAATATATCAAGCAATGTATCGGATAACCACAAAAGTAACAATACCTGTATATCTTTTTCCGGGAATGGTACCATACCTGGGTGAAATGGCCAGACTCTCCACATATTTTGCAGATCATTTCTTCTTCTTTCCTTTTCTTCCAGTTTCTTTCAGTAGCCTTAGCTCTTGCTACCCATGCCTTGGCTTCCCTGCTTGTAAAATCAGTTGGGACAGCGTTTGGATCATGAGGCTCATCTTCCTCATCAGATTCAGCATTAGCATTCGCACTTGCATGGGGCCATTTATTTGAGTTTGATTTCTCTTGTGCATCGTTTTCTGCCAAACCAGGTGGGCCCGTATATGCTTTTCCATAAACTTCATCAAAAAGTTCATCATCTATTTCTGGATCAGGTTTCTTAGCCATCTGAAAACCAGTACCAGGGATCACAACCTCTTCCACACAGATACAGACAGAGGTACCAGGGGTCGTACCCCTGCAGCACCTTTGAACAACATCTCTTTCATGAAGATCAAATGGAATAACGAGAAAATAACAAAAGAAGAAGTGAATTTCCATTTATCAGTAGAATTTTAACTCAGGCTGTTCATGGCCGGACCAACCTGGAACAGAGGCATATATTTGGCTGGACTTCTGAGTTCCTGAACCAGTAGTGTGTGTTCAATGCACGTCTGGGCTTACATATGTTTATAAAACCAACTTCACGACCAATCCTACATAGCAAATATGGATGACAAAACGTTGCAAATGGTGTGTCAACAGGCCCAAATTTACAGACCAATTGCTGGAAGTGGAAAAAAGCCGATTGTGAAGCACAACATCTACATGGGCTGAAGGGCTTCAACAAGCTTATGCCTGATCTTATGTAACTGATATTTTTTCCTTTTTACTGTCTAAGAGAGGGATGAGCGCCTGTAATTGATATTTTTTCCTTTACTATGTAAGAGAGGGATGAGTGCCAATTTTATGTCACTAATCAGTTCACTTTAGATAAATTGTAAACAAGTGATGTGCTTGGCAACTAAAAGATTTTGAAATTTGGAGACTTGGACAAAATCTATTCATATTGAAAAAGAAGAGATTGAACATTGTCAAAGCCAAAAAGGCTCGCAGAGACTAGAGGGGATCTTAACTGAATACTTAGAAGATGGAGATTCACTTATACATGGTAACAAGATACCAAAACAGAAATAGAACTAGCCTTAAAAAACATATAGAAATGTAGAGCACTGGGACCAAATGTATATCCCTATTGAGTTTGGACCATACTGAGCAACATTAGGGATAGTTAGCTAACCAAATTATCCAACAAAGTTCCAATCTAAAAAAGAATGCCAAAGTAGTGGTGTAAAAGTACAACAATCCCTTACTCTAATAATAAAGGAGAAATTCAAATTATGCTAATTTTCAAGTATTAAACTTGTGTCTCACTATGGAACTTTGGAAAGGGGATCAGAGTAGCATTTAAGAGGGAGAGAGAGGGAAGCTTGATGTGATGTTTTTTTTAATGTACACAAGAAATTCCCAATAAAAAAGGAATAAAATCTTTTCATCTTCTTCTCAACAATTATGAATTGAGAATTGATAAAAAGTAGAATATGTGTTGCATGAGGCCTTCTTTGAACATAGACCTAGTAACTTTGTTCCATAGATTGTGGGTCTGAGCCATCTCATCATGTATTAAAAAATAAACAAATTGTAAAAATAAAGTTAATGAAAACAAACTGAGTAATTCAGCTGAGTTTTAATCTACTTTAATCTAG
The DNA here is from genome assembly GCA_022113865.1 of Chimonanthus praecox. Classification (NCBI taxonomy): domain Eukaryota; kingdom Viridiplantae; phylum Streptophyta; class Magnoliopsida; order Laurales; family Calycanthaceae; genus Chimonanthus; species Chimonanthus praecox. Next base: position 1,201,536 of record CM039087.1, on the reverse strand, counting down.
CTTTTAAATCATGATCCAACCTGCAATCTTTTCTTCTGAATTTTTCAGTACGTTTCAAACGAGTCAAACATGTCATGAATCTAAGTCATGACCATCAATCCAAAAGGCTTAACATTGGAAAATGATAAAAAAGAAAAAGAAAGAAAGAGAGGCACAAAAAATAAATAATAGAACAATTTCTTAAATGGGCACTAGCTAGGGCAACTCTTGCAAAAACTGACATATCTCAGCCATTCTAGTTTGAACAAGCTCGTTCCACCCTTGCCAGAGGTGGCCGCTGTTCTAGCCATAACATTTTAAGGGGATATTTGCTGCATTCTTGCCACCAATCATAATCTTCCACCCAATTAGACAAAATAACAAAAAAATAACAACCACGATGTCAATCAGTCCACCCTCATGACAACATAAACTTCATCCAATCTAGCCAAAAAGAAACAGAGTTGACAACAATAGTTTCAATGAGGTTCATGCCTCGAGCAATGAAGCTTGCAAATCACCTCTTGGAAAATATCAATGACCTTCACCTTTTCAACCACTGCCCATGATTTTAGCATTAACAAGCTTTGTTTTTTGTAACATTTGTCCAATATTGCTCCACAACCTCTATGGTAGCTAAAACCAATGCAATAGCAAATAAAAAAATATAAGGAATCTTGTTCAATACCAACACTACAGGCACAGTACCTGGCTAGAAGAAACCCAACCAAGACTTCCGCTTTGAACACCCAATAAATGAATATAAAAAGAAAATTTGAGGAACCCACTACTTCATTAACACATTATGACATACTCCCTCCATCCGATTTTAGTTGTCTCATTTGAAATATTTGTATTTTTTAAGAAACTCTCTATATAAGGCTAGCACTCTATGTGATCTCATCCATTTTCAACACACTTTATACTAGTCCAATATAAATGAGACAACTATTTTAGGACAATTCCAAAATTCATATAGTACAACTAATTTGGGACAGAGGGAGTATTACATTAACAAATGAACATATAGGAAAGTTTTCAACACCCATTACCCACATTATCATTGTTACCACAGCTGTCATGGTGTCACTATAATCACCATAACCATTTTTTCATCCAAGTATATAACGCATATTTGGTTTTTGCAAATTAGTTTACCAGTGCCACGTATATAATAATAATAATAATAAATAATAATGCCATCATCATCAACACCCACTAACCATGTTGTCATCGTTGTCCTAGCAGTCATGGCATCACCATAACCATTTAAGTATACAACTCATATTTGGTTTCAGCAAATTAACTTACATGTGCCAGCTCCCTTCCTAATCATCCAACAACAATAACAAAAACAATAACATTTATTATTAATAACAATTACTCAAGTGAATTTGATGATTCCCCCGCTCAATCCATTTACCCAATTTAAAAGATTGTAAGCTGTAACGGATCCAATTTTTGCCCTAGCAAGAACTTAGTATATTATCCATGTGACACAACTTGGAAAGCAACTTTTTCCTAAAAAATAAAAGAGTGTAGAAAACCCGAAAAATAAATTTGTTAGGTTTAAGATACGAGCCAAGAAATGATTGTTCAGTTAGGGGACAGATCCAGACCGTTGAACTGGTGGGCCAACACTTACTGTATGTGCCACAACCCCCAAAATCAGGCTATTGGCAACTCCATAAGCTCAGAGAGAGAGAGAGAGAGAGAGAGAGAGACATACCGTGGCTGATGCTCGCCGCTAGAGGAAACCGAAACCCTAAAATGAGAGGGAAAGAAGGAACACTGGAAGAGAGAGAGAGATGGGTAAAACAGAAGCAAAAGGGGGCCATGTATATGGTTGGCCCGGGGCAAGCGAGTAACGATGTTAACGGGTCGGGTCGGACTTAAGTAAAATTTACATTCTAGCCATTTTACATTGTTGGATCTGAATCTGAATTTGTATAATGTTAGATTTTTAAATGCATTTTCTAATACCCGTTTCATATTTGATACTTACGTTCGTTTCCTTTTTTGTCAAATTTGAATCTGTATTAAAATATTTTTAGAAGTATAAACATTAATCTTCTCTTTTATAAAAGAAAATAAGATTTATTAAATAATTTAATTTTATAAAAAAATCTAAATCTCATAAAGTATATAATTAGTAAAGACTATAAAAATACTTTTAAAAAATAATCTCAAAAATGTATTAAAATTAGTTTTTAGTCCTAAAAAGAATGAGAACATTCAATAACTTCGAGTGTAGTGGAAAAAACCATACCTCATTTTTTTATTAATAGAAAATTACTAAAAAATATGAAAAGTTGAAAATCTCATTTGTAACTATGATACTATAATAGAATGAATGAAATATGACATTTCCATTGAGAAATAAGAAGAGAAAATAATAATAATAGTTTTTAAAAAACCTAGCCATCTTAAATACTTGGCTACAGTAGGGATTGATTCAGGTCCATGTGGGTCAAACAATATGGTCCGGTTTTTAAAATACTAAGGCCCAAGTTGGCTCCATTCACACCCGTTCTCACATCTCACCCACCTACTTCTCATGAACTCGATCCTTATCCAATTTGAAACCATTTTAAGTTAGGTGGACCATTGATCTAGTCCCATGAAATTTACTACTTCAAATAAAATTAAAATTTTAAGACTTTAAAACATGACTTTACTTATCCAATCAAAGTGATTTTTTAAAGACTCTTAGTTCAAGTTAGAACATTTCTAACCAACCAATTAATAGGTGCTCATGTGCCCGAGCACGAAAAACGCTAAGCAAGGATACATCAAATGGTAAATATAAAAGGTTGGATCTAAGTTTTTTTAAAAAAAAAATTTAATAGATTCAATTTAACATAAGTGAACTCCACATAGGCCTTTGTACCTAAGCATGAAAAATACCTGGGTGTTTTGCAGTTTTACCTGTGACTGAAAAGAGGTAAAAAATAGTATATAGATATATAGATAGGACATGAGTAACATTTCATTCTTGTTCATTTCAATCATTCTAATAATATAAAAATCAATGACTCAATCTAGCTGAGTAATAATTGTGTGAATGAGATGATTTAATTGCAATGAAACACTACAATGCTGCTCAAGTTAGTTTGATCGGCTTGAGTTGGCTCGCTTATTTCATCTAATTTTTTGTAAACCATTCTTTAATTAAAAAATCCGAAGATTAAAAGATGCCTTAAAAGTCAACTTAAGTTGAGTGTCATGATTATCTACCACTAATATGTGCCTGATTTTTTTTTTACAAACACTAGAAATTTATCCAGTAGGTGTAGTAAGGATCGGGAAGAGGACGCCGGAAACTGTGGGCTGTCTCAAGTAACACATTGGGTTGGGTCCGACCAGCGTCTAATCTTATCCGGTTTAGGTCTATTTCAAATCTTATTTAAATGGTTTGTCAGTTCATGTCTATTTTAGAGTCAGGTTAGGTTTAGATTGAGTTATCTGTTTATCTAAGGAGACTTTTTATAGCAAGGCTTAACCGAGACCACTACTTAAATGGGTACAAACCTCATACTGTTGGATGTGTAATGTGTTGCATGGATTGGATATTTGGATCCATTCACTTATAAACTGGTTCTAATATGGATCTACCCACTGATTTAATTGGTCATGTTAGGTAGGTAGAATTTACCAGGTTCAGTAAATTACTTGGGGTATCAGCCAATATTTGTTATTCAGCTTTTAAGACAGAAATTCATCAGAAGCCTTAGCCTAGCTGACCCCAATATGACGATGGTCCGGACAAGCCTTGATCATCCTGACCCATTTCCAGTTCTAATCACCTAAAATAAAAGCTTACGAATGGACAAGTTCCAAACAAGTTCAGCTCTCTAATTCCAAATTCTAAATTGTAACTCAAAACTGGTTTCAAATGTTAACTCAATGAAAACTTAAGGAATCCAAGTATACAAACTGCATTATTGGACTCCACAGTTGAGATTGGGAAAACGAAGGTGAAAAGGTTGGCCTGCCGTTTTAAAACTTGGCTAATATATACCATATTAAAATAAAATTTGGACTTGACTCTATTTTAACCAAGTTAACTTCAAATGGTGTTCTTAGATCAAGACCATTGATTGTTCAAGAGAATACAAAAAAGACTTCTTCTTTTTTCAAATATACCCATCTATCGAGTCAAATCGGTGTTGACCTAAGTCAACCTGCATAGGCATAATATGACTCAAAATTATGAATCACCATCTAGAATAGCTCGGACCCTGGGACTGTATTCACGTATTAATGGACCAAACTTTCATGAATTTAATCTGTTTGATTTCTATGATAGTGAATCGGAATAGTATCAGAATATTGATACAATTGGAGAGGAATTCACCTTGGTTGGTCAAGGGTGATAGGCAAATCTGAACTCCATAAACAACTCAGAAAACACATCCTAAATAAACTGTCTGATTTGGGCAATTTACTATTTTTCAGCTGATGGAAAATGAGACTCTTCTCTCTTTTTCCATTGAATAAGGGTTCATTGCCAAGAACACAAAAGATGAAATATCTCCCTCGTCTTCTAAAGTTTGTTTTCTCATAGAGGAGGAGATAAAATTTAATGAGAAAATAGAGGTTTTCTTTGGTTGGCAAGACAACATTTTGTTCATTTCCAATGGATATAAAGGTCTTTGGTGCAAACAACAAAAAGAGTCCCTCAGCCTGTTACAACAATCAGATTTCATACTGCATGTTGAGACGTGGATCAAGCCCAAACATGATTTCTTCTTTAGAGTTGACTTCCTCAAGGAAATCAACAGCCTCTAGGGTAGACTTGGATGTCTCAAAATGCACTTGCTAGCAGAGTTCCTTTTCACCCAAAACCCATCAATGTTTCAGGTTTGAGTAGAAATACTGAACACGAGTCATTTCTAACAGGAAAGAAGGAAATTGCACAAGGGCAGTAACCTATTGCAGTTTCTGCCATCTGCACTTCTCCAAATATATGGTGCCTGTTTACCTCACATGGTCTCCAAATATAGTGCATGTTTAACTCGCACAGAGTAACTCAACTGACAGGCACTTTGGCTCATAAACCAAAGGTCTCACGTTTGAGTCCCAGAGTCACCCAATGCCATGGCTTGAGGGGGACCTATGTGCATCCGGAGTTTTACCCAATGCCTTTGTGCTCATAAGACCTTGTGGATACTGAGAAAAATCACCCAGATAGGTACAACAGAAATAATATCAGATGATCTTAAATTCTAGACATCAAATATAAGGTTTAGAAACTAGTAGTCTAGGCATTTCAAAAAAAGTCAACTGTACAAAGCACATCCACAATGGAGACATGCAAACATTCAAAAGAACAAAAAACTGTTGTTCTAAAGCAGATGGCCACAATGTGAAGGGTACCTTAAGAAACCCTCCAGCAGTGAATGCATCACATAATGCAACGGTATGTTACATGCGAATCAGTTACTTCACCACTGTAAGTAATTTTCACCACTTGTCCCTTTTCAAGTCCATAATACTGTGCGATTGCATCAGTCTCTAGCATGCGAGGAAGCTGGAAAAATAAAGTTTCAACAATTATATCAGAGAATCATGCGTACATGCACTTAAATCACTTTATGTGAGATAATCATGTGTACATAATGCATCAACTGGAAGGAGGTGTAGCATTTAAAAACCTCCAAACAAAGACAAACATTTGAACATATTCAAAACAGAGCAGATCATGATTTAGGAAGCTGAAAAAATTATATTGCATATAGAAAAAATGAAAAGATAAACTCAATATTAGTTACATATAGGTGCAGTTCACATACTATATTTCAAAGATAAAATTGGAGATGCAAAAAAGATTAATCATGGTTAATTGCAAGAACATACTTCTTTACAAGGAAAGAAAGGGTTACCCATGTGTACTTCGAAAGAAATCAATCTCATATAGTTCTCCTCTGATAAACTGAAGTTTAATGAATTGAAAATTTCAGGCATTCAAAACTAACCTGTTTTTCTTCCACACTGTATTTACGTAGAAGCTTCTCTTTCTCCTGTGGGGTCAGTATCTCATGCTTTGGCTTTAGCACATGCTTTGTAATATTGATCAACAAATCTGCAATCTGAAGTCAAAACAAGCCATGAGATAAAGAAACATAATGTGACCAAGACCTAGCATTTAACCTGTGAAAGCAAGAGTCTAACAAGTTTTGACAGGCGAGGAGAGTAGGAGTTGCTATAAGGTTGCAGCACACTTTCAATATTACCTGTCATTCTGTCAAAGAACTTAGAGGCATTAAAAACTGAAGGGGAGAAATAAAGCTAATTCTGTCCAAAAACAAGCAATTTAACACAGAAAATTTGGTACATGAGATGAATTTTATCAAACATGTCCAGAAGTGAAAGGAAATTCCAGGTGCCTTCCATAGAGACACATTTAAGCAGAATGGCTTAAGCCATCATATAGCTCAAGAGCGAAGTTGGTAAAGGCGATGACATGAATGAGGGCTAGAGTGAATTCACTAAGTTTAACAAACTTAGGCCCAAGAGAGACTCAAGCGAAAAGAAAGGAAAGGGTGTTTTTTAACCAAAAGGGTGTTCATGCGGATATGGACGGTCATCGAGTGAACAAGAAGAATGGGAGTGAGTCTAGCTGAGTCCCTTTAGTCTTTTATTTTATTGATTAGCTGTATTGGGTGTCTTTTTCAGCTTAAGTTGGGTTTCCCTTTATGCAACCAAAAACTCTATATCAATGAAGCTAATATCAGAATTGATCAGCTATTGGTTAGCCAAATGGTTCAACAAATTCCAAGTGCCATGAACTATTCAATTAGTGTGTGTTTGGCAACTCTAAATCTCCAAATATTAGAATTTTCAATCTCTAGAAAATTACAAATTTCAGTCTTTCGTGTTTGGGACATGGTAGATTAGGAGCAAATACAAAAATGAAAATGATGATGATGATGATGCACTAAAGCTTCCCTTGGTTTATAAGGTTACCAGTCAGAATCTAGATCCTCTGTGGGTGGTAAGCAGATCTGTTTCTACCAAATGCAAAATACAAGACTTGATGAACATGTAGAGTTAATCAAAAGATCACTTCAAAAAATGCAATATAGAACGCAAGTGGGAAAATGCACATCATGGGGGCACATTTCAAATTGGCATTCTGCATTTTTCCCTCTCCATTGTGCATTTTGTGAAATGGCAAAATTTCCTGGTACTATCCGTTAGATGACTGGGACTCTTTTTGTCCTTGCAAATATAAATGCTTCCATGTCTCTAAACTCCCAAACTCAACAAAGATGAAATACAAAGAAATAGAAAGCCACAAAAAAGAAATGAGTAAATGAGTAGTGATTCAGACATTGCTGAGCTCCATGTCTCCAACTCTATGTATTTTTTTCAGCATGTAAAAGGATTTTGGACAAAAACTACGTGCATGAAGACAAGATGAAAGTACAAAGCATCAGAAAGCTGCAAATAAGAACTGGGTAAATGGGTAGTGATTCAGACCCTGCTTGACTCAACTATATTTATTTTTTGGACAATGACTACGAAAAAAAAAGGACTTTGTGCAAAAAGATGAAGAGCGTTTCTGAATCTATTAAAATAAATGTAGCAGTTCACCACTGAGCTAATACAGTCCCAAATTGTACCTGAAACAACTGGACCTTGAAAGTGAAAATCTCCTTGATAGCCTGTTTGGCTTGAGCGGTCATCTTACTTTGCAGCACCAAGATCAAGCTATGCAAGTTATCATTTTGAATTTGATTGTAGATGCCACGGACCACGTTTAGTTTCAATGCATCAGTCCCACAAAACACAACCAGAATCTGCAATTTGTTTCATTCAATTGGAAAAAAAAAATGGCATTAGATTGATGTATTGAAGAAAATGAAAAAACGGAGGAGTTATCTACTTAAATTCAGCCTTGTGTCGTACTGATTCATATTAAGAACACATAAAAGAAAAAATGGGTTGAAAAAAATAAAGGAGAAGACTGGAGTGGTTGAAAGAGGAAGAGTTTTGCAGACCTTTTTCGAGGGGTCAGAGATGAGAGAGGCGGAGATGCGGAGGCGCTCGAGATCGGGCTTTTCGCCGTAGATGGAGCGGAATTCGAGTAAGGTTAGTTGGATCTCGGATTCGGGAATGTGGTAGCCTCGGTCTCGGAGCATTTCGAGACTCGTACGGCGCGCTAAGAAGTAGCGATGACTCTCGATGCTGCCATTGTCTACCATATTGCAGATGCAGTCCTGCGCATCCATTGAATCTCTCTCTCTACCTCTCTACCCCTCCGACTAACCGGGTTTTTTTTAGGAATCCGAGCTTCAAGAGAGGGAGAAGAAGGGAAGAGGAGCAGCGGCCCAATGAGGAGATGAGAGAAACAGAGAAAGGAAGAAGAGCAGAGAAAAACCCAGCAGAGGCGGCGGCGGCGGCAAGATTAGAGGGGTTGAGAAGGAGAGGGGAAAGGAGGAGACTACTTTAAGAATTTAGATAATTTGTCTTTGGGGCCTTACAGATTTAGCTAATTGTAGATAAGAGGTAATTTCATACCCATCTATGAACCCGACTCAGCTCGAAAATACTTGTTCAGGCATAAATTTTTTTATTTTTTTATTCGAAATAAAACTTGGTGGGATAGGAGGTCAAACTACTCTTACATGGAAAATGATTATTTAAATACTTTAACTTTTTACATTAATTTTAATCAATGTAAAGAGACAGAAGTTCAATAATTCTAGTCCATTACTTTCACTTGTTATAATTCAGAGGTTCTATATGAAAGAAAAATCATCTTTTGTCTTTATTTTCTATTTAAAATAATTGTTGTATCTTATTTTATTTTTATTTTTTTATAAAAATATGAAGGTTGAGATAAGCTGAATAGAATAAAACTGAAGTTGGATAAAGTCAATCAAAAAATATATTTTTACCTATAATCAACCCAACCCAAATTAAACTAACCCATTACATATTACCACCCCTTAGTGAGTTATTAATAATTGTATTTTACTCTTTTAAAAATTACAAGTAATTGAACGTGCTCCATTTATGCTTTTGAATTAATCTTTATAAATCGACCAAACATCTTTAAATTAAATAATTATTTTGAAGAACCCACACAAGTTGTGTCCCGTTTCAGGAAGTGGGACATGAAGGGTTCAAACTCCGGTGGACTAATCTATTGTGGAACCCACACAAGTTGTGCCCCATTTCAGGAAGTGGGACATGACGGGTTCAAACTCCCATGGACTAATCTATCATGCCTTTTAATGTAGGGGATATTGCCCTTTGAGGGTGTTACGCTGAGTATCCTAAGTTTGCGAAAACAAAAGTAAATTCAAAAAAAAATTATTGTAAATTCAAATTAAAGATTCATATTATCAATAGAAAAGACTCATTCCCACTGGATAAATAAAAAATAAGGCAAACATCTCTAAACAGTTCCGTATCATAAAAAGTCATTTTTTATCTATGGGTGCAAGGAATTGAAATGAGGTCCTTATTATAAGTTGAAATTAATTTAAAACTTTTAAAAATTATTTATAACTTGAACCCAATTTTTCAGATCAGGTCAGGTTGAGTTCTCAACTCTCAAGTAGGATTGGAAATTGCGGTCCTTGTTGCACCGTTTATGTTAAAGCTGAATTTGCCTGGTTTTACTTTTGATTGGACCAGTTAGGCCAACATTCAATTGGGCCGGTTCATGGGTTTTTAAACCTGCCTCAAGCTTGGTCTGAACTCTGAACCCATAACAAATGACTGAACTTGAATATGAAACAGCCTGGTGGGAAAAGCTTGGGATGATTTTGAGCTCGTATAACTCAATGGTGGGCTTGGGCTCATAAAATTAGCCAGTGAAGCCTGTCAGGCTTTTTTACCCTGTTTTGCCATACATATACCTAGTTGTATATATTTTATAAATTGTACCTTTTTTAAACTCGGCTTAAAGCTCACCTTCTCTAAATAACTAAGTTTAAAAAATAAAAAGACTTAAAATCGCCCAAAAGAATGGGCTGAGGCTTTAGCATTGAAAAGCCCGAAGGGCTGTAGATGTCATGGGCTTTTATATTAATAAATGGTTGGGCTCAAAAGAGGATAACCTAGCCCACAAACAGGCCTAGTTCCAATCATTTTCTGTAGGCCTTCAGACCTTGTTTTGGTCAGGTTGGAGTCTGGTTTAGTCCAGATTAAAGTCCAATCAATAAGTGTAAGGCCCCATCATGGGCCTCTTTTGGCCAGATTTTGCTGAAATCTGAGTCCATCCCAATATGTATTTGGAAGATCTATTTGCAATTTTAGGAAATTGATTCAGACGTTAGTGTTTTCACTTAAACCAGATAGCACTCGTGATTAATTGTAAATTTTCTTCTTACTTTTCATTTTATTGCAATAAATTAAAACCCCAGTATAGTGAAAGAAAAAATGGAAAAAAATTCCAATTTATTTCAAGATGGTGTTGGATGTTAGTAAAAACACCGGTGCCCAAATCAATTCCCATAATTATGATAAAAAATTGCCTATTGAGGCATTCCTGGATTGGACTTTGCGTGGGTCAAAGTTGGGCTTATGTTGAACTAAGTTATCAAATCTTCTGAATAATAAATTATAATTTTAAAATGTTGGTATTAATAGATAATGGATAAATAATAAATTATACTTACCCTTTTGGATTTCCTCAAATATGAGTTCAAATTCGTGCCATTGAATGGATCAAGTTTTTATGTTCATGAGCTTGGGCTATTTGGCACTTGGGCCTGATGTCAAATTCAGAACTGTTGCTTTTAGGCCATACAGTAAGCCTGACCTAACAAAGTGACGAGCTCAATTAGGAGTGTTCATATTTCACCCCTTGCCTCAGTTTCAAGGTTTGGTAGAAATTCGAAATTTGAATAGTTTTTTTTTTTTATCAAAGTCTGGACCAAAATATGTATTTTCATAAATTTCAGTAAAATAAATAAATAAATATAGATGGTTTTTTTTCTTTTTTATCAAAAATGAAAATTTTCTCCTAAACGAAATATGTTACACAGCCCTCACTTCAAAGTTCAAACTATCATGACCCATTCACATGCCATGTTGTAACTTGCCACACCATGGTGAGCTCATTAGGACTGGACTAAATAATAAATATTTAACCTGAATGAAAGATTTAATTGTGCAAATGGCAAGTAAAAAAAAAAAAGATTGATTGAATTGCTTTTGGTGTAGTTATGAATGATCTAAAAATTTCAATGATAGAATGGTCATAGTCAGGTCCAAAAATCGACCCAGCCTGACATGGGTCCATGTCAAGCTTATCATCTGAAAGAATAAGAAACAGGAAAAAAATAGAAAACCAATTTTTACCATTATCCTAGTTTAAAATCTCAAATATTTTGAAAGAGTACTGGACCATCAAAGGCAAAAAAATTATACGAATATAAAGTATGTCAAGAAAATGTGAAAAATATTTCAAATTATGCAGTCAAACAAACACAGATATTATCTTCTTTGGACCCTCAGTCAAGTCCATTGCTCTGCTGACCAAGTCAATCCTTCCTACATCACTCAGGCTAGGTAAGGAGAGAAGAGTTATTAGAGAGGGGATCCTCACCACTTGTTCATTATTTTTTTTTAAACATCTGATATGTTTTTATTTCAAAAAGAACTCAAAAGGGATCTTCTTAGAACAAAAAATTCTAAAAAGTAGAGAAATATTAATATAATAAATCATCTACACCTACATTAATCTTGCAAACTTCACGGGGTTACGTCTTAGTGCATACCGGCCACATCTTCCATTATTGTTTAACATTTTTTACAATGAAACCTAATGAATTTTCTGAAAAATACGAGGAAAATCAAACAAATACTATCCAGATTATAAGTCATAAAAAATAATGATTTATAAATTATAAAAGTTAAATTTTTAAAGTCTAAATTCACAAAGTTAAAATGGTTGAATGAAACTCAAATTTATACATCTAATATTTTATTATTTTATTTTAAAAAAATATTAATTCACTTCAAATTTTGAAGAACAATCTCTGTGAATAAAGAGTAGATATGGAAAAGTCTCCAAAGTTTTTTTTTCCTACTTTATGGTGGGACAATTATCGTACGGTGGTCACGGTCACTCCATTATTAATACAGATTAAATAAGAAAGTTATCACGTTATTTGTGTGAGTGGTGTTATTAAATTCAAATGGACCTCCTTTTCTGGCAGCATTGCAGCTATAATTAATTATGTAGGGATTGCTGAAGTCATCTTCTTGAGGTCATCATCCTACGGTCAGCATCACACCATCATCTTTAAAAAATTAATTCAACCTATTGGGACACTTTCACCAATAAAAACATCCAAATTTCACAAAATTGACTCTCTTTAAAACTTTTATTTATTTATAGGAGACATGATCATTATTTCTATATTTATAAAATTATGTATTTTAGAAAAGTAATTTTTTTAATCAAATTTATTATTGTTATTGTATTTTTTCTAATTTATCCTTCCTTCTCAAAAGGTTAAGGAGCTGAAGCCCTATTTTCTCTCTTGTACTGTCTTCACCCACTGTCTGACAGAGTAAATGGGTTAGCTATTTGGTGTCCCTTTACCGAAGCTAAAAGCCCAAAGGAGATGAAGCCCCTATTTTCTAATACCGTGGAGTATCTTATATATCAGGCTAGCGATCATCACATGGGTATTTTATATATATAAAAATAGATTTTACTGTGATGTCCAATTTGCCCTCCACCTGTTGTACCAAAAAAAACAGAATGTCAAAATTCATGAACAGTGTAATCGGCTCGCCGAAATTATAAATTGGCTCACCAAAAATCATGAACAGTGAAAATCGCTTTATCGTAATTGTAAGTCGGCTCGCCACAATTCATTAACAGTGCAAATCGGCTCGTCAAAATTCATAAACAGTGGAAATCGACTCACCGGAATTGCAAATCGATTTGCCAAAATTCATGAACAGTACAATTCAACTCTCCAAAATTTCAAAACTGGCTCGTCGAAATTCATATGACCAGTAAAAACCAGCCCATCGAAATTTTACTGTTCATGCAAAGGGTAAAATCAGAAATATACTAAAACTTCTATCGTTAAACACAAAATGCCCGTAGGAAGATCGCTGGCTATAGTTTTACTAGTATATAATATATATCAAGTGAGTTGAGTTTTATATTTTTTTAGATTAGAGTTGAGTTCAGTTGAAGGAAAAAACTTAATTTAAATTAAGGTCGAGTTGGGTCAAGTCTTTTAAAAAAAGCTTGACCCGATCCGACTCATTCAAAAAATTTAATATAGCACTCGGGCTGAATCGGGCCATCCACCGTCCACATGACTCACGATATAAGTATGAACATAAGTATGAACTTTATGAATATGTTTATGATAGCATGGCACTATATAATTTATAGCCCTTGGGGCCCTTGAGGATTGATGGAGCGTTGAATCACATAGATTTTCTACGATTCGGTTTAAGTAGAGAATGTGACATTCATAAATAGACCCATATCGGGCCGATATTTATTTTCTTGATATTTGGTTCAAATAGAGAATGTGACATTCATAAATAGACCCATATCGGCCGATGTTTATTTTCTTGACATTTGGTTCAAGTAAAGAATGTGACATTCATAAATAAAGCCCGCTGTTGAAGAACCTTAACGTATTTCAATTTAAACTTGTTTATTTTATGGCTTTATTTGAAATAGTTATAAACTATATATAAAATGGAATTTGTTAATTTATATATTTTCTTTCTTTTAAATAAAAAAATCTCAAGAGAAGCTACATAACCCACTCCAGAAGACTACTCATTAACTTTTCAATTGAACCACAAATTACAAGTACAATAGGTAGAATTGTTGGAAATAACAAATTTTTTATAACTCATCTCAAAATGCTACAATAATTGAATGACCAATGAAGTTTTCTCAACAATTTTTTATTCGTATAATCTTTTGCATTTTGCATCTAATCTTAATATTTTTTTTTAAAATTTACGTATGGGAAACCACAGAAACCCAGCATAAAACCTCTACGGGTGAGCCCACTACCAGGGGTATAAAAAACGATGAGGCCGATAATTCGGCCGATATGCAAATATCGGCCGATAAGTTTCTCTCTCCTCTGATATTTCCATTTATTTGTATTTTGGTCTGAAAATTTTATGGTAATTTCAGAAAATTTGGGCTTCTTGAAAATGTTATTTTTTCATTAAATATCGGTCATATACATATTCAAATTATTTATTTAAGTTTCAAATACGATTAATATTAAAATTAACAATAAAAAGAAGAGAAATGATAAAAAAAAAAAATGAAAAAGAACGTAAGAAATTTGGATAAATTTAGTGATTAAGCATTTTACATACTTTTATACTAATTTAAGATAAAACAATTAATAATAATTATTTAATATCTCCTTTAAAAGCTAACATCATCAAAATTTAAAAAAAAAAAAGGCAACAACAATCTTACCGGCTGAAAATTTCCGATACTACTCAAAGTTTCAGCTTATATTTTTATTTTTGAACAATTTTTTCTCAAACATAAGAATAAGGTTTAAAATTCTAATAGGATTCATATGTTTAATATTATATTTTCTATCACTTGTTAACCTAACATCTATGCATGTTACATCCATCTCAAATTCCAATTATTAATTCCAATTGTAAATGTCATTGACAAATTCATCTTAAATTGTACTTCTTAAATTTAATTTGACCCCTCGCATTCATGATCGACATCTAATTAAATAAATATTTTACCATCAATAACATAAGTCTCTTAAAAAATAAAAGTACAAAATAAAAATCAAAATACAAAATTCTAGAAAGTAAGATCCCAATTTTTATAAAATTCTATTAAAAATTATGAAAAATTATGTAAGAAATTTATGATAAATTTAGTGATTAGTATTATGATTTTTTAAAATGTTTGTTGTATTTTAATCTATCTAATTTTTTAAATTCTTAATCTTAGAGGTAGAAATTTTAATGGATTTAAAGATAATATATTAAATCTAATAATAATGGTTGGTGCTAATACTTCAAAGTTGAAAACTTGAAATCACTTGAGTTTCACCAAATACATCAAACTTTGACCAAATTTTCTAAAAAATAAATTATTATTTTTAATTTTAAAAAAAAATTATTATGGGTCCGAGGACTGATCTTATTATTTTTAATTTAAAAAAAAAAACCGCTGGAAACCCGATAAATAGAAATATTGACCGATATTGTTTACCGATAAACGGTAGATATATCGGCCGATATTCAGACATAATATTGCCAATATCGTGTGGGGCGAACAATTGATATCGGATTTTTTTTTTTAAAAAAAAAAACACCCTTTCCAGACCGATAAATACAATATCGGGTGATATGTGAACCGATAAACGGGCCGATATATTGGTCGTGTCGGGCGATATCGGTTTTTGTTTTTTTTTTTAAAAAAAAGGGAAATAAATTTTATAAACTGAATTTTATACATATCGGCCGATATGGTGACCGATATTGATTGGCTGATAACCTTTTTGAACGACCGATACAATACGTATCGGCCGATATTGTTCGGTCCTTAAAAACTGATAATATCGGCCGATACGTTCTGTATCGGCCGATATTATAACCCCTGCCCACTACCCTTAGGGCACACTAAGGTTAGGCCATGGCGGCTCGAACCCGCATTATTAGTCTAGTGTGATACCCTACCCCTCCCTTTATTGGAGTCCACATCGGTGGGAAAGAAAAAAAGGGGGAGGGTTTATTTGAAGCCACCCTTGGAACTCTTCTGTGAGGCCTTCCATCCGTGTGTGGGTAGTGGAAACAAAACCTTGAGGGGGTGGACCCCAGAGAGGACAATATCCTGCTGTGTATTGTGACTGCGTACTCTGATACCAGGTGAGGACTTTTGGGCTTTGGCCATGTGGACCAGGGCCCAGGAACAGAATCGTGAGGGTTCAAGTTGTGTGCGAGGCCCAAAGCGGACAATATCACACTGAGTCAAGCCCTTAGCCCTGTTTTTGGGTCGCGTCGTTACAAATTTGGTATCAGAGCCGAGGTTCTACACTCGGACTGTGTGGGTTTTCCTCCTTCCCTGAGTTGTTGAGCTGGACCGGGTTGAGCCGGGGACGGCTCTAGGCTTTAGGGGGGGTGATTGTGATACCCTGCCCCTCCCTTTCTTGGAGTCCCACATCGGTGGGAAAGGAAAAAGGGGGATGGTTTATTTGAAGCCACCCTTGGAACTCTTTTGTGAGGCCTTCCAGCCCTGTGTGGGTAGTGCAAACAAAACCTTGAGAGGGTGGACCCCAGAGAGGACAATATCATGTTGTGTTGTGAGCTACGTACTCTGATACCAGGTGAGGCCTTTTGGGCCTTGGCCATGTAGGCCAGGGCCCAGGAACAAAACCGTGAGGGTTCGAGTTGTGTGATACGCCCAAAGCGGACAATATCACACTGAGTCAAGCTCTAAACCCTATTTTCGTATCCGGTCGTTACATCTAGTGTAGAAAAATTACCATCTCAACCTTTTTAAACTTCGACTAATTTAAGAGAGGTGTTATATATACATAAAATTGTTTATTAGTTTATCTTTCAAGAGTTAAACAAATGCACAATAAAATGAGTTGCTAACATAATTGGACTTGCAGTTCCTTACGATTTAATAGCATATATATAGAATGTATTATTGTGTTGTATGTTATTTATAGATAATATAGAGTTAATTAATGAAATTGAAAATAATTGATTGAGAAACTAGAATTATAGAAGAGAACTTTAGAGACAATTATGTAGGCAATTGATAGAGCAAGGATGGAGTAAATAGAGTGCAGCATCAGTAGTTTAGGAAGCATAAAAGAAAAATCAACTAAAATTAAAAATATCTAGATAAAACATTGTGATTAGATATTTAACTGTCATTATCAAACTAAATAAAAAAATAGATCTAGATATAGTTGATAAAATAAAAATACGATATAATTTTTTTAAATGAAGGTACGAATGTACGATATATTCCACTCAAAGAAGATACAAAGAAAATATACAATGTATTTGATAAGCTTGTATAGTGATATATGATAAAATAGTATTATATAGATAAAAAGGAGCATGTATCTCACTTTGTGATCGAAAACTTAAATAGATAAATAGATTATTATTAGAATTATTTAGGGCTGAAATCGGGCCGGGTCGGGTCGAGTCAGGTTTTTTAAAACCCAGTTCGGCCCGAGTTACTAATATATGGAACCCGACCCGATCTGAACCGTCTTTTGACTCGGACGTCTTGACTCAACCCAACCCAAATTATAACCCAACTCAACCAGAAACCCAACGCGACCCGCATTTTGAACCTACTTTAGCCTACTTTTTACTGGGTCGAGTCGGGTCGGGTCGAGTTAACTTAAAAAACTCTCAACCCAATCCGACCCGAATTCAATGCGGGTTTCTAACTTCTCTACTCGATCCGACCAACTGACCTGCCTTTCATAACCCGACCCGCATGATTTTCGGTTCGGGTCATGCGGGTTTGGGCCAAAACCCGACCGAGTTTCACCCCTAGAATTATTCATTGGTTCAAAATGAGATTCATAAATTTATCTTTATCTTTTAATCTTTTAAGATAAAAATAAATCATTCACTAAATACTTTTCTCTATCATGATTAATTTTATATCAAGATTATGTCAAATATATATAAATAGTTGAATTTAAACTCGTGAGGATTATGACGGTTAATAACTCTAATAAACTACGAGAGGTTCTGGATTTTAAGTCTCATTCTCAACCTTTTTTATTTCGTGTGTGTATGGATAGGAAAATTGCACATGCTCCAAGGACTTAATTCGATATTCTAAGAGGTGAGATACCTTGAACTTTAAAAAAGAAAAAAAAGTTGAATTTAAATTAAAAAATAATAATTTTAATATTTTAAATTACTATAAAATAAGTCTTAAAAAAGAGCCTCAATATCTTATAGTTTTCCTGCCTGTATGGTCAGTGTGTACAGGACCGTCCTGGTCTGAAAAGTAGAAGGGAAGATGAAAGGGAAAGAAGAGAACTGCGAGCGACCCACACGTCCAACGTAGGTTGGAGCCTTGGACGGTGGACCACAACCTTTCATACGTTTTGTCGTTTTCGCCTTTTCGGTTCTATTGCCACAGGCCCACAGCCCACAAGGCCCATGATTCACCTTATCCTCTAGCTGCAGTAGGGATTTTTCTCAAGGGATAGAAATATCGCCCGTGATATCTCGTATCTCGATTGAGATATTTCGGATTTTGGATATCCGATATGTCTCGGCCGATACAAGATATATCGTCCATAGGGATGAGATCTCAGTTGAGATTTGACAAAAAAAAGAGAGAAAAATATCGGCCGATATTCGTGGGACCGAGAACTCGACCGAGACGTCGAGATCTTGGGCCCAGCGATATTTCTACCTTGAGCTGCACTTAATTGTGAATTTTTCCATTACTTTTAAATTTTAATATTATTTTCATTTTATTTTAAATTAAATGAAAATAATAAAAATGTAGCTGAGTTCAATAAAAAAATCAATCATAATCTGAGAGATCAAGTATGAGTGGACTCAACTGATATAACTCAAAATCAGCCAATTTTTAAAACCATGATCATGAGTCATTAACATAGAAACAAATATATGCCTTTGAAATTTTAGTTAAAATTTTGGTCAAAATATTTATTTTTTTAGAAAGATTAGCTGATATTTATGTAAATATAATTGATATTTCCAAATTTATATCATTAGAAAATGGAAAATATAGGAGGTCGTGTCACAAGGCAGGTCTCAAAATTAGATGAATGAATAAATTATTATGAGTAGTACTATCAAACTGTTACAAATTAGACCCATTAAATTATTATAATCTTTGATTTTTTAAGATTAATTTTTTTACTAAATAAACACTTTTACTTGTCCCTATTGGAATCTAAGTTTTTTTAAAAAAAAAATTAATAGGCCAAAAAAAAGAGTTAATTGATTCTTACCGTCACCTTTTAGATTTAAATGTCAAAACAAACCATTTTAATGATAAATTTGGAAAAGAAAATATTTATCATTTCAATAAGTGTTGTTAAAGAAGAAAGGATGTTTACTAACATTAGAAAGATTAATCATTTTTCTGTACATCAATAATCAACATAAGTACAAAAATGTCAATCAAAAGATCATATCAATTTTACTTTAAACTTCTAATTTACGTTTATGTTGGGTAAAAGCATCATCAGTAATCTAATTAAAAATAAAAAAAGCTGTCACTTGTGTTATAAATTTATAATCGAAAGTCTAAGTTAATAACTTATTACATTCTTCAAAATGTGGATTAGTTATTAACTTAGACTTGTTTGGAGGTCAGTCATCATGCTCGGTTTGCCTCAAAAGTCAAAACAAATTTATGTTGGAAAAAAAAAATTTGCATTACAACAAGCATACATATAATTATATAGAAACACAAAATTTATTTAGTTCATTAATGTGCTTTTGTCAATGATAAAAAAAAAAAAATACAATTTCATTATTTTAAGAATAGAATTAGAATATTTTCTTTCTCATGTCTCTTAAAAAACAAGAGAATTTCCATAATCTTGAATTGTTTTAAAAATACTTGTGTAGGTGAAGTTCAGCTGGTTGCATCTCGCTTTAAGAAATCAGACGTGACGGATTCGAACTCTCATGGACTAACTTAGTGCTCCCTTAAGGTAAAGGATATCACCTGTGAAGGTTTTACGGTGGGTTTTCCACAGTTGCCAATATATAAATTTTAAAAAAAAAATCTTAAAAATATAATAAATAAATATTTTTAAATATTTTTTTTATAAAAATACCTTTAATACCTTAACTATCCTCGTTTAACCTTCTCTTCATCTGCGCGAGCCATTGTGGGCCTCCTCAAGTAGAATCCTTTTTAATATTCAATATATCTCAACTGGTTAAACTCTCGTTTTAGGAAGTAGAAGGTGCCAAGTTCTAGTCCCCATGACCTAACTTGATATACTCTAAGGGCAGTGGATTTCACCGGTGGGAGTTTTACGCTGGGTTTCCTACGATTTCTCACACATAATTTAAAAAAAAAAATTCAATATAACTTAAATTACCATAAAATACAAGACATCAACAAATCATAATTAATTTACATTGTATAAATTATTTAAATGAAATTCAAATCGAATTCTTTTGTTAATATTTTATTAAACGGATTGAGAAAGAATTTTATTGAAAGAATTTTATTTACTTCAAAGTAAGTCAATGACTCAATTAAATACGGACAAATCATTTAAAAGTAGAAAATGATTATGTTGAATTTGTAGTCATTCACATTTTCAAAATGTTAGATGTCAAAATTATTTTAATGCCAATGCTCCCTCTAAAGGTTTGTTAATTGAATGCCATCAAAAGTCCATTTTGTCACCTATCGAAAGTTTAAAACATATACATGTGTAACTTATTAATTGGTCAGTCCTGGTTTATCGTTCATATCCATAAATCTAAGTCATTTACAGGGGCAGTCCTGGGAGACCTCTCACTTTAAAAGCTTGAAAAGCTTGAGGGGTATGTGGGGTCACATGAGAGTGTTTCATTCTAATATTGAAAAAAGAAGTACGAAGGGATAGATGGTACCAACGGCACATATACGGGCCGATATGTATATATCATTTTAAAAGTCGTATAATATCGATCGATATATATTGTATCAGTTGTACAATTTATTTCTCGATTGATATGGCTGATATATCGGCGATATATATCGGTTCAATATCGGCCGAGATGATTTATATTGATATTTTCTTTAAAAAAAAAAAATCAAAATGGTGATGGGCCCGTGTCAAAATATCTGCTGATATCCACCGATATTTACGTTTTCAATTTTTTTTTAAGAAAACAATTTATTTTTTCAATTTTTTTATATTTTTTAATGCAAAAAAAAAAGTAATAAAATAATACCAATATTTAAAAAATATATATATAAGAGAAGAGAGAATTATATCGGCCGATAATTCAGCCGATATTCATATTTGCATATCGGCCAAATTATCGGTTGGGCCCTTTTTTGCACCCTTGGATTGTACTATTGTAGTCATGAAGTTTAAACTTATAAAAAAAGTTATTAAATTATTTTAATATTTGTTTTTTTAAAAATAAACTTATCATAATTAATTCAATCTTGTACGTGTTAGCTCTATTTGAAGACACGGTCACATATTCAAGTCATGTAGTCAGGGGTCAAAAAAACGGCCCGGCCGATATGCAAATATCGGCCGATAAGTTTCTCTCTCCTCCGATATTCAAAACCGTTAAAAACCGCAAAAAACCGTATCGATTTTTTTTTTAAAAAATAAAATAAAATTTAAATACCGATATTTATGCATATTGGCCGATATGGTGACCGATATTCGGGACTGAATATCGGCTGATAATCTTTTTGTACGACCGGTACATATCGTATCGGCCGATATCGTTCTGTCTTTCAAAATCAATATATATTGGCCGAAACGATATGTATCGGCCGATATTTCTACCCCTGCATGTAGTTATCTGATGTTTATAGCTCGTGGAGAAAGGAACAATATTCTCATTTAACTTTCTCTTCCATGTACTTGAGCCCCAGGCAACCTACTCACAAAGACACAATCCAATATTCAATATAGCTTGAATTATCATAAAATATGAGCCATCAATAAATTATAAATAATTTATATTACCTGATGTTTATAGCTTATGGAGAAAGGAACAAATATTCTCATTTAACTTTTTCTTCCATGTACCTGAGCCCCAGGCAACTTACTCACAAAGTCACAATCCAATATTCGATATAGCTTGAATTATCATAAAATATGAGACATCAATAATATATATATATATATATATATATATATATATATATATGAAATTCAAGTTGAATTCTTTTGTTCAAGTTTTGCTTCCAAGTAAGTTAAGGACTCAATTACATATGGACAAATCATTTTAACGTAGAACATGATTAAGTTGAAGTTGGACTCATTCACACCTCAAAATATTAGATATTAACGTTATTTTAATGCCAACATTCATAGGTTTAGTTCAACTGATTGCCTCCCATCTCAGAAAGTGACAGGTTGCGGATTCGAACTCCCATATCTTAACTTTGGTGTGCCTTAAAGGTAGTGGGCTCATCTCTAGAGGTTTTAGAAGTGTATGTAGTCACTCAATACTCATAGTTTGTGGAGAAATGAGTGCATCTACAGCTCTACTTAATATTCTCTACTTAATATAAATTGTATATTAACAATCTCAAAGGTTGATGGCAACCTCTCTTAAAAGCACTAAGGCTTCAATACGAAGATGGCCATCTAATAAAGCCTAAATTACACAAGTTCTCAAATATAAAAAAATAAATATCCAAGAAAAATCGTAAAAAAAATACCAACATATAATAAATAGAATTTGTAAAAATATGGTCGGTAGCACATGTCCTTTACAAGTCAGCAGACTCCAAAGACATTGGGTGAGTTCCAAAGACCAAAGGGTCAAGCCCAGTCATCTCAACACCCATTCTCTACAATCATCTTCATATCATTTCCTCCCTACCAAGGCTTTGCCAGCTCGCTCTCACTCCTTTCTTTTCTTTCCTTTACTTTTTCTTCAAGGGTGTCTCCTTTTATTTGTTAAAAAATGTTGTGAGAAATCAGAGAAGTGGAAGTGGCAGATTACAGTGAGAGAAAAATGGAAAGGAAGACGAAGAAGCGCACTGTTTCACCTAAATTAGATAGAAAGACTGCTGAGAGGAACAGAAGAATCGAAATGAAAACCCTCTGCTCCAAGCTCAACTCCCTCCTCCCAAATCACAGTTTAAGGGTATCTCTCTCTATGTATATTTCTCTCTCTAAATATATATGGTCTGCCTCTGTGCTTTCTTCACGTGGGTGTGTATGCAGTCATCCCTCTCTTTTTTTTGTTGAGAGCGCGAACGAGAATCTCACGCTGATTGTGAGGGAGAAATTTAAAGAGTTACAAGGGAAGCCTAATTCTAGCAGTAGTATCAGAGCTAGGTTCTCAAGCCTAAACATGTAGACTCAAGAATTCCTTAGTTGAATGGGATGATTAGCGATGTTTTATATGCCGTCTCTCTCTCCATTTGAAGCCCTAAGATCTAATTCCACTGCTAACAAGTGGACAGTAATTGTTGCTCCAGTGTGAGATTAGGTTTGGAGTTTAAGGATACATGATTTTTTCTTGAAAGCTTTTCTACATATTTTTATGTAATTTTTAAAATAATTTCATTTCTCGCAGAGAAAGAACATAATTTTCTATATTAAAGATGTGAAACAGTATATTTGCATTTCAGGTGGATAGTCTTTTTTCATAGAAAATTGATCTCCACTGTTCTCCTAAGAATTTTAACATCCAAACATATTGCAGAAAATTCGATGATCACTTTGCAATATTTTGTATTCACTTTCCACATTTCACCTCTCTGATCAAGGATACCATGGAAAATTAAATCCTCTACCAAACATGTCCTTTTCTAATTTAATTGTCTCACTGTGACCCAGGGGTGAAAAAAAGGGCATGATTCTCTCTCCTGTTGTTTTTTTTTTTTTTAAATACCGATATTAATCATATCGAAGGATATCGGACAAATATGATTCGGCGATATATCGGCCATATCGACCGATATAATTGCTGAACGGCCGATACAATACGTATCGGCCGATATCTGTAACCATGCTGTGACCAACCACTCAAGTACTTCACTTCTTTCATACTAAATTCTAAAGCCTATTTGGTACAATTTCAACATTTATGGTTGAATTTATGTATTATGTTTTTAAGTTGGTGCCTTCATGTTATTTTCATATTTTGTCACATATTTATGATCTATTTTGTGGCAATCTGAATCTTGTTTTCATTTGTTCATACTGACAGCTAACAGAAGATTTAATTTCATCTCATTAAACTCAGCTATTATGAAATTCTAATTAGAGTTGAGATATACAGAAATAATTTGTCAAGAGCTTAATCTTTATTTGTTTTGGAGGAGGTTTTTACTAGAAGTTGAATTATATGGAGTTGGGGTAGTATTCTCAAGAAAATGTGGTGTTGGTTGTCACCCAAATTCCATGATCTAGAATTATATTTTTTCCTAATTCTACTAAATTTACTGGTCTCCAATCTGTATTTT
The DNA here is from genome assembly GCA_022113865.1 of Chimonanthus praecox. Taxonomy (NCBI): domain Eukaryota; kingdom Viridiplantae; phylum Streptophyta; class Magnoliopsida; order Laurales; family Calycanthaceae; genus Chimonanthus; species Chimonanthus praecox. Next base: position 1,177,406 of record CM039087.1, on the reverse strand, counting down.
TTTTTAACTTTTGATGCCTTCAATTAGTTTATCTGACCATGAAAAGAATTTACAATATCTATTTCTGAGATAATGATTGAAGACCTTCCAAATAGAATGAAAGTCAATGAGTAAGATTTCTCTTAAAATTAACAAAATTTGCAAATTTTTGTATTTGAACTGTCACAAACTTTTCTATAATTTTTTTTGGATAGCATGGATATCCTCACTCTACATTAGAGATGTGATTAATCTCACGAATAAACAAAATTACCCACAACCGTTATGTATCAGATAATTAAAATTTGCTAACAAACAAAGTACAAACTACTGAAGTTTGCACATAACTTTCTTTCCATCTATCAGTCTTTCAATTTTCAATTTCCTGATTTTATATGTGTGTTTTGAGTTTGTAAAGCTACATAAAGTTTTCATCAATTAAAGAATATGTTGGTGAACTTGGATGTCACCAATTTAAACCAAGAAAAAAAGATAAAAGAAATAATACAAGTTCCTCAGTCTTTGCACTCAAAAGTGCTGAGCAACCCCTATATTGGATCAATTAACTGATACAATCACACTCCAAATTAGATGCTAACAATCTCAAAGAAAGACTACTCTCCAATAACCTAATTTATAAAATTCATTTTGTTCTTCTATATATTGAAAATTATTATGTTTATTTGCCTCTGAAGACCCTATCTTCCTCTTTTTCAGACCTAAGAGGTAAGAGGAAAGTGACATGAAAGAAACTAACAAAGAATTTATCAGTGGACGTTGAAATAATAAAGTGGATGATCATTCTTAATCTCCACCATACAAATCACAAATAATTGGCAAATAAAAATGTAAGGATTTCAAGGACCTATCCAACAAAATGAAATGAATAAGACACAAATCAGTAAATGAACTTCTTTCTATTCTCTTGTCTTCCTCACTCACAAGTCACAACTAATGATTGTCCAATTGATAATGATATTTCAGTGTCAACAAAATTTCCTTTTTTCCCCTTCAATTTGCACATGAAATTGTCCAAACATGTTACTAGACTTATACTATGCTGCAAACCATCTTTTCGCTCAAATCTCTCTCACAAAAAGAAAGTATTATATACTTTTTTTATTAGGGTTTATATAAGGTATAATGTGAGAATTACAAAATTACCCTTTAATAAAATTTGGATAAGGGGGCTGCAGATTGGATCGACCGTATATATCTAATAATCAGGCTCCATAGAACCTAATAACTAGGCCTATACTATGATTTGTTTCATGATTCCTTCAATTGTTTTCTCGCTTCTTTTTTAATTCCCATCTTTTGCTTAAAATGTCTGATGGTAAATGACATATTCTTCTCTCCATGTTCCAAATTGTGATGACTTTAAAGAATTAACTTCTACTAATGACAGATAAATGGATAATCAAAGTGTTTTTCCTTTTCCCATGATTTCTAATGTTTGGATATTTTCTCTGTGCTCGTAGGAGGTAACAATACTATGGGAACAGCTTGATGAAGCCACAAACTATATAAAAGTGTTGCAAGAGAAGTTAGAAAAATTGAAAGAGAGGAAGGAGCATCTGATGAAAGTCGTAGAAATAAACGAAAGTATGAACAACGGATGTATGATGAACTTACAATCGCCTCACGTCGAAATTCAAGATCTGGGTTTGGTTTTGGCCGTCGTTCTAATCTGCGGGTTGGATAATCAGCTCTTGTTCTACAAATCGATTCGCATTCTCGAGGAAGAAGGAGCCGAAGTGGTCAATGCCGGTTTTTCTATCATGGGTGACAAGATCGTCCACACAATGCATTGTAAGGTAAATATGTCCATCACTTGCATCTCCAATAATTTTTTTTAATAACATAAATATCCTATTTTACATTAAAAGTGAAATTAATTGATGAATACATGAAACTGTTAGGACTAGAACTCAAAAGACTAGCTTGATAGGTGGAAGGGCTCGATCTCTTATAAGTCTTTAGTTTTCCCCTCTCACAATCGATGTGGGATTCTCGTTCGCACCCCAACAACCTCCTTCGAACGAGACTCTCTAGCAGATAGAAAGTTGTCAACTATCCTGTTCGACTAAGAGATCTAACTCTGATACTCAGCCCAAAAAACTAGCCTGATAGATGATCCACCATACAAAAGAGTTTGAATTTTAACCACCCATAATCTCGTGTATCAGATAAGCCTTTTAACTAACAAAAATATGGAAATTTGAATTATTTTCCTACATGTTCTTCTTTTTGTAGATTCCAGACTCTAAAAGAGGTTTTGAGGCTGCAAGGATCTCAGAGAGACTGCATAATCTTGTTCATGAAGTTTGTGATGATCTTTGAAGTTGCAGTTCTTTATCCTCTACTTTGATGAAAGGAACCCAGAGATTCCACAAGTCTTCTAGTCTTATTTTTAAATGTCGTGAATCGTCAGAAAGAGTATTGTATTATTGTAAGGAGTTACTTTATGTGAGAAATGATAAGGTACAGACCTATAATGACGATAAATAATATCGTCAGATCTTGCATCTCCATATTGATTTTAAAAATATTATTTTGTAAAATTTCAAATTGGACCAAATGGGTGGTGAAGATGCCAAGTCTGACGGTATACTTTAGGTCTCCTAAACATGATCATTTCTTACTTTGTGTTTCAATTCAGTCTATTAGAGCTAAGATTTTTTCTTTTTTGTGTGGCTGAGAATCATGTTTCTTCTCTGTGGAATAAACAAGTTCAAGTGACCAGATGAAGAATTTGGTGTTTTTTTTTTTATAATTTTTTTTTTAATTTACGAGTGGGAAACGGTGGGATACCCAGCGTAAAATTAAATATGAAATTCAATGAAGACGTCTTAATGCGATTGAAATATTTATAAGGTGTCACTGTGGTTTCTCAAGTATTTTTTTGAAAAATTAATAAAAATCAGGTTTCTAAGATACTTTTAATGTTTGAGTTTCTTGTGGAAAAAATTAATAAAATGATATACAATTATTTTTAGAATTAACTTAAAATTTCTTAATGCGTTTGATATAGTATTTTATAATGTTTGAGTTTTTTTTTTTTTTTTTAATATTCCAACATTTTTATGAAATTCAAAATTACAGTCATTTGTTACTTATGCTAGATTGTATTAAAGCTAGGGTTATAACTATTTTATATGACTGAGAACCACCTTCCTTCCATGTCTAGTGAAGGTTTTTTTTTAGTATTTGTTCCAGTTTCAAGGGACAATTGGGCCGTGTCTTGGAAGCTTTGTTGGTGCAATAAAATAAAATATAATGTAATAAAGTATAATAATGTTCAATCCACTCCTTTGTGTGGTGGATCATCATGCAAAAGTGATAAATGTTTGGTAGTGATAGGGTTCTTTTAACAGCTAGAATGATTCCGATTGTGAAATGTCATTTTTATGAACTCCAATTAGAAATGATGAGAAACATTTTGATTAAAGGGTCCAGATTTGTAAATTTAGAATCTAAGATTGAGACAGCTATCTAAGTATCAAATTTTTTTTTTTTTCAGAATATCTAAGTATCAATTTCTTGATATCTCTTCCACCTCAGCTTTTAGAAAAGAAGGAAATTGATTTCGACATTGTTATCCACATGTGTGTAATTCAATTGGTTGTCTCCCACTTCAGGAAGTGGGAAGTTGCGGGTTCTAACTCTCATGGCCCAACCTTAGTATGCCTTAAAGGTAGTGAGCTCATCCGTGAAAGTTTTATTAGGACTATGTCTGAATTTTCCACACGTTCAGAAAAAAAAAAAAAAAAACCAAATGTCAATTTAAAGTGTAAGGACAAAATAAAAAGATTCTCAATTTATCACGAGTCAATATTAGTAAAAATAATGATACCCGACTCAAATTTCAAAAGAAATGATAAGAAATTATTTTTACTAGAGGTATAATTTTAAAAAGAAAAAAAAAAAATCATGTTTTTCAAGTTAAAACACAATTGGGTTTGGTCATGTAGCTTACTGATGTCACGTTCACTTGTGAGAAAGTTGCCCACTTGGCTTCTGATTGGTTACAATAGTGGGCCGATCAGAAAAAGGTCCATTGATTGATTGGTCAAAAGCATTGGACCAAGTGTGATAGCAACATTTTATCTCCATCAAGTGAGAAGATATTTTCTATTTATAATGGTAATTTTGTAATTAATATTAAAGTAATCTGTATATACTCTCCATCAGATAAACAAATATCGACTTTTAAAATCTAAATATATCAGTTGATACGATATGTATCAGTCGTATTTGGTCGATGTTGGACGATATCAGTTGTTTTAATTAAAAAAAAAAATCGCAGCCAATACTGAATTTTAAACTCCTGCTCTCTATATCTAATTTTGAACTTTTATTCTAATTTAAATATTAATAAATTTGTGTGATACATGCTACTTGATGATTACCCTTAATCCTAGTCAAAAGTTAAGGAAATTTTATCTTATCTAAGCATTCTTGCTTAGTTTTAGGTAGCTAAGAAGAAATTAAGTGGACCCCCACTTGATTTATTAGAAAATGGAGAAAAATAATATTAATTTATTGGAGCATCGTGATTCTTGCGTGACGAGGAAGTCCAAGGGTGGCAATCATAGGAAGGAAAAAGAGAATAAATAAAGATTAAAATAACAAGGTGTGATTTCATCAAACCTTTATTAATCCCTAAGTGATTGTATTTGGGTCCTACATGGATGCAATAAACGAAGAGGAGAGATATTTCATGGGGCCACCCAAGATTTATATTTTTTCTATTTTTCCCACCTATATTGGAGATACTGGTGATAATATGTGGGCTCGACTGATATATATCGACCGATATTCTGACTTATGGTTGTAAATCGGTTCATTGTGAAATATATGATTGGTTTTTCGTGTGTTTACAATAGATTCACTCATGCACATAAAGTATGGCAAAACTTAAATTAAAAATATTTTAAATAAAATTTTAAAAGCTAAAAGATTTTAACTGTTGATGATAAGACTTGAACTCAATTCAATAGTAAAATATCTTTGGTCTATATGGACGTAACTCAACTGATTAATCTTCCCTGTCGTAGAAAGCTGGAGGTCTAAACATAAAAGATTAATCGGTTTCATTTGGGACCCAAATGCCGCTCTCGATCTAAAGCCCTACGTGGGACCCATTAGTGCTCCTCAAACACTATTTTTCCACGTGTATATATATATATATATATATATATATATATATATATATATATATGTAAATGAGATTTATATTTAATTTTAAATTGACCACGCTATTTAATTAAGATTTTATTCAGAATTGACTCCATTTTTCTATTGACTTTTTATCTTTAAAAATTATAAATATTTAAATTTAATAAACTTATTGTTTTATAAAAATATTATCTTAAATATACCTTTTAAATACATTCATCAGTCCATTAATAAAAATCGAATAATATTTAAATGAGATGCCTCTCATGGGTAACAATCGCTTTTGTGAAAGTTGCTTACTGATTTGGACAACTCTTCTAACTTGCCATGATCAAAAGTATTACCCTTTTCAATAAAGTTAATTGATAAGGCCAAAGAATTTATTGCATGGATAAGATGAAGTCATCTATCGATTTTAACGATTATGATAAATTATATTTTGACATATTTAAATACGTCTTAGGAACATGGAAAAATCCACTTGCACTAAATAAGATTGAAGAATGGCGTTTGGAATTGAACGTGAATCGAATACAAGACACCACAATGTGCACGCATGTTCAATCAAATGTTATCTCAATGTCTCTAGCTCTCCAATATTAATAGAAATTGGACCTTGTGAGTAGGTGATCTTGCAATCCCCCATAATAAAATACTAAAATTTAATAGTTTTTAATAAAAAATAATTTCATATATTGTTCGGATGAAGACAAGTAAGGAGACTTCTCTTGGAGAAGTACAAGTTCTCCTATTTAGTTCCTGTTTTCAAAAGAAAGGTGGATCCATAAGTTGACAAAGTTCTCTTCTTCTGTGTTTGGATGGTTGGATCTCTTTTGGAGGAGAAAGTGGGTCCCACACGAGACTAACTTCTAAAAATTTTAAATAGATTGAATACCATCAGATTTTACTTAAATTCCACTTCAATAAAACATAAAAACTACTAATTAAATTATTCACATAAGCTCTAATCAAATAGAGGAGATAGTCGAATGGCCCTTCATGAAAGCTCGAGGAGTTCATACTGCCTCTCCTCAGGCTGGGACCCCGAAATTCCTAAGAGAGTTAGCTGACATGCCCATGGGAAGAACAAACAACTCCAATGAAGTAAATTCTATCCAAAAACAGTAGTTTAACTTACTAATTACATGAGTTATCTCTAAGAAATGGGAGTTGGCACGCCCTAACCCTCAGATCACATGACTTAATTAAAGGGGAAATATGTCAATTTTTTTCCTAATTTCCACTAACAATTTGTCATTCCCAAGGACAAAGAAATTCGACGGAAAAATCCTATCAAAATTTCAACAGAGTTCCAACTGTATTTTGGACATCTTAGAATATTTCTACAACTTGTAAAACCTGTGAGAACAATTCCAATTACATGCATTCATAAAGAAACTTCATGTCTCCTCCCATCCACACATCATTAAATCCCATCTATATATATACATCCCACCAATACCATCCACTACAAATAAACATTCAAACCTCCATTCTTCCAATCACCAGTGATTTAAACTAAGAGGGGCCTCAGGCACCCTTCATTATACTCAATGAGAATTAAAATCATTCTCCAATAATACCAATAATAATGAGGTAAAGTAGTTAATGCAATTAACAATCTTCTCAATTTGATAAACTCAACCCATCCATGAGATAGCCATGTCTCCTTCACTATGGGAGTTTCTCCCACGATCTCCTAAAACACCTCGGGAATATCGTGAGGAAATATCTCGATTTCCTTCCTCTTCTTGTAGTCCTGAAACTGTAGGGGGTGAGCCAAACGTGCCCAGTAGAGATGATAGGATAATTCTCCATGAATAGGATGTTTAACTCAACTATTCATTTAGCAGTTATATAAAACATTCACATAATAGACATATATAGCATGCAGGATCACATTCGATATAATTTGTTCACAATTACACATTCTACCATATTCAAACGACAAGGTTCTCAAACATCCACATTTAGGTCATCAAGCTTTAAAGGCTATTTTCTTTTAAAGAAAATCATCTGACAATCGAGTTACAGAGCCATTTCTAATGTCCACACTTCTTTCAAAACCCACTGGTCAGTTTCCTACCAACTCCTAGTTAGGGCCAACACATGTTAGGGAGCTTTCATCCCCAGACACTGCCGCCACTTTGGATTATGGGAACTAAGTACACCATCACCGTGTTTGGGAGCTTTCATCTCTGGCCACTGCCGCTACCTCGGATTATGGGAACCGAGTACACCATCACTGTTTGGGAGCTTTTATGCCCGACACTGCCGCCGCCTCGGATTTAGGGACACCGAGTACACCCAAGGAAAAAACAATCTCATTATCCCGTCCTAATCAGTGCGGGAAATCCCCTGACAATACCAAAGTTCTTTTCAAATAACTCGTCAATTTCAAAATTCCAAGTAGTAGTGAAGTAGAGAAGTGTAATTATTCTCCATAAACATAACGCTCAATTCAATATTTATAACAGTCATGGGCGAAACAGATATATCACATTCACAGTTTGCATACCAGCGCATATTACATCACATTCAAATAGCAATCTCATCAAATCTACCTTGAGTCATCATGCTCTAAAGATTCATCTCTTTTTTAAAGGAAACCATCCTGTTTCCAAATTCCAAAACTGTTTCTAAGTCTCGGTCTTATTTTCACATCCACTGGTCGGTTTATCTACTCACTATTGGTTAAGACCCAACACCGTGTTCGAGTTCAACCTCGGCCACTGCCGCCGCCTCAGATTTAGGGACATCTTGTACCCCCAAGGAAAAATCAATCAAATTATCCCGGGCCTAACCAGAGTGGGAAATGCCATGACAGCTTTAAAGTTGCTTTCAAATAACTTGTCAATTCCAAAATTTCAACTAAGCAAGGGAGTATACAACCCACCCATCACCATAACCATGATTCCAACTTGATGCATATTGTTTAATCAACAAGTCATAGCATTTAAAACACAGGTTACTCGAGCAATTGACCAAAAGATAGAAGCATTGAATCAACATCATCTTAGCATGCATACACAGTGTTTTACCTTTATATAATTACTCGAAATCATTCGAACATGCCACACATTCAGGTGACTCAAACGCCCAACATATACTTTATTGATTCCAACATACCACATATTTGACAACTTAAGACAACAGTGAGATTAGAATTCATTTGACAAGTGTAAATTTAATCCTCACATTACATGTTAGACTCGACAAGGTTGAACTTTATTAACATAAGAGCTAAAGTAACTTAAGATTTAGACCATGGAAGCATTTTAATCCCCCTATGTTATGCATAATAAAGCAATTTAGTTAAATGACTATATAGAATTAGAGTTTTAACCACAAATAAATAAAGTTTCATCATCCCTACCTCAAAATGGAGATTTTCTGAAATCCGAAGGGATGGCAGTAAAGTCGAGTCAAGCCATCAAGCGAGCCCACAACGAGTTGGGCAGTGAGTGAGCAGTGAATCAAGCGAGTCAAGCAACTCGGCTGTGAAAAATCATTCAACCATCGTTCCCTCTTTAATTAGTGCCAGTCAAATAAATAAGTGGAAGTGCAACCCAAATTCAAAGGATAAAGGAGCATTCAGGTAAAGTTGATATCTTTTCAGGTTACGACTGTGGAAGAGCATTCAAGTCTCAGAAATGGGAACAAATTCAAAATTCCATCAATGGAAGTTAATTCTAAATTTTGAAGGCTTAAATAGGGTGGATTTGGGTCCACTCCAATTCTAGGTTTTCAACTCCAATGGAATCCATCTTCCATGCCAAAACAGTGATTAATGCACAATGAGAAATCTGAAATAGTGAATACCAAGTCCATGAACTGCAAGTGTTTAAGCTACCAGTATAAAAAGGAATCAGACTGAAATCTTGTGGTCGATGAACAGGATGTGTTCCCCTAAGTTGTAGGGTTGCACCAAGGGAATGCAATTCTACCACAGGTTTGGTTGCTGATTTTTAATGGTTCAAAATATACCTTTCAATCTGCTACAGATCTTGTTAAATCCTCGCCATTAAATCCAGCCAAGATCTTATCTTCTTTCCATCTAATACAAGCCAGGTCCAGATCAGCACCTATTCCATGGACGATGCTCAGCTTCGTTGGTCACTTTCACTTTCAATAAATCTCCCTTCACAAAATCCTAAGGAGTGACGCTAGGGAGGTAGAATCCGTGTCTGGAGATGAAGAGAAAGAAGAGTGCGAAGATCAAAAAATGAAGCGCCAGAGATTGAGGGATCTCCATTGAGACGAGTGGGTCTGGGTGGAACTTGGGGTTTGGTTGGGAAAGTGTGGGCAATGTATTTAGAGTAAGCACCAATTGGGGATTTTCGGGTGTTCCGTTTTCTGCAAAAAACAAAGACCAAGAAAAGAGAGTGGGGTTTCTAGGAGAGACCGAGAGAAGAGAGGGAGAAATAGAAAGAGGGAGCGAGAGAGGAGGGATTGCGAGAGAAAAGGGAAAAGTAGGGAGAGAGATCGAAAGAGAGTTGGATAGGGTGGGATGAAGGGATCGGTCGACAGAAACCAAAAGGCAGAGAGCTGGGTGGATGGGCTTTTTGATCGAATGGAAAAAGAAAGGAAGATGGTTGGTCGGGTCGTGGATCTACTTTTTTTTGTTTTTTCTTTATTCATTTATTTTATTATTTTACTTTTTTCATTTCATTCTCCACTTTACCATTCACTAATTTAGGTCTAATCACTAATTAAATAAACCTAAAATTCTAAATGATTTATTTTAGGGGTAGAGGATATATGAGTAAAATTGGGATTTCTATTAAAATCAAATATAAGGAGAATATTTCAGTCAATTAAAATGGGGGAAATACTTAAGTAGATTGAAATTTAAAATGGTAGTTTCCCACCTCCGTCACTTATGTGCATTTCATATCATCTCCCTCATCCATACACAATGTGTAAGGAGTTACCCACCTCCTCCATTTACATGCATTTCATATCATGTTTACACAGATAAGTAAAGTCGATCATTCAGGTATCAGACCCATGGAATTGAATTAGTCTGTTCCACAAATCCAACCCAACCCAGTTCTAAACTGGATTCTCGGAATATAAGATACCAATTTTACATATAAGACCCAAATTTTTAGACATTTAAACACATACGAACAGAAACGTTATCTGCTTTCTAGTATCAAAAGATGATAGATCCCATTCCATTCCATAGAAAGAGTGTGGTATGGCATCATAATTCACAAAAGGTATTTCAGTTCTATCTGCTTTTCATTGCTTCTGTGAAGAGATATCAAGGAACAAAATCAGGTCTTATACGTTGTAATACGTAAGAGATAATATCACAGCAATTCTGAAGAGGACAATTAAAACCAAATCACAAAGCCTTGAGCTACATACTGACATAGCTTAGCAACAGCACTCCTCCAACAAGCAGCAGCAAAAAAGGGCACCCAAACTACAATCAAAAGCAATGAATGAATAATGGCCATCCAAATTACTCAAAGTTTGAATATTTCAGCGGAAAAGACTCTCATCCACAGCACACACAAACTTGAGGTGGTACAAAAATCAGAAAGCACATCGAGTTATGGTGATCACTGATGCTAATGTTGAGCACGAAAGTGAATTTGATATTTTGATCAGGGGAACTGTACAACTATTACAGAAATGGAGATCTAACGAGACATTAAAACCAACTTGACTTGAATAAGAGCGAAAGGCATTCAATTGCACACACTATGAGGTGCTTTTACAGTGAGAAGTGAGAACTCTATATGAAACCTATATATGATTATGGAGTTAGATGGGTTTGAAAGATCTACACTTGATATAGTGGTTAAAAAAATTAACTTCATTCAATGACTAGCTATAGTTTTAGCCATTGATTCAACTTGATAAAATAGCATCTCTATCCACTGTTGATCTTCAGGTCCTTTAAAACTACGGTTAGAGTCATTTAATGAAGCTGATTTTTCATAAACAATATATAAAGGTGTAGATCACCCAAATGTTATTCTATGTGTGCATGTAAATTCATATTATGATGCTCAGACACAAATGGATAAAGTATGAGACACCATAAATATGGAAAAGAGACAAGCTTTACACATGAAAAGCATCAGATTCAATATGGTACCAAATCACTACCTACTTCAAATTGTTTAGGTAATTCTACATTACTTATGATCTCTGGCAATGCAAAAAGTATGATGTCCAGGCCAATACAGACAAATGAAAAATGTAAATTGTAACAATTGACCTGGACTGTCTTGATATGGTGGTTGTCTTTGGAGAGAAGGATTAACGGCTGTCTCTATATATATAGGTTACAAATCCCCATTTCTTGGTTAATGTGGCACACATTCATTGGCCCTAATACAACATGTTGAAATGATACCAACCACCAATTGGAGGAAATTTATTGATTACAAATAGATAGTTAAGTGAAGATCAAATGAACCAATTCGTCTAACTGATGACTGCAATCATTCATGGTAGTATGATTTATGACCCATCAGCAGAGTTTGGCCAGAGAGTGGATTGATCTAATCTAGTAGTCTAGTACAGATGCTAAAATACGGGCAGAAAAGCAGAAGTTTCTTCATACTGAATCTACATATAAATTCCTTCTGAAAATTAATAAAGAAAAAAATGTAACATTGACCCAAATGGGAACAGAGTACCATCCATACACAACTACTGTTTTAAGCTCTTCCTTCAGTACCACCCCCACTGAATTCGATATCTTATGCACCCATCCTATGTTCGGCCCAAAGAGTGGGAAAGCGATTGGGATGGACTCCACTTCATCTATGAGAAGGTGACGATTGGGAATGGCGAGGATCAGTCAAGCAGGTGCGACCGGTTTCTCTGCATTTTTTGAACAGGAGGGGTGTAATTGAAATGAGCTGCGAGAAGCATGATGAGCATGCGGTCATGTCACAATCCATCACTCACACTGTTGGGCAAATGTTGGGGAAGCTTGGGTTGCAGTCAACACCAATCAATAAGAAGGTTTATGAGACTCTGTTATTAGGCTACATTAGGTTCCAATTGCAGTAGTTTTTGCAGATTTCATCAGACATAACAGGGGGGAAAAAGGAGCAGATGTTGTAAATGTGGATGCAGCTGTATAAATATAGAAATTTCTTTGATTAAGAGCTGAAAAGTTATTAGTCACTTATAAAGCAACTTCACACATTGATCTCCCAATTACTTTTGTGGTATTCCCGCTTTCACTACTGGAAGATGGTTAGTCTTAATTGCAATACCTTATTCAAGTCAAATCCAAGTCAGTGCCATGCGATTGCATGTGGTGCCTATTGAAGTATGGTTTCAGTCCTTATGATGCATGTTACTTCCAATTGATGGGAGTTTCTAAGAAGAGAAAGGGAGAGTTGATGGATTTTGGAGATTCCCTTCATGTTTTTGGTTTACTGTTGGCCCTTTGGGGTGAGGAATAACATGGGGAGGGAGGGGGGATGATAATGATTCATTATCATAATCTAAGTCATTTATCCCAACAATCTGTGGTTGGCCTTTAATTTGGATTTGGCAAACTGTTTCTATGGCTGATTGCCTATTTGATGCTTATAGGACTCAAATCCAAAACCCTTGAGCTATCTATAACAACAGCCCTTGCCAGTTGTGCTACAGGTTCTTGATGGGTTGATGATAATGATTTGTGGCTTTTTTTCATATTTTTTTACCTTTTTTTTTTTTTTAAAAAAAAAAGAGGGTTCAGACTTTAATAGCTTTTTCTTTTTGTGATTCACTCAGCCATGACTCGTTTAGAAAATTAGAACAATTCATTCTTTCCTTTCTACATCATTTGAATTTATTGTGGGATTATATCATTTCATTAAGTTGTATTTACTTAAGTATCCTTTTTTTTCCCTTTGGAAATGATGATGTGACGTTAACCACAACCTGTTAACCTGCATGGTGAGATCTTTAGGGCTCTCTTGATTTATCTTGAGTTCATTCAATTTATTTCTTCCGTTCTTTTACCTTGAAGTATGAAGTTTAGTGGAATCATTTTTCTTGTCAGTAATTGGAAAGTTGACAAAAGCCAAGTACAAATGGTAAGTTCTCATTTTTGCATGGTTCACTGAAAAACTTGTCAAATCCAATTACGATTGCCAACCCCTCATGGTGAATTAGAATGTTGCCTTAGTTATTCTTCTCACAGTCTTTTATGATTTCTTAGGTGAGATTAAGAAAAAGATGACATCAAAATCTTTTTTGTTGCTTGCATCAAAATCTTTAATTTTCTTTGAAAATGAATGAAGTGATGTCTTAGCGAGTAAGGAACACCTCCCCATATTCTTCATTGTATTTTACAATCACCCCCCAAATGGGAAATGGATTCGTTGAAAGAAGAGGTAAAGGTGATGGAAGAGGATAGAAAGGAGAGTCATTTTCCATTTGTGGAAAATGACAAACGGCCCTTAGTGTTTTGTAATTCTGGCAATTTGTTAAAGAAAGATTCTCATTGATGCAAGCACAGGCTTATGGCTTTGACTCAACTGGACTTACCCAAAAAGGTTAAATTCAAACCCCTGAACTATTCCATTATTGCATTAAGTTCTAAATCATTTGCATATTTGGGTCTATTTATATGCATCTTATGGAGAATTGGCTGGGGAATTCTAAGATTTTCAAGAATACACATCTTCCTTTAGGTTGTGTTTAGATCAGGTTACCTTAAAGTAGGGAACTTGAAAAGCAAGGGTTCCCCTGGAGGTGGAGAACCCCTTACTGCCACTTCGCCTATTATTTAGACACGTTGTTCGGTAAACTTAGGATGGACAACTTTACTTATCATAGTCCAATCTGATTTTCCCACCCTTTCAATAGGGAGTTAACTTGTTTTAGAATGGGTTTTTAAGGTGGGGGATCTCCAATTTTACAATCAAAATATGGCAATTTTGTACTTTTGGGTGATTGTGCAGTGGAGGAGTAGAGGGTGAGGAGAGTTGGAGCCATGGACTGATTTCTCCACCCTTTCAAGAGGGAGTTAACTCACCTTTTTTTTTAGCGCGAGTTTTTAAGGTGGGAAATCTTCATTTTTACAATCCAAATAGGGTAACTTTGTATTTTTGGAAGTGTTCTACTTCCCATGACTCGCCTTGATCCAAGCATAACCTTAGGCTCTATGGTAAAGAAAATCAGGGGTGAGTTTGGATTGAGAGTATTAAGGCATATTTTATATGGACCCCGCCCTAGGTGCTACACTCAAAGGGTGGTGCACACTGCAGAGGTGCTCATTTCACAATTCTTACAAACCAAATCTCTTAAAAATAAGACTTCAAGACTTTTTTTTAGCGTTTCTCCAAAATAATAAAATGATAACTATTATAATATTAATCAATGGAGGGGGCGATAAAGGAGTAGTACCATGTGCTATTTTAAGATACGTGAGAAAAAGAATTATGAGAGAGAATTAGAGAGAAAGAGAGGTGACTGGAATCTCTTTATGTACCCATGCATACACCGTATATCAAAATATCACTCACATAGGCGCTCAGGCTCCTGTTATAATTGCACTGGCACTGTGTTGCATAACTAAAGAGTTACGTGTTTATTCATCGCATGAGTCAACAATTATCTCTATTAAAAAGAAGTACATGAATCTACATCAAGGTCTGTTATATAAAGTTGGTGCATCAATTATGAATCGAGATCCAGATGTGTCCCTTCTCATTCTTGGTTTCAGATTGAGATGACTGACAAAAGGAGAAAATCAAGAACAATATTTTTCTTTAAAAAGAAAAGAGAGGACCACTCTCTTCTAATTTGATGGTGTCATACCAAAACAGATGTCATCTTTTTCTTGATCTCACCTAAGAAATCATAAAACACTGTGAGAATAATAACTAAGGCAACATTCTAATTCACCATCAGGGGTTGGCACTCATAATTGGATTTGACAAATTTTCCAGTGAACCGACTACCTATGTGATGCCCATATGACTCAAACATGCAACCTAGTCACCGCAAAAATGGGAACTTACCATCTGTACGAGGCTCTTGTCATCTTTCCAATTACTTACAAGAAAAATGAATCCACTAAACTTCATACTTTAAGGTAAAAGGAAGAAAAAAAATAAATTGAAAGAACTCAAGATAAACCGACAAAGAGAGACCTAAAGATCTTACCATGCAAACTAACAAGTTGTGGTTAAAGTCGCATCATCATTTCCAAAGGAAAAAAAGGATGCTTCAGTAAATACAACTTAATCAAATGATATAATCCCACAATGAATTCAAATGATATAGAAAGGAAAGAATGAAATGTCCTAACTTTCTAAACGAATCATGGCTGAGTGAATTACAAAAAAAAAAATAAGAGAGTAAGACGCCTCTTTTTACAAAAGAAAAAAAGGCCACTAATTGTTACCATCAACCCATCAAGAACATGTAGCACAACTGGCAAGGGTTGTTGTTAAAGCTTAAATGTTGTGGATTTGAGTCCTATAAGCATCAGATAGGCAATCAGCCCATAGAAACAGTTTGCCAAATCCAAGTTAAAGGCCAATGGCTGAGTGATGAGATAAATGACTTAGAGGATGATGATGAATCATTATCATCCTCCTCTCTCCCCGCTCACCCCGTGTTATTCCTCACCCCAAAGGGCCAAAAGTAAAAACCAAAAACACATCTCCAAAATCCATTAACTCTCCCTTTCTCTTCTTAGAAACTTACATCAATTGGAATTAACATGCATCATAAGGACGGAATAGGCACCACATGCAATCGCATGGCCTTGACTTGGATTTGACTTGAATTGAATATTGCAATTAAGAGTAACCACCTTCCTGTAGTGAAAGCAGGAATACCACGAAATTAATTGGGAGATCAATGTCTAAAGTCTCTTTATAAGTGACTAACAACTTTTCACCCCTTAATCAAAGAAATTTCTATATTTATAGAGTTGCATCCACATTTACAACATCTGCTCCTTTTTTTCCCTGTTATGTCTGATGAAACCTGCAAAAACTACTGCAAGTGGAACCTATTGTAGCTTACCAGAGCCTAAACGAATAAGTTTTAGAGCAAGCCCCTTATGACTTTTTTAGTCTTATGACATCCTCTTTTTATCAACATTACTTCATAAGTAAATAACAATATGAATAAATTAAAATGTTCCTTCAAACTAATGTAAATCAATTTAAATTAGACAAATGAATGACAAAAACATGAGTCACATACCATTAGCAAGAACCATCCATGTCTCTTTTTTTTTCCAAAGAACCATCCTATGAGTTATTTTGGCAGTCCTTGATGGGTACCCCATACCCGAATACCAATTTTCATACAATATTGGTTTCCTCCCCTCCATTCTCAAATAATTGCTTCCTCAATATATCATGCAGCTGCCCGAAGAGCTGCTTCTTCAATGAGTCGAAAGCCATCTCCAATCTCTCCAACTGGTCTGTGGCATTTGTATTGTACATAAACAATCCATAATATAGATCATAACTGTCCCCTGATGTATTCTCTACCAAATCCAACAGAGTCTCATAACCCTTCGTATTGATTGGTGTTGACTGCAAACCAAGTTTCCCCAACATTCGCCCAACAGTGTGAGTGATGAACTGTGACCCAGCCGCATGCTCATCATGCTTCTCACAGCTCATTTCAATCATTTCACACCCCTCCTGTTCAAAAATGCAGAGAAACCGGTCGCACCTGCTAGACCGATCCTCACCATTCCCAATCCTCACCTTCTCATAGACGAAGCGGAGTCCACCCCACCCGCTTTTCCCACTCTCCGGACCGAACATGGGATGGGTGCATAAGACATCGAATTCAGGGGGGAGATACTGAAGAAAGAGATTTTTAGGGAATTCTTTGACAGAGAGGACATCGACAAAGAGGGTGTTGCGTCGGAGGCGTTGAATGGGGAGGGAGCAGAGGACTGATTTTGCAGAAATGATGGAGGTGCAGAGTAGGATGACGTCTGGGTGTTGTTCACAAAGATCGTCTAGATCAGAGAAGAATGAGACGCCAAGCTGGTGGGCCTCAGCAGAGCGGTCGGAACGTGAGTGGGCAATAACAGCGTGGCCCTGCTGGACCATGGTTTTGGCAAGGAACTGGCCGAAGTTGCCGAAGCCGACAATGGCGATCTTGAGCTTTGTGGAGTTGGAGAAGCGATTGTAGAGCTCGGCCTCATAATCGTAAGGCTGTGCAGCGTCAATAGCCCGGATGCGAAGAGGAGTGGAGATGCATCGGAAAAAGGTGGTACTGCAGAGCACGGCAGGACGAGGGGTTGGAATAGAAATGACAGGAAGGAAAGAGGATCGCAAGGAATGAGAAAGGGGGAATGAGTTTGGAGGGACAAGATGGGGTTTGGAGTAGCTTTGGACAAGAACCTGCATTTTTTAGCATTCAGTGCAAAAGGTCCTCTCTGCAAAAAAAACCAACCGAAAAGAGAAAACCTTCTCTCTTTCTTCCTTCCTTACAGAAGGAGAAGGAGAAGGAGAAGGAGAAGGAGAAGAGAAGAAGGGTTATTCTGAGTTACTGAGTTAGGTTTCTATAGCAAATGGTGGAAGCCGTTTAAGAGCTGGCCGAGACTAACCTTGAGTTGGAAGGCCAGGGATTCACCTACACATGATTTTTTCTGTTCATAGGATACTTAGTGTGATAATGTCATCTTCTTCCACTATAAAAATAGAAAAAGTCTTAATTATTTATGTTCTTTTATATTTTAATAATAAACTAAGTGGTGAAATTAAAAATTCTAATTTTTCAAATAAATTTTAGTACATATGTAAGACTTGAGATGAACTTTAAATTTCACCAAATATTTTTTCTTAACAGTTCATTATTGTTATAAAAAAAATTACACATAACCATGTGGCTTTATTGAATTCTTTTTCATGGTTTTATTGAATTCTTTATTTAATATTGAAGGACAAATGTGCTTCTAACTTCTCTGGTTCTATGGAAATTTTGAGTTATCATTTAAGTGCAACATTTTTTTGAATTTACAGGTGGAAAATCGTGAGAAACCTAGCGTAAAACCCCACAGGCGATATCTATTGCCTTTAGGGTAAACCAGGTTAGGCCATGGGAAAAACTGTGTTTAAGTGCAACTTTAAAACTTTGTTGAAATGAAGCAGCGTAGGAATACTTTTTTCTAAAGAAGTCCATTATAGAGGAAAAATAGAGCTCATAAATCGTGATATTTCTTTTTCTCTGAGAGGAGATAATAATCTCCACATTTTTCATGAGAACCATCATCTTTTCCAAAGAAAAAAAAAAGTGAAAAAGTTCTCCACTTTCACGACAAATCACCTACTTTGAAGTTGTATTTGGATTGGGAGAAGTGACACTACTTCTCTCGAATAACAATAAGTTTTCATGTTTGGATATCCATTTTTTTTTAATGGAGGTTAGTAAATTCATTTGAAAAGGAAGAACACCCAGTATGTACAGTATAATCTACAGTCCAAACAAGGCAAAATATAATCTATCAAAGATAGAAAACAAAACGGGTCCAACACGACCCAAACTAAAAAGAAAAGCTCAAAAAATTAGCTTATATTCTGGACAAGGCAAAAAAATGGGACCCAAAGTGAAAAGCCACCCAATGGGACGGATCAAGAGAAGAACAAAGTTTAAGAGGTGGCACTGAGAATACCCCTAGCAGTTGGGGTACCATGATGAACGAGAGGGAGAATGTGCTTATCAGCAATGACTCGAAGATGGGGGAGAGAATCACAATGCGGTCCAAGTCACAATGGATCTTCTCCAGGAGAAAGTGAATGGAATCGGTATACATCTTCAGACTCCACCAAGGCGATGGCTGCGAAGCAGGAAACTCAGTTCATTGTAATTCATTCTCCTACTCTAATGTCTGCACTGATTTCTTATTTTCCAGCTTTCATGGAATTTATTTAGATCTGGATTCGTTAATGTAATGAGGTTCTATTGAGATCTTTTGTGGATGCATTTATTTTTTTGGAAATTAGATTAATTAGAATATATTTGATGAAGCCTTTCGGATTCTATAAGATTCTTCTCCTTTTTTTAGTAACGAAGTTTATTAAAAAATATGTAACAATTGTAGTAGGTGCATCTAGAGATTTTTTTTTTCTACTCGATTACAAATATATTAATTAAAGAGCTTAGGTTTATTCGGATTAGTCAAATCCGAGTCTACCTCGAGTTGTATATGTAGTGCTTAACTTCTTATTTGAGCTCATGATTCTTTTGAATTTAAAATGGAATTTTTTATATTATTCTGAAAAATATAAAATATATGTTATAAAAATTTATATGTATGCACAATATCAATTAAATAAAAATATTTTTTATAAAAAGATTGACTCAAATTCAAACTTTCATGAACTGAATCCAAGATTGAACCATATTTTATATTTGAACCCAAGGGTAAAAATATTGGGATTGGATGATACCTAGAATATCGGATATTGGTTGAGATATTTATCGATATCATTCTCTCCCTTTTTTTCTGAAATATCAATTTATTTATTTATTTTTTGAATTAAAAAATAAAAAATAAAAACAATCCCTTTCTAAAAATAAATAAATAAATAAATATAAAAATACCAATATCAATTGATATTCTAACCGATATGCATCCAATATGGCCTGAAATATTACTTGCGCCTGCACGGATTTTTTATTTTATTTTAAATCACGATATTTATTCATATTATCAATATTATGACCAATAGTGTACGACAGATATATTGTATTAGTTCAAATATTTCAATTTTAAAATCTTAGATATCTGATACAATAGTGAGTGAGATTTTGTCTGACTTGAGCCTAATATTTTGAGCCAAGTTAATCCAACTTCACATATTTAGAGATTGTCAGATTATTAAAAAAAAAAAATTGCATATTAATTAATCTTTAACTCTTAAAAGTCAATCAAACATTAGTTGCTGATCAATCTCCACATGTACGTATGGTCTCCATGTCTTCTGAAAAAAAGAGACAGATCCAGAAGGCCAGTTACTACTTGATGAGAAGCTAACGAGCCACCGAATCTAATCGTGTGGGTCGGACGGCTGTGATCTTATCACATGTGAATTCGAGTTGTACTGCACACGTCTGGTCCCCACCATTTGGCAGGTACTTGAAGTGCATGGATTCCACGTGCAAAACTAGGAGGATATGCGTCCGGAGTCAAGTTAGCACGACATTTTACAACTGACACGTGTCATTAATAAAACATGAATCGCATATATTTAGATTTATTTAATATATGATTATATAGAAATGACGTTTATAAAAAATTATTATCAATTATTAATTTAAGCATATAATTTTAATCTTTAAATTTTAAATTTTAAAAAACTAAAAAAACTTTGACCCACATGGTTCCTTACTCATTTCAGCCATTGTATCCCAGTTCCAAATGCCCAAATGACATAGTTTTGAGGTCATGTGATCATTATCATCTAAATTTATTTTGATTAAAGTAATAATATTAAGAAATTATATTTATCTCAGAGGAATAGAGAATTTAAATATAGGCACGTCAATCAATTGTTTGAATTAAATTATGATTAATTTCCACTGTGTAACAAAGTTATGCAAAAAAAAATATAATAAACTTATTAAACAGTAAAAATTAATATTTATTATTTTTACTGAATAAATTATGGGAAATGATTTGTGCACCCTCCATTTTACCCATGGTGCACTCCTTCAATTATTTTTTCTAATTTTGCCCCCCACCTAAAAAATGATGGAAATGGAGAAAAGGTAGGTGGAGGGCAAAATTGGAAAAAAAATTGAAGGAGTGCACCATGGGTAAAATGGGGGTGCACAAATCACTTCCTTAAATTATTTAATAAATCATAATTAATCTGACAATAAAAATATAAATATATCAAATGAATATGGTAAGATGTTAAAATCATATTAAAAAGATAAAATAATAGTTTTTACAATTTGAAATTATTGTTAACCTTGCATAAAATCCCTATACTTATAAAAGAATACTCAAATATTTATAATTTTAGTTTGGACACCCATTCTAATACAGAAAAAAATTTGTTAAAAGAAACGAAATAGAGTAAAATTCTCATTTTACTCATATCGGTATACCGTTTATCAAAATATCGGTGTACCGATATATAGAACATATACATGTGAAATAATGTATTATCAGTATACTGATACTTGATGAACAATATATTAATAAAAATAAAATAAAAATTTCACTTCATTTCGTATATGGTTTAGTTTATCTGGAATTGAATGTTTCCTTTTTATGTTATTTATCACATACGTAAAAATGTGATGTGTTCAAAAGATGCCAAAAATAGCATCCCAGGCAAGTTTCTGAGTTCTGAACCTTCCCTAACGTGCGCCAACTAAACGGCCAAAATCGGAGCAATTTTATGCTTTGTTCACGGCCGAGCAAATTGTTCATGGATTTTTCTCAATTTGCCCTGTGTACGGCCATCTTCGTTATTATCGCTTCAACGCGTCCGCTAATGAGATCACCTCAGAATCCACCGCTGGTGATTTTCTCCTTAATGAGATATTTTTTATGCAATTTTATATTGAGATTTTCTTTAATTGGGCGTTGATCTAATATAATTAGAATATCGGGAAGGCTATATAAATAAGATGTATATGAAAATCTCGTTTCATCATTTTATTTTTAATTATTTAAAAAATAATAATTTATATTCATCAAATTTTGAAAGACCAAAATTACATTGCTTCGGTGAATAACTAGTGGTGAAAATTTACATAAATCTCATATCGAATGCATCCAATCGTGTAAGTTCTATGATCCACTTGATAGAAAGTCTCAATTAAGAGTCTTACTTAAAAAGTTTTAATAAGGTAATTTAAATGAATTGTGGGATGTATGAAGTGTTCATTTTCACCTCGTAGAATAGTATAATGTACATCTATTTGTAGATCTTATCAAATTTGTTCAATGTATCATCCATAAAAAATCACCAATCATCAATAGATTGATCAAATTATATTTTTAAAGTTTTTATTTTTGTATTTTTAATTTCTAAACTGTTTAGTTCGATCATAGTAATATGCAAATTATTGTATATAAGATTATATAATTTGTTTTTAAATTTTTTAAAGTGTAAAATATAGGTGAAAATAGCTCTAAAATTGGTTAAAAACGATAAAAAATAAAAAATTATTCCTATGCTTTGACCGACTAATAAAACCACGACATGCTCTCCGGTTCAGTATAAGAAATGAATTTTTGAGGCTTGTAGTTGTATTGATTATTTAATTCTACTTAAAACATGCTTAAACGAGCAATGAAAGAGTCCAAACTAAATCCAAATCCGAGAGGCCGTCTCTTATAAACAGCAATACAGTGTCATTGTTTACTTAATTTGCATTACATGGTAATTGACTTCAAATTTTTAAGTAAGAACCAGATGATTATAACTAGGGTTTGTCTCGTTTATGTAAAATCTATTCAACAGGCAATTTAGATTATTGCATAAATTATTTAAAAAAAATTAAATATAAATATAAATTTCAATTAATATTCATTTAATTTATTGTCAATAACAACTTAAGTTGTTTTTATAGAGTTAGTAATTGCAATGAGATTAAATTTAAATTTCATTGAAATTCACTTCTATCTTCGCATTTAGATATAGGGTTATTAAATGGATTGATGATGAGTTCAAAGGAAGAAAAATATTTGATTATGAAGTCTATAAAAATCACATTGATTGAATGAATAAATTTATATTTTTAAAAAATATAAATTTTAAATATTAAAAATAACACAAATAAATTAGATTCAAAAGCTTGAAAACATAGCGTAATTGTTTTACACACAATCTACAAAAGATCTTTCTAGCAAAACCAGCTTCACTTCATTTGGTAAACCTTAAGTACATAAGATAATACTGTACATATTTATATATAATTGATTATTTTATTTTATCTAATTACGTAGGTTAATAATGATTTTTTTAATTCTTTGAAAGCATTCTATTAAAATTAATAAAAACACAACCACATTAAAAATTTAGCCTAAATAATTAGATAGAGGTTGGTTAGACTCCCAGGCTTAAAAACTCGAGTTGTTTGGTAGACTATGTTTATAAAAAAGTCTTACATAATATTAAAGCAAATTAGATAGATATATAGATTATTATAGAAGTTATTAAATATATAAAATTAAAATAATTAAATCAAATCAGCACATTACTTTTAAATATACAAATAAATAATTAGATAACCATATTTATTTATCACGAACAATCTAACAATAATGATACACTAAATAAAAATAAAAACAAAATTAATTAAATATAAATTAAAAATAAGTTCAACAATTCAAATTTACTATAAAATGGGACGGAAAGGGCTGGATGTGTCCTACTTTTTAATTATAAACAGAGATGCTTTCTATCCATAGCCATTCAATTATTTAGCTTTAATATTAAAGATTTTAAAACAGAGATGGTAATCTAATTTGATCTCTTGTATCTAAAGTGGGCCCCGCTCGGTTTTAAAATCCCGGGACCAGGTGTTTCAAAGTCGTCAGACGAAATAAAACAAAAACCGCAGCGTTGGCCGCCTCCTCCCGTTTCACCTATTTCAGTTCCCATTTCTTCCATCGAAATCTCTCCCTCTCCCTCCCTCTCTCTCTCCGATCGGATCTGGAGAATTGGGTTCAGGTAATTAGATATTGGATTCTGACCTTCTTCTCCCTTTCACGGTCCTATAAAAGGGCCTGATACTCTGAAATCGCTGCAAGAGCTTTTCGATCTTCGGTAATGATTTCATTTTCCTGGATTTATGCTTGTTTTCCTCGTCTTTTCCAGGGGTTTTCCCATTTTTCCTTCATCTCTGCATGGATCTGGATCTGGATCTGTTCCCCATTTCTCATTGTCTGTTCATATTGTTTGCCCGATCATATCCGACTTGTATTTTTTCTCCTATTTGGATGCGGATTCATTCGTTTGGAAGGAAGTTAGGTATTTAATTTTGTTGTAACAGTCCGATTCTGCTGATTTCGGATATTTTTATTTCGTTTATATGGGCTTAATGGTGGTTTGGACTCATTTCTTGTTATTCGATGATCTAAATAGAATTTCTGCACTGTTTGTATTTTTTTTTCAATCTCTTTCATAGCTTTTGTCTTCGTTTTTCTTCTTCTACGAAGGTATCATTCATGTTTTAGCTGATGAATCTAGCGCTGGCACGATTTTTATTATGATATTAATATTCATTTGCATTTCGCGAATAAATCATTGTAAAATAAATAGGTAAACCGGTTCTTCTTGTTCTATTTATTTATTTTAGCCTGTTCCGAGAGTTCTAAGTATGGAGCATTTTTTTTCCAAGGAGGAGTCTACGGCTCTGTTTACATGCTTGGAGAGATGGGAACTTTACTGAAAAACCACCATTTGTTGACTCAAATTGGGAAATTGCTATTTTTGGTTAGAAGTGTTATTTTTCAAGAAAAGGTTCTCCTCTCTATGCGGTCAAACTTGAATCTCACGTTTCCTTCCGTGCATTGTAACCAGAAAAAAAGGATCTTGGCCATTTTTAAGACACTCTTGGTAAGTACTGCATGGATGAGAAATAGCATCATTCAGGATTAGAAGCAAACGGCTGCAGTTGACCTTGCAGCAGTCTCCTGATAACATGGTTAACAATTTGGCACTGTCAGTATCTTCAATGACAGAAATCTTTCATTTTATCATGGTTTGTTTGGCTAGGAATTTAATGGGAAATGCTATTCTAATATAAATGTCATTTTATAAAATAGGATTTTTTTTTTTTGCGAAAATACCTTGTAAACTGCAATTTTGGGTCAGAGAGCATCCAAAAATTCTATTCTGGTCAGAGTACCTCATGCTCCAGTCATACATTTTTTTGGACGAAAAAGCCCTTATGTGCTAGTGCACCTTGAAGCTTCGTTTTTAAATGTCCACCTACCTAGACTTGCATGCATTCAAAGCCATTCATATTGTAACTTGACTTACTGCGTGACGATTCTACTTCCGAACTAGCTTATTGGGTCTCATGTGTTAATGCACAAAACACTTGTAGATCATAGACAATACTAGAGCATAAATCCCAACACCAGCGCATAAAACCACGACTCTAGCACATAAACTCGAAGTCTGTTGTTAAACTCAAAGGCTAGCGCATAAACCTCAATACTAGCACATATTATCAATATTAGCGCATAAAATAAAACTAGTGCATAAAGCCAATATTAGCGCATAAAATAAAACTAGTGCATAAAGCCAATATTAGCGCATAAACCCAATTAAGTAGATATTGAAATGATAGTTATTCAATTCACATGTCAAAACGTACCCTGATTTGACTTATTGTGCGGTGGTGCATAGTCCCATCTGTTGATTTGATTCATGTGCAGTTTTATTAAGTAGTTGTATCTATAAATCCATTTTTTGGTAGCTAATAATTTCATTGTTGTGGTATATTTTGTTTGGAAGACGATATCACATGATAAAATTTTCGTGTTTTGTTACTTTGACGGGCAAGTAACGATGGAAGCCAGACATGTAAATTATGTCGATGGTAAAACTAACTTTTCAAAAAAAAAAAAAAAAACACTAAAGTTGTATACATTAACCGTGAAGATATATACACTGACCTTGTGGAAAAAAGTTTGGCGTATTACAAAGTGGAAGAGGGAGGAAGTTGAATTACGCAGTAAGGAAAATACTAGTGCAAGAAGTTACTTAGGTGAAATGATTTATTTTACGACGAGGTATTTATATTTTTAAACACATGCACTATTAAACGAAACGAGTGCGCTGACTCTTCAGTTTATGTGCTAAATATCATGCACTAACTTTTGATATTATAAGCTAAATATTCAATTTATGCTCTAAATATTGAGATTATGTGCTAAATTTCGACTTTATGTGCTAAATATTCAATTTATATGCTGAATATTGAGATTATGCGCTAACTATTATGCACTAACTTTTGATTTTATGTGCTGGGTTAATTATATGCACTAACTCTTGAATTTATGCGCTAAATATTCAGCTTATGAGCTAGAAATATGGTCTAGAAAATGGATCAAAGTCTAGTGCATGGACCAAAACGACAAAGATTTTATGTGCTAGGTTGATTATATGCACTAATTCTTGAATTTATGTGCTAACGGTTGAGTTAATGTGCTAAATATTCAACTTATGTGCTAGCAATATGGTCTAGCACATGGATCGAAGTCTAGCGCATAGATCAAAACAGTAGAGATTTTATGTACTGGGTTGATTATATGCATTAACTCTTGAGTTTATGTGCTAACAATTGAGTTTAATGCGCTAAATATTCAGCTTATATGCTAGCAATATGGTCTAGCGCATGAATCGAAAGGACAAAGATTTCATGTGTTGGGTTGATCATATGCGCTAGCAATATGGTCTAGCACATGGATCGAAACGACAGATGGGATTGTGCACTGCACTGCAGTAAGTTTCGAAACGACAGATGGGATTGTGCACTGCAATGCATTAAGTTAGGTACGTTTACTGTGCACTGCAATGTAGTAAGTTAGGTACGTTTATTGTGCACTGCCGCACAGTAAGTCAAATCAAGGTACGTTTTGACATGTGAAGTGAAAAAATGTCATTTCAACATCCACTTAACTTGTTTTATGCGCTAGTTTTGGTTTATGAGCTATTGGTAATATGCCCTACAAGTATTGGGGTTTATGCACTATCCATGCACTAGACTTGGGGTTTATGCGCTAGAGCCGTGGTTTTATGTGCTAGTATTGGTTTATATGTTAGTGTTGAGGTTTATGCGTTAGTATTGTTTATGCGTTATTAGTGTTTTTGTGACACCCACCCCTCCCAACCAGATGTGGGAAGTCCCACATCGGCTGGGAGGATGAAAAAGAGGGGGTTTTTAAGTGGTTTAGGCCCCTTTGATCATGTGTGAGGCCTTCCAGCCCTGTGTGGGTAGTGGAAACAAAACCTTGAGGGGGTGGACCCCAGAGAGGATAATATCGCGCTGCGTACTCTGATACCAGGTGAGGCCTTTTGGGCCGGGCCACGTGGGCCCGGGCCCAAAAACAAAACCGTGCGGGTTTGAGCTGTGTGCGAGGCCCAAAGCGGACAATATCACACTGAGTCAAGCCCTAAGCCCTATAGTCGGGTCGGGTCGGGTCGTTACAAATATGGTATCAGAGCCGAGTTCAACACTCGGACTGTGTGGGCTTTCCTCCTTCCCTGCAGTTGTCGGGCTAAACCGGGTTGAGCCGGGGACAGCTCGAGGCTTTAGGGAGGGTGATTGTGATACCCACCCCTCCCAACCAGTGGGAAGTCCCACATCGGTTGGGAGGATGAAAAAGAGGGGTTTTTTAAGTGGTTTAAGCCCCTTTGACCATGTGTGAGGCCTTCCAGCCCTGTGTGGGTAGTGGAAACAAAACCTTGAGGGGGTGGACCCCAGAGAGGACAATATCGCGCTGCGTACTCTGATACCAGGTGAGGCCTTTTGGGCCGGGCCACGTGGGCCCGGGCCAAAAAAAAAATCGTGCGGGTTTGAGCTGTGTGCGAGGCCCAAAGCGGACAATATCACACTGAGTCAAGCCCTAAGCCCTGTAGTCGGGTCGGGTCTTTACAGTTTTGTACGCTAGCGCATGAGATCGAATGCGCTACTTCAAGAGTAGAATTGTCGCGCAAAGTCAAACAAGGATACCTACGGTTCTGAATTCATACAGATCCAGGTAGGTGGACATTTAAAAATGAAGCTTCAATGTGCGCTAGCACATGAGGGTTTTTTTGTCCAAAAAAAGTTTGATTGGACGTACGAGGCACTCTGACCAGAATAAAATTTTTGAGGCACTTTGACCCAAAATTGCAGTTTTTGAGGTATTTTGCCAAAAAATCCCTATAAAATAACATAAAGTATTATCTTTTAAAAAAAAAATAACGTAGAGTATTTTGTTCAATATGTGGCATGTGATTGTCACTGTACTCCACAAAACTGTCATTTTGGCATGGTCCAGTGTTCCAATGGCTAGCTTTTTTTTTTTTGGTCAAAAATGCTATTCTAACATAAATATGCCATTTTATTAAAATAACATATGGCTTTTTGTCATGTGGCATGTGATGCACAATGGACCATGCGGTTAGGTTGCTAGCGATTTTGTGGGAAATACTATTCTAACATAAATATTTATTAAAATAGGATAAAGTTTTTTTTTTTTAAAGATATAAAGCTTTTTACTCACTATGTGGCATGTGATGCTCAGTTGACTCCATTGCATTGAAGCCGGGATTGTAGAATACTCCACCAAAAATCAGGCCTACAGCTAGGATTGTAGAATACTCTACCAAAAATCAGGTCTAAAAGTAATTTTTTTAAGTGGAGGTCTAAAGGTCTTGGTTAGCCATCCAATTTTAGTTAGCCATTGGTTTGCCATTTATTTGAATGCATTTAGATTGAATGGTCCCTAGCCCACCATATCTCTTGTGTGAGCAGAGCCTTGTGTTGTTACTTGTGCCAAAACATGTATCGGTGTCTCCGCGGTAGCTCTTGAATGCCACTGCATGTTTTAACATGTAAGTTCAAACACATTGGGATGTTTGAAAATGGATGTAGAGAGCCCACACCCATAAACATTTTTTTTTGAAGACCAAGGTGTCCAGGCCTCTTAGAGCACCCGACTAATCCCTGGGGTATGTGCAAACCTCCCTATCCACATACATTAAGTAAAACTTCGGGGAGTGACCCTTTTGTGTTGAGAGTGACTTGAATCTAAGACCTTCTGGATCTTAAGCGGGTTCTGACCACCAAGCCAAACCTCATGGGTTACCATAAACATTTATTTTAATTACCATAGTCTAATTTATTATTGTTTGGGTCAGGTTTTGTCTTCCTTTGGGCCAGCTACCAGGTTAGCATTCAAAACTTTATATTGGGACTATGCCACTTAACCTAATTTATTTTTTGCTTGAATATGTACCTTAATGATATGAACTGGATTTTTGAAAAAAATTATGATGACCTCCCTTATTAAATGCCATTTTATTGATTTTCACTTTATGCATCGGATTTCTTCATTTTTTCTAAGTTGTTAAAACTATTGATCAATGTTTGCTATCACTTATCTGGGACTGGACATTTTGCAGGCCTCATACTTCATTAGCCATGGATGTGGAGATCTTGGCTGGTGACTTGATGCAAGGACAGGCTGAGGATGGCTCTCATATGAACATTGAGACTGTGAAACAGAATCAGGGACCACAACCTGAAGAGCCCATCAAATTTGGCATAATAGATGGTTCCCATGGAATGCAGAATGGCCCAACTAAAGCAACGGCAGATCCTGTTTCTGATTCCAACTTCCCAAAGGATGTCGTTGATGAGTGGCCTGAACCAAAGCAAATCCACTCATTCTATTTTGTAAGGTTTCGGTCCTATGAAGACCCAAAGCTGAAAGCGAAACTTGAACTGGCTGACAAAGATATCCAGAGGAAGAATCAAGCCCGTTTTCAGCTAACTGAAGCATTGAAGGCCAAAAGGGTACTTGAAAATGCTTCACTATTTTCCTTCAATGAATAAGAATAAAATGTGCACATCTCATTTAGCTACAAATTTTACCTTTACCATACAGCAGATTGGTTATCAGTCATGTTAAGAATGGATGAATCAGATATGGGAAGAACAAGAATCTATTATCAATTTCTTCTCTTCTTCATCCGCTCTTTCTTTGCTTTGCAGTAAACCATTAGTCGTCTCTCTCTCTCTCTCTCTCTCTCTCTCTCTCTCTGGGCATGGTAAGTATAATCATTATCAAATATAAAAGCTAAAGCTGCATGCGTGCTACTCCCTACAAAAGGTAAACTAAACTCCTGAAAGAAAAGACAGAAGCAACACCAAGACCCCCATATATTATATTATAATAAGCTTCAAAAGAGAGACTTGGCAGATGCACACACGTACATTAACAAAAATAACCAAATAGACAACGAAATCCCATGATCTCCTTCCAGATTCCATGCCTGAGAAATCACTTCACTTTTTTCTATAATATCCACCTCCTCTAAGGGAGCAACCTTCTCATGAAACACCCCTCATTCTTTCCTCCAAATTTTCCACGGAAATCAGCCAAAACTACCTCTGCATTGTAGGAAACTTAGAATTACCTACAAGTCAGATCGTGCAAATAGAGCAAATCCTTCTATATTGTTTCATTAAAGAAAGCATTGTAGGAAACTTAGAATTACCTACAAGTCAGATCGTGCAAATAGAGCAAATCCTTCTATATTGTTTCATTAAAGAAAAAAAACATAAAAAAAATCTTCTATGTATTTGGAGCTCTTCAATGTTTGGTGGTTAAAAGAAGTGAAAAATGGAAACCTCCAGCACTCGGGATGGAAGAAATTCACTGAAGATGGAGGGATTTGAGATCATCTTGGATCAGCTTAGATGAGAGGCGTTTTTTCTTGATAAAGATGATGGTGATTATTGATGGTGGCGATGATGTGTCTTATTGTTTTTCAAAGATAGTGGTGTTACTAAACAGAAGGGCTAAAAACACAGAAATGAGTAAACCCTAAAGCTACTGAAAGTAGTATATTATGAGAAAATTGATGCTGAGGTTTTGCTATTTAAGCTAAATCATTAAATAAAAAAGAGGTTCTTATTATGTTACCAGGTCTTTGTGATTGATTAAGAGGATCCTGTTCGTCTCTCCAGCAAAAGGTTCGTCCCTCCGGCAAAAGAGGGTCCTGTTCCTTCTTGCAGTTGAGGGAGATTCATATACACCATTAAATGGGGTCTCTAATAGAGCCAGTATTTGTCCCTAGTGATTGACTTATGTGCTAGAAGTGACCCAACGCACATGATATTTGTGCATGCACAGTTAAAGCCAATGGTGATGTCGGAAATGTGGCTAAAGGTGATAAGAATGTTAAAATCTTTCTTCAAAAGATCTTAAATCTTTACATTTTATAATAGAATTGTTCAAGACTCATTTTCCTGTTTAGTGGTACGGTAGTGTCAATCGAAGCAGAGGATAAATTAACCTTTTATAACTGATTAAAAAAATCATTAATAGATTTTTTTTTAAATATCAAATAATTGAATGAAATTCACCTTATTTTATTGCATGGGCTTCATAAGAACTGATGGTTCTTTGGTTCCCATTTTGGAGTTAAATGGACATTTGATTTCATTGTAAATATTTTTGCAGTCCGACCGTGCAGCTGTAATTGCACAATTAAAGCCTCTAACTACAGAGGACAAGCGCTATAGGATGATGTTTGATGAGAAGAGGAAGGAATTGGAACCCCTTCAGGCTGCTCTTGGAAAGTTACGTAGTGCCAGCAGTGTTACAAGAGAGAAGGGTGTAGTCTTTTGTTCCTCAGAGGAAGAACTTAATGATCTTGTAAGCCTGTTCCATTGGATTGTTTTGGTCTTATTGTGTTTTGTGCTGTCTAATGTTTTCATTTGGCATATCTCTAAACAGATAGCTGGCTTGCACTATCGGATGCAACATGAGAGCAACACCTTAGTTGAGGAGAAGCAGTTGCTTAGAGAAATCAAACAACTTGAGGGGACAAGGGAGAAAGTTATTGCTAATGCTGCGTTCAAGGCAAAGATTCAAGAATCATTGGGTCCAAGAGAAGATATTCAGGACCAGGTCAAGGTAAGTTTCCCACCCTGTAATAGTTTAGATCTCTATGACTCAAAGGGCCTACTATTTCACTTTAATAGACTTGTTAGTTTCTTATATTCAAATTGTTTCTCGAATTTTAGCTTATAGGTGGTGATCTGGATGGAGTGAGGAAAGAGCAACAGTCTGTTCGTGCAAAAATCAAGCATCTGGAGGAAGAATTGAAGGCAATTGACAATGAGATTAGTTCCTTGCAGGAGGAACTGCTAGCTATTACTGAGAAAAGGGATAAATCATATGAATCCCTGAATGAATTGCGAAAACAGCGTGAAGAAGGGGTAATGACTTGTAACCTTTTTCTTTCTTAAATTTTTACTGAACGCTGTGGTGATTTGCATACCAATATCTGCATGTTTGAGAGTAGCTATAAGATTTGTTTGTGATGATGGGGATATCAAACAACTACTGTTAATAAAAAACAGTTTTGCCTACCATTAGAGTTAAATGATTACTTCTAGATGGTCTTCTAGAGGAAGAAAAAAAAGAGAGTAGAAGAAGAAGATGAAAAGGAGAAAAAGAAAGAAATCAAATAGCTATTTAATGTTTAGTTGACTTTTTTTGGTGATTTGTACTATCTCTTGAACAACATACATCATGGGATCTCATCTTAGATTTCTAATGTCGAACTATCCATAAGCAATACAAATATGTAAGGGCTCGACATAGATCTTTGATGAAGTCCCACTCCAACTGGAAATTCATCCTTCTCTCCACTTGATGTTCTTGCTCATGTTATCACCTCTTTTTGAAACATTGACGATTTAATTCATTAAAAAAAAGGGAGAGTACAAGAGGAGGATCTAAGCATAGGAGAGACATAATCAGATCCAAGATGTGGAAGAAGGAAAAGAAACAAAAAAGAAACATAAAGAAAACGAAAAGATACAACAATACGCCTCTCCCGCCAAAAGACTCAATAAGGATTCCCCCTACTCCCCAAGCTCTCAAGGTTGTTAAGATGAAAATATTTCCATGGCCTTATCATACATATCTTATTTAATCTTATATTCATTAGGGATGCCTTATTACCAAATTAATTTTCTCAATAGCCTATTATAGGCCTTTCCAAGTAAATATAAGCAATGCCTAATTTAATTTATTTTTGTTTCTCCCTATACTTTTCTGTGAATTGTCTTAAGATAAGAATGGATTAATAATCTTTTTCATTTTATTATATGAATGACAAATTTTAGGCTTGGTCAGATGTGGGATTCCAGCCACCCTAAGAATTTTAGATTCACCATGGACCCATATCAAAACCATGCAGGTTGGCATCCATACTTGTAATTATATCCAGAATTCTCAATCATGCAAACATTGTAACCTAAATAGTGGCTCGATACAATGGAGGTTCAGAATTTGCTTTTGTGAAAATCATCATGAAGTTTGTTTAACTATTAGAATGAAAAACTGCATGAGTTCACCAGTTCCTGCACTTGCATGTTTGCATTGGTGCAGCTGTCCATGTTTTATTTCATGACATTTTTTTTTCTCTTCTCACAGAATGCGTACTTCTACCAATACCGTTCGCTTTTGAACAATGCCAAAGGGCTTGCTGCAAAGACGGATATAGAAGCACTGGCACAGCTTTCTTATACAGAGGTTTGTGTACATGACTGAGTTCTACATTGCCAGTTCATTATCCATTTTCACATTCCTTTCGTCGGATCAGACCAACATTTTTGTCTGATCTTGCCTTTCCCCCGTACAGATGGAGAAGTTCATGTCATTGTGGAGCAGTGACAAAGCTTTTAGAGATGATTATGAGAAAAGGATTTTACCATCACTCGACAGTAGGCAATTGAGCAGAGATGGCAGGATGAGAAACCCTGATGAAAAGCCAATTTTGGAGGTGGCTGCTCCTGTTGTAGAACCAGTGGCTGACCCAGTTAAGGTGAACATAAAACAAAAGAATGAAGATGCTTTACCTCCTCGGGAGAATAGTACTGGTCCAGTTAGTAACGTAGAGAAAGAAGGAACTGACAAATCAACAGAGGTGGAATCTAAAAGAAAAGGGGATGCTTCTGAGGATACTTATAGCTTCTCCTTGCCGGTAAAAGAGTCTCCTTCAACTAATGGGATTGATCCAGTGAAATTAAAGGAGATGAAAAGAGAAGAGGAAATGGCGAAGGCAAAGTTGGCTTTAGAAAGAAAGAAGAAACAGGCTGAAAAAGCAGCAGCGAAGGCTGCTATAAGAGCTGAAAAGGAAGCTGAAAAGAAGCTCAAAGTAACATTTTTGGCTTTCTTAAATATATTTAGTTATTTACATGGTGACTTAAAAAAAAATTTGAAATTTGAGTTATTTTAAGCTCTCATGGAATGTCTTTCAGGAGCGTGAAAAGAAAGCTAAGAAGAAAGCTGGGGCATCAGCACCTCCTTCCGATGCTGAACAGATTGAAATGGAAGCAAAAGATGATGAACCAGAGAAAACTGATGTAAACGTTGAAGCTCCAATTCCCCCTGCCAAGAGCAAAGAGCATAGGGAGAATGTCAGGTACAGAAATCGACCAAAAGCTAAGGACTCGCTTCCGAAGGTCATCCTTCGGAAGAAGAAATCCCCTTCGTACTGGGTATGGGCCATTCCTGCCATTGTAATAGTTCTGTTGCTTTCAGTACTTGCATACTACTACTTTATTTGAAGAAACTCAAGTAGATGATAAGATAAAGTGGGCCAATTTTCCATGTTTTACATGCGACTGGCTTGGTCTTTTAGTAATGACTTTGTTCTTTTACGTCCCGTCAAAGGGATGGATACAACCCATAAAGTTCCAGGTCAGCTCATACAATGCTGAGATCTCTAGTGGAGCAATCAGATGTAGTTGTGGTGAGGATGCTTCATGTGACTTTAATATTTTTGTTGTTCAATGTTTGTGTTGAAGGTTCTTTCCTCAAAATCCTGTAGTGACCTGAAATTTGACTTTCTATTGTTCAATTATGGCTGAATCATGTCTCTTGTCTCATTGCATTTGTGATTTGTCATCGTTCATTGTTACTATCATCATTAGTTTTTCTTCCACTATTTTACTACGAAACTATGCCGCATTCTATATTTTGTTGTTGAGGTGGGAATTGAGATGCTCCTTCTGCCTTTTTTGTTGGGGCAGGAAGCAGCAAAGATTTTAGAACTCAGTCAATTTGACTCATCTCGGTTTTTATTTTTTCTTTAATTATTTTCTCTCAAGACCATAGACTTGATACGCCTCATGTAATGGTATATTAGGCTGGGCTCAGGCTAAAATTTTAGGCTCATTTAGCTAAACAAGTGGAATTAGGCTCTTAAAAGAAGCTCAAGAAAGTTCATCGTGTTTTTTGTTCCATTTAGACAAATTTATGTATTTATCTGTACTACTTATTTATTTTATTATAATTCCTGACAAGAAATTTTGCTACCTTAAGACCATTACAACAACTGCCATTGTTCACTGGGGCGCGCTGGCTCTCCTGTCATTAGGTCACCAACTTCCAACACCTTCTGGCACTGGGCAGTCGTCTGCCCTCATACATGGTCTTACGAGGAGACCTGTGAAATTTATTAGAAAAGCAACCGTTTATATAAACTCTTAGGCCGTTGATCTTTATTCTTGTTGTATTGGAACTTGGAAGCTTGGACTGATGGAATTGGAATTAGGAGTGGAACACTATTGATTGAGTTGAAATATAATTTTTTTGGAAGGAATATAGAAAAATATGGTGAAATTGGTTTTTTCACTCTCACCACACCCAAGGTATCCTGTGTCCACGTTTCCTTCCATAAGCACCCTTTGTTTTACTCATGTGACTCTCGAAAGATACACACCCCTGAAACAGTTGAACGAGAGGACTACCATGCTTTTTACATGAATTCATTAAGAAAAATAATAATTATTAATCCCCTTTGTTTTACTCATGTGACTCTCGAAAGATACACACCCCTTAAACAGTTGAACGAGAGGACTACCATGCTTTTTACATGAATTCATTAAGAAAAATAATAATTATTAATCATCAACTATTTTGAAATTATCAAACATTTGGTGGTATGCTATATTGGTTTTCCAGCCTTCTTGAAGGCGTTCTTGGGATCCTATAACAATAATATCAAGATAATTTTAAATTTTTAACTTTTTACAGTGATATTAGTGGATTTTTTTTTTATATATAGAAAATGGTATTTTTGCAATAAAAACGCGAGAGAAATGAAGATACTAGAGGTTTTGTTGCATTGATTCGGTGAATTATAGCCGAAGTCAGATTTTGACTAAATTCATGACTAAATGAACTAAGTATTTTTGAAAACAAAACCTCCCATTTGAAAGTTATATTAGATGAAGTAGATCATAGATACGATTCATTGGATTTGGAATTCTTGTTGAAAATTTTGCCAAGAAATTAATTAATGAATTCAAATACATGTTTTCTTAATTATAACTTTTAAGGTCTTGAGTTTAAGACTTATAGAATAGCGATATCAAATACAGAGAAAATTCATTAGAAAAACTTGTCAATTTCAGTTGCAAACATCGATTATAGATTAATGAGAAAAAAATACTCTTTTGATGTTTTATAGTCAACCCCATGGGTCTCACCCTGAGGGTTTCTAATGATTTGTCAGATTCGTTAGTTCTATCCACAACTCTACAAGGGCCATCATTGCCACATAAATTAAAACCCTCTTCTTACAGAGGACTTGCTCACAAGAACGTCCTTTGCCTACAGTAATGAAATGCAGTCAATTCTCGTTCTTCAATCTAACATTTTTGAGAGAGAGTATTCAAAGCAAGGTTTAGTGAATGAGAACAAAGATTGAGTCTCTGAGTGGTCTCGTGTATCTAAGGGATTAGTTTCACCTCTAATGTCGAGTGAGAATACCATGTATATAAAAAGAACTTGTATAGCAAATAAAATCTCATCAAAACTTGTTTGGATCCCACTCTCCCACTTATTTCTCTCTAGAGTTACATACAATCAGATGCTATACAGGCCTAGCCAAACTTGTTCATACAAAACTATCAAAACTCAAAACTTGGATACAACTTTAACTCAAAATCTAATCAAGTAGAATAACTCTTTTTCAACTCGATTTGGAAGCACTCAAAACAAACTTGTTGATTGATTCAACTAGAAATTCACTCAGTCTAGTCACACAACTTCCACTGCAGTACAATGCAGGCCTGGTAACTTGTCCAGCAAATCAAACGTAAGCATGGAGGCTCTAGGCTTGGGCTGGCGGTCAGGTAGGCCGATGGAGAAGAGCGATTCTGCGGTTCTTCTCTCATATGAGCCCAGCCATTTGGCCTGCATGTACTTGTGCTTCCTCCATGGACCCATGTGCATCTTGTTTTCTTTCATGCATTTCTTGGCTGCCCCACATAAGATCTTGATCAGGCTACTCAGTCTTTCGACCTTGCCCACGAACACCAGCGGGAGGCAGTCGATGAGTCCGTTGTACTCGGGGCTCGCTCTCGCCATTTCAAATTCCGCTCTGAAGTCCAGCTCTATCACCACCCTCACCCCAGTCTTCTTGCTGCTGCTTGTGGCCACAACGTCGATATAGCTGTGTTCCCCTGAATCAGTGCAACCAACCAGGAAATTGTCACTGGCATGACCCATAGAATTATGGAAAAAAGAAGAAGTTTACCACTTTAAATTTATAAATTGAAGCTCAAGATAGTCAAACTAAAATAGAGTCCTAATTTAAATGTTCCAAGTGTTTTAATGAACCATACGAGAAGAAGAGTTTCAAGATAGATGATGGCATTAAAGATCATTTGGTATTTGTAGAGTCTTGAACTCCAAATTTTATAAAATTTTAGGTACATTCAATTATTGAAATTTATAGATTTTATGAAATTCTAATCATACTGAAAATGTTCTTGACTATAAAATAAAATCCTTATAAGTTATCAGCTAAATGAATGGATTTTGTCTATGGTGAGTTGGGTCCACCTCATTGGTGCCAACAGGACAAGAAACAGGTGCGCCCTGATAATTCATTGAAGAGGTTGGACGACCTTATCTTGTCCTTTTTCCTGCTATTATAAAAATAAACCAAGTGGAATGATCTTATCCGTCCATCTCGCAAGCCGATGTTATTAATTATTATCATCATCTGCTTTTGAATCATTGCGAAGATTCTTCTAAGTTTGTCGGTGAAGATACTTCTTTAGATAAATTGATTTGTAGTTTATTTAAAATTTTGCTAATATGGCTTTTAAAATTTTATCTTATTATTTTATTTAACTTTTAACTTTATTTATGTATGAAAATTTATAAAGAGTCCAAAGGGTTGATCAATCTCATACACCCTACTAAGTGTCAAGTGGGAGGTGTCGTGTTTGAACCCACGGACTAATTTTGGTGATGTCTTAAGAGATAGAGGTACTATCTATCGGGGTTTTAGTAGAACTATGTATCAGTTTTTTATACGTAAATTCAAAAAAAAAATAATAATAATAAAAATGGAAATAATTATCAGAAGGACGTGATGAGATTAGTGTAATTGATCATGATGATGATATGAAAAGGAATGTACCAGAGGGAATATCAGGCGATTTCTGCCATTTGGACCGGCATATGGCACTATCATATCCGGCATCTCTCAGCCGATCCGATACATCACGAAGCAAACAGCTCCGACACCCTCCCGTAACGGGCTTTGGACAGAAGCAAATGGGGCCAACAGCTCTGGAATCCTTCAGTGCCTGCTCTGTATCATTTCGGGTCCTTAACTCTACAGAGCTGCTCCGACACAAAACACCCTGAAAAAGTAATAACCAAATTGATTATTTTTATAATTAAATTTAGGTGAGTTAGACTGAATTAATTTGACTTTGTGGTTGAGGCAAGCAGAGAGCGCGCCAACCAGAAACAGAACCAGAAGAAAACCCAGGACAGGGCAAAGAAGGAGAATTCAGCATTCCCAACCAGGCAGGATCATCACTTTAAACTTATATTTGTTTGTGCTAATAAGATTTTATATTGAACAAAGTTAATAAATTTTACGTTAAACTCTGTAAATTATTCAACTCAATTAATTTCAAGTCCAATCTGAGTTTAAGTTTACAAATCTAATTTCAACCTGTGTTTAGAAATATCTAGACCTTTTAATGGAGTAAAAAATATTAGTTCATGTTTGGGCCATTTGACCCATTTCATTCTTTTTCTTAAAAAAACTTATTTCCCGTAAATCTGAAATTTTAGATATATTGATTTTACGTCCATTTTTGAAAAACCTAAAAATATTTTATGATATTATTATATATCAACCTCCTTGAAAATCAATATATTTGCCAGGTTTTTGGCCGAAATTTGAAACATGGGTTTCAACTTACGTTGAAGACATGTTATGATTCACACTGCCAAACATAATAAAGATAAATATTTTACACACAAAAAAAATATAATAAACCTAAATTCCAAAATTACTTCATTTCTTGAAAAATAATATATATATATATATATATTCACATTTGGTATGTAATGACTTACTTTGACGAGTCGATGCTGTGAATTCCAGAATTCCTTCCTTTCAGCTAAAGTTTCTGCATTTTGTTCATCGTCGTCTTCCTCATCTCCGGCACCGCTGCCGCTCCCGCTCCCGCTCCCGCTGCTACAACTGTCCGACAGTCCTTCTTCTTCGTCAAAGAATCCCATAACCATATCGGCGAGGCTTGTAGCTCCACCGGCAAAATCTAAATCATCGGCCAAACCCACCGGCTTCCACCGAGCTGCCGTAAATCTCATCGCCTCCTTCGACGCATTGGCCATCCCAATTCCCAAACTCTTTTTTTCCTTTGCTTTCTCTTTTTTTATCCGCCGAAATATGAGAATTATGATTGTGTTATTTATAGTTCTAAAATGGGCCCTACATGCCAACGTGGACGAACAAGCCGCCGCGAACATGCAGAAGAAACAGACACGTCACCTTTCATTTTTTATTTGATTTTTTATTTTTTTTTCATTTTAACATTTGAATTTGG
This sequence comes from Chimonanthus praecox, assembly GCA_022113865.1. Classification (NCBI taxonomy): domain Eukaryota; kingdom Viridiplantae; phylum Streptophyta; class Magnoliopsida; order Laurales; family Calycanthaceae; genus Chimonanthus; species Chimonanthus praecox. Next base: position 1,137,638 of record CM039087.1, on the reverse strand, counting down.
ACTGATAGAAATAGAAAATTGATGGTAAATTTAATATTTAAAAGATCAACTAAATGCCTTTTTACCTTTTAAATTGCCACTTGGTTTACTCTTCTACAGTTTTTTTAGAAAACTTAATTGTTTGTTTGCAGCGCAAGTCACGTATAAAACAACTAAGGGACAAAAGTTAATTTTTAATTTTAATTTTACGAAACAGATTAAATTGAATTTTGATGTTAAGTAGATAATATTAAGCATATCATAATTATATTATCATCTCATATTTATTTATTTATTAATAAAAGGATGACCACCTACACGTTATTATCCTCATATTATTCCACACAAACTAAATGAGTTTCATAAAAAAAATATATTATAATCAAATAAATTAAGTAATATTTTTAAAATCACAAAATTAAAAATTAAAAAATTAAATAGATGATTTAAAATACGTTTGATAGTTTAATTATGATGATTTTTATAAGTTATATGTTCAAAGAATAACCTTTTTAACAAGTCCATCATCAATTTATTTAGTGGGACTTATAATTATGTTAATGATCATTTTAATTTATAAATTGATAATTGTGTCATGTAAAATCAGTGAAGAAAAAAATTTGTAAGTCAAGATAAGTAATACAAAATTTATGAAATTGAAGAGATTAAGACAAATGCATTATATTCATTAAATTACCCTAAATTTCAAAACATTAATTATCCCATGTGGCCATGTGTAATGAGAAAGATTGTTGACTAAGGACACAATGCATTTCCTAGGCCGAGGATGGGATTGGGATATTAGACGACAGCATGGATCCACGTCGTCCTACGCCAATAATACAAAGATCTGGATATGTATTCACGAATATTCTAATATTCTCATATTATACTCGTTGCTCTTTTTAATTAAATATCGATATATGTTGCTTTCGTGTATGCGATGTTGCGAAGGAGAAACGTGAATGATTTTTAACGGTCGGGCCTTATCTTAAATCTGTCATGTGTGGGTCACCCTCCGAACCTTGCACTAGTCACTTCTGCTAGTTGTCATACATGCCACATGGCATAATATGAATGAAGACAGGTGACTCTTGATATTATCTCATTGCTGTGGGTTCCACGTCGAGTCAAGATACATTCATTCGTAGATGTCACCGATCATAATCAGTACCGACCTTGAAATCTCGAAGGTCTTAGGCATAGTGCATTTGTAGAGGTCTTAGATTCTTAAAGCAGTACAAGTGGAGGCCCTATATTCTATTAGTCACACTGGAGGCCCTAGGCGGCAACTTAGTTTGTCTAAATTTAAGACCGGCCTTGATCATGATCGAAAGATTTTTCCTTTTTTTTTTGTGTGTTTCACAAGTGATTATCCAGATCTAGGGCTGTAAGACCCAGGGGTTTAAAATTCGGTGGGGTCTCGGCTCTACAATATCGGTCGATATTATTCTTTCTCTTTTTTTTTTTGTCAAATCTTGACCAAGATCGAGATTTATCGTCCACGATCTTACTTATACGCCTGATACATCTCATATCGGCCAAGATATATCGGACGTCCAAAACTTGAGATATTTCAGTTGATACGAGATGTAACGGCCAAGATTTGGACCCCTGCTTGGGCCAGGATTTAGGCCTCTCCAAGCCCAGCTTTGGACTTGAGTAGGGTTAGTTTGAATTAAATGATTTTTTCTATTATTTTATATATTACATGAAATTCATATCTATAATAATATTAATTATATTAAATTAAATTTTATAGCAAACTTGGATTTTCACATACCTGTGTTTTAGACTTGAAAACGAGCTTGAGCTTCACCCAAGTCTAGATCAATCCATTTTTTGTTTTAAATCTAGACTTGGGTTGAACCCGGCCCAAGCTGTACCCCAAAATATTCTAAAGTTTATCCACATTTTATTTTTACGAATGATTGTATTGTTTTTTCATAAAAGTACATTTTACTATTCGTAGACACAACATTGACAAAAGTAACGAGTACTAATTAAAGTCATTCTAATGAGAAAAAATTCTTGTGTACGTACAAAACAACAACATCAAAATAAATAAATAAATATATATATATATATATATATATATATATATATATATATATATATATATTTGTATGTTTAAATTAAATATAAAAGTTATTTAATTGACCTTCTATTATGATAAATTTTTGAAAAAAAAAATATAATAAGTCACAGTATAAAAAAGCCCCACCTCCACCCACCCCGGGTAGATTTTAACATGTGGTTGGGTTTGACTTGGTTCCTCTCTCTTGAGATGACAGGACATAGAAGAGTGAGCTCAACCTGAATCAGATGTAGAAGATATTGAACATCCGATGGCTCTGATGAGGTCAACCGTGCAGTCAAAGAGATTGATGACTAGCCACCCTCACAGTAAAACTTTGAAAATTCATTATTTCAACAACTATTAGATCATAAAATAACAATGATAGTTTTTCATGTAGAGGATTAGTAAAAATAAAGAGAGAAAGAGTAAAATATAATTAATTTTTCATTATAATCATTAAATATTATTTCTCCTCCACCTATACAATGACTATCACTAGACCCATCAAAATTAAGTTCAAACCGAAATGTACAAAATAATATGCTACACTAGGAGTCGAGATATCGGTGATATTAACACGTTTTTTTTTTTGAAAATAAAAACATTAAGAGAGAAAAATATCGGCAGTTATAATATCTCGCTATCGGCCGATACCGAATTTTAAACCCCTGTGCTACACAGTATACAATAGAGTTCATACTAGGGAAAAAAAATCTCAGTATCGACTGATATTTTGACTGAGAAATTTATCTCTCCTATATTTTTTTTAATTAAAACCACCGATATCAGCGATATATATATATCGAATATCAGCCGATATTTAAACCCCTGCTTCATGCCATCATTTCACATAATTTAATAATAATAAAAGAGAAGAATAAGGTGAATAGGAAAAGATATACTTGTTTAAAAGGTGGTCCAGTCACTCCAAGATAAATCCCAAGGAAATAGTTAAATTATTGTTAAATTATGAGTTTATTGCTGGAAATCACATTAGCTATTATCTTAATCAAGAGATAAGAAATCATTATCATGCTAGTTATAATCAAATATGTCATTATTTTACAAAGTGAAAAAAGAAATGTGGCATCTCATTCACATTTCAACTTGCTTGCAATATTAAAATCACACTTTACTCTGTTCAAGCACTGGACCTCACCATAGATGTGATGCCTCCAAAACTATGTTCATAGAAAAATCCAAATATAGCCCTGTTTCTTTTCATTTTTCTTCTTTTTAATTAGATTCTACTTCTTTGATTGATGGCTATTTAATTTTATGTAATTGCTCGATCACCATCATTTCTTTTCTTTTTAAATTTTTTAGGATATAATCCAAGCCCTTGTGATTTGATGGTTTGGATTTGATATTCACTAGTGGAACTAAGAAGGAGGAGTTCTTTATTCTTCCATGAATTTTTATATTTTTGTTTGGTAGATTCCCAACACAATGCTTGCAATGTCAAAGATGATTTTATCTTATTCTCTTTATTAAAACCATCTGTCTTATTTTATTTAAAATTCAACATTTAAAATAAAATCTATTCATGCCTATTCAGATCAAGATGAGTTTGATTTAGCGAACAACTTTTTTATTTAAATAAAATTTTATATGCCATTTTCCAATGAATTATATCTTTAAAATAATATACATTTATAATTAATAAAATTAGAACACCACAAAATTCTCCTTCTCAAGTGGACTAACATTTGAATTATCACAAAAGTTAGGTTTTGATATTATGTTAATATATTTGAAAATTCAGTATTTACTGATTAAAATGTAAAATTCCAATCAATGTTTTTCTTTCATACATTATAATTTCATATAATTAAAATTTAAAATGACCAACCAATTTCTAGAGATAAATCATGTTGTATCTGGTTGGTGGGAAGAACCCTTTACCACTTTGAAAGGCAGCGTGCCAAAAAGTATGGCAATCCCACCTTTATTCTCACCCACTTGTAATTGATCTTGGTGGAGAAAAGTTATCACAAAAGTTTCTCCTCTTTGGGGGAAAAAGGGTAGGGTATTTGGAAGATCTAACTTTCTCTAAGGTGATGAATGTCTTTTAGAATATCTTAAATAGTGAAATCCATCTTTTCTAATGTCATATAAAGAGGTGGAAGAAGTATTGATGATTTTTTATAGATTTATCATTTTAAATTAAGAGGGTGTTGGTCTAATTGTAAATAATTTTTTTTTTATTAAGAGAACTCTTGAGTTCGATTCACGCTTAAACTCTTCTGAGCTATTTTTCATAGAGTTACTTCTCATCAACTTACCCGTGGTTCTGGATTGGGAGGTTTACATATGTCTGTGGGATCAGTCTCACCTCCAATATAGTGTGAGAATACTAATATTATAAAAAAAAAAAGGTATCAATAACATATACGACTCTTGTATATTCATGATATAATTATGATATAGCTAAATGAAAAGTTAAAATCATAAACTTTATTAAAATAGATGGAATTCTAACTTATGATAATGATGTAAAGAGACTTCTAAAATTCTCAATCTAAATACAATAGCATTTTATAATTTCTAAAAATCTTTTCTTTAATAATTGCATCTTGATTTCAATTTGAGTTATTCAGTATGTTGTTTTAATTTTATGAATTTCTTTTATTGGATAAATTTAAATATTTATAAATATAATTTTACTTATCTAATCACAATGACTTCTTATTAGACGAAGACTAATGAAGTAAAAACTTTTTTAACCAATAGCTCAACTGGTTAACATCCCGTCTCAAGAAGTGGGACATGTCAAGTTCGAGCCCTCATGGTCTAACTTGGTGTACCCTAAGAGTAGTGGATATCACCCGCGTTTTATGCTGGTTTTCCATAGTTTTTCACACATAATTTTTTTTTAAAAAATCATCTATATATCAATAGCATAAAAAGGGTCCACAGTTTATAGCCCAATATATCAAACTAGATATTTTAAGATCAAAATAATGATGAACTCAAACTTTTAAAAATATTATTTCCCTTTTTAGATTTAGATTCGATTTAAATTGATGTCTATTTAATATATTCTCGCTTTGAATTGATCATTGATTTATTTCTATTTTAAAAATCAAGAGTTAAAAGTATTAAATGAGACTCATTTCATATAATTTGATGGTCTTCATGATGATATATCAATCCACCTATTTCTTTTATAAAATAAAACTCACAACCTTCGATTGCATATCATTTTCAGTCAAATGAAAAATGAAGAGCATAAAAAATAAAAATAAGACATTTTCTTTCTTCTTCCATGACTTGAGGGCTTGGCAGACTCTTTGCTAATAATAAAAAATTAATCTTTCTTCTATTTGTTTAAGAATCCATTTTTCATAAAAAGTGTAATACCCCACCCACCTAGGCACCTTAGAAGAAAAATCTTCGGTTTGATGTGGGATTTAAGAGGGGAGCACCTCTCCCTTAGTAAAAGACCTTTTAAATCTGAAAGTGAGACTTGGCCTAAAGAAAAATTGTTAAGGTGCGTGTGAGTTCAAATCGAACAATATTGTGCTGAAGGGACATATCGTTAGAAAAAGTATATGATAATTTAACGAGAAAAAAGAGATTTTTTAAATTAAGATAACTATTGCGCTTAAGTTGATAGAGAAGACAGTTTCAACATTTAGTGAGATATTTCCATGGTAGGAAAGATTCATATTACATTGTTAACAGCGACAACATGGTAGGCTTGATAAGTTTTTCTAATACCAAATCCAAATGCTCAACTTTTATTTTTTGTAATCTATCTACCTAACGTAACTTCCTTTTCACGCATCACTCCATCTTTCACGTGTGCCAAACTAGAATTCGGGTGAGTTGACTCGTGTCGACGAGAACCAGGGCTCGCCCATCTTTATCCATATAAGCCGTACACGTGGAACACTATTCCTCAACATTAATCTGCCACGTCATCATTGTAGACACGTCTCTAAAGATGATTTAAGCTGATGTTTTGGTTAATATAAAATAGTCACGGTATTTATCTGCTTATGTATTACTGAAAATACTCCTTCAAAGTTTAAACATATATAAAATTGATTTTTTGAAAATTGAAATGCAAAGATTAAAATTCTTATAATTTTAGAGTTTTAATATTTCTAATATAAAAAGAAGAGTTGTGTTCAATTAATCATATATATTTTCGAGTTATGGTGGATTATTCTGAGCCATTGATAGTTCTTGTTTTTAAGTAAAATCTTCAAATGAGCCTTTTGGGTCATCAAATCTGAAGATAGATCCATTGACATCTCTATCAACTATCTACAAAACTTGCCAAATCATAAGTTAGGTGGGCCTGGGCCTAGCTGTTTGCCACGTTGAGTGCAATTTGGATAAGCCATGGATTATTGGAAATTTGGAATTCAGAAAGCAATGATTCCTCAGTTGGCCTGGCTTGGCTTGAATTGTAGTGGTCAATCATGGATAAGACACTGACAACATTCTGTCAATATAAAATAAATAAGATAAGATGTCATTGGAATTTTCCCATTTTCATTGAAACCAGTTAGGGCCTAAGCCAAACCCATCAAAACTGATGGCTCAAAACTGGTATTCAAGAGAAGTAGGAAAGACAAAGTGTAAATTAAAAAAAGGGAAGAAAAAGATACAAGAATCTCACCACACATTAGCCATGGCTATCCTTTTGCATTGGTGCCAATCGATCAAGTTGAGTAAGATTCATGATTGGGCAATAAACTTCTTTTCAGAGATTTAAATCTCGAATATCACCAATAGATATCGAATAACGGCCGAGATATCCAGGTTTTATTCTATCGGCTGAGGTTTGTTTCCCTGCTTCTTTCTTTAACTTTTTTATTTGACTCTAATTTCTTTTTAAGTGAATTTAAATACAATTAATTCTTAGATAATGTTTAATTTAAACTAACAACTTATTATTGGCAAAAGAAAGAGAGATAAGTTTCTGAAAATATAAAGGAAAGAAGGAAAGGAATAAAGAAAGATATAATAAATAGTAGAGATGATTAACCTTATGATTTCTACTATGGTCAAATGAATTCGAAAAATCAACTTCTAATAGATGAAAATGGAAATGTTATTTTGAAAATGCCATTTAAGAAAAAGAAGGAATACACCATTTTATTGAGCATTGAACCCTCAAAAGTAAAATTTCAATATGAATAATAATGTCTATTTTTTAAAAAATATTTAAAACTAAAAAAGAAAAAGAAAAATAGTAAAACACATAACATGAAATTTATATTTCCTAACTGAGGTGCATCTTCCATTACGATTTAAAGAATGATAAATTGATGCCATTTCTACCGTAACATGATAATTGTTTCGTCAAGCCCTACTTTGTTTTGTGAAGTATTTCATTTAGGGTTTCAATATAATGTGTAACAAGTTTTTAGCTATCATGACTAGCAAAGGTAATAATATCGGCTGATACATATTATAAGGCCGATAGAATATATTTTGGCTTGGAAAACGATATATAGGCGATATGACCGTGATATATCGTCCAAAATATCGGCTGAATTTTAAAAAATATATATTAAATATTGATGTTGGGTCCCACTGATATTTGACCATATCGGCAAAATATCGGTCATGTTCAACCGAATATTATGTATATTTTTTCCAAATTTTTTTTTTTTAAAAAACGTCTATTTTTTGTTCTTTATTTTTCTAATTCAGATTAAATTAAAAATAAAAAAATAAAACCAGCTGATTTTATTTTTAAAAGGCGAAAAAATGATCTCAGCCGAGATATCGGCGAGGCGATATTTGAACCCTTGATGGCTAGTTAAGCTGGGGTCGTCAACTGACCTAATGCATTTTCTCCTCCAAATTAGATGGTTACGTGATTTAAACCAAAATTCCAAATCAGAATTTAATCTTTGTAACTTTTAAAATGAATTTGGAATGATCCTGATTCTTGAATAATTCCAAACATCCAACAAGCAGGCCTTTCGCATCATGAATCTGGAGTTGTGGAGTCTGAAACAGTCTTGATTCGATTCGAGTGGGAGTACAAGTTTAGGAAGGAGGGAAGGAAGAAAGAGGATACTAGAGACTTTGACAGTCCCACATCGGAAGAAGAGAGAAAATGGAAGGACGGACAAGCACTATAAAAAACAGACTGAGAGCCAAGAATAAGCATACCTTTCTCGGCCTTTTGGCTAAGATCAAGTGTAGTATCTGTTCTTATCAGTTTAATATCTGATACGTGGCCCATCGGGCCACATGATATTAAATTTATTTTTTTAGGGGGAGGGCCCACCACAGCAGCTTGCTGCTGGGGTCCTCAAGCGTCGCCCATGCGTTGCACTACTGCAAGGGCCTGGCGCACCCCACCAATCCAATGTCTAAAATTACGATGCATCAAAGGTCCTGGGCCTCAATTTCGTTCTGGATATGCAAGTGTTAATATTTTTACTGTATTACTATTGTAAAGAAGTCATTGTTTTTGATTTAGTAATATATTATAAAATATAATTATTTAACAAAATAGAATAAATTTTTTATTTTTTTTTAAAGATCAGGTGAACGGAAAGTTCTTGCTTTTGTTGTAGGCCTTACTCGTAGATAGGCCGGGTTCCGCATAGGCCTAAAAGTTTAGAGAAGGCTTGGCCTGTTTATAAAATAATAATTTCTAAATATCAGCACAGGCCTGGCTAATGAATGAATATATCGGACATCTAGTTCTATATTCCAAAATTTTAAATAAATAGATTAAATGACTTTGCCACTGCCATTGATAGATAGTGAGCATTAAATAAAGGGGTCCTAAAAAAAAGTTGAGCCTAATTTTCGATGACATAAAAAGATAGTAATATGGATTAGCAAATAGGCCACATGGACATCACTGATCATTAGGTTGTAGAATATAATTGCTAGTTGACCATTTTTATATTGATGACCTACAGTCATTATCTAAAAATGAGAAATAAACTATATCAACTAGAAGTAATTTTAGTATATCTAATAAAGAGGACCAAAATCACTCTTCTCACACTTATAAGTGAATTGTATTCATGTTCAATTTAAATTTATTTTGAGTTGATCTCAATATTAGATTAAAAATCTAGATTGTTGAATTTTGAAAACTCTTGAAAATCATGCCTTTTCAAATACAATAGACCTGATTTTTGGAGTGTCTAATCTTGAAAAAATATATTTCAAAACAACCAATCCCTTCACAGATTACTCCATAGTTTACTCGTATACAAATGAAAATGTGAGCACAGCCAAAAGCACACAGCACACGACGACAATTTACCACTGAATTACACATCAAAAACCCATTCATCTCAGTTATAAATTTTGATCAAAATTAATTTTTCCATCATCGAGAGAAACGAAAAGAACTTGCAGAATATTTTCCAAAAAATACCCCAACATTCGTCGATTCTTATACTTAGGCCTAGGCCCAAGCTGAAAACTTCATTGGTTAATGAATCTTTTGTATCATGGATTCACGGTCAAAATAACATTAAGAATGAGTTCCAATAATTTCCAATACCGACAATTACACAGTCAAGATATTTAAGATCACATGATAATGTCCAAAGGATCATTCTACATGGGAAGGACAGCTTCAATGTCTTGTAACCTAAGGGTAACTGCTCTCTTGTGAGCTTCCAGCCCTTCAACCTCTGCCATCTTGGCAACATATGGTCCCAGACTTCTTAGCCCTTCCTCAGTAAGAGACTGCACTGTTATGTATTTGAGGAAAGAATCAAGAGACACTCCGCTGTACATCCTCGCATACCCATATGTCGGAAGAACATGATTCGTCCCACTTGCATAGTCTCCCACACTCTCCGGCGTCCATTGTCCTAAAAACACCGATCCTGCAACAGTTATTCCCAATGTCATCAGATGAGAAAGGCGGTGGACATTACATTGTAGTATTATATCAATCAGGATACTGGCACATTCCAAATTGAATTAAATTAAAACCAATGCAATTCTAAATTGTCCAATCAGATTTCACACACTTCAAATGGTAAAGTAAAATTGGAAAAATGCATACATTAACTTAATTCAAACAAAAGAAAAACTAGAATTCAATTTGAGAATTTACTCAGCAAAAATTGGAACTTTTATTTATTTCCTTTCCTTTCCTTAGGTCCTTTTATACATGAAATTGAGGAAAACAAAACCCAAAAAAACCAGCTCATTGGCGTGGAAGCCAAGTCTAACCCTGTCTAGTCTACCTACCACTAACCAATGAGAAAAAAGGAAAATAAATTACATCCAATTAGAAAATTACACCTAAGACTTCTAATTCTTCCTTCCTTGCGTCTAAGCTTGAGTCACAACCTCATTTGGAATTGCAAAACTCGCTGAAGAGGAGTTCCACACGTCCTTCAAGCTACAATGTAGGAATGAGAGAGATTCCCGTCACACATACACCTGCCTAGAAAAACAGTCATAACTCAAGCTATGTAAATCAGAATTTTGCAAACTTAGGTTTGTGAATAACCTTTCCAACAAACCTAATTTCGTCAAAATCTGATATCGTTTAATGCCTCAATTATGCTTGCAAAGTTACTACATGTTTTCTGCCAATCACGAGTGATGACCAATCATGTGTTGCCACCTAAGCTAGGTGAGGTGTTGCAACCAATCACAACCTTCTATGTTCATGCGCCAATTGAGAGTTCTAAACTTGTGGGAGTTGAAGTCCATGAGCCCAAAGGAGATAAGGTTGGAGTTGCTCTGACAGAGAAAAAGTAGCTAGTTTTGGAGAAAATAATCTCTTTTATGTGCCACCTTGCTTTGCCATTTCGTTTGCCCTTTTAATGCTAGGGCTTTGCCCTATCAACCCTCATGCGGGGATCTCAGTGCTCCGAAGTGGGCCCCAGGCTCATGGGTGGGGTCCACATGCACCAAATCCACCATTTCAAAGCTCAAACTGGCCAGTTTAGGCCTCTGCTTGCCACTACCAAAATTGAGAAATGTTCTCGCTCATTTTTCACTTCTGGCATGATGCCCTCACCAAGGGGGCTGGGCTCAATGTTGAGTTGCTAGTCAGAACTTGGGGACCCTTTTTTGTAAGCCTTTTGAGTGCTGGCTCCTCCAGTTTGGCCTGTAGCTAATTGTTTTCTGTTTGGTCTGTAGCTGGACTCCTTCCAGTTTGATTTCTAGCGAGTTGTATTCTCTCTCTCTCAAAAATAAAAAATAAGTCTGAAGATAAATGATTATAGTGAAGGTACAAGGACCATTATCGGTTATGATAACAATGAAGATTATGCTGTTGGCAGTTGCACATATATTAGTTGGAATAGAGAAAAACATGAACTACCTGCATTCTCAATAAACCCCTCCCATCTCTCGGCGTCTTTCACATTCACAATCAGATGCTCAGGTGCATACAGATTTGAAAAGGAGAGGGCCTGCAGATTTTTTTTTAAGTTTGTCAGTCCTGAAAGTAATTTCAATAAGAATGCATATGATCCTCAACCATTAGGCATTTTAGTTATTAAAAGCTCGTAAGTATTCTATTTCAATGAAATACAAAGACTGATATGAATACACCAAAACTTTTGGAAGAACTCAGTACTAACCCCAAATGAAGCCACAAACAAGCTTTCTAGAATTAAAGTTTTCAAAAGGGAGATGTTTTTTTTTTTTTAAAAGTGCCCATTACTTTTGGAATCTCCTAGTCATGATTAGCCACCACCATCGTAAAGATCACTACATATGCCAAAAGAACCAAGGATAGCCCTTCATTCCCATCAATTTTTTCCCGCTTTTCCATTTTGGCAAACAAACAGATCTTAGGGTTGACTTAATTGAAACCCAACACAAACTGATGACACAGCCAAAAATATCGAACTACAAACCACATCAAGGCCCTTTTCCATATGCACCATTATTTTCACTAAAATGAAGCATAGAATGTGCTTTGTCCATCAAGTTACAAACAAAAGGTTTAACAAAAAAAAAAAAAAATCAAGTATGGGAATCAGAGCCTTTTCCAAGGACAGACAGATTCTATGGAAGTGGTGCCTTTAGCTATTGGCTGTTCGCAAAGAGGAGAATTTTGAGGATAAAGGATCAACTAGAGCTGCAACAATAACTGCAATCAGATCACCTATTAAGGTAATAGCAGAACAGAAGTTCATAGCCATGGGTGCAAGTTGGCCAGGCATAACCAGCGCCAGCCCAACCCAGCCCAAAAATGGTACCTGGGTCTCCTCGGACCCAGGCCCAATTTCGAGATAAAAATCAAGGTCCTATTTGAATTCGGGTTGGGCCCCGGCCCGGGCCTAGTGTCCTTAGAATCCAAAAACCCGAGCATGGAGCCAATTTGAACCCAAATTAAACCCAGCCTGTTCTACCTAATATATAAATACATGTTATTCTATTCATATATTTACATCATATTATATAATTATATTGTATTAAATAATATAATATTCATATATAGTGACTTTTATTGACTTTGAAAATATATTTATATGATAGGTGTGATGGGATTTGTAGTTATGATGATGATGATGATGATTTATATCATGAAAAAAGAACTTTGATTAGTGAATTTTGGCTTCCTTATGACTAGTAGTAATTGATTTTCAACTAAATTAAGGGTCCGAAGGCCCGTATAGGCCCTAATTTTTTGGTTAAGACCCACACCCAAGTTCAAATAATTAGGGCTCGTATTACTCGTAGTAATTATTTTTTTACCAAATTAAGTAAGGCCCAAAGGCCTGTATGGGCCCTTATTTTTTTGTTAGGACCCAACCTGAGTCCAAATAATTAGGGCCCATATGGGCTCATCTAAGTTTGGGCCCTGGCATGAATTTACTCAAGGCCCAACCCAGCCCACCAGACTTGCACCCCTATAATCATAATGTCCTTCCTTCCTAGGAGGATTTAAGGGCATGTTGGGTAACACAAGTTTGGGCCCTGGCATGAATTTACTCAAGGCCCAACCCAGCCCACCAGACTTGCACCCCTATTCATAAGGTCCTTCCTTCCTAGGAGGATTTAAGGGCATGTTGGGTATCACAAGCATTTTCAGAACACAAACTTTTGGGGCAGGACCTGTAATTTTATCATGTTTTTATTATAAGGTGTTAGAAGTTTGCTGCTCAATGTCTATATGGAAAGATTCTAAGTGATGTACATTCTCTCATTTGCCCTTCATTAAAATTCCAGCCATCATTCAATGTGACAATCAAGGAAGCACATGGGATGAGAACTTACTCCTCATCCATATATCTAGGCAGCAGAATAACTTACCTCAACCATATCTCGGGCAAAAACAGTGAAACTGTGGCTTAATGCTTTTGAAGCAAACTCTCCCCTTGGAAGGCTATTACACTGCTTACTTATTTCTGCCTCAATTGCAAAGACATCCACATCATCCCCAACGATCACTAGAACAACCTGACTATCTGGACCATGCTCAGCCTGAAAATCAAGAGACAAGTAACTAACAATCCATGATATCAAACATAGTAGTGAAAGGCATGCCTCAGTTGTGCCTAGGCCCCTCCTAGACTCCAAACCAATGTTATCAAACCCAGCCCGGCCCGCGGTTGACCCGCGGGTCAACCGTGACCCGGCTGAAATACGGGTCGAGCCATTCAAAAACCCGTCTGATCTAAAAACCCTTAAAAACCCATCTCAACCAGTGGTTCAACCCGGTTTTAATAATCAAACCGTGACCCGTCTTAAAACCCTTAAAAAAAAATCCATTATGTCGGAAGAAAAATGCCATGAAATGGAAGAAAAGAAAAACTATGTGCATTCTTATGCTGTTGATGTGCTACTGATTTCCTGAAAGAAAAAAAAAAAAAAAAACAAAGAGATGCGGAAGAAAATAATAATGGAAAAGGAAAAAAAAATTAGAGAAGGGCGATTAGGTTTAAGAGAGTGGCGGCTAGGTTTTGGGTAGGGGGAAGAAAGAGAAAAAAGGGGGCTTTTTTTAGTATTAACAAGATTAGGATTTCTGCACTTTTTTTTATTTTCTAACAAAACACAAGTGAGGTACTTAAAAACCTCAAATGAGAAAGATGTTTTTAAAAAATATTTTAAAGGGTTTAATATTTTCTCATAATTTCATTCATTCTATTATAAATATTAAATAGATTATATAGGAGGCCAAAAATTTAACCAAATAAAATGTAGTTATCTAGATTAGTTAAATGGAAAAATTCAATTTATTTTAAAAGTTTTTTTATGTAAATTTATAAATTAGGTGGTTCAAATAAAAAAATATTTATATTTTTATTTGTTGTTCATTTATAATTTCATAATAATATTATAAGATTGTAATAAATTATATAATTTAGAATTTTGGTATTTGAGTAGGTTTAATTTTTCAATTTAAACCCAGCTTGAGATTCGTCAAACTCATTATAAATGAGTGAATATAACATTCTATCTGAGTGACTCTGATTTAAATATATGATATAACAGCCTATCAAAGTGACCCACGCTAAATTTTAGAACATAATATTTTTTAAAAACACAAAAGCAAATTGACTTTCAGTCTATTTAGCTATTATATATATTACTATATTTGGTTTGTGTTCTTTTTAATTGTTTTAAGGTGTTCCATAAAAAATAATATTAGATTAAAATTAGATATATTAAGCCACGAATAGATCAAAATTTGAATTTAAAATTATATTTTTAGTCACTTGATTACCTACAAAAGTCACATTTTATTTTTAAAAAAAAAATGGTTTCTGCTTAAAATTTTATTTCAACTTATCAATGAAATTAAAATTAATAAGTTAATATTATTTATAATATTACATTAATAGCACGGGTTTGACTACGGGTCAACCCGGTTGAACCTTATTTAACCCACCCTTCTTCCAAGACGGGTCACTCCACGGGCCGGGTTTTAAAACATTGCTCCAAACCCATTTTTGCACATTGCCCAATCTAGGCCCTTTCCTAGGCTCCAAAACTACTTTTTTAGAAACTTTTTCTATAATAAACCTATTTTTTAAAGTTTTTGTAGAAGTTCGTAAAAATTATAGTTAAAATGAAGCAATTGTTAGTACGCTTGTTTAGAAACACTCATATAACGTGCTTGGAGGCTCAGTCGTCAATATATTCTAGTGCTTTGGATGATAAGTATTATATTTTATTAATATTGATGCGATAAGGACATATCCATGAATCTACAATATGTTTAAAAGTATCTAAATAAGTGCACCTGGCAAAATTAGGCTCAACGCCTAGACATGTGCCTTGAGCCTAGTGCTCCACAGCCCCTTGGCACCTTGGTTGTGCCTTGTGCCTTGACTACTATGAATCAAATGCAATGCAATAGAGAATAAGTCATCAATCTCTGCTTCTAAACTGACTTGCAAAAGAATAATATAGGAATACGGAAGCAAGCAAGCACCTGAGAAAGTAAATCAGCAGCTATATGGACTGGGTTGGCATGTTTGTCAGCAATGACTAAAACTTCAGAAGGGCCAGCAGGCATGTCTATAGAAACCATGGCTTCACTGTTCTGCAAGAAGCAAACACAAGCCAGAAAGCTGCTTACTGAACCAATATATCAGGTCCTTTATACAACAGCATAACATAAGATAAAACCACTGACATTCGCAAGGGGTGACACCACGTGACCAGAGACTGGAATCAAATATGTTTGAGCAAAATTTTTTTAATGGAAAACATGTAATTCTGGTTATAGATGCAAGAATATCAACAAGTGCATTGAAAATGAAATCATATGGTAAAATTGTTTCTGACGTGAATAGTGAATTATAGCCATAGAACTATAATAATCGTAACTTTTTCCCAATAAATACAGAAATATAAGAAATAAGATAAGATATATCTAAAAGGGACCAATATGAGAAATTCTCCAATTTTCTTTCAACACCAAGTGAAGATGCATATATATTGGAAAAAATTCATTAATGCAATTCATTGTCATTTAAATTTCAAAGTTCTAAATTCTCAAAATAGTATACTCAAAAAAATGCTATAGAAAGGTCATTGATAAGCTTTAAAAAGGAAAAAAAATAAAATCCAAAGGCACAGATTTTGAAACTCCTATCAAAACCAAAAGTTCCAAATTTTGAAACTCCTAAATCATATAATATTTGAACTGATATAAGCTAAGTTGCATGAGTACAGGTACAAGTGTCAGTGCCAACACAGGAACGAGTATGAGGTGCCGGACACGGCGTCCCAAAAAAAAGTAGGACACTGGGACAAGGCACTATATTTAAATAAAATTACATCTAAGTTTATTTTAAATGAAAATACGGTGTGAAAATAATAACAATAGAAAATAATATGCTACTTTTACTCTAAACATTTAGGTGACAAAGGTTTTTAAGAACGAGTACGAGTGTCTACAAGTATCCGACACGATTGCGAGTGCCTACAAGTATCCTCACAGATACGTCATACATTTTGAAGTGTCTATGCAACATAGGATATGAGTTGATCCTCTTGCCATATCGTATGAATTGTACAATGTTAATTATAGACCTTGCAATTTTAATAACACTTCCATAAACATTGACAAAATTCCTAAACAAGGACAACTAAAGAGCTTTTGCTGCCATGGATATTGCATATTCAACAATAATGTATTTTTCTTCTTTTGAAAAGTAATTAGAACTTTCTTTAAGGCAGCGCACCCAATTAGTAATGACAAGTATTATTGATCAAATAAAAATAATAATAAAAATTATAATCAAGGTGATCCCAGCTATCATATGGTACTAAAATAAACACTGGGAGAAAGAAACAAGATGGCCTTAGGGTACATTTTCTCTAACAAATAAATAAGCCTTAGAAATAATTTCTCCAAAGTCGTGTGAGAGAATTTGGGTGTCTGCCAACTGAAATACCCCTTACCAATCTGAAAATCTCCAAGGGCATGAGGAGCCCACATACTAACATTCAAAGAACCCCTTCAACCACCATTAGACCATTGTGGCAAATGGGTCCTTGAGGCCAGTAAGAAGGGGCCTCAAATAATAGAAACAAAGTCACTTTAAAAGGTGAATAAAATAGCAACAAGAAAAAAGCAAGATCAAAACTCTCATCCAAGTAAGAGAATATACTTACTAAAATGGTTCAAAAATAAAATTAATTAACAATTAATTAAAAAGAAAACTATACTCAAGTTAGAATTGGGTGATTTGGATTTAGCTAGTAGAATGGGGGTACAGTAGGCTGGGTACAAGTAAGCTTGATTTTAAGGTACAAGGGACAAGGCTAGTAGAACCTGCTGCTTCAAAAATCAAAACATCTTTTCTTCAAGCATAAAGTCCAGGTAGAAGAACATTAAGAACCAGACTAAATACATACAATTGGAAGCTTGGAAAAAAAGAAAATGTTGGAAGTAAAGTGGATGGGTTGCTTTGGCCTTATAGTAACTAAAATTCTCAACTTGATGCAAATACACTCTTCCTAATGAGAAACATATGTAATAAAAAAAAGAAAAAAGAAAAATAAATGGCGTCTACAAAAGAAATTAAATAAAACAATCAAGCTATTAAAACCATGTCTCTTGGATAATGAATTTATATATATATATATATATATATATATAGAGAGAGAGAGAGAGAGAGGAATAGTTTAATGTGATAAAAGAGTGTCATGTCAATTAAAAGTGCAATTTTATGAAACGACTCAGATCTACAACATACATGCAGATTGTGGAATAATACTAAAAGATGTAAATAGAAATGAGTGCATTAAAGGAGCAGAAGAGGTAGCCCCAATTGATGAGAGGATGTATGTGGGCAAGAATATACTTGTGAGTGGTGTACTTGCTATTTGAGGGACAAAAACAAGTGTACACACAGCTTGTGTAGAGACAATAGATTGCAGTAGGGCTCTATACGGGGTCAGCTCTAAGCCTCATTTATTGCTTTGGTTATGGAAGACTTTATAAATCCAAGATGAGGCTCCTTAGTGTATATTGTTTGCAAATGATGTTGCAATAATTAACAAGACTAGAATTAGCTAAACAAGAAATGTGAAGGAAAGCTTTTGAAACAAACAGCTTAAAAAAATTAGTGGGACAAATACTAAATACATGGAGTGGAAATTTAGTGGATTTAAGAATAAGGAGGATAAACAAATCAAAATTGAAAATGACTCATCAATTTGTAAGAAATTATAAAACAATATAGCTAGTAGAATGGGTGTCGGGTGGGCTAAATGTAGGCAATTTAGTGGAGTGTTATGTGATAGAATAGTGCCACATCGACTAAAGTGGCATTTTTATAAGTCGATAGACCTACAATGTTGTATAGACCTCAATGTTCGCCTATGAAGGAAAGACAAGTAGATAAAGTAAAAGTGACAGAGAAGGGTACATGAGGATGGATGTGCAATGTAACAAGAAAAGTGGATTGGAAAAGAGTATCAAAGCAAGTCCAAAAGTTGTTCTATAGAAGAAAAAGGAGAGGGAATGATGTCGGTTAAGATGGTTTCAAGTAGAAGACTAGAAACAGCTCCAATATGAAGCGTTTTAAGGGTTACTAGTAGAAGGCGCTAGCAGAAGAGGGAAGTTGTTGAAGACGTGAATTGAGGTTGTAAATCACGATATGATAGAATGTGAGTTGACAAAGAACATGATTGTTGATAGGAATGAGTGGAGAAGTTGAACTTGAAAAGTTGACTCTAGATGGATGGAACAAGGGTTTGATAATGCAAACTTGTCATCTCTCCACAAAAAAAAAAAACGAGCCTTAAAAGGGGAGGAAAGGCAATTTAAAATAGCTTAAACATGTAGATAGAAGATTAGAAACTACCCTAATACAAGCAATTGAAATATTATACATAAAAGGTACTAGGAGGGTGAACCTTTGAAAACATAGATCTAACCAATCAGAAAATGAGTTAGATTGTAGAGCAATAGATAAATATGGTTTTGCACAGGATAGAGTGAAAGCATAGAACTCAAGAATCCGGACCAAATGAGGAAAATTCTTGATGATGATGACACTCAAGTTAGAAACAATTCAACAAAGACCATTTTCATCAACAATATAATTAAGAAGCAGAACTTCCAGGCATACTCACCAAGGAGATGGTGACATAAAATGTTGATAGAACTGTACAGAGTTCCTAAAGAACAGTAAAGTACATTTGTTTGAATATGGAATTCTAGAATTAACATACCTGGAGAATCATTTTCGCAGCTGTGACATATTGATTTCCTGGACCAAAAATCTTTTCCACCTGCAAATCATCATTGAATCAGTTCTATTCCTTGAAACTGTTCTTCCAAAAGGGTGAAAAGCACATGGCAGTCAAGGTGCAATCAAGGCACCGAGGGGCCCTAGAGCCTAAGATGCACATACAAATGCATGTTTAATTTTGCAAGATGCACTCAATTTTCACACACATGAACACGAAAAAATTTGGCCCCAACATGAGCCCCATAACACCCCGTCACCACCCCTACCCACCTCCATACACACCCCTCTACCCCCATGAAGCCACCCTACCCAATTTGAATCCATTTGAAGTTGATCTCACCATTGGATCGAAATTCATTCCAAATTGACCCTGATGACACCATTGATTTTTGAACCCTTGAAAATTATCACTTTTAAAATTGAACGCCCTTGATTTTTTTGGACTCTGTATCCATGAAAAGACCTTTCAAGAAAACCAATTCCATGCATTGGGGCCTAGACAGACTAGCATGTACAGTGCTGCACATGGCACTGTCATGCAGTTGAGACAATTCCACACACACACATACTTCTCTTTTTGAGAGATAACATGAACATGACTTTTTTAGCTATTAATTCATTCTAACTAGAAAATCTCCAAGTTATTAAAACTAGAAAAATAGGCCTATAGAAGAAGTGTGTAAACAAAATAAACTTAAGGTGAGCCCACCTTCAATCTAGGCATGGCACAAAAAGGGCCTGCAGCCCAAGTGCGAGCCCTAGGTGCACCTTTGACTACTATGGCAAACCATGCAACTCAAAATAAGTAAGGAAGGCAATAGGACTTTCTGGTGGTAGCCTATTTGTGTCAGACTTCAGGTGGATTTGGGCCAGACTACCTGGGTGTGTTTTTTTCCACCCTATAATTTAACACGATACGTATCTAGCACAATCCGGGCCCAACCGTTTAATAAAGGGACTTAATATCCTGTACATGGTATTGAAGTTCAGGCCTATTTACTAGGTCTGAGAGTGATATTGGGCCAAACAACAGAAGAAGCCATCCCAAAAAGAAAGAGGGAAAAACTCAGCAAAACTGGGAAATCCAATTGAATCAAGTTGTCTCAGATAAGTAAGCAAGTTTTTCTCTAGTTGTTTAAACAACAGTTGCTGTGCATAAACTGATACACATGCATAATATAAACTAATACAAATGATGGCAAACAAGTACCTTGGGACAAGATGCAGTTCCCCAAGCCATGGCTGATATGGCCTGCAAAGGAAAGGAATTTGAGTACAAGCTCAGGAAACACAAAATCCATGACCTTGCAAAGATTAGTAAATATCCAAAAGCTTTAAGACCTGAGCACCCCCAGCTTTTAGTATGTGTGTTACACCAGCTTTCTTTGCACAATAAAGCACTTCCTAAATGAAATAGATATCAAATTTGTAAGTGGAAAGAATGATATTAATGTTGCCATAAAGATAGGCAATTGTCACATGATGCAGATTACCTTGCAGATAGTACCATCGGGACTAGGGGGAGTTGCAAGAACAATGGTCTTACACCCAGCAATCTGTGCAGGCTGATGGATAGAAGAAACCAAATGTCAACCATATCATCACCTAGGACATTCAGCAATCATAAAGAACATTAAAGTATGCTAATGCAGCAACCTGACATAATGAATAAAAAGGAACAACATACCACTGCCAGCATCAAGGCAGTTGAAGGCAGAACTGCAGTCCCCCCTGGAACGTAAAGACCTACAGAAGCAATGCACCTTGCTACTCTTTTGCATCTAACACCCTAGTCAATGTAGTTGTGTAAGACACGTATAGACATTTTGGTACAATTTGATAAGTCACAGAATGTCTACTTATTAAATACCTTCATGTTCTCAACATTTTTCTCTGGAACCTTCTGAGCAACATGAAATGCATATATATTGTTGTACGCCACATCAAATGCTTCTCTTATGGCTGGATCAAGCTGCACAGTTCCAATGGAAGATACATTTTAGGTTCTTGACATATTTGCCCTCTATTTCGTATTGTTCCACTGAAGGATTAAACTCAACTGAGTCTATGTACCGATTAAACTCGGCCTTGATACCAAAGTGGAGACACTCCCACATTGCTAGAAAAGGGAATGGACTCAGTCAATCACTAAGAGACCCATGCCAACTACATTGAGTCAGAAGGGAGTCAGCTAAGTCAAAGGCAGAGTGATGCAGAGCACTTGTCCTGCGTCGCAGAGACTCATCCAACATAAGTGGAGACACTCGCACATTCCCATCAAACTTCCCTCTCTCTCTCTCTCTCTCTCTACACAAGAAATCCAATTCTACAAGCTCTCATATACAAAAGGCTCTTTCTTAACATTCCCAAAAATAGGATCTAGAATCTCAAATAAAGATAACCTCCTCACATGAAAGGAGACTACATTCTTGGCACAGGAAACTTCTCTCCATTGGTGGTCGCCTCACCCTCATCAGAACTGTCCTGGCAAATCTCTATCTATTTCTTATCAGTCTTCAGATGACTCTCTCATGTCATCAAGAAACTTGAGAAATTACACAAGGGGTTTTCTCTGGAAGGGCCTCAATGATCAAAGAAAGTACAATTTCATGAGTTGGAATATTGTCTGCAAACTGATAAGGTATCGGGGTTTGGGTGTGCAAAACCTCAATCTACTGAATCTGGATTTAATTGGAAAATAGGAATGGAGAATGGGCAATGAAGAGTTTGGCCTCTGGAAATTCATCTTGGTGGAGAAATACCAGGTGGGAGATGATGGATTTGAGGATTTCCAATTCAAATGGAAGGTTCTCTTATTTCTGGAAGGAGTGATGAAGATGGTCGGTATTTGTTTCACAAATATTAGATATCGGGCCGGGAAAGGTGATAGTCTACTTCTGGAATGATTGCTGGATCTCTGATATCCCTATGAAGGATATGTTCCCTGCGCCTTACTGCATCTCTTTGAAACACAACGCCTGACTGTTTTGAGTTCCGGTTGGGCGTTATTTCATGGTGTCCCATTTTCTGCAGAAATCTAAATAATTGAGAGGAGGCATATTTCTTCTTCCTCATGAAATTGCTACACAGCTGCTATCTGAACCCATCAAGGCCCAATCGTCATATCTGGAAGCTGAATAATAAAGGATCATTTACTGTCCAATCCCTTTACTCATGCTTGGCAAGCCGAGACCTCTCCTTTAGCCCGCTCAGCCAGCTGTAGACCTTCTCTGCCCCATCCAAATGCATCATGTTCAGCTGGATTAATATGCAAGGAAAGGTGCTCACCCTTGACATGCTACTTAGAAGGGGTAATGGACCCACTTTGCTGAATGTTGTTTTCTTTGTCTTGGCGATGAAGAGACAGCAGATCATTTATCCCTACAATGTCCTCTGGCCCAGTCTATTTGGGCCCAGGTCATCTCTTGGTGTGAGTTATCCTAGTGTATCTCCGACTCACTCTTGGCACATTTTTAAAGCTGGCAGATTAGGAATTCTCCATGAAGGATAGAATTCTTTGGAAATCTGTTCTTATTGCTACATTTGGTCGATTTGGAATGAAAGGAGCAACAATGTTTTAAAGGTGTTTCAATAAGCATCATGGAGATCCTTCAGGTAATAAAATGGAGATGCGCTAGTTGGATCTCAATCTTGGAGGCCTTCCTGCATCACCCCATCAGCAACAATATTTGCTGCAAGTCCAAGGTGATTGTGAAAGTACCAGAACCTACCAGTGCTTGACTCCAGGTCACCGAAAGGACGAGGGCTTATCTTACTTACCTCATTCATCACCCATTTCTTCGGGAGTGGCTGGAAGCTGACTGATTAGCTCGAAAGAATAACGCAACGAATTCAGGTTGACCAAGGACTCTCTTTCAACCACCATTATATTGCTTCCTTGGATGCCACCATCTGCTAAATTCTTCAAGTTGGATTTTGATGGTTGTGCCTTGGGCTCGCCTGGCCCTACCGGCATCGGGGGCATTATCAAGGACAAATTTGGATCTTCCTTGCTGCCCATCTCTGGACCCTTTGGCTCCAACTTTGCTCATTTTGCTGAAGCAATGGTCCTGCTACAGGGACTTAAGCTGGCAGTGAATAGCCATTACCTGCCCTTGATCATCAAAGGGGATTCGTATTGTGTCATCAAGTGGGCTGCTAATGGTACATCTCACCCTTAGAACATCACTGATCTAATCGAGGAGATTATGGATCTTTCGTCATCTCTGCCGGTGAGTTTCGTCAACACTCCTAGAGGGGTAAACGGTATTGCAGATTTTCTCACTAAAAGAGGTGTGACCAGATCTTCTTTCAACTCTGGTCCCATCTTCTTTCTGTTGTTTCCTTTTATGGTCTACTATTTTTCCCAGTTGTAGTATGCTCTAGTATGTATCCCAGTTTTGGCTTTCAGGTTTTTTTGTTGTACTATTCCATCTTAGCAATAAAACTACTATCTTGCCAAAAAACACCCTCACATGGATTTGATTTCCCAGATAACAAGTTAATCCAACTATGACTCTTTCACAGAATTAAACTGGAGCCACAAAAAGAAAGAATCAACATTCTGAAAATCTTGGCTATTTCTACAATTTTTAGGATAAAATTGAATTGTTGCGTTACTTTGTCAAAACCAAAATGGGGGACATACCATGCATCTGAATTAAACCCCCTTTTCTGTTTTTTACAAAACTAGTTATTTTACGTGCTTAATTTACAAATTATATATAAAACATGACAAGCCAAAAGATGTCAAATCAAAGTATTGTCCTTTTTTTGAATGATGGTCAAATCAAAGTAGTTTTCCCTTCTTTGATATATATCTTGGTAGCATTCTATCATAATATTTTGAGATCAAACAATGATTCTTAAGTGATTTGGTCCAACTT
This sequence comes from Chimonanthus praecox, assembly GCA_022113865.1. Lineage (NCBI taxonomy): Eukaryota > Viridiplantae > Streptophyta > Magnoliopsida > Laurales > Calycanthaceae > Chimonanthus > Chimonanthus praecox. Next base: position 1,113,558 of record CM039087.1, on the reverse strand, counting down.
GCCCACATCAACTCAGTATTTGAGGATTGTCATTATTGGGACAACCAGCTGGCTCACTCACCCAATAATTTTGATTCTTATTTCAGCACAAAGTAGTTAACAAAATAATGAAACATGTTCTAAATGAACTATGAAAAAGAAAAGAAATAAAACATTCACAACAGAAGTCTAAACGTAACCAAAGAATAAGGCCTCCAATGCACTTTTTTTAAAGCGACGGTCATCAGAAAGATTTTCAATGAAAATAAGGGAAGGCCAATGGGAGAATCCTAACTGAGATGTAATCATGCAGGCGTGTAAAAAGACATCTATCTACCTTTGGATCAGGAAGATCAGCAACTTGTTCTAGAACTTTATCTAGTACAACTTTGTCAAAGCGTGCAGTATAACTACATGAAAAAGCAAATATTAGTGACAAACTCCAGACTACATTGAGCATAATTGGAAAAAAATTAAATACAAGAGAACATGGAACCAACTGTGTTACTGCAGCATCTCCTCTAATGCGCACATCATCAACAATTGGGTTTACCTGTATCAAAGTCCGTTCCACAAGGTGTTAGTAGTTCACTGCAATAGAAATAATATTCAATTACAAAAAGAGGTGCAGTAAAAAGAGAATGTCACATCATGTGAAGCAGAGAAATAGATACTCACAATACTAAAAATTGAAGAGAAATCAATTCGAGGACGAGCCTTGAGTCCATCTAATTCAGCCCGACTTAGGTTTGACAGCCTATAGGACTTCATTGAACACCTGACAGGATTACCCTTCGAGCCTATAAAATCAACAATGAAGAATGTGTTAAGAAGGCAAATTCCATGATTGGGAATATTAAGTAATGGGATTTGATTCATGAAAGAATTTCATCTGTTGAACTATGAAGCCTAGCACTTCCAAAATCCAAAAAATATACCTGAAGAAAAATGATATAACCAATGGTTTGTACTTTTCCTGGTGCCCACTATTCGAAACTGCCTACTAACTTGCGAATTAGTTATGTGATTGCCTACAGCAAAAGATGCAAATGGAATGACCATCCACTAAATTCAACCCTGCACTGTTTACTGAATAAATATATAAACAAGCATAATAAAATGAATAACATCAAGGTCAAATTAATAGAATGCATAGACATTTTATGAAAAAGGGTAAATTGCTTTTTTAGTTCATTGCTTCAAATGGAGCGTATCCACTAGAAAGTATGAATCTTCTATTATAAATTCAATAACTCAAAGGCTTTAGAAAGTTCCAATGTTCAAATATATGGCACATCAATCATAGCTCTAACATGAAAGATGAAAAAGTACTAGTTGATATTTGTCCACATTTAACTTGAAGAGAACAGGAATTGAGAAGTATGGCTCACATAACCAGTCCAAAGTAGAAAGGGATAAAGATAGTGCCTTCGAGATGATTGATATTGGAAAAACATCAAGAAAATAGGAAAAATACTTTCAATATTTTCATTGAATTTAATGCATGGAAGAAACAATGCCTTCTCAAATATAACTATCACAAATTAAAAAGGTAAATGAGTCTAATAATTTTTTATTAAAAATGTTTATTTTCCAGAAAAGTGCTTTTCTTCCCACGCACCCAAACAAATTCTAAGAGTGAAAATGCCCCTCAAGATTTTTAGAGAGAGAAAAAAAAAAAACCTTAAAGGATTGGACATGCATTCCTTGGATGGAGGGTTTGTTTGGCACAACTTCAATGATGTTTTTGGAAGATGAAAGAAAATGAGGCAAGCAAAAATACACAAGCCCACTGAATCATCCCCATAAAAAAATGAGCATTCTGAAAATTCAGTACCCATCTAAAATTTAATAGAAAAAAAAAAAGGAAAATCAGTTCAACATTAACAGTGACTATTGGTAGAAAAGACTCTTGAATAATTTAGTAGCAAATTGAGCGAGAGAGATTGAGAGAGAGAGAGAGAGAGAGACTGTTGTCAACGATGGTTGCAGGTGTGAAAATACTGTTGCCAACAGCTTGCAGGTGTCGAAAAGAAGAGTTAGAAAGTAAAGACTAGGGTTGAGGAATGAGTGGAGTACCATTCCAGTGTTTCATTTCTAATGGCTTTTGAAAAAATACGCACCATACATGTGTCTGGCCTACTTTCTTTTAGTTTTACTTCTCAATCCCTATTCTACTTAATGTAAATATTGGCAAATATCAACTACTGCATTTTTTCATCTTGAACTATAGAGCTAGGAATGACACCCAAAAAAAAAATTCTCAATGTAACAATTGCCAGTGACACCTAAAAAAATCTCAATGTACTAATTGCAAGCAAAAATGAACAAAACCCACCTCGACCTAAGTGTATGTTTGGAATGGACGAATCTTGCAAGATATTAGAAATAAAAACATTAAAAATGAGAAATGGAATTTTTTAGAAGAGATTTGAAACATTGCATGAAATATAGAAGTCAGGATCATTAAAAAAGAGAAATTTTAACATTACCTCAGATATGGAATAAGACGACAGGTCTGAGATGAGAAGCGAGGTTTACTGGCTTGGGGTGAGAGACGAGAGTGGCCAGAAAGGGAAGAGGGCTTACGCTTATTTTGGGGGAGAGGAGAAATTGTCCGTTGCGAACCGGTTCGCGGGAGCGGCAGCCAGGTCGAGTTAGACAGTGTCAGTGTTAACTCTGCCCGTCCAAATTAAATTTGAACCGTAATTTTACGAGTCTTGGCCCACACAGCTGCACCAGTGTTACTTATTTTCTAATATGTTAATAAATCACAACTTAATATAAATGACTTCTTTTATACACTTTGACTAACCATATTTTTAACTTTCTTCATATAGTGAGCTAATTGGTTCATTACTTTTAAATTCATTCCATAAAAAAATTATATTAATATGATACTACAAGATAAATTTTCATTTTCAAAATTTCAATCCATTTTTAATTCATAGTATTAATCAACTCAAATGGTTTTTTTTTAAAAAGAGACAACAATAAAAACTTATTAAAAATAAATAATACGAAATCACTCGCCCTGTTCCATTTTAAAATTTTGATTTTTTTATGGAAATACTCTCAAAAAACTTATGAAATTCTCTCCAACATCATGTAACTTTTTTAAAATGCATACGAGATAACTATTTTGCGACAGTCCTAAAATAAATATGAGACAACTAAATTGAAATAGAGAGAGTGTAAAAAACAAAAAAATCAAATATGAAATCTTACAGCACAATAAAAAAGAAGAAGTAAAAAACAATCTTCAACTCTCTAGACTCTTGTCCAATGCAGGGGTTTAAAATGTATTTTCGGCCGATATATCGGTCGATATTTTTCTCTCTCCAGCCGATATTTGCCGATATCGACCGATATTTTGATATCGGCCGATATTTATACCGATATTGTGAATATCGGCCGATAACGATATATATCGGCCGATATTATTAGCTCAAAACCGATACATATCGGCCGATACGATATGTATCGGCCGATATTTGAACCCCTGGTCCAATGTATCATATTGAAGACTCAATTGTCATCACTTACTTATAGACTCGAGTTGATTAAACAAAGTCATATGTCGACTTGTGTAATTAAGTAAAAATTTGACTTTATCATAAATAATACAGGTAATCATCCTATCATATACCATATCTTTTAATATCTTTCTCTAGTTTCTTCAATAGTGAGAACAGGAGTACTAAGCTATGAAAGAAGGGAAATGAAGAGACTGAAACACCTAATCTCCAAAAATCGTAGAATCGTAGAGGAGAAGAGGAGCATCGAAGTACAAAAGAGAAAGGAAGAAACTGTGAAAGGAAATAAAGAAATAAGCTTTGGTTTTTAAATGAATGGTTAGTTATTCATTAAAAAAAGGGAAAAAGATCAACAAATATACAAATAAACCCACAGGTCCGACAGGCAAAAAGTCCATGAAACATAGCAAAATGAAACAAAAATGAAGTCCAAAAGACGGTTTTTACGTTTCAGTGCATCCGGGACTCTTGAGTCTTGACTCATTTGTTGGTTTTTGTACATTTTTATAAACGAAGTTACAATTTACAAGTACTCGGGTGTGAAAGTTTCCACATGTGAAACGATGGGAAGTCAGACGATAATATTGCATTTTTATTGTGACATTATAACACATTTTTACTGGATTTTTAATGTTAAAAATGAAAGACATAATGATATTTTACCGATATTTTCATAATAAATATTAATACTGGGCAATTTGGCTGAGTCTTGACCTTAACCCCGATGTTAATTAAATTTTATGTCAGATTTCCTTAACTTGAAACGAAATCATATTTTAAATGGCTAAATTAGCTTGTTCATATTTCTAATTGGGTCAATGGAAATGATTAGCATGAGAGAGATCTGGGGGATAAAACAAACAAATAAAAAGAGGGATCATTTTCTAGACGATTACAACTCAAAATCATGGAAAATTGGAGTAAATAAAATTTTCTTCCTATTTTTCTTTTTAATGTTACGAAGCCACAACAACCCAAATCAATAGAATAGTCAAATGGATTGCTTGTTACGGTAATATTAATTGATATAATCATGTGTGTTTCATGATACAATAGTGATCCAAAGCGTTCATCAAATGTGGATATGAATCTAAGTTAGATGCTCTAATTGCACCCAATATAGCCTATGGTAAAAGAAAAACAATTTTGACTAAAATTTAGTCAAATTACAGTTTATGATGTCTCATTTTAATTTGAATGATTAATTTTGATATTTTAAATAACTTAGATATGCACTTCACTTTCTTATATTTCAAGGAAGCTATACGTTACTTTTAATTTCACATTTGAAAATGATAATTTTAAATTGCACACTTGTTAAATTAGAATAAATAAGATTTTAAGAATTATAGAAAAATGATGAGTCTTTTCTATATTAACTTATTTAAAAATTAAAGGAGCGGTGCTTCCCAACAAATGTAATTGAAATAGATATTTTTAATTAAATAGAAATATTACAAATATTTAATAGATCATTAATTAGGAACTGCCACGTGTCATATGTTTTAATTTTTAAAATTGAGTGAGGAGCGAGTGTGACGCGGGTCTCGTGTTTTACCTTCTCAACGGCCGACAACAAGCATGTCAAGATTTTCACCCGTCCGTCATAAGATTACTCATGCAAATAGACGAAAAAAAGGGGAAAAAACAAGGGAAGTTATTTACCCATTTCCTTGATCCAAACGGGCCAACCCACATTCCCAACCCCATTAGTCCTGCCGAGGTAAGTTTCGGATCCATAGATTTGGGGCGATTCGGAGAGGGGTTGTAAATTTCTTGTACTTTTTTGTTGGTTTTTTTTTTTTGTACTTTTTGCAAGATAAATTTTCTATTTTGATTGGTTTCTTGTTATTTTTTGTCTGGAGGAATCTTCGTGAGGAGAAAGTTATTGGATTGGCGGAATTAAATTGAAGTGAATGTTTTGAGGTGTAAAGATCGGTTCATTCTGTGATTTGTAGGAACTTGTGCTTTCTGGGTTTGATTTGGTTGTGGGTCTTGCGCAAATTTGATGCAGTTTTAGTTGTTTTGTGCTTGGAGGAATCGTGGGCAGGAGAAATTTATTTGATTCAGCGGAATTAGACTGAGTGCATTTTGTCAGGTGTCAAGATCGGTTCTTTCTTTTCTTTTCTTTTTAAATTTTTTTAAGGATTTATCCTTTCTAGATTTGATTTGGCTCTGGGACGTGCAAATTTGATGCAATCTTAGTTTTTTCTGTGTTTGGAGGAATCTTCGTGAGAAGAAAGTTACTGGATTTCGTTAAATAATACTGAAGTGATTGTTTTCAGGTGTAAAGAACGGTTCTTTACTTCTTTTCGTGAAATTTGTAGGGTTTTATGCTTTCCGGGTTTGATTTGGCTGTGATTCTTGTGCAATTTTGATGCATTACTAGTGGGACATTGGGATCTTTGAAGCTCAATTTATCTGGAATGAAATTTTTGGAGCTAGATTTGGATTTTAATTTTGATTGGGCATTTCATAGAAAAAATTACTGGGGATTTTTTATTGAAGCTTGATTTTGAGTTGAATCTTCTTAGGGTTCTGTGGATCTTGAGTTGGGATTAAATATTAAAATAACTCTTGACGGGAGATTCTTGAAGCTTGACTGGGAATTGAATATTGATTGGGATTTTTGGATATCGATTGAGAATTTTAAATATTCATTGGTTGTTAACGAAAAAAAAAGTCCTGATTGGGATTCTTGAATATTGATTAAGATTTCTGAAGCTTCATTGGGAAGCAAATTATTTTGACTGGTGTATAGGAATCTTTTTCTGGTGAGAGGATTGGTGTGTCTGTGAAGGAGAGGGTAATCAAAGGGAAGAGGGAGATGAAAGGGAAGCCAGAGGTTTTGCTGGGACGATGACTGGCAGGTCATTGGGTCTACATACAGAGAGTTATGGATCATTGCAGCGACAACAGCAGAATGCTGCTGTATTGCCAATTCAGTCGATGCCCGTTATGGTGCGGAAACCTCCAAAGGCGCTTCTGTGCACTTCAAGAGAGGAGAGGCACTTTTCATGGATCTTCAAGATCACTGGTCGGAGGGGGCTTGGGATGCTTTTCTTGGCGATCATTTCCACTGTCGCTTTATTTATGTTTCTTACTTCTGCCATCACTAAAGGTCTTCTTTGCCATTTTATTTTGTTCTTCATTTGCTTTCTTCCCTCATCTTGATACCTATGTCATGAAAATTACATAATTGAACCCTGTCTATTATTGTATATTCACAGATGAAGATACACCAGAAGGCTCTGATATTTTCTTAAGGTCTTTACAACTTGCTCAAACCATGGTACCTAACAGCAGAATTATGTCAAGACACTATACTTCTACCTTGAGTTCAGGAGAAAAGGACAGCAACATGAATACCAAGTCTTCCTTGTTATCTGAAATCCACTCAGAAAGTGATGGAGGCAGAAGCGTACTGCCACTGGCATGGTCACCTCATCCTCCTGTAGTTCTTCTAGATGGCCTTCCTTTTCGACATCCTTGTGAAGATTTTGTATTTCCACCCCCACCAGCTGATAGAAAGCGGAATGGCCCACGTCGTAAGTTTGACCCTGTGGAATTTTCAGATACTATAAATATTAAAATCATTTCATTGTTGTTATTGCAAGGTGCTGAATTTTGCAAGGATTACAGTTTTCTTACTATTATTTCTGCTATTCATGTAAGTGCTGAATTTTGTTCTTTTCTTCTGGTTCAGCTTGTCCAGTTTGTTACGTTTCTGTTGAACAGGCCATTGCCTATATGCCAACCACACCATCAGTTTCTCCCATACTTGAGAATTTGACCTATATAATAGAAGATACTCCAGTTGGCCTTCCACCCTTTGGTGGATATCCATCTCTAAAGCAGAGAAAAGATTCCTTTGATATAAAAGAATCGATGTGTGTCTACTGTGGGTATGTCTTTGTCTTCTTCGATTTCTAGATGACAAATTCTGATATGTTGTATCTTTTCTACCTAATTTTTTTTTTTGATTGTCCATTTTCTCCAAATACTAACAGAAAGTATTGAATTGCTTTCAGCTCATTGCATTACTCCCATCTTGCTAAACTAGTGCATATTTTGTTTATCAGATTTGTTAAAGGAAAGATACCTGGACATCAAACTGGATTTGACATTGATGATACTGACCTTCTTGAGATGGAGCAGTGTAATGGGATAGTTGTTGCATCAGCAATCTTTGGTAATAGTGGACATTAGAACTCTCATTGTTTTAAAGATTATATATCTCTTGTTTTAGCTCAAGCTACTGATGTACTGGACGTGTTGTTGACCAGGAAACTATGATATAATCCAACAGCCGAAACATATTAGTGAGGCTGCTAAGAGAAATGTTTGCTTTTATATGTTTGTGGATGAAGTGACAAACATAGGTATAAAGAATTCTCGTAAGCTAGATGACACAAACAAGGTTGGGCTGTGGAGAATTGTTCTTGTGCACAACCTTCCTTATGCAGATGCAAGACGCAATGGGAAGGTGAATACTTTTTTTTTTTTGGTTCTAACTTAGTATTCTGCAGGAGAGAAATCAAAACAATTAGTTGAAAAATTCAGCTATGAAGGAAAATTACTAAAGGCTTTTATCAACTTAGAGATGGCCTATAAATGGGTCCGTAGGAAATTAATTTGGTGAATATTGAAAATGAAAGAGATTCCTCATAAATGTGTGGAAATTATACAAGATACGTACAATATGGTGACATCAAGAGTAAGAATGACATGTTGAGGGATAGGTGAGTTTCTAGTGGGTGTGCGATGTAGAGAAATATCGCTGCATGAACTTATCTTGCCTGACAGTGAAAAAAAACCCGTAGTATCAGACTGACACGTCTTATAACCTTTCATAATGGCAGAGGTAAAACATTCAAACCAGTTTTGGGTAGATTGTTTAAGCTTGTCAGTAGCTTTATTTATTTTCACTGATTTTTTTCTTCTTTAAAATCTAACTATGAAGAGGTCATTGCTTGTGAGTAACAATAGAAATGTGCAATTGAATAGAGTTCATTTTGGCAATAGGAGCAAACGTATCTGAGTAATCTACATTATAGGATTGAGTAAAACCGCAAAACCACAAGCAACTAATCTGGCTTTATAGTGCTCCACTATGCCATTTGGCTTGTGTTTAATCATAAAGACCCATTTGTTGTCAATAGTATTCTTCCTAGGAAGTATTCTTTTGTTCATGGATGCTCATTGTACTGCCCATATGGATGCTACCAAATGCATTCTTCAATATAAGTCTTATCTTGATTGTTGTTCTACCTCTGGCTATTATACTTTTGTTGGAGAAATCTTGCTCCATGGCTTATTGTCCAATGAAAATAAAATCTTCTTACATGGCGCAGTCCCTTGAGGAGCTAGTAAACATCTTGTGTGTTCACTATCTGTTTTTTTTATTCCATTGGTCTTTTTCCTAAATCTACTTTCAGTTTCTTCGGTGTTTTTTAAATCTTTCAAAGGACTATGGATAGAGTTTGGCCCTTTTTCTTGTGAATCTTTAATGACTATGGAAGGATAAAGTTTCAACCTTCTTCCTATTGGCCATATCTTGGTTTGTGTGGGAAGGATAGGCTAAAGGAATTTCCAATATGAAGCCTTTCCGTGAGCAACGTTAACAAAAACTATAGAACATTGGTCACAATGGGCACTTCAAGCAAAAGAAGTGGTTGACAGTACAGTAGCTGATTTCCATAGGTATTGGCGCACAATGCATGATGACCAGATACTTCAAAGTAGCAACATTCACAAATCATGTTGTGGCTGACATTTCTATTTTATGTGTAAAATTCTTGTGTCTACAATATCAATTGTGTGTCATTGCTGTATTTGTGTTGTGCCTGGGCATCATAGAGGATAATTATTGGCACCAGAGGATGATTATAAGGATCGTAAGAAGGTCTCTTGATCCTTCCCAAGTAATGATGGCTGCTAGTTGGGCAGGTTGGAGCCTACTCAAATTGAAATCTAGATTTTGGTTTTCAGGCCAAACCTGTAACCCAAAATTGACCCTTAAAAGTTGAAAACTTGTTTTTAATCCTCATGAGGCTCGTCGTGTGGAAGTTCTTAGCTCTTAAAAATTCACGAAAGTCCATTTACTGGCCGCCCTTAATATTTTTTTAAGTAAAGAAACGAGCCTGCCCGAAGGAAAAAAAAAAAAAAAACGAGCACCATTTCAGTTTTTATTTCTGGAAAACAAATTTACTGGGGTGTTTTGCTTGAACCTTTTATGATTTATTTGTGTTTGCGTTTGTTGTTCCTATTGAAATTCTGGCATGCATGCACTTGACTTGCCCTTCTATTTTAGTGTTTGTACTGAACTATGGGCCTCAGTTTTGGAGCTACTACGGAAAAAAATAGGGTAAATTCATGTTGGTAGTCCATAAAATCGCCACCTATACAAGTTTCTAATATTCATATTTGTCATTATCTCTTGTGTCTGCGGTTATGAAGAATTTCTTAAACTTGCAGATTGGATGTTTCTGACCTGACATGTCCTTGACAGGTTCCTAAGCTACTACTGCATAGGATTTTCCCTAGGGCCCGATTTTCTATATGGATTGATGGAAAGCTTGAACTTGTTGTGGACCCATATCAAATTTTGGAGAGGTATGTTTTATTTAAATGTACTTTGTCACAAAATCAGTAATCTTATTAGAAAGTACTTGATTATATCACTCCAAGAAAGTATGTGGTAAAACATTCTTCTTTCTTAATTTTTTTTTTACTGAGATTACATAGTAAAACAGCTAGTCTAAGTAATTTTATTTGTTTACCTTAGCCTGGTTTGGACTTTGAGCCTTGGTGTGCCTCTAAATTTGGATGTAATTTTGAGCTACTTGGTGCCTTCCTCAGTTCAAGTGCAAGTCATCTCAAGAAAGTATATTTTAGCATAATATATTGGCTTTGTTTGGTTGAATAGGAACTTAGAAGTTGGAGGTTCTCAAGGGAGCTTGAAAACAGGGGTTTCTCTTCTAGGTAGCAAATTTGAAAATGTTTGTTCTCTTGCTCTGTGGCACGCTATTTGGCCAAAAGATAGGCAGGTTTTAGCATGAGAACTTAGATTTGAATGTGAGAGGGAGCTAATAATACAAATTTCCCTACTTTCTATCAAGAGGTCCAGTTGCAACAGAACTTGGTTCCTCAATAAATGTGTCTTCCACTTTTCTCCTCAAAAGGCCTTATCCAAACAGGGCGAGTTGAGGTTCCTTGGGGAATTATAACTTCCCGACACATGTTCACTTCATTCAAAGTCCAAACACCACCCTTGTTTATAAGATTTGGAACTTGGGAAATTTCTCTATAGTTGAATTGAGATGCAATAGAATAAGCAGGTTTTGTTAGATTTCAAGCTTCTGCAGAGGCAGTACCAACCTTGTTTTGTATGATTAGGAACTTGGATAATTGCTGAGTTCAAGCAGAGATGGATTGTAACATGCAGGCATGTCAAGTTTATTGTTTCTGGGGCAGAACTCGACTCCGAAGGAAATGTGTCCCCAATGTCGATATGTAACTGCCAATCATCCTGACAGCTATATTGTTCTTGAATGAGTCTTCATACTCCCCTTGGTGCTAGAATGTATTCCATGGACCTTGGGTCTCACCACAATGCTGCAAAAGCTAACTTCACATTATTGGATGGTTTAGGATTGATGAAGGTTATCCATTTACATGATTGGATGGTTAACAATTTAATGGGACACAGCAGAAGATTCTCTGAATTAATTAATAAGAATGCTAACCTTTGTGAATACTCATTAAATAACATTCATAGAGAAGCTAAGTGTAAGGCTGCTGCCTTTACTGCACTATTTTTTTTAAATCTTTTCTATCCTTTCTTTCCATCCATTAAGTATTTGTTTTAATCATCATTAAATCAAAAATGGAAAACATGATGTGGCAAAACCAATCAGAATGAAATGACGGATACCAACCAAAAAATACATGCATGATACAAACAGATTATATTAACAGATTACTGATTTTTGTAAGCACATTTAGCTTTCCATTCCTCAGCTGTTATTAAGTACTCGACAAAGGTCCTCCAAACTCGAATGTTAATAAATTGAAAGTCAAACAATTCTACTGTAATGAATATGACTGTGCACCTGAACAAGCTTTACAGGCAACTATGTGGGCGTGACAATTCATCGACATTAGCATCCACAGGCTGTAGTCTGCAGCATCAGTGTTCAGCTTCATAATGTGATTAATTTTTCAGATTCTTGTGGCGAGAGAATGTCAGTTTTGCGATCTCAAGGCATTACAGACGCTTTGATGTTTTTGAAGAAGCAGAGGCTAACAAAGCTGCTGGAAAATATGATAATGCCTCCATTGATTACCAAATTGAGTTTTATAAAAGGGAAGGCCTAACACATTATTCTTTGGCTAAGCTTCCCATCACCAGTGGTGAGGCTTTTTATCCCTGTTTTGTTTTAGCCTCTTTCCTCAGTAGTTCAATTTTGTACTTATCAGTTGTGTGCATCGCAGATGTTCCTGAAGGTTGTGTGATTATAAGGGAACACATTCCCATCACGAATCTCTTCACGTGTCTCTGGTTCAATGAAGTCGACCGCTTCACTTCTAGAGATCAATTAAGCTTTTCCACTGTGAGGGACAAATTAATGTCTAAAGTCAATTGGAGCATCAACATGTTCATGGACTGTGAAAGGCGCAACTTTGTGGTTCAGGTATCCTTTTCTTTGGCCTTAACTGACAATAAATCAATTAGTGTGGAGAGCATTCAAAGAGTGTATTCATTTAAAAGCAACTTTTTCTATTTTTCAACACTGCTAACTGATTTTATTGGAAATGAAGGTTACAACAAGTCAAAGGAATACTCAAGACAAAAAACTTGACTCCCAGGAAATGAAAATTAACATAAGCTAGACAAATAAATGTAAAACTCAGAGCATCAATACTCCAAGCTCTGAGCCTTGGCTGTGGAGATGCCTTGAAGGCCCATGTAGCAACTCTGAATTTTACTTTCTGAATGAATTGCATGTAGTCCACTGCCATGTTACAGAAGGCTCTGTTGTCACATTTCTCCCTATTGACAACAAAACGGCCTGCAAAGTGTTGTTCCCCACAATTTTGAATCATTTGACACCTTGTTACTGGACCAGATGTGAAGGAGCATTGAAACATATGAAGGCATAGCCTAATGAAAATTCCAAAAAGTTGAAACATTGAGCACCAAACTTTTGTGGCATAAGAGCAGTGAAGAAACAAGCAACCATCATTTTCATTATCAGTCAGCAAAGCAAACGATTAACTAAAATTTGATTCCTATGCCAAAGTTGATCAATTTCAGTTTTTGGTCGTGGCCAGCAACCCAACAAGAGGCAATTACTCTAAGAGGGTATCCCAGATTCCATATCTGCATCAGGAAGGTGCAATTTGATCCATGACCAGCTAACCCTTTGAAGAAAGATTTGACTGAGAATACCCCATTTCTGTCAGGACTCCATATATGAGTCAGTGCTGGTGGTAGAGATGTGTACAGCTTCCTGCTCCAGTAGAACGGATGTCAATTCCTCAAATCTCATTGTCTTAAAGATTTCATCCAAGAATAGAGCATTAGGCAATATCTGCACCAGACATAGATGCATAATCAGCTACTGTACCTTCCTTAAATAGTGCCATCTAGAAAATAGAGGTATTTGTCTTTAAAGAGGTGTTTGTCTATTTCCTCAAGGAAAGCAATTCCATTGAAAAAGTTACGTTGGGACTCCGATTCATCTTTATCCAATGGGTGCTATGAAGCTCAGCCTTGTGTTCGACTATGAGAAGCTCACTATTTGTGTCAAAATCTTTGTTCAAAATAAATATTGTCTTGGTGAGTAAGGAAGACCTTCATTGTTTCCCTCAATAAAATTCCAACCCCACCGTCTCAGAACCATCTTTTGATTTCTGTGTTATCAATTAAGAAACAAATGTTGAGCAATGTATGATTGTCTATGAACCTTGCTAACATGCCATTTTCTTGTCCTATTGGGCTACCGGAAAATTCTTTCATTTCTGGTGTCATGCAGGCATATCATAGAGACATATTGAAGCATATGAATACAGTTTCTGCTGCAGTTCATCGTCCGCCAGATTCTACGAAAGACGCATTTGGGAAATCGCCAGTGAAAATTGCAAGAACTCCAATCAGGAAGTTGCCAATGAAGCATGGGAGGGAGAAGAGACGCCGCCGAAATAGAGGCACCATCAGTAGGGATACCAATTGATTTTAAATTTTGCATGGTCATTAAAACCTTACCTGTCTAAAAAATTATTCATTTGCCTGGTCAGAAGATAAAGGCTTCAGTGCAATAGAGGTTTGATTTGGATATGAAAAAGAACTTATTTTTGTCTGGAATTGTTTGTATCTTTTTTTTTTAATGTAGATAATATTTAAAAATAAACAGCATTGCAACCTCTCTCTCTCTCTCTCTACAGTCTACACTACTACTAAAGCACCACATTTTCCAAAAATTACAAGATTTAACCCTATCTTTAGCACAATAATTAAATTGCTCATTTTCATGGTTTGAGTATTCAAAATACCCTTATTTTCATGCTCATCCAACTAGTGAGACAAGATGAATGAAAAAATAAGTGTTATTTAGGTGGTGGTACACGTACTAGAAGATGGAGAAAAATTGAAAGGATGTAATTAAAATGAGAAATAGACCTTTATAAAATTGGTTAGAGGGGTCTAAAAAACAATACGGTGGATTGTAGAGTATTGAAGGTTATGATCGTTTGATATTTGATATAATGAAAAAGAACTCATAGAGTTGACCTGAGATAAGTAAAATTGGTAACTTTAATAATAATAATAAAAGTATTTTCATTTTTCAGTAAAAATATGTTTGAACAATATCTTTTTTTTGTTTGTTTTTATATGTGGAAAATCGTGGGAAACTCAGCATAAAATTTTCATAGGTGATACCCAATCTCTTTATGGCACACCAAGTGAGGCAATGGGGTAGCCAGGGGTTTAAAAATCGTTTTCGGCCGATATTTTTCTCTCTCCTACCGATATCGGCCGATATTTTGATTTCGGCCGATATTTTTCTCTCTCATGCCGATATCGGCCGATATTTTGATTTCGGCCGATATAATAAGGCCGATATTTCAGCCAATATTGTGAATATCGGCCGATATTCACCACTTCAAAATCGATACATATCGGCCGATACGATCGTATCGGCCGATATTTGCACCCCTGGGGTGGCATCTCTCACTTTTTGAGGTGAGAGATTATCGATTAAACTACACTACGTGAACAATATCTCTTCAAAAAACATGTAAGTATCATCTAAAATGGAACCTAATATTTAATCTTTTTTTTTTTAAATGGTACGTGTACGGTAGATTTAGTGTTTCAAAAATGCCATAGCATCGGCTTTGGAAACTTGTATAAAGAGGTTATGCTATATTTTAATGCTAATTACAGCTATGATGATCAAGATTCAAAAGAATAGATAAAATTAACTAATAATCAAAATAACGATCATTGATTATGCTAATTATAAAGATTATCAAGTCATTAAGTTAACTAAATCTCCACGTACCGTATGGCTTGGCTCTCATCAATATAGTTCGATCGACCAAAAGCTTATAAATAGTTTTTAGGCAGCCAAACATCACCCAAAATAAAATGACAATAGAATATCGTTCGATTATAATGTCAGTGACATTCTGCAAAATATTGTTGGGAATTGAAGATATTAGGAACTATTTTAGATGTTTACATTTGTATACTCTTTCTTTCTCATTTTAAAAATTTGAATTGTTTAAAAAAGGGTTCTCAAAAGACATATCAGATTAAATATGATAGAGAAAGAGATAATCAAAATGACATATCAAACAACTATTTTAGGACAGTTTCAAAATGCATATAAGATAACTAAATTGATACAGATGGAATATTTTTTAGTGTACATTACATCGATTATATTTCAAATACAACTTAAAACTTTGATTAAATGATATTAGATTTTCATCATTCATTTCACACTTGTATCAATATAAGAGATTACTGCCCATAGATTTACCTAATGTACATTGTGCATATTTCTATGTGCTGGTAGCCATTAGTGCTAGTCAGGGGTATAAAATTCGGCCGATACAATAGAAAAAAATTTGGCCGAGTATCGGCCGATTTATTTATTTTAAAAAATAAATATCGGTTGTTTGTCCAATTGATATCTCGGCCGATATTTCAAATATCGGCTGATATATACATATACATACATACATATATATATATATACATATACATACATACATATATAAACATACACATATATATATATAAACAACCTTTTTATTTTTTAAATGATTTTTTTCAAAAAAAAAGCCACCGAGATTTTCAAAAAAAATATTTGAGGAGAGAGAAAAATCTCTGCCGAACCGAGATCTCGGTCGATATGAAAAATCGGTCGAAATCTCGGCCATACTGATTTTTCGACCTGGGTGCTAGTGATGTATATTTTAAAAGAATTATATTTGAATATAAAATCTATCAATACTTATGACTAGATCAATTTTTATTCACTTAGACTTATTCTCATGAATGAATGCATACTATGATCTAAAGCTTTACTATGATAAAAGATAAGTCAACTTTGTGATAAAATGGAAAAAAGATCAAATATATGTAATTATTCACTAATCACTATTACAGCTTGACTCCAAGATCATCGGACTCTTAATCTTGTAGAGAGTATTATAAAATGAAATGATATCAAACTTATGTAGTTGTTCGCCACCACATCTTGACTTGAAGATAATCCTAGCCACCAATTGAAAAAATTGAAATAAAGTATGATGTTTAGTCGAGAGGTTGTTTGACGGCTGAGAACTTGACTCATGATGTGGGGTCTTACGTTCCACTAACATTCAACTTTAAATAGCCACTCTCATTGAACTCATCAAATATATATAAATTAGAAGGTTTACATATGTTCTTAAGATTTGTGGGTGAAATGTTTGGACACTTGATTAAAACGATGAAAAAAAATCTGGGGTTTACAGAGATAGCAAGATCATTGAACAAGTTTCCTTTATTCAAGGCACGGAGCACAGTTCTGTAGTTTGACATTAGTGCCATGATTAGGAACTTAATGATTCTGTAAACTGGACCTACTATTATCATCAGATTTCTTTAATATTGAATGAAAATTAAACCTCTGTAATCTAATTAAGTTTTAAAAGTGATCTGAAAAAAATCTAAATTATTGATTTTTTTTTTTTATTTACACAAATGGTGAAAATTACTGAATTAAAAAATAAAAATTGATTTTTAAATTGAATGAGCATAATTGGGCGGGCTCGAGCTTTGGGAACCAAAACCCATCGGACTTCTCCAAAAATAATTGGACTCGGGTTTTTCTTTTTTTTTGGTAAAAACCCATCTCCAAGTACAAGATCTATCACAAATTATTGAAAGTATAAGATAATGCTTTCTGTTGTGTCTAATTTCTAATTTTATCAGTTGCTGTGTCGTACGAAACCGAAAACTTTTTATTATTATTTTTAATTGATTCGATGTTATAAAGATTAAAAACATGATTTCATCGATTTAAGTAACAAAGAGAAGCTGCTAATAATAATAAAAGTCCATTAAGGTGCAGAAATAGTAAATACCATTGCAAAGCTACAGAGAAAAGCCAAACATGGCTAATCCAAACCAAACATCAACACACATATATAGAACTGAATCTAATCAGTTTATTCACCACAGTTCACACTGCTACATTTTTATTTCTTCTATGGTCATATACTCCATATTTGATGTTTAATGGCCACAGGTGCAGGTTCCACAGGTGCAGCCGGCGCCGCACTTGCACTTGCCGTCGTTCTCCGCCACAGGAACCTCCACAACATTGTCGTAGTAGCTGCAAATTTGTCAATAATCAGGGTCATTAGCATTCTTCAACAAAATTTGATTACTCGATCAATTCAACAAGTTGACTTGATTAAATAAAATAATCTTCTCAAGTTTTTAAACAATTATCACAGCACTTAAAACAAGTGAAGTTTCAAACAAAATATATACCTCTTTTCGGTCTCAACGATTTCAATGCCATAGGCATTTCCCTTCTTCCTGTAATTATCAGAAAAAAATGATTAGCTCATTAAATTAAATTAATCCACAGAAAGGAAATGAAATGAAGGAGACTAGTGACTGCATGGGCCTAAAAGTCAAGTCCAAGACTCTAGTAACAAACTACTTAGCAAATTTATAATTTCACTGTATAAAGTTTTTAAAATTCATTCAATTGAATTTTTATTTGAATGAAATTCTGAAAAAAAGTAAAAAATAATGTAACTATGTTGTATGGGAGGAGTTTTTAATCCAACTCAGGACTATGGTAAAAATCAAAGAGTTTGGTACCCACCAATTGTATTGAGTTGATCCAACGACCACATAGAAAAAAAAATATTATAGCAGTTGATATCATGTGGCATCATTGAATTTCTCTACTCTGTAACGTCTTGAATTATAAAAATTCAAAATTTTGACCACTCAAGATATTAAATAAATTCAATTAACTTGAATGAATTCTTTAACTTTAACTCAATAAAATTCGATAAAATTTGTTGATTTTTAAACTGAGTTAGTCAAATTTCTGAAATTTTTGAGTTCTCTTTTTTTAATAGTCAGTTTTTAAGGATAAATTCTACTTATATTTTATCATAATATCGGAGCAAGTTTACCACAAAGATGAGTTGGGTTCATGTCTCTGGTCTCCATGGAGGGAGAGAGTCAAGTGTCTTCGGTCTTAACACTGAAGGAGAGTGTTAGAAAAGTCCCCCATCACTAGTGGACCGACCTTTGAATTAGAGCCTTATTAACACATGTTCTTTCTCTTTAATATTCGATTTTTAACCAGTCTGTTTTTACGAATCAAACACTGTCTCAACATATCACAGCCCAAATAAAAAAAAAAAAACGTGAGAGTGATTGCAAGATATTACTTACACGCATTGGCTCTTGTCAGCACAGTCGCAGTTGCCGCAGGTCGACATGGTTGATGAAAGCAAAGAGAATACGAGGAATTCAAAGAAAGAAAGGTTTGGAGATTGAATTGAAGTTGTTGCAGAAAAGAGGAAGGATGAGTATGGTATTTATAGATGAGGAAGAAATGATATAGTGGTCCACACGTGTCTTGTGAATGGCACACGCGTCTGTGGAAGCCTTCAACTCTTTTTGAAGGAATCTCATGGATGGCGTCTGTGGTTCTATTCCCACCTCTCCTGTCAAATCCTATTCCTCTTCCTCATATTGGATGGATATCAAAATATCAAATCATACATGGAATGGAAGCCACTACTCCTATTTCCATTTCATATTTTTCCAGAAAGAAAATAGTGATTCTTTCATTCATGGTCGGCACACTGAAGAGCAAAATATGATGAGAATTATGCATTTATGCATGCTAATCGTGATCTAATAACATCATTAAGTCTTGAGTTTGATTCTTTCTAATCTTACTTGATATACGATACTTGCAGGTGACTTCGATTATCTATAAGATTAGTCTCATCTCCAATGCGAGGTGAGGATACCAATGTTATAAAATAAAAAAATCAATTCATATGACAAATTATATTTAGATTTGATTTATATTGTTTGATAAGTTCTATAACATTTGGTGCTCTATTTAATCGTGAAAATTTAATATTTTTATTGTTTGTATCAAAATATGTATTTTATTGAAATAAAAAAATATTGTTTCTATGATCGAGAAAAAAATTCTATTTTCTCATCTCTTATAAAAGTAAATTCTTTGAAAAAAGAAGAAAATAATCTATTTTAGTGTTGTTGACAAAGAACCCTCATCTCCCATAAGAAGAGAAGGCTTCATCTTTCACATTATTTTTCATAGCAAAGAAATTACAAACAACCCTGCAGAGTTGCATTTCTGAATATTTTTTATTTTTTAACACCTTTGTTACCCTTTTTTATTAGCACTAACGAAGAAAAGATGGATTAAAAGAAAAATACATATACATCAAAGGGCTTCAAGAAACATGGACCCAGGAAATAGAAAGAAGTCAATAATTATTTGTTGAGGCTAGATATTTATCGAAAGTTTGGGTTCAAATGACTGAGTGAGATGGATAGAATAATTAATAAATAAGTTTATTTTAAAAAAATATTATATAATTTTTATTATATTCTTATAAGATAAACTATGAAAATTTGACGGTTTAAAAAATAATAATCTCAAAATTCAAAACCAAAAGGTTAATATGATTAAATGACATTCAAATTTCACTTCTACGAGGAGAGAGAAAAATATAAATATTTTATTTTTTAAAATTATTAATTAAAATTTTAAGTGTTTTGCATATGTTTGGTTTGAGAAATGTAAAATTGGATAGGACACTGAATGGGTGGAATTCGAATCTGTTTGATTATTTTAATTTTTAATCTTAAGTTTAAGCCTATAATTTTTTTAACTATTGATTTTTTATAATTTATTTTATAAGAGATTTTTTTTTTTAATTGTTTTGTCTACGAAGTTCTCTGTTTTTTAATTTAATCATTTGAAATTTATAAGTAAAGGCGTCTATATTAAAACTTGAAGGGCACTCGACAAGTGGGTCAATATGATCTTCATGTGGTTGCCACTTTATGAACTATCCTAATCTCTTCCAATGAGAGGTGAGAGCCATGAACACTCTTCTAATGAATGGAGGACGTTTGTCGATGAATTGTGCACTTAGAATCAATTTTATCGGACATCATCAATCATCACATTTAAATTTATTATATTAACAAGATAAAATCATTATTTTAAGTTAAATTTACAGAGTAAAGTTTTGAATAAAAAAAAGTAAATAATTAAAGTTGGATAATAGAGAATTACATGTTGTCTTAGATGAGTGAATTGATTTTAAAGGTTGTGAGTGAGAAATGACCGCATTACATAATTATTTAAATATAGTTCTAAAATGAAAAATAAGAAAAACTTATTTGAAGTGGTTTAGAAATGTAGGAAGATAAGAAAAGATGACTCTAGTATGTATTGTTGAGAGCAAGAAAAGATGACACTGGTATGTATTGTTGATACTTGAGAGCAGGATGTAAAATTCAGTATCGGCCAATACATCATTATAGGTTGATATATTTTTCTCTCTCTTTTTTTTTTTTTTAAAAAAAATATTAATATCAGCCGAAATATCGACTGATATTTAGACCCTTAGTTGAGAGGTTACAAGTTATATTTGTAAATAGAAGGAGAGAACATAAAAGGAAAGGATAGAAAAAGATAATATAGATAATTGATTAATTAAGTGTTTATAATATGATCAAATAAAAAAATAGAATTTGGAAAATTAATTTTAAATGAATGAGATTTTAGTTTTAATGATGATGATGATAATATATAATAATATCTTTTCAAGTCGGCCACAATTGAACCTTATTAATGTTAGGAATGACTATTCAGCTCAAAAAGCTAGTCTATTAAGAAGAGTAAACCAAGTCTTTTATAAATCTCTAAATTTCTCCTTCCACAATTAATATGGGACTCCTTCGCTGCCCTAACAATTCCTCTATCGTATGAGCCTTTTCAGCAGATAGAACATTGCCGGCCATCTCATTCGACTAAGGAATCCCTTTAGTCTACCTGCATTGGCTTGAGATATAGATCAGATAATACTTATTAGGACTGAGTATTCAGCCCAAAAGACTAATTTATTAAGAAGAGTAATTTAAGTCCTTTATAAATCTTTAAATTTTTTCTTTTACCATCAAGGACACTAGTTAAGTATTCCAACAATTAACTCATAGACTCACCCCTGTAAAAATCAGAAGGAGAAAAAAATTTCGTCAAAGTTTTCTGCAGAATCCAAACTCTGTAGTCTGTACTCTGCAGATTATTTTGGAATATAGTTGTCAGAGGAAAGAATTCCATGTAGATTAACTTTGGACTGGAATACAACTATCTCGAGAAAAAGGCATGTACATGATAAAGCCAGAGTGAGGATTAAGATTCTATTTCATTGGTGGCCAAGACTCCCTGTCTCTCTTTCTTTCTCATTTTGCTTTTTTGATGGATAGTTTATGTTTTTTTTTCTTGTTCTTTGTTATCTGTATGATGATTTTGATGGATGTGGCTGAGGAACAAGCAAACTTCTATCGGAATTGGAAGAATCCAACCTTCACTTTCATATCTTAGGGCCAGAATAGTGACAGCCTTATGTTGCTGCTGCCTGAGACTCTCTTTCTGTAACCGGCCTCTTTGTTGCCGTCTTCAAGTTATTAGAACTTTTCTTATTGTTTTCAATAAAATTTAAAATTTGGGGTTAAGATTTATTTAGGATTTTCTATTATTATTGATTAATAATATTGTGTTTACTAAATTAGAGATTTCATCTTTTATTTACTTTTCTTATTTATATTCTCCTTTCTCTATAAATAAAATCTTAGAGTCTCTCTTGATTAAAGAAGACACATTATTATTTCATATTTTGTCTTGTGTCAAAATCCTATTTGAGTTAAATAAATAATATTTTTATTATTAAGTTTTATTTTAAAATAAAGAATATTTTCATAGGTCCCCATTCAAGCTTATGTCTTTTCGCTTAAAAGAGGTTGTGACTCTTTCGCATGCACTGGCTTAAAGACAATGGTGTAAAAGCGAAGAATATATTAAAGATAATGTAATCTGTAAGTCAATTATTTTATTGTAGTCTACTTCAATTTAACTCTTAGAATTCATGTCCCCTCATGATTGATACTCAATAATGGCCCAAACATCACCCATAGTCTCAAAATCTAACATGAAAACATATTTATGGATATCTTCTAGAGCATGTTGATATCTTCTCAAGGCTATATCAACTCTTTATCTACGCATGTCAGATTATTTTACAGAGAATGACTCTTTCGAGTGAACTCAAAATTGAACTTAGAACTCTCATTTCTTGAAGTGAATTCCTCTATCATTATTTCTGAATTTATCTTGCTTATAATCTAATTGCCTTTACTTCTTTCATGCAGAAATGATTCGATGAGGTGAAATTAAATTAAATAATAGAGCCAGTCATCGACTCAAATTTGGCCCAAGAGAGGCCCAATACCGTTGTAAACTAATAGGCTTAAACATGTAACTTGAGTGATAGGCAGGGCTTGGGTGCTTTGTTGAGCCTGTTCATTAAATGGGTAAGCTTGGGCATTTAACTAAAGACTCTTGAGCTTTTTAACCTGTTTTGCCAACTATAAATATGTTAAACTTATCGTTATCATGTTAGGCATTATAATATAATGTAATCCTTTCCAACTTGGACATTAAAATGAGTTTGAAACTCATCTTGTCAACTTGTGTTAATCTACAAGTTGGCTCCAATTGGTGGGCTCTTGCCCTTTCCATGTCCAAATGAACGGGCTTGGGCTTCAGGCTAAAAAATCCCATTGATCTATTAGGGTGTGCTTTGTCTTTGAGAAATAATCGGGCTCGGACTTGGCAAAAGGAAGCTTGATCCAGACCAACTCTATTAAATAACTTGCAGTGGAGAAAAGCTTTCACGTGTCTACACAAAAGGATCACTCTCAAATCTCAATACAAAAGGGTCACTCTCCATAGTCTTATTAGGAGTATATCATTAAGAAGGTTTGTACATGTCTCAAAGATTAGTCGGGTGTTTTAACAGATCTGAAATATATTAAATTATTTTAACTCTTAATTTTTAAGATTAAAAGAAACCATCATGACTAATTTAAGAGTGAGAATACATCAATGAACATTATAAAATTAAAATATAAATTTTAAGTAAAAAATAATATTATTAATAATATGAATTTATACGTAAAGTGGGTGAAACATTGCTTTGTGGATCCCAGCATTTTGCAGTTTTCTTTATGTATGTGTGGGTAGTATTCATTATTCACAGCAGGGTATAAATCTCGGCCGATAAGTATCGTATCTAGAGAAAAAAAAATTCGGGCGAGATCGGTTGTGGGCCCGGCCAATATCTCAGCTGATATTTATTTATTTTGATTAAAAAAACAGCTTTTTTATTTTCTTAAATGATTTTTTCAAAACAAAAAAAGCCACCGAGATTTAAAAAAAAAAATAAATTTGAAGAGAGAAAGATCTCGCCTGAGATCTCGGCCGCAAACATTGTCACAGCGAGAAAATGACAAAGGCCCATATGTCAAAATTTTCCAAAACTTGTGTCCATTTGTTCCTTGGAGGGTTCCATATTTTGCAAACATCGTTTTCATGCCAAAGTTGATGATTCATTGAGACGAAGAGGCAATATAACATGGGAAAATTCATCAATTATTGTTGTGATGCCATCCTCACCGTTGAAAACCTTATTTAACTTATTTCAAACAGTAAAAATATTTTATGTGATGTCGAGAAATGGTTCCCCATTTTAACTTGAGTTTGGATCTAGTCATTTCTAAATCTGATGGGGTATAAAGTGGGCTTGGCCATAGCTGTCATGCTGATGGGATATAAACTGTGTTTGAGGGGTAAAAAATTCAGCTGACACAATGCGTATCGGCTGAGATGTATCGAATTTTCGAATGCCAATATATTTTGGCCGATACGTATAGTATCGGTCAGAGAGAGAAAAGTTCGGCCGAATATCGGTTGATTTTTATTTTTTATTAAAAAAAAAAAATGGCGTGAGCCCAGTCGATTCTCGGCCGATATTCGTCTGATACAGGCGAATATCGGCTTAGATATCGGCCAATATTTATATTTTAATTTTTTTTTAAAAACAATCTGTTTATTTTTTTAATTGATTTTTTTCAAAAAAAAAAAAAAAAAACCACCGACAACAAGTGAACAAGTACAAGAGATCAAGAGAAATCTACTGTTTGAATATTTTTAAATCTTATTTTTAACAATTTTTAAAGAAGGAAGAGATTAATTGTCTCTAGAGAGAAAGGATTAAAGGAGATCTTCTACTTGTGGGGAGTCTCATCTTAGCTCAAGATCTGCTTGTCTTTTAA
Source organism: Chimonanthus praecox (assembly GCA_022113865.1). Lineage (NCBI taxonomy): Eukaryota > Viridiplantae > Streptophyta > Magnoliopsida > Laurales > Calycanthaceae > Chimonanthus > Chimonanthus praecox. Next base: position 1,089,060 of record CM039087.1, on the reverse strand, counting down.
TATTTATTTTTTCTTAATCTGCTACTTGCTAGATGCTTAGAATAAAATCTTCCTTGAGATTGAAAATTTTAACAAGAGGTGCAACTTGTGTTAGGTCTAACTTGAAGGCACATGAAACAACCTAAAAACAGAATTTGAGTTCATGTTGACCCAAGCTCGGTCCATACTCATTTTTGGACTAAAAGTATCAAAGCCCAAATTTGAACCATGTTGGGCTGGGCCTAGCTCAAAACAGTCTGAGTTTGGACTAAAGCCGGAAGTTGAGATTCTTTTTTAAAAAAGTTAATTTTTATAAACATTGTGAAAAGTATAATTTTATATAGTAATATAATATATATTTATACATAATACAAAACAAACCTAATTTGAGACTAAAAAGCCTGAGCCCAGATACTGCTTTCAAGTTCGGAATCGGCTTGGGCTTTACATTACAAATCGGTTTGGGCATTAGGTTTTAAGAATTCAGATCAAGTCTCGAGTTGAGCCCTTCAATTACATAGGCTCAAGTTGGTCCAAAACCCAGCCTATCAATTTAGATTTTAGAGTAATGAAAATATACACTAAGAGTCCACAAAGAGGCCTTGGATTACTTGATACAAGAGGTTTGAGAGTGATTTTGTGTATCCATGAAATTAGCATCACCTCTAATACGGAGTGAGTGAGGATGCCGGTATTATCTTGGAAAAGTCCGAAAAGAGCCTATTATGGTCAGCAATCTCCATCAGAACTACACAATTTACAATGACAATAATAATATTAGTAGTTTATGATAATTGGAAATCTTCTTCTCTCTATTTGTTTATGTTTTTTCCTTCGATTACAGATGGGTCTCTAATTCCTGGACAATTGCCGGCTCGAACTGACAACGAAATCAAGAAGCTATTGGAACACAACTTTGCACAAGAGATTCATCTAAACAAAAATCTGTAACCAAAGCTAGGGACAAGAAGCCTTCAATTGTTCACCACGAGTGACTGAGGTGATGCCGCTGCCGACGGCGGTAAACATTGACGGAATTTGGGATTTTGTCCATCAAGAAAAAGACATAGGAACCCAAGAACATTCCATGGAGTCTCATACAAATGGGTTTCAACTTTCCACCCTCCACGATGAACTTCAGTGTCTCTGGACACTGAATTTCTGCAAGTTGATCAAAATGGAGTTCAAGTAAACAATGATATGGTAAGTGAAGACTATGACATGTTTCTTCAGCCCTTTGATTTCCAACCATTGGAGCTATTTCCCAATACACAAGAGGAATGGTAGTGAATAGCTTGGTGTGTAATTTATTTTTCAAACTTACTTTTGAATTATGTTATAAATTTATAATCTTTAATTGAACCATTTTATATGTCTGTGATGAATTCTCATCGTTGAACTGATTATCACATCTAAAAGTATTTGTTTAATCTTTTTATCTTAAAAAGTGAAGGCTAGGATGATTCGATGAGTCCCATTTGAACATGTTCATAGCTCTCATGATAATCTATTTATCCATTCAATTTTTTTGTTCATAGAGTACGATCCACTCTCTAACGTCACTAGCGAGAGCACGCGAGCATTTTATGTCCAACACACTTTACACAAGTGCAATTTGTATGACAATAGAAGCTCCTACTTTTTGCAGAATTGGGGTGTTCATTCATTTAAACCCGACTTAAATCAATGAGCTTGGAAAAAGATTTTTGTCTGAATGATCGGGCTTAGGCTTTTATTTAAAACCCGTTCAGGCCTGTTTATTTTTTTCAACATATTTTTATTTTTTTTATAAATTGAAAAATATAACCATATATATTAAAAAAGATTAAAAAAAAATATTTTAGAATTTCATCTCAAACGCCTATTTCTAACCACTTGATCTTAACGATCAAAATCACCAGGCGTTATCTTTTCCAGGACGTTTACCAATTTTGACTATCATGTAGCTAGAAATTGAATTTTGGACTAATGATGTTAAATATTTAAGTATACTTTTAATATGTACATTATAATTTAAATTTAAATAATAAATTTTTTATTTTAAAAAAAGTTGTACCAGATACAAAATATATGGGCTTAAATCGGATGGGCTCAAGCTTTTGTAAAAATAATCAGGCTCGGGCTTTTTAGTGAAACCCAGCCTTAAATCAGCCCGTGAACACGTCTACTTATTAAGCCGAGCATATTCATGAGCTAAACCTAGCCCAATTCTATCACAATTGAATGGGCTTGAACATATATAGTAATCCCTGTATGCTGGACTTGGGCTAATTTTTAGCTCGTTTAGCTATAAACAGGTAGACTCGGGCTCATGGAATAGAACTACGAAGCTTATCAGGCTTATTCAGTCTATTTAGCCATATATGTACTAGTATACATAGTTACGAATAAATACATATATAGTTACTTGTATTATACAAATACTGGGTAACTTATACTCTTTTTGGGTGTGCTTAACCCTCATTTTGTCTAATTAATAGAGTTTAAAAATTAAAAAAATTGGCTCTAAAAAAGGGATCAAACGCGGGCTTTATCCTTGAAAAGCCCCACAATTTGTAGGTGGCCTCATGCTTTTATATTTTTAAATGGACCAAGTTAAGATAGAGGAGAGACAACCCAAGCCCAACCAATGACTAGGCCTATGGTTGACTAATGGTGTTCAATGATCTTTAAGCTTTCTCAGATTCATGTGATTGAAGTTATTGGAAGATAAAAGAGATTTTTTGTGGGTCGCCTATTTAAATAAAGAGAAGTGATTAAGTCGAACATATTTGACTATAATAAAATTATGTCCTACATATTCACCATTTATTCTTAAATTTTGAAAATATTGAACATTTTCTATTGAGCGAGGGATACGTAGAATTTGGCTTTATCAAATTTAAAGTACTTATACACTTAATCATTTCTCTTCAAATAAATAATTTTCTTATAAATCTATTACTATTGTATTTGATGAGATTTACACCTAAATATGTATAGTAATATATGTCATCTCTTTTCAAAAATTGTGTGTGAGGTCATTCAAATAAGTTGGGTGGGTTTGGTTCATGGTTATATACTTATATTATTCAATTCCAATAAAAATCAACTTCACAACCAAACAAAGTTTTGTACTAAACAAAGACTTCTTAAAAAAAATAAAGATATGAAGAGTCAAGTTGGAATAATAAAGACAAATTAAGTCATCATGAGAAAAATAAAGAAAAGAAAAAAAGCATTAAGTGTGGGCATCCGTCTGTGTTGAATGATTCAAACTTCAAAGTAAGATTATAATGAAATTGATTATTTTAAATTTCATTCCTTTTCACTCATTTTCATAGATGGGTACTAGCAGGGTTGACTATGGCAGATGAAATAATGTTTTGATGTTGATGTTGATGCTGTTTTAGATAATAACAATTTGGATTCTAATTTGGTTTGATAAATTTTCAGTTTATGGCTTTATGTAGAGCCAAATCAGCATAGAATCATGAGCATTGTAGGTCAAATAAAGCATCTAAGTTATGGATTAAAATTTTGAAAAAATTCACCAGATTTTCTTAAAAAAAAAATATAATAGAGTTCAAGTTTTGAGTTTCTGTGTATGATGTCAATTTTATTGACACGACCCAATAATATGGGGAAACTAACTCAATCTATTTAAAGTATGGGTTGTTCTCAGCTGAAAAAATTGATCTATTTTTAATTTGAATTAAATTAGAATCATGTTTTGTATAATTAGATCCATCTGAACATCTAGGGCCGCAACTCGGGTCGGACGGGTTAGATTTCTTAAACCCAACTTGTCCCGAGTTGATGTGTATGGAACCCGACTCGATCCGATCCGAATTCTCAGCCCAAATGTCATAACCCGACCCGACTTGAATTCGAACATGAATCAACCCGAATTCTGTCCAACCTCGCATTCTGAACCTATTTTAGCCGGGTCGGATCGGGTTAACTTGTAAAATCCTCAACGCGACCCGACCCGACCCAAATTTCATGAGGGTTTTTATCTTGTCAACTCGACCCGACCCGCTGACTTAAAATTCTCGACCCAACCTGCATCATTTCTCGGGTCAGGTCATACGAGTCGGACCAAAATCCGACCCGAGTTCCAGCCCTGCAGAACATATATAAAAGCTTTGTCTTAAGGAGTTTGCACCAAGTCTATTGCGAATTGTAGGATTTGTGTCTGTTCTAAAATTCAAAATTTCTAAAAACATATATAATTTATTTAAAAAAATTACCTAATTCTTCATAATTTTAAATAGCTCTTAAATATAATAAAAGTTCTAAAAGTAAATGAAGATATTTTCATTCTTTTCGTTTATTAAATAATGGTGACCTGAAGTTGCCTGTTGTGAAAAGTTGTTTTGAGATTTTTAATAAAAGTTAAGAGATCTTTTCGAACTGTAGAAATTAAAAACTCAAAAAACTTCTTTAAAATTAAATAAAGATATAAAAAAAACTTCTTGATATTGTATTCAATATTATAAAAATTAAAAGTTATAATATTATAATTGCAATATGATTTTAATTTTTTTATAGTTTTTGACAATTTTTTTAATATATCATTGTATTATATTATCGTAATATTATGTTAACATCATGATTCAAAATGATTTAAAGGGAACTGAATTAATAATTAAATTTAATTAAACCAAATTATGATAAATAATGATCTATTTGATTGTTTATTTTTTAAAACATTTCTTATTTTGACTTTTAAGTTAAATATATTGTATGTAACGACACATAATATGACAAGTGATGCTCATGCGAGGTCTGTAAAGCTGACTTGTTCTTTGACAACTTCAGAGCTTCACGTTACTTCAGAGTGACATCTATTGTGACACATCATGTGAATTTTAGATATTACAAGTGCAAAACCCAAAATAAAATCACATGAGGACATGAGGTGGGGGCTGTATTTTTTTTTTTTTTTAAATGAAAGGTATTTAAATTTATTTTAATTGAAATGAGTCAGAATTTTTTGAAGTTTTAGTTTCTTATTCTTATTTTAAACAATTAGGCCCGGTAGGGTTCACCAATGCCATTTAAATAAATTAATGGAAATAATTTAGGATGTCTATCTTCACACGGTAAAATTTGTTAAAAAACATGGAATAGAATTTTCATTTTACCTTACCGTTGTACGGATAACACACTACCCGTATATGATGTGTTATTGATACACTGTTGCTAGATGAGCGGTACACCGGTATGGATAAAATGGAAATTTCACTCCATCCCGAGACTCCTAACATATTTTTATTCGTGCTAAGATAGCTGGCCAAGAATTTTACTTCTTTTCAAGTGTGAGAAAGTTTTGATAAAACTCTAAATATAGGTAAAATCAATAATATTAATTTATATAAAATATTTTAAACTAAATTTATAAGGACGTTACTTATATTTTTATACAGTAAAATGATCAGATATATGCACTGATTTAAATTAAAAAAATATCTCTATCAATAATAAATACACCCGGCAATTTGATAGTGTTGTACGATCATTGCTCTCTTTTATACATACATGAATTAAATTCAGATTTAATTATCCAAACAGTATGACCCGTTTAGATCGATCCAACCCAAATTCTAGCCGTTGACGTGCCTTTGATGAAGTGGAGTACGACACTCCAGCGCTCAAAATCATGAACTGTTCCAGTAAATGAATGGAAGAGCATGAGTGGAAGACGAAGACTAAGCCTTCTGGGAATTTCCACAGACCATTTTCATGGCTTTTTCCAATTCAAATCCTCCGAGTTGCACTGAGTCAATCCCCCTCTAGAGATTGACAAAAAGAGGAAGAAAGGGAAGGAAGAGGATGGTGTCCGACGAGAGGCGGACGAAGATTGAATTGGCTGCAGAGAGGGCGGTATCGGTAATTGGCTACGGCTATGATCTGACGAATGACATAAGGCTTTCCTATTGTAAATCTGGGCCGTCGGAGTTGCGGCTGATAGAGGTGGGCGAAACTCTGAGGCGGCAGCTGGTATTGCCCGGGGGAGTTACAGTCCCAAACGTTCCCAAATCAATCAAATGCGATAAAGGCGAAAGGACTCGTTTCCACTCCGACGTTCTCTCCTTTCATCATGTACTTCACCTCTTCTTCTTTCTTTCATCTTTATTTTTATTTTAGTTTATTGAATAAGTGAAAATTTTCTTGCATTTATCTAGGAATAGAAATAAATGAGCATTCAAGTGGGACTTTACATATGAATATCTCTGTTTGATCGTTTGCTCTGTACCCTGTGGTGGGTGCTCTGTTTTGTCTGCTGAGCTGTTCTTGTGGGCTCAGCTCGTTTTGGCCTTCCTTTCTCAGGCCTGTTCCTCTGATTTTTGCCTGGCCCCGGCTGTGTGTTTCTTGCAATCTTTTGGGCTTTCCCCCCTTTAAATGAATAACTAACCTATCATTCAAAAACAAAATTACTGGTATTTGATAGTTGAGCACTAATGATAGTTTCGTCCTATAAAAAAACCATGTCATCTTAAAATAAAAGAAATCACACAGAAACACAATTTTCTACCTCATGCATCTCTCAATACATATGAATTTCATAACTTTAGAAATAATCCCTCAAAGATAAAACATATGGATGGAATCCAATATAAAATTACAAAAATACTTTTTATGTCCTAAAAATTTAGAATAAAGTCTCTAGTATGGCCCAAATCACCACAAAATATAAGATATCTTCACTGCTTACTCATCAAAAAGGAATTAATTACATTTATTAGTGATTCTCTTAAATTTTTGTGAATTCTGTTTCAGCCCTATAAATTTTGTCAGTTGAGTATTGCTTTCATGGATGTCAATTGTTGCTATGAATAATTTCCTTAATATCAATCAGTAATAGTTATTAATAATTGATATTTATGATTATTGTTACTCAACTTTGGTTGCTTCTGCAGATGGCAGAGCAGTTCAATCAGGAACTAGGTTTGTCTGGAAAAATTCCATCTGGTCTATTCAATTCCATGTTTGTCTTCTCAGGGTGTTGGCAGAAGGATATATCTGCAACCAAAAGCCTAGCTTTTGATGGTTGGTCCATTTCACTCTACAATATCGAGCTAGAAAGATCTCAAATTGTATTGCATGATCATGTCAAGAAAGAAGTTCCATCCTCATGGGATCCTCCTGCCTTGGCTGGGTAAGGTTTTACTGAAAATAGATTTTCTGATCACCTTCTGATTATACTATTTAACTGTGATATGGTTTATGATAGCTTCAAATGGAAAGGCAGATGTCGAAAAACTAACCTCAACTAGATAGGGTAATGGAAATTGATGATGATAATGATAATGATGACAGGCCAATCACCCGCATTTAACCATTTCTAAATCAAATGACTTCGATCATCGAAGATTTTCGGAGTGTCTTGTGTCCACAATTGGATCCATCATATGAATGGTGTAGCAAAAGTTCAACCTGTGTGGTACTAGTTGTATTTCAAGCACACTCTCCATCATTCTATTGTTGGGTTGGATTTTCATTTCATTGTTATTTGCAGAAGCCCATTCAAATGTGAAAATATATAGTTTTATACAAGAGACAAAGACACCATGATACAACGAAACACAAGCAAACGATAGAACAACATTGATGTGCCTACTTCACACTGAGATATGAGCAATTTCACTCTTCACTGGTCACTGGTTCCAAAATTGAATACAATGTGTTGTAAGATCTGTGGAATTTTCAATCAAATAAATTTCTGGGGTGGTTCTGTTTTTTTCTGGTTCCACAATTCGAGCAATCTTTATCAAGCTTTTGTGATTCTTGGTATTTATCAACTTTCAAACTAATGATATTCTGCTTCATTGTTTTAGGTTTATTGAAAAATATGGTACTCATGTTATAGTTGGTGTAAAGATGGGAGGAAAAGATGTAGTTCATATCAAGCAGCAACAAAACTCACAACTTCAGCCAACTGAAGTTCAGAAAATGTTAAAAAAGTTAGCTGATGAGAGATTCTCTGAAGATGTCAATGGAAGTTTCATCATCCATTCAAATGAAAAAGAGAGAAAGCTGAAGGTAATTTAAATTAAAGAAGAAAACAGCACAATAAGAAGGGCATGTTTGATATTGATTGATTTTACAGAAAATTTAATTCAATGTTCTTTCCATATGGTGTTTTTTGTTGTATTGTTTAGGTTTTGTGATTTTGTAAAATGGGTTTTTTTCTGATTTGCATATTGATTTCTCTCAGTATTTATTTCTTCATGGAAAGAATCAATACATCAAACAATTGAACCTGTAATCTCCCCTGTCTTGCATTGTCTACGGATCCTCTTGGTTGTTGCTTCCTGCCTCTTCAATGCTTTTCAATTTGTTTTATTTTCTAGATTATCACGAGGTAGTCCCACTCTACATTAAAGGTGAGACTAATCTACACGGCTGCACGAAACTACGCATAAGCCTCATGTATCATGTTTTCCTGAGAAGAGTAGAACCCAAGAACTTTGGTCTAATCCCAAGAGCTCAGATCAACTGAGCTACTCATGCGGGTCAAGTTGTTTCCATTTTTATTAACAAAATTATTTCTTATGATTACATAAGAGAAAACATTAGTTTCTCCTGATTGTGCTATGAATGTTTGTATGAATCCTTATTATCTTTGCATTGTTTGTGTTAAGTGCAGTTTAAAAACTCAAAAAAACCTTGGCTAGTCATTCCAACTTGACTCAACTCGATAGAATTTAGAAATCAATACCATGGGAAGTTATGATTCTTGTGGGGATCAATCACTTGTTCAAACTATCATACAGCATAGAAAATTCTATGCAAACATTTTTTCTATTTTTTCTTTTTCTCCAAAATTATTTGTTTGTTTTGATATTTTTTGGTGTTCGAAATAATCTTTGGCCACACCCTTCCAGGACAAAGAGTTGGGCACTTGGGAACATTATCTAGCATTAGCAAACTCTGTCAGACCCGTCGTAACTCTCTCAAAGAAGGATGTAAGCTTCAATTTTGTTTTCTTAACCGGTTGGTGAGATTCAGAATAGGCAAACACACAATAATATTTTTAATCCTTTCTATCAGGATCTGGTAATCATCCGAGTCAGACGAGGTGGTGTTGATAATGGCCAAAGTCACAGCCAATGGTTGTCAACAATTTCAGAGGCTCCTGATGTGATATCAATGTCATTTGTTCCGATAATTTCTCTCTTAAATGGGGTTCTAGGCAGTGGATTCCTAAGCCATGCTATGAATCTGTACCTCAGATGTAAGTTTCATCACATGAATCATAAATGTAACTCGTACTTGCAAATTTGATTTTTTTTTTATTTGAGTGGGATCACGCTTGGATTGCTTGTCATATAAGTTATTCCCAACTATATCCTGCCTTGTCACATTCTGCATCTGCATTCATGCGAATCTCAACCACATCCACTTTTTCATGATTCTTATTTTTTCTGATAATTCAGATAAGCCACCAATAGAGGAGCTTCATCAATTTTTAGAGTTCCAATTGCCCAGGCAATGGGCCCCGGTCTTCGGCGAACTCCCTATCGGTCCTCAGCGTAAGAAGCTAAGCTCACCTTCACTCCAGTTTTCCCTCATGGGCCCGAAGCTCTTTGTTAACACAACCCAAGTAAGTCTCTTTCACTTAAGATGTACAGAGCATTTCTTTCATGTTCTACCATCTACAACTGCTCGTGTCTGTTAATTCATTTTGAGATGGTCTACATGTTTTTTAAATTATTTATTGGGAATTTATAAACTGTCTGCTGAAAGCATGTCTTAAAGTATTTTCCCAAGTATGTTGGCGAGGAGTAAGTTATTTGAGCATGCAAAAATATTATAGAAGAAGGATTTGAAGCAGTGACAGATGCTAAGAAGAATAAGAATGTACATGAATCAAGCTGCCACGAACATGAGGGTCATACGAGGCAGGAAGAAAAAGAAAAAAACGAACATATGAAGAGAGCGAGAATGAGCACTTTTGTAACTCTTACTGAAAATAGTGAAATTGATCCCATGTCATTGCTAAATCATGTGAATCTTGTGTTTCCAACAAGTTGTTGATGTAGGACCAGAACCATTGTGATTTCATATATTGTCCCATTTCTGGATTTTGAGTTCCTTTTCGGTTCCTAATCAATCAGGTTGATGCTGGAAATCGGCCAGTGACTGGAATGCGTCTATATTTGGGAGGCAAGAAGAGTGACCACCTAGCAATCCATCTTCAACACCTCTCATCCCTGCCTAAGATACTCCAACTCTCCGACGACTGTAGCTGTGAGGTTGATGATGGATCACTGCAAGATCGTGGGTACTACGAGCCCGTCAAGTGGAGCCTATTCTCCCATGTCTGCACAGCCCCAGTTCAGTACAGTGGTGCATGCATTGATGAACCGGCTTCTGTAGTGACCAAGGCCTGGTTCGATGTCAAGGATGTTGGCATTAAAAAGGTGTTGTTTCTAAGGCTTGGTTTCTCTAATGTGGCCTCAGCGAGGATTCGTCGGTCTGAGTGGGATGGTCCCACAAACCCATCTCGGAAATCGGGTGTGATCTCTACATTGATCAGTACCCATTTTAGCACGGGCCTAATTCTGGATGGAAGGGAAGATAAGGGAGAGCAGCTGAATTCAGCTATCTTCCCCGGTGGTCCACCAGCCCCATCGAGGTTGCCGAGGATGTCAAGGTTTGTGGACACAAAGGAAATGGCCCGTGGGCCAGAGGTTCCACCGGGATATTGGGTTGTGACTGGGGCAAAGTTGTGTGCCGATGGTGGCAAGATCTCATTGAAGGTCAAGTATTCATTGCTGGCCATATTTCCTGGAGATGATTCTATATGAGGATCATGGCATCAGTGTCAGAAAATTCAAGTTTTTGATACGATGTGCAATTTTCACAAGTTAATCCGCAGTAGAAAAGGTGGCAGAATTCCTTTAAATTTTCTGTTTGTTGCACGGATTTAAAAAAGGGTTCAGAAATATGTATTGCCTCTAACGATGAGGGTTGGTTTGGCAGTTGAAAACCAGCCAGACATACGAAAAGTCTTGGATTTAAGTCACTTTTAAAACAAAAGTAACACTCTCTATAGTGTTATCCGATTTGTGTAGATAGTACTCTAAAAGGCCCCGAATACCTTAGACTTAAAAAAAGAAAAATGTATTGCATCTATTTAAAAAAAAAAAAACACAGAAAAATATGACAAAAAATTGAAAAAAAATAAAAACATAAGGTTAGCATCTTTTTGTTAAAAAGAATGGTAATTTTTATGAAGTGTTAGACCTTGAAAGTCAAAAAATTAATCTACTCACCCTACTTAGTATGTGGATATCTCTCACTCTTACCATGATTCTAGTTGATTATAACCTGTTCCACTTGTTTAGATAGGAAAAATTCTTAGAAAGAATTTGAATGTTGGTAAATATTCAGTCGTGCAATTGTAGACATTATAGGTTCTAATTGCACCATTAACCTTAAAAATAAATGCAAATTTTATTGAACCTCTCTATGTTCCACTCGGATGTTGGGCCCTTGATGAAATCTTCTGCCTTCATTGTTCAGCTACTTGTTAGATGGTTGAACTCCTTTCACTAATCCATTTATTAGCTAAATTTTTGCTTATCTCCCCTTTTGGGCCTGGATCAGTTGTTCCTTCCAGCTATGGTCTCTCTTTGGGCTGGGGTATATGGCTTCTCCAATTGAAATTAGGCCCAGATTTGAGCCCATTTCAGCTGAAATATCAAATTCTTGACAGATATGCCTAGGCATGAGAGGAATGATTAGATGATTTGGCCTAAATTCCATTGTATTGAGATACAATGTGAAGGATTGGAGTCTCTTAATTAACTATATATTATGACATATCTTAATCTAATGGTAAATAGTTCTCAGTTGATATTGAAATCCATTAACAATCATAAGAATATATTGTGATCTATTCTCTGGCCTTCTCTTCTCTGTCTCTTTCTCTCTCTCATGTAAAAAGAAGCAGTAGACCACATCATATAATTTTTGTGGTAATCGCACATATTCTCTTTATCATCTAATTATATGTTTGAAGGCAAATTATAGAAATCATAGCACAGACTTCATTTTATTTATTGTCTTTTCCTCATTTATATGTTCTCCACTATCTCAGTTTCTGCCTTGCACGATTCTCTCTCTCACACAAACTCTTGTCTTTTTACATTTTTCTTTTCGTGGTTTGCACGAAACAACTAAAAATTATTGAGGATTCCTTTTGAATTATTAAAGAATAAAATCAAAATAAATAATTTCTTATGAAGCAATCAGAATTCAGAAGAAGAGTGCAAGTGTTCTATATTTTTTTAATCTAAATTCAAAAAGAAAAAGAGAAACTCTTCCAAAGGGTTGGCTCACTTGAGGGGCGTATTTAAATACTGAATTGTCCTGATCTATGAAGACTTTATTGGGCTAAAGTCCAAACCTATCCCCATTGAATTAGTAGAAAGATAGGGGCGAAACTTGGGCCGGGTTTTAACTCAACCTATATGATATGATCTGATCTGAAAAATCAGTGGGCTAGATTATGTACATGTAAATTTAGAGTGGAATCGGGTTGGGAAAAAACCGGCATGGAATTTGGGTCGGACTGGACTTAGAAATCTAAAATCAATCCGACTTGACCCAATCCAACTTGAGTTTCAAGAAATATTAAAAACTTCTTATTGATTTTTCTTCTACAAATTTGGCCTAGAAACGGGTTAGGCTGTTGTTGAGGTCACCTGTTGAGACCTATTTGTAGGAATAGATAGAGTCAGTAGGTTTTATTTTAATTATATTATATAATATTTATAAATATACATTTAACTAGTTAAATAGGCCAAAAAGTTCGATCAACATCAAAGGTTTTTGTAAGAACTTAGAATCTAAATGTTTATCAATAAACAAGTTTAAAAAAATAACCCTAGACCAACCCATTGGCCAAGTGTATATATTTAAGACCAATAGTGACAAGTGACGAGACCTCACTATTATCCAATCTTTATAGAGGTAGCAATATGTAGACCACAAGCAAACAATTGCTTCTTAAGCATCTGAAAACTGGGCTCCATTTCATGAAATTATTGATCTAATAATTGGACTATTGCTGTCACACTTCCATTGATACAAAAGTATCTACATTATAGAAGAAAATAAAATCAGTCTAAATCATGGCTTAAAAGCATAAAGTTGAGAACTGGAAAGTCGTAAAAAAAATTGTTCAAAATTTAATTAAATCAAATTCACTTCCCTGATTTAATAGATTTATTTTTGAATTTCTTAATAAAAATCTAGATAGATCATGATACAAGATTTTTTTGGCAACTGGGTAGCCTAGTTGAGACATATTGGATTATGGTGGTAAAAATTTAAAATTCGGACTCAATTTGAAATTTAATAGAGTAATTTGAATAATTTACTTTTAACTTGACTCAGAAAAATTCAGTATAATTAATAGATTCACTTGACTCAAATTTTATCGACCTAATTCAACTTAGATTGAATTGCTCGAGTTTTTTTTAAATTTCTAAAATATAGGTTAACCATCCCAGTCTAATTAATGATTTATCCAACATAATTCTTCGATTAAACATGGCTTAAAATAAGAACTGAACTGATTTTAATTTATTTAAAGGGACAAGGGAGAAGAAAATAATATTTATTTTTGTGAGAGATCATGAGTCATTGGTCAGTAAAGGGTACGGCCCTAAATAGATATTATCATTAAATTTTATCATAATAATTATAATGCAATAATTGAAATTATTAATGGATTTTTTTTTCTAAAGGGAAAATAGTTCTGAACTATAAAAAATAAAAATGATACAAATTTTCATAAAAACAAAGACACTTTTCCACCGAAAACCTCCTAACACGTGTGGGATCTTTCTCTGCTTTGTTGTAAAATGCTTTTATAATAATTAACTAATTAATTAATAATTGACAGAAAGACATAGTCTGGCAAAAATAAAAATCAAATAATGGAATAGCAGCAATAGTTAAATAAATAGTCAACATTGACCCATCGAAAGTTCCAACCAAGAGCAAATGTCAATTGAACAAATCGTAATTAGACACTAAACAATGACAAGGAAAGAACTTTAATTACTTGCAAATGACGGTAATTTTTTTATTAATTAATCCACTTCAAAATTTCGATATTCAAACGGCTCATTATTCGCCAGCTGGCATTTGAAGGAAGTCAACACCGCATCGCACCGATAGATCTACTCGGCTACAATATTTTCCATCCAATTGTTTATATATATTATTTATTTATTTATTTAGGTTTGAGTTTAGATTTATATTTTACTCAAATTCAACCTAATTATATCATCAACAGGAACATTATCACTGTCTAACTCTTGTTGTAAAATGATAAAGATTTATTAATTACTGAGAAAAACGTACTTCTCGCAAGTGACATTTGTCAAAAGATTGATGATAAATTATTCTTTCTGCACTTCACATTTTATTAAAATCCTTCAAACTCACTGAATTAAATCATAAAATTTTATTTCCTATTTCTTAAAATTTTTGCACAAATTCCCTTTATTTTTAGACAAAATTTTGATAAGGTTGGACCAAATCTAATATAAAAAATATTTTTTCTATTTTTAGTCATTTTTATTAATTTCTTAAGTCTGTAATACTAATATAGAAAGATAGATCAAATCTTTTAAATTCAATGTATTAAATATTTTTTTATATAGTTTTGGAGAAATTCTTCCTTTCTTTTCTTGTCAATATAGAAGGAAATTATAATTATTTAATAAATGAACAATTAAAATTTATTTTAGAGTTATCTTAAGCTTTCTTTTTTATATATAGATAGATAAATAAAGAAATATAGTGCTTGAAAATTTCACTCCTTTTCTATGTATGGATATATTCCATTTTTACTTTTGCTGGTTCAAATAAAAATAAATCTAAATTACCCACAATTGCCTACCACTTTGTTATTTTCAGTTCACATTTGCTAAGTTGGTACTCATGGGGACTACTTCCGGAGCAACTTCGAAGAGAGGATAATTTTTCATTTAAAGTCCTACTCTAGTTCATTCATAATAATATTTTGCTTAATTTTATATTTATCTCTCTTTTATAGTCTATTTGTTTTTATCTTTAACACATTTTTAATTTGTATCATTCAACTTAGGTCAATTTAAATTGAGTTATAGGTAATTAAGTTTATTTAAGTAAGCAATTGAGTTTATAGATATTGCATAGACATTCAAAAATACTTTTTCATTGTCAAAATGTTGGGTTTTTTTGTTTTAAGATTCAGAAACCTCAGATCCACTCCAACTTACGCTTTAATCATAGTCTTCCTAAAACTCTTTAAGAGAGCAATATAGACCCCACACTCCTGAGTAAAGATCATTGGAGCTCTAACTCGTGATCTCTTCCTTCCCAAAGAGAGAGGCCACCAACTAAGCTACTCAGGGGTGGGTTTTTAAAAATCATGTCATCAAACTCATATTTTCAACTAATTCAGAGTTTGAGTTGACACTAAATAAAGTTTCACTTTCACCCCTATTTATGATAAAAATAAAATAGGAGATGTAACTCAATTGATAATCTCTTCCTTTAGAAAGCGGGATGTGACAGGTTTTGGTGTCCTTATCTAATGCGTTTGAAGGACAGTGAGTATTACTGTAGAGTTTTATACAGAATTTCTCATAATTTTCTAAATTAAAAGAAAAAACAAAATATCCAATCATAAAAAAACAAAAAAAAAAAATAAGAGGATGAAGAGTTCACTACCATAAATAGAGACGAAGAGAAAACTAAAAGCGCGTATTTTAGAAAACGGAAAAACTTCTTCGATAAGGAAGGATTCAAACAACTTAACAGCAGCAACCGCTTTCATACTGGAAAAAACATTGTTATTCCTTTATCTCCTTCATTTTTTTTTTTCTATTAATTATCTCATTGGAGCTATTTATTCTATCGATCCAACGAGTAATCTTTCGTGTCTGGGCCGACTGCTAATTTGAGATTCAGAGCCTAAATTCCACTTCTTCCTTCCAAATGAGGCTTGAATCAATGTCTCTATTGCTTCAAATCCTTGTATTCTTTTTTGAGTTGTTGGCAATTTCAGCATTGAGTCATGACCCAGCAACTTCTTTGCGATTCGAGCTTATTCACCGGCATGCGCCGGAGCTTCTCGGAAGAGCGGTGGCGCCGGAGGAACGGCTCCAGCATGTAATGGAGCTCGTCCAAAGTGACGGCATCCGAAAGAGGATGATTTCAGAAATGCTGGGTCAGAGGTGGAGGAGGAGGAGGGCGATAGAAATGTCGAGTAACGGCGGTGGTGATGCCGGCGGTAACTCGTTTAAAATGAGAATATCTTCGGGTGCATATGCGGGTACTGGGCAGTATTTCGTAAACTTCCGGGTGGGGACGCCGGCGCAGAAGTTCTTACTCGTTGCCGACACCGGCAGTGATCTTACGTGGATGAATTGCCAGTACAGGTGCAATAATTGTGCGAATTCGGGTAATGGGCGGCCCCGGCGGAAATTCATCGCTGATAATTCGTCTTCCTTCTCGCCGATCAGTTGCTCATCATCTGCGTGCAAGTCCTCACTGGCGTTCTCTCTGTCAGTTTGTCCGAAGCCGGACAGTCCTTGCACTTATGATTACAAGTAAGGTTTTAATCTCATGCTTTAATTTATTTATTTTTTGTTTTTAAGTTTCTCTACTAATTAATTAATTATGAGCATCCAAATACTCCAAAATATAAAATAGGAAAGTGATTCGTACGGGGTGCACTAAAATTAAGTGGAATATAAAATATTTCAAAGAAAATAATTTTAACCCTTAATTTTTAGTTCCTTGCTAAATAATAAGCACCTCGATTGTGGTCACCTGATTCTGCTCAATAAATCAACAAATTTAACTGAATTTTGTGAATCAAGTAGAAAAAATTATTTGATTCACTAAATTTAACAGGATGCCAATTTGAGTCTGAATTTTGTGTTTTTGAATTATAGTCTATCCTCATTATATTTGCAAAACTAACGAATTTTTAAAAATATTTTCAAACATTCAGATTTGATGTAGACATTTGTATTGAAGTGCAGTACAATTTATATGCACATATTTTATCATATCATATTCTAATAACTTTTGGCATGCTTTGACATTTTGTATAAAAAACGTCTCTCACATAAAGATACTTACATTTTAGAGGTATTTTATATAAAAAATGGAATTATTTTACTGTTTGAATTTTTGTCATATGATGCTTTTGCTCATGACGGTGATTAAAAATAAATTAATATTAGATAATAATAAAGAAAGGTGAAACTTTAGTAATTTAATGGGTTCTCAAAAAGTTAACAGCAGCAAACACTCAAAACAATATTATCAAATCTGATCCAACCTTGACTTTTCTTGATTAAAAACTCTTTGCGATTTGCAGGTCAATCCGCTTTATCTAATAAACTCGTGACTCATGACTCTTAAAAACCTTTGATTTTTTTAAATGAATAAAATAAAGATGAAGATGTTGATTTTTTTGGGAATATATTTTTTGAATTATTAATTTTTAGTATTTATAATTGTGTTTGGAAAAGAAAGAATATATTTTTATAAAATCTAACTTTAGTTAATAATTTAATATTATTTATAATATTATATTAATAGCACAGATTTGATTCGGTTTAACCATGGGTCAACTCAGTTAAATCTTATTTAATTCACCTTTCTCCCAAGTCAGTCGCTCCACGAACTCAGTTTTAAAACATTGTGCAAAAGCTACCCGCTTTCTAAATATGAAACGAACACGTAAAGGCCCTTATGTAGTAAACTGGGCCCAGTTGAGGTCGTCCATTTACCCGGGTTGTGACTCAGTGAAAGATCTAACAATTGGTTTCATTGGTGGGTTGACTCGTGACCAGGTACGCAGACGGATCAGATGCCAAGGGCTTCTTCGCCAATGAGTACACGACGGTCACCCTCTCCAATGGCTTAAATACCAAACTCAAAGGCATCGTCATCGGGTGCAGCTCATCATTCACTGGCGGAAGCTTCGAAGAAGCCGACGGAGTCTTGGGCCTGGGCCATAGCGAGCACTCATTTGCAGCTAGGGCCATACAAAAGTATGGTGGTAAGTTCTCTTATTGTCTGGTGGACCACCTCAGCCCAAGAAATGTATCCAACTACCTCATATTTGGGTCGGGCCCAACAAGTTCCAACTCGAACATAACCTACGCTCGGCTAGTGCTTGACTCGAAGCTCGAGCCATTCTACTCCATCGACGTGCATGGAATATCTATGGGTGGAAAAATGCTAACAATTCCACGTGTCCTTTGGAATGCGATAACCCAAGGTGGGGTCATATTGGATTCGGGCTCGAGCCTGACTTCCTTAGCCGAGCCGGCTTACAGAGCTGTGTTTGATGCTCTCAGCGCGCCGCTTAATGCATTTGAAAGAGTCGAGCTGGAGCCATTTGAGTTATGTTTTAAGCCTAGTTTGAGGTACACCGAAGATTTGATGCCAAGATTAGTCATTCATCTCAATGATGGGGTCCGGTTCGAGCCGCATGTGAAGAGCTATGTGATCGACGTTGCCAATGGAGTGAAGTGTATCGGGTTGTTGCCGGCGCCGTGGCCGCCGGGGATTTCTATAATTGGAAATATAATGCAACAAAATTTCTTGTGGGAGTTCGATTTGGGCCATGGGAGGTTGGGATTTAAGCCCTCAACGTGTACTTCGGATTGAAACAGAGCAAGAATTAAGATTTACTGTTCTTTGTATTATTTATTTTCTTTTCCTTTTATTTTCATATAAAAGTCTATACAATAAGAGTGGAAAATTACTACTATAAAACCAATTGGGTATATTAATTATCAGTGTTTCTTTAATCTCTCACTCTCTCTACCATAAATGCCGATCATTTTTTTTTTTTTTTCTATTTTCGCTTTTGCCGGATTTGGTATTCATGGCGAACTAAACCTACCTCAAAAGCAATGTTATAGAACCGGACCATCTAACAAACCATATTCGAGTCATTTTAGGTTCATCTGCGGTCAAAGCCGGTAAAAACCAGTCAAGTAATAATTTAATATAAATATTACATATAACATTAATATGAGTGAGTAATATTAATATAAATATTAAAAATGACATTTAAACTCTGGGTAATATTAATATAAATATTACAATAACATTCAAACTCTGAGTAATATATCAAAACAGTGAAAAATATGGAAACAAATGGTAAGAAACTTTTAAATTTCAAATATATCTATTTTTAATATTATGAAAAAAAAATATTCAAATGTTGTGAACTGCAGTTCACGGCTTGAGGTTTTATATGGTATTTCGGTTGGACCGAACCGCACTTACTCTGGTTCCGGTTGAACTGGCGGTTCAGTCCAGTTTTAATAACACTGCTAAAAAGGGAAATAAAAAAATAAAAAAAATCTCTAACGATAAAATAGTAAAAATAATGAAAACCAGAAATAAAAATAAGAGAATGAATCAGAAGCTTACAACCATAAATAAAATTGAGCCCAACAGAAAACGAAGACAAGTTCGTTAACAAACAACGAAAACAACGTTTAACGAAAAAGAAAAAAAAAACTATTTTTATTTTATTCTCTCCCTAAAAAACGCAACAGAAATTCTTCCCTATTTTAGAATTTTTTACCTATTTATTCCATAGTCTGATTAGTTTTTTTTATGGAATGGGAGTGAATATTGACGGCAATAGAATTTAAATCCTAGAATTCTATTTCTTCTGTCCAAATGAAGCTCGAATCGCTGTGTCTTGTATTGCTTCAAATCATTGTTTTCTTATTTGGGTTCTTCTCAATTTCGGCATCAGGTGATGAGCCAGCATCCTTTTTGCGATTCCAGCTTCTTCACTCGCATGGCCGAGAGCTTCTCGGAAGGGAACCCACGCCGGAGGATAGGCGGCAGCATGTAGAGGAACTACTCCACAGCGACAGAGTCCGAAAGGAAATTTCTTTAGCAAGGCTGGGTCAGAAGAAGAGCAGGAGGGCAATGGAAACGTCCGACAAGGGCAGCGGTGGTGCCGGCACTGACTCTTTTAAAGTACCATTTTATTCCGGGAATTATGCGAGAATCGGCGGGTATTTCATCACGTTTAATGTGGGGACACCGGCGCAGACGTTCCTGCTTATTGCTGACACCGGCAGCGAACTCACGTGGATGAATTGTCAGTACCGCTCCAATAAAACTGTGCTTTCAGGTCCGACTAATAGGAAGGGGGGCCGGCGGATATTCTTGGCTGATCAATCAAATTCTTTCAGGCCCATCAATTGCTCATCTCGGGGGGTGTACGGAGTATCTGCCGATGGTTTTGCCAGAGTGTCCGACACCGGGCAGTCCCTGCAAGTATTCGTACGAGTAAGTTTTTAATCTCGCGCTTAAAATCTGAGTTAACTTAGTCGGTTATTGGGTCGTTGAGTTGACTCTGAAGAAACGATGGGTTGATCAAACCGAGCAGCAAACTCAGAAAAACAAGAGCATTTTGAAGGAAAAGAAAAATCGTTGTTAACTTGCACAGCTTTCAAAAAAAAAAAAAATTAAGTTGATTCATTCAACTAAATAGAAATTTGAATTGAGTGAATCAACAACTTTTACAATCTTTTCAAATTAAGAGTTTGAATTTTGAATTTGTAAACTCTATTAAATTTTGATGAGACTCATTTAAAAAACAAAAAAAAACCTTGCGATGTGTCTTGTCACTTATTAAATTTTTTTTTGCCTTAAGAATTAATTTGAAAGTGATTGACATGCGAGCAGATATACAGGCGGGAAGACTACGGGCTTCTACGCCAAGGAGTGGGCAACGGTGACCCTATCTTGCGGGAAACGGAAGAAGCTCAAAGACGTGGTCATCGGCTGCAGCCAATCGTTTGCTGGGTTAGGGTTCGAAGAGACGGACGGGATGTTGGGCCTGGGCAATGGCGAGCACTCGTTTGTAGCTAGCACCGTCGAAGAATACGGTGGTACGTTCTCTTATTGTCTAATGGATAACTTCAGCCCAAGAAATATGTCCAACCATCTCACATTTGGATCAACTCCAAAGACTTCCAATTCTGCCATGACCTACACTCGCCTGTACCTGGAGATCCAACCCTACTACTCCATCAACATCAAAGGAATCTCCGTCGACGGAAAAATGCTACCGATTCCACGTGGCACCTTGGAATTTTTCTACGAAGACGGCAGCGAGAATAACCGTGGGCCCATAGTGGATTCCGGTAATAGCATAACTTGCTTACTCGAGCCAGCTTACGTAGCTGTCATGGAAGCTCTCACCCCGCCGCTAAAAGCATTTAAGAGCGTGAAGAGCGAGTCATTGGATTTTGAGTTTTGTTTTAAGGATACGCCAAAGTACAATACAGATATCGTGCCTAGATTGGCCTTTCATTTGGAAGGCGGGGTTCAATTCAAACCGCCAGTGAAAAACTATGTGCTCGACGTCGGTGAAGGAGTGTGGTGTATCGGGTTGTTGCCGGCAAGTTCACCGCATTCTATTATTGGAAATCTAATGCAACAGAATTTCCTCTGGGAGTTTGATTTAGTCAAAGAAAGGTTGGGATTTATGCCCTCAACGTGTGAATCCAAATGATTTTTCTTTTTTCTTTTTAAAAAAAAAGGAGAGTTGTGATTTCCAATTTTTATTTTATTTTGTTTTATTTTAGGCATGTATGCAATAAGATTGGAAGGTTACTCCCTCAGCAAATCAATTTTCTGTATTAATTCCATTCTGTTTTTTCATGATTTCAATCTCTTTTGGCTTAAATAGTTATTCTTTTGTACTTCTCTAATCCTCGGAATAAATTAAAAAGAAAAAAAAATATTGGTCACTTCCTGTGAATAATATCAAGAATAATTACGATGAAGCCCATCAATATCCCAAATATGTTATCGGCTAAGGTCTATTCATTTTGTAAAGAAATGCTATTATTTTTTTGGGTACAAGTCTCTTGGACCATTTCGTTGTACTTCTTTTGTACATCTTTTTCTTCATTAAGTGATACTTTTGTTAACATTTTTCTAAAAACAAAAGTTAGGTTGGGTGAAATTCAGCAAATAGGATCATTCCCATTTCTAGATTTTGAAACAAGAAAAGGCACCATTCTATTCTTGTATAAGAATTAAAATAAATTACTAATAGAACAAAGGATACAACAATTATTTTTGTAAGATAGTATAAATATTATAACACTATGTCATTTCTAATACATTTTCAATAGGGTAAAACCACTTATTTTAAAGAGTTTATGCAACATAATGTCCAAATGAGTCTAATCCAACAAATGCAAGTTGGTGGGTGCCCAAAAGATTAGAGGACTGAGGATTTTCTAATATGCCTTAAATCCAGATACTAAACATTAATAAAGTCGTCTAGTCTACAATTTGCAATTCCGTCTGTATATAGACTCTTTTTTATAAGATATGTATCCTTATTTCACATTAGATGTGAGACTAATTCCATGAGCAAGTGTAAACTTCTCAATCCATACATATCCATTAAGTCGACGGAGAGTGGTCTAAAAGGGTTGAGCGTGAATTCAATTCAAGACCTCATTTCATGAAGCAGATGCCTTGACCATTAAGCCAACTCCCTTCTGTCTTTGTCTAGACTTGGTCATACACAATAACAAGTTGTCCCTATCTCATCAAGTATAATTTGACTTTGACCTGCACCATCATCATCTATTTTTTCTCTACTTTTCAAAGAAAATGTTTCGCCAAAAATATCTTTTCCACGAAATGTCAGTAGCAGATATTAAGTCATTCTCAAGGACAAGAAATAATAAGCAACTACTACTGGAAGGACAAATTTACATGCTCTAACTTCATTCTTACGAAGAGTGAGTGTGCTTCTCATGCAATCACTTCTCTTCTGCAAGCAGTCAGTAGAAAATTTATACACACAAAATCTTAAACTATTTCACAAGTTGTGAATCTGATACCAAATAAAATAACATATGACTTGTATAGAGATCTAAAAAAAAATCCTAGACTCAGTCAGACTCTCTCTGGAATCTTCTAGATTCATAGGCAAAAATATGGAAGGCAACTAGGCCACTTCCAAGTTTGACTTTGACCGTTGGTAGTGTTTTGCTGATCCATCCACATGGAGCACATCATCAATCCATGCCACTATGTTGAATCCTAAACTTTCCAATACTCGAGAATAGCTCTCTAGAATTGCCAGCCCAACATCCTGCAAGAAATAATAAAAAGTAAAAAGATCCATGTCAAAGGGATATGTAAGATCATGTGTTCTTATTGTCGTCATCATCATCTGCGCGATTTTATTTATATAAAATCAGTGTTTCTTCAAGTTTTACTTTTTTTATTTGATTATACTATAATTTACAGTTTTTACTTTTTTCTTTTATCTTTTTTCCCTCAAATCTACACGTTGAAGTCGTCTATGGTCTTCTAGGCTAAACCACTTTAGATAAATCTCTTTTTTTTTTTTTAAACAGTTACAAATGAATTTCATTCATAAGAGCAGGAATGAAAAAGGAGTAATTAGACAGATCTCTGTCGTTTTGTCATCTATTGAATCATTTCTTAATGTGTAAGATCATGCATATTTTGAAGCTATTTGATAATTGATTTTATGTAAATTTGTTGGGTATTTTGATCATCTATAGTTCTATACATGCATGGATACATCCATTCGAGAAAATAAGAGAAGTAGGTGCACATGCTTGAACATAGAAGAGACATAAGATAGATGATGACAATGACTTTTAACAATCTAAGTAAGGAAAGGCAAATCAATCAGTCCAATTAGTGATTTCATTAGAAAATATCTTCTTTGTTTGGTCTATCAGTTCTAGGGTTAAACAAGCATTCCTAAGAAATTAGTGTAATGGTGATAGAAAAGCAATAATCGACATGCATCAAACTTAAGACTGAAATCGGGCTGTGTCAGGTCGGATTTTTTAAAACTCAATCCGAGCCGATTTACTAATATATGGAACCTGACCCGACCCGACCTGAACTTTTGACCTTGACGTCTTTACCCGACTTGACCCGAATTATAACCCGACTCGACCAGCATTTTGAACCTACTTTAGCCTACTTTTTACTAGGTCGGGTCGGACCGGGTTAACTTAAAAATCTCTAAACCCAATCCGACCCGAATTTAATGTGGATTTCTGAATTTTCAACCCAACCCAACCCGACCCACATGATTTTCAGATTGGGTCATGCGGGTTCAGGCCAAAACCCGACCTGACTTTCACCCCTAATCAAACCAATATTAAGGTCATTTTGATTCCTGCATTTGCCAATTATCGGAACATGAACAGTCTTAAAAGCAAGTGCAGTAGTAACTAATAAGATGAGATTTACCTTATTATACTGGATTTTGGATGAATCTAATTCCGTTTGTGACAATTCAGGGTTCCTCTGCTTCAAGCATAACATAAGTCTCTCAGCTCTAATAGCAAGTTTTGCATTTTTATCTCCATCTGCTGCTAGATTTTTCACCTTATCCCATGACATTTTTGAATTATACATACATGCTTTGCGACGCCATATATATATCGAGGCTTCGACGCGATCTGCCATCTCAAGAGCTTCACGTTCAGTTGATATGTTTAGGCAATCAAGAAGATGGTCGGGTGAAAACTTGTCTGCAGTAAACATGTAGTGGTGAATCCAATCTCCAATACTAGCTCTTCCACTCTGCAGTAAACATGTAGTGGAGGGACTTCGATTAAACTGTTTGTAATTGTTAATGACTAGTATGTGAGTGTAACATGGGAGTTATGTTCAAAACAACCAAAATCTACCAAAAGATTTGAAAATCCTGTAGTTTGGAATAATTTTTAGCATTATTCTTCTAAGAAAAGAAGTTCTAAACCAATAGGAGTTGGCCAACTTGTCTCAGGAAGCAGGAGTCTTGTGTTCGATACACACTCAACTCGAAAGGGCCACTTCCGGTGCCCTGAGAATTCGGGTAAGAAGGCTGGACACCTTAGTTAAAAGAAAAATTCTATTTATTGTGGTATCGGACCTTGGGAAGTGCAGCCAAGTATGTTTCCGGGACTTCCATTTCAGCAAGAATGCTACTGTTGATGGCCATTGCTGCTTTTAGGATTTGATTTGCGCATTCGCGTTTTCGCTTCAATTGTTTCCTTGATTTCTCAGAAAGGCCACATGACGGAACGCATGGCACCGGCAACCACCATTTCTCCTCCTTTCGTTGCAGCACAAGGCGGAGTGATCTTGAACTGTTTGTATTGGTTGGCAGACTCCCATTTTCTACATACCAAAATTCTTTGTTGCTGAAGCTATCCAAAATATCCTGTATTACAATTTTACCATTCAAATTACGATTAAGAGAACAACCACATGCATTTTTCAATGCGAAAGAAACATTTCACCAATGTAAAAAGAAAAATATGGAAAACGAAAACAAGAGAAGGATATAGGTTAGATTGTGACAAACTGACAAGATTGTGAGATCTTAATTATCTCCAAACTGATTAATATTGAGTTTATCTCTTCACTTACATGCATATAAATATTGTAGTCTACTAATGTAGAGGAGGAGGGGTAAATAGGGCTGAACTTTGAGTGGGTTGAGATAGGTTTTAATAAATCCAATTCAACTCATACAAAAAATTATTGAACCCGACTCAACCCAAGCCGAATTGATGGCCCGAGTCAACCCGAGTTGTTGACTCGACTGCGTGACATGTTTTTAACCCAACCCAAATTAACCCAAATTCGGGTCGGGTCAAATCAATTCGGGTCGACTTGGGTTGATTTTAAATTTCTGAGCCCAACTTGATCTAAATTTCATGTGGATTTTTTTTCTCAATCTCTTCCGAACCTAAATTTACAAATACATAACCCAACCCACTAATTTCTCAGATTGAGTCATACAGGTCGGATTAAAATCCAACCCAAGATTTCACCCCTACTATTAAAGAGGTGTATGTGTGTTTGTATTCAACTATCAATTCATAGAAAGAGGTCAGTGTCATTTCATGATTGTCATTGTCACACAACTAAAATGAACAAATTGACAATTGAAAATGGAGATTAAATTTTCAAAAGCATTTAGCCCAAATACAAAACCAATATAGAAGAAATCAATTTAAAGCAAAGCATTTATTGAAACATAAGATCTTACTAGGAGCATGGCGTCTAGCTTCTTTAGTGCAGGAAGGTTCATGGAAATATCCGTTCTAAGTCTAGTGGTCATCACCTAAAATGTCAAAGCATGTGTAAGAACATAGAAATAAATAATTCCACCTATATAAAATGTCTTTTATATACAGATAATATTTTAAGATAGAAGAATAGAGCAACATTAAAAGATTCAATTACTAACAAACACATTTAGAAAGTGAGAAACTTTTATAATAGATTCAATAGATGAAAAAATGAAAAAAGGTTCATTAAGTGACATGGGCATGAAAAAAATGGAGAGGATGCAAATATGAAATATAGAAGGAACAAGGAGCTTTAGATCTTGAAGAACTTGGTTCATTGGATTAAAATCAGGGTAAGAATGAGTATAATTTTTTTTGATAAAAAGAATAATAACATTAAATGATAGAATTAGAAACTGACGTATTAAAATAAATTAGATTAGCCTCAATAGATAAGAAAATAAGATACACTTATTTAAGGTTAAGAGACTGAAAACGACCTTTGTGAGAAAAATGGAAAGGAACAAGTAGAGGTAGATCTCTAAAAACTTAGTTGAAAAGGGTAAAGAAAGATAGAGGGCAATGGAAGGCATGATTTTATATTAACAAGAATGACAGAGAAAAATTCAAAAAAATTATCTTATATATATATAGATACGATTAGTGATTTTAATGATGATAATGATGATGACGATAACATATAGAATATTTCACGATTGAATATTCTCACCTCTAGAGTACTCCCCTTTAGGAAAGTTTGGCTGGCGGGAATGAATTCGACTATGTAATCACAAACAAATAATAGATAACTCATCTCTCTTTTCCACGTGCTCTTCTTCTCTGGAGTGAGAGGTTCTAATCTCCCAGACTGACCAAAAATAGAAGCTACAGAAAAAAAATAGTAAGACGTATGAATGAAATTTTAATTTTATCCCTACTTTTGAAAAAGAAAAAAGGAAAGAAGTAATAATAAAATTAGCATTTTCTTTAAATTTGATACACATGAGAAAAATTAGTGCAAAAATCACTATTTTTTTATTTATCTGCAAAATATTTCATTGCTTAGATGCACCACAAAATCATTAATAAAATTAATATTTTGACAGACCCAAATGGTTTATCTGCTCAAAGATGAACTTGTGCAGCATAAGAATCGAAATCTAGAAACAGATGGAATCCAACCAGTTGTGAGTTAGATGCAAACAAGTGAATTTCAATCTTCTTTGAAGAAATGATACAAAGATAAACATGAAGAAGAGCTAACAGTAGTTGGAAATTTTCTTCTTTTGAATGAAGGCATACCAAAAAGGTTTGTAATGGCATTTGAAATTGCCAGTGCTGTGCAGACACCTTTCCCACTCCCAGACATGTCTTCACCCAGCAAAAGCTTTGAGAACCTTTCCGTCATCATTTCAAGCTCTGAAAAATTAGGAAAAATCATGGGTTGATTGATATTAGCAGACACAATTTTTGTGGGGAGATTGGAATTGCCCCAAAATTTAAAAGGTTTAATTATCATCATTAATTCTATCTAGATCAACTTTTCAAGTTCAATTTTTCATTTAACTCTATCATAAATCATACGGAATCTCTCTCTTTTTTTTTTTTATGTTTTATTGATCTAAATAGTATCCTACCAACATTTTGCAGGCGACAGATAAGCCATTTACAAATAAAACTGATCTGTCAGAGAACAATTAGTTTATGAGATTTCCAATTTTCATGCTAGTTGGACCGTGAGAAACCCTTTGAATTATGAGTAAATATAAACAGGCAAAAAAACTTCGATTTCTAGTGAAGAACAGAGGGAGAGTATACCTTTGATGTACAAAAAGCAATTCAAACATTTTGGCAGAAAAGATAAAGCAGATTGCCATCTGTTCCTGGTATGAAATCCCAAAGAGAATTTTATACTAATATTCATCTTAATAACTAATGCTAAAAAACATTGGAAGAATTCATGAAGAGTTCAAAACAGGTGCAAAACATATTCTGAAAAGTCCATGCAGCATCGGTAATATGTATTTTCTGCTCTAGATAAAGATTCGAATGAATTTAAGGTTGGGTTGATGTAAAAGAACCCGTTTAAGACGTGGGAGGTCTTGTGTTTGAGTCAATGTCAACGCATAAGGATCACTCCTCTTAATTTTATCCAATGTGTTTGAATAAAGAGGTTTGCACATGATTCAATGATAAGTCAAGTACTTTAAGAGGCCTGAATACCTTGATCTTAAAAAAAAAAATTTGAAATAACTTTTGTAATAACGGGAAAAAGGAAACATACACTAGCCATCAAACTATGAAACATAATTTAAGAATAGTTACGTGAAGTAGCCAAAACTACTGCACAAGACCATACATCAACTTAGTGCATAAGATTGAGAGACTTCAGACAACACGGATAAAGAGAGGTAGACTATAGAAAACATAGTAAGAAGGGATAAAAAAGATAATCAGATGGTAGAGTGATCAACGATATAATTTATGAGAGAAATAAAATTCAAAAATCTAATTTAAATAGATGAGGCTCTAATTTACAATGATGACGACGATGACAACAACAAAATAGACATAGCTAACCTAAATTATCTGCTTCTTTATCATTCCATTTTGCATCCGGATCATGATTATGTTGTTTCATTCCCAATCTAGCAAAACTTGCCTGACTACGAGCCATCGACTTGGCAACCGGCCACCGGAAAGGCGAGCCTTCGTCGAAACTACTGTTGTCATCGTTGAGCACTGAAAAGGATGAGATATCGGAATTTGTTCGACTGAATGTATCTTCACTTAGATTTGAATACCCAGTATCAGTATTTGATCTATCCATCCCTGCTTCGGCCAGATTTTCCACAGAATTAGAGCCTTTGACCATCTCAGACTCCTTTCTTCCACCTTAATCAAACCTGCAAATTTTATTCAGTACCCATGACCTGCAATTTAATTCTAAGGTAACAGTAGCAAAACTCCCGGTGCATTTATTGAGAAAGAAACCATCATAGTAAAGCATGGCTTCAATTAAATTATTTGTATATTTAAATTATCAGTGGATCAATCGATTCATGAATTACCTGACAGTATTCATTTAGTGAACACTAATGTAGAAGTTTGATCTAAAAGAAAAAAAAATGATAGTGGATAGATTTTTCCCTACTTCATAATTTTTTGGCACAAACTTTGGTATTTTTAGATCTTGCATAAACTCACCAAATTTAATTGTAAATTCTCTTTTTTCTATTTTTATAATTTTCTCAGATTTTTTTATTTTTAAAGAAAAATATGATAATGTCGGACTAAGTCCTTTCAACTTAACAAATTCATTTTTAGTCTATTTTACACAAATTTGCGTACTACTTTTTAATACTATATGATCAGAGTAAGACAAATCTTTAAATTTCACCAAATCAAATTTTAAAGATCCTTTTTCCATTTTTTACAATTTTTCTATTTTTTTGCTTGCCACCATGTAAGTAAATGAAAATCAACTAACTTGATTTGATGATCTTAAATTATCTTTCTTTTTATTTGCATATGTAACATTGGTAAAAAAAATAATAAATAATTATTCTCCATTTCACAAACTTTTACCCACAATTTTTAAATACTAACATATTTTTTATGGAATAAGTCATTCAAATTTACCAAATTTAATTAAAAAATCTTTATACTATCTCTTAATCATTTTATACAAAATTTTCTATTCTTAAATACTAATATAATAAATTAAATCAAATTCTTTTTTAAATCATTTTATTCTTTTTATTTTCTTTTTCAGCTTAGTTTCCTTTCTTTTCTTTCCTTCTCCCTCTCATCTTACAATTACTTTCGTTTATTAAAAAAAAAAAAGCACCAAATTCGGTCTTCTGTTACTCAGATTATGTCCAGTGAAAATGCGCCTCAACTTTGTCTTCAACTCAACTTAATTCTAAAATATTTTAAAAAAATTATTAAACGTTTATCATAACATTATTAGGGAAAATATGAGTTCTATCTCTAATATCAAAATCTTATAGTTATGACAAGGCATCAATGAGGATTATGATTTTCATATTGGCATCAACAAACGAACATGGAATTTGCTCATGGGTTATCCAGATCTAGCCATGTGAACTCTATTGTTCTTTCAGATCTCGAACGAGAGTCTCACATCGGTTGTGAAGGAGAAACTAAGAATTTATATGGGACTGAGTCACTCCATCTGTAAGGCTAGTCT
The DNA here is from genome assembly GCA_022113865.1 of Chimonanthus praecox. Lineage (NCBI taxonomy): Eukaryota > Viridiplantae > Streptophyta > Magnoliopsida > Laurales > Calycanthaceae > Chimonanthus > Chimonanthus praecox. The sequence continues at coordinate 1,058,733 of CM039087.1, read as the reverse complement.
TTTGCTAAGTCCTCAAGTTACAATATGTAGACTCAAAGATCTCCTAGTTGAATGGAGTGGTTGCTACGTTCTATTAATCGGAGAGCATTGTTTGAGAAGGGATTGTTGGGGTGCGAGCGAGAGTCCCACGTCAATTGTCAAAAGAGAAAACTAAAAATTTATATGGGATAAACAGAAATGAATCTAGTGCTCATTGTACCATCCTAAGCACAACAAAAAGAGTTTAAAATTAGAATTTATAAGAAAAATACAACTTACTGGTTGGATTTGTGTTTACATGAGCAGCAGCTACCTCCCGACTGACGGCGTGGTATACGAAACGGGAGAAACCGGATGCAAGAAAAGAGCTTCTCTGCGTTGGTGCCGGTAGAAGATGGAAGATGTGGACGATAAGTTGCTTTTGTTTATTAGGAAAGGATGGATGAGAAGGGAGAGAAGATAGAATGTGAGTTGGAGCTGCTTGAGTTTATCCGGCAAAGAAGGAGAGTAAGGAAAGAGAGATACGTGGAGTGCATTGAGCAGATGAATAAGGAAATACTTATTTAATAGTAAAATATTCTTAGATTTTGAAGATTCGAAAAGATTCGAATAATGTAAATTCAAATTTTCTAATCTCATCTAACTGAGATTTACCCACCAACCCAATAATCTCTTAGTACTGTGGGCCCCATCATACACGTGTGAAATATTTCCATTTGCAAACTCCTCACCCCATCAAACTCTTTACTGTATACTATGACATGTGTTGATGTCTTTAAAACACGTCATACTAAGTGAGAGAGGCCACTCTTTATATAAACACCCAAGTCATAAGTGGCGCTTAGTGTGAAGTTGTAGTAGTCAATCTGCTAAGATGGTTAGTCTCTAGGAGGCCTAAGGGAAACACTGGCAGGGTTCCCTTACACCAGTGTTGGATTGTTGGCCCCATAACCAACATAATCCACCACATGCATGAACTAAACATTTTACGCTATAAAATTTTGTATCTTTGAAATTTAATTTTTCTAACTAAAATTTGATTTAACCAGACAACTTAGATAATATGTAGCCAACTTAGATAATATGTAGCCTTTAATTAAATATTAGAAAAGAAAATTAGATCAAAATTTTAGTCAGAATAGATTTAATATTTCTCTTATTTGACTAAACTTTCAATATGTTAAAGTAATATTAACATTTTCAAAAATAAAAATATTCAAAATTCTAAATCAAAATTTCTCATTAATTTTTTCAATTTAAAATATTTTACATAAGTTACAAATAATTTAAATTCATATAATAATTTAGCCAAACTAAATAAGGTAGATTAAACTACTATTATACTATATGATAAATTGCAACCTATTGCTTGATGAAATATATATATATATATATATATATATTCGGCTTTTACTTAACCTCTTCCGGTATTCCCAGCCAACTTGTTCATCTCTGAGAGATAAAATTTGGTGGGAATTTGAAACATTGGACGAAATTTAAATATTGACCATAATTTTTCTGATCCTGAGGGTGCCAATATGCAACTATAAAAAAAAATGAATTTTACTGTAAGAATCTATTTCTTTGATAGAATCTAAATTTCAACTAAAATTTGTTGGCCCATTAGAGGGCCCAAAATATTGGATTTTGCTGAAATTTAAATCTTAAACCCCATTTATAAATAGAGGATTGTCATCATTATTAGTTTTACGTTTGAGTTCTGCTATTTTGAGTTCTACCTATCTGTTCTACCCTATCAGAGATTCTCTAAAATAAATACATAAATATTTATTTATACTGAGTATTCTGCAGTTTTTCACAGGTAAATTCAAAAAATATTTGAGTCGGAGAAAGCTCCGATTCCTCAAGGCCCAACCCAATATTTTATGTCATCTCATAGAATTCACCAGCCTTTTTAAATTAGTCAGAATATCCACGGGTAACTCACTTGATCTAAATTTTTAAGATTAGAGTAGAGGTTGTGGGTTCGACTTCTTTCAGGTTTATTGATACACGAGGCTTGCAGGTGATTTTATGTATTTATGGTGTTAAAACTCTGTAGAACCTAATCATCAGAGATATACTAATGAATCCAATCGCGGGTTAACCTCTCTCTCATTCATACTATGGATTAAGATCGAGTTCTCTCTCTCATTCAATCAATAATTGATACAGCATATGTCGATGATGATGTTAAGTGCACACATTGATTGTTCTGCATATGCACAAACATGAAATCATTCCTTTAGCAACAAATCCAAGTTACGAACTATTTGATATATCAAGTTATCAACTGTCGTGCACTTGGATATTAATTTCGGCTGAATTTTTTTGGTTTTATATGAAATGAAATATAAATTTTAAAAATATTGATTATTTTTCAAAAAAAAAAAATTGTATGACCAATACTTGTCATTTTTCAGTAATATTTCAAAAAATTTACTTAAATTTCAGTCATATTTTGCAAATTTCAGTAATTTCTGAAATATATGATATGAGAAGGTTACAAACATTGAAAGAGGAATTTATACCTTCTATTAATAAATTCTGACTTGAGATAACCAGTCTAATGACATCTACTCTTCATTTAAAAAATAATAAACTACAAACACAATAAACACTACAAACAATTACAAAGAAATACACAAAATTTACAAGAACTGCAATGCAGTAAACATGACAAAGAAATATACAAAAATTACAAGGTTTGACAGTATGACTACGTCAACAATGAGATAGAGCAATTTAACCATTTTTTAAAATAAAACTACAATATTTTTTCTGTATGTTTATCATCATCATTTTAATCATTTATCTCATTAATCTGAAATTGGTCTTTAATTAGATTTAATAAATTATTTTCATTAACTTGAACTTATAGTTTCTAATGCCTTTATGCATTCGATGGTGCAACTTCTTCATTCCAACCTTGCTGTAAATTTTTTTTTCTTTTTTTTCTATTTTGATTAATTTTTTCCTACAATCCTCGTTAATGTGCACGTTACTTGGGGTGTCTTGTAGGGTTTGAGGGGGAGCAAGTTACATTATTATTTTTATAAAATAATGGTATATGCATGTATCCATAAATAATAATATGTGAAATGAGTTGGCTTTGGATATTGATAGCCATATACTTGATTTGATTCCTCACCTTCCTTCTCAATTATATGGCCCACCACAACATGTCATACCATTTGCTTTGCTTCTCTCTCTCTCTCATATTCAATTGTCGAAGGCAATTGAGAGTTCCGTGTTGGGAAACAACTTTCTATTTTGGCTTTACTCCACTCCCATGCTTTCAAATCCTGACGTATACATGCTAAATGATTTAAATTTTGAATGTTAGACGATTTTTTTTTTTTTTGTCTAAATATCAAATTAATTTAATTATTTAATTTATGTATAAAAAATTGTGGGATACCCAGCGTAAAACTCTCACAAGTGAACCCACTACCTTTAGAATATACCAAGATTAGATCATGTAGACTCGAACCCGCAATCTCTCATTTTTTAAAACGGGAGACAATCAGTTGAATTACATCTATAAAGATATTATTTAATAATTTAAAAAACATTAGAAATTATTGACTGATATTTAGATCGATTTTGGTGAATATTTGGACCCATATAAGTTTTGTCAGCTAGAATTCAGATCTGGAAAAAAAAATGATCTATGTAAAAGATTTCGACTGATATTTCCATTATAATACATAGAACAGATGGCAAAAATACATGATTGTTGAATGTACTTGTCTACTGTGGGAAGAAAATGACCCTTTTGTTTTACATGTATGCAAGTGTTGGTAGTCGAGACAAGGGTTTTAAATTCAGTACATCCGTATAATTTAATTTTGTAAAAAGTTAAATCATATAGTTTCATTTTGGTTTATTCAATAATTAGTTTAGATTTAAAATATAAAACAAAAAAAATCACTGTTTATATTCTTTCTAAGCGTTCAGTGACTCTAAAAAACTAAAGAATGAAACTTATAATTTTGTAGAATTAAAAATTAAAAAAAAATATTCATATTGAGAAAACTCGACTAAAATTAAATTCACAACTAAATTATGTCTTGAATGTCAAGTTTTAATATAGAATGACAACAGCATTAGTTAGTATAAAATTTAAAAAAAAAAATCTCAAACATCTTAATTTGAATGGACCCAACTTAACAAGATTATAAATACAGAGAGACAATAAGTTATATTATATCGAATTTTACAAAATAGAGTTGAAAAACTCATTAAGATTCTAGATTCGATTGAATACAAATAGATTCAAATTTTGATTTCTTGAACGACAAAGATGATTTATTGAGTCTCACTTTAGATAGTTTAATAGTATGTATGATAATCAAATTTAACTTTTTAATTATAAAGTGAAACTCAATCTCTTATATGATTCAGACAGCTCATCTTAACACGGACAAAATTTGTTAGAAGTCAGGAGATAGAGTGAAATTTCCATTTTACCTCTACTGTCGATATGTAGAACGGTATGTTATTAGTACACCGGCACTTGCTAACTGGTACACGAGTAGAAGTAAAATAAAAATTTCACTCTATCCCGTATTTTTTAATAAATTTTGACCATTGACCCATGAGGAGCCTCTGAAATCTGAATTATAATAATGACTATTGAGTAGAATCTGAAAGTTGACAAATCTTAAGAATAGTAAGGTAAAATAGACAAGTGGTTTAAACAAGAGAAGATGAATAAATAACAAGTGGTAACATGGGAACATAATTACAGCGACAATATGAAAAACCTAAAGCCAAGTTCCAAACAAATTCAGCTCCTTTCTTGGAAACTATTTTACAATTTTTTTTCTTTTATGACCATAGTAGATGAAAAGACCCCACACCCAAACTTAAAATAGATACACATACATGAAATAGAATCCAACCAGAAGAAAGAAAAAAAAAGAATATGGAATCATGTAATATGGGTAGTTTTACTTTTACAGTGAAGATGGATACATGGTAATGAATATCTATGGTTTTGGTGCTTCCTCTTCCACTTTGGATGGATCCGACGGAGTCGGCACCGGAGCGGCTTCAACCTTCTCAACGGGTTCCTCAGCTGGAGCAGTCACTTCCTCTTTCTCCACCTTCTTCTCTTCCTCAACAACCACTTCTTCCTTCTTGCTGGTTTCTTCGGTTGTCTCCACCGTTTTCTCCGTCGTCGTTGCAGCTCCTTTCTCTTCTGTTACAATGAAGGTGCAGACTACCTCGAATATAGAGATAATCGGGCCTGAAACTAAAGTAGGCCCGAATTGTGTAGATGCTTCACTTACTTGCTTGGATCCCGGAAAGTCTGCCCATTGCAAAATAGATGCATCATTTATCTTTTTTAATCTTTGATTATTATACAAATCAATATACCATTTACACACTCATTAACATATATCTACTTATATTCAATATATGGACGAATATTCTTATGAATGATATGACATAATTTTTTTTTAAATTCAGGCATCCAAGTCTTTTAGGACACCTGATTAATCAAACCTATCTACCCACATACTTGAGTATATATATGAATGAAATTCGAACTCAATACTTCCGTTTCCATAAATGATATTCCTATATTATCCAATATATTGATTATTATCAAGAGCTTTAGTCTTTTGGTGACCACTATATTATTTTCAACTAATCTTTATTTATAACTCAATTTACAGGTCATGTATGATATAAAAAACGATGATTATTTGATATCATTTACAAACCAACTGATACATTATCAAGTTAAAATGTTGACTGTATGTCTTGTATTTGTATCAAATCATATCTCATTCAATTTTATCGAACTATAGTTTAAAAACAAAAAAAAAACAAAAAATGGATAAATTAATTGACACTAAGAATAGTTATTGTATAATTACTTTTGTATAATATCTTTTATGTGTAAACCTAATTTTGTGCAACCATACGGCATACAATAAAAACAAAAGAAATTACTAAATATTTATTTACCAATCTTCACTAATTCTTCAATGAACTTGTGTACAGCAGTTGAATTCTTCTTGATTCCAGCTTCCTTACGTTCTTTCACAATGGTCTGTAAAAAAGAAAATAATAGCATAAATCATTCCTATTATTTATTCTGTTACTTTATTTAGTATTTTCTTTGCAACGTAAATAGCAGCTCATAAGAAAAATATGTTGAATTTTTATTTTTTCAAGTGAAAGCTCACCTTAATTTCAGTGGATGAGGCTTCATAAACTTCTATTACTTTAGGTTGGAGCTCTGTTCTCTTCTCTTCTAACTCTTTGCTGATTGTCTCCTGAATATATATATAGAAAAAAAGAGAAAAAAAGAAAATATTACCAGTTTTATATGAATATATTCAGATTTTCATGAGCTGGTATTCTAAATATCGATTGAAATTTAAAGCAAAAAATAATAATAACTGTGATATCTCACCCAATATTTAATAAAAATCGTAGAGAAAAAGAAGAGAGAAAAGAAACCCACCTTAGAATCATCAAAAGACTTGCATGCTTCAGCAGCTCCAGCCTTTTTGACACCATTTTTCTCAAAAACTTTCTTGATTTTGGGCAGAACTTTGGATTTCCAGTAATCCATCTCTGAAAAAGGGAAAATAAATATAAAAAAAGGGTAATAAACCAGATTGAGAAAAATTAATAAAGGGAAATTAAGGAATTGGTGAAATAGGTTTTCATGGAAAAGGCAATCATCCAAACAATAATAATATCAAAAGCTTTGCAGAAAAGACTAACAAACATACGAATAACAAAAGAAGGAAAGTATTTTTCTTCTATTTTTTCCCTGTCTTCAAATCCTCTCCACTCAAAAACTCTTGCCAACTATCTGTCCAAACTAAAGTAAGGTTTAGAGGCGTGGAAGGGAAAATATAGAAGTATACGATGTGAAATGACCCAATAATTTGCAATAATTTACATTGATGCCATTGCAAATTTAAGCCTAAGGCTCTCCAAATAAGGTGATGAATAAAGTATATTATGTAAAATTTTAATTTCAATTAACCATCTTATTCTTTAATTTTTTTAACTATATGAATTCATAATTTTGTCATTAAACCTTAAGAGCCAATAAAGTATAGGTAAATTTTTATTTATTATCTATCTATTCAAATCTCGGTATCAGCCAATATTCGAATATCGACCAATATCTCGTCCGAAAAATTTCTTTTATTTAATTTTTTTTAATTAACACCTGAAAAAAATATTACTTTTAAATATTTTGTGAAAGGTATTATTTTCTAAAAAACCGTCAAGGGAGACTAAGTCGATTAGTTGGCGGGTGATGGCATTTCTGCAATTTAGGCAGAATAGAGGTGTAGTTTTGAGGGGCCGAAAATGACAGCTGGCAATAGCTTCCTTCGCTGTAGTCCATCTCATATGTGGGTCCCAAGTCCCTCTTATTTTCCGTTCACTCAACGTCCCACGTGGCTCCGCTGGCACGAGCCACGCCCACCGTTCCTTTTTACCGAAATGATTTTAATAACATTGGAAAAAAAAAAATCTATTTTTATGATCTTATATTTCTTCAGTGACATTTCGTTGTAAGAAAATAATTGTTGGAGAATGCTTATAAAAAGATGAAATTGAAAAATAAGAAAAAATTTATTTTTTTCATGTTACTAAAAACACTGATATTCAGATCAAAATCCTCATAAAAACTGCTTATTATTCTTTTGATTGGATGAATATCTTAAAGTGAGAATAAGAATTTTTTTAACTGTTTTTATGACCAAGCTGAAATTAAAAAAAAAAAACTTTAATAAATAAAGAATCACAATGATGAAAAACAAACAACCCCACAATAACACGCCGTGATTGATGGGAGCAAAACTCTGTGTTATTTAACAGGAACCTGCTTAGATCCTTTATTAGCAGTTGTAGGAAGATTTGAATGTTGATTGTCTGAAGAGACTGTTATAATGGGGGATAATATAATTGAAGAAAAAAATTTATATAATTATTATAATTTTATAAGATAAATTATAAAAAATCAACGACTCATTTAACAATTAAATTTTTAAATTCCAAATCTACAATGTTTAAATGATAAAATTTCATCTATTGAGTAACTTTACCATTTTCTGTACATCTCAACTAAAGATATATCCTCCTTATCATTAAATGGGATGGAGAAAAGACTTCATATATGAACCCAACATGGATAGTTATAACATTCCCGCCTCTAGAGGAGGGACGGTGCAAGTTCGAGTATCTGTGGTGTAATTAGGTGGTTAGATAATGCAATTGAAGAAAAACTTTTCTATCTAATAATCATAATTTTATAAAATAAGCCATAAAATATTAACAAATTAAAATTCTAAAAATTCAAACTTTCAATGATAAAATTCTACCAAGTCTGTTAACCATTTTCTATATATCTCAACTAAAAGCCAATGATCCACTTACCTATTTTTTGAACAAATAGTAGGCATGTGTGTTTAAATATATATATTTTTTTTGTTTTTTTGAATTTTTTTTAATGTTTCTCAGGATACAATCTTTGAATTATGCTATAATCATGCTTTTATCTGGTGCTAATTTTTCAAATTTTATTAGACAAATGATTGAGGTATTCTCTCTGTTACACTCTCAGATGCACTCTCTAAATCATATCTTTCACTTCATGATACCCTTTTTTATATCTTGAAAGGGAGAGACTAAACTGAATATGTAATTTTAATAGTATTAGCCCATCATATTCTCTGTATTGGGTTAATGGTCAAGATCTTTATTATACGAACACTTTTCTCTCACTTTATCTTTGAAATTTTATTCAATAGATTCTCTATGCTCCCTTCAAAGTGATGACATTTTTTTCTCTGATTCAAATAATAGATTCGGTCCCATTATTTCATTGATCCAAATCACATCTACTACCACCAACAATTACCTATAAAAAAAAAAAAAAAAGTTCACCTACACAGATTTATCTCTTAGATTTTTTTTATTTTAATTTAATTTTCTCTCTTTTTTTCACAAAGGTGTTTGGTTCTCTTTCAATTAAATTATAATTTTTTTTTTTGCATTTACTGCATATTGTTGATAGAATTAGGTAACAAGATTTTTCAAAATAGACTCTCTAAGAAGACTTATCAAATAGATCATAGACTCACATAGTTAGATGCATTAGATGATTATTCAAGCTAGCTAATTTTAGCTTTTTAAGCTTTAATGAATTCTATCATTTATTTTTTTAAATTTAAATCAAAAGATAGAATGATTAATTAAAGATAAAATTTTGTACACATTCTATTTATATTGCTCTCTTTACATCAAACCCACCTATGTAAACCTCAAAACCCATTTGAAAGGAGGACAGGTCTCAAATTTAAAATTTAAGAGCATGAATCCTCAAAGGAAAGACCTACTCAATATATTACAAAATTACGTAATTATATATACTGTTCATGTTGAAACTTCGTGAATGATGGGTATAATTGTCAATAAAAATTTAGAATCATTGGAGTAATAAAGAAATAAAAGCAAACCCAAAAGAAGGCACTCATCATGTAGTTGAGTGGGGACAAGCTTGCATTAATAAGAGACATGCCAATGGCTTGTCATGCAATCTTCCCATGTCAGACGATTTTGCTTATAATTCATACAAGAACAAAGTGTATACGAATAGCTGGATGTTGCTCGTAAGCTTTCCAAATTGGCAGATTAATTTGTTTATTATTTCATTATCCATCAAAGCCTCTTTTCTATATCTCTGGTAAGATCATTTAAACATTTTAAATTGATATGGCCAGCTTATTCAAATAAGACATATGGGACACGATGACCTCTGACTAAGAAGGTTTTGTTTAGACCGATAACTCATTCATACATTTAAGTGGGACCACCTTATCTATGAATATGAGTATAGTTCAATTGATAATCTCTCGTCTCAAAAAGTGGAAGATGTTAGGTTTAAACTCCCATGACCTCACCTAGTGTGCTCTAAAGATAATAGATATGATAAAAAAGCCCGTTTGAATATCTGGCACTCTCCAAAAGAAAATGTAAAATTCAATTCTAGACACTTTTAATTCCGAAAAACTACATTATAGAAGAAGGCATATGATAGCAGATGTTAAAAGGGTGAGAGTGAACCTATGATAAAAATATTTAGATTATTGAATAGATTATCATGAGCTTTCCCATCAAATTATTGAAAATTTGGTCTCTCTCTAGAAATCATTGATTTGTGAACTGGTTCACAAAAATTAAATATTCTTATCCATGTAGTTCTATCCACGAATCATATCTGTCCATGTGGTCTTTAAAATTGCTCCACTCAGCATTTCAAAATTCCAGTCCTTGAATGAAAGCCAGCACATGCTTGAAAACAGCAGGGAGAAGGTTCAATAGTTAACATAAGATAATTTCTATTAAAATTTGGAAGTGATAATTACACTTTTTAATTAAACAAAACCGAAGCATTTAAATGAAATGAGATTTTTCTAACAACGAGCCGCTGCTTTTGGAAAGGCAAGAGGTAGACCATGAGATTTTATCCATTGTGAACCGGTTCTTTCGATCACAATCCTTATTAAAAAAAGTATAAAACTATCAAGGCTCACATTTAGGTTCTTTCCGAGCACTTCAATCCAAGAGAAGTGATTGAAAGTTCACACCAATCCATTATGAACCAGTTCATAACAATAAGAGATTCTCAGTAGACCACCCTCAACTTGTTAACTCACTCTTTCCAAAATCCTGCTGAATAAACTAAACTGGGACCAACTCACCTGAATTAAAAACTATGGCCATCGGCAATAGACACGAAACACAAGACATATCTCCACCTCCACAACAATCCATTCATTCCCCTTTTCAAATTTAAAGTCACCTGAATTAAAAACTATGGCCATCAGCAATAGACACGAAACACAAGACATATCTCCACCTCCACAACAATCCATTCATTCCCCTTTTCAAATTTAAAGTCAGGGCTGGTCAGTAACCCTAAATATCCTTGCAACATAACAAAAGACACCCCTTTCAGAATGTCTCACAAGGATGGATTTTGCTTAAGGACACTGGAACCATTCACATAATAACAAAAATCAGCTTTGGTATGTCTCTCTTTCTTTCCTTGTCATTCTCATCTTTTCCCCTTTTACAAACACATACATTTTGCTGGCCTGAAATGAAAAGCTCCAACTGGAGAAGAACTTCTTGCACAAGACAACTTCAAAAACCTTACCCTCTTGTGCATAGCAACCCACCCTGGTACACACACGCACACACTCCAATTACAACCAGAATCCTAGAAAAAAAAATACAAGCAAAAAACAGGAATAGAAAAACGATGTTACAGAAACCCTGTGCCCACTGCTGCCGCGCTGTGCTTTGCAACTGTGGTACAACAATGGATTGAGCTCACCGTCTGCGAGAAATCTGAGACAAACCATTCGAAATCAAGAGCATTCATTTCTTCTGAAATGCCTCTGAAACAAAATACGTCAATCCCTCCGGCAGCATGATAATGACAATTGTGCCCATGCAATACGACTTTCCCGTGCTGCTCTGCCACAAAAAGTTCCCAATTTTGAACTCTCTCTTATTCCTTGCCTTCACTGCCAACTTCAAGTCCTTCCTGGTTCTTTGAAGCAGCCAATTGTAGTGACTGGAGACCAGTTACAGCCGAATTCACGTCCCTCGTCTTTGATGCTGGGGCACCTTCTCTCTTTTGAAGGGAAAACCAAAAAGGAAAAACCCATCACTTAATGTTCAAACTTGACATGCAAAGGTTTTGACCACAATTTATTTTCACTTCTATCTCCAGTATAGAAACTTATCTGACATACACCAATCATCACCAGCGTAGAAGTACTTAACAGGAAATACTACATGACATAAATAATTAAATACTCGTCAATAACCAATTAAGTCCAAATGTTTTCAGTCTAGCCATTCACAAGATATAGGAATCAGATTAAAGATTCCAAGTGAATTGATTACAAATTTCTCAGAAAACTCAGATTGAAAGTGAAAAAAATTGGATATGCGGACATTCTCCTAATCAACATTGGCTGAATATTGTTTTCTCTCCACACGCGCCCACAGTTTGTTAACATAACCAAAGGCCCAAGTGGCAATAAAATCATTCTATGGGGGAAAATAGTGAAAGAAATTTTGTCATATCAGAATATATGGGAATCATGGAATGGAAGAGTCAATCAGAAAATTATGTGATTTGCATCCAAGGATTATTCGTTCTACATAAAATAAAATAAAAATAAATGTAAAACAATGCTTAAAATCAAGGGGTGTGTGTAAGTCAGGCAAAGTCGAGCTAGTTTGAACATGCTAGGCTGGGCGAGAGGCAGGTTAGGATTGAGCTATATAGCTAGATTAGGGTTGTGTTGGGTCATGATAGTTGGGCCTTTGAGGTTGGGTTGGGCTCAGGCAAGCATGACACTGGGTTGGGGTGGGTTTAGCAAAACCCAACCCGACCCACCTGAGTTTCACCCCTAAAATTACTTATTCCAATAAAATGGCCTACCTGCAAATGTTCCAACTGTGGCGCAAGCGGTCTGATTCTCTTGTCCTGCATTGCCTTCTGTCGTCTTTCATAGAACTCAAAATCATCCAATATGGATGTCTTCGCAGAGTAGTTTTGGAAAATGTTCAACATTTCAATACCTTGAGAAAATTTAACCTGCCAAGGGAATAGAAAAAATGACCACACTTTGAGAAGAAGCTAAATCACAAAATCAAGTGCAAACGTGAGGGAATCCTGAAAACAATTGGTTCGCATACAAGTGCAGAGAAGGGTAAATTAAGCCATGATTGATCAACCAAAAGAATCAAGCAGTTATTGCTTTATGTGAAAAACAAATGTTTTTTCCAAACATTCAAAGAGTAGAAACGAGTAAAAGAAGTGCAGTCATCATCATCAGAATGTAATTGCAATCAAAATAAACTCCAATCATCTGCTGCCACAAAAGTGATTCCACTATCCCAGACACCCAAGTTAGACAACATAATAGGACCATTTGACAAAGCAGAACCAAATCCTAGATTATAATTCCAATTGTTCAAATCATGGAGAAGCCCTTCAAAGGAAATTAGAGTCATGAATACACCACCACCAGGAAAAGCAAAATTTTTTGGGAGGAGAATTTTGCCAAATGACTGAAATTCAAAATGCAGAGAAGGCCAGGGTACTAAAAACAACAATTTTGTTATTTTCTGAAATGGTATTGAGCAGGTTTTAGCCCATGAAATGGTTTTGAGCAGGTTTTAGCCCATGATTTATATACTGACATAGTACAACAATCCTCCTTTTTGTCTTTATTGTGTTTTCTGTGTGTTTCTCTTCTTTTATTGAGAACTATATGTTTCAAATGAGTATCATTTTCACTCTTCTAGAGATACCAAATGATAGGTAAACACATACCTCCTGTGTATCTCTGCTGTTTGTAACAGGTTTATTGTCATTGTTCTCAAGAATGATATGGCGAAACTGGGGATTTGGAATATCCTTGATGATATGCCACTTGACTGGGAAAAAACCATTCCATTTATCCTGCTGCCAAAAGTCCATGTTCTCGTTAAAATCCACTCGGTCAGTCATCTCAGCTACTCCACAGAACTGACCACTGGCATTTACCTAGTAAAAGAGAGAGAATGGAAACGGAATCATTTTTATGAAGAAAAATATCATGAATTGTTGCCACCATTTCAAAAAATAGAAGGAAAATTAATAATAAAATGTTTCCACCCTTTTAAGAGCATTTACATTTAATGATAATTTTTTTTAAACAAAAACTGGAATCCAAAAAGATACAGGAGGCAAACCAAATATAACATTTGCCAATAAGCCTACAGGTTGTCCTATTAGACAAACATGACACTAACATAAAGATACAAGCAAATTATGCATGCAGACAACCCTTCATCTTCTACACTAGATAGGCCTTTTCCAACATCAGATGACTCAGGTTCAAAAGAACTGATAAGCAATTCAAGGTTAACAAAAACATGAACATGCATATGGAGCTGATGTTAATTATGCATCAGCATTGGAGAAAGGAAAATGAAGAAAACAAAAGAACTGAACAGAGAAAAAAATAACACCTGAAGTGGAAAAAAGAAAAGAAAAGAAAAATGAAAAAACCCCTTAGAAGGAATGACAATGCACATCAATGTAATAGACACAACTATGAAATGGGGATGCAGGTTATCGAGTTTCTAACACATGTGAAAAATACTTACAGTTTGGGAAAAAAAATCGCATATGAATATAAGTGGATCAAGGAAAAATGGTATACCGAAAAGAAGAGGAACACAGGACACTTGCTGCCTTTTTCTTTCATTCTCTCTAGTGCCTCTAGATAGGCACAGTCAAGCTTCCTGTTTCCATTTGGAGTGCTTGCCCAAACATTGTATTTGATGCTTTTATGTATGTCATCCTCACTGTATGATTTGATAACATAGAACAAAGCATGATCATATTTTGTCGGAAATTCTGGTAGGTTATACAGATCCCTCCTGATTACAGTGGTCAAGTTACCATCATTGTCGACTCCAGCACCAGGAGATCCAATTGGATCAACACCCAATGCCCAAGTATTTCTCGCACTGTTTGTCCGAGGGCCACGATTTTGTTCATTTAACAAGTCAAAATCACTAATATCGTTAACCTTGCCTCTTATTTTAGCCTTTTCGATGCCTCCCCAACCGCGTGCATTTGCTTTGTTATTAATGGTGCTATTTGGATAAAGCAACCCACCCTTCCCCTGGTTAGGTAGTGAATGGAACTTTGACAATGGGAAATAACCTTTTGCCAGAACACTGGCTGCCTGAAAACCAGATCCATTGTGAGAACCCTGCCAATTAAAACAAGTTCTCAAAACCCATTATAAGAAAAAAAAAACACATTGAAATGATAAACCAAAAGGAGCTCATACAATCATGAAGTGAAAAAACAATGACCGTGTTACCTTGTTCACTGGCTTTAGAGCTTGGTTTGGGACACCGGTATCAGGCAACACCTCAGACGCTTTTATATCATTTGGAGTATTCAACTTGGAGGTTGGTGATGATTTTGAAGAAGAAAGCACATGATTAGGAACAGGCAAATCAGGCTTTGGACCAGGGATTGTTGGAACTCCACCGAAGCCATTTCCATGCATTCCTTCAGTAAAATAAGGAGATGCATCCCACGCATATGCCGGCACCAATTCTGATCCATATGCCAGTGGTGAAGGGACAAATCCTGGTGAAGAAACCGGCTGTGGAATGATTGGACCTGCGAAGTAAGGCTGTCCATCAGCACCAATCATAGCCCCAGGTATGTAGGGACTGTATCCAGGCTGAAACCCTGGCATGTAGTAGATTAGTGATCCATTATCAGCTTGAATGGCCTGGAATTAAAGAAGAACCATTAAGTTGTTACCAGTCTGAAAAAAAAAAAATATATATATATAAGACATGACAACAAGTGGAAAGACAGTAATAGCACCCTGACCAGAATTCAATTTCCAATAGCCTAATATAAGGAAAGAAAATGATCTATAATTTTAAAACGGAGAGGTATGCAAAACATCAGCCAAATTCAAACATGACACCAAGGTCCTTTTGTCAAACACGATAGTATAGAGGAAACAGTGGAACTTTCCTAGATCTAGAGAATTTGCAGCTGAACCAAAGGCTATCGAAGCATGGCAACATGATACAACAGAATGAACAGGTCGTTGATCTGCACTTGCCATGTAAACTTACATTGCTTTTATGCAGGCCACAATCCTTTCAGATCTAGATGGAAATCCTGAAGCCTTTGGCTATTGTGCAGGGCAAGCCAAACAACATTGCAAGGTTTTCCATTTCGAAAAAAGAATGCTATAATATCACAAGACAATCTGCATATATTTTCACCAAATCCAAGAATGATTCAACCTTTGTTCTTGTACAGAAAGCAATGTGTCAATGTCAAGTTAATCTTAACTTTGAATATTAATATCAGATTTGTCAAAAGAATTATAAATTGGAAGCACAAAGAAAAAAGACTGAGTCAAACCATGTGAAAACTAGGAGGAGAAAAACCACACCATGGAGTGTACATGGCATAAAGTGCTAAACAAAAATACAGAGCAACAATATGAACTACTATATTACTGGATTAGAGATAGAATAAGAAATACCCAGTTGAAACACACATCTAGCGTCAACCTTAATTCAATAACAGAATACTGTAAAGATCGATAAATCAACTTACAGGATATGGAATATCCATTCCATCATAATAGTAGTAAGCCTGATCATCCCATTCTCCAACAGGACCCTCATAACCTGAATGCACACTTATATCACACCAAAGCTTTGTCCCATTTTATTCATTAAAATGCATATCCAGTGCATCAAGGATCAAAATTTTAACCACAAACCTGGGTAATAGTATCCATAGTAATTGCTTGCAGGAAAATGCATGCCTTGCTCCGCCATAAAAGACTCTTGATCAACATCGCTTTCCTTGACACTACTTGTTGCATCTCCTGACGAAGAGATACATGATGTTGCATCAGATGTGCCTCCATCCTTTGAAGCAGCCTGGTAATTAAAGAAAGCTCGAAAAAAAAAATATGATAAAACACAAAATTATCGACATTTCATAAGATCCTTTATTTTTTTTAAATGGAAAATATGAACATCCACAGTTCACAAGTAAACTCAAAAAACATACCAGATTGGAATTGATGGCTTCAGGCAAAGGATCCACTTTCAAATTCGTCATCAATACTTCATGAGCTGGACAAAAACAAGTTAAGGTGACCAAACAGCATATCTCAAGCTCTTAAATCTATTACCTACAGGGCACAGCAGATCCTATTTCATATATGAGAATATGAGAATTAACACAAAGATCAAAGTTGAGTCAACATAGACGCTCTACATAATTTCCAATCCTTTTTTCACACACTACAATTTTATTAACAAAGTGTTAAAAAACAGTGGCAAATACAATGACTTAAAGATAGGATTTGAAAAACCCACTGGTCAACCACATCAGCCTCCCTGTATGGTTAGGTTGAGGCTGAACTGTCTGATGAACCAACAACTGTTCAAAATACTTTGAAGAATTGTGGGAATAGAATGGAAATGGCTGGATAAACTTGGGCCTTATTATAACCAAACAGATCAGCTCAGAAAGGAATGGCACTTCTATGCTGGTTCTCCTTGTAACTAAAATTTTCATTTGTAACATTTGACACGAAAGTTAAGCCACATCAGATTGATCTGAAACCAAAGAACCAAAAGGAGTGAACTATGACTTGGCCAGCCCTGCAGTTAATGGATTGGAAACAGATGCAGAATGCGGAGTGAGAATCAAGAACATCTCATGCATCCACTAAGCCAACTTTCAAACAATATTTATGTCCAAGCATGAATAGAATTCAAGAAATGGAAACAACATTTGTAGGCATTCAAGAAAGCAAATGAGTTTTTTCAGCAAGACTTCGATCAGCCCCATCATTGAATTCTCCTAACACAAACTCAAAAATTAATATTAAATAAAAATAAAATTCAAAACACTGTAATTATTAGCTAAAGACATATTTCACACTCAAGAATACAAAGTTAAAAACATTAAGATTCTAAACATTTTATAATTAAATACCAATGCCACAAACAAGAAACAAGTTAAATAAATATTAATTGGTAATTAAAGACAAATCTCAAACTCAAGAAACAAAGTTAAATAAACATTTAAATTTCAAACATTTTGTAACTAAAGACAAATCCTACATGTAAGAAACAGAGTTAAATAACCATTAAAATTTTAAACGTATTGAAATTAAAGACAAATTCCACACTCAATAATACAAAATTAAATAATCCTTAAGATTCCAAACATTTTGTAATTAAATACCAAACCCACACTCAAGAAACAAGTCAAATAAATGTTAAGATTCCAAACATTTGGTACTTAAAGACAAATCCCACACTCAGAAAAGAAAGTTAAAAAATAAAAGAAAATAAAATTTCAAATATTGTGTAATTAAAACAAATTTCACACTCGATAAACAGAGTTAAACAACCATTAAAATTCCAAACATTTTGTAATTAAAGACAAATTCCTTTCTACTGCAGATCTGCACAACCTAAGCTAGATTTGACTAGGAAAAGTTAAAGCAGCCAATATTCCACTAAGTCCTTCACCAATCCAACTAAACACCAAGTTAACTTAAATAGCTATGGCTTGCGGATTTGCGGGGCAAAGAAGATATTTTCAAGATCGTAGATAAAACCTCAATAAACGGTCCAGATCTAAAGATAAACAATGTATACAAGAAGATCCAACCTATCCAAACAGTGGATCGAAGATCCAAAACATCGGATCCGTAAATCCAACTGAACACTTCTTTCTTGAATCTGAGAGCTAGCTCAGAAAAGAAGAAAATCAACAGATCAAGACGAGAAATCGAGAAAAACAGTCCAGAAAAAGAAAAGGATACGTTTTTCGAGCTGGCTTTCAGCTGCCATGAAATCGCACCACAGATCTCCGCAGAAAAATCCCCGCCCTGCTTTCTCCAGCTCGAAAACCGATAAAATGCTTTACTGGAGAGCGGAACCGACTTTAGAGGCCTAACCCGCCTTCTTAAGGACTAAAACCTCTTTTGGGGACCGAAACCGCCGCTGGAGGCCAAAACAGTCTCTGGAAACCGCTTTAGAAGACAAAAGCAGAGAGAGAGAGAGAAGAGAGAGAGAGAGAGTAGGTTTTGTTGTAAGAAGGAAAGTCAAGGGAAAAGAACGGCGGAGAGGCTTGACACGTCTGGTTGTTGTCGCCTGAGGTCTCAATGAGGAAAGGTTTTTGTCCGTCCGATTAATACGAGAGAAGAGCGTTCAACGATATTATATAATAGTCCTATTCTTATTTTTTATTGATATTTTAAATATAAAGTAAAAAATAAATATTATATTAAAATGAAGTTTTCAAAGTTAGGGACAAAGACAAATTGACCAGGAGACTCTCTTTTTTAAAATTATAATAACATAAATGATTTATCATATGTAAAGAAATATAATTATAAATCCGATAGTTTCTGCATGTCTAAATCTCTCATTTTAATTTTTTATTTTCAAAATTATACTTCTAAATTAATGGTAAAGATTATGAATAATAAATAATTAATTAATCTTTATTATATTGAAAGAAATGATCATATTAAAAAAAATATATAGTTACAAATTATTTATACTTTATATCCTAGTATCCTACGTCTTCATCTTTCATTTTAAACTTTCAATATAATTTTTAATACTTAAAAAAAATATTTAAAAGCCTATTTTTATTAAAAAAAATGGTGTCCTACTTGCATTTCAACTGGTCGATATTTTTAGACACTTGACCAATGAGTCAAAAGCTTTAAAGCTAATATAAAATACAAAATTAAACTCTTTATCTTACTTCATATTAAGCTCATCGCTTTATTCAGAGATAAATTTGTATTACTGTACAAGTCATTTATTTTTTATATTTAAAGAGAGATTTAGAAAAGATGAAGAGATTATTTATTTATCCATTTTAAAGCAGGCAAACTGCTTGTTGAGTGAATAGGTTTACTTTTCATTAAAAAAAATAACAAAGGGCCAGCACAAAATGTTTGTGATGAAATTTTGGCTTCACAATTACAGGATTTTGCAATGATGGCAATTGAGTCTTGCAATGATAACAAAGGGCCAGCACCATTTATATCTAACATTGTTAAAATTTTGTTTGAAATTTTGAAAAATTTAACTTGTGAATAATTCAAAAGGGTAGGGTGATAGTTAAAAACGCTTTAAAAAAGTGAGAGTTTTTCATTCTATTCTAAAGGAATTAATTCATTGTTCATTCAATTCTCACTCTATTATAAATTGCCATTTTCCATAAATTAATCTATTATATATGCTAAAAAGATTTATACATGTCTAAAAGATTAATTGAATATTCTAAAAAAATATGATTATCTAAATAAAATTATACCAGGGCTTCAAATAAGACAAAATTTGAACAGTATCCATATTGATCTACATTTTGTAAACTCTTTCCTACTTTTTTTACCCTGCTGTACATACGTTGCATGAGGGTGGGTGAGCTCCACTAGCTTTGGGCATCCATTCTACTTTAAAGTTAGAGAGTCAATTCCATCTCTTTAAAATCATTTATTTGTGGATTAATACAAAATAAATTGAAAATGACTCAATAAAGCTTGACTGGATGGAAATTGACTCCCTAACAAAAAATAATCAGTCAATTATGCCATTATAAATATTTATAAGTACAATTAAAATAATAAAACAACTAGACACTATTAAAGACGAGGTTTACCATTAGATAGATAGAGAGAAATCATTGAGCATAGAAGGTTCTATATTTTCATCATTCAATTATAAAGTTTGAAGTTAAAAATATAGAATTTTTCAAAATGAATAGTAAAAATGTAGACTTGACTTTATTATGATAAAATTACTGCACTTAATCATTTTTGTTAGATTGAGGCTATTATAGAATTGTAATTTATTTTATACTTCTATTTTGCAATTGTGTATTTGATACAATTACTGTTCCTACCTTAATTTTATTAGCAGCTTCCAAAATCTCAATAAAATGATAGATTTCTCTAAATATAAAATTAGAATTTGGTGAGTGGTGAGTAGACTGAAATCGAGCTGGGTCGGGTTGAATTGTTTTAAATTCAAACCTACCCAAGTTATTAATATATAGAATGCAATCCGAATTTTTGACCCGGATATTTTGACCCGACCTGACCCAAATTATAACCTAACCTGACCCGCATTTTGAACCTACTTTAACCTACTTTTTACCGGGTTGAATCGAATGTGATCGGATCAAGTCAAGTCGGGTTAACTTAAAAAGCTCTCAACTCAATCCAACTTAAATTCAATGCGGATTTCTGACTTTTCAACCCGACTCAATGTCCCAACTTTCATAACTCAACCTGCATGATTTTCAGGTCAAGTGATGTGAGTTTGGACCAAAATCCGACCCAAATTTCACCCCTAGTAGTGAGTGGTGACAACTAATTGAAAGGCAACGATAATCCCAAAGCATTTAGGGCTGATGTGGCCTTGATACCGCAGACTCCTGTTATTTTTAATTGATAAGGAATAGATTCTTCAAAAGAAAATAATTCCAAGGAGTCATGTCATGTATACCTTTCTAAAGTGTTTCGTCTTTCATTGTTGAGAATCCAGTTGGTGGAAGATAATGGAATCCACACCTCAATTATTATTGTAAAAACATGCTAACCCCAAACCAAGCATATATCTGTGACCAACTTTGTGAAAAAGTTCAGTCCGGCAAGATTACATTAGTGACATTTTTTTTTTTTTTTATGTATGAGAAATCGTGGGAAGATATTAATTTTTTTTACTCTATAAAGAGTGGTCTAAAGGAGTTTGAACATTAATCAAATTCAAAACTTCCCCAATAGAGCTTCTTGTTGGTGAGATTATGTTAGTGACATTTTTTTAGTGAATTCTTTTAATGAGATTTTCTTTTAAATACCCACCCATCAAGTCATATTCTTATTTATATTTACCTAATTTTCTTCCTAATACTCATTATCCTCACATGACTTGGATTTGCACCCAATTTGTACTCAGTTTGAGATATATTAACCATTGAATTAAGCTCAACTCATATAGACATAAAATCTTTGTAGCCTTTAAAATTCATTTAGAATGAATTCTTTTAAGTAGAATTGTGTCGCAATTTCTATATAAAAGTTCGTCCTCTAATATACAACTGATAAAAAGTTAGTTATTTGGTTCACAACGTACTACTTGTTGTTGAGATATAATTTAAATTATAATTTGATTATTGTTTAAATGTAATAGATTGTGAGAGATATTTTACGTCTTTCTGTAATTCTGCAGCAAAAAGGAATTACTCCGACTTTGGTTTGGTGCTAAAGCTCAAAAAAATTGCACTTTGAGATGGTCTGGCCAAGACCGATTAATTATGTACGGCTGAGATTGAACTGTTAATTTCCAAAAAATGAAAGTCCCAGAATCAGTCTCAAGCTAAATTTTAAATTAGAGCAAGTCATTGGGCCCTTAATGGGCTAACATTTTTGGTCGAACATCAGCCAGGGGTAGAAAAATCGGCTGGGCCGAGATCCCGGCCGATTTTTCATTTCGGCCGAACTTTTTATCTCTCTTGCCTGGTTTTTTTTTTAAAGAAAAAAAATTCCAAAAAAATTACAGTAAATGCAGATAATTATGGGCTTATTGAATATGTAATTTTTTCATAAAATATCAAACATTTACATATTCTAATATATTTTTGAAGTTACGATAGCGGGAAATTATATAATTAGTAATAAAATGGTGAAAATTACAAGGAAAATGATATAAATGAGGAAAATTTGTATAAATAATTTCATAATTTATTTTCTTAATCAATGAGTGTTATTTTAAGTTATGAATTATAGAAATAAAAAATAAAAATAAAATGATTGAAAGTTACATAATAATGTAGAAAAAAATATTAGAAAATGAAACTAAAGGGGTCCTAATCACTTGAACTAATAACCACACAAATGTCATACATAATAATATAATGTTTTTTTTCATTTGAGAAAATAGATTTTATTTTTCATTAATAATAGTTAGATAAATAAAACTATTAGATAAATTATGAGCTATAGTTAATTATGTTAAATTGATATAATAAAAATAAAGAATACCTTCTAATAATAATGACAATGGTAAAAATATTAGATGGTAAATATAATATTAAATTATTACAATAAGATAAATTAAAGAAAACATTATACTTCTTACTTTCAACATAAATAAATATTATATTTAAAATAAAAAAAATATTAGAGTACACACAATGGCTTCCACGTGAGCTCCTTAGGAAGCTCACGTGAGTTCCTTTTCAAAGAGGGTTCCATTTAGAAACCCTAATGCTCAAATTTTACCCTTCTTCTCTTTCACTCTATTAAACCCTAGCCGCCGCTACTGCTCTCTTATTTTTCCCATCACCGAAGAAGAAAAGCTAAGGTGTAGCAATTTTTTTTCTTCAATCTTTTCTCCATATTTTCTTTTATTTCTTTCCATTCTTTCTCTTCCCATATTTCTAAAAAAAAGGGTTTTTTTTTTAAAAAAAATAACAAACAACCGATTTTTTAAAATTCGGTCGATATCATGACTGAATTATTGGTAAAAAATTCGGTCATATCGGTCAATTTTTTTTTTGTACGGCCGATAATATACGTATCGGCCGATATAAATCGGTGATGGAAAATCTGAATTAATTCAGCCAATACGCACAGTATCAGCCGAATTTTTGACCCCTGACCTCAGCCAAAATACTAAGACGTTGGCCAAAATGGGCTGCTTGTGGCTCATTTAAGCCCGAAATATTGGCCCATCAGTTTTTGGAGTTTAAAAAAAGTAAAATACCAGAAAATTTGCATATTCCCCGAAAAACCAAAATAATCTGGCCAATATTTTCAGATATCAACTGAATTTTTTTATCTTATCCCCAGATAAAGAGGGCTACAGCGTAAAGGCGTCCTCGACCCATTGTACAAAATCTTCGGCCCTCATATGTTGATAGGGTAGGCCCATTATAGGGAGGATAACCATTTTTAATGGGCTAGGCCATATAATGTTGGGCAGAATATGAGGAGGAATAAATGAATGATAAGGATGGTACTCAGAAACCTCCTTCCAAGGGTCGAAATATCAGCAGATACATATTGTATCGGCCGATATATATCGATTTTGGAAAGCATTATAGGCCGATATCATATCGTATCGGCCGATATTCACAATATCAGTCGATATATCGGCCGTATCATATCGGCCGATATCGGCTGTTTTTTAAAAAAAAAGACGAGGAGAGAGAAAAATATCGGCAGATAATGTTTTTTTAACCCATGCCTCCTTCATTCAGCCGTCATGGTTTCGTCAAACGAGTCACGTAAAATCAAAATTTTGACATTGAAAATCACAAAGTTAAGATCAGGGGTATTAATATCGGAATCGGCCGATATCTCAGCCATATATTACTCTCTCCTATTTTTTTTTTTTTGACATTGATTTAAGTGTATAATTTTCTATACATTCTAACCAACTATATGTTAACCTGTTTAAAAATTAATGAACGGTCTCTCCATTAATAATCACTATTAATTTGGAGTTGGCTTTGTCAACTGCACTTTCTTTCTTCTATGATACTTAAATTGGAAATAATCACTTACAACAGGGATGATGGTAATGGGCTGGGCCCTGTTTTGTGATTTTGTCTATGGTGCTCTGCCTTCTTTGTGGGTAGGCTCTGTTTTGGTTGCTTTCCCTGCTGGGCTCTCCTATTTGTTTATATTTGTGGTCCCAACTGTTTTTGGCTATTTTTTATTTACCTTGCCCGAGCTTTGGGCTTTTATATATCTTGGGCTCCCCCTCTCCCTCCTTTGAATGAAATACTAACCTCTCAGCAAGTGTTAAATCTCTAGGTATAACATAGGAAAAATAAAAAGTATCAGATTTGATGAGAATTTTTTGAGTCTATATATAAATAAAAACATGAAAAAATTTGGATACGTTATTGAAATATCGGCCATATGGACCGAGATTTCAGCTGAAATTTCGATCAGTTACGGTATATTAGTATTTCCAAAAAATCTAAAAATACTAAATCTTTCATATTAGATGGGCCTAATTTTTTATTTATTGTTTGCTCACTTTGATGTAGATTTCTCTACTTTATTTCTTGCTTTTCACATTAAGTCATGCCGAAGTTCAACAAACTCAGTCAACTTGACTTGATTCAAGTGATATTTTTTTTTTTTTTTAATGATTGGTAAGTGATTCATTCAGAAGGAGGAGAAAGCCCAAAATAAAAGTAGAAAATAAACCCACAGTCAGGGCCAGGCAAATAACGGAGAGAAATAATAAAGATTAAAGACAACCCATAACCCGGGTCAGGAAAAGGATCTGGGTCTTCAAATGGGCCAAGACCCAGAGTGAAGCCCAAATAAAATAGAATAGAAGGAGCCCACAACCCAGGCCAGGCAAAGAAGAAGAAAAACAGTCCATAAACAAACCAAGAAGCACGGCCAGCCCAGAACAAAAAGATGGACTGCAAAGCAGGAGTCAGTCAGCTAGCTAGTTGGGTCTGCAGAAAATTCCTGTTTTAAGTGGGCTGGAAAGAGCAGTCCAGTTATCAAAAGCTGAGTTGAAAGTATGAAGATGATCACTGGAAAATAATCACAATGTTATCCAAAGGGCATCTCAGTCTAACAAGCAGAGAATGGATAGCAGCGCAGTGTGTTCAGTTGACTCAAGTGAGTTGATTTATATAAAACATTTTTAAGAGACATGGATGAGTCTGGCCCAGATTAAGAAGTAACAAAATCTGAATCTAGTCTCAAGACAGAGTTCGAGTATCGAACTAGGTCGCCCAAAGGACGGAACTAGATTAATGGGCTCTACATGTAAGGGATGCCTCGTCCAACAAAACTTAGATAACCTAATTGGCCAAGGTTTCTGGATTCGGCATCTCGACCTGCCTTTCTTCGGGTCAAACCCACCAAATTTGAGACATCTGAGCATACATTGGCTATGTTGAATTCTGCTAGACCTTTTCAGGTATACCTGGGGCTGAAACTCGGCCAGGCCACCCTGAGATTTAGGTTTAGGTCTACCTGAGCATATGCCCGAATTGCAAATGAAGGGCCCATTCTAGGACACTCTGTTTGACACAATTCAGTAAAAGCCAAGCCCAAACCAAAATGTATTTGAAAGACCCGAGCAAGATTTCAAGCCTGAAATATATATATATATATATATATATATATATATATATATATAAAAGAAGGGTTATACCAGCTCAGGCTTCTTTGGGCCCAAAATGGATTACTTAGAAGTTATATCTATGAAAAAATATTAATTTAATAAACTAGATTTTGTAAACTATGGCTCAAATTTAGAATTTTTACCCAAACATGGGCTTTCATGAATTAGGCCCAGCCATCCTGAATTTAAATTTGGGTCTGATACTTTGAACCCAAAAATGAACACAGCTCGAATCTGAGTTAACCTGAACTTTTTACATATTATTTTCACTTTTTAGACTCGGGTAAGGCTCGACCCTTGTACGGCTTGTAGCTCTTGATAATATATCAGCCGCCCAAAAAGTGAGATCTCTGTGTCCACAATTGAAATAGCGATTTGATGAAAAATTAAAATAAGCTGTTGCTAAGTATCCTTCAAGTTAGCTTGATGATTAAGAACTTCATTAAGTTGTGGTAGAAATTAGAATACTAAATTGATTTTTACAGTTTGATCCTTAAAATATTTTGAACTCATTTAGAGAATTGAGACTCACTTGGCTAACGTTGTGTCATTATCTAGACATGAGACTCATTAAATAAAGTAGTGATAGAATCTATCACAAAAGTCTTTCTTTCAATATGACTTACCAAAAACCATTTTAATTGAAGCGGGAGGTTTCGGGTGGTTACCTCCTGCCTCACATGGTATAGTTCAATTGGTTACCTCTTGTCTCAAGAAGTGGGAGGTTATGGGTTCGAGCCCCCATGACCTAACCTTTGTGTGTCCTAAGGGTAATTGGACTCATCCATGGAGGTTTTACGTTAGGTATTCCACGGTTTCCCATACGTAAATTAAAAAAAAAAAATTAATTAATTCAATAAAAAATGATTTTTTGAAGAATTTTGTATTCAAATAAAGACTTTTCGATAGTCCAATTAATAGAGCTGATATTTAAATATACAGACTACAGAGTAATACAACACAAAAAAAGTGACATTTTTTATGAAAATAAATATTATTATTTATTAATAGAATTTTACAGTAATATACTTTAATTGTTAACTTTTGGAAATGGACAAAAGTATGAGTCATAATTCCCTTTTGATTTATTATTTTAAAAAAGGCTTAATGATCAAAACTTTCATTAACCCTAATCCAATCCAAGTCAGATGTCACTCAATTACACTGATGATTGGTAAACGGTGAAAGTCTCTTTGCCCAATTGTTTATAATGTCAGTGGCTCCTTTGTAGTGATTGGATCTTTCTAAAGCCATGTAAGTTGCTGAGTCACTTGTCATATGATAAAAATATATTTCAAACCATTGTATGATATAAAAATAGTATCACCAATGATTTGTGGTCAAGCCAAAAGGTCTCAAAGTCATGCCAGCTGCAATGGAACTCGAGCTAAGTTTGAATTATTTTTGTAGAATATTAAATTAATTTTAAGTAAGAATTTATATTAAGTTGAGCTTATACAGACTTAATATAGATTTTTTTTTTTTGTATTATTCTATTAAATAATATTAATTAATTATTTTTTTTCACCAGGATGAGATTAATAGATACCAATTTCCATAGTCCACTCAGACCATGATTTAAAGAGCTGTGCTGTGCCATGCCATGCCATGATGAGTCCTGACAGTACTAGGAAAGAGATTTTCTCAATGGGTTGCTGGTTTGTTGGCCCTACCCGACCCGATACAAGAAAATAAGTGTGGTGTAGTGTACTATAATAGATGATTCACTTTAAATTTAACCATCAAAAGATATGGATAGATTTTTTTTTTTAAAACCAGTTTTGTGATAGTAATGATATTATGAATATATATGATAAGTATAAATAACTAGATTAGTTCTAAATGATAGAGTAAAAAATGACAGCATGAAAGACCGTTTAAAAATAATTCTAAGAAGTATATAGAGAGAAATACATTTGAAGTGATTTGATCATTTAAGTAAATGAATGGAATAGTAGTACTTAAAATTCAAAAGCTATAAAGTTTAGATATAAGGAGGAATACACCATTATAAAAACGTAGAGAGAATAGACAAAGAAAGACATGACAAATAGTAGAGTGATTGATTGTATAATTTATGACCAAGTTAAATAAAGAAGTAGATTTTAGATGACATATTGGCTTTAATTGTGATGATATTGTATATACCTACGCATATACATTGCAGTCAAATATGAGATTCTTTTTTATATTTAAATTTAAATAACAACCCAACTATGAAAAATTCATGTTAATGCATACTAATTTTTGGATGAACTCCACGTATGCGAAATACCACCATTTGTTATCACTCTCATTATGAATGGCTTAAATGGTTAATAAAATCTTTTGTCAGTGAATTGGAATGTTGAAAAGCTCACAGTACCGATCTTAAAATCTCAGGACCCCTGAGAGGTCTTATAATCTATTGATCACATTTGGGGGTTTTAGGCGGCGGCCTAGTTGGCCTATAGCCAGGGTCGGCCCTGAAGACTCATTATCTTATTTAATTTTCAAAGGATGTTACCGAATATTTATCTTAATATTATATTTTAGTCATTAAAACTAAGATTAAAAGACTATAAAACATTTTTTCTTGGCTGTGACAGTGCTGTAATATTTTCAAAGTTACCCTTGGCAGATTGTGAAATTCACCTTTTGTAGCAGAGGTTATCTCAATGAGGCTACTATGCATATGGAATCATTTCAAATAAATCTCTATTTAAAGGAATGGGAAATTGACCATTTTATTTATTTAAAGTGTTTTTTATCTCTTTTGCTCATTTTTCTGAGTTCTGACCTTTGTACTAAATAATACTGGAAAACTACAAATGGCTCAGACATCTTTTGTGTACAGGTAAAGGGCCTGATGTATAGTTAGTTCACGATTGAAGTTTTTATTTTCTCTTTCAATTTTAAATCAACTTTTAGATTAGTCAAAATAGATAAAAATATTTATTAATAATTTATTTTTAAGCTTAAAAAATCAAGGATGAGGATGATTTAATGGGTATTTTTTATAATTAGTAAGCTTGTATAATTATTTATTCATTCATATAATTTTATTATTATTATAGAATGGATCCTAACCTATGATACACGTTAGAGCACCCGAGCAATTCAACTTAGGCGTCTAGTGAAGTTATCTTAAGTAAGAATTAGTAAATCTACCTTAAATAATAAAAGACTACATTTGAATTGAGAGAGTTTTTTGTGAAAGTACATAAATTTGAAATTTTGTATCTTTACACTTTAAGGGGAAAAAAAAAGTATAGACATCATTTTAAATTTATATTCATTTAAAGTGATATTGCAAAATTGGTAATTTTAATTATTTGAAGATTTTTATTAATTTGATCCACTTTTCAGCCTTTAAATATAATATTATAAGTTCTTTTAATTCAAGAGAGAAGTGTTAGAAAAATGTGTTCAATAAGGTTCTAATTCAAAGTAGTAGAAAAATAGAGAAGTTATGTTTCCTTTTCTTTCTTTAGTGTTTAGCAAGTGGTAGATTCTTAATATTGAAGATTTTAAGTTTGGAATTTAGAAGAAAATTTACTCAAATTAAAATTTTGTTGTTTAGTTATTATTAACCGAGGTATAAATATCGGCCGATTGAGCCTAATTCAGACTCAAGATGAAAATTCACTTATATAGAGTTTCTTCTAAAGTTTAAAATCTTTTATTTTTCTATATATTTACTTCTAATTTACTATGTGTTAAATGTATAGAAAGGAATTTGAAATTTCTAATCCCTAGACAAGAAAATGGTAATATGGCATGATATTATTTCTATATTTTCCTTATAAAAAAGTTAATAAATATATAATTTTAAGGAAAAAAACTTTAACTTCTCTTAGTATCAGAATCTTTATATGCTTAAATAAAAAGCTTAGGGGTGACCAATATCGCCCTTTTCAGTGCAGTAGGCCATACCACTTGTCCCATTTCAGTCCTAAGAAAATATTGCCTGGAGAATCATCAGGTGAAGAATCTGATTTCCTGATTTGATTCATTTTGACGAGATTATGTATAGTTGGTTCAGGTCTCATAATTTATGATTTGACTATTCATTTGTCCACCCCGTGAACTATTCATTAGGTCGAGTGAATTTTGCTTAATCTCAGTCCAATTTATTTTATATTTAGCTGAGCATAGTTTGACTCGATCTGATCTTACTTAATCTTATAATCTAAGAACCGTGACCTAAACTAGCCCTAGTCGAGCAAAACAATCCAACCCAATCCAACTCTAGCCCAAATTTTTAGCACCGGCCAAATAGGGTATTGGGCTACAACTCGGGTCGGATTCCTTAAAACTCAATCTGACCCGAGTTGATATATACGAAACCCGACCTGACCCGATCCGAATTCTCAACATGAACTTCACAACCCGATCCGACCTAAATTCTAACATGAATGATCTCAAATTCTGACCCGCCCTACATTCTGAACCCAATTTAACCTAATTTTAGCCGGATAAGGTCGGGTTAACTTGTAAAACCCTTAACTCAACCCGAACCGAAGTTCATGCAAATTTTTATCTTCTCAACCCGACTTGACCCACTAACCCGAAATTCTCAACTTAACCTGCATGATTTCTTAGGTCGAATCATGTGGGTTGGGCCAAACAAGTTAACCCAATGTAAACTATATGTAGACTCAATTGTCTATTTAATTACCCAAGTTGACCCATGACCTAATTTAACTTAACCTGTATTGATTGGCCCAAATTAAAAATGGATCGAGTTTTAAAAATGAATTAGATAATGTACAAATTTGATGAAAGTCAAAATACGAATTGAGTAAAAAAGTAGCCCAAATTTAAATGTGGACAAGCTTGGGTTAAGATCAACTTGATCCACCTATCTATCTATGTTGCACCCCCAGCTAAAGAGTTTCTAGGGCAAAGGTCATAACCATGTAGGGCCGACCCTAGCTTAAAGTTAAATCGGCGGCCGCCTAAGGCTCTCAATTTGACCAATGGCCTAGGCCCCCACCATGCATTTTTCTTAAGACTTAAGACTACTACCAATGTACTAGCCCCTGAAATTTTAGGACTGGTCCTATAACCATGGGCACATCTTATTAATCATTTTATTATTTTATATTTTCTATTTTTATGACAATGGAGTGAAGAGATGGTTGAGGCAATATAATCCAACCAACACGCGTGGGAAATGAAATTGAAGAGGTGTTTACCTTTCATTGTCCATTTTGCAGATAAAAGGGATTCTCCACTGTCCACTGTTCAAACTCCACCCTTCCTCGCTCCTTCTGCAATGGCAGCCTTAGAAGAGAGAGAGAGAGAGAAGGAAAGGAGAATATAGGACGGCATATGAAACTCCAATCACTGGTGTATAGGCATTTGGGACAAAGACCAAACAAGAAAAAAAGATACGGCTTCTGCCACCTTACCTCACTTCAATTCCTCCTCCATTTCTCTCCCTTCGTTCCAATTCCTTCCCTCTTTATCTCTTTCAAATAACAGTACTGGATTGAAGCATTTCCGAGTGAGAGAGAGGAGTCTGAATCATATCTTTAGAATTTGGAATGGGTCGATATATAACGAGTAATTTATAAGTCAATTAGAATATATTATATAAATTTTTATATTTTTTTGCACGTTATTTTAGTAAAGTGCAGAGCTACATACAAGGTAAAATCCATACATATGAAGATAAAAATGCACGTATAAGAAAATATAAAGTACGGAGAAAATACAAATGAAAATCAATATATAAAAGAAGAAAGAAAAGAAAAATGCTAAATAATATGTAGATTAAAAATACAAATAATGATGAGAGAGTTTTGATTGACCTATTATTAAACACATGAGTAAAACTCATTCTTAAAAATCGATTTATAAGGAGATGGTATTTATTTACTTATAAATCTCAAGACTTAAAAGGTCCATTGACAATGTGTGACTTTGGTAATACTCTCCTTTAGTACTAGAGCTAGAGACACTTGGCTCTCTTCGTCCATAAAAAATTGGAGATATGAAACCGGCGTATCTCAGTAGTACCTCCACGTTGATATCATGTTAAATACATAAGTAAAATTCATATTTAAAAATCGACATGAAAAGAGAAAGTGTCGATTCAAAAGTCTACCACGCGATGGGGAACTTTTACTAAAACCTAGTTGTTAATTTGCACGTTGAAAACACTGCACGAGAGAAGAAAAAAGCACCTGCGCTTTTCTTCCCTCTCATCTCTACTTCTTCTCAATCATAAAAATATGGTCCCAGACGATAGTCATGCATTGACTCTGATGTCTGAACTCTCAGAAACCATGTTGAGTGGATCGGTACATCTTAATACTGGGTAAAGAGTCTTTTATATATAAATTCAGAGGTATATACATAAATGTATTATATATTAAAAAGGTGGGGGTGGATCTCACTTTTCCTGAATTCAACCTTGCACTTTACCTTCTAATTATCAAGAAAATATTAAGTAACATTTATGTACGCAATCTTCATTGCTGGATTAACATATAATTTTATAAGACATTGAAACTCTAAATCTTAAGATCAAGATTTAAGTTGGTTAAAAAACCTTTTAAGGCAGAAGATATAAGTGACTAAATGACATTCTAACAACACTTCTCCACAGTGGATCCTACCCTTTAACATGATTCATCAACTAAACAAGAAAAGAGAAGGGTATAATATTTATGACTCTACAAGTGATTCATGCTTGAAGTCCCATTCTCATTCTATTGATAATTTGCGATATGTAAGTTATTTCAGAATTTTTTAGTGTTTTAATACTAAAGAATTTATGGTACCACCAATCAAACAAGGTTTTAGATTTTAAATTATGGGTGTTTCTTCATTTCACCCATGTAGCTAGTTGCTAGAAATTTTATAATGACCATATCACATGTTATTTTATATAAATAATTTGGTGGCATCATGAATTTTCTAGTGTTACAACTTTCAATGATAATCAAATCATAATTGGTTCATGTAATTATAGATTAGTTAGCATGTAATTGCTTTAAACTTAAAAGAACAAAGAATTTATTAGGACAATGGTATAATCTTTCTACTACTTAAATAACAACAAGTAGATAAAGAGATAAGTCCGTGCTCCTATAATTTCTCAAATACATAGTTCAAATCTAAATAAGACAATCTTAAGATTTAAACTATCACCCTCACACCTAGGAATAGTCCACCAAATGAAGTCGTAATTGGTCCATTTAATAGGTAGTCCATAAAAAATCACTTAATTAAATCATCAAATCCTGTATTTTAAGCTCTTCAAAATCAGATCAATTTTAGGTACTTTTTAAATTTTAAACTTTGCAACCTTTAAAATATAACTTGATTGTTCTAATCAATGTGATTTTTGTAGACTATATACTCAAACAAAAACTTTTTCAAGAGACCCATTACCACTCTATTTGATAAATTGTATGTCTAAATGTGCATACAATGCATACCATTGTGCTGGTAATCATCTTTATCTTGAAATTAGTGGTTTATATTAAGTTTGCAATTAGAACCTGAGTCAACTCAACAAAATTTCCTATCAAACTCATTTAAATTAGTGGACACCTCGATCTTTTGAATCAAGTTCTAATTTTAAATTAATAGACTATGTTCGACCTATCGCGTGGTTCAAATGTGCCACATTATGTTCACTTTTGACTGCGCATGAAGCCCTAATTTGGATCTAGTATGAACTTTAATTTTTTAATCTGCAACTGGTACCAACATTTTTTTTAATCTTTGATGATACCCAACTTGCAATCATTAAACAAAGAAAACTAATCATTCTTATGGATAAACAGAAAAGTAAATATGCAGATTATTCCAACTAATCACTCAGTGGACACCTTTTTTTATGGCTAATGGCCTAAAAATGGCCCCATCAAAAGTTATCTTTTCCTTACCATCAATGGACATTTGCTTCAACTTACTTTCCATGATTCTTATCAGTCATCTAAATTTATAATTAATCACGTTATTAGGATCTTGCTACTAAATCCACACAAGTTGGCCAACTTGTAGTTTCCCTAGCAACTTAATTGTGAATAAAATTATAAAAAACATTCCTTATATAAACATACAACATTGTAGTATTCTATCCACTTGTCAATACTATATTGTTGGTATTTTTATTTATATTTTGCAAGGACCTAATCAATATTGTCTGAGTTCATACACTTTCACAATTTTGTATTGATTTCAAGTGTCACACTTAATTTCAAAATGCATTGTACTGAAAATGAGAAGATCGATAATTTATATCATCCTGCCTTTTTGCTCTGTCTTATTTAAAGAATGTAAGACCTTCTGCATGCTCTCTCTTACACAAATCCCTTATCGCCGAACTATTTCTCAAACAGCCTCCTCTGAGGCGAGTCATTACAACTTTTTCCTCTATTCAGTGAAAAGGGATATTTTTAGTGTTGATAAGCTTTATGTCTAATAAAAAAAAATAGAACCATTGATTGGCCATATATTGTCTTAATTGGTGAGGCTTTCATATTTCGATGTGGTCTAGTCTTCTAGACACTCTCTGTCAACTTCCTAGTCTTTGCCTAAAAAGAGTTAGCACATCAACTAGACAGTTCATTTAAAGTTGGTCTACTGTTGATAACTTTAGACTAAAGCCTCTTTATGGATGATTTAGATCAGCTCACCAAATTCCAAGAGGAGCACCCACTGAAGGGTAAGTCCAACCTAGTTTCTAGCTCTTTCACCCATTAGTAGTCTTCTGTTACTAGCCCTTTATTAGAGTATAATGATAGAGATATAGTTTATTTTTATTTAAATAAATAGCTTTTTAGATAAAATGACTCATTAAGTATAAAAAATTATTTCTAATTAGTATTAGAATAAGTTTGGATATAATTTTAAAAAGACCATTTTATGTTAGTTTTGATTGACTCTGCCTAAGATAACTCAATTACTTGTCAAAATAAAGTTTTTAATATAATGTATGGGAGGTTTTTTCAATATTTTGAAGTAATGGAAAAACTTTAATAAAATAAGAAAGCAATGACGTGATAGAGTGTCATTTCAATGATATTTTCTGAAAAAGAAAATTGATTTGACCTAGTTGTATTTTTTGTAAAGTTAGACACTATCTTGTCAAAAAATATTTTTTTTCCGTTTTACTTTTTTATTTTAATTGATTTTCAAATTTATTGTGATAAAAAGGGTAAAATTGAGAGAAAAAAATTATTACAAAAACAGTGTCGGATGTTAATAAAAAGAATAATGTCTAAAATCTAAATGAATTTCCACGATAAAATATTAAACTAAGTTACTAATAAAATTTCTCTACATTTCCCAAATCCAAAAGGGCCCATATGTCCTCTTGCAGTCTTACTCGGCATTGCAATCCATCTATTTGATTTGCAACTTGTAACCATTGACAAAATTAAAAGTGTAAAAAGCCACTTTATAAGCTTGTCAAAGCTTTATAAAAGCTTAACTTATAAGGGTTTAGATTTGATTAGTTAGCTTCAGAGCAAAACTATAAAATATCCAGGTTGGTTTCCCACAGGGAGTATGGGTCTTTCAAATGAAAAATCTAAATAGTTTAAAATATTAATTTTTATATTTAGTTTTAATTGTGATTATATCAACTTAATACATCTTTATCATTGAATTAGCATATTTATTCAATAGCTATATTTTATTCTTAATAAATTAAAGAATAAGATAATTCGATGATCTCTATGAAGATTTCTTTTTTTTTTTTTGAGCGGTGAAAATAAATTCATTAAAAGAAAAACATACAAGAGTAAAAGGGCCTAAGAGTTATAGGCTCCAAGAGAAATACAAGAGAACCCGATACCCTATGAAACCCAAATGAACAATACAAGCACAGAATTGCAAACACTATCCTCCAGAGAGTTGAAAAAAGCCCTGGATAGCTCCCTCCACACCATTTCTTACGAAGAAATCTGCAACCCCGTTTGCTGAGCGCTTGACAAGCAAGAATGAGACCTCCATTCCCAAAGACAGCACCTTAATCTCCCTCACCAAATTGGTAAGCCTCCAAGGAGGACACTTCTCACCGATGACCCATTTAATAGCATTAGAGGAATCACTCTTAATAATTAATTTGGACCCCCTTAACTCAGACCCTAAAGCTAAGACTCTCCGAATACTAAGAAGTTCCACCTCATTACATTCCTTAGAACCCACCGATTTCGAAAACACGCCACTAATGAAGCCCAAATGATCCCTAAGCACACCCCCAATCCCAGCAGGCCCCGGTTTACCTCTAGTTGCACCATCAACATTAAACTTAAGGACTCCAAAAGGCGGAGGGGACCACACAACTCTAGCTTTCCATGAAGATCTATTTAATCATTCAATTTTTCATTTTTTTCATAATAGGGTGAATTTTACCCTATGACATGGGTAACATGATGAGTATTTGATTGAACTATCATACCATAGGCAGCACTTAGAAGTTAGAATGATGGAAGTGGTCGTTTACTTTCTTATGTTCATTTTTCTATTTTAATTTATTTAAAATATGAGTTTTGGCAAAAAAAATTGATGTATTTTTATTTTGGATCAAATTAGGATCTTAATTTGTGTAATTTCATCAAAATTATTCGAATAAATACATACATACTTACATATATACATATGAACACCCAATCTTTATTTTTTATACTATTATTTGATAGTTTTTAAAAATAAATTATTATGATGATTACATTTTAATGGTGGAGTCTTTTTTTATGGATATTTCTTTGATTCAAACATACAAATATAATGTGTATAGAGTTATAGACCTAATTATTTATGACAATTTTATTCAATCCAAGTTGGTTGGCTCAAATTAAAACTTTAATCTAAACTTTAAAAATAGATTAAGTTATAAACGAATTAGGGGAGGTCAAAATATAGGTTAATTTCAAATATAATGATCCTAAATAAATATAATTAAGCTAAAATTTAGCATTCAACCCAACTTGTCTCCCCGAATTATACCCCTAATAAAAGATTTCACTATTCCTTGAGTAGTAGAAAAATTTAGTAAAAAAGAATAATCATTTGTGGAAAGTTATTTATTTAGAGAAGGTTTACTTGATACTCAAGTTGGAAAACAAATAAAAAACTTGAGAATTAATGGCAGAAATCATTAATTGCACATTTGTTTTATGGTTTTCTTCTAGAAATATGGCAGAAATCATTTTTTTTAACACCAAAAAAAATAGTGAGATATCTGCAATGTATTTTTCCCCTATCAAGAATATTACCAAATAAATCAAACTTCAGTAAGAATTCCATCATGAGAATTGATGATCAATCTGTCACATGAAGACAGTGTCATTCATTTTGTGATTGAATTGCATTTAGAAGAATCTGTCTATTTTCTCCTGAGACGAAGCTTCATAGAAATTGTCAATCTCAACGGTCTTCTATTTTTTAAATAAAAAGTTTTTTTTTACAAAAAATGCCAATTTTCTCAAATTGCCCACATAATCGTTTCTGTTATCACCTTAAAATTCCAAGCTGACGAGAAAGGACACGTGTCGAGATCTCCCACATCAAATTCATGTGGGTCCCACGAACTTGGCCAATCACAGCCAGAAAGGTGAAAGCTCCTGCGAGATTACCAATCTTTTACGTAGTCCCACTTTCTTTAATCCCGCACTTAAATCTACACTTTACATATTTTATTTGTTAATTAAAAAAATTATATTTGTTTGTCACTAATCTAATATGAAAATTTAATTAATAATAAAATTGAACTGAGTTAATTTATTTAATAAATGAATTGAAAATATGAAAAATCATTGGATCATTGTTTAATAAATGGGCTAAATGGTGGTCGACCCATTTAAGTTTTGTCACTATTAAGATTGCAAACCATTGAATCCTTTATCTAATAAATGGGCTAAATGGTCAACGCATTTAGGTTTTGCCATGTATTAAGAT
This sequence comes from Chimonanthus praecox, assembly GCA_022113865.1. Classification (NCBI taxonomy): domain Eukaryota; kingdom Viridiplantae; phylum Streptophyta; class Magnoliopsida; order Laurales; family Calycanthaceae; genus Chimonanthus; species Chimonanthus praecox. The sequence goes on along the minus strand of CM039087.1, from coordinate 1,021,023 downwards.
GGAGTCAGCCTATTTATTTTGAATGGAGTTAATTTATTAAAATATAATTTATTATATACGAGTTGAATTGAGTCCGACTATTTAATAAAGTATAATAATTAGGTGAAAGAAACCCAAACATCTATTAAAAAGCTCAAAATTTTAGAAATTTCAATTTTATTAATGAAATCTTATTTTGATTAAATCTTTGCACATGTTTACATCAATACTTTAAATTAATTAATTTAATAAATAATTTAAAAGAATTGAATTTTTTAGTACTACCGATCCTTTTTAACGAGTGCCATTACTCTTTAGTCTCGCACTTTACACTAAACCCCCACCCCTTAAAGAGCATGAAATAAAGCACCCAAAGATGGAGAGAAAATATCATTAAAGAGGGAAAGAAATAGAGAGAGAGGGAGAGATCTCCTTCTTCTTCGCTTCATTTCTGCTACTTTTTTTTTTATGAAAACATCAATGGAGAACCTTCTTCCTTGTTGCAGACCCTCTTCCTCACGTACCCATGTAGAACCAGATGGAGGAGAAGATGAATCGATGTTTCTAAAGAAGAAGACGGGTCGGGGCTATTGGATTCTTCTCTGCATCAACTACTTGGCCATGTTTGTGGGTTCTATTTCAGCGTCCTTGCTCTCTAGATTCTATTTCATCCATGGAGGAAAGAGCAGATGGGTCTCAACGTGGGTACAATCTTCGGGTTTTCCCATCCTCCTCTTTCCCATCTACCTCTACCAGACCCAAACCCGTAAGCCCTTCTCTTCTTTCACCAAAAAGCTCTTCCTCATCTCCATTGCCGTAGGCCTATTGATGGGTGTCAGCAACTTTCTCATTTCATGGGGAATTTCTTACCTCTCCGTCTCTACTACCTCTCTCCTCCTCTCCTGCCAACTCGCCTTCAATCTCATCCTTTCTGCAATTCTCGTCAAACAAAAGTTAACCTTCTCTAACGTCAATTGCGTCGTTCTTCTCACCATAACCTCCGTTTTGATTGCTCTTGGCTCCGATCATGACCGACCCAAGGGCGTAACCACCGCTAACTTCTACTTTGGCTTCGTTTCGATCCTCGGCGCCGCGCTGCTCTTTGCTCTCTACCTTCCTGTCATGGAGAAGGTCTACAAGATGGTCACTGAATATGGGATGGTCATGGAAATGCAGGTAGAGATGTAAACTGGTCCAATTCAGATCATATTTATATAAAATATCAAAAATAATTTCCCAAAATATTTTTGATTTCTTCTCTACTTCATTTCCAACTGTTTTGACATTATTTCAATAGATGTATCAACTCTACTTTAGTCCCATTTCTCTCAATTTCCAGCCCATATATTTTTATTTCTCTATTAGTTTAAATATCCGTATTTCTGTTATAGTAAAAAGTTTGAGTTTTTTTAAAAGAAAATCTCTCCTTTAAAAACGAGTATTGTATTTTTAACAAGAACTATATATTTACTTGAATCCAAATCTGCATTCACATACTTTCATCAGATTTACATTCGATTTTATGGCCCGCCTCTCTTTTAAGTATATTATTTATAATTGGAGTTTTTGGATTTTTAAATATCCATTTCCATTCGTGAATGCAGGTGGTGATGCAGATAGTAGCGACGGTGTTTTCGACGGTCGGGATGGTGGCCGGAGGTGGGTTCAATGACATGAGGAAGGAGGGCCAGGTGGAGTTTGATCTGGGTGAGACCAAGTATTGGTTGACGGTCGGATTTAACATCATAACTTGGCAGATATCCTTCATGGGGACGGCTGGGATTGTTTTCCTCACAACTTCATTGACGGGTGGGATTTGTATGACAGCTTTACTGCCGATGAACGTGATCGGAGGAGTGTGGGCCTATGGTGATGAATTTGGAGGAGATAAGGCCGTCTCCACCGTCCTCTGCTTGTGGGGTTTTCTATCATATGTTTATGGGCAGTACAAGAAGAAGAGAGAGGAAGAGAAGAGGAGGAGGAGAGAGAAGGAAATGAAGGGTAAAGAAGAAGAGAAAGAAGAGGATTTTCCAAGGTCTGGGAGAGTGGATTCAGCAGAGAAGGAAGTGGAAATGGCTGCTGAAAGAACATAACAGTTCTGGAAACTAGAGACCTAGAGAATCGGGAGGCTCTTTTTCTTGGTTTTCTCAAGTAGAAGCTATAATCTATTGCAAGGGTTTGAAGTTTGAACTCTGAATTAGGGTTTTGGGATAAGGAAGGTAATTAATATTATGAAATATATATTATTTTAAAATTTCAGTTGGATTATGTTGTTATAAGTAATTCATTTTCATTTGATTATTTTATAGTTTTCATTGATTTTATCTAATTCGATTGATATGATTTTTTACTTGATTTAAACTAGACTACTATTTAAAATAATCTCTATATATAAGAGAAAGAAAAAAAGTATAATAGGAAAGAAGCTGGTTTTCATTTTTAGGCAAAATAGAGAGCATAAGAAATGACACTTTCTTTCTTTCTCATGAAAAGAAATAAAAGAGAGTTTTTTTCATTTTCAAAGAATCTAATTTTGTGGTAGAAAAAAATTAAGTAAGAAAAAGAGGTATATCTTTTTCATTTGTTCAAAAAATATCTTAGTTTTTTATGTAAACATCAAAATATTAAATTTTTATAATCCATAATAATATAATTTTTGTCTGAAATGAACAGTTCATAAGACCTGCAACTCTCATGGAAATACACACTACAACCCTTTTACTTTTTCCCTTTTTTTTTTCCTCTCATTCTGTGGCTGTATCATTTCCCTTTTTCTGTTGTAATTGTGCTTGTATAGTTTATTATTATTATAATTTATAAATGATATGTATACCTCTTTAATGTCAGTTCATGCAAAATAACACTTGTCAATAGAGTTTTATTAATTTTTATATTCGGATTTCAAGAGAGAAGGGAAAGTGTACAAAACTAGTTAAAGTATGAAAATTTCCTTTTTAAATGAATGTCTAAAAATAATAAGCACGTGGGAAACTGCATAATACCGAGCATAAAATTTCATGGGTGAGCTCACTACCTTTAGAGCACACTAAAGTTAAGCTATACGGGTTTAAATCCACAACCTCCCACTTCTTGAGACGAGAGTCAACCAGTTAATAATAAATATTTATTTGAATAATAATAATAATCTAAACCTAAATGATACTATCTCTAAGTATCACATGTTCCCAGCTTTTCCTGGTATCTACATTTTGCATTTTTACACTTTATGTCTCATTTATGAACCAATTAAGGTTAAAATTACATCATCTAATACGTATCTGCTGATACAATTGTATCGTCAATGTATATCATTGCAGTAAATTATTGCTGCAATTCATTCTCTTTTAATTCTAATTTTTTTTGGAATATTAGAAAAATTACAATTATCTCAAAAACTATATCAATCACGTTAAAGACTCTTCATTTAATTCTAAAAACATTAATATATCATTTTATTATTTTTTTACAAGAAATTTCAAAATGCAAATATCTTAATCAGGCATTGTCGAATACTCGAACCTAATACACCCATGATATATTTCTACTGTGAATGATCTTTATGGGGACATAGTAAAAGGCTTAGATGTATTTATTAAACATCAATTTATAAAATTAAAGAAGTCTGATATACGCATTTAAAAGTAAAATATCAATATTTAGAATGAGCATTTTCAACAAATTTAAAAAATACAATATTCTTGTTTTTATCTTTTTTTTATGTTATATGTTGTTGTCTTGTTATAACTATCTCATAACCTTCAAACTCACTAAGGTGATTTAGAAAACCATTACATAAATTGTCTCTATTTATTTCTAGTCAAATTTAGACAATTTTTTTTATTTTTAAATTTTCTTGAAATTATCTCAACTTTAAATGAATGAACACTCAAAATTTATTTGATACTCATCTAAATCTATCCTTTTTTATGTACAGATAAGAGAATATTTTAAAATTTATAACTTTATTAACAAATGGTAGATACCTTGTATCTTACTCCCATTTTGTCTTTTTTTAGTTGGGGAGTATTTATTGATATATAATTGTTGTTGTGTCGCTTTGGGACCCCTTCTTTGCTCCCTGTTTTGCCTAGCCGAGGCTGTGGGCTTTTTGGGCTTGTCTCTCACGCCCTCTGGTGTATCCTTCTATTATTTTTTAGAATGTTTTTCTGTCTTTTTGAATGAATTTTATCTATCGTTTAAAATATATTATCTGGCATTATAAAGAAATATTATTTTATATTTCCAATTGATACCTTATTACATCATAACTATTTTAGTAAATTTTTGTTGTTATTCGAATATTTTAGGTTACAATCATGTACCCACCACCAAAACTTTTGTGGCACAAAAGATAGTAGGGTTATGTGGGTTGAGACTTAGAATTTGCGGAGCATGAGGAAAACGAAGTTTCTAAAGTTTCAACCATGTATGTATATTATCATTATTGAGGACTGTACCCACGACCTTTTCAAGCCAATGTAAGTGGGTCTTAGCTCTTTTTGTTTTGAAACTTTAATCACAGTCGTTTTGTGGAGGAACCAAGCCGATAATAATAGTTTCATTCGAGATATAAAGATAAATTTAAAAAATATAAATTATTTTATTAATTTTAAATATAAAAATATATAATTAATTTTTTTTTTTATAAAACTATTACATTTGAATTTGTATGGATCAAACGAGAATGGTGTGATAAAGATCTAAAAATATAAACATGTATCTCACATTTAGAAATCAGTGGACTACTTAAATAGGCATGCATGACTATATTATTTACATTTAAGCTGGACCAATTGGCATACCATTTACCATTTTTATTATTAAAATGTTATCCAAATATTAATTCGATGTTTATCAACTTTTAAAAAGGCGAGTTGAAATTTAAAACTAGTACAGAGTCATTTGTCTTTTACGATAGATGGAAATCCAGATTCATCCAATGCATTCTCTTCGTTTTTATTGTTAATTACTTAATTAATTGGTGGGAGAAAGTTCATTGAATTGATCTAACATGGATATGCTCAACTTTATGATAAGTTACATATGAATATAATTAGTAATAATTTGATATATTATTTGTTAATTCAGTGCACATAGGCTCTCAATTTAAAGGCTGCCCAACTTGGAAACAAGTTCAAGAATCAAGATGGACTCAAATTATTTTTTTTAAGAAGTGACAGATATATTGATATTTTTTATTATGATAATGATGATGATCAATATTTTTATAATAAGGCCCTTGTTATAAGGAATACTATTATATTTTTTATCACATAAATAATGAAAATAGATAAAAGGACAAGCACCATATCTCATATTATAAAAGAAAAATACGGTATTACTATTATTTATCTTCTTTAGTAATTTAAGTAGTCTTATTTTTGAGTTTTGAATATCCAAACTAAATAAACTTCAAACTATTCATGTAAGTTGAGTAAGAGAAGTCCCCATGCAGTGGATTAAAGCATATTCAATGGAACCTAATTAAATAGAAAATTAATTCATAAATTCTTCAACACGTCAACTCCATTGGTATGTTAGTATGTTACTATGAACCCTTTCACCCAGGACAGTCCTATGGGGCCTACCAGGATAGAGTCCATTGCATGAAGTTGAGTGTATTTGATGCGTATTTTCACAATATTAATTTTTATAAAAAGTGAGGTCCGTTGAATTTGAAAATCCATGATTTTCAAGTTTATAAAAAGTGAGGTCCGTTGAATTTGAAAATTCATGATTTTCATGTGTTTAAAGATCAATTATCAAAATAAACTTACTTTATATTCGATTAGATCTTCTTTAATTATCACCTTAAAAAAAATAAAGAAGGTTAATCCCATACTTTTATCATGTATTCATGTCACTTATTTATTAGATCTAAGATGCATGTATTTCTTGCAGTATAAGATTTAAAAAGATAATCATCCGCACACTCGTATTAAGGTATTGCTTTATACATTTAGACACGGTACCCAACAAAAAGAGTAACGATAGATGTGTTAGAAAGTATTTCATTTGAGATTTTGAGTATGAGATGAGGCCCACAAAAATCACATTCATTAAATTAATTAAATCATGCTTTTAATCTTTTAAAGCAGTAAAGTTTAAATGTTAAAATAATTTAAACTGATTAAATTTTAGAGAGTTTGATTAAAGATGAGCTAATATTCAAAGAAATTCTTTTCCAAACTAATTCATCACCACCTCAAGAACTCTATACTTAAATTTGTAAAAGAATGCAATATATACCAATATACATATTTATCATTTCACTAACATTAAATATGAGTTTAGTCACTTAGGTCGTTTTCACCTCCCTTCCCTTAGATTAAAATCAACACTTTTATAGATGGAATTCAAATTTTCACCTTTTCATTGGTCTCTGAAGACCACTACTAAAAAATAAAAAATGAAGGAAATACTTGCTTGCTTAAAAGATAGGTGTCTTATATAGACACCCGATTTCAAAAAAAAAAAATGTAGTGAAATTACCATTTTACCCCTCCGTGGTTTATCATCCGAACAAACTGTCAGTTCATTTTCAGTTGGTTCGGATGAATATACTCATTCGAATGAACAAATTAGTGTAATTTCAGTTCGTTCGAACGAATATTCTCATCCGAACAAACAGAACAGTACAATTTCAGTTCGTTCGAACGAATGAACTTATATATGTTTATTCGTTCGAATGATTAGTTTGGATATACCCTAAAAATAGTATGTTCTTTTGATGAGTAAATAATGTGACATGGTAAATGTTAAAGAATGCTGGAGTAAATGTGGTGCATAAGACACACAATGGAACATGGTAAATGTCAAAGAATGCTGGAGTAGATGTGGTGCACAAGACACACAATGCGACATGGTAAATGTTAAAGAATGTTGGAGTAAATGTAGTGCACAAGACACACAATGGAGAGTTAGTTCGGGAGATACCAAGTATCAGTCAGCAATTCCTAAAAGTAATTTTAGCAACTCTTGCAGTATAGGTTATTGGTGTGCTAGTTCGGATTCTGTCTTGAAAAAGAAAAGCAATGTCATGTTTATTAGCAAATCTCAAAGCAAAATAGCTGAATATGGGGATGCAGCCAAAACATGGGCTAAATATGAAGAGGACAAGCTTGAAGAATATGGAGATACAGCCAAAACATGGGCCAAGTCTGAAGAGGACAAGCTTGAGGAATATGGGAATGCAGCCAAAACATGGGCCAAGTATGAAGAGGGCAAGCTTGAGGAATATGGGGATGCAGCTAAAACATGAGCCAAGTATAAAGAGGACAAGCTTGAAGAATATGGGGACTCAGCTAAAATATGGGCCAAGTCTGAAGATGACAAGCTTGAGGAATATGGGGATGCAATTAAAACATGGGCTAAGTTTGAAGATGACAAACTTGATGAAGTGAATGAGAAGACACAATTGTTCTAATGGACCAAAAGATATAGCATCGTTTCTATTCATCTTTTGAACGTGAGAATATGTGGAGTGCAAGGTCAATAATCACTCACATGTATTTTGTCGTGTCTATTGGACATAAAGGCCCATTTGGGTTCCAGTTAATGGATTCATAAGAAAAGCTTTCTTCTTTTATTATTTGGCTTATAAAAAAATTATTTACAAGTCATTTTTGTTAACTTTTCTAAAATTTAATTAATTTAAACTATTATTTTAATATCTAAATTTTATGACAATAAAAAGTATGATTTGATTAATTCGAAAGAGATAATTTTTTATTTTGCTAACATTTCGATCTCAGGACCGGAGCTTAGCCCAACTGCATGGAACAATTTTGTACTGAAAAATTATGTCCCGGCCTTAAATTGGATCTAGCCAGGCCCTATGCCGCCAAGGCCGAACCTGAGTCTAAGCCCATATTTTGAGCTCAGACTCAATTTTAGACCTAAAAATAAATATAATGTACGTTATAAGATATAGAGACCATAAAAGTAAATAACATAGTATATAAAATTGGCCTCAAACCCAAGTCCAATAAATAAATTAATAACATCAATGAATTGATCATATTAAGTAAAATATTTATCAATTAATTTTTTTATATCTTAAAAAATCAATGGCTGGATGATTCAATGATTTCTGTTTGGACATGTTTTTGTTTTTTTTTAAACGAAAAACTTGTTTTTGATATTTTGGGTATGTCTGGTTTGGATTATCTCAATATTTCACAATATTTGCATTTCATCATCCCTAAAACCTGATAATATTGGATGGAATTTTTGATTTTATCCAATATTTGAAACATAGGTTGGACCTGAGTCTGATTTTGAAGTGTGGATCTGGTCTAGTATAGTTCATAACTAGAGCCGAAATTCTAATACCTGGGCCCAAAATGGGTTTAGATTAAAAAGCGGCACTCTATTTATTTGGGTCATGCTTTTGAATTTGGGTACCCATTGTTGTGCATAAATCATAAATGCAAGATTATTTTGTATACAAATGAAAGAATAGTTTTATTGGATCTATTATGTTCCATAAAATATAGTATTGAGCGATGAAGAAAAAATTAACACTACAGAGATGCGTGTGTTTCATTAGATGTGTATATAACTTAAAAAAATAGAGTTAGCAAAAAATATAATTAAAAATCTTTTAAAAATAGTTCAAATAAAAGACAAATTGAGAGAAACTTGATAATAGTGGTTTAATTCCATTTGTAAAAGACCAAACATAAATTCAAAGTGTAGAGTTGAGAGAGTATAGATCGAAGATAATAGGAGAAGAGGTCAATCATTAAAAATTTGGAAGAAATAGATGAAGAAAGACACGCTAGACTGCAGAGTGCAGAGTAACTGTATATGACCATAGATAGATGAGATACGAGTTTTTATGATGATGATTACGATGAAAAGAAAGAACAGCTGAACAAGCAAGCTAGCTGAATTTGGACTTGGGCCGTTGGAGTCGAGCAATGGGCCTGAGAAGGATTTATATAAAATGGATAACCCATCGATGGGCGCATTCGAGCTTGACAAAGAGAGTGAAATTATCGATCTGTATTGAGCTATTGTGAATTTTTAAAATAAAATAAAATAAAATACTGACTCAATCAACTTGTATGGCTACATATACGATTGTTACATATCAGCTGATACATACCATATTAATTGTCTTTGATACTTAGACTCACTTGATAATTTCACTTAAAAATTGAGTCAGATGAACTTTTAGTCCAACATTTTTTTATCAGCGATCAAAATATCGATTGAAATTTTTGCAGCATCTTCAACATTTTAAAAAAAAATATAACATGCAGATTTATTTACGTCGAGTAGGCATAAATTCAGAAACCGATGAGTCCTCTAAGAATGTGGGGGTGTCAAATTCCTAACATATATAATGAAGTGCAGGTGTGTATGCCCGGCTCAAGTATGAGGCAAGTCAGGTCTGGGCCTTAGGTCCTATTTAAAAAGGCCCCACTCCTATTTTGATTGTATGGTAGACCAAATGGGATTGAGAGACAGAGCATGTGGAAAAGGGGACAAGACTAAAGCATGTTAGGTCTATCCTAACTATAAAGCAAGCTAGGCCTGAGCCTTATACTCCCATTTGAAAAAGGCCTCAGTCCTACTTTGATTGCATGGTAGAGTGGATGGGATTGAGAGACAGAGTATGTGGAAAAAAGGGACATGTCTAAGCCTGTTTGGCGTAGATGAAAAATAGTAAAACTATTTGCAATGAGAGGAAATGCAAAGTATTCAAAAGACCTTGAATTGTTAAAATATTTTTATCATGTTATCGTAATTAGTGTAGATGTTTAATTTGAGAAATTTTGGAAATACACCGTGCTTAAAAAATAACTTTAAAGTTTTAAAGAATATTTTATTATTTAATTAATGCACTATTAATTACTGTAGCATTGGCAAAGTTTTATTTTAAGTACTGTGTATTTCTAAAAATTTTCAAATTGAATATTTGAACTAATTACGATGACCTAATAAAAATACTTTAAGACTTTAAGGTTTTTTGACACTTTCAAATGTGTTTTTGGCACAGTCGATGGATACTCTTATTTGTAAAATACTGTGTTTTAAGTATTTGGGAGTGTCAAGAAATTTTGAATTCTTAAAGTATTTTTATCAGATTAGGGAAATGATTTGTGCACCCCCTTTTTTACCCATTGTGCACTCCCCAATGTGAAATTACAATTTTGTCCAAACTCAAAATTCTTCTTTTCTCTCTCCTTCCTTGCTTTTTTTTTTGAGAAAATTGTAATTTTACATAGGGGGAATACACAATGGGAAAAAGATGGGGGTGCACAAATCATTTTCCTTTAAAAATATATGGTGTTTAAAAAATAAATTTAAAATTTTAAAGAAAATTTTATTTATTTTTGACTTACGCGTTCCTTTGGATGAGTGGATCATTCTAATCTGAAAAGTAAACTAAACTAAAGAATCATTTAGAATGATAAAATGTGAGGGGGAAAAATGATAATTTAAAAACGGTAATAGATGAGGTGGTATGTATTTTTCGGGTGTGTACGGCGCCTTATTTTTATTGTTATTCTCGAGTAGGTGCCCACATTAGACATCCGCCGCAGTTTCCAATTTCACGCCTTCCCTTCAACGACTCTTCGGTCGTACCTAAATAATCCAAACTGCACCGCTGGATTTTCTTTCTTCATTAGAACTCTCTCTCTCTCGCTCTCTTCCAATCCTCAAATCTCAGGAAGAAATGACTTCTTCACCATCCGATCAAATCTCTCGACGGACGTCAATTCTATCCAGACACCTCCGTCCAGACGGACCTTCCAATTCGACCGTCTCATCCTCTCTTGAACCTTCCACCTGTGTCAACTACTCTCCTCCAGAGATCTCATCTTCCGTCCCCGTTTTCGACATTCGAGTTCTTCGTCGCATCATGGACGGCCACAATCTCTCCGATCGGGATTGGCTGTACGGACTGATGGTGCAGAGCAAGCTCTTCTGCCCTAGAAATCGAGGAGGAAGGGTCTTTATTGCTCCGGACTATAACCAAACGATGGAACAGCAGAGAGAGATGACGATGAAGAGGATCGAATATCTGTCGAGCCGAGGAGTTTTCGAAGGTTGGCTGACGAACAGAGGAGAAGAAGCTGAGCTGAGGAAGCTTGCCTTCTTGGATTGCGTCGGCTGCTACGATCACTCCCTTGCGATCAAGCTCGGAGTCCATTTCTTTCTCTGGTCTGTTTTCTAATTTTTCTTTCTCTTTGAGATTTTTATGTTTCGCGACTTACTTATATCTGTTTTTTTTTTTTTTTGTGCGTGTAAAATATGATTGTGTATTCGTGTTTTAGTTGCCTACTTATTTATTAGTTAATTACTTAATTGTTAGTTAATTTATATTTTTCACATTGCAATACATGAATTGAGGGAAAAAAAAGATGGCTTCTTTATTGCAAGCGTTGAATGCTAAGTTATAACAGAGGAAAAGTGAATGCTGATCGATATTTTCCGTATTTCCTCCCAAACTTTTTTTTTGTATGAATGTAACAGAATTTCTACTTGTCTCTCACTAACAATTAATTGTTGTAATTGATTTTCTTTCAAGTCTGACTTAGAATTAATTTATCACTCTATTTTCATCCGTAGAATGAGAACAGTTTCAGTTCCTACCATTTAGGCATTCTGTTTGACTGTGCCTACCAAACATAACCACTTTTTAGGAACAATACATAATCCAAGCTCTTATCTGTCATTCATAATCTAAACAGGACTTAAGAAATAATAATAGAACTGTTGCACTTTTTTCTTCTTTTTTTTGGGTCGTTGCAGCTTAATTGAACTATGGTATCCAGGTTAATTGCACGCCCAATAGTTAAATCAAAGATCCATTTACTTGAAAGAGATGATCTTTGCTTCCTTTTTGGTCACCTTGGGTGGTTTTAAGTGTATTGGTTTAAGTTTTAACTTCTAGAAATGACAGCTTGCCTCTGTAGAAACCCTGTGAATAAACAATGTTGAGAACTATAGATAATAGACCCTAAAACAAATTATTAAAAAAAAAAAAATGATTCACAATGATTAACGAAGAAATGTGCTAATGTATGTGTAGGTCCAGGAAACATGCTTGGTTTTTAGGAAAGTTAAGAATTAAGAATAATAAGAAAAACCCTTTAGGGGCACCAATCTGTAATACTAGTGAGTATTGTTCAAGCTTCTTTTGTTTCTTTTATTTTTTAAATGTATAGGTTACTTGTTATTTATTACTGCTGACTTCTCACTGAGTCCTCATACTGATGGAGCACTAAGTATTTTTTTTTTGCCCAATAATCATCAGATAAAGCTCACACTCATTTTACACACTTTCCCCCCTCAAGTTCATATATAATATCAACCTCTTGTTGTTTAAATTTGTGACCTATTGATGCATGTTCAGAGGTTATTCTCTGTCGTTTTGATATTAGTGTCTAGACCCTGCATGACCTTTCCTCTATTCTTCAACCATTAAAAAAAACTGCAAACCATTTCAGTCCATTTGGAGAATGCCAGGTGGCGGTAGCTGTCTTCCATCAGCCAGCACTAAGAAAGAACTTAGATCCTATATACTGTCAAACACCCATTTGCACACCTATCTTCTGTTCAGAAGTTCAGTCAGTGCACAGGACCTAACAAGCCTGGGTTTTCAGATAACCATTTAGATGTCTTATGCATATATAAAAAAGAAGTCAACCATATCCATTTACTTTTAATGATGTCATGCATTTGAGTAAACATATCAGAAACTAGTGAAGTTCCTGAGATGATTAAATTATCTGTTTCTTTAGTTGGTGATAAGTTGGTTATAGGTTTGCTGTCCTGCCCATGTGAGCATCATAAGCCATCATAACATCATAATGCATTTCACTGTAAGCTAGGTCATTGCATCAGCTTATAGTATGGAAACCAAGATTATAATTAGCAATTGTTAACTGGGGACTTGGTGAATCAACTATTGTCGAGCATTGGGTTAGATTGACATGGAACTCGTAACTCAGTCAAGAAAGTTCCTAGTTTACCAGGCAGGTTTCAAACTATGCAATGGGAACATTCCTTTTACAGTTTTACTTGCATTTTGCAACAGTTAAGAATATTCTGCAATTAGATTCTGCTGGGCATCTAGAATAGAAGTTCCTGGGACCAAAGCCTTGGAACTTGTTGGATCATGTAAAGATTAATGTGATATAATTATTTTGGACCCTCCCAGGCAGTTGAAAACGATTGATTTGAGGAAGTGTACTATCAAGGGCTTGTAATGAAGAAATGGCAAATGTTTTTATGCAAGAGATACTTCTCACTGTACGACACGTATCAGGATGTTTAGCAACAGTGTAAAGTATAAAAAAAAAAAAATCTTTATGGACTTCATATTTTTCGAATTGTAGGGGTGGTGCAATCCAGTTTTTTGGCACAAAGCATCATCATGACAAGTGGTTGAAGGACAGCGAAAACTATTTGGTCAAAGGATGCTTTGCAATGACTGAATTGGGGCACGGTAGTAATGTATGAGGAAATCATAATCACTTTATCAAGTATGGTTTATTGGTCCTCATTCTTTAAGTTGCATCCAATCATGTCTTAATTGACAGGTCCGAGGAATTGAAACAGTCACCACTTATGACTCAAAGGCTGGAGAGTTTGTTATAAACACTCCTTGTGAATCTGCTCAGAAGTACTGGATTGGAGGCGCTGCTAATGTAAGGGAGTTTTTTATGTCTATCTTTTCATTTGTAGGCATCTGATTCCTAGTTCATAACTTCATATTCTTTTATGACAGTTTCATTCATGATTGGTACAGTGATGTAAACATTAAATTATCTGATATGGTTTGTTTCAAATCCTTTGTAGCATGCCACACATACAATAGTTTTCTCTCAACTGCATATAAATGGAAGCAATCAAGGGGTCCATGCATTCATAGTCCAGATCAGAGATGCAGATGGAAATATTTGCCCAAACATCCGTATTGCTGATTGTGGTCACAAAATTGGCCTGAATGGAGTTGATAATGGTCGACTCTGGTAATAAATATGTTCTTCACTGCTATTTTTCTTCATTTTTCAGGATAAAATAGTGTAGTTTAGGATTACTCCAGACTTAGTATGTTTTTTCTTTTCTTTTTTTGAAAAAGAAAAGTGTAGTCAATGCTATTTGAGTCATGCAATCTCAGGTTTAACAATGTCCGGATTCCTCGCGAGAATCTACTGAATTCTGTTGCTGATGTATCACCAGATGGGCAATATCTGAGTGCAATAAAAGACCCAGATCAGGTGATAGAACTCTTCCTTGTTTAATTGTCTTGGCTCACCAATTTATTGATAATACAGTTCCCAAGTCCAAAATCTGTCAAAGATCGCTATGATGTGGCAGAGATTTTGTGCAATGTTGGAATATTCCATAAACATGGGTTTGTGTTTCAGAATCCTATGCCAGTACTGAGTGTCTAATTTGGCGTATCCTAAAACATGGGGTTCATACAGTTGGATTAATAGAATTCCATCATTTTATTTAGATTTCTCTAGAAGAAAAGTTGTGATAATGTTTTTTTGTTGGATTTGTTTTTTCACTGAGATGTCTCTGACATGGTACATCGCTCATTTAAAAGAATCCATGCATTATAGTTTTGCGGAGAGCTATGCTTGTCTTGTCTATTGAAGTTGCATATTGTCCATTAATTTATATTTTGTGTATGTTTCAGAGGTTTGCAGCTTTCCTGGCTCCATTGACATCCGGTCGTATAACCATTGCAGGGAATGCCATATATGTATCTAAGGTACACTCGATGTCAAAGGGTGTATTGTACTAGTATACTCAACAAACATCTGAATGCAGTGAGATGTAAATTCCTTCCTTCGAATATAACTGTGTCTGTATTTTCTTTTCCCAGATTAGTTTAGCAATTGCCATAAGATATTCATTGACGAGGAGGGCCTTCTCTATCTCATCAAATGGGCCCGAAGTTCTATTGCTTGACTACCCTAGTCATCAACGGAGGCTCTTACCACTCCTAGCAAAGACGTAAGTATCTCACTGCTTTTGGATTAAAACTAATTTACTTCTGAATTTTAGCTTGCTGCTATCATGTTTCTCTGATTCTCCAAGTTGTACTGAGTGTGCATTTCAACCTACTATGTCCTTTACACCAGAAACTCATTCCCTGCAGTTACTCTCTCTTGCTTGCCTCTGATTTAACATTTAAATATGGTTAGCATCCTTGAGTCATTCACATTGAAAAATCTGATAATAGATTCAGCGGGGAACTTCAATTATGTCATTTATTTACTATTATGCCTCTATTTCGATATTTAGCATTTTCTTTTGACCTTTTGACTGAACGTTTCAGTGGCTTTTTATTTTATAGAGAGGAGGGGGGGGGGGGGGGGGGGGGGGGGGGGGGCGGGGGGGGGGGGTCTCTAAATTTTAATTTGTTTTGCATATGAATAGTCCTTGTTAACTTACGTATGGTTGGGTTGCAGTATTACCGAAATCAAGGATTTTCATTTTGTATGCATCTTATGACTTCCTGAGCTGAGTGTTGGACAATGAAGAAAAATGAAGTAGATAAAGTTGTGATAACAAAAATGCATACGCTTAAATGATGTGTGGTGTAATATTAAAAGATTAAATTAGAAATGGTTGAAATAGAGAAACTTTCAAAGTAACATCAACAGAAAAGAAAATGAGGGAACCTTGTTTAAGAAGTTCTTTTTTGAATTGCATGCATCCAAAAAAGCTCTGGAGATGCCAAACAAGTCGAAGAACTAACCCCTGCCTGGGTTAGGGTATATAAAATCAAGGATTCACTTATCCAGCATTTGTAACTGGATTTCCTTTCCTGACAGATGTGCTATGAGCTGTGCAACCAACTTCATGAAGAGTATTTATGTAAAGAGGACACCTAAAGATATCAAAACCATCCACATTTATTCTAGTGCATTCAAAGCCGCATCAACCTGGCACAACATGAGGACTCTTCAGGTTTTAACTCTCTTAAAACTCTCTAATTCTGGAACACTCGTATAATTCTCAACTTTTTACTTCCCAAGGATTTTATTTTTGTATTATATGAAAAATTCCTGTAACAGGAGTGTCGTGAAGCCTGTGGAGGGCAAGGTTTGAAGACAGAAAATCGAGTTGGCCATCTAAAGGGTGAATTCGATGTGCAGTCCACATTTGAAGGGGACAACAATGTACTGATGCAGCAGGTAGTATCAGATAACTTTCAGTAGCATGAATTTTTCTTCTAATCAATCTGGAATCGTGGAATTTGTGACCTGGATGTGTGAAATCAGGTTAGCAAGATACTTCTGGCAGAATATATGGCAACTCAGAAAAAGCAGCAGCCATTTAAAGGATGGGGATTAGAACACATGAACGGTCCTCGGCCTGTTTTACCAGCTCAATGGACAAGCTCTAATCTCAGGAGCAGCCAATTCCAGGTAGATGGATTTATGTTTGTTTCTGTGCTTGTTAGTAACTATGTACATATTCTGATCGATATTTGCCATCTCTTCTTCAGACTGAAATATTATGTTTGAGAGAGCGAGATTTACTGAGTCGATTTGCTGCCCAAGTTTCTCAGCATCTGGCCCATGGAGAAAGCAAAGAGTATGCATTCATCTTGGTAAGCTAGCTCCTTCCCTCTCTCTCTCTCTCTCTCTCTCTCTCTCTCTCTCTCTCTCATACATGTATTTTCTTGTCCAGAGCTATCAACTTGCTGAAGACTTGGCAAGAGCCTTCACGGACCGTAGTATATTTCAAACCTTCTTGGAGGCTGAGATGGCAGTGACCTCCAATCCACTGAAGGTAAAAATATTTCCCTACATTATTTCTTTATTAAGATTTAACAAAATTCAGAAGTTAGTCCAGTATCAGAGATAGCTTCTAAAATTTTGTTTCAAGAAACTGAGTTCAATTATAGGGTTCCATTATCATTGTCGTTGTCGTCTAGGTTAGGGTTATTGATTTTCTAACTAAAAAGGAAATCCAATAGTTATAACTAGAAAGTCATGAAATACTGTCTTAAGCAAGGAAAAAATTCATGACTTGGAACGAAATGCGATGCATTTTATTGCTTGAGCGATTTCAGTGATGAAGAATTTTTCCCCTAGACGGGGAAATGAGAAGCAATAGAACTCACAAAGCCAACCTCAGACAGGTGATGAGTATTTTACTATTAGAAAACTGGTGATGAATATTTATGTATCTCAATTGAGCTCTGTCTCGCAGAATGTGCTAGGTTTATTGAGGTCAATGTATGTCACAATCATCTTGGAAGAGGATGCGTCTTTTCTACGATATGGCCTTCTTTCGCCAGACAATGCAGTCGTTGTAAGGAAAGAAGTGATGAATCTATGCAGTGAACTGAGACCCCATGCTCTCTCTGTTGTAAATTCATTCGGTATGCCTGACGCTTTTCTCGCTCCGATTGCATTTGACTGGGTCGAAGCAAATTCCTGGTCTTCAGTTCAACAATAGCAGCAGTAACAGCAGTAAGCCTTGGATCTTCCCCCCACAAGAAGAATATGAATGAATCAATAAATATCTTTTATGCCTCGAGCTGTCTTATCGATAAGATGGATCTATCCTTCCTTCAGTCCTCTAGAATGTTTACCATTTGTTCTATAATTATTTATGTCAGTACAAGTGATGCTTATTTTTAGATGATAATCTACATTTTCTTGCTGTCTTAAAAGCATTGAGACCTTAATTTCCATGTCCGTCTTAAATGCGAGTTCAATATGGGCTTTGCCTTTCAGGAATTGAAGGTGTTGCTGCTCGAAATTTCAGTGCAGCACCAAATTACACTCCATTGGTACTTTGCTACACTCCATTACATTCTCAAACTTTTAGGCATATTTCTATGCAACTACCTTTTGTATATATTTCCAGAAGAATTGATTTCTTTAATTTCTTTTCTTTAGAAAGGGAAACTTATAGCTAGTCGGATTGGGTCTGTTCATGGGTGGGGGTTGTTTAGGTATGTGTTATGGGTTGAGTTAGCCATGAGTCAAGTCGTACGTCATAGAGATCTTGGGTCATAGATTGGGTAATTGATCGAGTGGCAAGTAATGGTAGTGTTAATGAGTTATGGGTCAGATTGGGCCATGGTTAGTCCATAACTTAGGTGTAAAATCTGTAAGTTGTGGAAATTACTCTCTGCCCCCTCTTAGGAATTTTATTTTTCATACTGATGAAAAATTATTAAGCTGCGGTAATGATTTTCATGAAAATGGTTCACATGGAAATGTAATGATGGAAAACAATTTTAAAGTAGAATATATTGTTCATTTTCACATAAAATATTAAAATGTTGCACATAAACAGGCCTTTAGGGAAAATTTGGTTGCGCAAGGTTTCATTGGATAACTGAATTAATCAAAGAATGTTTGGCCAGATGCTTTAAAGGACTCGGCATGAGGTAGAATCAGTGGTTTTTAAAATCAATGACTGGGTGTGGCTCAGTTTTTTATTTGTTCAAGTCTTACTGGGCTGAGTCGGGTTGACTTGAACCCATCTTGATCAATATAGCTTTTGAGTAAATGGGCGTTTTCCTAATAGAGAATTAGGATGATCTTATTTTTATTCTTGTAAGTAATTAATGGTCTTAATAAGTCGAATGAATGTGGCTGAGATCTAATGGAGTACGGTGCTCAGGAAAGGGTGGCAATGAGTCAGGGCAGGTTAGGTTAGCTTCATGTAACAGATTTTTTACTTGGTCCAACCTTACCCAATTTATATTTTTGTGAAATATGGATCTAACCCAGATTTCTATAAAAAAATTGAAAATAAATGAAAGAGGGGATTTTTTTTAAAATAAAAGATGAAAAATTAGAGAACTTTATATGCATGTGAGATTATTGGGAAATAGAAAATTGACGTAATGGACTAAGACTTCTGAACTTGGGTGGAGTACATTGCTAAGTTATGGACAATAAAAAATCTAAGTACTTAAAGGATGTTACTAATTTGGTCATGTAACTACGCAGACCGGTCAAAAAAATGCTTAAATAATGCCTTTTTTATAATAAAAAAACGTTGGTCCTCTACCCAACTTGACTTGGATTAGTTTTTGATCGGGATAGGTTGATTTAATTTGAAGTTTTTTAAGATATATTTTGACTTAGACTCAATTTTTTTATAGCAGGTTCAGTTTAAGTTTTGAGTGGGGTTAAAAATTGTCTTTTCTACTTAAGAAACAAAGTAGAGAAACATTAAAAGATGGGAAACTTTTAAAATTTCAAACTGACTGAACCAAAGTAGAATGTAGCTTGTGGTTCTGTGGAATGTTACTTAGGAACTAACACAATTTACTCAAGAGGTTGGAACTGACTTGACTCGATAAAAATACCCAACAACAGATAACTTTACCCCGAAACTAGACAGAGAGGAGAGAGTGTATTTGTGTGAACACGTGTGTGTTGAAAGAGACGACTCGGATAATGTTTCAAAAATAGACTTATAGATCAAATTTTTGTAGGAGAAGGTAGGATTTGATAGGTTCAACTGGAGTTTAATTGTCGTTAAACCTGTCACATCGGCTCTATGTCATATAATATTATTAATTAATTAACACTAAATTAATGAAAAAATAGAATATGTTAATAAGTATAAAATATCAAATACACAACACAAAATTTAAAAATATAATAATCACATTTTTATAAAAAATGTCTGGTTCACACTAATTATAATTATAAATAATAAAATAATTCTACAATCAAACATAACAAGTTTGAAAGCTTTTAAATGTTATTAAGGCTAACTGTAGTCCCCAAGGAGTTGGCCTAGTGGCTGATCTTGCAATTATGTGAGATTGAGGTCTTGGGTTCGAACCCTTGGGAGACATTTTGCGGGTTTTTAAATGCTAGACTTGACCCAACTTTAAAAGTGTGATGCTCGACCCAATACTAATAATTCTGGGTACGAATGTAGATGCGTTTGGTTTTTACCTTATTTAAGTTGCATCCCTACTCAAAGAGGGTTCTAAAGCTAGTCATATTAAGGTTTAGGCATAATAAAAAGAAATTTCTTAACTTTAATAAATGATAATGTCAATATCATCTATAGATATAAGAAAATCCAAAGACAATGTCAATATCATCTATAGATATAAGAAAATCCAAAACGCCCAAAGTCCCAAACAACTGCTTATCATCATCTTTTAATGATGGTATATCCTGACTAGGGTTGCAATTCGGGTCGGGCAGGTTGGGTTCTTTTGTCGCGTCCCGACCCGACAGGTGGGCTCGGAACGCGACTGATTTTTTTTTTTTTTGAAAGATAAACTAAACTACAAGCATCCTTACTGGGCCGGATCAACAGTTAGGCCCAGTGGTTAGACATTAGCCCATCATGTGGACTCAAACATGTACCATATGCTTACCCCATAAATAACAACATCAACATATATCATAATCAAAATCAACCAACATTGATTATTACAAACCAAAACATTGTCTAAACCATTACAAAGGCAGCATAGCCTAGTACATCAAAATAACATAAATTAAGTACCACATTCGGTACTTAACAAAAAACAACGGTTCCAAGAACTAACAGGAAAAGATCAGGGTATTCCCCTCCGGGGGAATCCCGAAACACAACTTCAGCTTATTTGCCCTAAGCTTGAAAGAGAGGGTCCTCCTCCTCCGGTTCATTGCCTGAAAGGTGAGTGGTATGAGCTAACTAGCCCAGTGAAGGAAATATAACAATGCACATTAAGTAAATATAAAACAGGTTAGTAACAGTTCAATATCACATGCTTGATAACAATATGCATAATCTCAAGTTATATATCAAATCATTAAACCACTGTCATTATCCACCGTAACGCCTGCCGACTACACTGAGACCAGTATTAAGTCCCGACACGGTCAAAATACATCCTTACAAGTACATCTCCGGCTCTGACTTAGCCGATACTGACACCCTTAAGTCAGCAACTGACTACAGCATGGTCTGCCCATGGTCCAGTAGACATAAACCATCTCTCATATGGCCGATATTGGTTCAATAGCACAGGTACGTGGAAGCAGTCTTACACACACATACGATCAACATCGTAATATCATAATCATTTCAGCACCCTTACCATAGTGCATTATGTATAGGCACATGAGTGGGTTCATCAGAAATTGAAACCACTCATTGCTTAGTACTCATCTCATCATAACACATGTTTACAAAATCTGCAGAGTTAAGTTCCCTCACCGTTCTGTGTAGTTTACGCGGTCTCTGTTCAATCAACACACAAGTGCACAATCAATATACATAACAGATACACATATACGTAGTATTTGGAAATCACACGTTTTCCCACAAATATCCGGGGTTAATGGAAATGAGTCTCCTACTTGGTTTCTAGCCCTTTTTAAATCATCCACAAGATAATAATATAATATAAAGGAGCTCAGTCCAAAACTCATATTGTCTTCTGGATATTGACCAGATTGACTTATTGAGTTAGGTCTAGATCATCGAGTCACTTCTCGGTTGTCTTCTGGATAGGACCAGAGCTGACATTTTGAGTAGGCCTCGAAGTCACTCAGTGCCCGACTATAGTGTCGGCCTGAAAGTGAATCACTCAGTTCCCGACCAATAGAGTCGGACTGAAAGCGGATACAATAGTATTTACACTATAAATAATAAGAGAAAAGGGGTTAGTACAATTTTAATTAGAAAGGGGGTATATATCATCACAAATAATCAAACCCATTAAATAATAATCAAGATTAGACACAAACAATAATCAAACAACATTTTATCACTTAAAAACGGGTCTCTCGGAACATCACCTCGGAACTGGGCACAGTGGCTTCGGATCATCCGAACCACACTAAATTGAGTCACTGGCCTCGGAACATGGGCCTGACTTCGGATCGTCCGAAGACTGGGTCTCGGACCTTCCGAAGTCCATCCGAACCGTTAAAAATAGAGAAAGTCTCGCTGGGTCTGAGAGCCTCGGAACGTCCGAAGGTATGTCTCGGAACGTCCGAGTGAAACTGTTCGGTCCTTCCGAGCTGGGCTCTGTGCGTCCGAAAGAGGTCTGGCTCTCCTCGAGCGTACTGGGCTTCGGGTGAAGCTCGGAACGTCCGAGGGTCACGGCTCAGACCGTCCGAAGGTTCGGACCTTCCGAAGTACGGCTCTCGGACCTTCCGAGAGTCGTCTTCCTCAACTGTCTGCACCAGCAGACAATGACGGCAGATGAATAGTAAAATACGATTCCGAAAAGGGAGGGCTTCCCCGATTCGATTTTCACTTATGTCAGGTCTGATGGACTCCGCTGGGAGTCATCTTTCCACAGGGATTGGTTTGGAACTCAGAAACTCACTGGGCCATCTGATCTTAATGGTAAATCCTCACGGGTACATGAAACCCATGGTTTTCCTTAGATTTTAAAAATGGTTTTTCTCCATCAAAACGGGGCCAAAACTTGATTTTCTTGATTCAAAACCAGTTAGAATTTAAAAAGGAATGCAATGGATACCTTGGCTTGGGTTCCTGGTCTGTAAATTTGATTTTTGAAAAATCTTCCTATAAGCTTACTGTTACTGAAAAACAGAAGCAAAGAGGGGTCGGTCGGGTTTAACAGAGAGACAGAGAAAAGAGAAGAATTCTGTGGGAGTTCAACCGATCGAAGAAGGCCTGGATTTATAGGCTTCTTGGCGGAAAATCAGATGGGACGGGACGACGGAGATCTCATTATTGCCGAAAATCCGGCCGAACAACAGTGCATGCGCTTGCATGCCGTGTGCAGGAAATTTTCTGCCGTTGCAGATCAGCCCTCAAATATTTTCTAAATTGCAGATAAGTCCTTGTTTTAAGAAAAATCGATTTTTGAACTAAAGGTACTTATATAAAAACTTAAAAACTTGATCCAACCTTACAGATGGGTTTGGGTTTTGAAAATCTTGATCACCATAAAAATTTCAGAAATTATCTCTTACTAAAAACCTTTGATTTAAATAAAAATCATATTTTACCCATAACTACTTAATTAAACAAATGTAAAAATAACTAATTTGTAAATCTTGTTTTGAGGTGAAATGAAATATATAGATTATTCCTAAAATGGTCTACCACCAAATACCATTTTCAAAATTTATCTCTTTCCTGAAATTATTTAAAATAACTAAAACTTCCTTTCGGGGTTTCGACGGGCGATATTTAAATATCATTTTCTGAAAACCAAATCATTTTAAATCAGAAATGCAATTTCTTTATTAAGGAAAATATTATCAATCAATAACAATCACCAAATCACACAATTTATAAAAATATGCACAAAAAGCGGCAAATTACCAAAATACCCCTTCGGCTGAACGGGCTGGATCACTGAGCTCACGAGCTCAGATCGGGCCAAACTTGGGCTTTCCTCAAAGCCCTGACCGAAAACCTCGAGATCAACCGGTTAAACACGATTAACGAGTTAAAACACGCCTAATATGGGGCAGGGTATTATATCTTTAAAATCCAACTCGATCCGAGTTGATATAAATAGAACCCGACTCAACCTGACCCTAATTCTCAACTCGAACTTCACAACCCGACTTAACCCGAATTCTAACCCAAATCAACCCGAATTCTGACCCGACCCTCATTTTGAACCCATTTTAGCATAATTTTAATTGAGTCGGGTCGGGTCAGGTTAACTTGTAGAATCCTCAACCCGACTCAACCCAAATTTCATGTGGGTTTTGGCCAAAACCCGACCTGAGTTGCAGCCCTAATCCTGACAATCAATATTGATGTTTTATTTAGACGTGTTTGGCCATGGATAGATTTTATATTTTAAAGATTTTGAATTTAGCAGATTAAGAGCTATTTAAATTAAAATAATATTGTTTGATTGTCATTGAGAAAAGGGATTGGTCTAACACTATAGTAAAAAGGTCTATAAAAAAAAACCAGGGTGTTGACTTGACGGTCAAGGCATTGGCCTTAGGAAGCCAGGTTTTGGGGTTAATTCCTATCGAGCCCCTCTGGAGTACTCTCTTTGAAATATACAAAGAGTGAGGTCCCACCACTTTAACCCGACATGTATGTGTAGGGAGATGTACATATATCCCGAAGAACTCGTCAGGTGAGAGACTTGAACACCTTCGGTAAATTTTTTTATAAGAGATTATTTAGTCCCTTAGACTCGTAATCTCTAATTTTTCTAACATATTCACTCATATCTGATTATCTGATTATTTGGAGATTTGAACCAAATACAACTAGCGTATCTGGATACAATTGGATCTAGAAAATGTTTAAATTAATATCAGTGATCAAAATTTTATTGAAATTCATCCTTTGTAAACTAGCAATATGAAAAAATCTGTAAAATGCTTCGACGGATTACAAATCATTGTCCTCAAGCAATCCATCAATTCAATATCTAACAAATTAAGCAAAAAATGTCAACCAAGACATGCCATGCCCAAACTATAAGACAAGCCTAGACCACACTCACAAAACAGAGAACGTTGCCCAACTAGCAAACGAAACTTGCGATCCGCGTGAAAGTTTCTCCAACAATCTTATCCGTTGATGACCACATCAGACGAACGGCTTAGATCAACTCTCCTCTCCCGCGCGGATTCAAATTTTCCCCTTTAAAATCCCTCTCCTCCCCCATCCCATTCCATCATCTCCTTCTAAAACCTTAGCTTTTCTCTCTCAACCCAATTTGCAATGGCCCGTACGAAGCAGACGGCGAGGAAGTCCACTGGCGGAAAGGCGCCGAGGAAGCAGCTGGCAACGAAGGCGGCGCGGAAATCGGCTCCGGCGACCGGAGGAGTGAAGAAGCCGCACAGATTCCGCCCTGGAACGGTCGCTCTGAGAGAGATCCGTAAGTATCAGAAGAGCACCGAGCTTCTGATCCGAAAGCTCCCGTTCCAGCGCCTGGTTCGTGAGATCGCTCAGGATTTTAAGACGGATCTCCGGTTCCAGAGTACGGCTGTGGCTGCTCTTCAAGAGGCCGCAGAAGCCTATCTGGTCGGTCTCTTTGAAGACACCAATCTGTGTGCAATCCATGCCAAGCGCGTTACGATCATGCCAAAGGATATTCAGTTGGCTCGCCGCATTAGAGGAGAGCGCGCTTGAGCTGATATTGATTTCAATTTCCTTCCTTTCGTGTATAAAGCTTTTCGCTGTTGGATCTGTATCTGGCTTTAGGGTTTTGTGTTCACTAATGAATTTAGGCTTCGTTATTTGTTATGGTGTTCGCAATGCTCTTACTTTGATTTCTAATTAAAATGCTGATCATGGCTCTACGATTTCATCTACTGTATTTTGGTGGACATTGGGTTTTTTCAATCTTAATTTTTCTGCACCTGGTTTTACTCTCTCCTTTTCAATCTAAAGTTTATTTGGTTGTTGATTTAAATCATTTGTAAATGATGAAAAATAGGAAAAAAGTATAACAATCGTTAAAATATAAAAATATTTTATTAAGTTTGACGCATATTTTTACTTATCATGTCAGTATTAAATATTAGAAAATAATTAAAAAATATGAAAAGAGTTTTTAATTATATTTGATGGATCTGTTGTATTTAGTCAAATTTTATTATATTATGATCTAAGTACATAAAAACTTATTTAAGAATGGAGTGAAGAATTTGATTTGTTTTTTAAATATTTAAAATTAGATAAATTTTGTGAAGTGGAGAAAAAATTATTATAAATCTTTTAACTATATGACACGTGGAGCTTTTGTTTTTAATTAGTATTTGTAAAAAAGTTGCCATCCTTGATGATTGTCAGTTGGAATTCTACTAATTCAGAGATTTTAAGAATACAAGTTTTATGGTATTGACAATTCCCATTGCTACTGTACTTCAAGTTGATATGATGGTTGTATTGAACCTAATCTGACTTTAATTGCACCCTTAATTATAAGTTTTATTTGAGCTTAATCTTATCCATTGACTGAATGAATGGAGCTAGTGGTAGGTGTGATTATCCTGTGAGGAGAGTAGGATCGGTCCTAAAATTTTAGGGGCCTTAGGGAAAGTGCATGATGGGGGCTTAGGCCATTGGGCAAATTGGTGGGGTCCTAAACTGCAATCTATTTAGCCTTAAGCTAAGGCCGGCTCTGAAAAGATAATGAAGTGGGATGCATAAGTTAAAACTTGGCCCAACTACATAAGTGAGTTATAGTTTTTCATTTTTGCCAAAATGTTCATAAAAAATGTTCAATTTCAGGTATCATTTAGGCAGTGTTTTAAAAATTGTATTAAATTTTGTAGTTCAATTTAATTAGCCTAAATCAATCATTAAAATGATTCAGGATAACAAGATGAAGATGAAGGATATCTCCCTCTCGAGAAGGGGAACGGCGGAGGCAGTCTCCATGAGAAAGCCAGTGCTGGCGAATCTCGGTTTTGAGACGAGACTCCTTCGCCTGAGCTCGTCGACGAGGCAAAGAGAGGGATTTGATAGAGAAGTTCTTCCCGAGGGTAAAACAGTAATTTTAATTTTAAAAAAATCTTACTAGTGCATCATAAAAATATATCCAGTGGAAGTATCAAAACTCCATAAAAAATGCATTAACATTTACATATCTATGTGCGTTTATTAATAGCTCTAAGTTTAGTCATTTTGAGTTCAAATTTATTACAAATAAATAGATTTTAGCATATCTATTAGTTTGATGAGCTGGATTGGGAGTTATTTTTTAATGCTTTAGTTCAACAATTAAATTCATATTCACAAAATAAGGTTGTAAAGTTTGTTGAGACGTAATCTAATAAATTCAATTTTATAAGTATTTTGTTTTTATATCTCATGGTAAATATAGTGTTGATTAATCTCTGGTAATTTTAATGAAAGGCCACACTTCATGGAATATGTTTTCATTGCTTGAACTAGGGATGTGTGTAAAGAGACGTGCACATGCTTCGAAGGATTAGTCGGATAAGACACTTGATCAACTTTTTTTTTTTTTGAATTTACATGTGAGAAATTCAGACACTTGATCATCTTTGGTCATAAAAAAAATTATAGTGTTGATTTAACTCAAATTTATTAGAGTTTTTATCTGTATATATATAATCTGTATTTAAATATAAATTTTGAATTATTTAATTATAAATATTTATTTTACAGTATATTTTATTTTGATATAAAAATGACACTAAATCTTAATACAAATTTCAAGATATGTTTTAAATTGAAAATTATAATTTTAGATTTAACCATTCACTTTTTTACTCTTTCTTTAGAAAATAAATCAAATATGCTTTGAAAATAAAATCTACTATTTATATAAACTTAATAGAATATATCTCAATCAATATAATTTCTGATCTCAAAACAATGGCATTCGAATAAGTTATTATGAAAAAAGTTCCACAAAATGTTGCTCACTTGCCAATGAAATTAGCGATCCGCGTGAGAGTCTCTGGAACAGCTCAACCGTAGATAACCATATCAAACGAACGGCTGGGATCAACTCTCCTCAACCGCGCGGATTTAAATCCTTCCCTTTAAAACCCCTCTCAAACCCTTTCTCTTTTCCATCTCATTTCCTTTATCGCCTTCGAAAGCAAGAGTCAACACACCAGCCTTCCCCTTCCCTCTCTGTAATCTGCAATGGCCCGTACGAAGCAGACGGCGAGGAAGTCCACTGGCGGAAAGGCGCCGAGGAAGCAGCTGGCAACTAAGGCGGCGCGGAAATCGGCTCCGGCGACCGGAGGAGTGAAGAAGCCCCACAGATTCCGCCCTGGAACGGTGGCTCTGAGAGAGATCCGTAAGTATCAGAAGAGTACCGAGCTTCTGATCCGAAAGCTCCCGTTTCAGCGCCTGGTTCGTGAGATCGCTCAGGATTTCAAGACGGATCTCCGTTTCCAGAGCTCGGCTGTGTCGGCTCTTCAGGAGGCCGCAGAAGCTTATCTGGTCGGGCTCTTTGAAGACACGAATCTGTGTGCAATCCATGCCAAGCGCGTCACGATCATGCCGAAGGATATTCAGCTGGCGCGCCGCATCAGAGGAGAGCGCGCTTGAGTCGATTTGAATTTCTTTTCATCTTCATGTATAAAGAAAGTTGTTTGCATCTTTTTCTGTGTTTGGGGCTTCTTAGAGTTTATAGTCACTGATGAATTTCAGGGTTCTGTGGTCGGATTTTTGCTTCCAATGGAATTGAATCTTTTGTTTGGACTTGGGTGAAATAGATTATAAATTCATATTTTTGAAATATTAAATTATGTTATATTTCATTTATTTTTATTTTTAAATTTTGGTAGGAAATATTTTTGCTACTAGTCGATATTCTTTCAATTTTTGAAAGATCGAAAAACTTTATTGTTCTAGAGAACGTAGTGATTAATGGTTGTTGCTAAATTTAAGTTGGAGTATATTTTATTATGTTCAATCAATTTTTTTTATAATGTTTGGCTAATTACTGATACATTGTTTTTATCTTTAGATTAATACGAAATTGAGCTTGCTTTAAAATAAAAAGGAAAGAAAATTAATTGAGGTTAAAGCGACGGATCGTGTATTATGTAGTTAGGCAAAAGCTAGTGCATGTTCAACTCTTGAAGATTTATTTACCCAATTTAAGCTAGAGATTAAGCTAACAATTGTGCCTTGGTCTATAATTTAATTTCTAACTTAGTCTGAATCAAAGAAATTAAAATTAAATTAGGAATGGATATTATCAAGTCACATCAATTTAGGTCTAATCTTGGTCCAAGGTTAGGGCCTACCCTCGGTCAATGCAGTTCCACTCTTACCATAAAATGTTAATGAGCACTAGAGAAATGGAGCTCTTTTAACTATACATTTTATTTATTTAATTGAATAGGATACAAATTTTAAGTGAGATATATTTTTCATATTCATAATATTAATAATAATTAATATATTATTAAAATCAAGGTAGTTGTTAGAACTAAGTATTCTGATTATGTCTTGTTAGAATTTTTTTTTTTTTTTTCAACTTAAGCTCAGACTTGCACATGTTCCCTTTTGTCAGGGAAAGGGGATGGAGGGGGGCTAAATTCAGATTGGCTTGAACTTTTTATTTTATCATATTTTAATTGAGTATCAATGAGGTAGTTGGTTTATAAAAAATAATTTGTCAAATTGTCAGAAGATAATAATTTTAATAATAAAATAATTGATAGTCATTTAAACATTTGACTTTTCTTTTAAGAAATATTTAATTTTAAAATTTTATACGAAATTACCTTTGCCCCTCAATTTTGTGTGGTGGACTTGTTATTTTAAAAAAGTTGAAGGACAAAATGGTAATTTTGATTCAAAAGGTCTTTTGAAATAAAAGTCGAGTGTTTAAATCGCCACCCATAATAAAATGATAACTATATCTTACTATTTCTAATTTGACATAACATTTGAATATATAGGCTAATATTTCAAAATTTTGAGCCATCTTAATTTAGCCTCAAGATCAGACTTACAGGTCAATCTCATACCTTCAGTAAATTGGACTTAATTTAACCATTGTTTATTTAGACTAACTACTGTGCTTTTAAAAATGCACTTGAAATGTTTGATTAAATTAACTTAAAATTTTATATAAATGTAGCCAATGTGAAATCTAATTTTTTTAAATAAGTCGGATCATAATTTTTAATTCACTGTCATAAAATTAACTCAATATATAAGAAAGTTTAACCACTTTGAAATATTAGCTCACATCAAATTCATAAATAACATTTTTTCTTTTGTTCTTTCAAATTATTTAATAAATACATTAGGACTCATAAATGAATATGTATTTTTTCTAAACTAATTATTATAAATAAAATGACTAATTTTTTTATATAATAAGAATAAGTTAGTCCGGTGGTTTTTTAGAGATAAGAGACTAAAATTTAACTTAAAAACTATTTTAAAATTGTTTAAAAGACTAAAAAATTTTAACTATCTAAATGACTCAAGATTATTGTAATAGTGAGCAGGGATTTAAAAAATGCCCGGGCCGATATATCGGCCGATATTTTTATTTCTTCTCCCGATATCGACATTTTCTCTCTCCTCCGATATCGGAACCGTGAAAAACCGTAAAAAACTGTGACGAACCGCAAAAAACCGTGAAAGCCGTATCCTGACGAACCGTTACGAACAGCAAAAAACCATTAAAAACCGCAAAAAAACCGTGAAAGCTGTATCCTGACGAACCGTGATGAACCGCAAAAAACCTTTAAAAACTGCAAAAAATCGTGGAAAATCGTGTGAAAACCGTATCAGTGTTTTTTTAAAAAAAAAAATTTAAATATCGATATTTATGAATATCGGCCGATATTGGGACCGATATTTTGGTCCGAATATCGGCCATATCGGCCGATAATACTACTATATATCGTATTTGCTGATTTTGTTCGGTTTGAAAAAATCGATATATATCGGCCGATACGATATGTATCGGTCGATATTTGAACCTTTGATAGTGAGTGTAAATTAATGAAGGTGCTATTGTTTAAATTATACATTTTATACTTTTAAATATGACTTGTTTTATTAGCAGAATGATTAATAAATGTACTTGTATAATAAATTTTTTATTTTAAAATAAAATCCAAATTAGTTATGAGTACTAAAAAGCTGACTCAATTATAACTTTGTCAGCTGGGCACTCACCGGATGGTTTCTACTCAGCAAATGCATCTTCCTCTCAGTTGCAGCTTCCTTCAGCAGCAACTGATCCAAAACCCTAATCTCCTAAAACCCTAACCCTAGATTTCTCTTTCGCCATGGTTCCTCGCAGGCTCCTATCTCTTATCCGATCCACTACTCGAAGATCTGCATCCGAATCCCCATTCCTACCATCTCCGATCTCTCGCCCTTTTCCTAATAGATTTGTCCTCAGTCGCGCCGTCGACTACACCACTTTGCCGGAGGCTCCAGCCCCCTCTCAGTCTCTTCCGGCGACAAAGGAAGACGGCCCGAGTGGCAAGATTACAGACAAGTTCCCTGCCACCCGATCAATCGACCGTCTATCCCAGGTGTTTTTTATTTTCTTGGATCAATTCTCTTGCATATAATATTTAATGACACGACAAGATTCTTCTTCTACCTAGAGGTAGTCAATGAAATGCTGAGTTCAAAATATCGTCGAAATCCTTTACTTTTGGGTCTGGACTGGGCCTTTAAGTATCGGTTGATATTTTCGGCCCTTTTGGCCTCATTTAGAGCTCTTATTTATTAAATTTTTTAAAAAAGAAATCTTGTCCGAAATTGATCAGTATTTTCAATCTCTCCGACATGAACTTCCCATATCGAACCCTTGGTTATCCAACAAAGTTTCGTCTGATATTTGTAACTAGGATTTAAGGTGCGTTGTACCGAATGGCTGTTACTTAGAATATTTGTGTTTTTTTTTTTTTCCTTCTTTTTAGTTGATTTCCCCAGTTCAGGGTAATTTTGGGTAGTGCAAAGATATTGTGATTCGGAATAGGTGGTGTACTTCTTTTTTTAAAAAATAATACTTTATGCTTCTTCTCCAAATTGCTTTCAATGCCAACGGCAAGTTGATTTTGGGCAGATGAGTGAGAACACACAGTGTCAAAAATTTCTTAATTCTATCTTCCATGCCATCCCAATCACCCTTATTTTGCAGTTGGTGACAATTCATTTTGCTGATATATTAGTGTCATTTGAGAGTTGGGGTACGTCTCAATGCACCACTTAATGCTGGCTACAGATTTGTAAGGTGTCAGTCTTGTATTGAGCATTTTCCTGTTGATGAATATGCAAAGATATGGAATGCAGAAATGAATGCGTGCATACTATGAGTTCAAAAAGTCTAGTGAATTCTTTTCTATCAAGAGATCATGCATAGAAAATGTTCAATGTTTATATTTCCTGTTGGTGTGCGGAGAGAGCTAGTAATATTTAGGATATGGCCCATTCTTTGTGCCTTGGATTATCATTGACTTACCATGAAATGGAGTAGACCCATACAATCACCATTCGAAAAAAGCCTTTTGTTTTGGTCACCACATAGGACACTTCATTCATTTTACATTTCATTTAATAAAGTAAAAAGAATCTCTTTGATTGATGTCCACATTTTGGTTATTCTTTTAAGTCACTTTACTTCTTACATATCCAGCATGTATGGCATTTTAAGTTTATGAATCTGGAGGTTAAATAACTGTATTTTTATTGCAGGCAAGTTTCTTTATCTGCAAAGGGCATTGGGTTAATTACACTGCAGGTTTCTTTCCAAGGCCACTGCATCGTTTTCAGCAAGAGTTGGTAATTCATGTTCTGTCAATGACTTTGAGATTCATTCATTGAATTTTGGCAAGTTGTTAATTACTTTCTTGCTTTTTCTATCATTGTTTTTGCAAAATCACACAAGGAATCATCAGAAGATGTCGAAATAAAGGTTTAGAGCATACATTGCATATTGGGGGAAGAGATCAAGAAAATCCCTTGTATATAAGGGGTGGTTCAAAAGATTTTCAGCTGATTGTTTTTTTTTCTCTATCATCTCCTTCTTGAAACATGGCATATTTTATGGTCTCTTTGTTTAGTTTAGCCCTAACATTCTCACTTAGTCCTACATGCTAGACCTTTTGATGAACCTTGTGTTGACAACTACAAAAAATATGCTATGTTTCAAGAAGGAGATGATAGAGAAACCACTTCGGAATCTAAAAATAATCCTTGACGAGCCAACTCATCGGCAGCCGAATTAGCTGAATGATGAACCCAAACAATTTTGAAGTCAAAGGAATCAATGATATACCGAATTATTTCAATTTTATCCAAGAACCTCCACGAACAAATAGAACCCAATGCCCAACTCACTATAACTTGAGAATTACCCTCAATCAAACACCCATGGATCCCTTTCTCCTCCAACTTCAAAATACCGCGCCATAAAGCCTCTAATTCTGCCTCAATGACTGACCCGTGAGGAATTGGCCCAGCATAAGAAAATACAGAAGACCCAGAATCGGTACGAATAATCCCTCCATAACCAGCTAGACCAAGATCGTGCATGCAACTAGCATCAAAATTCAGTTTGAGAAGCCCGTCAGAAGGAGGACTCCAACAAACTTGATGAGAAGCCCCCAACTTACGAATAAATGAATCGACCGAAGCCCAATCTCTGCATATATTTGAAATAGAAACATTCTGAAGTTGAGTTGGCCCGACCAACCACCAAGCTACCCGAAACTTAATTAGATCCAGAAGAGAAATAGCCTAGCAAACCTTCCCGTGAAACACCCTATTGTTGCGAGCCAACCAAATAGACCACACAATGCTCAATGTAGTTACATTCCACAACCTGCGCCGAAAGGAGCTACCATCTCTATTGTTACGAGTGATTGTATTTCTATAGCAAAGCCTAAACCTTCTTTCCATCTTGATTTCCTTCTTACAATGAAAAGGAAGAAAGGTAGGAGCATTAGGTCAGAATTCTCTAGTATCTTGCAAGTTTAGCTATTACCCTTTAGTAATCCTTCCTAGAAGCACCAAATATGAGTGTAAACTCTGTGGCTAGCACCTACCTTCTAATCCATGACTTGTTAGAGTAGATTATTATCATTTGTGGAATATTCTCATGAGTACTTTGGACATAAATGTCGACAAGACAACCTTACCAAATTAATGAAAATGATTTGGATCTCTCGAATACCAAAATTCATATCCATGCAAGTTTTCTATCCATATGATCAAAAACTATGAATTGGACAACGGAAGTTGTGAATTCCCTTTATCCCATCATCATCATCATCAGTAGCAGCCAATAATCTCATCTATCTGCCTTTGCTCACAATATGAGCTCCTATTTAATTGCTTTATTTTTGGACAACTTAGGAAATCCAATATGAAGTTCCTTGGTGCATGTTATTTGCAAAATTTATTGTACTAATTAATAAAACAAAAAAATCAATAAAATAAAGAATTGGAAACTTGGAGGAGAGGTTTTATTGCAAATGGCCTGAGAATGTGTAGAAAAAGACTTAATAGGAGTATTATAATCATTTAAGCTACTAATTTTGTCCAATCCTTGATTACCAATTCTTATGTTTCAGCTGTTGTTATTGTGTTTATTTTTTTTTAAATGGTTGGAGAAGCGCTAATATTTTTTCTTAATTTAAAGAAGGCCTTATTGTCTTTCTATATTTTGAAAAAGCTCTATATCTTTTTTAGTCCTTTCAAGAAAGCCGCCTTATTTCAATTTAGAACTGCTACATTGATCTCAATCTATCATTTTCAAAATTGAAGTTGAATATGGTTGTTGGTTGATTAGTCCCAACTCAATTTGGGTGTACTGGAACTTCTCCAATTGAAATCTCACCAAAAAGAAGTCCAAATAAATGGGAAAGGGGATGGAAAGATGGATAGAAAACTCCAAATCCACACTCACTGGTATAAGATCTAGGTGATTTAACTGTTCCTTGTGAAACTGCTGTTTGGAAGGCCATGAGAAATCAGATGTGAACTTGTCCGTATGTTTACAAACTAAAAAAAAATTCCCAAAAATTTGGGTTGCTACCAAGCCAAACTCCTTGGCTCTCTCTCTCTCTCTCTCTCTCTGGACTTTTTTGAAACAAACAAAGAAGGAATTGTAACCAAACCTCTTAGCCAGTCTTCTCACTACCTAGGGGTGCTATTCGTTTAATGATTGATCAATCCCATAAATATGATACCATTCATACGTGGCGAAAATTATCCATACCATTTTTTTCTTCTATTCACTTAAATGCGATTAAACCAGCTTTTCAAACCTTTCTTTACAAGCAAGCCATCACTTATGGAGAACCACGAGAGGCAGCCCCTTCTTCTTCTTCTTCTTCTTCTATTTTTTCTAATGATACCTCTGTTCTCCAAACACGCTTTCTTTATTGGTAAAGGGTTATATTGAATTTTACCGTCTTGAGGAAAAAGAAACAACTTTTGTTATAATATCACTTGTCTCTATTCTATCTTGCGCCTTTTCCTCAAGCCTTAACCCGAGGCTCCCATACAGCTGACTTGCACATGATTTAGAAGCAATGAGAGATGGAATGAGTTACATGGTCATCTCTGAGTAGGGTTTTTTTTCAGTTCTTTCATTGGTTGTTAATTTGTTATACTCTTGTTTTTATTTACTTATTATTAGGTTCATAATGGATCTTAAAGTCATTTGCATTACAAATTCTGTTTACATGCCTTTTCACATTTTATTTATGTTGTCAATCTGCTATTGTTGTTGTATGAGGGTTTTTCTTAAATATTTCAGGGAATCTCCAGCACAAGGAATCTGTTAGCAGACTCATCCTCAGATGTAACGCCTGTTTCTTCTCCATTGACATCTGCTTTGGCACTAAGTAGTGGAAAGACAGAAACCCAGGCCGTGGTCAGTAAACCTTCAAAAGTTCAAGCAATTTTAAAGAACATAAAGCAGGTATGCGTTATTTATGCACACCCGTTTTGAATTTGTTTCCTAATGTGGGCAGTCATAAGCTCATATTTTATAGTACACAATTATAGAAGTCTTAAGTAGTTCAAGATTTTCTTTATGAAACTGCTTTGTGCTGTGTGTATTGAGAGACAATGGCTTCAATAGAAAAATAAAGTGACCTCCTTTTAAGGTTGCATGTGATATCTGGACTTGCTTTGGATGTATTGTTTCCTGATTTGGCCAGTCATAGGCTCCTACTCTATTACAGTACACGATTAATAGAAGTCTTAAGTAGTTCAAGATTTTCTTCATGAAACTGCTTTGTGATGTATGTATCTAGAGGCAATGGCTTCAATTGAAATAAAATTTGAGCACCTTTTAAGATTGCATATGATATCTGGAAGACCTTACCTTAGCTGATGGTTTGCACTCACAATTAGTTTTTAGTACTAATTCCATATATAGATTACCACAACCACCATCATCAAGGAAGCCTTATTCTGTAGATTTATGGCTGTATGTTTCACATCTACACTCATCTCTGTTTCTCTACACCCCACATTGGTTTTGTTACCACTTTGCAATTTAACGTGTAAGTTCTAACAACTTCATTTGATGAATATCTTACTCGCTTCACTTTCTCCTATTACCTTGTACTGAAACCCTTCAATTTTTATTTACATGGTTGTTTATGGTCTTTTAAGCAAGGTCAAACCCATTTCCAATTGACATACCTTGATCTCTTTTCTGTTGAACCCCTCAGCGAGTTCCCTCTTATATACCAATTCCTATTTTTTTATTGGTATTTGCATCTTGGCCATACACCATTTGCTCTTGCCCTGCATAGGTCCATATATGGGTGTAACCATAACTGCTATCATCATCAAAGCTTTGATCCTATATATCCAGGGTTGGATTTTTGAGTTTTTTCTTCCCATCATCATCATTAGCAGTAGCAGCCAGTAATTCCATCTATCTAGGATCGGTCTTATGAGTTCTTCTTCCCCATTTAACCCTATCGTAAATCATACCATTCGTCACTCCACAATCTAACATGTCCTTTTTCTTTCCCCCTCTCCATGTTTTCGAAGGTCGCTCTCTCCTCCTAATGCTTTCAATCCATAGCCTCTCCACTCGACGCACTGGAGCTGTGTTTGGTCTTCTACCAACATGACCAAATCACCTCAAATGACTCTCTCAGTTTGTCATCTATCGAAACTATCTTTAAACTATCTCTAATGTGCTCGTTTCTAACTCTGTCTTCAAGAGTTAAACCACTCATCTAACGCGGCATACACACCGTCTTAACTTTGTTTATTTGTCTTTTCTTCTTTATTTTCCCTTTTTAAACCCTATAAAGTATAAACAATCATGTTGTCTGTCACCACCACATACTAATCTTCTATTCATGCCTTGCCCTGCCACATCCAGGTCTTTAACAGCCTCAACCTCTTATTAACTTTAAGCTGCAATTCTTTGACTCTTCGTATTGGGGCTATTTTTGGTCCTATGGATGAAGACAAACCATCTTAGATGACATTATTTCATACTTTCTTCTACCAGAGCAGCTTGTAAGCTCTCTTAGGCCCACATTTCTTCTCCTGTTTTTTTTTTTCGTCAAACCACACGTACATCTTAAATACACGTCTCCCTCTGCCACTTCAGCCACTCTTTTCTTTATTGCCCAACATTCAACATTATATAGAATTTACAGTCTAACTTGTAGAAATGTGTGGCTTATACAAATGTCCTTCTAATCGGCACAACTCTCTTCTATCACATAACACTCTACTACCTTGCCTACACTCAGACCACCCTGTGTATCTGTTGTATCGAAATCAGATCCTCCATTTTGTTATACAGTTGCATCCAAAATTTCTCTCTAGATGATTTCAAGGCATTTTCAATTTTAATTAGTGCAATCTTCTAACTCTCACATGCGCATATTTTGTCTTTTCTCCACTAATTTTAGACCATTGGCCTCAAAAGCTTTCCATGTAACTAAATATATAAGATATAAAAGGGTGGTTAAGAAGATGTTTCACTTTGATTAATTTTTGTATTGGTTTCTATTATTACGTATTTGGATATCATTTATACTTAATGTTATATGTAAATTAGTAGAATATTCAGGGACATTGTCCATTGGCTTATTAGATAATTGGATATGGATACTGTGGTACTCAAATCTAACTTGCTTAATAATCAGATCCT
This sequence comes from Chimonanthus praecox, assembly GCA_022113865.1. Taxonomy (NCBI): domain Eukaryota; kingdom Viridiplantae; phylum Streptophyta; class Magnoliopsida; order Laurales; family Calycanthaceae; genus Chimonanthus; species Chimonanthus praecox. The sequence goes on along the minus strand of CM039087.1, from coordinate 983,495 downwards.
AATCTGATGTCTTACGCCTGAAGTGTTTTTCACTCAAGTCCACTACAGTTCTGAAAGCAACATCCATGACAAGAAATGATGCTTGTATCATTCTGGTGGCACCATTCATGTTACGGGTGGCAATGTCTGATCTAACCTGTGTACCCATCTCTATCCACCCTAAAAAAATGAGTTCATTTTTTTTTTTTTTCCCTTTTAATACCTGAATTGTAGACTCAATCTGGTTGGCAACTGGGCCACTTATGGTCTCGTGGTTTGAGGACTCCAGAGTCAATGGTTAACATTATCCTCTTCCTAGTTTTATGTTGAGCCCATTCAAGCCCCACATATCATGGGAATCAAGTCCAGAAATCTAATAAAAACCAACAAAAATCTCACCACCCACCCACCCACCCCCCTCCCCTCCCTCCCTCTTCTTTCTCTGTCGTGTTTGCCCTCTTACCTGTGTCCATTTTTTTTATTATTTTGTCCATTTCCCATCCCTCTCACTCTAGGTTGCTGTTCTCCGAACGCCGACAAGTGTATGAGAAAGGCATGAAGGTAATCTCTCTCTTAGATTCTGGTTGGAGTTCTAATCAATGGTTTACAGTATCCTTTTCTTAGTTCTATGCTTAGCAAATTTAGCCCCACATATCATAGGAACTCAAGTCTTAAAAACCTAATAAAAACAACAAAACCCCTGCCCCTGCCCCTTTTTCTTGCATTTGCACTCTCACCATGTCCATCTATTTTCTCATTTTTCCATTACCCGTCCCTCTCGCTCTAGGTTCCTGTTTTGTGAACACTAATGAGAGGTATGAGAAAGGGATGAAGGTAATCTCTCTCGTTGAGTTTTATAACATGCTTAGAGTTTTCATTAATATTTGGTGCGTAAGATTGGCTCCAATGAGTCTAATGCCCCTGGGTTCAGAGAGAGAGAACCCATCTCTTAGTTTATTTGAAATGAGCAAGTGAAATAATTTTCTTCATCATTCAATTTGCCTTTTTACATTTCTTCTTCCTTCTTCGACATCATCTATCATCCTACTTTTTACACTTCTTCTTCATTCAATTCCTACTTTTTACACTTCTTCATTCCATTGAGGTTTTTGAAGTAGTTTGACTTCTTATATCTGGCAATTCTAGTACATGGCAGCGACAGCCTGGAAAGGGATATTTATCCATTCAATTTATCACTCTTGGATGAAGTCAGTATGACCAGATTTGAATACTTCAAAAATGAAATGAAATAAAAACCATCTTTACCAACTGAAGGAACAGCTGATGTAGGGACTGTGGCAGTAACTAACTAATTGTTCAAGAACTCGGTTTCTTCTGCATGTCCATGCACTTCTCCTGTGTTCTACTTTCATCAATTTTTGTTTTGCTCATGGTTATTGTATTTACCATAAACCTGTTGATTTTAGAGTCCTAAGAAGATCAATTTGGTGGCTGCATTGGTTCGTGGTATGCGTGTTGAAGATGCACTGCTGCAGTTGCAAGTTACAGTGAAGCGTGCATCAAAGACTGTCTATCAGGTACCACAGTTCATTATGTTTTGAATTACCAAATTGCAAAACTGAATTGGACTTTGATTTCTTCTCTCTGCCAAATGAACACAAGAACTTTAAGAGCAACAAAACTCAGTATAATAATATCTAGGAAAATATATTGCCATTATTTTTATTTTGTCAGTTACCAGAATATTCCACAATTTTTCTGCAAAATGGTCGTTGCTTGCTCTCCAACAACAGTGCTTTGATGACACTGATATTGATTACAGGTTATAAATTCAGCTCGTGCAAATGCTGCCCATAATCATGGGCTCGATCCAGAACGCCTTCTTGTTGGTAAATAGCATATTCAACGTATTTAGATTTGGGAAACTATCATATAGTTTTATGTTGTATTATATTTCACCCTTTTCTTAATAACTTTTGCCCCTCTTCCAAACAGCTGAGGCGTTTGTCGGCAAAGGGTACTTCAAGAAAAGAGTGTCTTATCATGCTAAGGGGAAAAGTGGGATCAGGGTGAGACCGGAGTGTAGGCTGACAATAGTGGTAAGGGAGATAACAGCTGAAGAGGAGGCTGAGATTGCCAGATTGAGAGTCAGCAAATTCCGCAAGCTAACAAAGCGAGAGAGGCGTCTAGTACCTCATCAGCTCATTGAGACAACCCCAAGATGGAGCCGCAAACGCCATACTAGTGAATCATTTTCAAATGCCACAGTTTGATTTCACATGAATATTTCTGTATGGGCACCCCGAATCCAGTTCTCAATCTGAAATATTATTTACAGAAGCTGATGATGGTTAGTTCATTCTCAATCCAAAAATCTTGAGTATACACAGTTCTGTGGATTCTTGTGAGATGGGGAGTTCATTTTTTATCCATTAGCCTGATTGATAATAAATTTTATCAAGCAAGACTAATAACCGGAAATGTATGTGTAGTCCAACAAGATTTTATCATTTCACATATAATTCACCTTGTTCCCATCATTCTTTTTTTTTTTTTTGTTAAAAATCTTCCCTGCAGAATATCAAATCTTTATGAGTATTCTTTAAATGGGCTCCTACATTTCGAGTCAACTGTAAAAGTACTCTTTACATTGTAATTTAACCCTAACATTTGAAGATTCACTTCTTGTTAAGAACTCTTCACCCCTAAATTGCTTCAAGGTAGGCCTCTTTATGGACCGAGCTTTGTAAAAAAGAAAAAAAAGCAGCTTGAATCCATTTATATCTACAAAAGCTCGATGGCTTTTAAAGTCAAAGCTCGAGCCTATCATTTGCAGTCCGTTTAATTAGCATCAAACACCTTTTTTTTTTTTTAAATATGTGTTTTGTAAGTAGTACAGATTAATAGTAAACTTAAATACCTGTTAACAATTAAAATTTCAGTCCAAATTCAATTTTTAATCACTTCATCTTGTAACTCAAAGTTAGTAGACGTCCTTGAAAGCATGATGTCTGGTGATTTTGACCATTAAGATCTAATGTATTCTGAGATGAAATTTTGACAAATGGTCAGTCCATTAATATGTTCACTATTGGTAATTTATACAACCCTCTACAAAATAAAAGAATATATTGACAAAAAACTTAGTCTTAAGACCATTTATTTAAGTTGAGCTTGGGTCTTGTTAAGATGAATGAATACCCCAACTACACACGCTAGTGATAATATATTAATATTGAAGTATTTCCAAAAGTATATTTTATCGTGACATTATTGCAAAAATTTCAAAGGAAATATAATACATTAATATTAATTAAAAAATTATTAATTTTTTTATATATATCCTTAGGTCGACTGTTCAGCAGTTGCGTGGTGCTGAAGAGAAATCGTCATCTCTACACAATAAAGATTCCTGCCATCTCTCTGTGAATCTGCTACTGAAACGCTAAGGCAGACAACATCTCTTCTTCTTCTTTGGTTTGTTGTGGTGATGGACTGTGCTCGTTTTACGCATCCACATGTGATTTCACAATCCAACATTACCACCTTCCCTTTTCCTATTCAATTCAATGCCTTTCTGTCCATCCATTGTATGTATCTTTTTGTACTATCTGATTATTTATCTATTATTATTCATATGTCTTCTGCAACCAAATGGGCTTATATTTTCTTACATTTTCCCAATCTGCCACCACCACCAAGCTTTCTGTCTACCAGAGCAGAGTAAGATAAAATAATCATTCCAAACGGGCCATCTTTTTTATTATTATTATTATTATTCTAATGGGTTTATGGAAAGAATTTTATTTCATTACGTGGTCAATTAAAATTATTTTGATTATTTTAAAAGTTCATCATGTGACCTTTAAAATATAATTTGATTAATTTCATCAAAGTCATTTTGATGGAGAATAAAAAATTAGGATCAAAATAGAATTTGATCTAAGTTTTGAGTTTAGAACACTCTCAACTTCTATATGATAAGCTAATAAACTATGTAATTTTACCAAGAAAAATTTGATCCAATCTGAAATGTTACATAAACATGTAGACCTGATCTAAACTTGTTAGTAAATAAGGAGACTCACTGACCAAACTTCTGTCTCATCTTTACATAACATATCTAGATATATGAGGTTTACATCTAATGTTTAGCATATTCCTATAATTTTTTTGAATTTGTAGGTACTTATATCTTCTTCTTTTTTTTAACTTTTAAAAATGTCTAAATGGGTTAAATCGCTTTAGACTTTGGATTGTATAAATGGGTCAACCCATTTAAGTAGATAGGTAAACCCAAATTGAGTATTCTTAAAATTGAGCTAAATTTTTAATGGGTAATTGAGTCTAATTAACATGAGCTGAATAAGATCCGGTCCAACTTCACGTATTGTCAAGTCCTATATATGTAATATATTATGTATTTAATAAATAATTAGTGTTACATTATTAAAAAATAGTAGATTTCTTTTACTTTAGGGTTTTCCAATCAAGCTTCTTCTCGAAGAAATAAAGGCTGAATGGGAGTGAAAGAAACATGACAAGTGCATGCATGTGCGTGCCTCAGTGACTGTACGTGTGAGTGACTCATGTCTGCTCGTGTGCATCGCTCATGTTGGTGCCGCTTGGATGTTTGTGTCATGTTGGATAATGATTTCCGATTGATTTGATTCTTGTCACATTGCATTTTGTCAAATTTTAAAAGTTAGAAAGTGAGATCTAATTTAAGTGAATTGAATAATTTGAATTATTTATATAATTATGTGTAAAATCTATTTTTAATATAAAAAACTTTTGAATCTTAACATCTTTTTTCTAATTATTAATAGACTTTTGATATCACTTACTGATACGGAACTAAAACATATCATGATATATATTGAATTAGGAGACCTATAGTATCTCAATTTAGGGATTTGTCAATAATTGATTTTGTAGTAATTGTTTGGAGATCGAATATTTTTTTAATAAAAAAAAAAACTATACATATATATATATATATATATTTTATTTTATTTTATTCAACTTTAGTAAAGTGAGAGCACTCATCTTCGAATGGATTTACTACTTAGATGTTTTCAACAGTTATCCGCTCTCTACTTAGCTACTCGTATTTACGATAGACACGATAATTGATATACCAAATGTGCATACTTTTCGGTTCTCTTATAGAAGTTCTCTAAATCCTTTAATGTCTACACCGGATATGGACTGAACTGTCTCTCAACGTTTTCTCATCTAATCATTTCTCTATTAATTAATAATTTAATAAATATAAAAATCAACCAATATTTCAAAGAGAAATTTTATCAAAACTATTTATTAGTCAACTTTATATAAACTTTGCTTTTCGTACTCGAACCTTTCGAAATTGATATTCCTAATCAAAGGGGTCTGACACATGTCTGGGTTGAATGAATTATTATGGATAGTCTAAATATGCCTAAATTAGAACATGTTAAATTACACCAACCTTAATCTTTTAGATAATAATTAATAATTAATTTTTTTTTTATCTATCATAATAAATTTAAGGATAAAGATGAATTAAAGGCACATAAAAATTGTTGAATCTAAATTTAAAAGATAAATTAACAATTTGAGCTGTTTAGATTTGTCATGAAAATTACTAGGGATTAAAAATGTAAATGGATTATTGTTTAGGGTTAGATGTCCATAAGTAAGATAGTTGGCTTTAATTGTTCTCTTTGTTTGGGACTGAGTTGCTTGCACGGCTCCACTCGTCCATTACTCTATTTGCAGCTGCTGTGTACCATTGTCGTCAAATGGTTGCAGTTGCACTTCCTTCTATAAACTGATTTTTTTTTTTCATTTTCATCTCTAAATGTGGGAGATGGTTTTCAGAATAATTATTAGACTTGTTTATGGGATTAAATTCAAAATAGTTTGGCGATTCTATTTAAATTAACTTGATTTAATAGAATTTTAAATTATTTGAGGCAGAAAATTTTATTAGATTCTTTTGAATCAAGTTCAAAAGTTCATTTGATTTTTTGATTTGATAAAATTTTGAGTTATTGAACTATAGTATCAACTCATTATAAATAAATGAGGTTAAACCTTTGAGTAAAATGGGCTGACCCATTCTCATGGCATAAACCTTAGAAAACTGGTGACTTTTCAATTTTTTCTTAATATGGGTTCCCAATCTATACACACTAGCTAAGTTGATGGATAATAATCCATAGAAAGTGGCTCAAAGAAATTAAGTGTAAAATCGAACTCAAGATCTCACTTCACATATCTTGACTGTAAGACTGAGAATTTGACTATATACGAATTACATTTGTATGCTCTGGAAAAAAAAAAAAAAAGTCAACAATTCAGTTTATGATAAAATAAGTTATATGCAAACCCTCTCTAAGTAGATGGAAAAACTACTCTGACCTTTTTTGCTGTCATGTATAAGAATTTCTCAAAAGATATAAAAGATTTTTTTACCAAAAATACTTAAAAATTGTACTTTTTGCACCAACGTATCTTTTTCACAAATTCTCGTTTATTAAAGTACTCCATATACATTTTAGCCCGCGATTTTCCTATGGAAATTTTGTATTTAGCGACACAGATTTTAGTGTATTCTCCGTTCTACCTTTTGTATGAATAGTAAAATTTCAATGGGCCGATTTTTACTGTTCATGTGAATTTTAGTGAGTCAATTTGAAATTTTCGAGAACCGAATTGCACTATTTATGAATTTTGGCGAGCCGACTTGCAATTTCAGAAAGCCGAATTGCATTGTTTATGAATTATGGTGAGCCGAATTATAATTTCGGTAAGTCGATTTGCTCTATTTATGAATTTTGGAGAGCTGACTTTCAATTTCGGTGAACCCTTTGCAATGTTCATAAATTTTGGCATTTTTTTTCTTCAGTACTATAGAAGGAGGATAAATTGGACATCACGATATATATTTCTATCAACTTAGTGAATGACAAAATTACCATGAAACACTGCTTTGAAAAAATTACAGTACCACAATAATGTTGAAGTAGTGTGACTTTGCCTCTTCATATTTCTGGGAAGTTGCGTTGCATTGCAGTGCTGCAACTTTAGTTGCAATACCGCAGGAATATGTTCCATTACAGCTGCGTATCACCACTTCACTTGGTACTATGGCTCAGATTGTGGTACCATAACTAGGTTTATACAACTCGGTTACAGATTTTGAATCCTAATTGTAACATTACAACATAGTTGTGAACTTGTGATATCGCAATTTTTCAGTCGTTTAGGATAATTTTATCATTCATTAAGCACTCTAAAAAAACTCCAAAATTAAATGTGCTTGGAAAAGAGGAGTGCTAGAATGGGTGATTTTTTAGGAAGTTCTCGTGTTGCACCCCTTTTATTTAAAGAAAAAAAAATATCACTAGTGTGGTGCAGTGGTGAAGGAGGAGTGGGTTTGCTCCTCATGTCCTGCCTTTGACACCTGGCTACCCCCAACCAGGGGTCAAAATATCGGCCGATACATATCGTATCGGCCGATATGGATCAGTTTTGATAAACACTATATCGATCGATATCATATCGTATCGGCCGATATTCACAAATCGGTCGATATATATCGCCCGTATTATATAGGCTGATATCGGCCGTTTTTAAAAAAAGAGATGAGGAGAGAAAAAAATATCGGCCGATAATAATTTTTCAACCCCTGCCCCCAACTAATGCAGGCCGGCTGTGTGGGCTAGGTAGTGTAGATCGCAGGAGATTAGTCTTGTTGAGTAAATACCTCAGGGATATCTTCGTTATAAAAAAAAAAATAATAATAATTAAACATATTCTTGTGCAAAAGCAGAAGTTAAAATATCGGCCGACATATTACGTATCGCTCATATAATTGTTGATGTGGCTGATAAATTAGCCATATTCAAATTTTTAGAATTTAAAAAACAAAAATTTGTTCTGACTTTTCTGTAAATTGAATTTTGCATTGGATATGATTTTGAGAAGTTTTAGTAGCAAGACTTTCAAATGTGAAATGTATTTGTCAATTCCAAATATTTTTCCCTTAATTTGACAATTTTGAATTATTTTCATCATTTTTTTGAATTTTTTATTTTAGACCATCTCAATTTTGGATTTTTTTGTGAAAATAATTTATTGAATAATACTGAGTAAGACGGTGTCTCTGAATTTCCCACACATTAATCTAAAAAAAAATATATATTTTACTTACTCAGCTAAATTTTAAAAAAGAAAAGAATAAATTATATATGGTGCATGTTATAAAATATATATATATATATATAAAAAAATAAAAAAGCATGTCCTTTAGGTGTAGGATGGTCATGGTAGGGCCTCTACTGTATGCACGGGCTTGTGGCAGCTTTGCAGTAGAATACTAGAATCCAATTTAGCCAACTTTCACATTTAATGTCCATGCGCTTTTCTTCCATCCCATAAACAAATAAAGTAAGAAGATGGAGGGAGAAGATTCCAGACACGTGTGCCATCTTCATAACTGTATCGGACACGTGTGCCATGTTTCCATTCCTTCTCTGCTTCGACTCAAGTGATGTCATCTTTACCCATGCAATTTGGAATTTGGATTACTTGAGAGGATGACTGGTTTAGAGTTTAGACGGCGTTTTGAACCGGTTTATTAACAACTTCTGGTTGATGAATTAGTCTATCAAACATTAATTTTTATAAGTGTATTCACTACTTTATTTTAATTAAAATGATAAAAATCCTTTTTATAATAATTATCTCTTAAACTAAAATTAAATTGAGAATAATTTTATCATTTTTATTTAGAAAAAAATAAGAGATAAAATTAGAGTAATTTTATTGATTTATTATTATTAGTATTACAACTATTATTATATTGATGGGACATTCTATTTTTATGAAGATAAAAAAAATTATTTAAAGATAAAAATATCATTATAAAATCCTTGATTATTTATTTTATTAAAATCTCATTAAATATATTTTGTCATTTAAATAATAAAGTAATAAGAGATAATTAATAATAACAGATAAAGTTTGATTGAGGCTAACTGGTGAAAAATGTAAATTCTTGTACTAATAATTTTCTTTTTAAAATAATTTTATTGTAATTATAAAATTTTCATTTCGCCTTATTGTGAGAGGTTAAAATAAAAAATATTTTTTAGCTGTTATTAAAATAAAAATATTAAATTTTAATTTTTGCATAAATCAATGTCTAGTATTATAAAAAAAAAAGACCGTTCTCTGAATCGAAATCTATAAAAAGGGTGTCTATTATTATTATTCCAACGGAAAAAAAAATTACAGGCATTCTCGTTAATACTTAGCCGGTTAAAAGGATATTTTCGTAAAATTGGCAAATAATAGTATCACACTATCACCTCCATATCACTTCTCCTGCATCTCCTGCTCTGCTTCCTGCATCTGCAGAGAGAGAGAGAGAAGGGTGGGAGATACAGAGACCAAAAAGGGAGATCTTTCTTTTCATTTCCTTCATTGGCATATGGACGAAGAAGACGATGGAAGGAAAGAAATCGTATCAAAGAAGAAGCAGCATTAGCAGAAGCAGAAGCGAGCTCTTTATCTGCTTCACGTCCAGAGCATCTTCATCTTCTACTTCAAATTCCTCCAAATGGATTCTCCAGCGCAGCAGATCAGAAAGGTTCCGAGAAGGATCCACTTCCACCATTCTTCCCTCCTCTGCTTCTCTTCGCAGAAGGCTTCGAAGCAATGGAAGCTTGAAGAAGGCCGGCCAGTCGTCGCCCATGATTCTGACAGAGACGACAGAGCCGTCATCGCCCAAAGTCACCTGCATTGGGCAGGTGAGAGTGAAGATGAAGAAACAGGGGAAGAAGATGAGATCCAAGAAGACTCAAGAAGGGCAGATGGAGAAGCAGAGGAAGGAGCGATTTTTGAACAGAAATCAGAGATGGGTTCATCTCCCTCTTAGCATTTGCGAGGGTTTGAGGTCTTTTGGGGCTGAGTTCTGCTGCTTTCAGCCCTGTGGAGGTAGGTCGAGAGACAAACTAGAGAAATCGATGAGTTCTAGTGGAGCTGTTTTTGACAGATGGTTGGTAGTGGGTGAGAAAGAGGAAGAAATGGAGAGGGAGAGAAAAGATGAAGAGAGAGAGTACAAGGAAGAGATGGAAGAAGAGGAAGCGAAGATCTGCATCCCACCGAAAAATGCTCTATTGTTGATGAGGTGTAGATCGGATCCGGTAAGGATGTCGGAATATAAGACTCGGTTCTGGGAATCTCCGGCGCCAAAGGAAGACGATGATGAATTTAATGAGGAAGAAGATGATGATGATGATGAAGATGAAGGAAGAGGAGCATCTGTTGTCGAAATAAATGCTAGAGAGGAACGGGAGGAGGTGAAAAAAAAGGAAATGCTAGAAAAAACAGAAGACCCAGAAATGGAAGGAGAATATGCAGAAGAAAATTTCGAAATCTCAGACAGAATAAAAGAAGCAGAGGAAGAAAATGAAAGCCCAAAAAAGCAAGAACAACAGTTGGAAGAATCACATCAAAACTCAGGAAAGGAAGAGCGAAAAGAAGAAGAAAGTGATGTGAAAGCACCCTCTCCCCAATTTCCTGAAATCCTGGAAGAAGAAAAAGAGACTTCAGAAGAAGAGCCCCACGCAGAATTAGAAGAAATCCAGTTGCAGACACTCGACAAACAAGAGGAAGAAAAAGAAAAAGGAGAAGAAGTGGGAATAAAAGAGAAAGCACAAGAAGTGAGAACAAGGAATTCCACTTCGTCCGTACAAGAAGAAGAAGAACTGAAAGAAAAGGAAGCTGAAAAAATAAAGGGAGTTTCCAAAGAGCAAGAAGAAGAAGAGCAGAAAGAGAAGGAAGCTTTGAAAGAAGAAGAAGAAGAACAGAATGAGAAGGAAGCATTGAAAGAAGAGGAAGAAGAAGCAGAGCACGAAGCAGAAAAAGCAAAAGCAGCTTTGAAAGAAGAAGAGAAAGAGAAGGAAGCAGAAAAGAAAAAGGCAGCTTTGAAAGAAGAAGAAGAAGAGGAGTCGAACGAAAATAGAAGATCAGTAGCAGAAAGGGAAAGAGGGAAACAGTCGCCGGAAGGGAAGGAGTTGCCGTTGCCGGAAGAGAAGCAGTTGCCGGACTGCTTGCTGATGATGATGTACGAGCCCAAGGTTTCAATGGAAGTTTCGAAGGAGACTTGGGTCTGCAGCACTGATTTTCTCATTTGTCGACCGACCAAACCAGACGACCACCAAAAGCAGAAGAAGGAGGACCAGCAACACCAACAGCAACACCAGAAGCAGAAGCAGAAACAGAAACAGCAAAAGAAAGGAAATGAATACGAAAGAGAAAAAGAAGAGCGGAGAAGGCTGAGTACTGGTTCCTATCCTCCACCGCCTCCGCCACAACACCTTCCGCCACGAGCTTCCATATCTACGGTCATCGAGCAGAAGCTGGTCAACGCCGTGGCTTACGAGCCGTTTGTCCTCAAGCGCTGCAAGTCCGAGCCAATGCGATCGACGGCTAAGCTCCCACCCGACTCTTGCTTCTGGAAGACCCGCAAGCTGCCCCATGTTGCAGGCTCCTGAGTCCTGACTCTCCCCGAGCCGAGCCGAGTCGAGCTCCGCTAAGCTTTTGAGAATAGTTTTTTTTTTTTTTTTTAATTTCTTAATTTAATGGTTGGCTACTGTTGGAACTTGGAGCAGTCTTTGTACTGTATTGTGTAGTGTGTACATCTCATATCTGTCTTTTTTATTATTTATTAATATAAAAATAATTTTCTTTTTCGAATCCAATCTCTCTGTCTCTTTGTCGCTGTAATAACTTATTTATTTACTTTACTACAATTACTTTAATTGATGATGGTGTTTGTTGAACCGTTTACTGTGAAGAGAATCTATGATTTCACCTCTTCCAACCTATTTTTTAAAATTTATTTTTTTACTCATCGGATGGATGGACACGTGCCACTTGGAAAAATAATCAAAAATAAAAAATAAAAGAGATCATCATTTCAGCATTAATTGAGATTGCATTTTGTTGGATGAATTAAATGCATGTTTTAGATCATGCCCTTGCATGAATAATAATTTAAAATGATTTATGTTCTAAATAGTGAAATTATTAACTCTCATATAATTTAGGATAAAGTCAAGTGAAGAGATATAATTTAAAAGATTAACGTTTGTAATTAGAATTTGACGAATTGGTAGAGTAAATTGAATAATTTTATTAAAAAAATCAAATACATTAAAAAGAATTTTAATAAGCTTATCATCAAATTAATCAACTCAACATACTAAAAAAATGAATGGGTAATTTTTTTTTTTGAGATTAATATGTAAAATTTTCAAATAAAGTCTTACTAATAATCTCCACACGAATTAATGGATAATATTTTTTCCCCAAATACGTACAATCTCTCCAAAAAGGAAAGGAGGCCCGATCTGCTTTTGCGGGCCTTTCCATTAGTGATATGCAAGTGACGTTGATGGATGAATTAATGATAAGCTAAAAGACAATTTAGGGTTTCAAAAGGTAGTCCAACTAGTTTGATTTTAGGTCTTAAACCTGATTTATGAATTATTACTGGTCTTACCTATCCCACCCACTGCATGTGGTGGTGATGTCAATTGGGCCCCACTAATAAGGTAACACAATATAATTGACGTTTTATCCCATCAAATTATTAGATCAACTTATCTAATAATTGATAAAGGTAACTATATTTCTTCCATTAATGACATATTTTTAACTTTTATTAAATTTTATCAATTATTATATTGTTTATCAAGCCTTTCCTGTCCACACTAATAAGCAGGGACGGAAGTTTTAAGACAGGTTAAGTGGAAAAAAAAAAAATTGAAACCTAATTTAAAATATTGTAATAGAATAGCATGATTTATATGATTACGTCAAGACATTTGATAAAACTCACGTCTCTCACACTAGAAAGATATTTTATTTATTTTATTTTGAATTCTTTTATTTCCAATTTTTGTGGGACTCTTAGAATCTATTATAGATATTTTTTGTCTTCATGATTGAACTTTCTTTTTTGGGTATTTCACGATCTGAGTTATTTAGATTTGATTTCTTTCAAATTTATCTGATACTTAAAAATTTAGATCAACTGAATAATTTATATAAGATATTTTTAAATTATTAATTTTTATAAAGATAAAATATAATAGAAAAAATGAAACTTAAGGTAATTATTGAGTATAAAATATTGATCGATTTTTTTTATAAAAAAATTCAAGGGCATCAATAGGCAATTTTGGAGGTTTTTCATAATTTATTTTAATTACGGAAAGAGTGATGGCAATAAAACTTCAAAAATTTATCTGAGATGGATCTTATAGAAAAAAGGTTAAAATAATTTAAAATGATTGAAATCGACCAAAATTTGTGTAGTCCATTAAAAATCTTATATTTGTCTTATAAATGAAATTTAACATTGAATTAATCCTATTTTTGTCCATGGATCGGCCTCTCCTTTATCTTAGCCCAGGTCAGGGTAGAAAATTCAGTTGAACCGAGATTTGGCAGAGATTTTTTCTCTCTGTTCAATTTTTTTTATAATCTCGGTAGCTTTTTTTTGAAAAAAATCATTTAAAAAAAATAAAAATGCTGTTTTTTAAAACAAAATAAATATATAAATATCTATCGAGATATCGACTGGACGCACAACCGATATATATATTTTTTAACTAGCCGATACTTATCGTATTGACCGAAATATCTCAGGCATAAAAAACCCGAGACATCTCAGCCGATATGATCGTATTGGCTGAATTTTATACGGGTCCCATATCGTTTACATTACAAAAGGTTCAAACCTCTTTGCAGCCCATTGGGCTTCTGGAGGCTAAAGTCAAGCCTTCCTCGTTGGAAAGTACAAATCCTGAACCCACCCTTTTGAGCCCATCTTTTAGACCTTATTTATATATATATTTTTAACTCAATAGAAAAAAAAAAAGCCATGGAGATGAAATTTTTACATACTCTTTTATCTTTTACTGTGATAAAAAATCTCAAAAAGTATAAATTATTAAATATTAGTGTATGTGATTGTATGATTATTATTCATAAATAAATAATATATATAGCTAAATACGTTGAAAAGTTTAAATGGTTCATAAACTTATCGTAAAAGTTCAAGCATTTTGTTTAACCCAATTTGACCCAACACCAATTTCTTAATTACTGATTAACTTGACTCAATCCAAATTTTATTTCATTTATTCTGATCCAATTTTTATAAAAAAAATAGAAAATAAGAGAAGATAAGAGAACTTCTCTTTTATGCGAGTCACTGGACTATGAAAAGATTTTTTTTACATAGACATAGTACATGGCTAAAATTAATTAATTATTTATTTTATTTCAATTCAGTTCGAATTCAAGTCATGCTTGAGTTTATGACCCCTCACTCAACCTGATTAGAATTTATTTTGGATCTAGTTGTGTTTTATTTTCAAAAAATACATAACTCAAACACTATTTTTTAGGTCAAGTCAGATGGGTTGACATTAATTAAGCACCCTTTTTATTGATTTTGATTAGACTTGGCCCACATTAGTTAAATGGTTGCTCTTTAATGTTCCTATTCATTCGATTAAACCCATTGTTGAACCCATTTAATGTTGCACATTTAGTGCCTTCTTTTAAGCTTATAGAGTTTAATAGTCGGACCCACGCCGTGAGGAACCATATATATGGGGTACTTGTGGTGCCTGTTCTTGGGTCTCTTGTTCATCAATGAAGAACAAAGTGGATGCTTAATGGCGATCAATAAAGGATCCATCGGAAGAAATGTCAAGTAAATTAATCAAGTTGTAGAAATCAATTTTTTTTATTAAAAAAGCTGACACAACAATAGAAAATATTTTCAGTGTGAAATCATTTTTCAATTATTAGTTTAATGACAAATTTAAACTAATATATTTATTATTTATTATTAAATTTATATTTAATGTTTCATATGTCTATATAATATATCTTATGTGCTAAAGTTGAGTGTTATATTAGTCTAATTGATTGTCATTCGTCTGAGGACATGGGAAGTTCTCACTATAAATTCTCATGTCGTAACTTTTGTGTGGTCTAAGGGATTTTACATTAGATATCTCACGATTTCTCACACATTAATTAAAAAAAATTGAATGTTATAAATAAAAATATTTATTTAAATAATAAGAATTACACTAAAGTTACAAGTTTAGAAGTCTATTTCTGGAAGTTTAATAGTCATAAATGTCATCGAGATGACATAAGAGTCAGTCCTCTTGCAAAAATATCAGCCAAGTCTGACGTTGAATGGAAGGGTACAAAGGAAAATACATAATTGAACTGCCACACCTATTCTCGTACGTTGCTTCAGAAGCTTTTGTAAGAAATGATGTGCTGAGATGACTTACCTTAGGATACTGATTTTTCACCATGAATTTTTTATGGTACACAAAATTTAAAAGAATTTTTTATTTTATTTTTGAAAAAGAGAAGAAAAAAAGAGAGAACGAGAAAAGTAAGAGTAAAATTAAAATTAAATTTTTTTTCAAAATTTGGTGTACTGTAAGAGAAATTGATAGTATAAAACTCACTATCTTATAGTCATTTAGACACTCGATTTTTTTTATTAGATACACTCTTTTTTTAAATTTAAGATGGAATTATTATTTTGCTCTTCTGATGTGTGTTCGGACGATAAAAGATTTTTCAAAATCGAAAGGGGAAAATGATAATTTCATCCTAAATTTTAAAAAAAGTGTCTCCTAATAAAAAAAATTCAAATGTCTAAATGATCACCCTATTTTATTTGTCATGTACCATCCTATCTTTATCTATTTAACACTATAAAAAAAACACCAATAAATATAGGCATTAAGCACTCACAATGAGTGAGACTTGTGGCACCCTACCATTTATTTTGGAATTGATTTGGGCATAGGTGCTTTTAGTAATATTGGTCATAGTCTCACATTTATTCATTATTTTAGATCATTAAAAGGGCACTTAAAGTGGAAGGGAACAATGGAATTTTTTTCAATTTATTAAAAGATAGTGCCTGATTTTAGTAAAAATACTAATATCTAAATTAATTTCTTTTTCTTTTTCTAAAAAAAAAAGGAATAATTTTAAGATCATTATCTTGACAAAAGCTCAAAATGAGCTCGAAATTATAATTTATAATCCCTATTTGAAGGCTAATGACATTGACATTAGAGATTAAGAACTTTCATTATAATAGATATGTCATTCAAATGTGGACATTTATAAACGACAAGTCTATTATCTTTTTTTTTATTTTTATCAAAATCTCTTTTATCTAAGCCACTCGTGCACGTAGACCCTCAAAAAGAAAAGAAAAAAAAAATCATGACCCATGTCTTTCAAAGCCCAATGTCATGTATTTTTTCATGAGATGCCTCCGTTTTCTTTAATGGGTCATGTCAAGACTGGGCCTCACCAGTTAGTCTTTATTGTGGTGGTCTGGTGGATGAATTCTTAGAATTTAGAATTTGTGCATTGCATTTATAAAATTTTATTTTGATAAAATAGGTAAAGTTATATTCTTTAAAACTCTTAAATTTTCAAAATTTTCTAATAGTAAATATTTATTAAGTGTGATCAAATGAATTTTAAAAGTTAAATTTGTATCAAAATAGATATAAATATAATTTCTGAGAAAGTAGCTGAGTGTCGGAGAGTTTTCCCTCAAAATTTATATAATTTTTTTTACAAGAACTATTGCTTAAAAAAATTGTTTTTTCCCATCAACCTCTTCCATCATTGAGCCATTATTGTGATAACTTTTTAAAGAACAAGACCTAACCTAGGATTCATGCATGGAATTGACATGACATTGGTAATGGAATTGTACATTCCTTGACGCCAACACCCCTTCCATTCACCACTTCTTTCTTTATGGAAAGAAATTGTGGTGCTAAAGAGATGGGCTTGGGCTCATTTTTTAAGTAATCATGCCATGATTTATACCAATTAAATCCAACTATGATTATCTCAAAATGCTTTGACAAGAGTAATATAACAATGCATTAATACCTTGGCCCAATTAGGACTGGTCAATTAAAACCGAAATTATATTCTCGTTATGATGGTCTTTGGTGCACTTAAGCGAGCAAGATCAAGACTTATTCACTGAAATGTATATTAAAACATAGGCGCTAACCTCTGGAATCACAAATGAAATAATTGGGTACCAATAGTTTCAGTTGAAATTTCATTTAAAATCAAAATTTTGGATCCTAGGATGGCCTATATGGCCCAAAATTTTGGCAACTTCGGCCCATTTTCTGCTCAACTTTCCTATCTTCAAAACAAAATTTCAATTAAAATTTTGAAATTTATTTTTATTTTTCTTATCATGGTGATTTGGTATGTTTAAAGACCTTTTCAACATATATAAATATATAAATGAAATCATATATAAATTATACAAAATAATACTGCAGACAGCAGAGAACGCATTAGCTTTTCTGTGAGTGAAAGCCGACCACAAAATCTTATTTTTAATGAAACGACAAGAACTTCAACTGAACGCATTAGCTTTTCTGTGAGTGAAGGCCGGCCACAAAATCTTCTTTTTAATGAAACGACAAGAACTTCAACTGTAGTTGTTAGCTTTCTGATAAACCAATCTACCAATTATGGTTGTTCCATCCCATTACCTCTCCTTAAGGCATGGGATTTCATCTTAAATTAGGGTTTAGCAAAGATAACTTTTATTAAAATATGCCAAAAGTTGAATTGAATGGCCTAAAGTTGCATAAATCAAGTGGGGTTTAATCTAATAGTGGATATTATTTTAATTTATTAAATTTAGATGCAACCCAATTTTCAAATATGAGAATAAGGTGGATTTTCAATGAAATATCACATGCCGTTGACTCGTATTGTGCCTTTCCACTAATGGACAAGTGAGAGAGATGATACAACAAATCTTTAAGGTATGTGTAAATTTCCCTATCCATACCTACACTATATAACTCTACGGCGAGTGACTCTTTAGGGTAAAGTAGGAATCGAACTCAGAAATCCGTTTAAAAAAGTGAGAGTTCTGAGGTGAATTTCCGACCATCACTCCAATCCCTTTGAGTTGAATGATTAGAGTTCATGACAAGGATAGAGAAACCTCATGAGACTCTATTTGAATTCACGCTTCTCATCGTCTCTTCATCACATGTGAAGACCAACATGATGGAGACAGGGATGCAACTTGGGTGGGTTGATTCCATCCTTAAAGTCAATACAGAATAGGATATATGCAAATATAGAACCTGTGTTCAGATCGAGCCATTTGAACCTAAATCATTTTGTGATGTTGTATTCGGATTTTGACAAGCCAACTGCCTATTCATGCTGAAATGGCTAGAACCATCGAGCCTATGCGATTGCTACAAAGAGTTGACTGCCTATATGATATTCAGATGACTCGAACCCACGATATTTACAGTTGTAACCATAGTCTAAAAACTCTGGAAAAATTCAAACAAGTAGGAGTTGATTCAATAAGATTTTGAGTTGAGTGATTCAACAAGTTTTATGTCCGAGTTACTCGATCAATTAAATTTAAAGTCTAAGCATAAAATTTTTTGAACTATGGTACATGTTCCTGTCAAACTGATCATGACTTGGGCAATGAAAAAAACAGATCCCATAGTCAAAGAGGTCAGAGACGTCTACTAAGATTCGTGTGAGCATCGTAATCAGATAGAGTGTAAGCAATCATGTCCCTTTCTTGCAAGCTTTTTCTTGCGTGAATTCATAGCTTCCTGCATCATGTCCACATCCAAAAGTCCAGAGTAAAAATAATTATCTTATTTTCTTATCAAAATTGCCAGACAGATAGGATAAAATTAAGCCGAAGGAGGAGGTTATGCTGGTAATGATTCTTCTTTTCGCAATGATAAACCTATAAAGCATGTAAACAAGATGAGTCATCATCTCTCCAGTGTAAATCAAAAAAGATGGGTTTTCAGAAGGAAGACCTAGACATGATCTTAGTCCCTTCAGGGTTGATTATCATGTTTGGATATCATATCTTCCTTCTTTATAGAGTCCTAACGTTACCCCACACCACAGTAATTGGCTATGAGAATCACAACAAGAGGGCTTGGGTAGAGAGGATGATGAAGGTCAGTAATTGCTGTTTTGATTTCTTCCTTCATTGGGTGCCTGTGCTTTCTTTTTTCTTCTCATGAAAATTTCTCCTCATTTCAAACTAGAGATGCAATGGAGAAGCTAATGATCTCCACAAGTTCAACAAATTGAATCAGCTAATCAGCGTAACTATTTATAACATTTCATATTTTATCATCACGGGGTTGGGTCTAGATCAGAACACTATTGGTATCAAATTCATGGAAGTAGGAAGTATGTGCCACGCAGTGTGAAATGTAGTAGTATAGAATTATGGCTGTTGTAATTTCTAACATGAACCGTAATTACTCAACAAAATCAGCAGCAGCAGCAACAAAGAAAAAAAAAACTCGAAAGAGGAGGAATAGCCTACACTCAATAATGTTAATAGCACCCATTAGAAGTTGGAAACCATCAAGTCTTATACGCACTATTTTCCTTTGCAGGGAGATTCAAAAGACACAGCTATAGCTCTACAGGTGATATCAAGCAATGTATCAGCAGCTACTTACCTGGCTTCCCTTTCAATTACGTTAAGTTCCATCATCGGAACATGGGTCGGAGGCTCTTCCTCCAAGGTCTTTGTAGATAGTGTTATCTATGGAGACACAAGCGCATCAACATCTTCAGTCAAGTTCATCACCCTGCTCTCTTTTTTCCTTGTGGCCTTCACGTCATTTATTCAGTCGGCAAGATACTTCCTCCATGCTAATTTCCTTATTAGCACACCAGATACCGACATACCTGTGAGTTATATTGAAAGGGCAGTAATACGGGGCGGCGGTTTTTGGTCAGTTGGGCTTAGAGCACTTTATTTTGCCACTGCCTTGGTGCTTTGGATCTTTGGTCCAATCCCAATGTTTGCTTGTTCCTTGTCAATAGTGGTTGCTCTATTTTTCCTTGATAGTAATTCAACTCCATTGCATAAATATGGCTCCTCAGAAATAAAAAAGAGTAGACAATGGAGCACCACCCCTGTTACTGAGCCAATGTACACCCCATATTTAAATATGAGCTGAGGTTTTTTCATGAGTGACTTGTGAATCTGTTGAAGTGCCAAATCAACTACGATTTCGTAAGTTCTCACTGGCATACCAGCAAAAAGTTGTGTTCAAGTCTGGCTTGCACACAACCTGTAAGACTAGTTGGGTGCTCTAAGAGGCCCTAAACACTTCGGTCATAAAAAAAAGGCAATAAAATCACGAAACGGTAAAAACTACTATTGAAAAACATATTTAAAAACTGCTGTACATGTGTTTCTTCCTATGATGCTTGAGCATGACAGGCACATGCCATCTATATGGCAGGAACATAGATTTTACACATAAAAATGTAAGTACCCGACATGGACATGTTTCCTAAGATCAAGTCTTAACAGTAAATCAGACGCCTAAGATCTTTCAAACGCCATGATCAGGTTATGCTTTAGCCACAATGGGGTCAATCGTTTGGATGCTCTGGTTTGGCAGGCATGAAATCATTGGTCAAAGAAAAATGTGAAGTAAGAAAGATCCACATTTTCATCAAATTCAAAGTTGGACATTACAATGGATGGAGAAGAGAGTATAAAATCTATTTTCAACAAACCAATTAATTTCACAATACAAGAGTATCAAGAGCTAGAGCTTTGGAACAACACAACAGCATAATGAAGCTGTGTGACAAAACTTCAATGAATCTAGTGTACAAGATGCAGATGGGAGATCATAACTGGTTTGATGCCCTTCATTTCCAGCCCTTTGAGTGCTTTAATCTCTTAGCCTACTTTGGCTCATTTGTATTTTGCGGCCCATCGTTGGTCAGTGATTCCACATTATCAGGTGGATCTTTACTTGACGGATTTGACATGTTGGTCTGCTTCTCGTCTTTAGTTGATGTTGCAGTACCTGAAGGGTTTTCCATGAATGAATTGATCGCAAGCTGGCCAGAATAAAGTATCAAACCAACTGCATTGATACCAAAAACAAATGTTGCAAGATAGCATATCCCATTTATGATAGTCCTGCAGAGAAGTGGATGAAATATTTTTTTTATCATTATAATCACTGTAGAAAACACGTAGAAAGTGTGTGTTAAGAAAATGCAGAGGCAAACCTTATTGTGATTGTTATTTGACGAACCTGTAAGCAGAGGAAACAAAAGGCCAGTTAGAAGTGTTGGAAATTGGAATATTGGCTGCATTGCATGCATGTTGTGGTTTCAAAAAGAAGAACATAGAAAGAAAGAAATGTTTAAAAACATACAAGATTCAAGTCTGTACATAAAGAAACGAAGTTCATTGAACCTAGTATATGAAAGAACTGAAATGTAGAGATTTGCGAATGATGGCATCCTAGGAAACCCACACAATGCAACAGTACCTCCCTTGGAGAAGAAGAGGAAAAACCACTCATATACTTCAACACAGATACCCTAAATATGTCATGTCCAAAGTGACAAACTTTACACACACCTGGATAAAGAAGTCCAATTGTGTTGAAAGTTGTTGATTAATTGATACACCTTATCTTGTCCAGGTTATTTCAATTCAATCAATGTACAAACAACTAAACATGCATTTGGAATACAAATTTTCTACATTTTATCTTGCTAAGTGCAATTTACCTACTTTGGAAGACGATTCTATTCAAAATTGCGCTAGATATAGTTTCCATTCAAAATTGCATTGGAGTACAAAGTTTGCAAAAAAAATTCTCCCCCAACTGTGCTATTTACCAGTTTGAAGTACCATTCCATTCAAAATTGCATTGGATAAAATTTCCATTATCAAACAACAAACAACTAAGTGCAAAATTGGAAGTATTATATGTTTGATACTTTGGAGTGAAAGAGAAGAGTATGACAAATGCAGCACATATTTATGCAACTGGAATTCTATCACTCAAGGATTTCAAGCATGGAATAATTAGATCCTCGGAGAATTCAGAAATAAGAAATGATATGTAAAACAGAATAGGAGTGGTCGAAGAAACAAACCGAGAAATTATCAGAGATGGTCTGGCGATTGAGTGCGGCCTCAATTGTGGTAGTGAACTTGTAAAGCACGATGGCAATTGCCCCAGCTGACAGTCCGCCCAACAACGCCTGGACAGGTGTAGGTGGTGCCCCGGGCTCGACTGAACCGCCCTGCATCGCCTTCAGACTCTCCAATGCCTCCTCCTTGAGACCCTTCTTCTTCACACCTGTTGAGCGGAATCTCTAAAACCAACCAAAATTCACAAATTAATTTTCACAAACAGTTAGTGGGCACACCAACAGAGGTCGAAAAAACAATGCAATTACCATTTCTTTGGCTCTTTTGGCACGGCGACGGAGGGAGCGGAAGAGGAAGACGGAGATAGCGCCAGTGAGGAGTACGCTGGTGGCCACTTGGAGCGTAGAAGGGTCATTAGAATCAGCAAAGATAGAAGAAGAAGAAGAAGAAGGAGATGATTGGGGAAGTTGGATCGGTCCCTCTTCCGGGTCCGGTACCTGAGCAAGAAATGGCTCCGGTCGGGTAGAGAGGTGAGCCCGGAACGGAAGATGGACTGTTGGACTAGAGAAATGGGAGAGGGATGGACGGTTCTGATGATGGGAGAACGACGTGGCCCAGTTAGAGATAAAGTGGTGAGGATGCTGCAATATCATCATCTTCTCCTCTGCAACTCAAAAATGAGATTGAGATTCTTCATTTCATTATCTGGCACCAAAATATCTATTTCAAATTTCAGTTGACATGGATATTATAAAAATATAAAAAATTATAATAATAAATATAGATATAGTTTCAATCTTATTTCATCATTTTAGTTATATAATTTTATATTTTAAAATTTTAATTGCTACAAAATATTAATTTTTTATGAGTCGTTTCACACAATTATGATAATGGAATTGAAAAAAAAAAAAACTTAAATTAAATCATTTATAAAGTTTAGTTTTCTTTTAAGGTCCACTATGGATTTTACAAGTCCAAGACTTCACTAAATCTAATGGCACTTTTAGTCTCAGCAGAAAAATTTATTATTTAAAAAATAGTAAAGTCCTAATATCTTTTTTTCTTTTTTAACTTAATCAACCAATTGTGACTTGACGTAAAGATATACAATGGTAAAATTTCATGATAAATTTAATAGGTCTCTTTGTATATAACTATGGGTGGCACAATTGTAAATTTTAAATTATATTAGATTTTTTTTGAGTTTACATGGATAAGTTTTAATTTTAAGAGTATAAATTAAAAGTAATTATGATATCTCGTTATTGGTCGATATCTCAACCGATATTTTTCTCTCTCTTATTTATTTATTTAAAAAAAAACCACCAATACTGGCCGATATATATCGGCTGAAACGATACGTATCGGCCGATATCTCGACTCCTGATTATGATAATGTCTTCTATTATCTCACCCTCCCTGTTCCGGTAGTTAGGTTTCGAGCGGAGAACTTTAATTCTTTATATACGTGAGGAATAGATCAAGCCAAAATCTTAGCCTGCTGATCGAGTCGTGTGAGCGGGAATGTTGTAAACCCACACAGGTAGATTGATTCGGTCAAGCGAGTGAATGACCAAAGCACGTGAATAACCCATTCGTGGAGCCACCATGGCTGAATTCGGACATCATCTCATCAGTTCGTATATAGCGAGAAAGTGTATGACCTTTCTGATTTGGACGTTTGGATCCGGAGAAAGCATCGTTCTATGTCGATCGAGACTGATGATTTTCATTTGAATGTCTTAGACTCTTAGCTACAGAGGCAGAAGCGGAACTGAGTCATGTTGGTAGGGCTTGATTAGAATTAGATGTAACTTTTCCTTCTGAATTTGATAGGTTTCATTAAAAATTTCTTTCAAAATTTGATTATTTTTTTCTTTTCGTTTAAGCTGGAATATTAGGACCTTGGGGATTTTCCACGCTTGCTTCAAAGTAATGTTGGGCTAAGCTTGAATAATGCCAAAGATTCTTATAAATTTGAAGAATACATTAATACCCACCCATGTGTACATTTAATGTACCAATCAAAGTATGCAAGAGCTTAGCAAGGCCTAAGAAGGTTTTGTTTTACTACGCTTATTAAATGGACTTATTTAAAGGTCCAACAGATGAGCATGGATAATGGGCCCAACTCCTAAGATATGAGTTCAAGATGGAAATTGTGCACAGAAATGTTCTGAATTTACCAAGAATAACTCACTGAAGATCTCTTGAACCTAGGTCTGATGATCAAGATGTTCGACTCATAAAGCATGGTCTTGACTTCGATTCACACTCAACTCCAATAGACCACTCCCTATAGACTTAACCAATGTGCTCTGATTGGGAGATTTACATATGACCATGAGATTAGTCTCACCTCCAATGTATGATAGAGATCAAAGGTTCAAATATCGTCCGATACATATCGTATCGGCCGATATATATTGGTTTTTTTAAACCGAGTAATATCGGCTGTACATACCGAATATCGGCCGATATTCGGTCCGAAATATCGGTCACAATATCGGCCGATATTCATAAATATCAGTATTTAAAATTTTTTTTTTTTTTTAAAACACCGATACGGTTTTTGATGGTTTTTACATGGTTTTCCGCGGTTCAGGATTTACGGTTCTCACGGGTGTTCACGGTTTTTTGTGGTTTTTTACGGTTTTTCACAGTTCGTCATGGTTTTTTGCGGTTTTTTCACGGTTCAGATATCGAAGGGGAGAGAAAATGCCGACATCGGTATGAGAGATAAAATTATCGGCCGAAATATCGGCCCTATTGCATATCGGCCGATATATCGGCCTAGCCGAATTTTAAACCCCTGATAGAGATAATACCCATATTATCCAAAAAAATAAAAACTAACTCATTAAGAGACAATTTGATCCAGACCCGGATAGCCGGCACTTCCATGACCCCCCTAGCATTAGACCCTCTTTCTTACTTAGGCCCCCAGCAAGCCTCTCCTCGAGCCAAAACGAAACAAGGCCTGATGGACTTGCTGGACAAACCACCTCAGTTAGGCCCTGCCCTACTACAGCCCTGACATTCAAGATCCACTACACATTCCCAATGGACCTGACCGCTATCAAACACGACTATATATGTAGTATACCGAGGGTCAAGCTAGAAGCCCAACAGATGTCAAGCCCAAGTTTAACCCCAGCCCACTTCATCTAGCCCAATACCCGAGAAAATCAAACTTTAAAAGTCTCCTGATCATCCTTAGGAACCCAACATCACACTCTTGTTGAACCTATCCTAGCCATCTATGTGACCGCTTTATCCTCACCTAAGTTGCTAAGCTTATCGGATATAGTTCACTTAATATTTTTTAATAACAAAGAAATTCAAGACCCTCACCTCTCTTTAAATACGAGAACATTAATAAAACTCTAGATATGCACAAGTTCATTAACATATAAATATTAAATCAGTTAATGTACCATTTTACTACTTTTAGTCACTGACTTTGATCGAAGCACCAGTGTTTTCATGACACTGGGTACCTTCTCATAAGATATTAAAATAGGTTTTAATTTTCTTTTAGTATTTTATAATTTTCTCTTAATATAAAACCTTTCATCTTCCTTCAATATTTCTGGTTCCATGCAAAAATGGACTATACAAGTCGACGAAAGAAATGCATTGAACATAAAGATAAAGCCATTTGACTTCGGATGCAACCTTAATATGATCTTAAGAAGATTTAGAATAAAGTTCTTCAAGTTTGAAAGATTTTGTAAATTTCAAACTTTTTTCTTTAAAATATGTCAATTTTGAATTATTTCTATCAATTTTTTTTTTTAAAAAAATTTAAGATAATTTCAGTTTTGGAGTTTTATGTGAAAATATTTTAATGAAATAATACTAAGTGCCTATGGATTTGAATGGAGATATCTTAATCTAATTGATATAATTTCTATGGTGTCTGTGATTTTCCACGTTTTTTTTTTTCAAAAATCTATAAAATCCAAAATTACATAGATAATTCCCAGCTTGGAGTTTCTGCTTGAATTTTTTTAATGAAATAATATACAAATGTTTATAGAATTAAATAAAAAGCCGTTAATGTGATCGATATAAGTTTTAGAGCATTTGTGTGATTTTTCTAATACTCACACATTTTTATGAAATTAAGATTTTTTATAAAAAAAATTAATGAATTGTAATAGAAGATACATGTTATCATGGGATACTAGAGATTAAGAGATCCTATTATTTCTTCTAGGTCTGCAACTAAGGGAAAGGTGGACCTAGTTTTGGGCCTGACTGGGCTCGGGCCCAATTTGTAATTTAAGAACTCAAACCCGGCCTTGGGTTTATCTAATTTAGTCTTATATATGAAAGGCCCAAGCTCAAGACAGGCTTCGGCCTTCATTACACAAGGCCTCAGCTGGCCCAATTTTAAATTTGGGTTTTTCATTTGGTGAGTGATAGAAAAATAGGCCCAAGTCAGTCCGAGCCTTTTCAGATTTTCAAACAACCTTGGGCTGGACCCACACAAGTCTCAACTCTAACTTCTTTCATCTTTTACGTTTTTATCTTGATACAACCCCGTATTTTTTTTTCAAATTACTACAGGCTTTCTAATAACTTTTTGAATGTGTGGCCCAAAAGAAATGATGACTTGTTCTAAAAAAAAAAAAAAAAGAGTGGATCACTCTATGCATTTAATGTTTTTAAAACCATATTCTAATCTGCAAGATATTTTTCTAATTTCAAATAGACCTGTAATTATTTTTAATGTGGAAATTAGGAATGTCACAATCTATGTGGTCCTCTATCTGCAGACATGGTTGGTGCAAGCACTGTAACTTTCATTCTTTCCTTCGTTTTCATTGTCAGTGGTTGGAGTTGGAGTGGAAGAGGTTCAAGTGATCTAAGACCCTGTCATTATCCGGCAATTGAGATTAGAAGCAAATTGGTCCACACTCTGGTGTGGGACAGGGGTCGAAAATTCGGCCGAGATACCGTATCGGCCACGATCTTGGCCGAATTATTTTCTCTCTCTTCAGAATTCCTTTTTTTGAAAATCTCAATAACCTTTTTTAAAAAAAAATTATTAAAAAAATAAAAAAGGCTATTTAAAAAAATTAAAAAATATAAATATCGGCCAAGATATGGACCTGACCCACAACCGATATTTGTTTTTTTTTTTTTATATAAAAAAGAAGAAGAAAGCGGCCGATTTCATTTTTCTTTGCCTGATACTATGCGTATTGGCCTAGATATTTAGGTCATGGAACACCCGAGATATCTCCGCCGATACGTACAGTATTGGCCGAGATTTATACCCCTGGTGTGTGGGGTGGCTTGGGGATGGGAATTTGGGCAAAAAATTATAATAGGATCAGGCTTGGACAAAAAATAAAGCCCAATTATCATTTGGGCCGAGCTCAGGCTTATGTATTTGCCAGCACGAAAGCCTTAGCCTGACTCGATTATTTAGACATATAAAACATATAAACGAGATTGCACATATGCCTGGTCTTTTTTTTTAATCAAATTTTTTTTATAATTATAAAATCTAACCAGTTAAATCGAAAGATCACTAAATTATCTAAGGGTGCAATAAATTTCATCCAAAAATTCAAATGAACGTCACTTGATTCTAATGGTCGAATCAGTAGGGATCATAATTCCTATGGATAACTAGTGATTTGACCCAGGAGTACAAAAAACGGTAGATACTGTGAATATCGGCCGATATGATGCTCTCTAAAATCAATATTTCGACCCCTGGTTTGACCACTAGAATCATGTGGCTTCCATTTGTTTTTTTGGGATGAAATTTGGTATACATGTAAGACATTAAGTTATCTTTTAATCAATCCAGTTGAATTTTCACTATTCTACCTAAAATAGAAAAAAGACAAGTTATCCTAACACGAGCAAAATCGGTTAGGAGACACGGGATAAAATGAAATTCTCATTTTATCACTGCCGGTATACCGCTCATCAAGTGTTGGTGTACCGATAACACACTGCTGCATGTATATGTTCTGCATATCAGTACACCGGTATTTGATGAGAGGTGAACCGATATGGGTAAAATAGAAATTTCACCCATTCCGTGTCTCTTAACAAATTTCACCCGTGTTAGGATGGGCATCCTAGAAAAAATCATACATTATTTGAATGTATTATCTTGTATATACTTTACTTAATTGATATTTTATAATTTAATAATAAGATAATAATTCATCATAATAAGTTTGAAATCTTTAGGAGTTATTGAAGGTCAACCAAACCAACTCTTCTAAACCATGAGTCATTAAGGATTTTTAAAAATCTGAACTTTGAAAAGGTTTTTAAAATAACCGAATCCCATTTAGTAAAAATCAAAGTTGAACAAAATTCAATTTGTTAGAAAGATGGAGTCTTACTCAAACAAGAACCCTTTCTGCCATACCCATTATTTGAAAAACACACGTGTAGCTCAACTGGTTAACTTCCCACCTCAAGAAACAGGAGATGTCAAGTTCGAGTCTCCATGGCTTAACATGGTGTATTCTAAGGACAGTGGGTATCACTCATAAAGGTTTTACACTAGATTTCCCAATGTTTCCAACATGTAAATAAAAAAAAAATACTGCACATAAATATGGAGAATAATATCATCCAGACGAATGTTCCCTTTAAAGTTCTATATGACAAGCACAGGACCACATTCATGTGAGTATGTGACAAGACAAACCCATGTCTATCTTTATTACTATGTGGACTCAAATAAAGCCTGTTGAGAATGCTTTTTCTCTGAGACAGGAACTACATATCTAACCCTTCCAACTTCCAATAATGCAACTTTTTTCATGGACCACTTACATAGCCTAAGTTAAAAAAATATACCAATCTAAGTTTTAAATGTTGCCTCATACTGATTTTTAACTCTTCTGACTGGTTGCAACTCAGAACAAGCTTAATTCTAGTCCACATCAATAAAAGAAATTTTAAAAATTTAGATTCAAGTTGACTTGGGCTTGTTTTCTTGCTAAAAATATCAGGCCCAATTTTTTATTGGGGCTCGGGCCTAGTTCAAGAAAGTCCAACCGTTTACAAGTACAAGTCAGGCTAGGTTTGAGTTTTAACAAATTTGGTCGATTTGAGTGTGGTCCTCTACTTGGGCCTGTTAGAAAACTATGACATGATAATATTCTTGACGCAGAATTTATTCTCAAAAGTTAACAATTGAGAGAATAGTGTCTCAAGTGTTATATACAGTCAATTGATTTCACAAATTAACCGATGTGAGATTTTTTGTCTGATACTATGTTAGAAAATCATGATATGAGAACATTCTAAAAATAGAACCACTCTCAAAAGCTACACATTGAGAGAAGGTTGCCTCAAGTGTTATATAGAGTCATTAGTTTTATAAATTAACCGATGTTGGATTTTTTATCATTTCACGAGACCCTTATTACAAATCAGATGTGGACTCAGGTAGGCCGAAACTCAGACCAGGCCACTCAAGTTGCAACCTATTGAAGGGGCAGAATTTTTTCTGCCAAAAAATCAACCATTTCGGCCCATTTGAGAGCTTGTTATTATTTTCTATTTTTTTTTTAAAAAAAAGGACACACAAACTAAAATTTCAAATTTATCAATTGATTTTCTGGCCCATGTCAATTTTGCCAAGATTTCAAGCAAATCAATATTTGCCGATTGTCTCATATTAGTTTAAAGTCTAAATCAAAAGATAATGGTCAAAATTTTGAAATTTTGACTGAATTTGAAACAAAGATCCCTACTCACCATCCAAGTACCACCAATGAACAAGTGACTGCAACATGGGCCTAGCCTAAGGTGTGACCGAGCGCACACTCAGACTCAGAGAGCCCTGACCCACTTGGATCTCTTTATTTTCATTTTCTTCATCCTTATTTTAAGATGAGAAATGATAGGTGTAGGAGGCTTCATGTATCTTCAAATTAAACCATTATGTCTCAACTTTCTATTATGATAAATAATGGACAACAAATCAATTACTTATAAGATCTTGTTCTTATTGATTGAAATTAATTATGAAGCTTTTTAGTGTATAGTATGTTATACTGTATTTCAATTCAACAGTTAATAATTTTTATAGATGGTTTATATTTAAATCTATTAACACTCTTACAAATTAAAATTTAAGAGTTTTCTTTAATTAAAAGATGATTCTATATGTAAAATTGTCTCAATTTTATTATAAGTGAATATGTAATTAACCTTATTTAAGAATTCCTCAACAGAAAAGAGAAATAAACAAAATTTCAATTCATAATTTTCGTAGAATGTGCTTGTATTTTTTAAGAGAAAACTCACCTTTCTACCCTTTGCAAGAAGAAAGTGTTTTTTTTTTGCAAAAAGACACTTAAAATCAAGAAAATTCACATTTTGTACATGCATCAATGGTGATTTTCACTGAAAATTTTCATATTTCAACAAAATACAAAAATAAAAATATTTTTTTTTTTTACAAAAATACTTCAATTTTTTATACCAACCCATTTTCGCTGAAAATTTTATTTTTACGGAAAATCACTAAATATAGTGTTGAGATGAAGAGATTGCTGTTTTGAAGCCGTTGGTACGTCTTTTTGGAAGGCACAAATTACCACCAACTTGACACTGGCTCTTCTGCCACGACAATGACGGCTCGTGTTTTCCTTTGGCTGCTGTTTCTCTCTGCCATACCACCATCATCTGCCATGTGTCAATCGTTCCCATAAAAGGCCGAGATTTCATCAGAAGTTCAGAACCTCATCATTTCGTACCGCGAGGTTTCCGAGAGTCGAGACCAGCTAAGATCTACGACTGCCACCTCCTTATTCTCATTTTCAATGTTCACAATGCTTAATCAACCCTTTTAATTGAATTAGATGAATCAAGAAATATATAAGTTGAGAAAAAAAAAACAGTTTTATTATTATAACTATATAAAATAATTTATAAAAATTTAATAATTTAATAATAATTAATTTTAAAATCTAAAATCACATAATTAATATAAATTTCTTAATCATTTGTTTTTTATTTAATTTATTTGATGTGTCAAGTCTCAGTTGAAAATTCACATTTGAATTTATTTTTTATTTTTCACTGATTGGGAGGATTCTTACTGAATTTATTAAATTTTCTCTTCAATTGTAATTTCATTAATCGAGTAAACATCAATAGCAATTATAATTAATCTTTAATTTTAGTATTAAAACTTGTACATTATTTATCCACATCTCTATTAATAAAAAGGCGATGGCTGAATGCGAGTCATTTAGAGTATCCGGTATGGTGCTGGCTATAAGTGGGGCTTATATGATTGTTTGTTAAATGGTTGGCCACAAGTAACACAAGTGTAGCCAGCCATTTAACTTCTCTCTCCTTATATATATACACGGCTGTATATAGAACTTGTATATAGTTTTTTATTTTTTTTATTTTCTCTTTGTATTTATTTATTTGATTATTTTGGATTTTTTTTTTGTTTTTGGCCAAAATATGTATGTTTTTTAATTTATTTAATTTCTTGTGAGAAAATATATATGATTTTTAATTTATTTAATTATTTGTGAGAAAATATGTATATTTTGTTAATTTATTTAATTATTTGTGAAAAAATATGTAATATCTTTATATTTATTTTCTTTTAAATTTATTAAGAAAATATATAAAAATAATAATAATAAAATATTAAAAAATAACTATTTTAGTTAATACTGTATCATGTGATGAGACTGACTAAAAATTATAGTCAAATATATCATTAAAAAAATATTATTTAATTATATAAATAGTTAAATTATGTGGCTTAAGTACCCACAATTACGTTCACTGTACCGATTGCCTTTACGAGGTGAAGATTCGAGAGCTCCCACACTTTCCATCAAAATGGTCAGATACATTCATTTTTGCCATTGAATATGTTGCAGATTACGACAGAGGATGAAGGGGCATCATCCAATTGCAGGCCCCACATGTTATATTGATTTTATCGATCTGTGGTTTGGATGGTGACACGTGGACGATGTAGATTGGAAGGCATAAGATGGTAAAGCAGAAGAAACTGAGCTGACTATAAGGTACGATGAAAAGGTGAGGGAGAAAGAGACAGGTTTTGCAGAAAGAGGAGGCAACGCCCGCGTAAAACTCGAGGGCTTCGCCATTGATATTGATATTGCAGTTGCACTTTGTTCCTTTCTGTGGTGCACATATCAGATGTCAGACATGATGTAGGGCCCACAACTCCATTGTCGATCTTTATTCATTTGAAAAAAAAATACATTGTTGTTTGTATTTGAAAAGGAGAAAACTTCAGTACTCAATTAATTTTTACACATGGGTTTAAAGTTGGGTGGCGATCTTCTCACATCTACTTTGTGTAAACTAACACGATTTTTAATATATTATTAATTTTATCCTTTGAATTGTAAAATCTCGGTAAAATAATTTATTTTTCATGTGAATTTTGATGATTTGATTTACTATTAATATGAATTTTGACTAGCCAAATTTATTGTTCATGTGAATTTTGGCGAGCCAATTTACTATTCATGCGAATTTCAGCAAGTCAATTTTACTATTTTTCGGCGAGCCGTTTTACGGTTTATGCGAATGGTAAACTTGGTGGGTCGGTAATGGTAAAATTTCGGCGAGCTAGTTTTACTGTTCATATGAAGGGTTGGAGATGTGATTTTAATGTTCATACAAATGGTAAAATTAGCAATAAACTAAAACTAGGGCTGCAACTCCGGTCGGGTTTTGGCCCGATCCACATGACCCGACTCGAGAAATCATGCGGGTCAGGTCGAGAATTTCGGGTCAACAGGTCAGGTCGGGTTGAGAAGATAAAAACCCACATGAAATTCGGGTCGGGTCGGGTTGACGATTTTATAAGTTAACTCGACCCGACCCGATACCACCCGACCCGACCCGGCTAAAATTAGTCTAAAATGGATTCAAAATGCAGATCGGCTCAGAATTCAGATTAATTCAGGTTAGAATTCGAGTCTGGTCAGGTTGTGAGATTGTAGTTAAGAATTCCGGTCCGGTCGGGTTCCATATATATCAACTGGAGTCAGGTTGGGTTTTAAATAACTCGACTCATCCGACCCAAGTTGCAGCCCTAATTAAAACTCGTGTATGGTTACATAAACCTCCGGTAGGAGGATCGTTTTCCAAAGTTCTTATGTATAATTTTACTTGTGATAAATTTGAATTATTAAAATTATTAATTTTCTTTTAAATTTAAATCTGTTATTTCATAATGTTCACTTAATATATATTATAATTATTAATATATTTTAAAATAAATAGAGGAGAGAATAAATCGTTCCTTGTGTGGGGGGAATGATTAATTAGTATATTCCAGTGGTCAGTCTGGAGTGGGTTTGGTCCCCACGTCCGGTCTTAGATTTTTTTTGTTCACTTGACTTACTAGGGTCGATTGTATAAATTAGGTGGTGTGGGTTCAGAAGGATTAGAAAAAAACTGAATAGTTAATATTTTTTTTTAATTCTCTTAAAATAAATATAGTTGTATCAGTATATTACCTTGAATGGATATAGTGATCTATTTTTGGACCCTTTTTATTTTGAAAAAAATGAAATAATATTTAAATAAATAAGAAGTTAAATATTTGTCGTAGATGATTATAAGATATTTTAGTTGTAAATAATAAAAGATAAAATGTAGAATGGATTAAAATACAATTTAAATTTCATATCATATCAAAAGATGTGTCGGATGTTTGAATTGAATGAGCTAATGTATGAACTGGCTACATGATGAATGAGTAAAAGTTTATAATAAATTATGACCATTGATTGAGATTTGGATATTAACCAAGATAAAAGAAGTACCAAACTATCAATGATAATGTTATATTTGTCGCTAATAGGCACCAACTTGGCAATGATAACACCTCGTAAGAAATCATGAACAGATGTCTTCTCCATCCATTTGGTCTAATCATTATTTATAAATAAAATGGACCTTTAGGAAAAAAAAAAGGTTTTCCCATGATGTATTATTGTCACATGTGGAAAGTTAAAAAGAGTGTAAGAAAATAAAAAGAGTGTAAGAAAATAAATTTTGAATAAATATATGATCTATTAATTCAGAAATGCGAAGAGAAAAATATTTATCTTTTTAGATTTTTATGAAACTACTAAATCCACTCGTAGATAGATTAAATATGAAGCACTTCGTTAGAAAATCTGTGAAGACACATAAAATTTTCTTCTATAGCCATTTGTTTTCGATGCCAACGTAGTGTAATTCCTTTTACGTTTGTTAATGATTTGATGGTTGACCCATGGACCCATGTTTGCGTGCTCAAGGGGGTTCAAATGTGTTTTTGCGGTTTGACATAAGCTTAATTCCAATAGATTTACTTGTGGGTCCATCCATATGGGAAAATGGGGCCATGAAAATATATTTGTTCAAAAAGAGGAAACATGATATTGGTACTGCATGTGCCAATGTAGGATATCTGCACTATCTAACAATCCATCAATTGGTACCAAAGGGAACATGCCCTAATGCAATTCAGCAAATTCAGATTTCTTGTATCTTCATATCAGCCAAAATAATGTATAGGGAAATCGGAAGGTCCTTATTCCTTAAAGTAGGAAAACAAGGATCAACATCAGAGGTAGCAATTCATTAAAGACTTGTCCTCAAATAACCTTTCGGAAGATTGTCCCGACAAATGGCTGAGCTCAATACTTTTTATTTATTCTAAATGTACAAGATTGATGGTATGATCCTATTTGATTTTCGGCACTTCTTACTAGAAAAGTTTAAGGTGAAAATTATTTGCGTCGATGTTATATAGACAATCACCTGAAAGTCTCGTATATTAAGTAAGTTCTAGAGGAATCGAATCCAAAACTCTTATTCTAATCTTAAAAACTTATACCAACTGAACTATCTTTAAAGATTAAAAAATTCACTACTTGATCTCAGAAAATTACAATCTATGCATTCATTGACCTTACCGCAAGAAAATTTCTAATTAAACCTATACCCATTGAATTATTATGTACCTTATTTGATCCCCATTAAGAGCTCTACCTCTTCCAACATATCAATTTAATAATAGAGCCCACATTTGGATCACATGAAAACATGGCATGTGCCAAATGTCCACATATTCATTGAAACTAAAAGTATAAAGAGGGTAAACTTGTATTAACTGTATACGATCATGTGGGTCTAAGAAAAATAAGGGTGTTGCAGGCTTGGACATGGCAGATGGGAAAGGCATTGTCTGGTTATTTCCAGAGACTTAGAGATGTCTGGACACACACATTGTGTTGGGATTTACTAGTGCAAAAGTGGGACAAGACCCATTTTGGGTTGGGGCATGCACATCTTCACTCCCTTGATATGTCATTGAGAAGTGACTGTTCTCTGATATACTATGTTTAAAAAGAAATAATTTTATGAAATAGTTATTGAACCTGTACTGTTTTATGAAATGACGATGAAAAATAATAGATAGACAAAATAATTAGCTTAGCTTAGCTTAGCTTAGCTTGCTGTGTTTAACCCCTAGCTGTGTCTAGCTATTTATGGCTAAGCTCCTTTGCTTTGTCGGTGCTCTCGTGGATGTTAGGACTTTCTTTCAACCTTTTTTTTTTCCAGAATAAAGAGAAATACTTACTATGAATCAATGTTTAAATTATAAAATTTAAATTTAAGGTAACGATGCTTTTACGGGTATTTTGTATAATTTGACACGATTTTTAATGTAAGATATTTTGTATAATTCGACACGATTTTTAATGTATTACCAATTTTACCTTTCGCATGAACAGTAAAATCGGACAATTCGTATGAACAGTAAAATTTCGGTGAGCGATTTACTGTTCATGTGAATTTCAGTGAGCCGATTTTACTTTTCATACAAATGGTAAAAGTGACTATACATTAAAATCCGTGTTTGGTTATACAAACCTCCCGTGGGAAGATTGCTATCTTAAATTTAATTTTAAATTTAGTAAGTTAAGTGAAAATTCATTTGGATAACCGGGTTAAAGGATTTTGGTCAATATTATTAAACACCGACTAATATTTCAAAATTTTGACTGATATTTTCTAGTATCAGCTAAAAAAAATTAGAAAAATATATTTCAGCCCAAATTATATCCAATTTTTTTAGATTTAGATCTAATTTATAAGTGAGCATTGATGAGGTGATGTACAGGGTTAGCCTGTTGAAGGAGAGAACAAAATGCCAACCCTCTTCACTGTTGAGGAAGAGATTTTTGTGGGAAAGAATTCATCCATTCCTTTGAGGAAAGACTTTATCAACGTTTTATGATTTTGACAAATTACTCAATTTTTTATTAATCCCTCTTGCATTATTTTAAGTTGGATGAGACTCTTGGAGACAGGAAAAGATGCCCTTAATATGTGTATATATATTTCCTTCATGATGTAACATGCAAAGTTTGTTGCCACTATACTCTATTAACCAATAATGTAAGAAAATTAGTTATTTTTTATTATAAAAGAATCAAATGATTTATGATAGAATTGGAGAATTAGAATTCGAAAATTTGACTCGAAACAGGTGAAACTGTAGCTTTGATTATGATAATGATGATATTTTACCCGTAAAAAATGTAATCAATGTCATCCTCATTGTCATTGGCATCAACCATTATCAAATCTTACAATCTAATTTATCTAAGACTAACTTGTCAACTTCTACTTCTTCAAACAACCTTATTATAAAGGATAGAGTCATTTGCTCAATGCATGGTGCACTTATGTAAGGTTTTCAATAGATTGTTTGTCAATTTTTAATAATAAAAAATAAAGAGAACACAAAATTGATTATTTTATTTTCTTCTATAGAAAAAAAATGGCAATTTGCCAAAAAAACAAGATTTTCTTTCTTGCCTTCCAATGAATTTCTTCTGGCGAAGAGAGAGGTTTTTTTATTTTCAATAAAAATAAAAGTTCGAATGCAAATAGTTGGATATTGGATTTCATGGCTTAGCACGATACTAAATGTCACGTATTTATTGAATGAAGTAAATCGAATTTAAATATAATTTTTATGTAAAGTTGATGTTAAAAAAAAGAGAGAGAAAATTGATTTAGGCACCAATATTTTTACTAAAATAATTGTGATAAATGAATAATTTTACCATTCCACTCTTTCATTTTAAACTTGCTTTTCAATTTACTATGATAAATAATGGGAAGTGATAAAAAGATATCAATTTAATGGGACAATGCTCGATTTAAGTAAAAGTACTGATGTCTAAATCAATTTTTTTTTTAAATAATAAACATCCCTTTAGGTAATCTGTAGTGAAAACAATTTGTTAAATTTAAATATAAAATAAAAAAAGAAATTTCTTAAAATTAATTTGATGGGCAAATGTATAATATTTCGCCCGCCAGCAAACTTAAGCAAAGCTCAAGTAAAAGTGGTTTTACTTTTTACCTACTCATGGACCTCCACACGTGATATTATCATGAACCAGACACTTCGTCTCACAATATGAAGGAGTACTTAGCTTTAATAATAACTTTTGTGCCCAATTCGTACACCGCGGGTTAACGATTAATTCGTACTCCCCTCATGAGCGATTACTTCATGTGGCGTTCCTAAAATGTGTTATGAATGTTAATCCACCATTAAAATAGTGAGTCAGGTTAAATTTAAATAAAATATGAGTTTGCATTTACTTAATAAATATTCAAAAATAATTTTGAAAGTGTAAATTGTGATCAAAGTAAATTTGAATTTATTTTGAAGTTTGAGATAAGTTTGAATTTACGTGGATGACATTTTACACTTCACATGAATATATATAAAAGATAAGTAGGCATAAATCAATATTAGCTTTTATAAGCCATAAAGTTTAATTTAAATTAATAATCTCAACCACTAATTCAACTATTAAAACTATTTGCTTTTATTTTTTATTTTTTAAATGTAAGGTTTGTAATTTCATTCAAATGGGGGGATAAAAAAGCCCCATAAAAATCCTACAATCCCACTGGATATTCCGCGATTCCCACATGTAAATTAAAAAAAATTATGATAATACTACAGGGGAAAATGAGAATGAAGTATTCAAATAAGTGTTGGACTAGTGATTTTCAATATATTAGAATTTTTCTCAAATCATCAATAAACTATAAGATAATCCTTTTTAATGTGTTTTATTTAGTGTTTGATCTTTATAAATAGATTTGAATTTCAATTACAAGGAGCTGGTATGATAGTCAGAATCCACCCATGTTTGGAGGAAGTTTTGGACTCTCTAGATTAAGTCTCCTTCAACAAAAAATAGTTATTCTCTATTATTCTATATGGAGATTAAGAGATTTATATACACTCTAAAGATCGGTGATGTGAGATATCTGAACACTTTAATCTTAAAAGAAAAAAATTATTTCTTTGTAAATAATCATTAACCAATTTTATAATAAAATGAATAAATAATGTAAAAGCATGAGTTTTAATAAAATAGTAAACATATAAAATTTAGTTAAAATAATATTTCAAGGACCACTAACTCACTAATCATGATGGATTACTGGTAGTGGCTCTGGTGAAGAGCACCGAAAAAAGTTCAAGACAATCTGCATTGTCCTGTTTTATTCTTTAAAAAACACTAGCCATGGAGAAAAAGTTAAAAAAAAAAAATAAAAAAAAAAGAAAGAAATAAAGGAGAGCTTGCACTACTTAGCTGAAAAAGCCAACAATAAAAGTAAAAGAAATAGGAGACCAATGACTATTTATGTATGTTTTTCAAATCATTGTTTTTGCCTTTTTCTTTTAGTACCCACTAATACTAGTCTAGTGTTTGGCCTTTTTCTTGTCTATATTGCTACAAAGAATGATGACCGTTGGATATTTAGAAAAGAATGGAGCTAAAAGCGGCAATTATTAAATTGTGTTTTATTATTAATGAGTAGTAGATAATGTCGGGGCTTAAAAGCTCTACGTACTCCAGCAGAAAATGTTAAAGGGTGAGACATATTCCATTATAAAATTATATTAGATGAATTTATTAGACTGTTGAAAATAGAATCTACTAAGATAGTGTGTTATAATGTGTAAGATTGGAAAAAATAGAGTATTTATCCTAACACGAGAATATTATTTTAGTAGATACATATTTTTTTCAGATTTTTTATTTTATTTTTATCTGTAGAAATCGGTTCACTTTTTCAGTGAATCAGTTCACTCATCTATATACCGATGAGTGAATCGATTCATATGTAAAATGATCTGGTCGGTGCATCGATTTAGAGTATTAAAAAATCAGTGCATTAATTTTCAAGTGATCTGGTCAGTGCACATGTTCAATGTACCGATAAGTGAATCGATTTCTGATAAGAAACAAAATGAGAAGTTCACTAAATCCGTGACTCGTAAAAGATAATGTACATGGTAGGATACCCATCCAAAAAATATTGAATATGTTTAATTTGAACCCTCCCAGTGGGTCCGGTAAAAAAGATGGGCCCTCTCGGACCCTACGTGAAGGAAGAGAGAGAGAGAGGAGTGATGTTGATGTGAAAGGAGGAAACAGCAGCACGTCCGTATGTAAGTGAGTGGGTCTCTTTTTTGACCCATCTCCTTTTGGCAAAACACTCAGGCCTTGTTACAGCTGCTGCTTCTGCTTTCCCTCTTCTTTTTCTTCTTCTCTTCACTCCCACCTCCAAATGCAGGCATGACTGCCCTCTCCCTTCTTCCTCTCTTTCCCTCTCCTTCTCTTTTCCTCTCTCCTTTCCATCCTCTCTCGTTTTGATGGGAATCATCGACCTTAACTCCTTCGACAATGACTCTTCTTCTTCTCCGTCTTCTTCTCTCGACCACCAATCCACCCACCCCTTTTCCCATTCTCCTTCTCCTTCTCTTCCTTCTTCATCTTCTTCTGTTTGTTTGGAGCTCTGGCATGCCTGCGCTGGCCCACTCGTCTCGCTCCCGAGAAAGGGGAGCTTCGTGGTTTACTTGCCACAGGGCCATTTGGAGCAGTCCTCGTTCGACTATTACCCAACGGTCGCTTACAATCTCCCACCTCACGTCCTCTGCCGCGTAGTTGACGTCAAACTCCAAGTGGGTTTTCTCTCCTCTTCTTCCCCTTCAGTAGAAAATTGAGGTTTTCATTTATTTTATCTTCCCTTCTTTGAATACTAGTTTTTCTTGTGAAAGTTTCTGTTTTGGGGTCTGCTCTTCTGTTAAAGAAATTATCTTTTGTGAGACGAAAAATTATGTTATTTTATTTTATTTTGGTGAAGTTTGTATTTGCACTGATCTTCTTCATGCTCATTATCATTCTCTCACATTCATAATCATCTTTATTATATTATTAAATTTTAAATAATTTCATGATACACGCAGTTGAAATTTTATATTCTCCTAAAGTATACTAAAATAATTTTGAATTACGTTAATTATTCTCTCGATTTTCGTACTAGTATAAATTCTTTCAAACTAAATCATTGTTATCATCCCAACTAGGCTATGGAAAAGTTAGTGATCTGGTTCACAACAAATCTTTCTCTCTCTCTCTCTGGATTTTAGCTTCTGCTTCTGGGTTTGCTTCAATGGGTCAGGTTTTATTGTAGGTTGTTCTTAGGAATTTTGGGTTGTTTAACATGATGGATTTTGCATTTTGACATCGGGCTCTTTTTCAGCTTCTCTTTTCTTGTTGTGGATTACTTAGTATGTTGATATTTTTGGGCGTTGCTTTGCCTTTCAGTTCATCCGGTGATTTCTCCAGTGGGTTTTGAATTTTGTTCTTGGTCTATTTTGATTGGGTTGGTCTCAGTGTAGAATGTCAGAGTTTAGCGTTTTCAGGGGCGGTTTTATGTGCATTGCTGAAAATTATGCAATTTCCTCATTTTCAGGCGGAAACAGTGAGCGATGAGGTTTATGCGCAAGTCTCCTTGCTTCCTGAAAGTGAGGTTGAAGTCTCTCCCTGCAGTTTCTTTTTTTTTTTTAAATAAATAAATTTGGATAGTTATTTGAAATTCTATTAAAGGTTTGGTTCAGACTTCAAATTCTTTTGGAGTTTATAAGTTTTTAATTTACAGCAAGTTGAAAGGAAATTACAGTCTGGAGAAGTTGAGGGGGATGGAGAACAGGTGACTGGCTGTATGAGCAAGGTGATGACTCCCCATATGTTCTGTAAGACCCTCACTGCCTCAGATACCAGCACTCATGGAGGATTCTCTGTTCCACGTCGGGCAGCTGAAGACTGTTTTCCTACCCTGGTAATGACTGACTTCTTGCAGAACTAAATTTGATACCAGACGAATTCTTTTTCCCCTTCAAATGTCTAAGTTTGTTGATTCCATTTCTTGTATTGATTTAAAACTCTAAAGACGCCTCAAAATTATGCAAAAAGGAACACTTAGTGAGTTGATTCAGCGTCTTTTTCTTATCTTATATCTGTAGTTTAGCTGGACATGGTTCTTTTTTTTTTTATAAATTTTATGTATGCATTTCGTGGCAGGATTACAAGCAGCAGAGGCCTTCCCAAGAACTTATAGCGAAAGATTTGCATGGGATGGAGTGGAGGTTTCGGCACATCTACAGGGGTTAGCATCTTCCTTTTGAGTATAATCGAAGCTTGGAGTAATGTGGCTTGCTTTCTCTACTAATGGCACTCTGATTCTATTAGGCATGCTTATTGTTTGTCATGAAGTTCTCTGTTTATAGAATCTCACGTCCATAACAGAAGAGCTAATATGTGTTCCTTCATTGACTTAAAGAAGTATCATATTCATATTGCGTTTTGGTTTTTCTTGTAAATAAAATCTTGAATGGCTTCCGTGAATGAAAGAATCTGTTGCATTGGTCAGTCACCATTTCGCATTGTGAGCCCCTGTTAGGCAGTTCTTTGGAATCTGTACTCAAATTCATTTTGCATTTATCCGATGCATCAGGATGGTTTTTCTGATTTTTAAAGATGTTATGAAGGAGGGACACAACAAGGAAAACACTCTGTTGAAAGCATAAACTCACTACAACTATGCTTGTCTGAATTGGGTGTCATGCAGAAGTTTCTTCTGAATGGCTTTTATTTGCTCATGTAGTTAATAAATTATGCTATACGTTTTCTTTGTAAGGGGACTACAATCTATCTTCTCCCCCTCTCCCTCCCTTTGTTATGCGAGCTCAACAGCAACAAGAACAATGATGACAATGAAAACTACAAAGGAAAACTATTGTCATAAGTGAGAATCAGGGATCTGCCCATCTACTTGGGGATATTCTACTAAGTTGCCACTACTAATTCAGTTAGAACTGAGGAGATTGTTTTGTTTGGGATTAGGGTAATTTTTTGTTTGGGTGTATAATAGGTTCAATGGACATGGATGTGGTATGATGATTGTTTTCAGTCAATAACAATCTGGCATTGGTTGACAGGTCAGCCGCGGAGACATTTGCTTACAACTGGATGGAGTGCATTTGTCAATAAGAAGAAGCTCGTGTCAGGGGATGCTGTACTATTTCTCAGGTATGC
Organism: Chimonanthus praecox; assembly: GCA_022113865.1. Lineage (NCBI taxonomy): Eukaryota > Viridiplantae > Streptophyta > Magnoliopsida > Laurales > Calycanthaceae > Chimonanthus > Chimonanthus praecox. The sequence continues at coordinate 940,964 of CM039087.1, read as the reverse complement.
AGCTCGATCAGCTAATATACAGTACTTGACAAATATGCATTGAGAACTTTCATTCGAATGAGTGTTTTTGCCCCCAATCATATAGGGACGAAAATGGGGAGTTGAGATTGGGAATCCGAAGAGCGACCCAGCTTAAGAGAGGTAATGCAATTTCAGTTCCTTGTAACCAGAGGTTGGACATGGGAACCCTATCTTCAGTTGCTAATGCTGTGTCTTCGAAGAGTGTGTTTCACGTTTATTACAATCCAAGGTATGAAAGAAACCCATGGTATTAGTTCTTTTCCTTTTTTTTTTGCTGTATGTTATTTTATTTCAAAGTGTATTAACTGGTATATGAAACTAGTAGCATTGCATCGGCAAATGTTATTGATCCTTTCCGATGATTAGCCATTTGTGTACGCTCCTGTCACTCACCATGGAAAGATACTCAAAATCCAATTTTGGCGATTTATGTGACTCTTGTTGCTCTTGAAGTAATGCTTTCTGGTAATTCATTATACAATCTAGTATTCAATGACCTAATAATATCAATCAAAATGGCGAAAACATGTCATGCTAATCTGTTATCTATGATATTGGTATGGATTCATAATAAAGAAACCTGTATTTGCAGATGAATGAGTTTGTGACATTAGTTTCAAATATTAAAAAGAAATTCTTACAGAATGTTTTCCTACATATTTCTTGCTGTGCAATATTCTGAATTTGACTTGTGGTTGAGAATTCAAAAAGTTTTGTTAAAAGATCTTACATGGGATGTATGACCTCATCTTCCTGATAGAATGTCACTTTGTTAAACACAGCAAATGTCTGGCAGAGGAAATGAAAGTATTTTTCAGGCATTTGAAAGCTACTACTTATATCACCATGGGCATATCAAAAATATTCTACAGCTTTGAGTAGAATACATCCAATTATCTGTCTGAAATAATTTAACTTTTACGCACTGGTCTCTTTGCCAAGCCTCTATTCTCTAGATGTGAATATATGGTGTTTGCTACAGAAACTTGGTTTCATTGCATGTTTCTAGCCATATATGCTTGTTCTTCCCAATAATTCTTGAGGCCAATTCCTAAATAGGGTAGTATCCTTTATACTTACTATGGACAGCTGTACTTGGGTGTGGGTGGTCTAGGTTGTGGGTATATGCTTTTCATATTGTGACACTATATCATCTTTGGCACCTTCTTGAGACCAGATTGTTCTAATAAACTTATTTTCTGTACATTTTGTAATTATCATAATCATCACATCATCATTAAACGGTTTGGTGCTGATGCATTTCAATACCACATTGTTCTAATAAACTTATTTTCTGTACATTTTGTAATTATCATAATCATCACATCATCATTAAACGGTTTGGTGCTGATGCATTTCAAAACCACATTGTTCTAATTAACTTATTTTGTGTACATTTTGTAATTATCAAACGGACTATTCGAGCCCCCATGGCCTAACCTTGGTGTGCCCTAGGAGCAGTGAGCTCACCCGCGGGGGTTTTACTCTAGGTATCCCGTGGTTTCCCACACGTAAATTAAAATAAAATAAAATAATAATTCAATCATCTTGATGATAGTACACTTGGTGTTGGTGAACATTTGTTACCCCATAGTTCCCTTGGTCATGATGCCCATCTTACATTTTATCATCTGAATATTTTAAATTTAGGTGTCCTCTCAATTGATGTGACATGGGTGCTGATTTTTTTTTTTCTATTTTTCATTTAAATATGTTTTGGGAATGCTGAAGTTGTTCCTTTCTAGGCTATCATTATAAAAAAGGTTGTTCCCTTCTAGGCTAGCCTCATTGCTTCTAACTTGGTGCATCTGCTTTTGATTGTGGATATGATTAGTCCTCCTAATTCCCTGTGTGCATTAGAAAGAATCTCATAAAGATGAGATCATTGGGTTCACTAAGAAAGGCATGCCTTCTGTAAAATTTCATGAGGAATTTATATTATTGTTGTTGCTGCTGCCATTGTTACAGTTTTGTATTTCTCCCTTAAAATGAAGCATGCAAAAATTGGCATCACATGTTTTTGATGTATTTTATAGACATTGGATGAGGATTGTTTCTAAATTTTTACCACTCCATGGCATGGTACTTGTAATTTTTTGAAGGAACAATTTATTGATGTCATGCACAATCCTCTCCTGGAACTTTTTTTCCTTTGAATGGGTGGGGGATTTTGATATGCAGTTTCGTTCTTATTGTTTTTTGCTGTGTGTCTCATAATGCCACTTCTCTCAGTCTTATGCTAAGAGGTTCCACTTCATGAAGAAAATAGCATTAAGTTATGCTCATTCTATTTGTAAAATTCAAACCTAGAATCCAAGTCTGTGATACTTGGACATGGTTGTGGGTTTCTGATATGACGCATCCTCTAAAACCCAAAATCACCAGATATAATTACAGCAAGGATCTGATAAGATTTGGCTCACCTCTGTTGGTAGATGATCCTAGCGATCTGCTTTTAAGACGTGGAAATGGCTAACCTGTCATAGCATATGATTCTCCTTAATGACGGAAAAATTTGAGAATCATGATCATGAACCCCACATGATATTTTTTTTTTTTTTTTGAAACTAAAAAGAAATCTCTTCTGTTTTCAAAACCCAGGGAAAATAATGAAAATCTGTGTGGTTTTTCAAATATTTTTCATGACGAAACATTAATCAAATCAAAATACCCTTCAAGCTCCCAAGCTCAAAACTAGGTGAAACGAGGCCCCACCAGGGAGCCCAAACACTACCCATTGCTACCGAACCCCCAAAATCAATGCGGAGATCCGTAGATCTCCCTAATAATCTTGAAATATTGGGTCGGGTTGTTACAAGTATGGTTAGGTTCTGATTGAGTGCACTGCAAAATCAGCAAGTCTTGGTGGTCTGGATATTTCACTTCTCAATGGCATATGACTACAATCTAACTCTTTTTTGGTTTAGCTGTGGCTATTTAGGAATCTCATACTTGTACTGTTTCAGCCACCACTGCTGTATCTTTGGTTGACAATTTTCTGTTTTTTGCACTCTGCCAAGTTATGTTAAACCAAAGACTTCTATTGGTCTTGACATTTTGTGTTATGGGATTTTCTGTTGGCTAATATGAGCTCTATTATTTTCAATTGTTCTACAGGGCAAGTGCATCTGAGTTCATTATACCTCATCAGAAGTTCTATAAGAGCTTTACTCATTCCTTCCCTATTGGAATGAGGTTCAAAATGCGATTTGAAACTGAAGAGGTGACAGATCGAAGGTTTGTAATATTTTATGTATTTGCAACACAAAAATGAACTCTTGAATTACTGTGAATAGAGTAGAATTTATAATCCTTTTTTTTTGCAGGTACAGTGGGCTGATAACAGGGATTAGTGATGTGGATCCTATCAGATGGCCTGGTTCCAAATGGAGATGCTTATTGGTAAGCTTCTATCATTGCATTTCTTCTGTCTCTTGGGTACTGAGTCAAGTTGGATCCTGTCTTAGTTGGTCAGTTTCTTCCATTTTCACAAATTTGAGCAATGTCCTGAAATCTCCTTGCTTCTAATTATTAGCTTCTTTGCCCTTAAGAGTAGCAGTAGGACATTACCTATTATTCTGGAGAAGCCCATAACCTGGCATTGTTCTTTTATTAATGCTGTCACCCTTCTCTGGAACCTCCATAACATTTCTGTCACATCCTTTGTAGAGCTCTTCTGTAGTTTTTTATTTTGGTTTTTAGGCATGCATACTTGAGTGCTCATTGTTTCAACCATAGAGTTTGTGATCTTGAGTCATATGCATTATATAGGACTGTTGGCTCATAGATTATATAGGACTGTTGGCTCATAGAAAGCAAATTCTCAAATCTAACTATGAGCAGATGGGACAAATGACTTTGATGACTATGACATAGTGACTGTAACCTGGATATAGGCAGTAGGTTTACATTTTCTTTAGTTGATAAGGTATTGTGCCTGCTACATTGTTGATTCATGAAACAATAATATGGCCTGGGGATTATACTAGCATTCCCCCCATCTCTCTCTCTCTCTCTCACACACACACACACACACACACTTCAGTTTGTTTCTGATCCCACTTTGTGCAACTTCGGTCCTTTTTATTGTGTTTGCTCATCCCTAGTCTTTTATGGTTTTCACTTTGGATGCATTTGGTGTGCTTGGAACTTTGTATGAATACCTTCGACATCTCTCTCTCTCTCTCTCTCTCTACAGAGAGAGAGAGAGAGAGGTTTGTTTTTGACCCCACTTTGTGCAACTTGGATCTCTTTTATTGTGTTTGCTCGTCCTTGGTCTTTTATGGTTTTCACTTTGGACACATTTGGTGTACTTGGAACTCTGTATGACTCTTCATAATCATCATTGAAGCCATTTCTCCATTTATCTAGGGTCGTTCATCCAAGTCTTACTTCAACTCAACCCATCTGTCTATCTGTTTAATTTGTCAACTCTGAAACTTTCATGTCCTTCTTTACTTTCTTAATCCATGTTTTTAACAACCTCATGCTCTCCTAGTATCTTTTATTTACAATCCTTTGACTTATGTTGCATGAGTATGGGTATGTGTATAAGTGCTAGAGTTAGCCAATCCTGAAGTATAAGACTTGTGAGCTCGGCATACTATCTAAATAAGTTGCAAAATTATTTTTGCTTTTAAATAAAAATAAGGTGTGAGAATAACACTGATAGAAAAGAATATAGTGGTTCTACTGCAAATAATCAAGTATCAAACATATCAATTAGTTAGATTTTAAAAGGTGAAAGATGTGATGTTATTTTTATTGTCTTAAAAACAATGTTAAAAAAGTATCTAGAGAAGTCCATGAAGAGTTTGTGAAGAGTCCGACATGGAGAAGTGTCCAACATGGGTACATCGCACATTTTGAAGAGTCTGAGCAACATAGCCTTTGACTCTCAATTTTTTTTTGAAGACCATGGTGTCCAAGCCTCTTAGAGAACATGACTAATCCTTAGAGCATATGCAAACCTCCCTATCCACACACATTGGGTAACACTATTGGGAGTGACCCTTTTGTGTTGAGAGTGACTTGAACTCAGGACCTCTCTCATCGACTGCCAAGCTAACCCTCATGGGTTTTTGACGAGCTTTCACTTTTTAGCCCCTTAAAAAACTTTCTTTGAGGGTGACTGACCCTACTCATTCTTAGGCATGTTTTGCTGTTCTTATCCAAGCCCTTTCTTTGCTTCGTATCCCTACCCCTACATGATTTGTCATCCTTTGGAAAACTCTTTATAAATTGTGCCCTTGGGAGCTTGCTTCCTCCCCGGTGGTCGAGCTCAAAGCCTTTAGAGGAGTAACGATCATACATTCCCCAAGACGGCAAAACAGGAAAGCAAACGCTATGGCACAAATCGCGTCAGGAGTCTGGTTCCCAGAAGGGACCGTCACTCACTAAGTCGACATCCAGAAAAGACACCGTCCCTCCATGTTCCTTAGGGAGGAGATCGAAGTAATGAATGTGAAAGTTGAAAGCAAAGACTGGCGAACCCCTATTGTAGAACACTAGAAAAACCCTACCCGCCGAACTACTAAGCAAGTCAGGCTAATGTTTGTGCACTATGTTTTGATCGAGGGGACACTATACAGGAAAACGACTGATGGCCTGCTGCTTCGGTGTCTGTTCATGAATGAAGCATTGCAAGTCATGGCAGAAGTACACGAGGGGACCTGCTGAGCCCATCAGTTCGGTCTTCGAATGGAGAGTTTGATTTTGGGACATGGTCATTTTTGGCCATACATGACAAAGGATTGTCTTGCTTATGTACATGAATGTCAGCCATGTTAGGAGCATAGCCAGTTCAGCATGTGTCGGCCAAAGAGCGTAGCCTCGTAATAAAACCTTGGCTGTTGCGAGGATGGGCAATAGACGTTATCGGGAAAATCTATCTCAGTATTGTAGCTGCTTTTGGTCTTCTATGGATTTGTTCAAATTATCTTCAATCATAGTATATCTTTGGCACCACCCTTCAATCATAGTATATGCAAACTTGTCATCACTACTTTATCAATGCTTTTTCTTCATCATTCAACATTCAACTCCATGTATTAAAAACAATGGACTCCATATAGCTTTGGAGTCTAGCTGCTGTCTTATATAAATTCCCCTTTCATTAATATGACTCTTTTTTTCGTAGGACTCCACTAACTTGTTTACACTTAACCTACCTTGTGCCAATCCTAATAACTGTATCCAAATCAAATTCTCTGTTTGGTTCTATAGTTGCGTCCAAAAATCAAAATTTCTCAGGGTGGTACTATTTGCTAAGTCTTTTCAATTAATAATTTCATCCTTCTCTTAGATCTGATAAACTCACATGCCACGTACTCGATTTGTCCTAAATTTTATATTGTTTGACTTTTAAGCTTTTCTCTACATTTCCAACTTTTGATTTGGCTGATTTTCATTTCTCTAATTAGCAGCACGCCATTTGGCAAACCAATATACACGATGAATTTCATCAAGGATTTTGATATTAAGTTTCCATTAACCAAGGTAAACAAGGTTTGAAGCCTCAAAATAGACCCTTGGTGAAGCTCAACTCTTTTGGGGACCCTGTTGTCTCTCCACACACTGTTCTCATACTTATTTTAACCCCCTGTGCATGTTCCATATAATCTCAACAAACCCATTACGGATGGATTTCATCTTCAATCTTGGCTAATTAACTGCCCAGCACCCTAAGCTTTTGTGATTTAATAAATCAATATAAACCTTGAACTTTGTATGACTATGTATCCCAACTTGGCAAGTTCGAATCTTTTGATCGGCTGGATAATTTTTCATTTTGCCACATGAGTTGGGAATAAATAATGCACATCAGGTAGGATACTGACTTTCAGCTTAGTTCTATAAATTATTTGCTCCAACTAAATATGTGGTGGTCACTGCCTAAGTGTGATTTTGAGGTGGAATGTGGATAAAGCTGAGTCCCACCTATTACGTGTGATGTCAGTGCCATCCTAAGTGGAGATGATGAATGCATGCCCATGTCCTCGGTATTTGAAGGGTATTTAAATTTTACTACCATACTTTGTTGATTTTGCCTCATTCATCATGTAAAAGGGATTTAATGAGAGCCTTTTCTATCATTAAAATAAAAAATGTTAGTTGCTTTTCGCTGGTTGTCTACCATGTAATTTATTGACTTTATTGTTATTATTATTTTCACTATTATTAGGAAATGGTAACATATTTGGCTAACCATCATCTGTGCTTCAGGTTCTTTTTTGTTTGTGGACCCATATTATAACTAAGGTTTTTGCTTCTAATAAGTTCCTATCAATGTACAATGTTTTTACATGTTTGGTTCATTCATTTAGGCAAGGTGGGACGATGATAGTGAATCCAATCGACAGAATAGAGTTTCTCCATGGGAAATTGAGCCATCCGGTTCTGTCTCGGCTTCCAATTTTTTGGCTGCACCTGGATCAAAGAGAGCCAAGTTCAGTGTGCCCATGGCGGAACCAAATTTCCCAGTTCCTAGTATGTCCTTGCTTTTATAAGTGCTTTATCTCTGTTGGTCTTTCTTATGACAAAATGATTGTTTGAAGTATTTTTCAACGCTGACACAAATGCATGTCTTTGTTGCATGTGTTCAAGTTGTCATTTTGTGTTCAGCTGCAGTAGTTGCAGTGAACTTCATTTAGTGTTTTTAGCTATTTATAATACAATATGGTGATGTGTTATTTAATATATTCTTAATATTTTTAGTTGCATCAACAGCACCGGCAGTAGTTCTGAACTTTAGTATTTACATAGATACTCTTTTTTTTTTTTTTTGACATTTCACTGTTATTGGACTTATTTGCAGATGGAAGTGGATTTTCAGACTTTGGGGAATCTTTAAGGTTCCAGAAGGTCTTGCAAGGTCAAGAAATGTTGGGATTCAGAACCCCTTATGATGGCATTGATGCATCTTATCATCAAAAGCCTGAAATAAGGCAACGTGTTCCTGATTCCGGCACTTCCCAGGTCACTGGGAGTGGAGGTTTTTTAGGAAATGGTGTCAGAATTCCATTTGGAAATCTCGACACTTCCTACAAGAGCATAGGCTTTGGAGAGAGTGTTCATCTCCATAAGGTCTTGCAAGGTCAAGAAATATTTCCTTTGAAATCGCCATACAGAGGAGTTCAGGTTGATAGCCGGGCCCTTCAAAATGGTGTTTTCGGAATCTTTGGTGGGGCTCATAATTCTTGCAATGGAAGTGGAAAGCCTACATTGTTGGAGGGATATTGTAACATCCTATTCCAACCACTGGCGCAGTCTGTCCAAGTCTCATCACCATCTTCTGTGCTGACGTTCCAACAAGCAAGTTCAAAAGCTCCATTCCCATTTCCTAATGATGGCATGAAGAACAGGCAGGAGGACGATATCTTCTTTGGATTTGAGCATTCATCCCCAAGTCGTCAGCTCCATCATGCAGTTGAAGATGTGAGAAGAATGTATCAGCCGCATGGTCCCTTGAGAGAGCAGAACTGCCCAGAGATAGTGCATCCTTCCATATTTCTTAACAAAGTGGGTTGTCAAGACATTCCAGAGGTTCTTCCTAGTGGTAAAAGTGGCTTCAGGCTGTTTGGTTTTACCCTGAAGAAGGAAGCTCCTGCTGTGAATCATTTTGAGGCCCCACTGATTGCCTCCCCAACTTCGATTGAGGATTTGAACTTGGAAACACAAGATTTGAGCTGGGAGAATGTGGAAAGGCCGCATTCAATTCCTCAAAGTTTCACTCAAACGGGGGGCCATGGCTGTACTAAAGTGAGTGATCTTTGTGCTCTTTTTTCTTAGTTCGATTTTTCTTTAGTTTTATTTCTCTTGAGGAATATGCGATGATCAATCAAGTACTTAATACTTAATTGACTTTATGTGTGTGGCTTCTTAATGAATATTATCCACCTATATTTTTTTTGATATTTTGGAACTATGGTGAATGAGAGTTGTTCCCCAAAATAGTCTTTTGGTTGATGCCAGTGCTACTGCTCAGTAAGGCCCCTTAAATGTTAACTGTTAGTTGTAAAATGTCGCTAGTTTTCTTTTATTTTTTTGAAAGGTGATGTTGCTAGTTATTGGATGGCTAGAACAAGGGAGTTAATCGAGATTGGTGTATTCCATGAAGCGGTGCATCAGATCAGTGACTCGTGACACTGAAAGGTGGGTTTCGCCCTAAATTCAGAAACTCAAAGCTTCGGCCCCAACTCACAATCTTATCAACCTGAGTAACTCAGACAAGTTTTTCAACTCAACTTGGAAAAACTCGGGAGCACTTGTTTGACTTGGTATCCTATCAAGTCAACTCGTCTCTACTCGCTTGAGTTTTTTGGGTTTTTGAACTATGATTTCACCTGTTGCCTTGCATGGTCAGAAGAATGGGCACCCCTTGATTGAGCATCGTATAAGACTTCTTTTCTCTTTTGTTATGAGATCAAAACTGCAGGTTCACAAGCAAGGGAGTGTTGTAGGCAGGATAATTGATCTCTCAAAGCTTGATGGTTATGATGATCTGATCTCTGAGTTAGAATGGCTCTTCAACATGGAGGGACTATTGAATAATCCAGAGAAAGGGTGGCGGGTTCTTTACAAAGACGACAAGGATGACATGATGATGCTTGGTGACAATCCTTGGCAGTAAGTAGATGAGATGTGCTATTATTTATTTTAAATACTTTCAAGGTATTATCTTAATGGGTATGACTGTAGCTCTTAAATTCTGCAGGGAATTCTGCAACATTGTGTCGAAGATTCTAATATATTCTCATGAAAAAATGGTACTATAACTGCACCAACATCATCCTGTGATGATGTCCTCAATTGCTTGGAAGCAGCACTAGGTGTCAATGGCATATCTGAGACTTCATTTAATAGCTTGGACTCTGTTCCCACGGTAAACAGAATGTAAACTCTGCGACTTAAAAATGGATGAAATTTTCATCCTGAGATTTCTTACCTTTCAACATTAAAACCCAGGAACTGGTTGGCATCCTCGTTTGATCTGTGCTTGATTTCGTTCTACAATTAATGTGTTTACTAGATTTTCATTGTTACAAACATGATTGTCCATGTCATCTAATGCTTGTTACTTTCATGGTATCATGTAGAGTTGTGCTTATATTTGGTTGTGTTTGATATCCTTGTTAACATTATATTTTGCTTTAGCCAATGGCTTATAATGTAGCATGTGAACTTGTTTAAAAGCGATTCATTTGCTCAAGCTGTTGGGGCAGTGAACGATTCCCACCTTTATTGTTTAGGGGGAGACTTAGGGACTTAAGGGATTTGGGTAACTCCAACTAATGGGTTAGTCTTTTGGACTGGAAACTCAGTCTTAACAAGTGGTGTCAGAGCCATATCCTCAAGTCTCAACGCATGTGGATTCAGGGGATTCCCCAGCAGGATGAGATGACCGAAGACTTTCTATTCGTCGGAGAACCTCTTACGAGGGAGATTGTTGAGACAACGAATGAGTCTCATATTGGTTGTGAATGGAGAGATTTAGGGACTTGTAAAGTATTTACAACTAATGGGTTAGTCTTTTGGACTGGAAACTCAGTCTTAACAAGTGGTGTCAGAGCCATATCCTCAAGTCTCAACGCATGTGGATTCAGGGGATTCCCCAGCAGGATGAGATGACCGAAGACCTTCTATTCGTCGGAGAACCTCTTACGAGGGAGATTGTTGAGACAACGAATGAGTCTCATATTGGTTGTGAATGGAGAGATTTAGGGACTTGTAAAGTATTTAGGCCACTTCACCTAATGGACTAGCCTTTTAGACTGGATACCCAGTGCTAATACAAGCTTTTATCTCCCGGCGTTACTTGTAGGGCGAACTCTGGTTATGCACCATAAGATGTCTGCACCCTTTTGGTCCTATCCCTATCCCTGTTATAAGACAAACATAGCTATAGATTTTGAAACATTTGAGTCAATTCAATTCTACCTTGCTGTGGAAGTATAATAAAGAAAATTCGATTTCAATTTCAATATGACGAGTGGATTGGTCTCGATTTTTGGTAGATTATGCGGATGGCATTTGCTCTTGAGAGGGGAATATGGATGGCAAATGATTCTGAATACTTAACCTTGTTTAGAATGGTGTTCAGGGCGAAACTGAAATGGTAACGATTTCACATGTTAGAATGAGAACATGGTTCATTAAATGGATACGTTAATGTACAAATGTGAAAACATTGCACTATTAATTTTATTTTTCATTTTTATAACATAGATATTGACTAATCTCTTGGATATATGAAATCACTTGTAAAGTTAATGTATCAGGTAAGTTTAGGAAGAGTCGAATTTTCTATCTTGAAAAGCTCTGAGGGCAATTTTTGAGATTGCATCTTTGAGGGTTGATCATGCGGGCTGGATGGGCACAGATAGTTGGACATTTATTTTTTGAGGCTGGACTGAGCTTGAGTTTTAGAGCTATTGATTTGAAGCCTTCAAATTAAATGGATAATCACAGATTTGCTGCGTAAGCTTAGCCTCAAGTCCCACGGGGTTGCATATGTGTGAGGTCTTTTTATAAATTTGTGACTCATTAAAAAATCGCTCTATTATTAAAGTTTTATGTTTTTTATTAATTTAAATTATTTTTTGATCATTAAAATTATGGCTGGTTTTATACAATGAAAGTGATTTTGGTGTGTCACATTGAAGAGAAGATTTTTTTTTTTTTTTTTATGGTTTCAGTGATTATTTCATTTGGTGGGTCTCATGTCTACTTGTATGGGATAACATGAATGAGCATTTCACTTTAGATAAAAGGCTGGTTAGAGGAAATTCTTGGTTACTTATGGAGACATTGACTGGTTTTTTGTTTTTAAATATGAATTTCACTTAAGAGCAAGATATGAAAGCTGGGTTGATTAAGGCTCGGTGTAGGACATTGTGAACTCTTTGATGAGTTTACCTGGGTGATTTTACAAAATTTTGTTTTGATTAGATAAGAAAAAATTTGTTTTTAAGTTCATCAAAATTTCATATTTATTTAAAGGTAAAAATTTATTGCATTAGATTGAGAGGCTTTAAAAGTTAAATTCTTATTAAATTGACTAAATTTACCGGGGTGGGTGTCAGAGATGGGGAAATAGATCAATTTGATCTACTGTGGAATTTATAATTCGAGGTTTTCATCTATAAACTCATATGTGGGTGATTCTTATTATATATATTTATCTTTGGCTAATAAGATGAATATATTCATCTTCAGTAGACTTAGTTTTAAAACTTTAATCTCCATACATTTCTTTTTTGATGACACACGACTAATCTTCAAGGCACGTTTAAGTCTCTCTACCCATGTACACACCCTTTAAAATGAAATAAGAATCAAATTCAAAACTCCCGCTTTCTAAAACGAGTTCCGTTCATGTTCATATGTGGGTGCAATGATAAGTTGCATCTAGTGTATGTTACATGGTAGAAGAGTCACCGAAACATTCAAAAGTACTCAAAGGTCATATTGTGGAATGTGGATCAATGCACTCACATGGCCACCTATGTTAGTGCAAAAGGGCACATGGCTACACATGTTAGTGTGGATTCTTGAATTTAATGCTGGCATGGCCTAATTCTCAATTCTCCTACAACTCATTTAACATTCATTTCATCCATAGTCCACCTCAACGTTCATATATTTCTTTATCCAAGCAACTTTATACCTAAGTAAACACGATATTATTCTGTAAATTTAGATCCAAAAATGGAGTGGTGATCGATTCATTGGAAATATTTTTATTTGTACAAGACACTCACCAAAAATCATCTTGATTAGATCTATAACGCCATATTTTTTAAGATCGAAAAGTTTAAATGTTAAAAAGATAATTTAAATTGATTAAAATTTAAAGATATTTAAAACATAGATTTATTAATTCAATCAAGTTAATTTTTAGTGGATCACATATTGAAAGGAGAAGCTTTCTAGCGAATTCATCACTACTATTTAAATTCTTTATTCAAAGGAATATCTAACTCTCCCAAGAATCCACATTCCAAACTTTAGAGAATTGCATAAAAGTCTCATTTTCCTAGTTAGAATTTAAGATCAGAACATGATGTAAGTTGCCAAACAAAACTAGTCAACCTATTTTCCTCTACCCTAATTCATGGAACTCTGAATATGATTAAGCAGAATTGTTTTTGTCCACTCGTGCCACTCTCAGTGCAAAATGAATGAAAATGGTAAACCCTAGATCTAATTTGAATTATGAAAGTACCCTAATGCCCTATGGATATTAAATAGGGCATAAATTACCATATAGAACTAAGATATCTAAATTAATTAATTGTTTTATTAAAGTCAATGCCTGCCAGATATACTTGGCATACCCAGTGTGACAAGATTTTTTCAGACCCACTTGCTATATTTATTTAATAGAGAAGGAAGGAGCAATCGGATTTTTAACCAAGTTCTTTCTATATAAGAGTCTTCCATATCAGGTGTAAGTGTGTAACCAGTTATTCTCTCCATGAGAGAGATGGCTTGTGAAGAGAATTCATTTGGGTCATACTCTACTTCTAGAGAAGATAAATTTTGGGTTTTAGAAATCATGGATCAGTGTTGGTTCTTCCATAACTTGTTTGATGAAACAAGTACATTTAGGGCTTCAATTGATGTTTCTTTCTCAAACGTAAGGAAGGAAAATTCAATCTCCAAATCAAACCTTCCAGGGCTTGAGTGGATAGGAGGCCATATTTTGGCAAAAGATCCATGTCTACGAGCTTGTGAAGAAGATATGGAGAGTACATCCCAATCGAAAGAATGCGATCGCCGGCCGGGAAGTTCGAACCTCCCCCGATCACTTAGTTCTCTAAGTGATGGGCCTTCACTTTCGTCGCGTGGAAATGGACATGATTCTTCCAAGGTGCATCTCTTACTGACAGAATCTATTAGAATTTGAATTTCTTGTATTTGTATTTGTATTTGAATTCGAATTCTCTACCTTATCTTGCTATCTTTGCATTTGAGTTATCTTGTATTCAAATTTGAATTATCTACTTCTATAAATAAAACATATGATCTCTCTTTTGGAGAGACGCCGAGTTATATTATTCACACCGTACACCTTTCAATTACTCTTTCCCATTATATAGAAACTTTCTCGTTATTTTAAAAAAAAAAGAATCTATGGATGTTCTAATTGTTCTTCAATTTTGAATTCTTACCGGATATCATTTCTCAGATGGATTCTCAGATTATTATACATAAGCCAAATATTCCACGGCATAGACCCAGACAGGAATCGAATGCTGATGCTGCAAACAGAGATTGCAAGAACCATCTTTACGCGACGAAGAAGCCAAAATGTAGGAAGGTATGCTACAGAAGGAGATGGAAGAGCCTCAGCGATCTCGAATTTGAAGAGATACAAGGGTTCATGGACTTGGGTTTCATATTCAACAAGGAACAGATGACCCCAAGTATCCAAAACATGATTCCTGGTTTACAAGACAAGCGATCGATCGACGAAAACAAGGTAAGGAGACCATATCTTTCTGAGGCATGGTATGTACAAAGACCAGATCCTCCAAAGCTGAATTGGGTTGGTAGAAAATCAGGAGTGGATGTGAATGAACAGCTTAGGAAATGGGCTAGAGTTGTGGCTTCTAATCTGCACCCGGAATGCTGAAAACCCCCAAACATTCCATAGAAGCAGCTTTCCACGAAAACCTCTTCATTTGAAACTTTCCCATATTCTTTTGTCCTTTCTTTCTTTGAAGGGTTTCTTTTTGTTATCATAACTTCATTTATAGATTTATACTGATGTTTTGGATTGGAGTTACATTATTTCCAAGAAGAAGCAAAATTTTGTCTATCGTAAAATCACTGTAGTATAAGAACCGGAATAAATGATTTTTTCTTAGTTTTTTTCTCTGAGTCGAGTTAAACATTCGTTCAAATCACTCGATTTAATTGAATTTCTAGCATAGTTTAAGAACTCAAAAAAACTTATGATAGCCTATCTGAGTTTACTCCACACAATTAGATTTTGAGTTGAGTAGCTAAGTTTTTTTTGACAAGATGAAAAACTTGTCCGAGTTATTCAACTCAATTTTGAGTTTAGAGTTTTCCAACTACAATTTCAATTCTGAATTTTGATTTAACTGTCAACATCATTGTCCATGTTGGGCCCATCTTCGAATATAATCCACTGATTTTGTGATGGGTCACTAAATCTTTTCCTTTGAGCCCAATCTCAGACTTTTGGACCCGACTTAGATCAATGGACCCTTTGCACCTCCACCTCACACAATATTTTTGACCTCAATATGAGTATTACAACTTGTTGATCTTACAATAAATTTCCATTGCAGATAAAGTTTAATTTTTAAGAATTTTAGAAAATATGATTTTACTTATTAAATCAAGATAATTTTTTATACACATATAATACAAACAAAAATCTTTTAAACCCATTCATTTACTTGATCCAATGTAGACTCCTTCGGATTGTGCAGAAAGAATTCTCGTGGCGCAGTTCTTAGGAGATAAGTCCTCAGTGGATCATACAAATAAATGGTGATAGTTTTGATTAAATAAGGTTTTGTTGGTGAAAATAGAAAGAGGTAGACATACCACATTGAAGCATTAGAGTGCAAAGCCGCAATAGTAACCAATGTCAAGGGGTTGAAACCTAGATTTGATGATATTGGTTATAGACCCAATGGATTGAAAATATGATGATGGGTGCAACTTAGAACTAATAATAATGATAATAATAATAATTGTATTAGGTAGGACAGGTTACATGTCTGGAGACGACAAGGAGGAACGGATGCCCTCATCAGAGATCACGAAATCTTGATGTAGGGACACTATCTTCAAGCATTAGGTCGGCAATGGCCACGTCGGTGATGATCGTACCGGTGATAATTGCACTGGCAAGGATTCCGGCGGCTGATGGCACTACCAATGTACATGTTGTTCACAATGTCGCCATCGATCATTGCGCTAACGATGAACACGTCAATGCTAAATATCATATTAGAAGGGCTAAGTTATAGGGTCCATATGATTTGTATTGAAATATTTAGAGAAGACAGAACAATCAAATGAAATCCAACATCTTTCTTTGATTGCTTCATTTCTGATTTTTTGATGTAGCAAGAAAATCTGTCAACCCAAGATCGAATCGGCCTGAATCGGGAAACCCAGCCTAATCAAGAAACTCAATGAAATCAAAGAATTATGAAAATTTCTATTTTTATTTACTTTCATTGCTTTATTTGTAAGATTAGATTTATTAGGGGTTATTTCTATTTTCGTTTTTATTTTGTTGTTATTTTTAGGTTTGGGTTTTCTTATAAAAACCCCAATTAGAGGTTGTAAAATTCAAATTATTGAATATGAATATTTGAATTGGGTTCTTCCCTGTTTATCTTCTTCTTCCTCGGTGGATTCCGATTCTCGCTTGTGGATTCGAGTTTCCCTCCCATCCGACGAGATCGACGGTGTTCTTCTTCCTCTAAGGTTTTTGCTGTCGCCCGCGTTCGTCATCAACCTCGGAGTTTCGATGTCCCCTTCCCCTGCCTGCAAGTAGGAGGGCAAATCTTTCCTAACCAGCAGGCGTCGGGTCTGCTACTGCCCTGCGAGCTGCCCAGGTTTGATCACAAGACGCCTATGCGTCGATCTACCAACACCCATCTTCCATCGCCCCTTCTTCCCATCTCTACCTCCATCATAGCCGAAGCTGACACCTGCAACCTGTCCTGCTTCTACGAACCATGTATTAGCCTCCATCGTCTCTACACATTTTCACCTCTGTTACCCAATCCAATAAACCCTTTCCCAATAATCCAGTTCCAAGTTCCCAACCCCTTTCACGTTTGACCATCCTTCCTTTACTTTTACTATTTATTTTATTACATATCCATACCACCTTTTCATTAAATACCATACTCCTCCAAAGTTCATCATCCTTTGACCGAGACATAACCATTCACCAATCAATCCACTCCCTTTGACCCATTTAGTCACCTTTATTAAATTTTATTTATATAATTTATTTATTTTACCCAAGTCACCTATCCAATTTTAATCTGATTCGAACCCATCTCATCACCCGATTCTACGCGCTGCGTCATTTTTGTAATTTTCTTTTTTGATTGAAACATGCTAATATAACATAAATAGACTCAATTACCTACTTGATTATATAATTTGACTTGTACTCATTATCCAATTTTGTATTAGTTGATACTATGCTCCAATATATATTTGGCCAGATTTTTAGTCGATAATGCTGATATGCATATTGTACGACCGCAATACTATTTATTGGCCGATACTTTAACCTAAGTAAGAAACTACTAAAAGAAAAAGAAGAATGTTGAAGAATATTAAATATTAATACTTACTCCGTTCCATTTTAGTTGCTTCGTTCGAAAGATTTATATTTTTTAAAGAACTCTCTATATAAGGCTAGCACTCCATGTAATCTCATTAATTTTCAACACACTTTATATTACTTCAATATAAATGAGACAAGTATTTTGGAAATATTGAGAGTTTTAAAAACATGACTTTTAAGATTTGATGAAGTTATTTTTATGGAGTCCTATGTTTATTTTAAGATCTCTCAGTGGGCCATTAAGTGGATTGAAAGGAGATTTCAAATAGGATGAAAATGACTAAGTATTTAAAATAGTTAATATTTAAGAAGTCTAAAAAATATGACTTTTATCATTGAGTTGATTATTTAAAATATTTTTTACGGATGGAAAGATCTACTCAAATGATCTATCAGGTGAGGGAAAATTGGCCTACATAAGACTAAAAAAATTGGTGAACAAAAACTAATTTACTGATTAAAAAGACACATTTTTGAAAATTAAAATGTCAAAATTAGAAAATATCAACCAATATTTCACTCTGTATTAGTTACTGTAAAATCGATATTTACTGATTTTATCATAGATAATGTCTTTAAAGTTTAAACCAAAGATCAACTGATAATTTGAGCGATAATATATCACTTTCTAATATATTAATTCATGCAAGGCAGTCTTTTTTTTTCGTTCTGTTTTTTCTTCGAAACATGAAAATTCTGGTCCCTCAAAGAAGACTTTGGCTTTTTCAAATCCTCCTTATTTCTACTCGAGTCACAATCTTCTCGAGGTGGACACACCATGGCCTGTCCCCTGTCGGTGAGTCTCCAATTGACCCACAAATAGAAGGGTCAATTATCTATAAATTAATATAAATCTAACTTGAATTCATTTTAGATAATTTTCCATTAATAAATTATATTATTATGATGTTTAAAATTTTAATTGTAGTGAACTTTTCAAATAATTTTTTAATAGGCCTTTATTGAAGTATAGATATTTTCAGTTAATTTATCTTTCTAATTCTAGATGAAACTCATACTCTCATCTAATGTCACTCATTAAATTTCAAAAATCAAACCCTTCCACCCGAGTACCCGACCCGTGAACAACCACTTTTTAAAGTCATGACGCGCTAACTGCGGCGCGGATTTGGGGAAATTGGCTCAAGACCGCGAGTATAAAAGTCAGCGAAGCTTTGATTGCAGAATCTCTGACGTGGACTCTCCAGTCCCCACACGGGATGGAAAGATAAAATAGTTAACTAATTTAAAAAGGAATTGATTCCGGCACGGTTGATTTTACTAATATCAGATATTTTGTCATGATAGATTAAACATTTTCATATTTTATTTTTCATTCTATTATGATAAATTAAAAATTGATTTAAATTGAAAGAGTAAAATGAAGAATTTCAATTTATTACAAGACAGACTTTAACTAAGGCTGCATTCGACGCGAGCTAAACTAAATTTTGTTACGGCTTAGTTTAACTTCAATTAGTTAAATCAGAGTTTTTTTTATAATGGAAGTGTTTAGACATCTCACTTGAATTGGTATAAGGAATATATTTTTAACCATATTAGCCTTTTGGAGTATGTGAAAGCCTTTCAATCTCACATACACCAGATAAAAACTAGGGAAACTGGCACGTTGTAGTCGAACGTGAATCGAACTTAAGACTTTACTTATTAAGATGGGACAACTTGACTATTAGGCCAACTTCTCATAGCAAATTAACTAAATCAGAGTTAAGAGCAAGTTGTATGTAGATTGTGAAGATCAAGATTGTAGATTAGCCATATATAAAAGTTAGTTAAGTAATTCATTTATTAAAAATATTTTCTTAAATTTAATTATAATTATCAAAAATATATGAAGGGGACAATAATGATGAGGAGTCAATCTCTTTGAAGGAAATCAAGGAATTCAACCAAATTTTAGAACAGTCTAGACACTATGGTCACTACACATTCTCCATTCTGTAGAAATGGAAAACGAAAAAAAGGGAGACAATTAAATTGGTTCGATCTAAATTGAATAATTAATTTCTATTAAATTTTTATTTTCTTTATTTTTTTCTCTCATATTTATTATATCTAATAAATTAAACTTGTGTTTAATTTGAATATATGTTGAAATACATTTATTATTAAATTAAACTTAACTTAAATAGACGGTTAAATTTTTTTAGTTCTTTATATTTAAAACATTCGTTCAAATTGAAATTTATCACACTTTGTATAAAATGATAAATATTTTAAATTGTACCGTTATAATTATCTAAAATAAATTTTATCACTTTGTATAAAATGATAAATATTTTAAATTATACCGTTATAATTATCTAAAATAAATTTTATAAAAAATAATAATTCGAAGGAATTACAATTCGAAAAAACTTCCTAGTCTTGCTCGCTGTTCGTCAAACTCATTGAAGTCATGGCTTTTCATGACAAGGGACCAGACGTACAGACCACACACATGTGGGCCAACGTTCATTAAGATATTCTCCCTTGGGCCTTGTGGGCCCATAATTGTGGGGTATAATGTATGGAGATTGGTGGGTTTGAAAGGTAATTACAGGTGTTATTATCTAGCTGAAAGTGATTCTCAATGTCTCAAGTTACAATTGTAGAAAATATACTAAATCAAACATCAAAGTAGTTGTCATGTCTGTAGAGAACTAGAGACTAATAAAATTTAAAGTATTTTATATATAATATTCGATTAAAGGAATTGTCATATTAGCATATATTAATAAGATTACAGTTTTAAAATAGATTTAAGATTTATTTGGACAACATGTGTATCCGTATCTCATTTATTAGATAAGTCTCTACTTGTAGAACTATATAATTTGTAGTGTCATCGATTATTGATTGATATATCTAAAAAATTAGCAATTGCCATGATTGTAAAATGACAAAATTGCCCTTGAATTTGCCTACATGGCATCTGCTGGTTGGTGGCATCATGAATTGTGTGGTGCCAAGTTGCCAACACCAGAGTATTGGACCTTCTAACAGGTTTGACTAGAAGAACATAAATGACCCAATTTATAGAGTTGGAAAAGTTACAAGTAACATATACAGAGATCGAGAAGTGGATCATTAAAAATTTGAAGGGAAGGGATTAAGAAGTTTGTGTCAAATCGAGAATTGGACCATGGAAAATGTGAAGGGAATGGATGAAGAAATACTTAATAGACAATTAGAGTGTTAACTATACAGTTTATGATAACGTCAAATGGAGATGTTGGCATAATGTGTATGAGATTTTGTCTTATAAGGATAGTAACTTACCAGAGCTTCCATATATATGACCCAAGTATTACTTATCTAACCAAAGTTTTACCGACCACGTTTCAGTCAACTCAACAAATACAAACAGCTTGGCTTATTTCACTTGGTTTTTGATGATTTCAGTCAATTTTAACCTATTCAGCTGATACATCAAACGGTACCATCTCGAATTAAAGTTGTCCACACCATCAAGGACTGCGTCCAGAACACGGTTTTACTCACCATTTTTTGATGGGCCATTCACATTTGATTCAGTCTTCACTCTCCCTTACAGTCTTCTGCTACTAATAGACCTTCATTCTTTCATTATTTCCTCTCCTCAATTCCTCAAATCCCATCTGACCGGGCATGGCTGAGGCGTCGGCTACCGGAGAGGGTTCTCTTAAAGAAACTCCGACATGGGCAGTTGCCATTGTATGTGCTGTCTTGCTCACCATTTCCATCCTTTTAGAACATGCTCTCCATCTCCTTACCCAGGTTCGTTTCCTATATTACCCAAAATCTGAAATTTCACTTGATATTTATCAGTTTAGACCTTTCTTGTGTAGACATCTGTTTTTCAGAACTATGGTAAAACTGATGTGAGCTGAATTCTTGGTTGATATTTTTAAAATTTTGATTTTTGTTTTGTTTTAGAAAAGAAAATTATTCAGACCCAAAATAGGATGAAGTGTGAGTATTATTTTAAATGTAATGAGTTTGCTCATTCAAAGAGATCTTTGGTGCCGTGTATCAGTTTTTGGAGTTTCAACGTAGAAAGTCTCTCAGTCAAGCTCTCCACAAGATCAAGGCTGGTAAGTGTGTGTGAGAGAGAGAAGTTTTCATATTTCAACTTATTGTATTTCACTTTCATATTTCACTAATTGGTTGAGGTAGGTTCATTCAATTTACTTTTTAGTGTATCAAACTCATATTTCAAATTTTCCTATCTTCATTTTACATAATTTATATACCTAATTTACTTGTTTATTGATAAAGTGTAAGTATCCTACCGCCATGATATTGGTGCAATGTTAAAGAAAAGTATTCATTACCCACAAGACAAAGTGGATAAAGTTTTCTAAAATGAAAATAAAAATAAAATCATCGAATTAGATTGATTCAATTTGCAAAGTAATCACTTATATTTCCCCTTATTGAATGCAGAGTTAATGCTTTTTGGTTTCATCTCTCTTTCGCTGACTGTTGGCGAGCAACCCATTTCAAAAATCTGCATCCCCAAGAGCTACGGTGACAAGTTTCTTCCATGCAAGAACACGACCATTCCAAGTGATATTGCAGAAGAACCTTCATGTGAAATCAAGGTAATAATTCTAAGGCAAATGATTCTTCATAAAAAAATATACTTGAATTCGATTCAGATCATTCAATATGTGTCTTAAAATTTGACATTGTTTGAGTCAATATTAATTTTTAAATGAACAAAACATTATCTTGCTGAATATTGAAAATCTCTTTTCTTCGTCAAAAATTTTAATCTCTACATGAGAAGTAGATTTCTTGAAAAAAAGTGAAAACTTTTATTTTTCGAAGAACTTTTCTTTTAAAAAAGAAGAATAATCCCATTTTTATGCTACAAAATAACAAATGATCGTAACATTTAAATATTAATTCCTTATTACAAAGTTGTCTGATTAATTTTCATGGTTTGGTGAGCAGGGAAAGATCTCTCTTTTGTCTAGGAATAGCATCAACCAACTCCACGTCTTAATCTTTATGTTGGCATTGTTTCATGTAATTTCTTCTGTCATTACACTGGGTCTTGGGATGGCCAAGGTAAATTCATCAACTTTCATCACATCGATGGATCATTTACAAATTTTAAAGTTAGAGAAGGAAAATTTTTCTGTCTACATTTGGATTGAATAATTTTGCTTGATATTTTAAAAATTATACATTTCGGCCCAGGCTCGATATGGAATTTTTTTTTTTTTGTCCGGTTAGCTCAGCTCAATTTAATTTTTTTAATATGCATGACTTAAATCAAGATTTTTCGAATCAGTTGGATTAAATAAAAAATTGTCACTCCTAGATTGGATCAATTCCATTGGTCTAAAATGGGTTTCAAATTTTTTTTTTTTCACTTTAAGGTCCAATTACATAGAGTGTGGCCTTCAATAGG
The DNA here is from genome assembly GCA_022113865.1 of Chimonanthus praecox. NCBI lineage: Eukaryota > Viridiplantae > Streptophyta > Magnoliopsida > Laurales > Calycanthaceae > Chimonanthus > Chimonanthus praecox. Next base: position 918,180 of record CM039087.1, on the reverse strand, counting down.
ATAGAATCAAAGAGAAAAATTCAAAAGACGACTTTATATAGATGAGATTAGTGACTTTAGTGATAATAATGATGATGGATAGATTACGTCTTAAATCCAACCCAACTCATTATTGCCTAACAAAATCAACGGTGGAAGTAGTAAATTCTTTGGCTTTTTGTTCTTTTTACTACAAGGGCTTCATATGGAGTCCATTTAATGGTAAATGTAAATAATTGAAATTGTCATTTCTCTTAAAAAAAAACTATGGTGATTCGATACGTTTCAATTTTAACAGTTTGATAACTTCGTAATAATCTTGAACAATTGCCAGACCTCTCCAAAATCCAATTTGTCATCATTATTATAGTAATCTTTCAAAAATGACAAAATATTTTTTAAAATTTAACTTGAGCTTCCTTTTTTAACTTTCTATAGCTTTTGGCCTTACAGATGAAGACATGGAAAAATTGGGAAGAAGAGACAAAAACTCTGGAATATGAATTCACTAATGGTAAGCTCTACAATAGATGAGATCCACACCAGCTACTTCTTCACCTCATGATCTGACTACGTTTAGACCTTTTCATTTTACATGGAAATTCTGCTGTGGCTGGCAGAATTTAGTATCTTATTTTTAAAAGCATGTAATTTTTTTCTAATCTCATTATAGATATGTTAGAATCTAGGTTTTCAATCTAAAAGACTAGTATGTTAAGTAGAGTGATCTAAGTCCTTTATAAACTTGTAGATCTCTCTCTACACTTTCAAAGTGAGACCCGTTCGTAGCAGCCCCAACAATCCCCCCGTCGAACGAGCCCTCCAGCAGAGAGAGAGACGTCGGCCATCCCGTTGACCTGGGGAATCTCCTGAGCCCACATGAGATAGGTTGAGACCGGCTTTGATACCCTTTGTTAGAACCTGGACTTCTAACCTAAAAGATTAGTCTCTTAGGTGGAGTGATTCAAGTCCTTTATAAACCCCTAGATCTCCCTCTACACTTTCAATGTGGGAACCGTTCGCAGCAGTCTCAACAAGATATAGACATACACTTGAATAATGTACATTTTATGTGTTTTTAAATGATTATTTATATATTTTTCCCGTATTTCTTTTAGCATTACTCTCTTTCTCTCTAGCTCATAGTGCTTTTTTTTTTTCCATTTAATTATTTACTAATGGGGCTATCTAAACTGAATTAGATCAAAGGAGATTCAGGCTCACCCAACAAACATCCTTCGGAAGAAGACATTTGAAATTTTGGAGTGACATCCCCATTCTTCTTTGGCCTGTTAGTCCTTTTACAACAATACAACCTCACCATTCCTCTCATTCACTTCACTTATCAACCCTCAACCACGTAATTAATTAACTAATCTCTTTGTTAATTTCACTTAATTGCAGGTTTCTTTCCTTCGTTTGTTTAATGGTTCTGTCTCCAAGGCTGATTACCTTACTCTTCGTCATGGATTTATAACAGTAAGTTATTAACCTAAGCTAGTAAAATATTTAAAACTCTATTGTTGTAAAAACGTGATTTATCTTGAGAAAAGTAACTCTACTAAAACTTGCTATTGAGGCTGTCTTTTAAATGGGTATTGAGTCTTATTTTGTTGAACGCTAAGTAAAAAGAATCATATATATAATATGTATGAAGTTTCGTCTCCATCTAATCATTTTAATATCTGATTTTAAAATATCAAGATTATATAGTCGAGATGATCAATTGGTGGTAAAACTTTACACAATCCATATATGTAATCACCTATTCAATACGCCGAATTATATAAAGCAATCTATTTGATAGGAGATCTTGCTAGCTAACTGTTTTCCCTCCTAGGCTCATATTGCACCAGGTAGCAAGTTTGATTTCCAGAGATTTCTTAGGAGAGCTTTGGATGATGACTTTGTGGTGGTGGTAGGAATCAGGTATTGACCAATCTTTGTTAATGGGTTGGACATGTGTGATAGGTCTATTGGCGGGAATCTGAAATTTTGTCCAATAATTTTTTTTTGCCTGGGCCTCTATAAAAATGAAAATTTGTAAATACTGGGTTTTCTTGGAACTCTAACAGAACTATCATGAGCTGAAATATCAGCTGATTTTTTTATTTTTTTTTTAATTTCAGCTTTTATGCTTTGTTTGGGAGGAAAAAACATAGCTGGGCCTGTAATGAGCCAAAATGGCCTATATCAGTGAGAAATTTTCGGACCTCCTGGGAAATAAGTGTCAGTTCGAACAACATTTGAAACTCAAAGTATTATATTTTGGCCTGGATGTGAGCTGAATTTTAAGTGAATGGGCTTCAAATCCCCTATTTTCAGCTTGGTGGTTGATGGGCTGGACCAAGATCCAAATCTAATAATAAGGTCCACAATATAGACCAATCAATGGGTTGCTCATTTCATGTTTTTTTTTTTTGCCTGGAACTCAAAAGATCGAGAATTTTGATTATTGGGTTCTATCTTGCAGGCTTTGGATTTGGATCTTCTCAGCACTTTTCATATTCTTCAATGCTTACGGTAATGCAATCCTACTCAGGTTTGATTGACCTAATTTTCATATTATTCACTAATAAGACCTGTTCCCGAGCTTAAACTGACTCACTTGGACTTGAATCCATAAAAAAACTAACAGGTTTGAATATATAATTTGTCCACAGGCCAAGCTCGAGCTCATTTTTTTTGCTTGTTTAGCTAAATGGACAGCCTTGGGTTCTTGGGAGAAACACTATAAAGTCCATTGGACCTTTTGGCCCATTTATCTACATGCATATATTTGCATATAATTATCCATATAATATATGTTGTATAATATTTCTTATATTAACTAAATTCTAACAAGCTCAAATATAATAAAATACATCTCTCAGTTGAAATTTTAAATTAGGCTCTAAAAGTGGGATTTAGACTCACCTTCTCCTGATAATTCAGTCCACAAACAGTCTCCGACTAGTGCATTTGGGCTTTGGTATTATAAATGGGCATGCGCTTAGTTAAAGGGGAATCTGGCCCAAGCCTGGCCTGTGAACAGATCTATCATTAATAAATGCAGTATTTTTAGTGTAAAAAGCTCACATAATTTCCTTTTATTTGTGCAGGTTTTTATAACTATTTCTGGCTACCCTTTATTCCTCTACTGGTATGTTCATAGAATAGCATTTGAGTAGGGGTGGCAATTTCTGATCTGTGTTGTGAATCCAACCCCTTGAGCAATTTCTGAAAAAAAAAAATTTCAATCTAACCCAACCAAACCTAAAAAAATTGGATTGAGTTTTGTTTTTTTATGATGGAAGGGGAACCTCAAGCACAATCTTACTAAACTCCCCTTCGAGTGACGTCCCACATTTTCACAGGATAGCCACCGGGTTATGTCTTGGTGACCCGAACTCGCATTATCCCACCTCTTGAAGCGAAATGTTACCCGCTGAACTAACCATGTGAAATAAAATTGAATTGAGTTAAGTAGGGGAATCCTGGATAGGACTTTGATCCCATTCGAACATGTTTAGAAATACCTAAAATGCCAATGTAAATCCCAAATGTTTCTTTAATTACAGGAAGCATATTTTTTTTTTTTTTTTGGGGCAGATGGCTTTTGCAGTAGGGACCAAATTGCAAATTATCATAACAAAGATGTGTTTGGAGAGCCGAAATAAATCAGTCGTGGTTTGTGGAACTTTGCTTGTGAAGCCTAGTGACAGCCTTTTCTGGTTTGGTCGACCTCAGTTCCTTCTTCATCTCATACATTTTACCCTTTTTCAGGTAAGGTCTACATTTTTTTTTTAAATTTTAATTATGACCAAATATCAAATATAGATTTTTCAATGTATCAAATTAAGAAAGCCCATTTTCATGTGAATTTTCAAATTTCAGTCAATTTTTTTTTAGACTCTCAATATGAAAAAAACAGTATCTTTTGGATTCTAAAGGACTACTGCAAAGAATTTGAAAATTGGATTTCATATTTTTATCATTCTAAATTTTCTTGTGGAGTCTTTCTAATTTTTTACTTTCAAATATGCATTTACATCTCAGTACCTATTGTTGCAAATGGTTTTAGTTTTCTCCTTTAGATAGTCTGCTCTGATGAATGAACTCTTCTGGTTTTGCAGAACGCTTTTCAATTTGCTTTCTTCATATGGACATGGGTAGGCAATTGTTTTGATAATTTTTTTAAAAAATTATATTTAAAACTTAGGGCATTTTTTATAACAAGTCCATTCTTTCTTTTTTTTAGAAAAAAATGTCAGCAATTGTTTAGATAATTGATATTTATATATTTAATTATGAAAAACTGTAGTTGTGTATTTAATATAATATCCTCATCCATGACTGACTTGTTTGCAATTTGGAAAACAGTACAAGTTTGGGTTGAGGTCTTGCTTCCACAAGGAGACAGAGGACATTCTCATAAAGATTGTTCTGAGCATATTAGTGCAAGTCCTCATTGGCTATGTAATCCTACCTCTATATGGTTTAGTCACACAGGTAAGATTAATATATTGATTAAGCCAATATTTTCAGATATAGAGGGGTCATATGTAAATAATATGAAACTTCAAATTCATCATCAGTTAACCAAATATTGACAGGCCTGGTAGTTCAGCCAAAATGAGCCAAAAATGTGGCCCATTCGGCTTTTTTTTTTTTTTCCTTATGACCTGCAAAATGGTCAATATTAGACTGAATCTTTTTGGCCCATTAAGGGCCCAGATATCACTTCGCCTTGGCATAATACATCCAACTCGAGCCATCCTTAGTTGTTAAATTATATATTTTCATATTATTGCACAATATGTTATTTGATTTTTAATACTTGAGTCTTGACTCAAGCAAGAGCCTGACCAGGGGCCCAAAAGTTGTAATTCAGGCTTGGGCTTGCTAGATTACCTTGAGTAAGTCCTGGCCTGCTGGAGTTTCACCCCTACCTGGCTAAGATAAAACACAAAATACCTTTTCAACTCCTTATTAATAGATAGTGAATTTGTGATTCAATCTCTATCTCTTCATAAGCGCATGCCTATTATGTTACTGAAGTTCATCAAAAAATGATACGTTATGCTCTTAATGGGCCTAAAATTTTAGGCTGAAATGCCCACATTGACCAATGTTAAATTTCACAAAATTTTCTGGGCCTGAAATGGGCTGATGTATATACATTTCCCACTCAATTTCGAGGGCTTTAGTTGGTATCTCTTTGTCATCTGCGAATCTCTTCCTCATCTGTTAAATCAACAAGGGGTTATTTTCATCAGATGGGCTCATCAATGAAGAAGGCAGTGTTCACAGAGCGGGTGGCAGACGGCCTAAAGAACTGGCACACGATGGCCAAGCAGAATTTGGCGACGGTACCATCACCGTCGACTCCGATTGCTCCTTCTCGATATCTCACACCTTCTCATACAGTAGAATCCTCATTCAGAAACAACCAAGAGTTAGAAATGGATGAATCCTACCATTCAGCTCCAGATATAGAAATTGTGAGGGTGCAAGTAGGAGAAGAAAAGGTGGCAAAGAATGATACTAGTAACATGACTAGTGACTCTCTCGGAGAAGTCTCTTTCAGGTTGTAAAGTCCGTAATCACATCATTATCATTATTAAAGTCATTATATCTCTGATCTAGAATTGATGTTTCCTTCGATAGCTCTGTAATCTATTTGATGTTGAGTGAGTTACGGAGTTCATGGTTTTCTTTTAATAGAGCTTAGATTACAATGTAGTTTTGTATATAATCTTTGTTTTGTAGATGTAATACATTCTATCTTCTGTAAAAAAAGGATTATATTGAGGTGTTGATATATAAATATTACTTTTATTATTCTAAATAGTTCACTTTAGTTTGATCAGTAAAATTATGCTTTTAAAGATAAAAAGTGTAGAGACTAAAAGAAATTTAAAGTGATCATCTTTAAAGAGATTAAAAACTAGAAGTGTACTTTAAGCTTAAGGTAATAAAATCATATAATTTTAAATTAAAGTTGACTAATCAAATATTAAAATTTCAAGGTAAAAGTCTCGAGACTTGACTTGATTAAGTTGTGATCATTTTTGCACTATATTTAACATTTTAATTGTATGACTTAATTGTGTCTAGAATTTTAGACTTTGTGAAACTATCAGACTCGTCATTCAATGAATTACACGAGTAAAGTGTGATACATTTTATAGACTTTTTAATAAATTCTTTTAATTTGAATCATTAAATAGTAGATTTAATAGTTCATAAAATCTATGCATCTTTATATTTAGAAATTAATAAAATACTTTGATTTTTAAAAAGTGAATCTCATACATTTCAAAATAAATAAATTTAATTTTATGAGATTTAAATTTATTTTATTTGGATATTTTAAAACCTATCAGCTCGTGATATATGAAATCGAAGGTGTGGACTTTGGTATAAGGAGAAGATAGTCCAATTATTTGGTCTTTTTCCTTTTCTTCTCGACGGTGTCATTTTGTCCTTCCACGCGTTTCTCGATCTCTTTTTCTTCTTCCATGCATTTTTCAAAGGGAAGAACCGACGAAGGCATAAAGTGGGAGACCATGTTTAAGAGAATTGTCTTTTAAATATTTGGTATCAATTGACACGTGCTGAAATGAATTGTATGATGATATCCCATTAATATATTAATTTGCAAAATCTTTTAAATATTAATTTTTTTTAATTTACATGTGGAAAACTGTAGAAAATTCAACGTAAAACTCTCAATGGTGATATCCAATATCCTTAAGGCATACCAAGTGAAATTATAGGGACTCGAATCTAACACTTCTTACTTCTATAAGCAGAATATTACCGGTTGAAATACACTTCTATTTTAACTCTTGGAAGTAACTCCATTCAAAATTGATAAGAATTATCTTGATTTTATAATTCAAATATGGTTGATGACAACAATAATGATAAAAGTAAATATGGTTAATTATTTGTTATTTTGGAAAAGAGTGCCTCCTATAATTAAGAGAAAAGAAATCATTGAAAGTTGTCTTGACAATCAAAAATCAATCTAAGCTACGATTTTAGGTGTAAGTCACTCTTCGTAATTTTATCCATTATCTAAACATAGAGGTTTGTATATATTAATGGATTAGTGAGTTGCTCTAAAATTTCTAGATACTTTACTCTTAAAAAATTAAAGAAAAAGGTGTATGGAATTATATTGTTATTGAGTATTATTTTATTAATTACATTGTCTCCCTTTAAAAGGAAATTGAAGTGACGACCAATTGTAAGGAAAGACACGGTTTCTGCACTGACTTCCCATTTAATACGATCCATGCACGGCAACATAATAATAAATTAATAAACTTTCTTTAATAAGGTTTATCATTTCTAACCACTCATTAGCCTACAATATAACAATAAGAATGAAGCTTCTTTAAATATTTTGGAATGACGCTTTGCCACCTTATTATTCCTTTGCCAAAACTCATCTCTTCCACGTGTGACTCAGACCCACATACAAAAGGTTAAAAAGAAGAAATGAGCCCAACCCAAGGGGTGCATCCACACCACTTTAAGTCAGGACCCTCTGCATATTTCCTTTGTATAAATTGACTGCGAATGTTCGTCATTAAATATGACACTCATAAAAACTGTTTTTATTAAATTTATTAAGCTATATTTTTAATCTATGTCTTAAAAAAGCATCATTCCTGAGTTTCAAATTCCGGCTAGTGTGGTATTTTACGATTTTTTACATGTAAATTAAAAAAAAGAAAAAAGCAAAAACCTAAAATGTAAATATAAAAAAAAATATCAGCTTCTCAGAAATAAGCCGAAATCAATATATTAAATTTTTTTACTGATGTTTTCAAAGTCTTGATTAAATATTTTTGAGGAGGAAAAAAATCTTAATATAAAGAATTCAATATTTTAAATAATGGTGAAATTTAAAACTCTTGATGGCTCGTCATGAACAGCGAAACAGTGACGCTCGTGAAGAAGCTGGTGTTGACATTTGTTTGGCCGTCGCATGACGGCGACGACTCTTCTCCTTCATCTCCAATACTTAGAAAATTCCTCCACTCCTTCCCTTCTCCTTCCTCTCCTTCCTTTCTCCTGCTTTGTCTCCATTTCCTATAAATTTCCAATCTACTCACCTCTTCTCCTTGTCTCTCCCTGTCAGTGTCACCACAGAAGGTTTTTCGATTAATTCATCATGTTGTGATTGTTTTATTTTACATATTTATTTCTTAAAAATATCCATATCTTCCCTATAAAATTTCCATTATTATTTCAACTGCTGAAGATCCATTTCGACGGCATCCCTCTCTTTAATCTTTCTATACTCTCTCTTTTCGACCCAACTTGTCTCTAATCTAATTTAATTTTCCATTTTCTTGCTTTTCCTTGTCTTTCTTTAGTAATTTCTTGTGGCTTGTGGGAGTGTGACAAAAGAAAAAGGTCTCCATCATAAGCACTTGAAGGGAAATTCATACGCCTGATCGAAATTTTGATTGTTAGAGATCATCAACCTAACGGCATTTACTCCTCGATCTTCCCTTGGGTTCTCTCTCTTTCTATACAATTTTTTTGTTCAAAGCCCAGCTCTGTCTCTATCTATAGAAAATTCTCATCTTCTTACTTTTCTTCTTCACTCTCTTTAGCTATTATTTCTTGCGACTTGCAAGAGTTTAATCAAACAAAGAAGATATTATCCTGAGCAGTTGAATAGAAATTCATAACTTTACTATAAATTCTTGATTGTTGGAGCTAACCAGTCCAACCACATCTTACTCTTCAAGCTTTCCTCGCATTCTCTCTTTTTTCTCGCATTGTTTAGACCCAACTTGTCTCCAATCCATTTTAAAATTTTCCATTACTTATTTCTTTCGCGTTCTCTCATACCCATCTACATTTTTTCCCCAAAACTGAAGATGCAGCAGGCAATTCCCTACAAAACATGGGTGCCCAATTCATCAAACAGCTTGATCAATGCAGCTTCGATCATCAGGACGCTTGGTGGGAGCGCAAGCTCATCCGAGAGGCTTCGGAGCCTCGTGTCGGAGACGGCGGTGTTGGTGTTGGGCCAAAGGGGTTGCTTCATGTCCCATGTGGTCAACAGCCTTCTTCTAGGACATGGAGTGAATCCGGTTGTTTATGAAGTTGGTGAAGAAGAGGAGGCCGCCGTCGTCGAAGAGATTGGTCGGATTTGCACCGACCAGAAGCTGCAATTCCCTGCAGTTTTTATTGGAGGAAGGCTTGTGGGAGGACTCGATCGACTCATGGCACTTCATATTTCTGATGATTTGGTGCCTATATTGAAAGAAGCTGGAGCTCTGTGGTTATAATCTCTTTTTCTTCAACCTTTTGTTCCCTCCTAGTTTTGATTTTGATCATTTTTTTTTCCCTTTAGTACTCTTGATATGTATTTTTCCTGTAAATACTTTTGTTGCTTCTCTTCTCTTGTGATTTTGATTGAGAATTATATATCTTCAGCTTTGGAGAGAGAGTTTGTGTGTGAATAAACACCAGTTTTAAACACAATCTGAGTTAAATTGGATCATCACCCACATACCCTTGGCCATGATATTATCCTACACGCTCAAGCATGAGCTTACAAAATAGGATGATGGTGATCTATAAAAAAACTGCTTTTATTTGAATATGGGTTAAAAAAATAACTTTGATATTATCAATCGAGGCGAATAATACTTTAAAGTTTAAAGATTAAAAAAATTGATCGATTCAATTAAAATGATTTTGGTGGAATGTACTTTTCAATAAACTTGTTATGACCCTTATTTAAGTAGAGCACTAGTGTAAAATAGTCTTTTCACTAGAAGCATTGATGAAATCTAATATTTTAAATTCAAGTGAGGCTTATAAATTTCATCTCATCTTAATTTCAATTTTGTTCTATATAAATTGTAACTGAAATTCTATTTTTTTTACAAAAAATAAGTCGAAATCTGACCTATTCCTAATTTATGATATATTTCCATGAATATTGAATATCGACTAAAATTTAAAACTCATTGGAGTTTGAACAAATCTTTTAAGTGCCTAAACTTTGGACATTTCATCAATTAATAACCTATCTTAAAATCTATTCTCACTAAAAGGGTAAAAAATAATGGGATTTTTGTATAGAAATACCTTGAAATTAGAGATTTTGCATTATTGTACTTTCAAAAAACATTATTGGATCAGGGTGTCTCGTATGTCTAACCAGACTTTTTTTTCTTAATCAAATTTCCTCGTCTACACAGAGAACAGTTGAGACTTCCTTTTCAAAAGTACCATGAGACACGAAACTTCTGCCTTAGTTTTACCAGCGCATATCTTCACCATTCTGTGCTGGTAGTACCTGTGCATACCCCTCATATAAAGGTTCGAGAAATAAAATCTCAGACTTGGGCCTTGCAAGGCTCACTAAACCCTATCCATTGGGTATAGGCCCAATAAGCTTACTATGGATGGCCACTAGGACCTTTAAGGCTCAGCCCAATAAACCTTGGCCTGGTCTACCCAGTCTCATGCTCATGCTTCGGCTTGGCTTGACTTTGCTTGACTAATACATCAGACACAGCCAAGCCATTGCACGCATGTATGCACGTAGAGTGGAGTAGGCACACAAGGTCCAAGAACTTTTAATATTTTTTTAAGAAAACAAGAAAGACTTATATAAGATAAATAACTTCTTAACTTTTCCTCTATTTCTTTGTGGAAATATAATACTTCCACATAAAAAGCCAAAAACACCATTAGTCAAGGTGATTTTTTTTCAAAATTTTAGAACACCCAAATTCAACAACAATAGTTGTAACTTGTAAACTGTATTTGATGAGAAATAGGGGAAAAAGATCCTTTGGAAAACTTCAAAATGAGAAAATTTTGATGTCAAAAGGGAAGAAAAGTTAGTTCTGAATGTACATGCCAAATTTAATTCAGATTGAGTTGAGGTATGATAAGGGTTGAACCAGGGATGTAAATATCGGCCAATACGTATCTTATCGGCCGATACCGAATTTTGCACCCCTAGGTTGAAGTCTTTTTTTTTCTTTAACTTAAAATGATAATTAATTTGGATTAGAGTTAGAGAATTTGAATTGAATCCAGCCCAACCAGAATTCCATATTTTTTGGTGTTCATAATATATAATGGTATGCCCTTTTATGAAATTAACATTTAAAAAGATTTGGTTTTTGATTTTTTTAGATATTTACTTTTGTATTTCTTTTGTGACAATAAATATAATGCACTAAGACAATGTTTGAAACCAAATAAACGTACAATCTATGGACAGATTGTTAAGTGTAATAGATTAGAGCAATGCATGCATTTTACAGCTTTTAATGATCCTAATTAAAGTTATTGATTTGCTTGAATATGAACCAAGTCTAGCCTGAATTGGGTGCTAGGGTTGGATTAGATTCACAAAAATATATATTTTTTTTAATTTATGTGTGGGAAATCGTGGGAAACTCAGCGTAAAACTCTCACTGGTGATACTCACTGCCCTTAGGGTACACCAGGTTAGGTCATGGGGACTTGAACTTCGCACCTCCCACTTCTTAAGATCTGGTTGGGGGTATTTGACCTGATTATGATATCATAATGGCTAGGTAGAGCAAATATTTAGGAACTGTGGAGTAGAAATGGGTCTGATTGGGGGACTTTGACAGGCCCAAAATCCAGTCCATGAATAGCTTTATCTTCTACCTTATTTTTTTGTGTGAGATATATCGTGATTTTTACTAGAATGTGTAGATAGTATCAGACTAATTCCATTTGAGAATTGGGCCTGAACCGACTCAGGCAGGGCCTGAGTTTCAAATATCGGCTGAAATTTAAAATTTTGGCTGATATTTATCGTATTTGAAGGGTATGATGAGGGGCATGCAAATATTACAAAACGCAGGCTCTTTTAGAAATGGGCCTTAAACTGATATCTCCGAAATTTCGGCTGATATTTCCAAAATATTAGCTGTAAGTCTTTTTTAAAACTAAAAAATCGAGGCTCGAATCTCCACTGAATTCCAAAATTTTGGCCCAGCCCAAGTTTGAAATATATGATTTCGCCTATATTTCAAACTCAGGGCATGACATTTCTTTGAATGCCTTGTTCCATCTTATTATGTTAACTGGCAGATGGACTGAAAAGATGGAATGATCCCACACCATGAAAATTCCAGCTCCATTGATCAATCCCACACTCCAATGACTCCTATATCTTCTATTTTTTACTTACATTTTCCACTTTTATATTCTCCACTTTTTCTCTGTCAAAGTTTCCTTGAAATTCTGAATTTATTTCTCTATTTTATAGACACTAGTATGGAGAACTTTCTTGGTGGACTTTTTCTAAATTGTTCATTCCTTTTTGTAAGTAAATGACTAAAGATATCTCCCGTTTGTAGGATCATGAAAAATATAGAGAGAATATTGAGGTTATTGACTATATGATTTATAATAAGGTCAATGGAGAAAAGAACTCGAAAAGTCAACATAAATGATGATAACGGTGAGTACAAAAGGATTTGATTGATTATTAGAATTTATATTCTTTATGTAGAATTTCATCAAACTTTTTTATATATTTAAACTGTTTGTAAACATGCATAATTTAAAGGGCATGTTTATTTTATTTTTTTATTTATAGAAAGAAGGGCTCTTTTATTTTCAGATATGATTTTAAAATGCATGTCGACCTGCCACTTTGTCCTATGGATTGTTTGAATTCTTATTTTAATTTATTAGGTTTTGTTAATCTTAAAGACAAAAAAAAGAGAGTTAAAAATAGAAAACAAATATTTTGGGGCCAAAATAAGTTAACCCACCAATCAAAATCAGAGGTCTGTAATTTCTGGGTCCCATTCCATCGGAGCCACCTAAGATTCTGATAAAGAGGTCAGCCCTCAACCTTGAAATATTGCACCATTTCTCTCATCAAAAACAAAAAAGCTTGGTTGGCCTAACCAAACTCTTGCTTGTCTCTTCTCTGCAGCTTCTGTAAAATTCATTGAATTGAATTCATGGATGGTGTAGAGATGAAGAAAAAGGACAAGACAGAGACTCTAGCAAAGAAATAAAATATTATATTAATCATGGGATTATTATGAAGAGGGTAGGTTTGTCTCTTCCTGTCTTAGACCTGTATTAAGGTTAAAACTTATTATTGGTTGCTCTCAATCTACAGTATTAGTCTATTAATCTTGACATATTCCAGTGGAATTGCTAATGAATGGAAATAGAAAAAACGTGTTAGGGAAAAAGAATGAAATTCTGCAAACCCATTAGCAACATGTTATATTTCTTTTATTGTATTATAAATGTTGGGTTATGGGGTCAGCAATTCAGTGTTGGTTGGGAAATCTTGCCAGTGTTACCATTAGATTCGTAGGGTCAAACCGTTCTAGTGTGAACTGACCGCCATAATCTCACACAGAGAGTCCCTTGTGCCGCAATAAAGAATGGGTGAAAAAGTCGTACATCTCTCAAGAAGTGTAAGACACGGATGCTTATACAATGGGTTGCATCCTTCACTTAGTGTGACACGTTTTAAAATCTGTAAGTAAATCAAGAAACAAATAGCATATTTTTTTTAACTGATACTACTCATTGTTACACAATAAATGTTTTTATCTAATTATACTTAAAATAATTAAAAACACTGGAGCTCGTTTGAACTCTAACACATTACCTAATATTTATTGACATAATCTAGGTTCAAAATATTAAATTTTGCCGATATTTCAAACTCAAATCTATGTCGTCTTTACCTAGTGAAAAGATTTTTAAAATTTCGAGTAGCAATGAAATCATGTAATTACAGGGCCCCACAAACAGATCTGATGGGTCCCACGATAGATTAGAGTATATTATCCAACAAATCCTCCAAATTGAAATGATAATGACTTCCTTCTGCGGCTTATTCTGTTCATAACTGTCTGTTTGCTGGTCAGCAAACCACGCATGAAGGACAAAGAAAGCGTTCATCGCAATATAATTTGATTATTACATGTGGGAGCATCTGAACCGTCCATCTAAAGGGGGGACGGTTATTCCTTTTTGCCGAAACAATAAGATGCGATCTTACTGCATTTACCGATAGATCACATCAACAACAACCGCGACAATAAAAATAATGAAAAACAGAATTATTAAATGAATATTATAAATATATATTAGACACAAAAAGAATTGAATGTAAGTTAAAAAAAACAAGAAAGCTTAGTGATATGAGTTTACCAATGAGTTTTGTATGAAGCTCATCTACTTATGATCATACCATTACAAGCTTAATTAGAAAAAATAAAGATCATTTAAAAATTGAAAATAATGATTTTGTTCTTCAAACATGAACAATTTATGATCCGAGAATAATTAAAAACAACTACGAAGAAATTAAAGACTTCATACATAAAATTAATGAAGATCATGTTCAAGATGAATTCGATGATAAGATTGTTTCAATTAATTTTATTGAGTATAACAAATTTAATGGTGACAAAGACTTATAATTCCAAACTCAAAAGCCACTTAAATTGATGAAAAATCAGAATATTTTGAGTTCGGGTTTACTTGGAGATCTATATTGGGTTCGGTCCAATAAGCAGCCAAATTGACTTATGAACGACTTTTTATATGCATGCCACGTGTGAATCCTATGAGACACCAGGCACAGCCAGGATATTATGGTTCTGATTCCTCCATTCGTATTTCTCATTATCAGGAAGATGAGAGACAGAGAGAGACAGAGAGAGACAGAATACAAGACGACGATGGAACAGTAGTTATATAAAGAGCAGAGGGTGGTCTCCCCAAGATTTCACACTAAAACTCTCTCTCTTTCTCTCTCTTTCTCTTCTAATATAATTGCAGGTGGTGGGCTTGGGCTTGGATCTTCTCTCCTTTTCTCTCTAATGGAAGGGATTTATGTGGCCAATCCTTGTTTACCTCCAGGCTTCAGATTCCATCCAACAGACCAAGAGCTCATTATTCATTACCTGAAGAAGAAGGTCTCCTCTTCCCAAACACCCATCGTCTCCATAATTGCAGATATCGATCTCTACAAGTATAATCCATGGGATCTTCCTGGTGCTTCTCTTCTCTCTTCTCCCCCCCACACACAAACAAAAATATTGCATTAGATAATCGCATCAAAATTAAATGATTAAATAGATTAGATTAGACTGTTTGAAAATTTGGAACTCCACTTAACAGGGTTTGTGTTTGACTGAGCAGGTAAGGCTCTGTTTGGGGAGAGTGAGTGGTTCTTCTTCAGCCCAAGAGATAGGAAATACCCAAATGGAGCAAGGCCAAATAGAGCAGCAGCATCTGGTTATTGGAAAGCTACAGGAACAGATAAACCCATCTTAGCCTCTTCTGGATCTCAGTGTATTGGAGTCAAGAAAGCTCTTGTATTTTACAAAGGCCGTCCTCCCAAAGGACTCAAGACTGATTGGGTCATGCACGAGTATCGCCTTCTTGATACAAACCCTAATTCCCATAAGCAAAAAGGATCCATGCGAGTAAGTCTTATTCTTTTATTTTCTTTAAAGATATTCGTGAGTATTGTTCTTATTATTGATGTTATGGGTTGCTTCTATGGATCAGTTGGATGATTGGGTCTTGTGTCGGGTTCGCCAAAAGAGCTCCATACCATTACAGATTGGAGAGAAACAAGAAAGTTCCTTAGATAGCTCACACTCCTTCGATAATCAGCAGATGAACAAGCCGGTGTTGATGAGAAAGAGGAGCGATCTTCTTGAAGATGGAAGCTATAGAGGGCTAACTCACTTGGTTGAGTCCTCCCAAGAACAAGTTGCAGACGCATTTGTAAACCAAATCCTAAGCTTCCAAGCTCCAACAAAAGCCTCAAATACAGAAAATTCTCAACAAATGCTCGATTCCATGATCCAAAAGACAATGTCTTTTGGAGGTTTAGAGGAATACATGTTTTTACCACCGACAAAGAGGTTGAATGTCAGTGGAGTCATGGATGAACACTCTCCAACAAGTTCGGTGTCTATCTATTCATGTTTTCCAGAATTTATGTAGTTGACTTCTTAGCTAACACAAAGGCTTTGATGATGATAATAACAAACCTAAGACACATAGGTGAAGGAAGGAGATGATCTAGAAAGGCATTGTCATCGTCATCATCATTGCTAAAATATATTTTATCAATATGAGGGTGGCTTTGTAAGTTTTATTTTACAATGGGAGGATGACATATAACCTATGTGAAATAGGTATAGTCTAGGTTCTGTCTTAGATATACTAAAAAAGTGTGGAGGGATAGGGAGCAAGAAATATATTGTAAAGTTTATAATTAGGATTGAATGATTGTATATAAATTAGCATCAATCATAATTATTATTATCATAGTCTTTTGTCAATATACACAGCAGTAATTATATCAATGTTACTTGTAAAAAATGAATTATTTAGATCACTCACTCATTCACTCTTTTTATAATTAGGATTGAAGCATGGTTAATAGTCTCTGAAAAATAGGCAACTCGGTCCGGTCGGGCCTTGTTTTGTGTGGCTGCTGTCTCTTGGATGTATGAAAAGTATCATCCTTTGGACAGTTATAAATGGGCTGGTAAGCCCAAGGCATACAAGGCTGGATAATCCGTCCAGTCAATCTCGAGTGCCCTAATAAGATAGATAGCTGTGAATTGTCAAAAGGAATTCTAGCCAACCATCTTCCTTGTTGATTATATTGATCTTAACGGTCATTTCATTGGAACCAGATGGACTCTGCAGATTGTATTGACCAGCCACACAGGCAAGATGACATTTGCTACTTGTCAGCCAAAGAGCCAATATGATATTTGCTTTGATGTATTCAAACCTCATTTTATGCAATTTTTGTTGAGATTCATTGATAATTTTCTAAATATTTAATGAGTCCCAGTCTTACTGCAAGCCTTAAGTTGAAATCAATTTATACATGAATCCAATAACTCAAGAAATCTATTGAGGATACAGTAATTTAAATCAATACTCCATGTAAAATTATATCCTTAAAGTTTGGAGACTTTGTCGCTGTTGAAGATTTTACAGAATAACTGATTGATTTGCACATCTGTAGAATTGATTTACTTCCAGATTTTGTATAATTTGTTTCCTCATTTATAATTAGGTTTGTATCTATAAATTGTAACACTCTCATTGAGAATGATATGAATGAAAAAGGGGAAATCCCATTGATGCCTGAATTCTAAGTTGGCATCACAGCCAGGTTCTAAATTCGTAGACCTTGAGACAGTTTTTTTTTTTTCGAATTCGGTGGTTTCAAAGGGGGAATTTTTATTTTTTCCTCCGAGTGACACCATCGCTACATGTGATCGGCGATGAAGGGGGAAAATTGCAGATCAGAGATCTGCACACGAAACGACACCGAGATCTGAAAATCACGGCCGCAATCCAAAACCGCGGGGGAAATCGCGACGGAAATCCAGAACCAGCGGCGGCAGCAAGAAACGGAGGTCGGCAATCTCACTGAGAACAGAGGCACGATTCCCGTCAGTGAATCCAGCCGGAGAAGAACGCCGGAATAACAGATCTGGGTTATAATCCAGCGGCGCGAAGTGAATCACGGCTGCAATCCAAAACCGGGGCGGAAATCGCGGCGGGAAATCCAGAACCAGCGACGGAAAAAAAAAAAAAAAAAGAGGCCAGATCTGGTATTGCGGCCGGCAGATCTGAGAAGGCGGACATCGCGGCTGGACATCAGAACCAGATCTGGGTTGAGATGGGGGTTTCTCGGTGAGAAAAATCCAGTCCCGAGAAGTGAAACCAGCGGCGGCAGCGACGAGAAAAAAAAACCAGCCAGATCTGGTGTTGTGGCCGGCAGATCAGCAGTAGATCTGAAAACCAGATCCCGTCACGCTGCAGCGGCGGCAAAGGCAGCGGCAGCAGCTCCGTGACCAGATCCCGTAACGCTGCAGCAGCAGCAGCGGCGGCGGCAGCGGCAGCTGAAACAGCAGCGGCAACGGCAGCCGATAGAGAGAAAAAAAAAAAAAAAAAACAAAAGTGGTTCACTGTTCTAATCTCTTCCTGGTTTGAAAAAAAAAAAAGGAGGATTTTTTAGTAACAACAGATACAGCCAGCGTCGAAGAACGTCGTGATGTCTTCCTCTAAGCCGGAATCATCAGGAACAAAATCAGTTCCTGTTATTGTTCAATCTGAAAGTGTTTTTAATGCAGGGATCATTCTTACTGAATCAAATTATGATATTTGGTCACAACTAATGGAGATGCATATTGCCGAGAGGGAAAAACTCTCCTATATTCGTGGTAAGACAATGCCACCTGCAGAATCTGATGATGGATATGAAAAATGGTATGCCAAGAACCAGAAAGTGAAACGATGGCTATTGATGTCCATGACTCCAGATATTATGAAGCGTTACTTACGCTTACCCACTGCTTACGAAATCTGGAGTGCTCTATCAAAAGCCTTCTATGATGGAAGTGATGAGTTGCAAGTTTTCGCCTTGAACCAACAGGCCTTCACTGCCTCACAAAGTGGAAAGTCTCTTTCAGAATATTATGGCAAGTTGACCGGGATTTTTCACGAATTGGATCATCGAGATAAAGTTATAATGAAGGATCCTGATGATATTGTCGTCTACCAAAAGTCTATTGAACGACTAAGGGTGCACATATTTCTTGCCGGATTGGATGCCACGTTTGAACAAGTTCGTGGGGAGATTCTACGTAAAGAACCAATTCCAGATTTGGAAGACTGTTATGCGTTCATTCGACGAGAGGTTGTCCGTCGTGCAACTCTAAAAGGGGAGTCTGAAAGTTCTGCAGCTTCCGCTATGGTAACTCGAAACCGACCAATTCAAAACTGGCAAGACCGTTCAAGGGGCAACCGTCCAAAGAATACCAACGATGTCGATAAGTCTGCTTATAAATGCACCCATTGCAATCAGACTGGGCATACCAAAGATCGTTGTTTTGAACTTGTGGGATATCCAGAATGGTGGGATCATAGTCGTGCTTCCAGAAAAAAGAAGACCGTAACCGCCACTATTGTTGCAACAAAGACCAATGATGATGTTACAGAAATGACCTCAGCATTAGTCACCGCGACAGATAATGGTGGTAAGTCTTTTAATATTTCTACACCTGTTTCTAATAGTACATGGATAATTGATTCTGGTGCTACCGATCATATGACATTTGATTCTACACAGGTCAGCCCTCTTAAACCATCTTCACAAAAAATTGTTTCCACTGCCAATGGTACCGCGACCCCAGTTATTGGGGAAGGATCTTTGACCCTCACTGATACTTTGAATTTAGATTCTGTTTTAGTTGTTCCATCTTTAGAATATAACCTTTTGTCAGTTTCCCAAATAACCACGGTCTTATCTTGTGTTGTGATTTTTTGGCCTGATTTTTGTGTTTTTAAGGATATCCAGACAAAACAGACGATTGGTTGTGGTATTAGACGAGGGAAGCTCTATTACTTAGACTTGGTGTCAGGAAGTTCCGACAAGTTACGACAAGTCTTGACAGTAAATGGCTTTGAAAGGGAAAAGAAGAAATCTGAAGTCTGGCTATGGCATCGACGTATGGGGCATGCTTCATTCGGCTATTTAAGAAAATTATTTCCTAGTTTATTTGTAAAATTGGACGTTTCTAGTTTTCATTGTGATGTTTGTGAACTGGCGAAAAGTCATCGAACTTCATTTCCATTAATTTTGAATAAAAGTCCACTTCCTTTTATGATTATACATTCTGATGTGTGGGGTCCATCCAAAATCTCAACTTTGGGAGGATCACGTTGGTTTGTTACTTTTATTGATGATTGTACAAGAATGACTTGGTTATATTTAATGAAGTCTAAAAGTGAGGTGAACCTATTATTTCAAAAATTTCATAAAATGGTTGGAACTCAGTACAATGCCCAAGTTAAGGTTCTTCGCAGTGACAATGGTGGAGAATATCAGAGTTCTGAACTTCAGCAGTATTTGGAAGCACACGGAACTATTCATCAAACTACTTGTTCCAATACACCCCAACAAAATGGAGTCGCCGAGCGAAAAAATCGACATTTGTTGGAAGTTGTTCGTGCCTCCTTGATTGAAGCTCATACGCCATTATCCTACTGGGGTGAAGCACTTACTTCCGCAGCATACTTAATCAATCGGGTACCCTCTAGCTCTGTTGATTTTTGGACCCCATTCCAGGCGCTCACTGATGCTGTTATTGCCCCAGTCGTCCCAAATTTACCTCCTCATGTCTTTGGTTGTGTCGCATTTGTACATCTTCATAAACATCAGCGCAACAAGTTAACTCCTCGAGCGTTACGATGTATTTTTCTTGGATATGCTACATCCCAAAAGGGGTATCGATGTTATCATCCTCCAACTAAACGTATGTTTATCACAATGGATGTAGTTTTCCATGAACATTTAATGTATTTCTTGTCTGAGCCTGAACTTCAGGGGGAGTATCAGAGGAAAATTCAGACTCTAGATTATGACTATGAGTATCAGACTTCCATTGAAAATGAATCCCTTGATTCTGGTAACCAGGATGTGGGTGAATTGGATTTGAGTGGTAGAACTTTGGATCAAAGTGGTGATGAAAGCCCAGAAACTGAAAGAGTGACACTACCAGAAAGAATAAGTCAATTCCCACCAGTCGAGTATGAGCCTCTCATTGATGTACCACACCAATCGTCATGTACTGAGGATGTTCTTGATATTATGTCTGAGCCACCAAAGAAACAGCTACCACAACGTCATACTAGAGGTATTCCTAAACCCACATATGAACCTGAACTTTCTAGTAAAGTTAAATATCCCATGAGTCATTATGTGTCTAACCACCGTTTGCCTGAATCAAATCAATCATTTGTAAATCAATTATCTATTGTATCTATTCCTAACAGTGTGCAGGAAGCCTTAGCTGACCCAAGGTGGAAAGCTGCTATGAACGAGGAAATGAATGCCTTGCAAAAAAATAAAACCTGAGATCTCACTGATTGCCCACCAAGAAAGAAACCAGTGGGATGTCGATGGATTTACACTGTGAAGTACAAGGCAGATGGTATGGTTGAACGATTTAAAGCAAGACTGGTGGCAAAAGGGTACACCCAAACCTATGGGATCGACTATACAGAGACATTTGCACCTGTAGCTAAAATCAACACCGTTCGAGTATTGTTATCTTTAGCTGCAAACTTGGATTGGCCATTACAACAATTTGATGTAAAAAATGCATTTCTGCATGGAGAATTATTTGAAGAAGTTTATATGGATCTCCCACCAGGGTGCATGACACCGGAAAGACACAATCAGAAGGTGTGTAGATTGAAGAAATCATTGTACGGATTGAAACAGTTTCCGAGAGCATGGTTTGGAAGGTTCACAAAGTCCATGATAGCATTTGACTACCATTAGAGCAATTCAGATCACACTTTATTTCTGAAGAAACAACATGGTAAGATCACTACACTCATTATATATGTAGATGACATGATAGTTACAGGAAATGATCCAGCAGAAAGGAAGGCACTACAAGAATACTTATCCAGAGAATTCGAAATGAAGGATCTTGGTTCCTTGAAATATTTTCTTGGGATTGAGGTGTCTAGATCCAATGAAGGAATCTTTCTGTCTCAAAGAAAGTATGCCTTAGACCTATTACAGGAAACTGGCATGTCAGCATGTCAGCCTGCTGATACACCGGTGGAGGAAGGCTTGAAGTTATCTGTTGAACTAGAGGGAGTTCCAATTGATAAAGAAAGATACCAGAGACTTGTAGGGAGACTGATGTACTTAGCACACACAAGACCAGATCTTGCTTATGCACTAAGTATGGTCAGCCAATTTATGCATAATCCTAGAGAACAACATATGAATGCAGTCATGCGCATTTTAAGGTATTTGAAGTCTGCACCTGGAAAGGGAATTCTGTTCACTAAAAGTACAGAGTTTCAAAGCATAAATGCATATACTGATGCTGACTGGGCTGGAGCAATAGATGATCGGCGATCGACTTCTGGTTATTTTACCTTTGTAGGTGGTAATCTTGTTACATGGAGAAGTAAGAAACAAAATGTTGTTGCTCGCTCAAGTGCAGAAGCTGAATTCAGAGGCATGGCCCTTGGCCTTTGTGAAACATTGTGGTTAAGACTTCTCTTGCAAGATTTGGGTTATCCATCTAGGCAACCAATTCAACTGTATTGTGACAATAAAGCTGCATGTGATATTGCTCACAATCCAGTTCAACATGATCGTACAAAGCATGTAGAGGTGGACAGATTCTTCATCAAGGAGAAGCTAGATGGGAACATATTGGAGTTACCTAAGATTCGATCAGAGGATCAGTTGGCTGACATTCTCACCAAAGCAGTCTCAAAACAAGTGTTCTCAAATTTTTTAGACAAGTTGGGCATGTGTGATATCTATGCACCAACTTGAGGGGGAGTGTTGAAGATTTTACAGAATAACTGATTGATTTGCACATCTGTAGGATTGATTTACTTCCAGATTTTGTATAATTTGTTTCCTCATTTATAATTAGGTTTGTATCTATAAATTGTAACACTCTCATTGAGAATGATATGAATGAAAAAGGAGAAATCCCATTGATGCCTGAATTCTAAGTGTCGCAAACTTCTCTAACCCCAATTGAAGTTCAGTATCCTGTATAATATAGATCACCACAATGAACAAGACATCTTCAAAATATGTGTTTGAAAAAGAAAGAGTTATATTTTTCTCTCTCAAAAAAGAAAGAGTTCTTCCATTACAATGAAGAGTAATAAACTACTACACAATCACATGTGCAAAAAGAGTTCTAATTAACAACCACACTATCACATAGCAAGTAGGAAGCTTGAACATTTACTAAGTTAATGAAGTCATGAAGAACACCTTTGTAATCAACCATATATGCAGCAAGGAAAGTGCAAAACAAACTTAATGAATGTACCCTTTTTATAATCTCTCATCATATCAAGAATCAAAGTATAGACATGGAGAGAACAAGTCTCCAATCATCATTCCCATGTGAATGACTTGAATTGAAATTCACACAAAACATTGTCATCCAATGGGCCCTACCACTATTATTATCATTTGCTTTTTGAGTTCTTTTTGTCCATTATTTTTTTAATGGTTAACATATTATAAAAGGAAAGGCACCGGAGGTACAATAATAGAAAGCAAAACAAGAAAAGAGAAAAGACAATACAACCCACAAGCACGAACAAGCCAAAAGGAAACACAAAAGCTGGGAGCAAACCAGAAACAAAGCTAAGCCAAGTCAACACTTTCTTTCTAGGCGCGCGAAATATCATTGATGGAGATATTCCTAAACTCTGCAAGGGTAGAGGCCCAAGTAGCGCACTTGGCAAAAAATCTTGTAGAAATCGTATCAGTCGTTTCAGCATGGTTTTTAAATATTCTATTGTTGCGTTTCCACTATAAACTCTACGCGGTAGCGAAGAAAGCCAAGCGCCATAGAGATGAGCATTTTTGGGATACCGAAACGATGTCCCAAGCAAAGGATAAGTCGGCAAACGCAGAAGGCATAACCCAAAGCACACCAAACTCTTCTCCATTTCATGCCCATTTCATCCTCTAAAAAACCCACACCCTCGTCATCATCATTCAGTCATATAAGAAACCCCACAACTCTTCTCCATTGATCTCTATTCAAGTACAATAGATGGTAAAGAGATTTGTAAAACTTACTCTTCTACATTTTCTAATTTTTCTTGTGGTACTCAAGATGTATGTGTGATTATACTAATGGAAGAAAGGAAGAATCATCTGCGTTCACAACAAAATTCGGCATCAACTGAGGAGTCCTTGCTCTACTATGGACATTTTCTTGATCATGAGCAATTTGGAGTGAAGAACCATAGTAATTTGTGATGGTGGCATGCTTGTGAATTGGTCTAGAGACTAGAGTTTTTGCCACCTGAATTGCATTGCCGGGGCTGTGTCTGGTAGAACACCTTAGAAATAACTACCTCTCCATCTGTCTCTTCTTCGGCAGATCCAAGGTGGTATTGGTGCATCACCCAATTCGTTTTCTGGGGCTTTCGCCGATTCCCATAATTGGTGTATAACACTAGAATCTTCTTATACCCCTTCACCTTGCCACATTCCATCAGAGGCCTCGTCTTTCCGGTCTTGTGCCACCGTGTCTCGCTGCCGACCCCACCGGTCTGCACCTTTCTTCGCTTTCTGCTTCCTGTCGTGTATGCCTTGGAAGGTCGATGGAAGAAGTGACGAATTAGGCCATCTCTTCTTACTCCTGTTCTTCCAAAGTTACATGAAATGTACGATGTCAATTCCATGTTTTACTAGAAAATGAGAAGTACAAAGCAAGAATTATAGAAAATTAATTTACAAGTAATTTAGGTGTACAATCTAGGTGGGCAGGTTAGATTTGACCCACATAATCTATTTCTAAAATCCAACTCATTTTTAATCATGGTGGACTAGGGTAAGGGTTAGCCCATGAAATTCAGTAAAAGAAAAGAGGGATTGAGGCAGATAGGGAGGGAAGGATGGAGAAAAAGGAGCTATGAGGATGCTAGTGAATGTTGATGGAAATAAGGAATGCAGGAAAAAGGAGAGGGATGTTTTAGTTGCTTCGATTAATAACGACATTATATAGGTCCATTAGTTGATAAGATTTAGTAAATATATAATATGTTAATTTAGTATATATTATATTTGAGTGGATTGAATTATACAAAACTTGACCCTAACTTAATCTGAAATAAAAACGAGTCAAATTTTAAATGGTCCCATGTCTTGAACTATATCACTCTCGTTAACTCAAAATACAACAACAAAATTGCTTTGATCAGATGATCCAATACAGTCTCACCACCTAAGTGAATGTTGGACTGTAAACAAGTCTCACATTGGAAGTGCAGAGGGAGATGTAGGAATTTATAAAAGACTTGAGTCACTCTACCTAACCGTCTAGTCTTTTAAGCTGGTCACCCAGTCATAACAAGTGGTATCAAGGCATATCTCCAAGACAACACATGTGGACTCAGGGGATCCCCTAACCAGACGGAATAGCCAGCGACGTTCTATCAGCCAAATAACCTTGTTCGAAAGGGGGATTGTTGGGCTGCGAACGAGTCCCACATTTTACTAGAAATGAGACTTTCAAGGTATATGTTGGAAACAACTGGGACTAGTCTTAAAATCTTTAATATTTTTGCTAGAAAAAGTTTTAATATTGTAAAACTAATATCTTTAAAATAATGAGAATTTTGCTAGAAATGGGTCTTTCAAGGTATATCTTTTAAAACTTTAATATTTTTGCAAAACCATTCTAATATGCAATAAATAGTCTTTTATTGCATTTATCTAGTTATATTTGTTTCCTATGAAAACTTAAGGAGGCAAAGGGGTCAAGCTATCTTTTATTGGTATTGTACAACTTGTCTCACGCAAAAAGGTGCAGGGCAACAATAAAGTAAGAGAACAACAAAACTTGTAGGTCAAGTTAAAGTTTTCCTTTTATTTACTGTACAACATAAATAAGAAAAAATCGTCATCAACATCTTTATCATGACCATTAAAACATTAAATCAGTGAATGTGCAGTTAGTTTTCCTCTTTTCAAAATATGTATAGTAAATACAAATTTGCTTTAATTATTTTATTTTATTTTTAAATTTACGTGTGGAAAATTACGAGAACCCAAAAAAAAAAAATTACTATAACTTAGAGAGGAATATGTATGTTCAATTTTTAGTATCACCATTACACTTGTGGACATTAATCTCACTTTTGTATGTTTGCTTTGCTCATTCCAGTATGGTATGTGGATACGACATTAGTACAATGGTTTTCAAGTGAAGCAAATTCAAAATAGTGAAAACCTACTTTAGCAAAACTCTCCCATTTACTTTTCTCCTATAAAAATTAAAGCCTTTAGGGTATTTTTTTTTTTAGTTTTGAGCAGCTCATACAAGCCTGGGATAATGATTTTCAACAATGATAATGCATAGTTATCATGGGTTAACTCCACTTAGATAGAATGGAAAGATTACTTATATAATTCAAGTAAAACTACTCTATTGAATCATCATAGTTTTGTAAAACGAAATATCTACAGTTTAAAAGTCATTAAAGTTTCAAATTCCAAAACAACAATTATCAAATGAGCAAATTAGATTCAAAATTTATCTACCTTATTTTCTACATGCTTTCCAAAATTTATGCTCCACTTCAAAAATTTCAACAAGCAACCTCCTCACATGGGAAGACTTGAGAGGTCTCCTTGGAATTTTGTTTATATTTTTCTAGTACAAAGGGCATAAAAATTGAGATAGCTTTTTTTTTTTTTTAAGTGATTTATAAACTCACTTTTCATTTTTAAATGCTAGGACATTAAATGTTAAAAAAAAAATTGTATATTGTAATTTATGCAAAATTAAAATTTTCTATCCAACTTCTTACAAGGGATAGGGAAGTTCCCGTGGGCTCTGCTTTGTATTGCTGAGTTTTCTACGGGCCTGATTTGCTTTTGGACTTCTTTTGTTGGGCAGTCTCTCTGTTTTTTTGCCTAGAACAGGTTGTGGGCTTTTTTTGTAATATTTTGCGCCTCCCCCTTGAATAACTAACCCATATCATTCAAAAAAGAAGAAGAGGGAAGTTGATTTTCCTCTTTAACTTTCTAAGATGTAAAAATTTGAGAATACCCAAACTAAATTATACTACATCCAAAAGGCACTTATGTTGATAAATTTAAAATAAAAATAGAAATAAAGAATGATACCTGGAAGCTTCTCAGGGTGGGTGGAGCAAATTCCACTTTCTCCATTAAGTGTAGGGATGAATTCATCAATAAGAGGATGACTCTTGGATTTCACCTTTCCCTCCAGATGCTCCAAAAGCTCATGATCATTTGGGTCAAACTTCACACCCACTGGCAGACCCGACAACTTATCAAATACAACCTACACACAACATCCATTTCTATAATAATTTAATAAAAGAATGTAGAATAGCCATCAATTTTATTTGACTACTGGGTGTTCAGAACTTCTTAGAACACTCGGCTAGTTCTTAAATTTTAATTCCACTAAGAAGAAGTCGAAATTATTAGAATACCGGTTTTGGCGATTGAATTTGGTGGCTGCATTTAGGGCAGATTAAAGATGGACCTTCTTGCAAACCATCTTCTCCTGTCATCTTTACAATCTTTTATTGGTTTCCCTTCTTCTCTTTCACTGACTCTCTCTTCTCCAAATTCAAATTTCAAACACAAACCCAGTAAAACTCGAGCAGTAGAGTCTGAAATCTACAACTTCTAAACTGTGAAGATAGAAAGAGAGAGAGAGGTCGAGAGCTTCCGACCAGGAATCAGAGATATATATAGGATACATTTAAAAGATGACGACTGAGTTTTCTTAGCCAACAAGTTTCCTTCCTTTCAATAATCCAACAAAACGAAAGGACTTCCCCAGTGACTCTTTCGTCTTTACGCGTACTTTCTTTTTTGACGTGCTGTGGGCCCACGTGTGAGTTCATAAGTTCATATGGATCGTAAATTCGAGCCGACGAGTTGAAATATAAATATTAAGAATGTTAATATTTTCTTAAAATTTATATTATTAGAATTTAATAAAATTCAGTTAAGATTTTTTAAATTTCAAAGAAATTTTTGAATTTTTTTAACAATTTCATTCATCTACATATTTAAGTTGATGTAGCTGATATGATCAAAATATCAGTTCGAATATTTCAATCTCTTACTAGACTAAAATTAATTTCAACCAAAATTTGTAATTGAGATTATGGGTCACAGACTTAACGTTTTAAAAATAATCTAATTGGAAATTTTAGGTCCATTTAAAGAGTTTACTCCTTAAGTTTTATAATCGATTATAGATTTTTTATAAAATTTGTAAAAAATATCAAAAAAATAAGTTGCTAAACATTTTAATACATCTAATCATTTTAGCTTTACGGTTTTCATGATATGTCACACAAAGTTATGATAATAAAATAGAATTTTTTAAATTATATAACCTATTGAATATTCTATCTATTTCATCCAACTTTGTGAAACTTAATTCATGATAAATGTTCATTTTCTTGAGTAAAAATAATACTATTTTCCTCTAAAGATGTTCTTTGAAAATTATTTTAAATTTCAAGCAGGTGTGTGATGATAAAAAAATGAGAACAAAAAGATGCTTGCTCTGTAAGTGTCGTTCGTCCATTGGTTTGCTTGCAAAAGTGTTGGCACGATTGCACATCTAAAGAGTTCGAAGGTCAAAACGAAGTTACAGAAATTTAATGGCTTCTCCAAATAATGGATAAAATGTAAAAGAATATTTATTAAATTGAATTCTAACATGACCAAATGTGACTCAATTCGATTTTATTTGAAATGGGTATAAGTTTAAAGTTTTGTGATCCGAACTTAAAATAAATCTAAACTAATTAGTTTATTTAATAAAAAAGTAAGAGATGAATTGAGAATTGTTGTCTCAAACTCAAAAATTGATTTGACTTACTTTGAACTATACTTGAAAATTTTGACCCGACTCAAATATCACAAGAGCATTTTAAAAGAGTATGAGTTTAAAATTTTGTGATACGAACTCAAAATAGATTTAAACTAACTAACCTATTTAATAATCAAGTTTGTAGTAGATTGAAAGTTGTTGACTGAAATCCTAATAAGATCTCGAAACCGATTTA
This sequence comes from Chimonanthus praecox, assembly GCA_022113865.1. Lineage (NCBI taxonomy): Eukaryota > Viridiplantae > Streptophyta > Magnoliopsida > Laurales > Calycanthaceae > Chimonanthus > Chimonanthus praecox. The sequence continues at coordinate 889,515 of CM039087.1, read as the reverse complement.
ATATGACCCATTTTCAAGTCTAATTGAATTAGTCATTTTTTAAGAGATTAACCATCTAATATGGTCTAAAATCTATATTATTTGTGGCATATGTGTAGGATTGCTCAATTAAGAAGATTTTAAGTAAAATCATTTGCTGATCATCTAGTTTTATGAGGTAGACAAAAACAAAATAAAAGTGTAGTTCAGTTTCAAATATTAAATTCTCAATATTAGAGATGATACATCGAAATGAATTTACTCATCTTATATCATGTGCCATATATATAATACATGTTAAATATATCCTCAAATCCTGAATAAAAATAATAATTAATTCCTTCTTTTTCTTTTTCTCCATGCCTTTTGATAAGTCTGCATTTGGAAATATCCAAGAAAAAGAGTGAACCTTATTGCCTAGTGGTTTAGTGGAAAAAGTGGAAAAATAAAAGACTAGCATGGACAACCAAAAGTTTATCTTTAATTACAATCGTTAAAAAATAAGAAAGATATCTAATTATGATTGTTTCTTTAAATAATAAAGCTTCAATTTGAATCAATGCTTTTAAAATTTAAACTATCAATTTCTAGTGGTCATGATTTGATGCGTACGGTATTTTTTTAATATTTACTGAATGAATTGATCTTTATTGAGATCAATAAAAATGATATAAATTAATTAAGTTTTAAAGAATTTAAAAATAACTTAATTGATATAAATCAAAATGAATTTTACCAAATAATTATTCAAACAAACCAGTTGTAAATAGTCATTGGAGAGACTTGGGCAACAAGTCAGATGAGACGTTGAATTAAAGGCGTTCACATGTTTCATGCCGTCGTCTGCGAAATGATGAGAAATTTTCTGAAAACCGCCACACATTTCACTATCGACTGTCGACTATCGACATCTTCTGGATAAATGATAAGCAATCATATTTGTATCACTACTTATGAGTAAACATTTGTTTTATCCTTCCATTTCCGTTTTATTTTTTCATTTTCTGCGTGGGTTGTAAGAGTAAAATAAGAATTTAAAAAAAAAATTAAATTCCCATATGAGATAAAAAAAAAAATTCCCATGTGAGAATGTTTACCCCCACTTATTTTATAGTGTATTATTTTTTAAAGAAAATTTAAATTTAAATTTTGTTTATACTTCTCTATTTCTCTCTTTTCTTTTTTTCTAAAAGTAAGGATAAAATTGAATTTTTCATTAAAAGCAGTGCAACATAAAAAAAAAAAATAGTGGTAGGTGTGGTGATATAATTAAGTTCTGGACCGTACCTTTGAATGATGGCTCTTCTCTGACGACTCGATTTCCTTCTCTCTTCAGTCTATCTCTACGGCAGCATGACACCATCTCCGATTTCTACTCTCGCATTGGCGATCAGGTCGTTTGGGACATCCTTCTTCGCCGCAACCTATCTGGTTTTGAAGCAGATTCTTTCTCTGATCTTCTGCAACTATCGCATCTTACAGAATTCGCCCGACTGAGGAGGACAGTCTTCTTTGGTGGCCTGACAAGACAGGTATTTTCTCTCTTAAGTCTTTTTACTCTTGGATGCATCAGATTTCGGGATCTGCCTTGGTTAACCCTAAGATTTGGACCTCCAAAGCACTGTCGAGGGCAATTGGCTTTCTTTGGACGGCTGGGTTGGAGAAAATCTTGACTCAAGATAACTTGCAGAGAAGAAGGAGAACATTGGTTAGTGTTTGCCCCTTTTGCCTTCTTGCTTCCGAAGACTCGAATCATCTGCTCCTTCATTGCTCTTTCTCTTCCTCCGTTTGGAGCTCTGTCGTTGACCAATTCGGTGTGGCTTGATCATGCCTTCTTCGGTTGCTGAGAGAAGACTCTTATTTTCTATATTTTTCATTTTTATGAATTAGAAAATGATGCATATTCTCTATTGAATTTCACCCTGATACTTTTTTTTTTTTTTTTATATATAATTAGATATGCAACATTTAACTATAAGAGAAACCATAAATTTGGTGAAGAGGAACTATCTTTAGCATTTAATCTTACATGTGTGCCCAGATAACTAGTAGACCCGACCTGAAGTCCTGGATTAGACATCCAGCAGGACGGGTGCACTTGGTGGGCTGGGCTAGAGAGGCATAGTCCCTGAAATCCAGCCCATTTCTTATTCGATTGGGCCAATGTCTTCTCCAAGCTTAGAACCAAGATCAAGGATTTTGATACATGTGGATAGGCCCAAACAAAGCTTGATGACTTAACGAACGAAGCCTGGGAGAGTGACCCAATCACACCCATGGTCCACTAGTCAGATGCTCTGCCTTCTGATTTGTTTGAAATTCAGCACATTCGACTCTCACCACATTTCTTGATAGATTTCTTGGTCTACATCATGTTTGTTTCACTAAACCATGACTTCCCTACTCTTAATACCTGCCTTGTTAAGCTTTCTTTGATCATCAGAATCCAGTGCTGAAATTATGGGTGCTTGGTACAATTTTGGAGGACATTCATTTTCGTCGAATCTTAAAAACCTAACACTTCATGTAATCAAGGCGATCGCAGGTCGAATACAGGTATGATGTTGGTTCATATATGTTTTCACACTCGTCAAATCATAGATATTAGACTTCACATTCCCATTTCAAGAACTTGGCAATACATGAATAAAGGTTTTTTTGAATCCAAAACCAACGAATACAGAGACCGAAATTGACATATTCATAATGAAAATCGATATATCGACATATTGGAAACTCATCTGCCTACACAAGTTGAAATATAAATCATTGCAGGGAGAGAGGGAATGGAATAGTAATTTACTAGTCATAAACACAAGCGTGTAATGCATATCAGATGGCATTAACAAAGTAACAATTCAGAAACATATAGAGAAAATGTTTGGACAAACTTGAATCTTTTCAAATTTCATGACGATCAAATATATGGTAACTTCTGATGCACACAGCCGTTTGAAAAATATATTAAAATGTGGTTATTTTCTTTAGAACTTTGAAATAATGAAAATGTAATAGTAGTAATACTGTCGGAAGGAATTCATTTACAATATGCATCCCTTCTATAGTTTCTCTGTATCTTTGTGTATCATATGATTTAAGTCTTCAATCTGAATTGCTTGCCACCCCAAAGCCCTAAAGAAGAACGAAAAACAGTGGGAAGTGGGGATAAGAATGCCATTTTATACTTAGATTTTCAGTTCAGAATTTCCTTCTGTGGCATTGAACAGGCCATCAAGATTGGATCCATGTTCGCAGCTGCAGTGGGTGGCCTTCCATCCCGTTTCTCGGATATGTGTTTGCTCTCATTGATTGTCTCAAGAAGCATTTTCACCACCCTCCGCATTGGAGGGCGGTTGACAGGGAGGGGGTTTGTACAGAGCAGACCAACGCTGAGGACCTTGCATATCTCTTCCTTGAAACAAATGTCGAGTCTCGTGTCGATTACTTGATCCATTCCTTTCTCTTCTATGGTAGTGCAGACCCACTTCACCAAGTCCTTCTCCCCGTAGTCTGGGTCGACCGGTCGTTTACCGGTCACCAACTCTAGGATCACCACTCCAAAGCTGTATATGTCACTCTTCTCATTCACCTTGAGTGTATAAGCATACTCTGCAGCACATAAAAAGCACAATGGTGAATTATAAAAAAAAAAATGACCCAAATCGAATCAAATTATTCAAGTGAAAGCTTCTTTCATGGAGAGTAGAGGAGGGAAATCATAATGTTTTATTGATTGCTTGAAAGCTAGCATTAGGATTTGGGAAGAAAAACAATGACAGACTAAATGAGTAGAGTAGAGTATCCAAGCTAAAACTAAAACAGAGTAAATGTCAATTTAGATTGATTACTGCTAAAGAAGGCAGAAATCAAACCAAATAATTTGAATGGTTGAGCAGCAACAAAAAAATATCGAAGAATCGATAGATTTAAACCCTTCTCAATGGTGAAGAAGGAAGAAATCATAATCAAGTGTACTAAGACTCTGTAGGGCAGTGATTACTGCTAAAGAAGGCAAAAATCAAACCAAATAATTTGAATGGTTGAGCAGCAACAAAAAAATATCGAAGAATCGATAGATTTAAACCCTTCTCAATGGTGAAGAAGGAAGAAATCATAATCAAGTGTACTAAGACTCTGTAGGGCAGTATTTTTAACCCCCATTTGGCAAAGCCCCCATTACAGTCGAGGCATTCTTCATTGAGGGTGAGGCATTCTCAAAAATACCAATGTATACACACTTCAACGAACTAGAATTCAAGAACAGCAATGCACTAATCGATTTCACAAACCTGGGGCAATGTAACCACAAGAACCAGCAATCCCAGACATTGGTTTCCCATTCCCAGTCGCCTCGACCACCTTTGCAACCCCAAAATCGGCCACCCGTGCTCCAAACTCCTCATCCAGCAATATGTTGTTCGACTTCACATCTCTGTGGACAATTGGAGGCACACAGTCGTGATGCAAATAAGAAAGTCCCTCTGCTGCATCCAGTGCAATTAAATACCTCGTCGGCCAATCCAACTGTCCTCCCTTACAGCTATGAAGCAGCTCACCTAAACTTCCATTCGGCATATACTCGTATACGAGAAGCTTACAATCTCTAGCAGTACAGCAGCACCACAACTTGACTATATTCTTGTGTCTGATCTTCCCCAGTGTGCGGACCTCTGCTTCGAACCCATAGTCTGGAATCCAGTGTTTCTCATTGCCATCTTCAAGGTCTCCTTTCTTTGGTCCTCTCCAAAGCTTTTTCACTGCAACCATCTCTCCATTGCTTAGAACAGCCTTATAAACCTTCCCAGAAGCTCCACTTCCAATCACATTGTCTTCATCCAAAGAATCCAAGATTTCAATTTCCCTAAAACCCAGCTTGTGGAATGAAGTCAGTGTCCACTTCGATTTCAAGATTCCTCTTTTTCTCAACTTGAATTCCCAATAGCGCCAATAGAAGCAAGTGACTCCAACAACAAGAACCAGGCCAGCTAGCATGAAGATAGAACGGAGCAACCAAATGAACAGATGGCTCCTATCTTGTTGTCTATTTGAATTTGAACACAATCCCACGCTACTTCTGCACAAGCCTGGATTGCCCAAGAAGCTCTTTTTGTATGCTTCTCCTGTATAGAGAGGTGGTATCACCCCTGAAAGATGGTTGTTTGAGAGATTGAAGGTATTCAGCTTCAAACTCTGCAATTCAGTTGGAACTTGGCCTGAGAGCAGATTCCCAGATAGATCGAGGTAGTTGAGAACTAGCAATTCACTGATTTCATGTGGGATTCTTCCTGATAGCTCATTGTTTGCTAAATTGAGCTCACTGAGCTTCTTCAGGGATCGAATTTCTGCTGGAAGCTCACCAGAGAGCTGATTGCTGTGAAGATCAAGCTTCCCAAGCTGGGTCAGGTTTGCAATCGAAACCGGAACTGATCCGGATAGTAGATTATCATTTCCAGAGAATTCAACCAGTTTCTCTAAGCGACCAATCTCCACTGGAATTCTTCCGGTGAACCGGTTGTTTGATATTAGCAGCATTGAAAGATTCAATGCTGACGAAATTCTCGGAGATATCTCCCCCGATAGAGAATTTCCTGACAGTTCGAGCAAATACACGTGCGGCAATCCCCAGAATGCTGCCGGCACTTCACCAGACAGCCGGTTCCCCTTCAACCGGACCCTAGTCAGGCTCAGGCATTCTCCGAGACTCGCTGGGATTTCCTCTGACACGTTATTCTCAATCAGAAGCAGCTCTTCCAATACTCCCATTCCACATATACTCTTCGGAATGCCACCGGAGAATAAATTCTCCGACAGGTCGACCCAGAGAAGCGGTGAATTCAGTCCGAGGTCTCGTGGAATGCTGCCAGACAGCTCATTCCCAAAGAGGCGAAGCTCGTAGAGATTCGGCGATTGGGCAATGCTCTCTGGCAATCCACCCGTCAACTTATTCTCGTACAAATTCAGCGACTCGAGCGGCAATTCACAGAGCTCGTTGGGTATCTCCCCTTCGAGGCCATTCATCGACGCGTCGAACAAGCGAAGCGACTTGAGGCCGGACATACCACTGGGGAGTGTGCCAGATAGTGAATTGTCGTAGAGCTCGATCTGGACTACATTGGAGAGCAATGTGATGGACTGAGGAATGGGACCTACGAGGCCATTGGATGAGAGGTCCAGGTCCGTTAGATTCTTGAGGTTGCCTATGGAAGGTGGGATGGTGCCGACGAGGTTACAGTCGGCGAGCCAGAGAATTTGGAGATTGGTGAGGTTGCCATACTGGGAGGGGAGAAGAGAAGGAGAGAAAGGGTTGTAGGAGAGATTGAGCTGGACTAGAGAGGACAAGTGGCTGAAAAAGGAGGGGACAGTGCCATTCAGGAGATTGGCAACGAGAGAGATGGACTGAAGCTTTTGAAAGGAGGCGAAGGAGGCCGGAATTTCACCGGAGAAGTTGTTGGCAGAGAGGTCGAGGTGGAGAAGATAAGGGAGAGAGGAGAGGGAGGAAGGAATGGGGCCCACGAGAAGATTCTGGGACAGGTCAAGATGGCGGAGATTGCGACACATGGCTATGGAGGGAGGGAGAGAGGCGTTGATGAAGTTGGTGGAGAGGGAGACGAGGGAGAGTCGGGGTAGGCTGCAGAGGAGAGTCGGGTCGGGTACGGGTCCGGAGATGTTGAAGTTGTTGAGGTCGAGAGAGGTAACCCGAGCGGAGTGGCATGTGATACCGGACCACGAGCATGGTGTGGGGTCCAGTGGGTCCCAGTTAGAGAGGGCTTGGGATTGGTCAAACCAAGAAACTTTGATCTTTTGGAGGAGAATTCCTTCCTCATTGAGAGAAAAGGAAAGAAAAGGAGTTTGGAGAAGAAAGAAAGCAAGGATGGAGAGAGGTAAAAACTCCATCTCCATTCCCGTCGCTAGTCTACTACTGTTTTGAAGCAGAACACTTTGGATACCTTGGAGATTGGGAGTCTGTGACACTATATAGGAGAGGAAAGTTTGACTGTTTGACTGAGTTTTAATTACTGGGACCCACAAAAGTGAATAAGTAGTGAAATTATTGGATTTGGAGATTGGAAATTGGTATGAATATTTTTTTGGAGGAGAGTGGGAAGCTGGTGGGCCCACTAGTTTCATTTTTGTTGTGTAAAAGGCTGCTTTAGATGGTTGGGTGTGGGGGTGAATCCTGCAAATGTGGGACCCGGAAATTGGAGTGAGTTGACCAGGGTCGTCCGACCAAATCAGTGGGTTGTTTGGTTTTGGTGCAACCAATCTGAGCCCGCAAGCCTTCTCTTTGGAAAACGGGTCTTGTGTGGGACAGGAACGATCAAAACTTTGCTGTCAACAATGTCTGTTTTTGTCTGCATGGCCTAACGTTAGAATAACTGGAGTCCATTCTTCAAATGTTTTTATTCAACATTTTAATATAGATAAAGTGATGTCATTTATATATAATATTAGATCAGTCATGTCAAATTGTTAAATCTATTCAAATATCTAAGTTCATCTCTTAAAAAAGAGATTCTATTCATATGATATAAGTAAATAAATTGGACTATTTTATCATCCTATGCTTTGATTTTTTAAGATAGAAATTACTGAATAAATATTTTTATATCTATTATGATCAATCCAACCGTGATGATACGTCAGACAAAAATTAAAAAGATTAGATCTAAATATAAAAGAAGAAATAACAATTTCATTAATTTAGATTTATCATTACGTGGACTCCACGTGAGATCTTGTGTCTAGACGCATAAAACATCATAAATTATTTTTTTTTACTTATAACAATTACAAAGATTGAGGATTTTGTTATAATAGTAAAAGCGCACACTTTATACAAAATTAATACTCCCTCTGTCCTAAATTAGTTGTCCTATATTGATTTTGAAATTGTTCTAAATTGTTGTCTCATTATATTGGAGTACTATAAAGTGTACTGAAAATGGATGAGATTACATGGAGTGTTGGCCTATATAGAGAGTTCCTTAAAAAATACAAATATTTCAAATGATACAACTGAAATGAGACGAAGTAAGTAGTAGATAATTTTTCTTCGCTTCACAATTTTTTGTACAAATTTTTTTTAGAGAATAAATAAATAAATGTGGATCAAATTGTTCAAACTCACCATATTTAACTAAATTTGATCACAAAACCGTTTTTTTATTTTTTAGTTTTTTTATCAATTTTATTATTTTTTTAAAAAAAGTAATATGATAATGTTAGAGTAAATTCGTCTAATTCACCAAGTTCAATTTTAAAATTTTGTTTCCTTTGTTTTAGAAAATAAAACAAGCTAAATTTTTTAACTCATCAAGCTAAATTTTTAATTTTCTTCTTATATTTTAATTTTTTTTTTCTTTTTCTTTAGTATGGAAAGTTTTTAATAAATGAATGGTCAAGATTTATTTAATTGTTGCCTTATTTGGTCTGTTTAATATTAAACAAAGATAAAATAAAAGGTACGGATCAAAGGGATAAAGGACCAGGAATATTCATGGATTAAATTAAATTATAAAAAGAATATAAATAATAATAATAATAATTGTTATTATTATTATTATTATTACTACAGCTACTATATGAATCGTATACGCGAAGTTATGACACAGTATGATGTAGAAGCTGGCGGACCCAAAAAATGAATGATGATGATGGTGCCGTGCGTGAAATACATCAAACCAGCTTCCAACCAAACGACAATTGAATCACTTTTTACTTCTGCTCTCAATGCCATGGCTACATTTCATTTTCTTCATTTCTTTTCTAAACAAAAATACTTTGCATAAATACTGAAGTTTTAACTTTTAAATGTTGGTAAATTTCAATATTTGAGTCTCAAAAGAGTTTTTTTAAAAAAATCTTCATTGCGGATTTAAACTCTTTTTAATTTTTTTTTCTAAAATGATTTTCATCGAAATTTTGGCCTCTTCAGGAAATTAGGTTTTTCTGTAAAAATCTAATGGGATTTTTGAAGGCCTCATTGTACCTTCGAGATAGGTTTATTATGCCAAGCTAGGTCAGACCTTTTATAAACCAAATTACCCTCATCAGCACGGAGAAGAGTTGTGATTTCATTTTCAAAACTACAACCACAAATGGAACTTCCAGGTGGGTGAAACCTTTACCTTCTGCGTTAGCTTTACCAACGCTTATATGTAGCGCTTGACGTTTTATATATATATTATAGTTTAAAGAAGATATAGAAGTTATTTTAATTTAGTGATAAAGATACACGTGTCTCTTGTAACTGACTTGAATCTTGTTAATGGTTTTCTTTTTACCCTTTTTTATTTTAAAAAAAATATAAATAATTAAAAAGTGTTCGTTTGTCCGAACTTGACCTAAATAAACATGCTTAGATAAAGATTTTTGTGTGACGTATCGGACTTAGGCTTTTAAGCTCATTTATTCTTTAAACCCAAACACAATTAAGCATGAGCCCAACGGGCTTTAAGTAAAAGCCCAAGCCCAGCTCCAACTTAAATAAACATGCTTCGGCAAAGATTTTTGTCCAACGGATCATACTCGACCTAAATAAATGGGATTTTTATAAAAACTCGAGTTCAATTTGTCAAACAAAATTCGGTATCAAAAGTCGTTTATTTAGGTTGGGCTGGACTAGGGCTTTTACTGAAAGCCGATCGAGACTCATTGAACTCGTACTTAACTATGCTTAGAGTTAAAAAAAAAAAAAAGAAGTTTAAAAGCAAGAGCTCGACTCGTCAATCAAATTGTCAACCATAACTACATACTTTACCCATAATTTTATTTTATTTTATTATTTACCAGTTAGTAGTTTAGTACACCTTATACATCTATGAATGTTATCCACAAGAACGTTCATCTTCAGCACATTCAAGAAACAGAATTAAACCCATTGAGATCAATCAGTATAAATGTAGAAACTCCTCATAATTTTCCATCGAACTAAGTCATGTATTCGGAAATAGTAATGTCATTGGCATTTCTTCGGTTGAACCTAAACACCACCGGGCCTTCGCCGGTTTGAAAGAAAGTTGGCCCACCGGCTACTCCAGCCCCGGGTGGCCGCACCTACCCTTTCAGCCAGGGCCTGCCCTGGGCACAGGCTGCGTAGGTCGCCGCCTAGGGCCTCCACACACTTGGAGCTCTTTAATATACCAGTCACAAAGAGCTCCTGAAATCTCAACTGGCCTAGGGTCCCTGAGATTTTAGGGGATCTCAGGGCCTGCCCTACTTTCAGCCCTTCTTCACCGTATTGATCGTAGATGGCCCGCTTTTGTGGATCACTGAGGACCTGAATTTAATCACATGAGTTTGGTTCAGAACTTCAGATGATGAACCTGTGGATTTCGCATAATATTTCAATAAACTTGAATTTAAAATTATTTTTAAATGAAAAATGATAAAATAAAAATAATGAAAAATAATATACTAATTTTACTCTAACAAATCAAATAATAATTATATCTATATTTATTTTTAAAAATAGCAAGCATCCACTTCAAAATTATAATCCTATTTTACAGAATTTGAACAAAAATGATAATCTACTTATTCTGAAATTAACAAATACTAACAGATCTGAATTAGGAATGCAGAGTATTATTCCCCCAAGTATATCTTTTGTGGTTCCGACGATGAAGAATTCCATTATATTCTGACTTCGAAATTTCAAAAAAAATATGACTTGAAGAAATAGATTTACTGAAATCAGTGTCTATGACCATCTCAGTCTAAATCTAAAAGGCCTGAAATTTTGTGAATCTTGTTGGTTTTTGGTTCAAAAGGCCTTTATTGGGCCTGGTTGTCTGTAAGGCCCAGTGGATCTAGTGGGCCCAGTATGTGTAATTAAAGCCCATATATATATATATATATATATATATATTCTCTTTCTAATTAGGGTTTTCTAAGGGGTGTAGAATTCTCTGGTTGAGAGAAGAGAGAAGAAAACAGCAAAGCGAAGGAGAAACTCTGAGGAAGGGGTCAAATGGAAGGGTTGATTTAATCTTTATAATTGTTGTCCGATTTTTCTTCATAATGTGATGCACGTTCTGTGAATGTAAGTGATTTTCCTGAATCACGTATATATCTATGTTTTTGTGTGTGTGTTTGATTTGTTTGTGGTTTGTTTCAGAAGGCATATATCAACACCAATCTCATTTCATTCAATTTAAAAGTTTTAAATATGGGTGTATTTAATGAGTGGATACCCAATGATAGAGCTACATGACCATTATCATATTTCTCCATATATAGTTAGTCAATCAATCAAACATGTTAAAATACATGAGTAAATCTATCCTTAAAAATTGGCTATTATGGAGAGAGAACCCATGTGTTTATAAACTTCATAACTTAAAGGTTCATTGGTGATGTGGGACTTCGTTAACACTTCCCTATAAAGCCTAAGGCTGGAGACACTCGGCTCTCCGTCTCCACACATGGCTAGAGATACGAACCCGATTTATCCCTTTGGTACCCTTGTTTTGATATCATGTAAGTAGAACTCGTCTTTAAAAACTAACTATCAAAGGAGAGAAAATCCATGTGCTTATAATCTCCATAACATAAAAGTCCACTAAAGACTTGGGACTTTACTAACAAGAGGTACAGATAGAGAAATACGCGGTTGAATAGAGAGGAGGGATAGAAGGGAAGACCTCTTAAGCTTCGGAGATTTGCTTGAATTTGGCTTTAGCTTCTTTTTTTGTTGTTGGGGCTCTTGTATGGGTGCCATTTCATGGCCAGCTTTCGGTAGACCTTCTTTAGATCCTCGTCTTTCGTGTTTTTATCTACCTGCAAAATCATATACTAGTCCACTACCATCTTCTCTTCTTCTTCTTCTTATTTTGTTTCTACCGCTGCTGTTTCTCCTTGTTTTTGCCTGCTGTTCTTCTTCTTATTCTTTTTATTTTTGGAGTTTTGGGTTATGGTGGTTGATGTTGCTGCTGTGCAGTTAATGAAGGATATAGTGTGGAAGACTAGTACTAGTACCTGGTAGGAGTAGGATAGAAAGAGGACGATGGGTCTGGAAGGAAATGAAAGGACCAGAGGTTAAGGAGAGCAGCACGACAAATTGCTTGGGCTTTGAAGAAAGGGCCCGGGTTGTCGTAATATCATGCAGGGCTGGTCATTGGCTCAAACTCGGCCCAGACTTCGTTCAATCCATTGTAAGACTCAATTCAAGTTTATTTTAATCCATCTAATAAATGGGTGGACTTGTTTTATTGGCTAAAGCTCATTAGCCTTTTATTTATCCAATTATGAGTTTATAATAAATTGATAACAAAGATGGGTCGAGTTTACCTGGATGAGTGGGTTTGAATATCTAATTAGCCCCATTCGACTCTACAAAGTTGTCCAGCCAACCGTGAGTCCAGTTAGTCAAAGCCCAAACTAGGTTCAAATTTTGAATCCCTCAATATCCCTTTTTTAACAACTGCATGCATGTTTCTTAGCTAAATGGGCTCAAGAATTTAGTTCAAGCCCAGCTTAACTGGTTCATATATGTGTTTAAACTCATTCATTTTTTATGGATTTGAGCAGGTTTCAAGTCCGATTCAGGTTGGCAAACATGCCTATTTTCAGCTGATTTCAATCTGACTCAATCAATACGACACAGACTTGATTCAGTCCCTACCAAGTCAGAGACTGCATCCAATATTGATTTCATCTCATTTATTATTCATTTGGTAGAAGGTTTGTATTAAGTTGGTTGGGCTTAGGCCCACAAGTTCACTAAATTTGACAGATCAGATAATCAATGGGCCTTTAATCCCCATTAACCATTTCATATGGACAGGCACTTTTTCTTTACAAATAAGTTTCATTTACAAATGGCAGATTTACAATCAAGACTAGTTATTAGAGAAATAAATGTTATAACTAATGGGTCTATAAGGCAAATATTGTACTCATTGAATAATTCCAACCGTCCTACCTAATATTGTCCTGTGCATCTGAGTTTGAAATCTCAACAAAATCTGAAAGTATTGGACTCTGGGGTCTGGCCCGATAAATTTCAAGCTCCCATGGCCTCACCTGATGTATCATAAAGGCAGTGGGTATCACCTTAGGGGTTTTATGCTGGGTTTCCTACGATTTTCCACACATAAATTCAAAATAAAAAATATGCAGTATTTTAGTCATTTAGGACTAAATATTTTAACATCTCCAAAAAATTATCCCCATCATACTAAAAAATTATGAAGTTCAGAAAAAATTGAATTTGGATGCAAATTTATATCCATTTAAATTTTAGATTCAAACCTAAATCCGAGTCTAATACTTGTTTTGCAAATATACATCTAACTATATCGGAATATAATAACCCGCTAACCCGAATGACAAGTAATATAAATAATATATTTATTATTAATATACATATTATGTGTTAAATTATAAGAAAAATAGACCTTAAAATTTACCTTCATATCTCCTCCATACTACCCATCAAATTTGGAATTAGAAGATAATTTATAATGGGGATATAGATTCCGCTATTTGAATGTATAGATTTTTAATATTTGTGTAGACATTTTGTGCATTTTTACATTTTTCTTATTTTCTTTTTGTTAAGGAAAATGTTAAAATTCTTAGTCTTATGCATATACGATCCTGCATTTAAAAATTCATCAAGATTTAAATTTGAATTCAAATCCTATAATATTAATTAAATATTAATACGGATCTTCCCTATATCCAATGTAAATTTGACCTGTTTACATCTCTAATTGAGATTTGAGAGTGCCTCACTTACTAATTTTTTTTATATAAGATATTTTCAAGTGTGTTTTCCTCGGACAAAGAGAAAAACATCGAATAGAGAAAAAATTAAATTAATGTAAAAAAGAAATTAATTTTCTATCTTGTAAAAGAAAATAAGATAAATTGATGAGGGTTCGAGCCTCTATAGTCTAACTTTCGTATATCTTAAAAGCAATGAAATCACTCATGAGAATTTTAATAAGACTGCATCTGTCACGAGACGATGTGAATCCAATAAAAATAAATAAACTGATAAAGCTTAAAGTTCTTTTCTTGTTTAATTTTTCTTTAAAAAAGGTAATTGCGATGAATGATGGAGAATGACAACCTGACGAGCCACCAACCCCAACGGATTAATCCACTCAAGCTCATAAATCCACATTGAATGCCAAGCTGTCACCCATAGCCATGTGGGTCTAATAGGTAGGTTTTTTCAAAAAAAGAAAAAATACAATTTCAGTGACAAATGTCATTTAAAATTTAATTTTCAACTAATATTTTTTAAATTTAAAAAATGTATGTAAATATTATGATATATTAGTTTAATGAAATAACTCTAGATGCAAAACATAGTTTATTTTCAACTCACACATATAGTTTAATGAACAATCTCATCTCTAATACGGAGTAGATATGGAGTAAAATCTCGGCTGAAAAAAATTTCTCTTCTATTTTTTTTTTAAAAAATCACTTTTATCAACTGATATAACGATATATATGGATATCGGTCGAGATTTGTTTCCCAGAGAGTAGATATACCTTACAATAATAGTAAAAAAGAAAAATAACTCATTTCAATCAAAATTTTAGAATATATTGACTTTTATTTTCTAAAAATATAAAAAATTGACTTACTGAAATCCCTTAAATACATGAGACAGCCAAGATCCCGACTTTATATGGGACCATAGTCATTACCCATATTCCTACCCCCACACCAACGCTTCTCTCCTTCTCCCTCTCCCTCTCCCTCTCCCTCTCCCATGCCTTGTATCTTCATCTCAAGAAAACATAACCACACGAATAATTGTGGATCTAAATATCTTATAAGATTTTACATTTTTTTACTAGTATGACTCTCTATTGCAGCCTTTGATTAAATGAATCATGGGCTCTCACAGCTGGAATATAATGGAAATAAAATTGTTTGAATATGAAATACGTAAAATTTAATCCCACGAATACGAATGAAATGAGTCCGAGAGGAGCTGAACCCATGACTTTTAGTCTAACTTTAAAAGTTTAGACTAATTAAACTATATGTCTTCAATCTAATTATAAAATCTTAGTATTAAAATATAAGTCAATATTTAAAAAAAATTGGTATAAAAGTTTAAACTTTATACTTTCACGTATGATCCTTTTTAAATCACATTGGACCAAGACTAGCTTAAATGAAAGTCTAGTGTCAAGTGTCTGTAAAGTCTTGTCCACATGAATTGTAGGTCTAACTCATCAAACATCCCCTCTCTCTCTCTCCTTCCTTCCCTACTTCACTCTTATATAAAGGGCAGGATCATGACTACAATTGTTCATCACCACTACTCTTATCCTTGTCAATATCACTCATGGCTGCCTCCACAAACTTCTCCATTCTCTTCATTCTTCTCCTTGCCTCCTCCTCCTTCAATGTTCAAGCCAGGGAAGTGAGGGAGAGCCACTTCTTCAACAAAGCAGTAAGAGAAAACAATGTCGACGAGCCCGAAGCCGTCGACAAACAACTCCCTTCCCCCAAGCAAGAAGAGCCCACCACCTTCACCCCTCAAACCCAAAATGGCTATGGCCTCTACGCCCATGACTCCAACCAAGACCCACCCACCACTGCTACAAACTACAATGGCGAAGACGAGTTCCAAAATCAGTACTATAATGATGAAAGAAACTATGAGCACAAGAACCCTACTTCCACATTCTACCCCACCACCCAATATGTAGATAGGCCACAAGGTATGAGTGATACTAGGTTTTTAGAGAATGGGCGATACTTTTACGATATCAATGCCGAGAAGGAACGCGAACGTAACGGATTTGAATTCATGAGAAGTGACAACAACAAGGGATATGGATTCTCAATGAGGGTGGATCCAATGAATAGATACAGCCACAAGCATTATGGAGGTTATTATGGGAACAATGAGAATGCATACGAGCCATAGATGTTGATGGAGACTTTAGATCAAAGTCGAGTTGATTGAACTGCGAACTGCTGCTTACATATGATGTAGTGTTTCATTGTTGAAGAATGTCTTTGGATTTTGATTATTTTGTCTTGTGTTTTGTTCTTTCTTTGTGTATTTGAGGAATGGAAAGCCTAAATAAGGTATGAACAAAATAGCTTGTTTCTTCAATGGATACTGGATAGATAAAGAGTGTGGTGGGTGCCTTTGTTCTTTCAAAGTTTCCTTCAATTCCTCCTTTTATTCAGGCCTTCTTTCTCTCGCTGAAAGCAAATTGCAACGGTTTAAGAAATAAATAATCTAAAAATTTTAAATTATCTTTTTTCATACAAATAAAATAAAAAGATTAATTTCTTTAAAAAGTGAATAATCCAATCGATGATTCATAGGTGGGTACCACATTATTTGAGCGAGTGTGGACAGTCGACACAGAAATACTTATTTGAAAAGTCTGGACCTCCCTCACCAAATTCTTAAATGTGAGGCATGTTACTTATTTATTTTGCATTGAATAGAACAGAACCCACTGTCTTTACTGTTGCTGTTACATTTAAATTTTCTGATCTCCGTAAAAGTTAGGCCAATCATTCTAACACAGTAAAAATTGTTAAGAAATATGGGATAGAGTGAAATTCTCATTTTGTCTCTACTGGTGTATCACTCATAAAAAATCAATGATCCGATAACACACTACTACATCTATATGTTCTGTATACTCATACACCGGTACTTGATGAGCAGTACGCTAATAGAAATAAAATGAGAATTTTATGTATCCCGTGTCTCCTAACAAATTTTGCCCGTTTTAAGATGGTATTCCAAAAGTTATCATTGTATCAAAAATTAATATAATTTTAATTAATGATGAAAATTTATACCCTTCTTACCTATGTAATTACTATTTAATAAAAAAGTTTTACTAGACATAAGCGTCTTCTTTTATTTTCTTGTCTTATCTTCTTTCCGCTAAATTATCATGTGGTTACAAAGACACCAAGTTCATGGGTTTGAACCTGAGTTGAAATATAAATTTAAAAAAAAATATCAACTAGTATTAAAATATGAGAGAAATGATCATGCATGCATACAAGACCCAATCATTATAAAGTTGCATCTCCTGATGATTTTTTTTTTTTTTTAATAAATGATGAAGATGCAAGAGATCTACTCAATTATTGATTATGTTAAAATATATTATCCAAAAAAAATTAGTCTGAAAGACCAAAAGGTTTCTCTCTGTTGAAATTTGAACATCATACTGTGGAACCCAATTCTCTTAGTTGGAAAGGTCGATGATTGTCAAAAATCGTATTGATTGAATAAGTAAAGGTATATTTTTAATATCTCAAAAATTCAATTTTATTGGATATAGTTAATTTATCAAATAATGTATAAGAATAAAAATTAAAAACTTATTTTATTCTACTCATTCAAAAGTTTGTTGACAAGATTTTAAAGATTTTCTTCTTCTGAAGAGAACTCTTGAATTCGATTCACGCTCAAATCCCTTTGAATGATTTCTCACGTGGTTACTTATCATCGACTTACTAGTATACGTGGATTGGGAGGTTTACGAATACTCGTGGAATTAGACTTATCTCCCTTCTAGCCCAACGCGTTTTGGGTTTTAAGTGTGATACCTAGGCCCAATGAATTAAATAATATTTTTAAACTCAGTGAATTTCAATCATGATGATGAATTCATTTTAATAATTAAAAATATTCAATTAATCAAATAAAAAATATATCGAATTAAATGAAGGCCCAGAAAGACCAGTATCTTAGAATAGAGGCAATTTTTAAGGAGCATGTTGTCTACAAACTCTTCCGTAGGATGGACAAGTATTGTGCCATGCCACATCAAGTCTATTGCACTAAGTCATCTCTTTTCAAGTGAGACTCTCTAACAAGACTTCTCGTCAAATGGACCATCGATCGTACATAATTAAGTGCATTTGATAGATAATTGTATGGATATAAAATTTGGAAAGTTTCACCAACGATTGATAATTCAAACAATGAAATATTGGCCTTTTAAATTTCAATAAGTATAAGTCCTTGATTTCAAAAGTTTAAAATCAAGAGATAGGATTAGGGATATAAACGGATGTCTAAAGTTTAAAAACCCAAAACCCATCCAATCCAAAATAAATGGATTCAGTTGCAAATTTTAGATTTATTTAACTTTTTCTATCTTACTCCAAATCGAAAACTAAAATATGTTTTTTTAATACGGATTTAAATCTACCGATATCCAAATCCAATAGCCTGAATAACAATAATGTAAATTACATATTTATCATTAATAAATATGTTATGTGTTAAATTCTATGAAGATAGAACTCTAATATTTAGTCTCGTATATTCCCCAGTATAAGTACTACCTTTTATATTTGGTTATGAGATATAATTAGATTCTACCATTTGCGTTAAATGTGTTTATCACTTCTTTTTCTTTTCTTTTTTAAAGTTTCCATTGCAATGTCTTTTTAATATATTTTTCTTAAGATTACTTTTAAAGTTTTTTCTTATAATATATACTGATAACATGTTGTATGAGTTCAATATTCGAATCCGGGTTTGGATCATGTATTTATGAACTAAATCTGAATATGATATGATTAAAAATGTGAAACTATTAAATTGTAATTCGAATCTTACCTAAATCTGATCCAAGTCCGACCCATTTACATCCCTAAAATAAGACAAATGGTTGTTTAGAAAATGCATGCCCTTCTTTATTTTGATAGATGCTAACATAAGCACCAATTTAGATGATGGTTGATGACCATTTTAAAGAGGAGGAAAATGACATGTTTGTGGGGTCCAATAACTTTAGTAGCTAAACTGTAGTTCAATCAAAACTAATCTCTCATATAAATACTATTAATTATTTGAGTTGACGTCATAAATAAAGAAGTCGAAACAAAAAAGAAAAAAAAAAAGAACAGTGAAGGATTTAAAAAGCTTTGAATCAAGTGGTTAAGAAATTATTGAATAGTTAATTTGAGTGGACATAAACACAAATCCTGTTCTAAAATCAGTCGTCAGCCCTTCCATGAGTTTCCATTGTTTTTTCCTTCCATTGAGAACCATGATATCACTTTTCACTACTATCAATGAAAGTATCTTCAATCATTATATTTTTCAATTTACATATAATAAAAAAAAAATTAAAATTCTACTCATCAAATATAAGATAAAAAATAATAAATAATATATGAGGTAGCTCAATTAGTCTAAGTATCCATGATTACACTAGAGGTATTGAGTTCAACTCCTCTCAGATTTATCTACATGATACACGTGGATTGTTTCATACACGTGGATTATTTCATATGTACTCAATGTAGAGTGGAGATACCAATGTTATCAAAAGAAAATAACAACAACAATAATAATAATAATATGGAAAACAATTGCCCCACTACTTTCTCGTTCCAATGATTATTCTAACACAACATCAATCCATTGAAACAAATTATCATCCCAAATTCCCAATGACCCACCCACTCTCCTCTTCTGTTATACTGCCTGCAATAATATATGCTTTCTCATCATGATGCCCTTAAAAAGGAGAGAGATTCGTGGCCATCAATCAATCACGAGTCTGATCTGGAGGCCCCAGCTGTGAAGGGACGAAAGGAGACCCGCTGCCTGGACAGGTAGCATGTCCCCAAAAGTTGAGCCCAATTTCATTGTACTCTCCCCGAACTTGCTGCCAACCTGTGGGCATCAGCAAAGAACTCATTAGTCTCAGTTAAATATTAAAAAAAAAAAAAGCCCTACCCAATTACCATGAGAAAAGATAAAGCACCAATATAATTATAAATAGTATCAATTATCAATTAACTGTCGAGCATCGTTGCCTGTGATCCGATCACTCATGGAGTCGCTGGAATCTCCCTTGTAAATCGATCACTTTAAGGCAAACTTTTGCCATCCATTTGCACCTTCAGAGCCTGGATTCTGTTGTATTGACAGAAAATGCTATTTCCGGCAATATTCCTCACCAGTTGATGAAATGCACTAATCTTAAGAGTCCTGGATCTCTCAGATAACAGCTTTACGGGCCCGTTGCTGGATTTTTCAGGTTTGAGGGACTTGGAGATTCTTGATTTGTCACAAAACTCTCTCTCTGGTGAGTTCCCTGTGTGGGCTGGAAAACTATCAAGATTGACCACACTTAGCCTTGCCCAGAATGATTTCAATGAGGGTGAGATTCCAGAAAGTTTGGGAAATTTGAAGAGTTTGACATTGCTTTATATGGCTGGCTGTAACTTTAGAGGGAAAATACCTAGCTCAATTTTTTAATTGACATCACTGGAGACATTAGTTTTGTCCCTGAACAAGCTCTCTCGTGTATTTCCAAAGGCAATTACCAACTTACGGAATCTCAAGAAGATCGAGCTCTAAGAAAACAATTTGACAGGAGAGATCCGACGTGAGTTTGGAAATCTCATTCTTTTACGAGAGTTTGACATTTCTTATATTCAAATGTCAGGGAAATTGCCAGTCGAGATTGGTAAAATGACAGATTTGGTGGTTTTTCATATCTACGAAAACAACTTTTCTGGAGAGATACCCAGAGGGTTTGGGGATCTCCGGCATCTTGTAGGGTTCTCTATTTACAGGAATAGTTTCACTGAACCACCTAACTTTGGCCGTTTTTCACCACTTAGCAGCATTGATATTTTTTTCTGGTGAGTTTCCAAGGTCCTTATGTGAGATGAGAACAAGAACTTACAGTTCCTTCTTGCATTGGATAACTTCTTCTTTGGGGAGTTTCCGGATTCCTATGCTGATTGCAAGTCTTTGGTGAGGTTTAGGATAAGTCAAAATCAACTGTCTGGAAGGATTGCAGATGGGATATGGGGACTACCTAATGTGAAATCATTGATTTTGAAGATAATGGTTTCATTGGAGGGATATCTTCAGAGATAAGGATCTCAACTAACTTGAATCAGCTGTTTTTACAGAACAATAAATTTATGGGGACTACCTAATCTGAAATCATTGATTTTGAAGATAATGGTTTCAATGGAGGGAAATCTTCAGAGAGAAGGATTTCAACCAACTTGAATCAGCTGTTTTAACAGAACAATAAATTTCTGGTGCTTCCATCTGAGCTTGGGTCACTTACCCAAATGCAGAAACTTTATGCCAATAACAATTCCTTTTCCGGTAAAATCCCATCTCAAATTGGAAACTTGAAACAGCTAACTTAATTGCATTTTGAAGAGAATTCATTAAAAGGTGAGATACCCTATGAACTCCGCAAATGCACTAGAATGGTTGACCTGAATCTCGCAGAAAATTCTGTAACTGGTGACATTCCTGAAATATTGGCTGAATTGAGCTCTATGAATTCTCTAAATCTATGATGGACCATGCTTTCTGGTTTGAATCCTGAGAACTTACAGTCATTGAAGCTAAGTTCCATTGATTTCTCTGGAAACCAGTTATCTGGAAGTATTCCATTAGAACTTCTGATGATTGCAGGAGATAGAGCATTTTCGGGGAACAAAGGTTGCTGCGTTGACCAAAAAGATAATAATGGACGAAACTCTGAAATTGGTGTTTGCAAGCCAAAAAAGATTTGGGGTACACACTTGTATAAATGAACATTCCTGAAATATGAACCTTAAAACTTGGTTTTTATGATATGGCTAATGAGGCCCCAAAATGGCTCATCTCTTTTGAAAAATGTTAAAAGTATTAGAAGTTCCTTACCAGTATCTCTTTCTTTTTTGTGGAAGTATTTATAGTGTGAAACGACTCTCTCCCTCTCTCTCTCTCACTATTATATCAGAGTGCATTTCTTTTACTAGACATTATTCATTCTGTCCATTCGGTAACCACAACATTTGTAACTGGTGCAAGATTGCAAGATGAAATTAGCAAATTGACCTGCTACAATTACCCATCCAATAATAAGTACTGGTTACATCTATAGATGGTTTGACAATCATTATAACAGAGGCATTTAGAACTGTTAAAATTCTTCATAATGTCGAATTGTTCCAAATTGTGTTTCAAATGATAATCAGAATGGTGGGAATTAAACTATTTAGGTGTTTGAGCTATGACCAAAAAGAAAATTGAAATATTACTTCTTCACAATGGTACTCTGCATTTTGTTCACACTTCTTTTCATGATCAGTCATCTACATGAAAACTCAAGTAATTTTCGCTGTGTGTGGTGGAAGAGGATTGATCATTTGATCAGTGAAATATTAATATGAGATTTAAACATAAATATTATGTACTAATAATTTTAAGACATTAATAATTAAATGAATGGCATTTAAATAAACTTCAAACATAAGTATACTATGGCCGAAACTGTATCTGTATACACAGTACAGTACAGTTAGAATACTGTTTAGTTAATAAAATTGTAACAGTGAAGTTATTATATTACAAACTATGATAAAAAAAAAAATACCAACAAAAATAATAAGTTAGAAACATATCAGTAAAAACGAAAACAGTATAAAAAATTTGCAAAGAAAACAATTATTTTATTAGCTATTTCATTGCTTATTTTATTAGACTATGGCTGCAAATGAAAAATACTTATTTTATTAGACTCAAGTTACGAATGAAATAAATTGAAAAGAGGGGCAACTTGCGAATGAAATAGATGGAGAAAGGGTCTGAAACGAAGCAGCCAAGAGGCGGAAATGAAACAGCAGATTTAAAAAAGAAGAGGCGAAAACGATGCAGAAAAAGAAGAAGAGGCGGAAACGCATGAGAAGAAAAAGAAAGAAAAAAGGGGCGAAACAAAGAAGGAAAAGAAGAAGAGATGGAAAAGAAGAAGAAGAATGGAAAAAAAAACATAAAAAACATACTTGAGTTCGAATGAAGCAGAAAGCTCGAAGTAGAGGATTTGCAGAAGGCTTGAATGAAGACTTGCTGAAGCAGAAGGCTCAAAGTAGAGGATTTGCATAAGGCTCGAATGAAGAGAAGACCCAAACAAATTTCCCTCAATTTGTCATCTATTTGGACAATTTTTAAACTATCCATAATATGGTAATTTTTAACTCTATCCTTCATCTTTAATATGCTTATCTAACATAACATATACATCTTTGTCATCCTAACTTCATCCATTAGTCTTTTCTTCAATGTCCAATACTATGCTCCATAGATCATTGAAGGTCTAATATATATTGACCGGACCATTTGATTAATTATTATTTTGCATGAGTTTTAATTGAATTCGAAATTTATATCAACTAGAAATTTAAGTCTACCAATTTAATTAGACCTGAATTATATTAGGGATAACAAAATTAAATCGAAAATGAAATTTTAAATAATTGATTAATTCAAAAACTTCACTAAAATAATAATTTGGATTAAATCCTAATAATTTAAGGAGAAAGAAAACAAAATGGAATTAAATAAAATTGAATTGCCCCGTCCTTGTAAGGATAAAAAAATAATTGGATAAAATGCAAAAAAAAAACATAAAACCGAACCCGACCCATCGGTCTCTCTCTCACGATCCAATGCCTTACCCAACCCTTACCCTCGATGTCGACCATCCAAAAACACAGAGGAAAACCCTAATCTCATTCGTCGTTCCCCACTATCCACTCATTTCCCTCTTCTCACCGCCACCATCTCTCAAATCTCAGATCTTTCCCTTCCTTCTCCCTAAAATCACTCAAATCTCACACACGGTTTCTTCCTTCAAAACTGCAACGCTGGTTCTCTCCTTCGAGTTCTATCTCAAGGGTGTCTATTTCTCTCTCTCTCTCTCTCCCTTTCTTTCCTTATCTCTAACGATCTCTCTCTTTTCCTCTTCTTATCTCTAACGATCTCTCTTTTCCTCTTTCCTTCCTCTGCTGCTAGAGAACAATCCAGCCAGCACCGACTTCTTCGTCCGGCGTTCTGCCGGTCTGATCCACATCAGACAGCAAAGCCTGCTGCTTGTTCCTCTGCCCAATGCCACCTCACCATCACCGTGCTCATCTCTGTTGCAGCCCAGCCAACCACCTCGTCATTCTTGTTATGTCCCCTGCTGCCAATTCCTCATCCTTGTCATGCAGCGCTCATCCCGGGAATTATGCTTCAGAATTTTGAGCTTTTGGGTCTGATCTTGGAAGTTCCTCCTTATTGAAACTCCTTTTCACCCATTTTTCCAAATAAGACGTGGGTTGCTTCAACGATCATTTTTCCAAGCTCAATATCTGTTTGTGGTTTCTATTTTTGTCATGTTGTAAATCTAAGTATCTAACCATCCTTGGGTTGGAGGAATAAGTAAATTCCCCTTGGGGACCTCTTGGGTTGATGAGAAATACTTAAGGGGCTGTAGCATCTGGGAGGTTAACATCCCCAAGAATGCCTCTTGGGCATGGAGATCCATTCTCAAAGTTAGAGACAAAGCTAAAATGCACATCCTTCACTGTGTCGATAATGGCATAAATACGTCATTTTGGCTGGATCCCTGGATTAGACCTGGATACATTCTGAGAGAGCAGTTTGGTCATAGATCCATCTACAATCTGGGCCTTGGTACCTCTATCAAAGTTTGCCAGTTTATCACAAATGGCAGGTGGAACCTGCCTCCTCCCACTTCTAATGCCCTCATCAAAATTTGAGGGATGATTGAACAGATCCAATTGCCCCTCCTTGCTGTGGAAGATGAAATTGTCTAGACTGCTATGGATAACGGATCCTATGATCTTGCATCTGCTATTGATGCCTCCTACAATCACCCCCATCAACCTCGCTGGATTAGCCAGATCTGGTTCAGCGGTTGCATAAACAGGCAGCCCGTTGTGAGCTGGTTCATGTTCATCAATACCCTGAAAACTTCTGATCATCTTGCTCGTTTGGGGCTCGTCTCTAATGCCTCCTGCAACCTATGCAACAATGATACAGAAACCAACTCTCATCTCTTGGAGTGCTCCTTGTCATTGACATATTGAAATTGCTCACCGTCAAATTTGATTATCATTGCCAGAGCCGGGGTCTTCTAATCGAGATATCGGATCTTATTACATCTAGATCTAACCATCTCCAAGAGCTTGCTGATAAACCGGTCCTTCCTGCGCTCATTTGGCACTCATGGCGTGAAAGAAACCATCGCATTATCAGCAATACATTCAGTAATCAAGCAAAAATTTCTCATAATATTCAGGTTGACATCCGTCACAGAGTGTTCTTGCAGGATAACAAGGATCTCCGTACTCTAAGAGGGAACTTCTCTGTCGTTTGGAACCTTCCACCTGCTACACCCATTCCTCCCAAGCCACCAGATCCTATTTGTGCTACTGTAGACATTCATTGGCTGACCTTTTGCAAAGTCTGTTTGGGTAGTGCCACTTTGCTGAGTGGCTACTACCATGGCAACAATGCCACTGATGCTGGATTCTGTAAGCTCCATACTTCACAGGGCCGTGGCGACCATGATTTCCTTCTCTTCATGCAACAGCTTCTTTCCTTTGTCATTAATGAGCAACTCACCTTGAACAACCTGCTGCTTCGGGACAGTAACATCACTAAGCAAATATGTGGATCCACTGCCACCAATTGGAGTCACTATGTTCATGTCATCTCCATCAAGAAGCTCTTGGATCGCTGTCCCAACATCTCCATTCATAGAGCTGAAATCTCATCTTAAGCCCCTTCTTGACTGGATTGTTGTGTGTTCACAAAATGGAAATATGAATCACAGCACTGGTGTTCTTCACAATATCATGAACTTCGATCCCAGCTGACTTCTTCCGGCTTTTTTGCTGCTTTTTGTTTGGCCCGGGCTGTGGGCTCTTTTAGGTTTTCCTTTCTCCTGGGCCGTCTCTGGTCCCTTGAGTTTTCCTTGTAATTATGGGGAGTTTCCCCTTTTTTAATGAAAAAACCTACCTTCCATTAAAAAAAAAAAAGTAAATTCCAATGACAGAAACGGATCGGTCTTTGTTTTCAATTGAAGAATTGACATCTCATCTGATTCTAGAGATTTTGACGTTTGGCTGTCTGAGTGTGCTCGATCTTGTCTCTTTGGAGAAGACATGTCGGACCTTTGGTGGGAGTTATGGGGTGTACCCTTGCAAGTTCCAGTCAATGGCTGAAATTGCAGCTTTCCAGCCTTGCTGCATGCATTCCATTTTTTACTCTAGGCCTCCAAGTGCCAGGAAGGAGCAAATAGAACGCCGTGATGGGAATTGGAAGTGGTTGTTGAGGTTCTTGCAGTCTGGAGCAAGCGTCTGGTATGGTTGAGACACCAGAAGGTAACATGCAGATTACTACTGGAAAATATCACACTTTTGACCAATGGCGATTCAGTATATTCTTGCGGCTCTAGTTTGTGTGGAGTTCTTGGCCTTGGTCCAGTCACAACTCAACGTGAAGCCCTTACACGAATAAACTTTCCATCTAAATCACATGTTATCCATGTCTCTGCATCTCACAACCATGCAGCTTTTGTCACACAGTCAGGAAAGGTTTTCATATGGGTGATAATTCATCATTTTGTTGTGGTCATGGAGAAGTAAGGCGCACTATTTTCAAACCCACTCAAATTGAAGCACTGAAGGCCATTCCATGCAAGCAGGTTGCCACAGGGCTTAATTTTACTGTGACCTCACAAAGGAGGGGGGTGTGTATACATGTGGATCTAATTCACTGTGTCATCTTGGTCATGCTTACACTCTAGACCGGCTCACTCCTAAATTAGTGCAGCAATTTGATGGTCTTGGTCATGTAGTTCAGATTGCTGCAGGTGTGAATTGCACCTTAGCAGTAATTGGTGATGGGATAGTTTATTCATTTGGTTCTGCATCCAACTTCTGTCTTGGCCATGGGGATCAACATAACGACTTCCAACCGTGTGCTATCTAGTCCTTTAAGAGGAAGAATATTCATGTAATCAATGTCTCCACCGGTGATGAGAATGCAGTGGCACTTGATTCCAAAGGATGTGTGTCTACATGGGGCAAAGGCTATTGTGTGGTGCACTGGGGGCAACGACACGAGAATGATAAGACATTCCGTTGGATTACTGACCAGCCTCAAGGGACACCTTCAGTGCCAATGATGTCATATCTGAGTTCGTTGCAAAAGAAGCTTAAAGGTTCCTTGCCTACTCATTGGACACACTACTTGATTTACTGCCACTCCTTCGGACTTATAAAAAAATCCCAACTTTGAGGTAGGGAAGATAAACGTTATTTTATAGAATCTAATTCAGTCATATATGTTGCTGAATTACGTACCACATGACATAGGGGAGGACACATGGCATTGATATGAGCATAGCATGCACATTGTTTGAATCATATGTTAAAGTTGCTCCTACTATGTTGTTAAGAACCATACTCGTTACCATAGATTGTAGCATTGTCTCTATATTGAATTGTTAAGATGAATTATGTGTATATGTTG
This sequence comes from Chimonanthus praecox, assembly GCA_022113865.1. Lineage (NCBI taxonomy): Eukaryota > Viridiplantae > Streptophyta > Magnoliopsida > Laurales > Calycanthaceae > Chimonanthus > Chimonanthus praecox. The sequence continues at coordinate 862,213 of CM039087.1, read as the reverse complement.
ACTCGCATGATTTATGATGTATGAATTCATAGACGAATATGTTATGTGAAAACCTTGCTTGTGCGATCCATGTCACATGTAATGAATTGACACTCGACAATATGTACTTTAAATGTAGTGCGACTGGTTGAGTCACCGGTATGTAGCACATGGGAAATGACGGGTGTTTGGATGAGTTGGTTAACTCTCCACCCAAGGACTTGGAAAAAAAATACATAGGACCGTGTTTCAACCCTCCCTTTGATTTTAAGCCTAGTTGATTCCACTAGTGCCAGTGTACTCAGTTCCCAAAATCCGAGCAGTTACCGTGACTGGGGATGCAACTTCCAAAACACGGGGAATTTTATTCTCTAGTGAGGGGTGTACTCGATCTCCAAAATTCAAGCAGTTACTGTGACCGATGATGCAACTTCTGAGATACGGGGTTAGGCTTTGAATCAAAGGTGGTAGGGTACTGAACCAGTGATTGGAAAAGAATTCCAGACCTTAGAATAACCTATGTGATGAGATGTTTCCATTCAATATGAAAATGTTCATGGAATTGATAACATGCAATTGTTTGGTACACCATGATGAAACACGTTATGCATTGTGTGCTAATTTATGATGTGAGCGAGTATCTTGAATTATAAGAGTAACATTTCTAAACTTATGTTCATGAAGTGAATATTATTCTCTACTGGGCTTGGTTTTGCTCAACCCGTATAGCTTCAGGATTTCACCTATAAGATGGGGCTAGCGATGTCGCTGAGGCATCTCAAGAGGATATGCTTTAAGGCCTTCGAATGATAGAGCACATATTTGATGATTCGTTGTTTATTTATTGAGTACATCGAACCTGTTAGTGGTTCGTAGCTTTGATTTGATCTATAGAATTATTAGAGGTTGACATTGTTAGAGCCCCGATTTATCCGTGTCTCCTTATTGTCAATTCCGTGAATAAGTCAAGATCTTGCCTTTGGAAGTACATATTGAAGAATGATTGAAGACCAGCTCGAAGTCGTTTTGCTCGCTGAAGTACATATATAAGAGTGTTTTAAAACAGCTCAAAAATGACAGGTCAAGGAGAGATTAAGGCAAGAAAAGAGAGAGATTACGAGGGAGACAACCCTAAACCTGAATAGATCTGAGAATGCCTTCTCTTCATAATCGTTGTCTCTAATCACAGCAACGAAACATTAAAACTTTTTGTGATTAAGAGAAAGGTTTATGGGGATCACTGTAGTACCAAACCCATGCAACTTCGTCAGTTGCACACATCAGAAGTTCTGAAGCATTGGTGATTGGAGCATGCAAAAGACAACATTGAAGAACACAACAGAAGATCTTCGAAAAGCCCAAAGGCAAGTGTTCTTCCCTTCTTTTTATTATTCAATCTTGGAAGTTGGATTAGACCTCTGTAGTCGAACCACCATAAAAAATAGGCGTCGAGGATAAATCTCGGTTATCGAACCTCGTCAAAATTAGGATTGTAATCTTGAGGTGTTTACCCTAATTTTAGTGTGTCCCAGATAGCCCAATGTTGAGTGATTCCAAGAGTGGATGTAGGTTCCTTTGAACCAAACCACTATAAATCCCAGTGCATTGTATGGTTGTTTATGTGTGGTGCATGTTTATGGTTTGAACTTGATTTCTTCTGAGCATTCTATTCTAGATCTGCTAGTTGGGTACTGGTTTTATTTGTTTAGTATATTAAATTGAGTTTCATATTGCATCATTGATTCATATATAATGTTTATTTTGATTTAATCAGTGTGCCTCATAACTCTTGATCTCTTATCTTTAAAAAACTTGTTTGTGTTGAGAATAAAGCAAAAATAATTTAAAAACTAGGACCGTGGCATTAGCCTAGTCTGGACTTTCAGACATTAATTTCTTTCATGGTTTGTAATAACAGGAGACTGAGGCCCCAATTTAACTTATCTGCTTAGAGATGGCCATGGGTTGTGAATGATTGATATTTAGAAATATTATTTCAAGTTCTTACAGGTTAATATTTAGGGAAGAAAAATTCCCAAATGTCCAATTTACGGGGGAAACTCTAGAAATTTCGATAGAATTTGGTGTCACTTAATATCGGCTGGGTGGACGTTAAGTTGTGTCATTAGTGATGGCTTAATGACACGTGCATATCGTTAGAAAAAAAATTGACTGTATTTTATCCCCTTTTAGTGTATATGATCATATCCCGGACGTTTGGGGCATGACAGGTTGGTACTAGAGCATAGCTTCAAATCTCGGACCAAATGTGGGAAAAAAGGAGATCTGACTTAAATTTCAAATTAGTACCTTGAACCCAATTCTAGAACAAAGAAGATTTATGTTAATTGGTAGAGCCCCAATGATTGTGCCTATGAAAGAATTTGGGTATAGAAGAGTGAAAGCCATAACGACATTAGTAGGAATCAGAAGATGGATGGTTGGAAAGCTTTCCCATTATATTTTGAGAATTGAAGTCCAAACTTAAGAAATAGAATAGGAGTTTTCTAAAAAAGATCGATGAAGGAATTGACAGAGTTAAGTTGAAGCCATTAACCCCGTTGAAGAGTTGTTAAATGTAAAGATGGGTTGTGGAAATCAAGCTAAGAAGAATTGCATACCTGGATTGTTTAGTAGAAGGTTGGATGAAATTGAGATAAAGAGTCAAGTGATTGTTGAGAGATGATCAAAGTACGAAATTCTTTACATGGCAAGAAAGAGGAAGGATAGATTTGGATGTTTTGGATTTGATGGACAAATGGATGGAAGATAAAACCAAACTTTTGATAGTGTGAAAATTGCAACCTCGGGCTTCTTTCCTTGAAATTAAGTAATCAGGGCATGGAGTCTTTTGTTTTTTTTTCGGTCATTGGTGAGCTCTGTTGTGAAGTTGGACCCCATAAAGAGCATGAAGCCTTCCTCAGTGTGAAACCAATATTAAAGAATGCTTATGTCTTTTGTGTTTGTGAAAAAAAAACACTTTTGTGTTATGATTCTACTATTGGAACTTTTATGGTCATTTAAATCCTTACAAGCAGATCTGAAGTCTCCATTCACTCTACTCCATTTAGACAAGATCAAACGACAAACAAGGTCAAATTGTAATTGTATTCAACGTGTTTTAGTTTTGACCATGTCATATTCAGATTTGTCATCATGGGTACATCATTGATGATAAACTGTTATGTGTTTGAAAACGAAAATTAGTATAAATTGTTACTGACATGTGAAATGGATGACCTACATTTTGTCTAACGTGTCTAAGAGGGTGGTGATGAGAGCCACAATTGTGTGCAGCCCACTGTTTATTGATTCTCTTTTACTTTCTACAATATAGCTTGGTGTCAAGGATATCAATGGAAGAGTTGTGCTAACAACACTGGCTCATAGCAGCTGCTCTGACATGAAATGGAGCTTGCACAGGAAATTGTAATAGGTTAACCATTACAATTCATCAAAGCAGGAAGAAATAGTTTGGCAGAGCTCTAAATGAATAACACCTCCCAATAGGAACAGAACTATGGTTTCACCTTAACTTCCTCTGGCGCTTTTCCACATACCAAACAGGGACACAAGAAGCTTAAAGAATCTAGTGAACCAATAAACTTGCCTTTTGCAACTCTTTTACAGATCAAGAGGAATCATGAAAGCTAGCACTAGGTCTTTGTATAATAGCCAGCTCATAGCAATCTTTTAACAGATTGGAGTAAAGCCCTTCATATTGTCGAAAGCTATCAAACAAGCTTATTGAAATCCCAAGCTTCAAACAATGAAAATTAAGCCCCATATACACAATTCCAAAAAGCAAGGTCAATCTTACTGAACTATACTTAACGTGAACAGGACATTGAAGGAAGAAAAATAGGAAAGTAAAAAAAAAAAAACACACCTGGGTCATGAAGGATTTCAATAGGGGCGTTGCAACCCCAAAACTTGAATTATCATCCAAATCGAACTTTGGAGAGAACTCTCCGTTTGAATAGGCTTTCCAGGAGCTTCTAGAAGATATATCATCAGAAGGTGTAGAAAGAGTTGTAGATACTACTCTTGACAGTGCAGGAGCACTGAAAATCAGAAAACAAAAGGAAAAAGCCATTCAGCAAATATTCTTACTAATTAAACTGTGCTCAGGATATATCTCAAAACAATTCTCAATATCTAAAATTCTCCAGAATCTTGTGAATTTTACCAACTGAGATGAATCCCAAACTCACAATGTAAAGGACTGCTGGTTTACACAGTAAAAAAGAAAGAGATCCCAGTAGAAAAGCTAACCTGATAGGAAGGTATTTGAAACGTGGAACTGTAGAACATCTCAATATATTTGACTCGGTATTTGTAGGCAACTTCTGAACAGCGTCGGTGTACATACGATTAAGCTGAACCAAGAATCCAAACAGGACAGCATATCTCTGGTAAGATTGTTTCTCATTCTCCCAGAGGTATGGCTCATACCTGTTCATTCAAAAAAGACAATTCAACAGATAGACATCCAAAATGACAGCCACCAGATTAACAACTAGGCACAGAGGGAACAAGTTTAGTCCAACAATATGAACAGATTGCAGCCAAGGTTATAATAATTGAATTCCAATGAGTTAAGCATATTCCTATTTCATAGTGTGAAAAGAAAAGGGTGGGAATAAAGTAATATTCGAATTTCAAAACAGCAAAGGAGCTTACGTAGCCCAATCTATAGGATCCAGCTTTTGTGAAAGGGTATTTATCAATCTCATCATCTGTTCTCCACTTGCAGAGTAAGGCTGGTTTTGCACATGTTTCCGTCTATAAGGAGGCTTCAATAGTAAGTTTTTTATTGGTTCTTCTCTAACATTTGAATCTGTACCACTTGAGGATAATTTTTCCCCCCCAGATAAAATGTCAATGGTAAATCTCAAGTCCAATAGAATTTGCAGAACCCCTTTTTCTGACACTTGAGGAGATCGAGCCTCTATAGTTGATATGAAATTCCCGTAAATAACCATCACCTGCAGGATGAAAGGAGAAAAAGCCTCAGCACACTAAGACAATCTGAAATCATTAGAACGTGACCCATATTTTGATGTCCAGATTTGGCATAATGGCGACATAGAAACCCAAAATACCCAACATAGATAATGGACATGGGTATGCCAACAATAAGAAGCCATTATTACTCTTCAAAATCAACAAAACCTAATCCCAACATGTTATTTCTTCAAAAGCTCTAGGAACGCTGTCCAAGATTATTAGGGAGACTGCAAATTACGAGAATACCCATTAATCTTTCAACTAGGCCACAAATCAATGTAAAATGACAGAGACAGGAAGTGGATAAAAATTTCAATTCCATCGAATCATTCTAGCCCTGCGATTTTGGACCTTGAAAGCTTTACTGTTATAAACCATCTATGTTTTCATGGTGAATCCTACAAGGTTGTGATGGTTAGATTGAAGAGTTTCCCCAAGACCCTCGTATCCATGTAGTCCTCTACGACTTCTATGCTACAATCTGGGACCCAACCCATGATGGATGACCAGCCTCTTTAGAGCTGCCATGTAGTCTTCAAGAAATTCTTTTACTTTTATAGTTTTGACAAAAGAGGTTGTATTTTGAGCATGCTAAAGTTCACATGACTATTTACAAAGTTTTCATAGTGAATTTATCCTAGGTTTGCATAGGATGACAGCAGTTAACTAAAGTATTTATTCTCAAGTATCCAATTTAGTACATTTACGTATCAGAGCTGACATGGATACAGGTGTCAAATACAATATATTGAACACAGCTGACTCAGTTTTTGGTTCCGCTGTGACATTTTTTTGGGAAGTAGAACGGAAAGGGACCATCCTGAACTGACACCTTCACTTCAAGAGTCAGGAAACACCAAGTCACCAGGGGATGGAACTTCCAGGAAAGTGGCAAAGCAACAGAATTATTCCAGGTTTTGGATAATCTCACTGATGAAAGCCTCCTAGACAATGAACCTCTGAACGATGACACTCTAGGCATCCTGGAAACCATCATTGATGCCTATGCTTGGGGTAAATCTACTTTGGAGCAACATGACAATCTAGAGCCGGTTGGCTCCCCATTCCCCCACACACACAATGATAATTCTATCATGGAATGTAAAGAGTCTCAACAGACCCCATATGCAAAAAGAAATAAAAGATTTGATCTCTTCTTTGCACCCTGACATCTTCTGCATCCTCAAAATTAGAATTCGAGAAAATAATGTGCATGCTTTGGCTAATATCTTCCTTCCCCACAATTGGAATTACACAACCAATGTTGCCCTGTGCTCTTATGCCAGAATCTGGCTGGCCTGGAGGGGAAATCCGTCTGTCCGTATTGAGGACATTTATGATCAGGCTATCTTCTGCAGAGTGACCACTCCTGTTGATGGAAAGACTCTGTTCATCTGTTGTGGTTTCCGGCTCCAACAACCCCCAGATCAGATTACAACTCTGGAACAAAATGGAGATCCTTGCCTCCTCCCATCATCACCAAGCCTGCATCTTTATTGGTGAATGGCGATTACAATTGCATCAGAAATGCAGACAAAAAGAGGGGTGGCGCTCCTCCAAACAACCAAGCAATGGGATGGTTTAATGATTGCATCGGCAATGCCGGGCTGTTTGATTTCTCCACTCATGGAAACCGGTTCTCCTGGTCCAAGTCTTCTTTCAGGAACAGTATAATTGAACCAAAGCTGGACAGGATCCTCATGAACCAAGACGCATCTGAGTATATCCTAGCCACCTAATACCAAATACCTGCATATTTGCAGCCCTAGGTCATTGCCTATATATTTTCTTGTAACTGCTCCATTTGTGAGAGAAATATCAAATGGCCATGATCGTCAAACAAAGGACTATTCTTAGCATCGCGAGCATCCATAATGAGTCCCACCAGATTTTCTTTTTGTTCATGGGTTGGGCAAACAAAAGTGCCCATGGGTTGGGCAAACAAAAGTGCCCATGGGTAAGGCCAAGCATTGTTGAACTTCTACTAGAAGAAAGAAAACATGTTTTCTATTGTTGAGCTCCATAAAAATTAGCCTGAAACGTTTTTAAAGTGAATGAAAGACAATTTTTATTTTGTTCTAAAAGGCCAGTCCAAATTTCAACTGAAAAAAAAAAAAAAATTACGACCTACAATGTATTATCTTTCATGAGCTATGAAATTCATACTTAAGTGATCAAATTATATGTGGCAGCAACTTAACAAAAGAATTAGTGCATCAAAGATAAAAAGATCATATATAAGAATGAAATGGAATCAGATGACTGCACCATATTCCATACCTTTTCCATGAGCATCCAGGCAAAATTCTGCAGTATAGATTTGTCGAGGACATGGCCGCCTACTTTATGAATTTCTTGGCATGCTTGGAACAAGAATGCGATAATATAGAGGGAAGGCAAAGAAGGCAGAGCAATTTTCATCTCCAATGGACCATCACTAGACTGCTCTTGTTTGATCACCATTTCTTCCCATCCCTTCACAGAATTCATAATATGAATTAGAAACAGGAGAATTTCATAAAATTGACGTGTTCCATTATTGGATCAAGCCATATAAAAGATCTAAAATCACATCTTTAAGATTAACTTCACCTACTCTTTCCTAAGCAAGATAGCAAAGATCAAGTAATAAAAGAGTGCCATGTTGATTAATGGTGCTTCCATAAAATGACAATTAGAAATTCAATTTTATATGGAGCTGGATCATCATCATCAAAGTTAAAATCTCATTTATCTAAGGGTTGGCTTTTCAAGTTCTACTTCTCCATTTAACCCTATCATAAACCATCTACATGGAGCAAAATGCTAAGCAATAAAGAAAAGACAAGAGGATGAAATAATGGTGATGGAGATGTGTATGTTAAAATAAATGTGTAATATAACAAGAAAACATTAAATTAGAAATAAGTGTATCAAAGAGTGCCCAAGCGTTGCTCGAATGGAAGAAAGAAAGAGGGAACATAGGATAAAATGGGATGGACACATCCACAAACAACCAAAAACAGCCCAGTGCAAAGAGTCGAATGAGTATATGTATATAGTTCTAATAGAATTAGTGAGTTGTTCAAGACATAGATCAAGGTGGTATGTTATGAAATGATCAAATCTAAGTGTGATTAGGGATGGGAATTTGGCTTGAAAGCCTCAGTCCAGCCAATTGAATAATATAGATAAGAGTAAAAGAAAATCTCATTTCTAATATAGACAATTGTATATGTGAATCATAACTACTGCAAAGATCCAATTTATCTACAGCATCAATTCTAATAAATTCCTTGTATGGACTAGAAATTTGTAAAAGTGGAATGGGGTAGGAAGAACTGAAAAATGAAAAGGTAAAGAATGTTTAATAACATGATTGAAGGAAGCAGAGAAGTACAAATAAAGCTTCTAACCAAGTTAATAGGCACCTACCTTCAATGTTGTCGTTGCGGATAATCCATCATCCTTCTCAAGATTTTTGGATAGAATAGCTGATAACTCATCAGATACCCATGTTATCCACAAGCTATGAGCCTTGATGCAAAGTCCCCGTAAAGTTTTGTTGAGCTCATCCAGTTTTGGATTTGCACTATCTTCCACACCAAATAGAGCAGCAGCTGCCAATGAACCATGCCTTTTGGGGCTATCAACCAATTTCCTTCTAGGGCTCTCAAGCATTGGGGTTTCAAATGCCAATTTGGAGTTCCTTGATAGAGATGTTACCCTACCAATTTCTGCCATTCTCGTTTCAGTTGTTGCCCAAAGCCTAGGAGAACCAAGTATCAATGGAATATGACTTGAGTGGTTCCGTAATGCGAATAAGAGTCGTCCAATGAGAAGAGATCTTTCAACGATAATTGCAAGGGGCTCAGAGTCTTTTCCTGGTTTGCTATTTCCTATCACAGTGGACAATTGTCCAAGCTCATCTTCAAGTTCCTTCAATACGATCGATATGCTTCTATAACATCTATCTTGCACATATGGTGCAAGCTCCTTCAACCTTGAAACAGACTTTGGAGATTCCAAGAAGCGCAAAAGATCAACAAGAATACTCTCACACCGACTATCTACAACATCTCTAATTCGACTAACTTCAGGTCCAAAATATGCATTGAGACAGCTTTTAAAATCATTGTCACATGTCCCTCCTTTAAAGCTCAAGCCTAGACCCACCTTTCTACTGTTCGGTTCTAAAAACCAAACTCCACCACCACTTGAAGGTTTCTTTAAGTATGTCTCAAAATCAATGTGGTCATTAGGACCCGCCACAATAGCATGGATCAAACCCCTCACATTGACATCCTTACTCAAGTCCCTGACGCCCAAATCCACAATCTCTTTCATCCTCTTGACAAATGCATCTTCGAAGATCTCATCCCAAAGATCTTTATCATCTTTCAAAACAAGCTCACGGACGCTGTTCCATGGAGACTCTATTTCTGAACCAAAAACACTCTTCAACCACTCCAAACTTCCCTCCAATGCTTCCCGACCATCCAACATGTCCCGGATCAGCTTCTCACATGACGCAAGTTCTTTTCCACTTACAAGAGCATCAATCAAATACCTCCCATTGATCTCACCAACGATCTCTTCCCCACATTCCTTCAACCAATCAGAACAGGTCCTAGCAATAAAATGTGGCTCGAGAATCACCATCACAGATTCCAATCTTTCCCGATGTGCTTTCCATATTCTGACCTCTTCATCAGGATTTGGAATTCCTCCAAACAATTGAGTTCCTGGGGGCGTTCCCAGTATGATTTTGTAAAACAGTGGCATATCGTTCAAAACTTGAAGAAATAATTCTCCTACTTGACCTAAAGTAATCTGAATTATCCTAATTACATCGCAGAAAACAGCAGGAGCCGAACCAGAAGACGGCATACCCAGTGTATGGGAGATCCACGACAGCCGTGAATCTAGGAATAATGCCAATGCCTGCGTGGGGCCAAGGTTGTCGACAATCGCAACTGCTGCAAGGGAGTCAGCATAGGCACCAACCCCGAGCCCATGGTCTTGCAGCCGCTCACGGCTTCGCTGAGAGATCTGTGCCTTGAAGCTCTCAACGATCTGCCACTGGTGACCCAACAGTGGGAATTTTGACAGCACTTCATCGGCATTGCTGCTACCAGCACCAGCAATGAGGCCATGGACAACCTTGGCACGGAGGTACCGTCCAGAAGCTTCAAGAAGCATGGACTCGTCAAGGCAGCCCCAGATGTTCTCAGAAGTGTCGACAAGGTATTTGATGCGGGTGGCAATGCCATAAATTCGGGCGCGGGATGGGTCAGTTGCAGCAGCGAGTTTGGGTGTGTTGGGTGAGAGGGACAGGGAACAAATGCCATAATGGACGGCAGCAATATTGGCAGAGATGGATTCTGAGGAGGATCTCATGGCGATGATGGAGTCAGCAGATTCGATGAGATCACGGTAGCGATTACCGACGAGCAGCCGGAGCTCCTCCTTCTTGGATTCAATCTCCTTCTTGGTGGCAGCTTCCACATTGCGGATCTCGGATATGGGTTTGGATCGGAAGAGGGATTCTGCGTCCCGAATTCCCACCGTGGATTCCGATGGGATTGTGGGCTTTCTCATCAGCTGATTCTCAGAGAGGGAATGGCGGAAGGGAAGAGTATTTGTAGAGAGAGGGAGATGCAGCGGGTAGGATCGGGTTAATGGGATGTATGGGTTAATGGAACGGTGGTTGTTGAGTACTGAATGGGGTATAATAAAGGATGTGGGAAATAGGAAAGGGAATTAAATGGTGTATGGTGCAAACGATGTTGGTGGTCTTAGGAAGATGAGGGTCCGAATGGAGAAGATGGGGATAGAGCAGAGGGTCTTTGGTTGTTGTTGGGAAGCGGTATTGATGGAAGGTAAGGAGAAAGGTGGAAGAAAGTGTTGAATAGAGATGGGCGGCAGCAGCGTTGGATCCGTCGACTGAGAGGGTTGAGGCGACGACCACTCGGCTGGGAAGACAGCAGAGCAACTGGCGGAGAGGGGCTGCAAGACGCACAGGCAGGGAAGGCTGTGTGTGGAGTCGCTAGAGGAACCGTAGAAGAGAACACGGCCACAGGCAGTAGAAGAAACAGAGAGGAGAAGAAAGAGAAGAAGAAATCAAACGGGAATCCACCCGTACCATAGAGACAAGGAAGGAGGAAAGGAGGTGAGATAATTGGGAAAACCCAAGAATAATTTTGATTAATCCATTCGTACAAAAATACACCCACTAATCTCAAATTTATAATAAAACCTAACTCTAATAAATCTAAAACGAAAATAGAAAAATATAAATAATCCCTAATAAATTTAATCTTACAAATAAAGCAATGAAAATAAATAAATAAATATAAATTTTTCGGATCTCTTCGATTCTTTGCCTGTTTTCCAATTCAAGCGAGATTTTGATTTTTCGGGTCGATACCTGTGCTACATCAAAGAGGGAGAGGAATCGGCAAAGGAGAAGAAAGGTCGTAAGGGAAGACTTTCTCGGAAACTGAGATCTATGTGTAGACTAGTCTCTCGGGTTCAAAGAGCATACCGGCAGAAACAATAGCGGGGGTAGCCAATAGTGGTGCCAACGGCTTAAAAAAGAAAAAACAACGCTCAAGAGATCTGAGATTGAAGAACTGCTATCAGATCTGAAGTTCTGATCCTCGTGGGTGGAAGAAGAAAGCCATAAGCAGAGGTGTTGGAATGAGCGACGGCAGTTGTCTGTGTGAGTGGAGATCTGGGAAACTACAAGAAGAAGGGGTTTCTTGAGAAGCAACGCTGCAAGCAGTAGCGGTGGAGCAAAAGGGCAGATCTCAGCATCAAAGATCGGAAGAAGTAGAAGCAGCGTCACAATCAGCGAGGGAACATGGTTAGCAGATCTGAGATCGAGCGTGAGCGACGCCCAACAGAGCAGCCAGCAGTGGCACACAGCAGATGGAGCCAACGCAGAGGAGATTTGTGTTGGATCGAAAGAGGAGAAGAAAGATGTCACGCCCCGACCCGACCGGTGGGTCCGGAACGCGACTGATTTTTTTTTTTTTGAAAGATAAGTAAACTAAACTACAAGCATTCTTACTGGGCCGGATCAACAGTTAGGCCCAGCGGTTACACATTAGTCCGTTAAGTGGACTCAAACATGTACCATATGCTTGCCCTATAAAAATAGACATAAAAACATCATAACATACTCAATCAAATCTAACATTGATTAATACAAGGCATAAGAAACTTAATCATTGATTCATCATTCAAAACATTGTCTAAAAAGGCAACATAGCCTATCACATCAAATGGACATTAAGTACCACATCCGGTACAAAAAAAGGACAATGGTTCCAAGAACCAACAGGGAAAGATCAGGGCATTCCTCTCCGGGGGAATCCCAAAACACTGCTTTAGCTTAATCGCTCTAAGCCTGAAAGAGAGGGTCTTCCTCCTCGGGTTCATCGCCTGAAAGGTGAGTGGTGTGAGCTAACTAGCCCAATGATGGATAATTAACAATGCAAATTAAGTAAATATAAAACAGGTTAACAACAGTTCAATATCACATGCTTGATAGAAAAATAAGCATAATCTCAAGTAATATATCAACATCATTAAATCACTGCCATTATCCACCGTAGCGCCTGCCGACTACACTGAGACCAGTATTAAGTCCCGACACGGTCAAAATACATCCTTGCAAGTACATCTCCGGCTCTTAAACGTAGCCGATACTGACACCCTCAAGTCAGCAACTGACGACAGCATGGTCCGCCCATGGTCCAGTAGACATAAACCATCTCTCATATGGCCGATATTGGTTCAATAGCCCAGGTACGTGGAAACAGTCTTACATACACATACGATCGACATCGTAATACCATGATCATCACAGCACTCTTACCATAGTGCACCATGTATAGGCACATGAGTGGGTTCATCAAAACCGAAACCACTCATTACTCAATATAACACCTGTTTACAAAATCTGCAGAGTTAAGTTCCCTCACCGTGATCGTGTGGTTTCGCGGTCTCTGTCAAACAACATACAAGTGCACAATCAATATACATATCAGATACGTACATATACGTAGTATTTGGAAATCACACGTTTTCCCACAAAATATCCAGGGTTCATAGAAATGAGTCTCATACTTGGTTTCTAGCCCTTTTTAAATCATCCACAAGATAATAATATAATAATAAAAGGGGCTCAGTCCAAACTCTTATTGTCTTCTGGGCATTGACCAGATTGACTTATTGAATGAGGTCTAGATCGTCGGGTCACTTCTCTGTTGTCTTCTGGATAGGACCAGAGCTGACATTTTGAGTAGGCCTCGAGGTCACCCAGTGCCCGACTATAGTGCCGGCCTGAAAGTGAATCACTCAGTTCCCGACTAATGTCGGACTGAAAGCGGATACAATAATATTTACACTATAAATAATAAGAGAAAGGGGTTAGTACAGTTTTATTTAACAAGGGGGTATTAATCATCACATCACATAATCTAACAGAATAATTTTTTTTTTTGAATAAAGTAATAATATTTAATTATTTAATTATTTATTCATTTTTTTTTCTTCGATGGGAACCAACATTTAAAACCATAAGCAACTATAATCTCAAATGAAAATATTTTTTTTTTTTTGAATAAAATAATAATATTTAATTATTTAATTATTTATTCTTTTTTTTTTCTTCGATGGGAACCAACATTTAAAAATATGAGCAACCATAATATCAAATAAAATAATTTTTTTTTAAAATAAAATAATAATTTTTTTTTTTCTTCTTCTTCTTCCCCGTTCATTGTCTGCAACAGACAGTGAACGGCCGATGAACAATAAAACCGAAAATAGGAAATGGGCTATTTTTTGGACTCAGTTTTTACATCTGACCGGTCCGATGGATTCCTCCGGGAGTCCTCTTTCCACAGGAAGAGGTTTGGAGCTTTGAAACTCAGTGAGCCATCCGATCTTAACACCGGAAGCTCACTGATACGAGGAACCCTAAAATTTTTCCTAAATTTTTGAAATCGTTTTTCTCACTGAAATCAGAGCCAAATTCAAAAAAAAATTTATTCCAAATCAGTAGAAATTGAAAGGGGAATGCAGTGGTTACCTTTGATTAAGTTTCTGGGCTGAAATCCGAATTTTTTCCTGAAAATCTCCTCTAAGTTACAGGTTGAGAAAAAGAAAAATCAGAGGGTCGGCCGGCCGGAAAAAGAGAGCTTAAAGAGCAGAGAAGGAGTGGGAGTGAGAACCGAAACTGAGCCGGTTTATATAGGATTTTCGGTCGGAAAATCCGGCGCATGCGCGATGGGACGGGACGCCGGAAAATCGCAGGAAAATCGGGCAGCAGGGCATGCGCCTGCGGTGGCTGAGACGCTGCTACAGTAAACCGCAGGTTTACTTTTTGCAGATCAGCCCTTCCATTTTCCAATATTTGCAAAAAGGGCCACATTTTGATAAAAACTGATTTTTAACAAAAAAAAAAAAAAAATTTAAAAGCTCAAAAATTTAATCCAACCTTACAGATAGGTTGGGTTTTAAAAATCTTAATCACCATAAAAATTTTGGATTTTAACTCTTATTAAAAACCATTTATTTAAATAAAAACCATAAATTTACCCTATTTACTTAAATAAAGAATTGTTAAAATAAATAATTTAGAAACATCATTTTGAGATGAAATGAAATATCTAGACCATTCTTAAAATGGTCTACCATAAAATACAAATTTCAAATTTTATTTCATTTTCAAAACCCTTTAAAATAATTAATACTCCCTTTCGGGGTTTTGACGGGCGATATTTAAATATCATTTTCTGAAAATAGTTTTATTTTAAAATCAGATATGTAAATCCTTCATTAAGGAAAACATTATTCACCAATAATATTCACAAAATCACATAATTTATAAAAATATACACAACAAGTGGTAAATTACCAAAATGCCCCTCCAGCTCGACGAGCTGAATCACTGAGTTTTCGGGCTCAGATCGGGCCAAACTTGAGCTTTCCTCGAAGCCCTAACCAAAATCTCTGAGATTAACCGGTTAAACAAGATTAACGAGTTAAAACTCGTCTAATCTGGGGCAGGGTATTACAAAAGAATAGCATGAAGAGAGATTGGCTACTACAGGTAGAGCTCGACAGGCAGGGAAGCCGAGCAGCGCGAAGCTCTGATTTGGGGGTTTGGAAGGCTGCAGGCGGAGAGGCAGCAGAGGCGTTGAAAACTTGAAAGGCTCAGATCTTGTGGTTTCAACAGAGCAAAGAGGAGAAACAGTCGTGTGCATGAAAGGTTTTGCAGCAAATCTGACAAGAGGAGAAGGACCTTGGGATCGGACACAGATAACAGGAAGATCCTCACATGTAGAAATGGTCGAGCTTCCAAAGGGGTTTCTTGCAGGCAATAATCGCAGGCAGTAGAGAGACGAACGGCTGCACAGACAACAGGAGGAACAACAGCTTGTAGTAGCCAGACAACATACAAATCTGAGAAAGCAAGTAGCAACGACTCTAGAGGTTGTTGAAGAGACAGCCGAACAGATGCCCTCTGCTGTTTACAGAGTAGGGTATCGGTGAAGAGAACAGGGACCTTCAGATCGATTCAGATCTGAGAAGGGTCAGTAAAGATCTAATTTTCTCTTGTTTTGTCTGGGTTCCAAAGAAGAGAGTAGATTAGGGCATTAGGCTGATGCAGCGGCGACAAGCGCCAGAGGAAGGAAGGTGGATCTATTCTTAGAGAGTGCAGGGATATCTGAAGAAAAGTAAAACCCAGGAGTCGAGCACAGAGCGGTAGCCAGAAGTGGCGCGGCTGGAAGGGTTTGGTGCAGAGAGGAAAGAAGCAGCAGATCTGAGCATATTTGAGAAGGTGCAAGGAGATCTGAGGCCAGCAGTAGCAGTGGCATGAGATAGAGATCGGCTGCAAAATGAAGGGTGCGCATTAACACAGGGACTGCTGTTTACAGAGAGAGAGAGAAAGAGAGAGACAATCATCGCCAAGGAAATAAAAAAAATTGTTCACAGATTGATGGTATGGGAGACCACCAGTTCGAGTAGTCACGAAGGACTATAGATTCAAGAAGTCATGCAGGAACACAGTACTACATATTTGGTGATCTGTACGACTACAACTTCGAGTGATCCCGAAGGACCACAAATTCAGATACTCTTTTAGTGAAAAGTCAACAATTAGAATTGTTTTAGGTTTCTAGAGTCACCCGAACTCGAAATTGAGATCCATTTTCTCCTGCGTGTTCATAGCGAGAGATCTACAGATGTGACCGTTATGGATTTGAAAAAAGAAAGAGAGGGGAAAGAACTTAGAGAACAAAAAGACTGAGAAACACATGGTTCATTGTGTTTGGCTTTGTTTTCGGAGCAGAGAGTAGGTATTTTCAAGACAAGGGATCGGACTTGATTGTCTAAAATGGAAGACAAGGTGGAGCAACCGGACTTGCGTTGAGGGATTTGTATTCGACTCTCTCAAAGATGATTATCTCTCTTTGAAGGGGTCAGAAGTGGTCAACGGCAGTGGAAGGCATCTCGGCGGCAAGGTTCGAGGTGGAGCCCATTTGGTAAGGAGTTGCAGATGCAACACAAGAACTCGGGCGGCAATGCTCGAGATGGAGTCTGGTTGAACTGATCAGTCTTACTGAAGACTAGTGGATCATCCAAGTGCGTGGGGATGGGTGTCTTGCAGAAGATGCGGTACAATAAGTGCTACACAGTAGGTGGAGGTGTCATAAATACAGAGCAACAATATTCATGGTGTCAGGTTTTTTCTCCAAGGTGGAGTTTGTTGGGTTTTATGGCTCAAAGTCCTCTTAGGCCTGAGTTGTCTTATGGGCCCAGGCCTAGTAGGCCCAATTTATTGTAAGCTACAGTATATAAGTTATCTTTCGTCCTAGGGTTTCTTTGGGTGGTGAGGTTTCTCTTGGAGAGAAATAGAGAGGAGAAAGAGTGACTGAGAGAAATGGTAGGTAGGATTGATGTTATCCTTATAACTTCATCTTTGTGACACCCCGAAATTTTAAAGGTTATTAAAATTAAATTTGTATTAATTAATTGAGATTAATATGAATTAATCAATTAATTAGAGAAAATAAGTGGGAGATTAGTTGAAGAAATTAATGTATAAATTAATTGTGGGGTATCACGATTGGAATTAAATGTATAACATTTAATTAAAATGATTCGGTTACATGACATGTCACGCTCCGACCCGAATGGTGGGCCCGGAACGCGACTGAATTTTATTTTTTTTGAAGGTAAACTAACACAACATACTAAGCATTCTCACTGGGCCGGATCAACAGTTGGGCCCAAAGGTCACACATGATCACAACATGTGGAGTCAAACACATACCATAAGTCTACCCAACAAATATACATAAAACAATAACACACAACAAGATCACATAATCCAACCATTGAATTATCATTACAAAATCACATCAGAGTAACTATAGAAACGTAGTAGTCCTAGTACATCACATTTAACACATACTAAGTACCACGCTTGATACTATACAAAGAAAATGGTTCCAAGAACCCAAAAGCAGAAATACAAAGATATTCCCCTTAGTAGGAAATCCTAAAGCAACGCCGCAGCTCATCCGCTCTAAGCTTCAAACAGAGGGTTCTCCTCCTCAGGTTCAACTCCTGAAAGGTGAGTGGGGTGAGCTAACTAGCCCAGTGAAGGAAATATAACAGTGCAATTAAGTAAACAACAGGTTAGCACAATAATCAACAGTTGCAATAATATCACATGCTTGATAATAAAATTCACAATATCAATTAAAGTCTCATCATCATTCTTATCATTTCATCATCTTCCCATTACTGCTGTTATCCAACGTAGCCTCTAGATCCCATATTGACAATCATAGTATTAAGTCCCGACACGGTCAAAATACATCCTTACAAGTATATCTCCGGCTCTCCCGTAGCAGGTACTGACACCCTTCGGGTCAGCAACTGACGCCCACAGTCCACACATGGTCCAGTAGACATAAACCATCCTTGTAAGTGTATCTCCGGCTCTCCCATAGCCGGTACTGACACCCTTCGGGTCAGCAACTGACGCTCACGGTCCACCTATGGTCCAGTAGACATAAACCATCTCCCATATGGCTGATATTGATTCAATAGTCTAGGCACGTGGAAGCAGTGTTACACATTTCATCTGATCATAGCATTTACCAGTATCATAAGCACTCTTACCATAGTGCGTCAAGTTTAGGCCAGCATCATAAGCACTCTTACCATAGTGCGTCAAGTCTAGGCCAGCGTCATAAGCACTCTTACAATAGTGTATCAAATCTAGGCCAGCATCATAAGTACTCTTACCATAGTGCGTCAAGTCTAGGCCAGCATCATAAGCACTCTTACCATAGTGCGTCACATTTAGGCACATGAATGGGTTCATCAAATCTGAAACCACTCATTGCTCACTATACATATCAAATAACCAAACATGTTTACATTTTAACTGTAAAGTTAAATTCCCTCACTGTGATTGTGTGGTTGCGCAGTTTCTGTTCAAACAACAGACTAATGCACAATCAATATACACAACATTCATACCTAGCATGTACACATAGAAGCAGTATTTCGAAATCATACTGGTTTTCCCAAAACATCCAAAGTACATGGAATTGAGTCCTCTACTCGGTTTTTATCCTTTTTAAATTATAATCATCCACAAGATAATAATATAATAAAAAGGGTGCTCAGTCCAAAACTCATATTGTCTTCTGGGCATTGACAAGATTGACTTATTGAGTTAGGTGTAGATCATCGGGTCACTTCTCGGTTGTCTTCTGGATAGGACCAGATCTGACATTTTGAGTTAGGCCTCGAGGTCACTCAGTGCCAGACTATATAGCGTCGGCCTGAAAGTGAATCACTCAGTGCCCGACCAATAAGGTCGGCCTGGAAGCGAATACAATAGTATTTACACTATAACTAATAAGAGAAGATGGTTAGTACAATTTTAATTATCAAGGGGTCTTAATCATAACACAAGCATTAACAATAATCAAACAAGATTAGGTAAAAACAACCATCAAATAACATTTAAACACTCAAAAGCTGGGTCCCTCGGAACATGCCTCGGAACCGGGTACAGTGGCTTCGCATCATCCGAACCACACCTAATCTAATCACTGACCTCGGAACATGGGTCTGACTTCGGAACGTTCGAAGATCAGGTCTCGGGTCATCCGAAGTCCTTCCAAACTGAAAAACAGAGAAAAAATAAGTCTCTGTGGGTCTGGGCCCTCGGAACATCCGAAGTCTGGGTTCGGAACATCCGAGTGGGTTCGGTCCTTCCGAGCTCGGCTCGGTTTCTCCGAAGGGGTCTGGCTTACCTCGGGCGAAACTGGGCTTCTAATGAAGCTCGGAACGTCCTAGGATCAGCTCTCAGATCGTCCGAAGGTTCGGACATTCCGAAGATCGGCTCTCGGACCTTCCGAGAGTCGTCTTCCCCACTATCTGCACCAGCAGACAGTGACGACAGTTACACAGTGAAATACTAATCCGAAAATGGAGGGTCTCCCGGACTCGATTTTCACATCCAGCCTGTCTGATAGACTCCTCTGGGAGTCCTCTTTCCATAGGGAATGTTTGAAGCCTTGAAGCTCACTGGGCCAACAGATTTTAACAGTAAAACCCCACGGGTACATGAAACCCATGGTTTTGCCATAGATTTAAAATTGGTTTTTCTCAATCAAAACAGGGTCAATTTAGGTTTTATTTGATTCAAAATTGACTGGAATTTAAAAAGGGATGCAAAGGATACATTTGTTGAGGTTTCTGGGCTGAGAAAATGGTTTTGAAAATCTCTTCCTTCTTAAGTTACGGTTACCGAAACTGAGAAAGAACAGAGATTTGAAAGGGTGATCGACTGGGTCTGGTCTGATGAAACAGAGAGCAGTAGAGACTGAGGAAGAGAAGAAGGATTTGGGAGTTCAAGCAGCTGAACTAAGGGCTGTATATATAGATTTTTGGCCGGAAAAACAGGTCGGACAGCCACTGCATGTGGCTGCATGCAGGCGCGGCTTACATTCGCTACAGTAGCCTGGGTTCTGGTTGCAAATCATCCCTATGTTATTTCTGATTTTGCAAATAAGTCCCCGATTTTAATAAAACCTATTTTAAAACTGAAAGTATGGTTTTTAAAACTTTAAAACTCAATCCAACCTTACAGATAGGTTGGGGTTTAAAAAACCTTGGTCACCATAAAAATTTTGGATTTTATCTCCTACTAAAAACCCTTGATTTAAAATAAAACCATAATTTAACCATATTTACTTAAATAAACAAATGTTAAAATAAACAATTTAGAAATCTCATTTTGGATTGAAATAGAATAACTAGACCGTTCTTAAAATGGTCTAACACAAAATACCATTCTCAAGATTTATCCCTTTTTCTGAAATTATTTAAAATAATTAAAACTCCCTTTTAGGGTTTTGACGGGCGGATTTTAAATACCATTTTCTAAAAATAAAATTAATTAAAAATTAGAAATGCAAATCCTTTATTAAGGAGAACATTATTAACCAATAATAATCACATAATAACATAATTTATAAAATAATCATAATAGGCGGTAAATTACCAAAATGCCCCTCCAGCTGGACGAGTTGGATCACTGAGCTCACGAGCTCGGATTGGGCCACACTTGGGCTCTCCTCAAAGTCCTAACCGTAATTTTCGAGATTAATCGGTCAAACAAGATTAATCAAGCTAAACTACGCCTAATCTGGGGTAGGGTATTACATGACATGTAACATAGAAGGGACTCAAGTCCCACCCCTTAAAGACTTAATGGTAAAAATGGGATATAAAAGAGAGGTCAATCAGTTGTTTTGGATATAAACGGCAGACTCAGTCAAATCCCCCTTCCACATGCGCACGACAGTAAGGCAATTACACATCGTGCGAAAGACAATTCCTTTTCTATTTTATATTCGCACGACACTCCTTTTCCTCTCCTTTGTTTCACACGACAATACTCCAATTCCAAACCTTACACTAAGAATACCATCTACACGATTTTCATCTTACCTACTGTTGTTCTCAAGCGAGGAAGGAAAGGAGAAGAAGGAAAGGGAAAGGATTACAGAAAGCGTCATTTAAGGTTGGTCTGACTTTCAAAGTTAGTATTTATGTTTAAATTAGAGTTTAGGGTGATTTAGAATCAACTCTACACGAATTTGGATTTATAGAATGAAAATAAGACCGATTTGAGAATTGTCGAGTATTCTCCTCAATTCAGGATTCGGGTTCAAATCCGTGAAATGATATGTTGAATTATGAATATTAATCCATAAGGATGTGATTAATCATGTAAGGAAAAAATCTGAAGGGTTAGCTTTAAGGAATGCGACAAATACCCTACCAATGTGTGATTCCCGAGTTCCCTGTACTTGGTTCGCATGTTGCAGAGTGACTGTCTGAAGAAGACAGGCTTTGAAACCCGTCTCGGAACAACCCGAGGGAACGATGATGTTCCGAGAACCCTCGGGAGATAATAAGTCTCGGAACTTGGCCCGGACTTTCCAAGGCCAAGTTTCGAGGATATTGAATTCAGAAACAAAACTTGAAAATTCAGTTAAGTCCATATGAGAATCGAAGTCTCGAAACATGGCGCGGAGGTACTGAGGCCAAGTTCCGAACACTGTAACATGAATGAAATCAATAACTCTCTCGGAAGTACCAAGAGAGGATTAGTAGTTCCGAAGTGTCGGAACCTAGTTCGGAAGTATAAATGCCAAGTTCCGAGCACTGAAACACAGAACTGGAATTTATAGAGCCTCTGAAGTACCAAGGGAATGTTAGAGAACCGAAGTCTCGGAGCATGGCTCGGAAGTACCGAGGCCAAGTTCCTAGAACTGTATTATGTAACCAAAATCAGTGGATCTCTCAGAAGTGCCGATAGAGGACTTGGAGCTTTAAACCCTCAGAACTTGATTCGGAAGTACCGAAGGCAAGTTCCGAACAGAACAATGTATGATTAGAATCAGTAGGTCTCTCAGAAGTACCGAGAGAACCTAAAGTGCCGAACCATCGAAACTTGATTCAGAAGCACCGAAGGCAAGTTCCGAGCAGACCAATGAACAAGTGTACTTCGGAATGATCCGAAGGAGACTCTGATGATCCGAAGCTTCGAAAGTTCTGAACTGATGATCCAAGTTCCGAGACCACAGTGTTGGTTTGGACAGGAACGTAGGAGTTAGGAGACACCACTAAATGGAAAACTATGATGTTGGAAATCATGAACACAAACTGATCATATAGTTTTTTTTATTGATAAACGTAACCAAAGGATCAGAGGGTGACCTAGGAGCTGTACGTACCCCGTAGTCACTCTGTAGCGGAATCTCATCGATTAAGTAGGTTTTCCTACTTTCTTGAAGTATCACATGATTATTATGTATATTGAATTAGAATTTGATTTCAATGTATGATTTGTATAATTTATCGATGCATGGACATGAAAAACATGCATCTTATGTGGGATGAGAATAATTGATTCAAATGTTAGGAGATGATAAAACTCTAACCTAATAATTGAAATAAAATAACTATTCTATATGCCCGCATCCATGGATTACAATTTCTGGCAATATTTTTATTTGGTAGAAAGCTCCCGGGTCAAAAGAAGTCCCAAAACCTGTGCAGAAGTATGTGTGTATAGCACTCCCCCGGTAATTCCGGTTAAATGCTAGTATTGGGTAGTAGCTCCCAGCTGGTGCCCCAGGAAAGCTACGGACATAATGGCCAATGATTACAACTGTTGATGAGAGTATGATAAAGAGAAATGTATGGGCATGAGAAGGGTTTGCATCAATTTATGTACCATGGCATTGGCATCATATGATTTTGATGAGTTATCAAAAGTATTATGATCATGATTTGAATTATGAAATAATTATGAATTTGTTTTGAATGCTTTATGAGTATGAGATATGAACTGATTTTGAAATATGGGATGAAGATGATTTTCAATTGAATTATATGATGATATGAAGAACTTATACATGTTTCCCCCCTATTTTATATATATATATCACATGTTGGTACCCATTTCGATGGGAATTCCTACTGGGCGTTGACTAAGCCCACAATACTCTATTCTTTTAGAAACTAATACAGGAAGGGAGAAAGATGATGATGCTGGACCAAGTAACAGCCAGGCGTAAACGAGGATGGGGACAAGATGGAGGATTTCGTAGAGTCTTGCATTTTAATATTAGTAGAGAACTAAACAATTATGAAGGAGTTATGTGTTTGAGAAATTATTTGAGGATGTATGAACTCCTAGTGAGATTGTTAAGAATTTTATTTGAGAAATAATTTTATGGTGCTTTACTTTGGATAAATGATGATTGTATCTTGTAATATCGAATGTTTATAATTCCGCAAATGTAAGTTAGTGTGTTGCAAGTATACATAGACTATTTCCATGTGCACGCACTAATTGGGCCAGTCGAGGGTCGAATCTTCGGATTTGGGATTGACTCGCGTCGTGACGCTCTCCCCTCTTTTCCCGTTGTTAATTGATATTAAATAAATACTCTGATAAATAGGGAGAGAAGGAGGGGCGCTACAATCTTAATGAAATCTTTGCACGCCCTGTGGATGTAGGCAACGTTGCTGAACCACGTAAATCCCATGTTCTTCTTGTGTGTTCTTGATTGTGTGTGATTTGTGATTTGAGTGGGTTAGGTCTAATTGCCTAACAGATTCCACATTATGGATCTCGGATATGGGTTTGGATAGGAAGAGGGATTCTGCGTCCCGAATTCCCACTGTGGATTCCGATGGGATTGTGGGCTTTCTCATCCTGATTTGAATTCAGCTGATTCATAGAGAGGGAATGACAGAAGGGAAGAGAATTTGTAGAGGGAGAGGGAGAGGAATCAACAGGGGAGAAGAAAGGTCGTGAGGGGAATGATGCAGCAGGTATAATCGGGTTAAAGGGATTTGGTTATGGTTATGGTTGAAAGCCGATATTTTTAACCCTTGTGTGAAGAAACGTATGGACGAGATGGACGATGGATGTTGGGGTTGTACTGTGTGGACATGGACGGAGAAAGGGGTGGTAACATGCAGAGGCGTGAAGGGATGAGAGAGACTCGTTTGTGGCTGTGGTCGAATGATTTCAATGTAGGTGCGAGTGAAGGTGTGGCTACAGGCGATCAGACATCAAACGAAGCAGGGTAGGAAGCGGCAAAGACGCTACTAGGTTTGTCTGGTAGCAGAGGAATGAGAGAAAAGAGAGAGAAAAAAGATAGTGAGATAGATGAGAATCGAGGGAGAAGAAGAAGAGAAGAAGGTAGAAGGAAAATTCAAATTTCAATTCTTTCAACCGATGCTTGTGTTGCATCAGGAAGGGATTAGGTCTCGTCGGTTTGGAGCTAGAGAAATGGTGATGGAAGAAGAAACGGAAGAGGAAGACTAAGGTCGGCCGGCATTTTTGAGAAGAATGATGTGAGCAACGAAGGAGGGAGGAACGCTCGTGGGTTACTATCGTTTAGGGAGGAAAAAAGAAGTAAAAACGAGAGAGAGAGAGAGAACTGAGGGTGGTTGAACGGGTCGAGTGCAAGGGAAGATGGGTCAGGTTCGAGCGACAGGAAGAAAAGAAAGTTGGATCGATTTTGGATTTTGTTTTTATTTGCTTTATTTAATTCTATCCCGTTGTTTATTTAAATTATAGGGGTTTAAGTCCAATTTATTATTTCAAAGGAATCTAGAGTTGATTTATTTTCTCAAAATTTGTTCTCTATTTAATCTTAGGAACCCTGGATTACATGTGAGTGCCCATGTGTCCTTCAACTGAGGAATGCCCACATGGACTAGTATGACATTCCAATAGCTTGTTAATAAAGAAACCAATATTAGCCAAAATATTCACCATTTTGGCTTATTTTAAAAGTAGTTATTTCATTTTATTACGAAAAATAACTCGAAGACTTCATCTCTTCTTGAATATACAAAGTAGATATTTATTTAAAAGTATAAAAATAAAAAAAATAAAAAAATCTAATATTTATTAATTGTTTTATTTTAATAAAGGCTCAAAATGAAATGTATCAGTCAAAACTTCGTATTTCAGCCTATATATAAATTATAAAATTTTGAATTTGAAAATTAGATGCATCAAAAGTTTATCCAAACTCTTTTATTTTTATGTTCTGTATTTCATCTCTAATTGGGCCATCCTAGCCTATAGCCATGGACTATCCAATCCAGGAAGGGGAAGAGGCCCATTAAGATGTGACAGTTGGGCCATGCACAATATTAGATAAGACTGGCAGTTTCATGATTTTGCAGCATTCAGACCTTATTTGGACTTTGGCCACGGCCTTTTATTGTGTCTCGTATGACAAACCCACTTAAACCAAAGCGTGTCTTTGTTTGAGTAGAAATAGGCCGATATTTCAGACGAGATGCGTTTTTGACATTACCACCATTCATTGAGATGTTTTTAATGTAAAAAATATATAATTATATATATAATATATATTTCATTGAGATTTTGTGGTGATTCAACCTGCACTGTGGTCCACCGATCAAAAGGCTGAAATTAAAAGCGACAACAAATATCTGATGTGTACAATGAACCTCAATTAAACTAAACTAATTCATTTTGAAAATTCTAATGAGAGCCTAATTATGGGAATGTCTAGCAAAATCCTACGCTTTAAAGGAATAATGTTTCTGCGGGAAATGAGTTGTGATAAAAATAAATAAATAAATAGATTAATAAGATGGTGGTTAAATTATCTATGATGAGATTTATTAAAAAAAAATTATTTTTATTTTAAGATAAAAATTAGTTATTGAATAATATTTTTATCTATTATGATCAATTTAAATCTAAAAATAATAATAATTTCAATAATTTAAGTTTACAAAAAAAGTGTGCATCACGTGGAACATTTTCACTTGTACATAAAAATATGCTAAAGCATTTTCTAGCTTTTGTCTCTTCTTTCTAAACTTGTTTAAAAGAAATGATGTAAAAACAAAATTATGATCAGTGGTTAACTCATGTGCACTTAAGTATGAACTCATAAAATATAATAATGATAAGTTTATTAAAAAAGTATGCATTTTATATCTATTTACTAATCTCTAATTTATTGTGAATTGAATAATTAATTTTTATTGAACTTATGTTTATACACATTTTTTTCTTTCTTATACCTACTATTATTTTATAAATTGAATTTGTATCTAATTTGAGCTCATTTTAAGATAAGTTTATGATTGGATAAATCTCAAGTTTTATTAATAGATAGAAACTGATAGCCTTTAAAATCATACTTTAATGATTTTTTAAAATTGAAATTTTCCACTTTTATTTAATTATAACATCTATTACTAATAAATAGGAGAGAAATTCTGCCAAATGCATCGTCATTATCATCATCAGCCAATAATCTCATATCTCTAAAGTCGACTTTATGAGTTCTTATTCTCCAAGTAAGTCTATCATAAATCATGTTATTAGTTATTCTAGAGTGAATTAAATTATTATTTTTTATAAAATTTGTATTAGATGGTAAGAATGAATTATTTTGCTATATCTATCCTTAAACATGAAATATAACAAAATTTGAGAAAATTATTACTATTAGCTTAATCCAAAAGTAAATATAATGTAAAATGAATTTAAATTAAACAAAAAATTAATTTATGGAAGAAAAATAATAGAAAGAAGAAAAATAATATGAATATAAACTGTAGAAAAATTAAAAACGTCAAAATACCGATTCTCCTACCGTCTCAGTCTCTCTTGCTACCACGTCAGCCGATAGCCTTGGCCCCACATGCCATTCTCCTCCAATCAAAGCTTCTCTCTCTCCTCTTCCGCTCTCTGTGCAATGCATCCAAAAAAATAGTCTCCTTCCTCACATCTTCGTCAGAATACAGAAACCATACAAAAGAACAATCGAACCAAACAAAAATCGCAAATTCGAAGGGGAAACGAGACAATTGAGAGTGTGTGTGAAAAAAAAGAAGAAAATCTATCTACTTTTTGAGTTTTTTTTTGCCCTTTTCTGCATTTTCTTCGAATATTACTATTATTTTCCATGGATTCCGATTTCTGGACCTCCCGCCTCGCCGCTGCCAAACGCCAGTACACGTTGCAACACCATCAGAATTCCCAATTAGGTCATCCTTTTGTCCCTTTATCCCCTTTTAACATTTTTTTTTTTTGCTGTTTGGGATCTGTAAAGATTCAGTTTTGTTTTATGCAACACCGTCAAAATTCCCAATTGGTTAAATTTTTTGCTCTTTTTTTCTTTTAAAGGGCATGCTTTTATTTATTTATTTTGCTGTTTGAGATCCATAAAGAATTTTTTCTTTCTTTTTTGGTTTTTTTTTTTAATTTATGTGTGAAAAATCGTGGGATACCAAATGTAAAACTCCACGGATGAGCCAACTACTCTCACGTCACACCACACCAATGTTAGGCCATTGGGGCTCGAACCCGCAATCTCCAGCGGGTAACCAGTTGATCTACAACCATGTAGTTATTTTTTGCTATTTTGTGATGCAGCACTATTAAAATTCCCAATTAGGTCCATTTTTTGCCCTCTTTTCCTTTTCTTTCAAGGGGCATGCGATTTTTTTTGATATTTTGTGATGTAATATTGATGGGTTTGTTCCAGATCGGCTGAGCATCGATGATTTTGAGGTGGAAGAGGAGGTCCGACCCGATTTCCCCTGCCCTTATTGCTACGAAGAGTATGATATCGCTTCTCTCTGTTCTCATCTCGAATACGAGCATTCGTTCGAGTCCAAAGTTGCTGTAAGTGCTGCAAAGCTCTTTCCTTTTCTGTTCAATAGAAGTCCCTTTTTTTCATCAGGTTGTTGTTGGGCTTCCAATTTTATGATCTCTGCTTTCTCTTTTAAGAAAATCTTGCAATGTTCATTTCGAATATATATCTTGCCATGTGTGGAAAAAGTTGCAGATTTGCAATTACTTTTATTTTTTCCCATAGTTGGATGTTCAGGATTATATACTTAGGGGTAAAGTAGTTGCAATTGTTCAAAATTTGTAATGTTTTCTATTGTATCTATTTAATATCAAATGTTAATCTGGATTTCTGTTCTGGCGATTTGGATATACTGACCCGGATGGGATGGAATAATGGTGTCAATCACGATGATGATCATTCAGATTACGAATTTTAAGCTCTTTGAATTGAAAGTATATTTGATATTATTTGTGAATAACACATTCTTCTATTTGCTAATTCCATCCGGTGGCTTTTGATATTTTGGTGTATAAACAATTGAAGTAAATCATCATGTTTATCATCGTCATCATCATTACTTAAAATTGTCAGTCTATTCTTCTCTTCAGTTGGGCTTAACAACATAATTTTCACTATCTGGTTGTTTGATTTATGCAATGGAACTTAAAAGTGGTTGTGACTCATAAAAGTTAAAAATTTCGTTCTCCAATTGATGTAAATTCCTTTTCTTCTTCAACTGGTTATACCATAATAGTCACTAGAACACAATCTTCTTCATTTCGGTATCATTAGCGTATGTGGGTATAACTGTAGCCAACTCCAGATGTATGAGTACAGACATTTGATTTTCTGATGTTTTCTACTGGATGTACCTTGTGAAGACTCTAGGAAACTCGCCTTTTTAGTGGAGATTTGAGTCTTTAAGGGGTTTTTTTGTATGATTGTTGGTGCATTTGTGAGGATTTCAATTTTATTAGATTTCCCCATGAACTGAGGGGAGCCACATAAATAGGATATTTCATGATTCATGAGAGAGAATAAAGAAGAAAGAAGAAATCATAAAAGAATTCCAAGGCAATTGACTTGCCCTATAGGGGATAGACTTAATTCAGATTCTCCATCAGTCAGTGGCAGAGAGCTTTATGGTACTTGGGTTGATTTTCAAGTCTTTGTTCTGGCTAAAAGCTTGAAAGAAAGCACTAGATAAACACTCCCAATGGATAAAAATATCTCTATCTAGGTAATAGAGAGAATTCACGAGAGAGAAATGAAAGCGAGAAGAAACCATTAAAGATTTCAAGTTTTCGATTAACTTTCCGTACAAGCTTGAGAAAAAAAACCCTCAATCCATCCCCTCTAAAAACTATTTAAAGAATAGCTCCCTTTACAAAATAGTGGCTTAGAAATCAAACAGGCCAGAAAGTCGATAATGAAAAATTTATGAACAATCCAGGTTCAAACCTCCATCAAAAGCAAGATAACTTCAAAGCAGTACCTTGATTTCCAAGTCTGTGT
The DNA here is from genome assembly GCA_022113865.1 of Chimonanthus praecox. Taxonomy (NCBI): domain Eukaryota; kingdom Viridiplantae; phylum Streptophyta; class Magnoliopsida; order Laurales; family Calycanthaceae; genus Chimonanthus; species Chimonanthus praecox. The sequence continues at coordinate 832,958 of CM039087.1, read as the reverse complement.
AGACGTCATATTATCCACAGTTGTATCCTCGACAGGACTACCATATAAGCACCTTATTCAATAAAAAACTTTGTTATAGAAGGAGCAGGACTACCATACGTTCCTTTGAGGGTCAAAATCCCCTTGGCAGTACAAAGTTGTGCCATAAGGGTCAATTGTCGGATCTTATTTGCCATGCTTCCTTGTCTTTTGAGAAGTGTTCATCACATGATCACTAGGTAGTTATATCTTGCTTCCCTCAATCTTGATATTTGTCTCACTCAAGTTCTTTTCCCTTTGACAGGTATGTCCTATATGCTCTGTTAAGGTTGCACGAGATATGCTAAACCATATTACTTTGCAACATGGACACTTATTTAAGATATCCTTTTTGTAATTTTTCTTTTTTAAAAAAAATCTCTCAAGCTTCATTTTGAATACATCTTTTCTGAAGCATTACATTCTACATGATCAGAAATAAATTATGTCCTTTTCCTTTACTAAAGAGTACTTGCAGAGACGCCGAAGGTTACGTAGAGTGGCCATTCCCAACAGTCAGGCACTTTCTCTACTTGGTAGGGACCTCCGTGAAGCCCATTTGCAGGTTCTCCTGGGAGGTGGTGGATTTCGCTCAAGCAATGCCAATGCCTCAAATGCTGTGACTGATCCATTCCTTTCATCACTTGTGTTGAACTTTCCTGGATGTGATGCGGAAGAAATTTCAAAATCAGCCGTTTCTAATGTCGAGGATACAACTGTGGATAATATGACATCTACAGAGACTTGGAAATCAAGGTACTGCTTTGAAGTTATCTTGCTTTTGATGAAGGTTTGAACCTGGATTGTTCATAGATTTTTCATTATTGACTTTCTGGTCCGTTTGATTTCTATGCTTTAGTTCGTTCAGTTTAGGAGGAGTCGTATATAGATTTTGAACATTTTGGTGGGACAGAATTGTATTCAGTTCGGCGATGCCTTTGACCTGGTTAAAATTAGAAACCATATTTAAGTGGTGGGTTTTTTTTTTCTCATGCTGCTTCTCCCATAAGTACTTGATAGGAGAATGGATGTGGTGCTGTCTTAGCAGCAACCACCTCAGTGTGGTCAGGGCAACCCTTTTTTTTTAAGTGGACATGAGTCCTTGTGTGTCTCATAAACCATATCATTTGAGTCATATTTATCAGATTTATTTAAATATGAATGGTTGATCTGGAGAATTTAAAGTCTTTTTTAAGTTTAAAGATCTATTTCCAAAATCACCCATCGTTTCTATAGATAAGTAGATCTGAAGCCCAGTGGAATTGAAGTGATGGCTAGGAACACACCTCACGAAGCGGGAGTTCTGAGTTCGATTCTCACTCCACTCCAAAGGGCCACTCCCCGTAGAGTTACCCGGTGTGTGTGGGTAGAGAGGCTTGCACATGCCTTGAGGATTAGTCAACTGCTCTAAGAGACCCGGACACCTTGGTTATAAAAAAAAAAAAAAGTAGATCTGATAAATATGATTCAAATGATATGGTTCATGGAACACGCAAAAGGACACATGCCCACTCAGTAAAAATGTCAGCTTTGCTGCACAGAGGAGGGTCTGCCAGGGTAGCACCAAATCCATTCTCATTTAATGGGCAATAAAAATAGCAGCTACAGCTTTAGAATTCAGTCCATAGGAGTGTTATTCTAAGATTGTGGGCTTTGTTTTTAGGTGATCAGCTTAAGAGGTATCGTTCTTCTTATCATTAATTGATCATTGGAGCACATCTCTGACTTGACACTGTTAAAGGACCTTGTCTTGAACAAATGGATGGATTTTCAGGTAGATGTATTGGTCAGATATTTAACTAAATTTTAGAGGATTGATTCCTCAGCCACAGTCATTGTCCTCATGCTGATAACAAAGTCTGTTTATGTGCGCCATGTTTTAGTGATACATATGGTTGTTGTGATGGTGCCCTTGTGGATGGGAGCAAAACTATTCTATGTTGGAGGCATCATAATAATACAGAGATGACTAGAGATGGCCCCATTATCTCTATTCACTTCTTTTCCTTTTTTTTTGGGAAATGGTGAGTTTATTGAAAGATGCCTGAAGTGCTCAACCATCGGTGCATAGGAAGAAAAGAACGAAAAAAGATGCTAGCCTATGCCAATGCACTCTTTTGAAGCATGGAAGACATTGTTAGATTGTGAAGGAGAATGGCTTTTATTGGGAAGACTGGGAAAGTGCAATTTAGAAAGCCAATTCTTAAATAGATGGATAAGGCTTTAATTACAATGATGACGAAAGTGTACTAGGTAGCAAAACCATAGGTAAAATCATGACACAGATAAGAGTCAGAATTCTAATTTCCTATGTTCTGAGACTCCTGTTCTGATTTTCCTGGAGGATGTCTATATTGATTTAATGGTACAAAGAGATGGGGACGTTTTAGGCAGCACCCCATACAGGTAATAAACCATCATGCTATATTACTAACAATGTACTTCATTCACCAAAATTTTCAACGCATACTCTGATTGCCATAAATAATTTCCAAGTTCCAACCATCATAATAAGAACGCGTGATCATAACCTTGATGTCTGGAGAATCATATCCAATTTGGATGGCTATAACCTTTTTGGAGATTGATTAGACTGTTCTAACTATTTGCAGTTTTTACTCTTCACTGAGTTACGAAGAAAGGGAGCAAAAGATGAAGCAGGCTACAGTGAGAGCAACATTTATGCAGGATCTGCTTCTTTCGACACTGTTCAGCAACTAGCTGCTGCTGAGCTATGGCATTTAATGGTAACTGAGTGACCGATGATTCAAAACCGAGGTTTATCTGCAATGCAATAAGGAGACCCTAACGCATGTCACTTTTGGATGTTTCTCTTTTGTCACTCTTGGAGGAGCATCCATTTCTGCTGTTGCTTAAAAGGAGATGTATTTCCTGAAGAAGTGGATGGTGTACAACAGTTCTATGTTCGACCATCTTAGTCATTTCTCATGAATTCATCTATTCTACTTGTCTGATGCCTGAATTTTTACTAGATAGAATTGAGTTGCATCGAACTTGTTATTGGATTCGACTCCATGCAGTGGTAGTTTCATGGAGCAGATACAATGAATACCTGAGAATTAGCCTACCAGATGAGGCAATTGAATCTCTGGAGATTTGAATGTTTTGGGTAGGAGAAATGATTCTCTACTCTGACGCATTACAACAGAGACGATTGATAAGATCAAATCCCACCTAGAGCAGTTTATGTGCCACTAAAGATGCATAAGATGGTTGATCATCTTATGCTAAAATAGTGAACCACTCACTAAGCAGATATGCCTTATCCTACTTGTTATGGTTTTGGATTTGTATGCCATACAAAATGCATAAAAGCATGTAGCATCCACCCATATTTGCTGAGCTATTTTAATCATTAGCTATTTGTTAAGTCCAAACATATCCATTTCTAAGCCAAAGTAAAATGAAATCCTATTCCATAATGACCATTGATTTTGTTGTATCAATGGATTCATAACATCTGTTTGTCTTAACTCCTCTGGGAAAAGAAACTGTCTAATTTTCACATGGGAGGATTAGTTGGTCCAAATGACAGGAATCAGCGGGCAAGTTTACATGGGCTTCATTTGTAAGGACCAGATCTCATCAAGATGAAAGGAGGAGATGAAAATGTATACTCAGAAATGGCAACAGGAAAGCGCGGTAAGTCGTGATACAGGTTATTTATGTCACTTTCATCGAAAGCATTACTTTTATTATGAATCGAAATTGCCAAATGGGTTGTGTTTGGCTACTTAAATTTCTAGAGATTAGAATCTTCAATCTATAATAAACAAAGATTTCAGTCAAGCATTCCATTGGTAGTAGATTGGAAGTGAATATCACAATATCTTATAAGAAGAGAAGCATGAAAAAAGCAGGCCATGCTCTTGTGCCTGAGCTTGAATATTAATGAAAAATGTTTTTTTTATGAGAATATACCCATATATAAATTTTAATCATGACAGGGATTCAAGAGACTGAAAGTAGAGATCCAACCACTGTTGGATCAAACCATTCTTTTAATTATTCTTCTTTTTTTCTTTCTTTTTTGTCTACTTAACGCTTTCTAAAGTGCATGTGGCAGAAAGATTTCAATCTCCCAAGACCATCTTCAAGAGATGATGGATCTATGGCAAAAGTGATGCGAAGCCAATTTTTCAATCCCACACAACTTCCTGCAACAAAATTCTTGAATAAGTCCTCACATTCCAGTAGAAGAAATAAGGAGAGAAAGGATGATTAAAAATAAATCAAAGATGATTTCAATATAATAATACATAAGCAGCTATAAACGGTTTCTATTAGAAAATTGAAAAGGTTTTAAATAAAAGAAGAGAAGAGGAAAGCTTTTGAAAATATAGATCGAAGAAATAAAAAAAGATATAATAGATTGTAGAATAAATTAGTGTGTGGTTTTCTATAAATCGAGCTCGAGCTCACCTGGGAGAATGATCATTGATTCCTCTTTAGCCAATTTGCAGCAGAAATCTACATCATCTTTAATGTCTTTTAGAAGTGATAGCTCCATCTTTACCTGCATATTGTACAATATCATTTGTATCTATCAATCATAGATTAAAACTTCAAAACACTAGGATGAAATAGTTTGAGTTGACTTAATTTGATAAGTTTTCCATCTACTGAAATTTCTCATGTCAAATTGAAAAACTCATCTAAATTACTTGATTCAATTGAATTTCATCGTCTCCTTCAACTCAAAATTTTCAATCACATTTAAAGCCGAACCTCATGATTTCCTCACCATTACAAACATGGATCCTTCTGGCTTGTGTGAACAAGTGAGGCAATTAATCTCCTTTATTCCATTGTAACATATTTCTGCTGTTTGCCTCAGCATATTGATGTTCTTATTGAAGAAATCCTCTCTTGTATTTCCGAGGATGTCTGGAAGAGCAGCCTAATCATGCATTGAATTCGTTAGACACTTTGAGAAGGCTGAGAATTGACAGAATATAATGAGAAAATTAATTAAGAGACATCTGAAAATTCAAGCGATTCGGTATGAATTGACTCAACCGAATAAGTTTTCGAGTAAAGAGAGTCAGCAAGTTGTTTTAAGTTTCTTCGAGTTGAGTTAAAAATCTCATTATATTGGAACCCTCACAAGGCATGGATCGATGAGATGAAAATGGATTATCACATATTAGATGCTTAAAACAATATAATTCACTTATAAATAGATTAGTCGAAGCACTTAAAAATATTATCACTAAACTCATAAAAGAAGATTAGCAAGTAAATATAATTAATTGCCGGAAGCATACCTGAATAAATGTCGCCGGTTCAGAAGTGACATTGAGAAGGTTCTTAATGCAGTCAACAACCTAAAAAGAACCATCATCAATACTAGTTAAGAAAGGCATGTATTGCAATTTTTTTTTTTTCTTGATTGATATATACTTTTTATCTTGACCATTCATTTAATAAAATATTGAGATAGTAATCTTTCAAAAGATCAACATATCGGGTGTGGCCCAAAATTATATCAAGACAAAATCTCGCTCCAGCATGTTCCATATGTATCAGTTCCAGTAATAAAGGTCAATCAAATGCATATTTTACCGAATTTAAAAAAAATAAAAAATGGGCCAATTCGATTACAAATGGGCTCGAACAGACAGACTTGGGCTTATTCCCAAAAGGTGGACTCAGACTCTAGCGTTAAAAAGCCTGATGGACCATGGGTAGGCATGGGCTTTTATATATGGATTGAAGTTAAGATATTCAAGTCTCATGGCGTTCGATAGGCAATTGGACCATCAAAAATAAGTTGCCAAATCCAAATTTAAATGCTTCTCTAAATTGATGGATAAAGGGCATAATGATTACGATTTAAGATGAGATCTGATGAGTAGTCCGACCTGAGCGCAGCCCGTGAACAAGCCTAAGTAAAATATTGGCATGGATTGATAGATAAATCACCTTGGTTTGTTTTAAGACACCATTTGGATCAGTTGTGGCTAGCCAACCAAGTCTCCAACCGGGCACAACCCATCTCTTGGATATGGATCCAAGTGTAAGTACGGGAACAACTGACCCAAATACTCCCATTGGGACAAAGGGTTTAGACCCAAATGTGAGATGATTGTAAACTTCATCAGCAATTACTAAAATTCCAAGCTTCTTAGCAGTCTCTGCAACCTTCAATGTATACAAGAATAATAGTTAGAATTGCATTAAAAACTCATAACCCCCATTTAAAAAATTTAAAAATAAAAAAAATCCTACTGACTATTTCAAAATTCAAATTGACTAGACTCATTTGAATGTCTAACTAAATGAGTCACTTCTAAAATTCAAGTTAAAATCTTATTCAAGAAATATCCATTTAGTTTTTTTTTTTTCCCTTTTTTCATTCAAAATAAGAATCTTAAGTTGTGAGACACTAACATTGGCCAAATGGTGATAGCTGAAGACAGACCCACATGGATTTCCAGGGTTTATGATCACCATTGCAACAGTATTGTCATCAGCAAGAGCTTCAACAGCATCAAGATCAATCTCCCAATTTCTTTCAGGAAGGAGATCAAAATGGCGAACTTCAATCCCCATAAAACCTGCCCTTAATTCGTATATTGGAAAACCTGGCCTTGGAAGCAAGATGTTTGCATGGGGACGACCAAACACTGTCATTGCAATCTCAATAGCTTGAGTGCACCCACTCGTCATGAACACATCATCCTCCGAAAGCTCGTATGGGAGATCATGAGAAAGATACTCTGCAACTGCCCTGAAATCATTTTCATTAAAATTAAAATAATATATTTATATATGAATAAGTAAATTAGTGTCAGGACTGAGTTTCCGGCTCAAAAGACTAGCATGATAGCAGGGGTCCAAAAAACGAGGACCCGAGATCTCGACGTCTCTCTCCAATATCAGGAGATTTTTTTTCTCTCTATTTTTTTTTTTTTACAAATGTCGGCCAATATCGGCCGAGATCTCACCGGTATGGCCGATACGAGATATCTCGGACTTTTTTTTGACCGCTGCCTGATAGGTGGAGTAGCCTAATTCCTTATAAGTCTTTAGATTTTTCCCTTCACAATAAACGTGGAACTCGTAGTTCGCACCCCAACAATTCTCCTTGGAAAGAGCCTCTTCAAACATCGCCAACTATCCTATTCAGTTAAGGGATCCCTGAGTCCACATGTTATAGTTTGGAATTTAGATACCTAGCTTTAATACCACTATTAGAATTAGACTAGGCTAGTATTTTAGACGGAAAGGAGGGTCTACTTTCCCGTTAAGTGAATAACAAACAAGTAGAATGATAACTCACATTCTCCTCCATACCCCTTATCTGCTCTCTCAAGAGACTTGTGTTGCATTTGGATAAGGAAAAGCTTTTTTAGAAAATTCTTTGGATAAAGAACTTTTTTAGGAAGAATTTTTTACGTTTAAGGAATTCTTTTGTATTTATTTGATAATTTAAAAAAATGTATAAAAAGAAAAAATACGAGGAGAAAATGGATAGAAAAGAGAGCCTTACTTTTCTCTCTACTAATAAAATACCAAATAAGAAAAAAGAGAGAATCCCTAACATTCTCCTTTTTTTCACCTTATCCAAATGCAACCTTAGTAGGAAAAACAAGTGAGTCAATTCAATTTTTAAATATTTTTATTTTTATTTTGTCAAAACTTTCTCGATTATTTTATTAAAATTCGTTTTACCATTGATCTCAAACACTAATTTAAGCCATCAACAATAAAATAAAAAGAATTAATCAATATATCAAAATTATCATATTTATAATGAATGAGAAATATCCGGTAGAGCTAATTTTTAATGAATTGAAATATTCATTATCATCATCGTCATCATTTCTCAACTATATGAATGTCTATCTTTTTTCATTAATTAAATACATTATTCTTATTATATTGATTAGGAAGTTAGTCTGTAACTGAATTTCATCAAATTATAAGATTTACAATAAAAAATGATAAATACCCATAAAAACTCAATTGAAGAGTGTTCAATTTTTTTGAAATTCTTTTTTCTTCAATTACATATTATATGCTTACAGATAACCAAAGACGTGTTCGAAATTTGAACAGCAAATTGCAATCTGGACCACAGATTCGTTATCTCAATTAATGGTTTTTTATCTTCATTTTATTTTTGTTTTTGTTTTTTTTTTATTATTTTTTTCTGTTAATGGAACGTATGGTTTTCGATACTAGCAAAAAGAGTCCAAATCCAAATCTCTCTAAAACTATTCATTAATAAATGTATTAAAGTTAAAATAATAACTAATTTACATCAAATTATATAGCAAATGATGGCTCTTAAACTAAATTAATTCTCAGCATGCTATGAGTTATAAGATTTTCATGAGATTAAGCAATAGGACTATAATCAAAAGTCTATTTTATTTTATTAAAATTGAATGAATAAATATATTTATAATCTACAATATTGTGGAGTCTTGGTTCTCTCACCTTCTTGCAAGGAGAAGCCCAAATGAGTGAGAGTAGCAATTGAACTGACCGGATCGGACGGTGGAAACGACAGCATCTTCGGCGATAGGAGTCGTACGGAAGCAGGGGAAGGAAGAGGGATCTCCATGCCCAAGAGGAATCACGGGCCTCTTATTTGAACGGTCGAGATTGCTCTTGATCATCTCCAGCATCCCCCGTATGCTAACCTGCGCACTTGATGACAGCTCTCTCTTGGGCCCGAATTTCCACTCCTTTCTCTCCTTTTCCTGGAATTCCAAACCATCTTTTCCTCCGTTTTCCTGGAACTTCCTCTCCTCTCCTCCATTTTCCACCACCTCCGTCTTCTTTTCGAACACCCACTCGCCACTTCCACCGTTTTCCACCTTCCCCAATTTCTCTTGGCAAACCGACTCCTTTCCTCCGTTTTCCATCTCCCTTCTGCTTTCCACGAATTCCTTCCCCGTCTTTCCTCCTCTCTCTACCTCACGCATTTTCTCTTGAATTCTCCGATCGTTCTCTTCCTTCGCCTCACTGTCAGAGGTAGAGAGACGTGTTCGTATGCAGTGACTCGTGAACAGAGGAATGAAAAGGAGTCGTGGGGGTTAAATTTTTAAAATTTTAAATTATTCGTTAATTAATGGGTATGCCATGCCATTCATTGTTATGGATTTATAGAAGAATTATTAAAACTTTTAAAGATAAACTTTATATAAATAAATCTAATTATCGCACATATTTAGCAAGCTCCAAAACTTATTAATAATGTCCAAAATTAAAAAAAATTATTTGGACGATTAGAACTTTGTACCTTTAAAATATAATTTAATGATAGATTCACGTGAAAACTCATCACACTTCTATTAAATGATAAATCTTTCAAATAAAGTCATTCGCATTATTTAAAATAAGAATTAAAAAAATTAATCATCTTATTTAAAATAACCCAATTTATAATTAAAAATTTGTTCATATAATAGATGTCTTGCCACGCATTTAGTGCGGCTCATTTGATATATATACATTGAATTAAATCAACTTAGTATAAAATAGAATAAAAGACTTAATTAGTCATATTTTATTAACTATAGCGTTTTTTATGAAGGGAATGGAGTTTTAAAGAAATTTTAGGTTTTTATGAATCAATTGGTTATTTAAAAAAAATCTTAGAAAGATTCATGCATGCAACAAAACGAGAGAGAGAGAGAGAGAAGGAAATTGAAAACTTCCCTTGTGGATGTGAGTCTTCCACAGACCTAACGTCCTTAAACTTGGTCTTTTTGTTGAACGTGGCATGAAATTGGTGGCAAATGAGTTGGGGGAACCTTTCTACATTTTTGTTTTTTAGCCAAACCAAAACAAACAAGAGATGTGCAAAACAAAAACCAAATCATTTACATCGTTTTTATAATTGAACACAAAATTAAATGCATTCGAGACTTTCAATACCACAGGCTTAGATTTTTCATCTCATTTTCTTACAAAATTATCAAATACATTGCTCTTTATCGAGCTACAATAATTACGGGGACGCGCAGCCTAACACAGTTAAAATTTGTTGAAAGATACGGGATTAAATGAAATTCTCATTTTACCTTTATAAGAGTACCACTCATCAAGTACTGATATACTCATATGCAGAACATATACATAAAGAGCGGTGTGTTATCGGTACACCGATATTTGATGAGCAATACATCGGATAGAAGTAAAATGAAAATTTCACCCAATTCCAAATCTTCTAATTGATTTTGCCCGTATTAAGATGGATGAACTAATTTTTATTTATTTTATTTTTTCTTCTTTTTCTTTCACAAAAAAATGTCATTATTTGTTCTTGGTTATTGTAGTATTATGGTTTTCAATTTTCCATACTTTTAGTAATTTATTTTAAATATAATAAGATAATAATATTAATCGGATGCTAAAATGACATCATGGAAGAAGTTTGATTTGACTATTGGACCTAATTAAATTAAATTATTATAAAAATAGTTTAATTAATGATTCAGTTTTTAAAATATTTATATGAAGATATCATGTGATCAAGTCTCCTGCAGCTTATCATTTTTCTAATTTCATTTAAACACATGACGTTCTAAACTTGTAATCCTAATTTTAAAGGATTAAAAATGACAAAAAATAGTAATTTTACATTCAGATGGGTTTAGGTTGAAATTTCCTTTTATATGAAATTGACATCTGCCACAATACTATCCGTTGCGTACATGTCTGCACTTGATGATAGACATGCCACGTGTATACTTGATGTGAGAAATATGCTAACGCTAGCTTAGTTAGGGTAGTCAGGGGCACAGATATTGGCTTTTCAGTACCCATTGATATCGGCCGTGCAACCTATTTTTTAATTGATATAGCCGATATATCGACAATATATATCGATCCGATATCGGTCGAGATGATTTATGTCTATATTTTTTTTTAAAAAAAAAATCAAAATAATGATAGGTTCGAGTCAAAATATCAGTCGATATTTACATTTTCAACTTTTTTTTAAAAAAAAATAGTTTCTTTTTCAGTTTATTTATTTTTTTTAATTCAGAAAAAATAAAATAATAAAATGATACTGATATTTACAAAAAAAAAAAGAGGAGAGAGAATCATATTGACTGATAATTTGACCGTTATGCATATCGGCCGAATTATCGGCCGGGGCGTTTTTTGCAACCCTGAGGGTAGTATTGAGTAGATTTAGGCTAGCGAGATACACTAATGAGACTTGTCACTAAATAGATGGTAAAGGGTAGCGATCTTCACACAACTTTTTTGTGTAATCAAATATGAGAATTAGTGGATTTTCCACTTTACCCTTCATCCCTGTCGATAACTTAAAAAATGAATTACCGGCGAACCGATCACTCCAAAATAGCAAGTCGTTCTGGTTCGTTCATCAATTGTGGGTTTTTCCCATGTTTAGCTCGGGTTTTCAAACGAGTCTGTTTCTCAATCGATTTTTACAAATAAGGTATCAAAATTTATCTACTTTGAATTTTATAAACTTTGAGACTAATTTTAAGTGAAAATGATATAGTTTTGAGTTGAAAAAATCGTATCTAAGAAATTTAAGAAAAATAATTTTCTCTCTTAATTCTTTGAGTACGATTTTTCATTACATATGTGATAACATTCTGATGATTAGATTGTTTAATTTTTCTTGACTTATTCCACAAAATAGTCTATCTATCTCATCCTACCATATAGGACCCTAAAATTTATTTTTTTGAACTTTGACAAAGTAACATACTTTCTTATTTAGCATTTTTATATTTGGGACACTTCTTTTCTTATAAATGCATTATTATTCTTTGTTAGGAAATTATAAAAATATTTAATCTGAATGTTTAGAATCAATTTTTGTAATTATATATAAGAAAAAACTTTTTTATCATTAATCAAAAGTTATAGGAGTTTTTCTTTATATTAAAAGAAATTAGACAAGAGATTTGTTGTGTCCTCTTCAATTGGAGAGAGAAGCATATCGTATTTGTATTTATAGAGTGAATAATATAAAGTAAAAAAAAAGATTAAAAAAAAAAAAAAAAATGAAGTAATGATAACGGAAAACAAATAAAATTACAGACTACATCCAACTGTGGTAAATCTAACTGCCAACGCTAATAATATTTAAGAAAAAAATCTACTCATGTGAGGCCTATTGAGATTTGAAATCGCACTTTGTCCTTGTCATACTCATCTATCTTCTACAAATTATATCTATACTCAATTTAAACTCATTTTGAGTTCGATCTTACCGTTGAATTAAAAATTCATTTAAAAATAACCTTTTTTTTACTATACATTTATAGAAACTTGGCTTTCCAAACTCTGTAGACCTATCTTTTTATAAAAAAAAACATTATCTAAAAAATATTTTTAATCTATATATTTTCATGCACTGCAGTGGACTCCACATATGAACGAGTGATGTGACCCCGCTGAAAGAATTCTCTATTATATAAAATTATAAACTACAAATATACAATGACAATGTCCTATCTCCGATGATATGGATGGGAGGATTGGAGGGTTTTTTTTTTAATTTATTTTTTTAATGGATTGGAGTTGCACGACAACAAGCGATAAAGTTGTCCTACTCAGCCCATAAAGATGAGCTCGGCTGACCATTCTTGATAATTCTATCCATACACGGTGGAGTTTGCACAACTGAGGTTTGAATCGAGTTGAGTATGGGTTATGGGTAATAAATATTTTTTTTATTAAAGTTAATTTGATTTGATTATGTTATTATTAATCTGACTCAATTTTTTAAAGTGAAATTTGAGTTAAAGTCAACTCAAACTCGTCTTATCAATACTTTTATAGTTTGGATGATTTTTTAGTTGATTTCTGTGTTACTTCAAACGATTCAACTGGGATTCGAAGGAATCAATACTTATAGCTACAGCTACAGTAAAATCCGAATCATTCTAAGGATTAAGTGTCCTTCTGAGGAAAGAATACTTGTAGCTCCAGTGAAATTCTTTAAAAAATCTAAACAGTAAAATATATTTTAAAGTTTTAAAGTTAATTTTTAAGTACTATGTATTTTTAAAATTTTTAAAATTAAATATACAGACTAATTACGATAATTTGATAAAAATACTTTAAAACTTAAAGGTCGTTTGACATTCTCAAATACTTAAAACACAGTGTTTTACAAATAAGGGTATTCCTTAGCTGTGTCGAAAATATATTTAGGAGTATCAAATGACCTTAAAGTCTTAAAGTATTTTTATCAGATTATCATAATTAGTCTGGATATTTAATTTGAGAAATTTTGAAAATACACAGTGCTTAAAAAATAACCTTAAAGATTTAAAAGAGATTTTATTATTTAAAAAGTTATTTTTTAAGCACTGTGTATTTTTAAAATTTCTTAAATTGAATATCCAGACTAATTACAATAACATGATAAAATACTTTAAGAATTCAAGACCTTTTGACACTCCCAAATGCTTAAAACACAGTGTTTTACAAATAAGGGTATCCCTCGGCTGTGCCAAAAACACATTTAGGAGTGTCAAAAGACCTTTAAGTCTCAAAGTATTTTTATGGTTATCGTAATTAGTCCGGATATTTAATTTAAGAAATTTTAAAAATAACTTAGTGCTTAAAAAATAATTTTAAAGTTTTAAAGGAATTTTATTATTTAAAAAGTTATTTTTTAAGCATTGTGTATTTCCAAAATTTCTCAAATTAAATATCCGGACTAATTATTATAATCTGATAAAAATACTTTAAGACTTTAAGGTCTTTTGACACTCTTAAATATATTTTCGACACAGCTAAGGGATACCCTTATTTGTAAAATACTGTGTTTTAAGTATTTAGAAATGTCAAACGACCTTAAAGTCTTAAAGTATTTTTATCAGATTATCGTAATTAGTGTCGATATTTAATTTTAGAAATTTTGAAAATACACAGTGCTTAAAAAATAACTTTAAAATTTTAAAATATATTTTACCGTTTAGATTTTTTAAAGGATTTTACTGTAGCTACGAGTATCTTTGACACTTAATCCTTGAATGATTTGGATTTTACTGTAGCAACAGTTGAATCGTTCTAAGTAACCGAAAAATCAACTAAAAAACTGTTTGAAGGAAACTGTTTGAAGGATAAAACACGGGAGGACAAAAAGGTAATTTACCTCAAAAATTTGAAAACTGGTGTTTTATGGCGGAAAACCCTGGTGTCTAAAGGGGTCGCCTATTTTAAATGTGGGCAATTTAACTTAATTCATTTAAAATATGTATTTGATTTAAAAAAAAAAAGGTATAGCTCGAGTTTAATATGGGTCAGACTATGGTCAAGCTTTGCACAACTAACCCTCCCTAAATTACTCAAATTATCATTTTCCATGTATTTATTTGATGACTTTGTAAGACTTGAATAGAGTGATTATATTTTTGTTGATGAAAGACTTATTTTAGGAGTGTCTCTGAACTCGAAAATTGAAATAGGTCGACACGATGTATATTATATATGGACTGAATTGTCTACTTAATTATATGGGTTGATCTGTAACCCAATGTAATTGATCCAAATTAAAAATGAAGTGAGATTTTAAAATGGGTTGGGATACAAGCGGGTTATATATATATATATATATATATAGATTGAGTTAAAAAATAGTAACTCAAATTTAATATTATTATTTTAAGATCAAACTCTCAACTTGAACTACCCATCCAAATTGCATCTCTAATAAAAATTGAAATTTTAAGGAAAAAAATAAAAGAATTTTCCTCTAAGCAATGGAGGTAATGTGACTCTACAAGTTGGGGTAGAATATACGGGCTAATGTTATGGATCAAAGAAATGAAGCTTAAGTAATGAGTTTATATATATTAGTAATTTGATATATTTCAACTGGTTGATTCGCGTTTTAAGGAAGCGGTTAAAATTATCTAAAAACTGATAGGCCCGATATTTATTTCACATTATTAACTAATATTGGCTGGACCTGAAATCTGCCAATATAGCTGATATTTTGATTGAATTTTTTTTTACTATTTTCCTAATAAAATTATTTCAACTAACATTTAAATGATAAATCTTAAGAACTAGGCCAAATATCCACTCCATTTGGTCCACACATCAAACAAATGACAATGATGTGTATGAGACTTCATCTTCTAGTCCGTCAACGCCATGAGATCTTTTGTCTATTTAGTCAATTATATATTTATATACAATATTTATATACATATATAATAAAGTTATAATATGATATTGATACTTTGTTATTATATTATGCCTTAAATATAATTAGTCCCCTCTCTTAAAATCAAAATCATCTCATTTTATCTAATTGTGTTTCTGAACAGGGTCCCACAAGCTGGACCAGTCGTTTCATCTTTCATCTATCCAAATGGGTGGGCTTGGGCTTTAGCAGCCCAACAAACTATGGATGGGCTTAGGAATTAATAATACAAATGGGCTTGCACATGACAAATGTGATGAACTCAAACATCCAAAGATAGGCTGGTAGCTTCAAGCTTATCTAATTATCAAAATATATTATACTTTCTTTTTTACTTTCAGTCTTTGACAATTTGAATTTTTTCATTTATTTTGCACAACTCATTTCATAATACTATGATGATTGGGTAGAAACGTAAAAGTAAAACTTCATTCATCTGTTTATATTGTTCTCTTTATATCTTTAAGCACATGAAATGGTGCGATGCCTCACATTTTAATAATGGTCTCCCCAACATACTAGGGCTAATAAGCATCCTAACAAGCCACCTCAACTCGACATGATTAAACTTGAGTTCAAACTTGCCTCATGAATTGATAAGTCAAACTAACGTTGGGCCTAACCCTGCTTGACTTGAGTTTGGGTCATGCTAGGTCCTATTTAGATTTACTCGATTGAGATTTCTATTAATCGGTTGTTCTAAGAGGCCTAGAATATTTTGATTATAAAAAAAGAAGATTAAATTATATAAAAACTCATATATGGATTGTTTTAGAGATCTTTCGCTCTGCATTTTCAACTCCACTTAACAAAGCATAATCTATCCTTGTAAGCTTAGTTTTACCTAAAATCCCAAGGGGTTGGTGTGTTGGTCAAGAACCCGTCTCAAGAAGTGAGAGTGTTAAGTATTAATCTCATTACACTCCAAAGGACCACTCTCCATAGTTTTACCTGATACGTGGATAGAGAAACTTGTACACATCTGATAACTAGTCGGGTGCTCTAAGAAGCCTTGACACGTCGGTTATTAAAAAAAATTAGTTTAACCCAACACCGTCATATTTGGAGAGAGGTGGAGGAATTGAAGTTCTTCTATATGAATAATAATAATAATAATAATGTGGTTTCATGCAATTCTTTTTATTATCATTGGCAAAGATATCTCTATTTTGTGTCATTATTGTGTAGATATTGTTTGTTATTCTTTCTTGTATCCTCTATCAGTACACATAAGATCCACTTATTATCATCAATAAATATATAT
Organism: Chimonanthus praecox; assembly: GCA_022113865.1. Lineage (NCBI taxonomy): Eukaryota > Viridiplantae > Streptophyta > Magnoliopsida > Laurales > Calycanthaceae > Chimonanthus > Chimonanthus praecox. The sequence goes on along the minus strand of CM039087.1, from coordinate 816,486 downwards.
ATATATATAAAATGCGTGTGTGTTTCTTTGATGATAGACTTTATGGGTTTTCTTTAAGAGCACAAATCCATCTGTTTATTAAACGAGTTAAAAATATGAGTCCAAATGAAATAACATATTTAAATCGAGTTTCTTACACTGGATCCGAAATGAATTTGAAATCAGCAACAGCCCTATTCCTATCTCAATTAAATCCTTCTAAGTTCAAACTACAGATTGGGTCCGATAAAATTTATTATGAATTTAATTTAAAAATAGTAGGAAGATGAAAGATATACGAGTTTACAATCTGATTTTTTTTTTAATGATTGGTTAGTAAAGTTATGACAGGTTAGGCAGTAAAAAACCTTAAATAAGACTCGATTAAAAATATTTTAAAATATAAGAAAAATATTTTATAAATCTTCGTTGTCTTTCTCACATAATTATATAAACAATTTTTTTTTTTTTCATTTTTGAACCACTTTATTTTCAATTTTGCAGGAATGAGAGAGCTGCTCTGTGTTGTTGGACATGACCAAGACAAGACGCATCGTTTGGATGGTCAGAAGGGGAGAGAGAGAGAGAGCCCAATTATAATTATAATCCATCCGTAAATAGTAAATATAGCAGGTACAAACAAAGAAAGATGGTTTTCATGGGGAGTCATTTAGCTCTAGACTGTAGACTCATCGCTTCACCAATCTTACGCCATCTCATCACTTTCAATCATTTTTCTTTATTTTTTAAAAAAAAAATTATAATTTTTTAAATTTACACGTAGAAAATCGTGGAATACTCAGCGTAAAACTCCTATAAATGATATCACAATCTCTAAGTCACATTAAAATTAGGTTATAAGAATTTGAACGCAGAACCTCTTACTTCCCACTTTGATAATAATTTGCAGGTGGGACTTGGGACACTGGAGACCCAATCTCTTCCTTTGGTTCTATTTCAGTCAAAGAACCTATGGATTTGGTGCTATTTGTTATCCTTTTCATGCCAAATCTCCTTGTTGGATTTTAGAGTTAAAACCCATTCTGATCTCGCCCAACACAGCTCCAAGTCAGCCTTCTTTTTGCAGAAAGAACATCCCAAAAATAAGCTGAAATCTACTAGAAACCATGCCCATTAACGCTTCTTGTTCTGACTAAATTTACACGTTGATTGCAGTGGATTTACCGGCCACTAATCAAGATTGAGCCGACCCTCCAAATCCAGCACAAAACGCCTAAGGGAACTTCCCATTCTTTGACTTTTCCACTATGATTTCAAACGGGCCCACACGGTCCAACTAGCTAATGTGAGTGGGTTTTCTCTTCTGTCATGTTGGTGACCACTGAGTCACTGACCAGTAGGGTTCAAATTCAATTGGGCAGCGACTCATCGTCTAACATGGATTTTTTAAGTTGAGTAGAATCAAAAGGGATTGATCTATTGGGCTTTTGGGCCCAAAATGTCTCAGAAATGGCCCTATTCCCAAACTGACTTAAATGGTTTTAAATTTAGCACAAGTGGGTCCATTGAGATCCTCTAAAAGCCCTCTCCTCCCTACATCAACTCTAGATTGGGGTATAAATATCGGCCGATACGCATTGTATCGGTCGAACTAGCGAATATCGGTCGATATGGCCGAGATCTCACCGACATAGGCCGATATACACCTAAATTTTAAAAAAAATAAAGGAGAGAGAGACATTGGCCGAGATGGGCCGATATCCAAGATACCGAGATGTAAACCCGATTTTTTTACCTTGGGATTCCATTTAGGTTAAAATAACTTCATATGGGCCACATTTTCATCTAATGAACTTTCTCTGATTTCATCTTATTCAATTCGACTTCATAGACTAAATGTTAGTACGTAACTGTTAATATGATAAATGAAATGATTACTTAAAAAAAAATCAACTTAAAATAGATAAAATGCTAGTTTTTAATGATGATGATAATAAAATACAATAAATAAAAAGTATAGTACTTTTTTAAATTAATTGAAAATTTTGCAGACTTTGATAATGTTAGAAACCTATTTAAGTTGAACCAGAATTTAAATCCATTTTTAGGGCATGGCTCCCTCAAACTCACTTTTTTTTTCAAAAAAGAAAGAATTGATAAGAACATTAGTAGAAAGAAATGGTGGTACAAACGTAGTGGGACCCACTTATAATATGAAATGGGACTGTGAGAGGAAAGAGAGACGGCGACTGGTGAGGTTCCAGAGCAGAAAGGTAAAAGCAGGAGTACGGTACGGACTGAGGAGGAGGGAGAAGTAGAGTGGTAGAATGGGGACAGAAGGGCGTGTATTGTCTCCATCTCTCACCACCACTGGGACACGATCGACTCATCATCTACAGTCTCTTGGACGGTATCACAAATGTCCCAATCTTGTCGTTGATTTACACCAACTTCCTTTCGTTAATTGTTACCAGTAGCTCTAATATCTTTGCATCCAATTATGGGTATCCATTTATGCATCTGATTTTTCTACCTCTACATACATATACTTTCAGGTATAGATAGTTAATTACTATTTTGCCTCCACATTTTCATTTGTTCGAATGAATTATCAGTTCATTTCGATGTTCATTCGAACGAATGGAGACATACTCTATCAAATTTTGATTTGTTCGAACGAATCCCCTTTAAAAGATCAATTCATTCGAATGAATTGGGTGAACGCGTGATACAGTTCACCATTTTATTTGAATGAATTCGAGTGAATTAGTCATTCGAATGAATTAATTTTTTAAAAATTTTAAAGTTATTTTTTAACCACTATGTATTTTCAAAATTTCTCAAATTAAATATTTACGTTAATTACGATATCTTATAAAAATACTTTAAGATTTCAAGGTCTTTTGACACTCCTAAATATTTAAAACACAGTATTTTACAAATAAGGTATCCTTAGAGTATGTCGAAAACACATTTAGGAGTGTCAAAAGATCTTAAAGTCTTAAAGTATTTTTATCAGGTTATTGTAATTAGTCTGGATATTCAATTTAAGAAATTTTGGAAATACACAGTGCTTAAAAAATAATTTTAAAGTTTTAAAAGAGATTTTATTATTTAATACACATGTAAATTACTTTTTAAGTACTGTGTATTTTCAAAATTTCTCAAATTAAATATCCAGACTAATTATGATAACCTGATAAAAATACTTTAAGACTTCAAGGTTTTTTGACACTCCTAAATGTGTTTTTAGCATACCCTAGGGATCTCCTTATTTGTAAAATACTGTATTTTAAATATTTAGGAATGTCAAAAGACCTTAAAGTCTTAAAGTATTTTTATCAGATTATCGTAATTAGTCCGGATATTTAATTTGAGAAATTTTAAAAATATACAATACTTAAAAAATAACTTTAAAATTTGAAAAAAATCGATTCATTCGAATGAATTAGTCCTTCATTCAAATGAATCAATGAATGATTGATTCATTCAAATTCATTCAAAATGAACAGGTGAATAGTAACGTGTGTTACTATTTACCCGATTCATTCGAACGAATTAGTTTTTTAAAGGGGATTCATTCGAACGAATCAAAATTGGATGGGGTATATGTCCATTTGTTCGAACAAATGTCCGAAATGAACTGGGAATTCGTTCGAACAAATGGAAATGAAGGGGGTAAAATGGTAATTAGCCACCCGCACCCTGAAACGGATGTGTAGAGGCAGAAAAACCGAGTGTGTAAACGGGGACCCCCAATTATTTATATGAAAAAATATTAATGATAACTTAACCTGTATTTCAAACATTTTCTATAAGTCAACAAATTCGAATTAGATAAAATAGGGTCTTGGATAGAACCGGTCAGGTTTTATTCTGATTCAGGTAAAAATTCTTCAACTTTCAGTTCGGATCTTTTTTAGATTTGGCTCAAAATTTTAACTTATACTCATTTACATTGCTAAAGTTTAATTTCAGTTCAGATAATTGGATCGTGTCAAATTTTGTCAAGTTTAGTTTAAGATAAACTTAACAATGAGTCGGTCAAGTCGTGTCAGTTTCAAGTTCAGGTCAACAACTCTTAATCCCTTACTTACTTGATTATTAAATGACTTAGGTGGTTCGTGTCTATTTTGGGTTCAAGCCACAAAAGTTTATACTACACTTCATTTAAAATGCTTGTTCGGTTAGAATGATCAAATTAGCTTAAATCAGGAGGGTCTAACTCACGTAATAAAGTAGATAGATGGATTTATATAATTACATATTATATCGTAAAGAAATAGTTATCTATAAAATAAAGTCTCCACTACTAAAATCAGAATCTCTGTAAATAATAAACTTAAAAATAATACAATAAAAATATTAAAACAAATGAAACGTGTGGATTCATATACAATTTAGATAAGTCAGGCAGGTCAAATTAAAAAAATATATATAATTTTAGTCTAATTTAAATTAAAGCTAAATCAATATCTTATTCCAAATAAATTGGTTAAATTATATTTATATTTTGATCTGAATGTCTGAATCATTCAGGTATTTACATTCACTTAAACCCACACTAGACTCCTAAATCTCGTTAAAAGTGATGTTATTAGAGTTTTTGAGCGAACTGTTCAATTTGAAAACGACAAACTTTTTTTGCATTAGATGAGGCAGGCAGATCCTGATTAGACGAAGAGTTGCAGAAGATCAAGCGGCTGAGCCCACGCAAACAGATGATACGGAGCCTGGCTGGCCGTGGGTCTGGCGTTCGGGAAAGGGTAGAGAAGGGTGGTGCCGTCTGACTTTGATTTTTCAGTCAGACGCTATCCGGAGTTTTCTCCCTCTCTTCTCTCAGTCCCCCTCTCTCTCTCTCTCTCTCTCTAGCCTCGTGCCCTGCCCCTTCAACTCTCAGACGCTCGTAGGTCAACTGCCTCTTCATATCAACCCAAAGCCATCACCGGTTGCAGAAGAAATTATTGTGAATCAGACACTGGTTTACTAATATCTATGTAATTCATGGTAGATGATAGTTTAAAGATAATCAATGATCCTTTGCATACTTGTGTTTATTGCTTACAATTAATGGTATTAATATTATTTTGTATATCTAGATACAAAATTTATGAAATACAATCATCAGGTGCGTACTCCATTGGTCATTGAATGTGGGTTTGCTCCCCATCTCAATGATCGATGTCTGGTGCTATCACTTGACTAATCTAAACTAACTGCGTGTGTTTGGGAGTGCAGGCTCGGGAGAATTCATCATGTTGGATATAATACTTCAAAAATACCCTTCGTTGCAAAAAAAAAAAAAATTCAAATAGAGTGGTTATGAACTTATGAATATATTAGAGAAGAGTTTTAAACGAGTATGAGACCCACTTAAAATCATATTAATTAGATCAATTAAACAACTTTTTTAAGCAATGTCACGTAACATTACATTAATTTGTAAGATATTGTAACCACGAGAGGAGGAGGTGGGATGACCAATATTAAAATATGAGTGGCACCAACTTATTGAATTAAAATTTTGTTGCACAAACATACTCTAAATTTAAAAATTAGAATTTCATATGTTATTGTAAGTAACAAAAAGTCCCATATTGATTAATTTAAAAAATTAATGATTTCATGAAACACTTGAACTACTATTCTCTCAACTATTAACTTTCTAGAGTTAATTTTACATCAATAATATCATTAAGTCATTGTTTTTTAATATGATATTCGAACATGTTTTGCATATAGTGCACATAAGGTAGGTGTGAAGTGACAAATAATCACATATTAATTAATTTAAAAACCAATCACTTTATATAGAACTTGAGACGATCTTTCCTCAAAACTAACTTATGAATATCCCTGTTCTACTTTAACAATATTACCAATTTTTTTAATAATTATAATATCATTCAATATACTCAAAAATGTTTTTATGTTATATTATGAAATTAAAAGATTAATCGTCTTTCATCAATTTGATTTTGTTAATGAGACAGATGTACCCCATGTCCTTGGATTGGTGATGTGGTTTGATGATTTTCATTTATTTTGCTTGACAACTTTTGTTGGGTTGTGTGAGATGATTGTGACCTTGAATGCAGAAAAGGAAGAGATGCTCCAAATGAGAAGTCGATGACTCCCACGGGTAGAAACGCCAAAGGATTTTTGCTTTGCCAAATCCAAGAGATTTGGATGAAAAGTCAGGAGAGAGAGAGAGAGATGATTTGATGTAAAGCTGCGATCCCTTCTCTTAAAATACGAGTGTGACGTGTCAAAGTCTCAGAAAATCAATCTCATGATGGATGGTGATGGACAGATGGACGGATATCTTCTGTTGATGGAAACAAATCATTTATAGGCCATAAAGAGAAAAAAAACTTAACTAATTCGATGTCTGCTGCTTTAGTATCAGCTGTACATTTTCCTTTTTTTTTTTTTATCTTTTCTGTTATTTTTAATCGGTCTTATCAAGATTTTAAATATTAATCACAACTCTGGACTCAATGGGAACCGAGTCTTAATCGTATCCACTCATGACTACTCAAGATCGGTCAAATTCTACTCAAAATTGAGTTAGAATGATATAAGTCCAATCATGTCTTTATAAAATTCATCATGATTGGGATAGATAGAGTTTGAAACTAATTCAACTTATACTACTCCATTAGATATTCTTGAAATCATGTTTCGAATAGATTTTAGTTTGTTGATTTCCTTGGCCTGAATAGGTTCTAGTATGTTGGTTTTTGGACTTTTATATTTTATGTTGGGTAGTGATTCTCTCATAATTTAATACAGATTTTAGTGTATTATAAATTTTATATTTCACATAAACAGTAAAATTTTGGTGAGCCAATTTTACTGTTCAAGTGAATTTCGGCAAGTCGATTTTACTAATCATGAGAAAGGTAAACTTGGCAAGCCAGTGAGAGTAAAATTTCGGTGAGTCGATTTTACTGTTCATATGAAGAATTGGTGAGCTGATTCTATTTACGCGAATAGTAAAATTAGCAATATACTAAATCCCGTATCTGATTATACAAACTATCCGTGGGAGAATCGCTATATAAAATTAGCAATATACTAAACACCATATCTACTTACACAAATTATCCGTGGGAGAATCGCTATCCTTTTTTTTTTTGCCTTTGAATTGTAATCCTATTCTATTACTAACTGAGTTTGATGTTAAGTATATTGATTTGAATTTCCTCTTAGATTTCTATTTTACCTTTAGCTTTAGAAAGACTGCATTTTTAGTCGAAAATTTTAATGTGTGTTAAAAAGTTGTGGAGGGAATTTCAAAAGATCTTTTAATTAGATTTTGATTTGAAAAAAAGTTGAAAATAATAAAAAATATTGTAAATTATAATGTACAAAACTAGCTCTCTTTTTAATTTATTTTATGAAAAATCTTATTTTGATGAAGATCATTTTTTACTTTTAAGATGACTTGAAAAAGTCTATCATTACTGCACAAATGAGAGCATGAAGAGAGAGAGAGAAGGAAAGGGGCCTAACAGCAAAATGTGCATGAATAGAGGCTAGCATAAGTTAAGAGGGGTGCAGAGGATGAAAATGAAAAGAAATGAAAAAGGTGAGAGAAGAAGAAAGTAAACAGAGATCTCAGAAGAAAGAAGAAAGATATTGAAGTGAGATGATAAGATAAAAGAAGGAAAGAAGGAAGGAAAGAGAGAAGAAGGGAGGATTTATTTATATTGATGGTTGTCACTGTTGGTATGATCATTTAATCTTGTACTGTGCTGACAAATAAGATATGAAGCAGCTTTATCAATGGAAGATCAAATCCTCCTCTTAAAACTACATTCTGTTCCTACTACTGACACTCCAAATACCCTCACACTTTATCACGCACGCATTCTCTATTCTCCCTTCATCATAAATTCAAACGTACTTCTATCTTTCTAAGGGACATTGTAAGGTCAAGTAATTCAATCATCTAATCACCGGTGCTGATGAAGTTTCTAAGTTTATGTATCATCTTTAGAAGTTAAAAGTTAGATTCAAATGTTATATAAATTTATTGGTTTCTAGAATTAATTGATCTGAGATCTTTTTCTCATTTTATACTTGTTCTCATATGGAGATGGATCTTACGACTGTACGTGAAAATTTGACACATATGTCGCTATATTCTAGGATTGCAAGTGAAAACCACATACTCGCTCTCATGCGGAACTTGATTTTGTTGCTATGTTTGAAAACCATTATTTGATAATATTTTTAATGTAGAACTCAAATTAAAAAGTTCGTTGTTAAGAGAATGATGTTATACAAATTTATTAATTTTTCGAATTAACAAAGGGTAACGATCCTTCTACAGGTATTTTGTGTATCCGACACGGGTTTTAGTGTATTGTCAATTTTACCCTTCGTATAAATAGTAAAATCGGCTTGTCGATGAACAGTAAAATCGACCCGCCTACCCTCAGATGAACAGTAAATCAACTCACTTACCAATATTGGAAACAGGATAAATTGGCTCGATTTACTGATCATACGAGGGGTCAGTGAGCCGATTTTACTATTTATGCGAAAGGTAAAATTGACAATATACTAAAACTCGTATCTAATTATATAAACATGCTTGGAGTATCACAAACCTTAATAAATTTGAGAGTTTTTGTCATTTCACCTATTTTAATTAAAATGATGAAATATTCCTGATTTGTCCGATAAACACCATATGATGATTTACAGAAATACACGTCGAGTAAACACCAGTCAGATCATTTGCAGAAAAATACCATTGATTATACATCTCACACCCTCTTACATTAGATGAGATGTGATTGTGATGAGAGTTTACATGGTGGGTCCCACCTTCTTCCCAGCTTTCTTGCAGAGTTCACCTTCCTCCTGTCATCTGATTCATCGCAGCATGTCCACTCACCCTCACCACTCTCATCGTATAAATTCCACTCCACTCCCCTTCTCCACTATTGGCAACACCAACGGATTTGGACAGGTGAAAATTTTACTCTCTTTCTCAGTCTACTGTCTTCTGATTTCTTCTCCTTCTCTTCTTGATGTTGTCTTTTAAGTGTCACTTTCGTACGCCTTTCCTACATTTGTCTTTATTTCATTGGAAATGTTAGAATTAGAAGATTTCTGCTTACCCTTTCCTGTTTCTTTCATTTCTTCTTCTTCTCTTCTAGATTTAGATTTCAACTAACAATGCTCATACTTGTTTCCTGTGTTTGTTTTTTTATGCAAAACTTAGAACTATAAGTTGGGTAGACAGAATTTTTAAGTGTTTTCAACTTGTTTTATCAGTTGGATTGTACTAGGATTCTATAGAAAGAAAACTTTTGAAATCCTTTTTTTATTTCAAATAACAATGTTATACTTCATTCCTGTATTTATTTATTTTTAAATTCTGTTGATGGTTAAGTTAGAATGAGAAGCTCGATATACAGATTTCGAAGTAGTTTATACTCTTAACATGGTTGATTGGAACTTGGAGAACTTGTATGCTTTGACAACTATTTTACTGTCTGTTTGTTTTTAAGTAAAAAAATTGAAGATGGACATATGCTGTAATCACATGAGTTTTACTTGATTTCCTTTGTTTTCTCTGTATTTTTTTTTTTCTATTTTTGGATACTGGGTCTTCTTCATATGGAAATTTAGAATCTCCTGCTAAGAATCTCTTTTATTTCTGTTGTTCTGCTTGTTCCTGCACCTGGGTCAAATGGCCAGAGCTCAAAATCCAAGCCACCCATCTGTCTTTATCCTTTCCTCTGTTTTCTTTGCTTGAACTTTGTTAAGGAGCTTAATCCGTCCTTTCTCCTGCCTTTGATTTCAGCTATTTTACTAGTTTCTGCCACATTGCATTGTCATGGACACCATCCACCATCTTGATGGTGCTGAAGCGCAGCTGCCGCCGGGTTACCGATTCCACCCAACTGATGAAGAGCTCATAACATACTACCTAATGAAGAAGGTGTTCGATAGCAGCTTTGCGGCCAGAGCCATCGCCGAAGTAGACCTCAACAAATGCGAACCCTGGGAGCTTCCGGGTAAGCACTCTACTTCAATTATTCCGGGTAGAATAATTAATTAGATTGGATTAAAATAAGGATTAGTGGGTTTTTAGGGGTTTCCTAATGGAAGAAAATTGCAGGAAAGGCGAAGATGGGGGAGAAGGAGTGGTATTTTTTCAGCCTCAGAGATCGAAAGTATCCGACCGGCCTCCGGACGAACAGAGCTACTGAAGCAGGGTATTGGAAAGCTACTGGAAAGGATAGGGAGATTTTTGGATCAAGAACCGGTTCTCTTGTTGGGATGAAGAAGACTCTGGTTTTCTACAAAGGGAGGGCACCAAAGGGAGAAAAAACCAACTGGGTCATGCATGAATATCGATTGGAAGGAAAATTATCTTACCATTACCTTCCAAGAATCTCCAAGGTAATAATAACTCAGATCTCTTGTTTTCCTTTTCTTTTCACCTTTCATGTTTATTTGTTAATAACTTCTGAAATTAAAATTTTCTGTTGAAAAATTATATAAAAATCAGATTATTAGTTTTGAATGTTATATTCTGGTTCAATCCAGTTGGACTTGATCATCATTGAGATCATTAAGATGTTTTGATTTGTTTCATAAATATTAAATTCTTCGTCACTGAAAACATGTCTTCTAATTGATACTATTATGGTGTTTTGGATGCAATGCAGTCTTTATTTTTCTATTTTTGGCAATTAGTTTTGAGTTTAACGATGTATTATGCTGTTAAAATGTTATATTAATGGTACAGTTTAAAACGATTTAAAGCATTTTGGTTAAATGATGTTTTAATAAAAGTGATTTAATTAAAAAATTGATTTTTTAAACGTTACTGCTTTGATTGTTCTGCATGGCTGTGCAACCACGCTGTAGTCTTTAAATCAAAGATTAAAAGTTGAATTCATACTCGAAACTAAAGAAAATACTCGCTGACAGAATCATTAATTAGTTCTATTTTATTTTTGTAAACAAATTGATTTTATTAGAATGCCTAAATTTTATATTCCGACAAACTAATTCACCATAGTTTGTTTTCATTTGCTCAGGACGAATGGGTGGTGTCGAGGGTCTTTCAGAAGAGTGGAGGAAAGAAGACTCGCACTGCCGGCGGTACCTGCACTGATGTGGGTTCTCCGTCGTCGTCGTCTCTTCCTCCGCTCCTCGATTCATCTCTCTACACGGCAGTGACTGATCAAGAGAGCTGCTCTTATGAGAGCGAGAGTGCAAGGGAGCACGTGCCCTGCTTCTCCAGCGTCGCCGGTGCACCACCCAACATCAGCCAGCACTCATTCGTGACCCCTCATGTAATTGGGAATCCAATGGCTCGATTTGGGAATGGAGGTACGGCGACATTTCCAAGCCTGCGCTCGCTGCAGGACAACCTCCAGCTACCATTCTTCTTCTCAGCGGTGGCGCCGATGCAGGGCCCGACATCGGGTTTAGAGCAGCGGAATGAAGTGGGTGGTGGAAGTTTGGCCGGTAATTGGTCGGAATCGGAACAGAAGGTGGAAAGTAGTAAGCAGCTGCAGCTGCAGCTGCAGATGGGCGCTACTGAGCTTGACTGCCTGTGGACTTACTGAAGAAAGAAAGCTCTCGGATCACTGAAAGAATATGACTAAACTTCTTTAAGTCTTTAATCATGTTTTCTCTCCTATGTTTAGTTATGTTAGAATTAGCTTTTGTTTTTCTGTGAAAGGAGATTAAAGAAAATAGTCTCTGTCAAGCTTTGCTTTATTTTCGTGTGAACTTAATTAAATCTGAGAACCCTGTTTTCAAATTGGTGAGTTCCATTCGCCCATATATGAATCGGAAGTTTGGGGATTGTACTCACACTTGTCAAAATTATTGACAGTTTTTTTTTTCCCAAATACTAGGATAGGCAATCAAATTTTGAAGGATCCTTAAGAAAATATATGGTCATCTCCTCAATAAACATTCACTTTCTATGATTTCAAAATTCAATATAAGTTATTAAATTTTTGAAGAATTTAAAAAATGGACGTCGATGGGATGGAGTGAAATTCTCATTTTACGTTTATCGATTTACTGCTCATTAAGTACTTAGTGAACTGATATTCTTACTGAACTGATATTCTTTCTTTCAGTAAGAAATTTTTGAATAGCTATTTTATCGATGTTCATTGGCAAATACAGATTTATATATACACTAATAAGTACAAGATTTGTATATGCACAGATCAGAAGTGATCAAGTACCTAAAAGCAGTTATGTTTACATTTTCTAAGAAAGTCTAATTATTTATTAGTACAAGTGGGTTTGAAAATCAACTGAGTTTGAATTGTACAAGTTGAGTCAATTTGGACTCACTTCCTTCTGATACAATGATCTCTATTTTAAGTATGAGTTGGAGTTAATTTTTATCATTTTAACCAGAATCTAAGTGAGACTCCTTTGGCAGACTACTTTTAATTTGGCCAATACAACTTTGACTCCATTTTTATGTGTTGAAGTTGAGTTAAGAGCTTTTACTTTTCGATCAATGCTTTTACGTATAAACTGCTGACCACATGGGGTATGCATACGACAGAGTTTGGCTATCACCATACTCATCTGCAACCATGAATTTTTTCCCAAAACCGCGAGTCATCATGACCCTCCACGTGGCATGCGGACTCTGAAGTGGGTCCTAGAAAGAGGGTATAGAATGAGAAATGCAGAGGACAGCGCGTGGTCCTCATGGGCGGGTGTCACGCCATGCGCCATGATAATGATAGTGAGAACTGGAGAAGAAGAGAAAGCGAAAGGGGAGAAAGGAGTACTCAGTAGAAGGATAGAAATAGGAAAAATATTTATGGGTTTGTATTTTGGTATGATTTTTGTTGTTTTGCTGCTTTGGTTGCACGCGTGGAGGGAGAGGAGAGGAGAGGAGAGGGGCTCCTTTCATCTTTTACTCTTGTTTCAACTTCATATCTATCTACGATGATATTAGAATGCTTACCCTACCCTTTAGAATTGCAGAAAGGAAACTGCTCCAACTTCCATATTAGTAGTACTAGAGAGACACAGAGTGAAAGAGAGAAGAGTTTTTTCTTATACACTTGGGAGCGTATAATCATTTTATATTTAAGAAGGTGGTCCTTTCTTTATTCTATTTGTTTGCTTATGAATTAAAAAAATATTTGACAACATTCATCTAAGAAGGTGGAGCAGAGATTGAGAGTTGGATGTTGAGACTTGAAATTTTGAGAGACAGAGAGGGAATATGGACAAAAATGTGGGCGAGGGAAAAAAGAGAGTTTGAGGGACGAGAGGTATATTAGGATCATAGACCTTAGTTTTTTCTAAGAATAGAGAAATGGTTATAATAGTTAAGTAGAAAGCATGTATTGTGTGCGAGTGATATTGGTAAAAAAATTATAAACTAATTTATAAGATTTGTAAAGAAATTTTTATCTTTAGATAGTAATATAAAGAAATCTCAGTAATATCTTTCAAAATTATCAAAATTATTTTCTATTTTAAGTAATTTAAATTCTCAATGTAGAATTCTTTTTCTTACTTTTAGCTATTTTTTGGATGAATTTTACCTTTTTTATTTACCAACTTGGAAGCAGATCGCACTATTCAATGAACGAACAATTACAAAATATGAATAAAAAATACTTAAGTGGAAGGGTTGATGCGCCTCATGAAGTAAGGTCTGGAGTTTGATTCATGTTCTACCCTGTCGGGTCATTCTCTATCGACTAAATAAGTGTATGTGGATTGAGAGGTTTACATATGCTCGTGGGATTAGTCTCACCTCCAATATGGAATAGGAATACCTACATTACCCAAAAAAACTGTAAAGGAAATTTAAATAACAATTTTTGATAACTTAACAATGATACTTTAAAACCACATTTTTATTCGTTCTTCCATCTAAAAACATATTATCCACTAAGATGACTCAGCATTACTATAGCCGTTCCATACACTACAGTAACGTACATGTCTGATTTTTTATATATTTGGGTTATTTATTTATTATTTTTTGAGTAATTTTAAGGCCTATAAATATAACCTTTGGCCTGGATTTGTGAAGAACACGGTTGAAGTGAATTACTCCACAAGGTCTTCTTTCATACAAGCAAATAAAAAAGCCTACCTGCACCCACCAAGTAACATTAAGAGATTGACTCTTTAGAGTGGAGTGAAAATTGAACTTAGAATTTTCGCTTTTTGAGATGGGTAGAAAACTCAACCCATCAAATTTCATGCAGGCTAAGTTAGACCCACCTAAGTTGGGTCCCTTGTAGAAATTATATCGAAAAACAGACAACCTAAGTAACACTCGTAATAGAAAATATTAAAAAAACACAACCTAAGTTGCACTCGTAATAGAAAATATTAAAAAAAAAACACAAGTTGTTGAATAGACAACCAAATGATGGCAAAGCCATGGCCACGACTTAAAGGTTTAAAGGTAACTGCTCTCAAGCTGTTTTTGTTCCTCACCATCCACGATCGATGGCAATATAAATTCCAGGATCTATGAAAAGTTCTCAAGAGAGAGAGAGAGAGCATTAGTTATTTTAGGGTATCTTAAATTAGAGATTTAGATTACCTCTAACTTTATGAGGTTAGTACTTATCATACAATTATCTGTTATCATTTGTAAATTTATGAATACATTGGTTCATTAATGAATAGATAGTCAAGGTTTATGGAAATCTCTCTTATTCACAAGTGTTACATTGGCCACTAAGGGCCCTAAAATAGTAAACGGGTCTTGATCAAGTTTCTTAAAGTACAAGGATACTTCTTTACAGGAATTGCCTTCCTCTTGAGAAAATTTCAAGCTCAAATGGCTTGGATCTTGTCACGAGCACACATAGAGGTGGCTACAGCCTCCATTTCTCCCGCTGGATGCATAATGGATGAATGGTTTGATTGGAGCAACAGGGATGAAAACTTCAGTACTGATAAATGTGATTGGTGTACATATGTGCAGTCATGTTCAAGGACTGAAGCATGGCTTCTCCTCGCTTGTTGAACACAAAAACAGAAATCCCACAGTTGTTGATGTCGATTGCACGAAACCTGTGACATCAAAACTATGTTCAATTTCATTTCTAGATCTTTGGTCATTTAGCTACCAAATGAAAGATGAAAAACACAATTTATGATCAAATACACAAACACCCAGCATATATTATTAAGATTAGGAAATCAACTCTGCAGAAAAAGTTTCATTTTGAATACAATCTGCATCATCTTTCAGGCACAGTGAAATCCAATGTCATGTCGGGCCTTGAAAATTTGATGTTTTTGTTGTTTGTATCAAAACATTTATTTTTGTTGAAAATGAATGAAAAGTTTTATCACCAAGCATCACACCCTCCTTCTCCGAATGAATTCCTTGGAAAAAGAGAGAATAGTCTCATTTTTTTGACAAATAGTCTCATCCCTTGAAAGAGGAAATGAAAGGTCTCATCTCCTAGGCTCTTGGCAAATAGCCTTTATTCTATGGAAGAAGAGAGAGTAGTGTCATTTTCTTCTCTTCATTCTCTCTCTCTCTCTGTGTTAAATCCTAATTTCTTAAAAGAATGCTATTTATTTCTCTCTTATTTTTTGGCATCCTTCTTCTATAATTATGAGAGATTGTAGAATTGTGAAAATCTGTAAGGAAGTAGGATCTTTGAAATACACATTAGAAATGGAGGTTAATTCTATCCTTGCAGGCATTGTGCCTGTTGAAAATGATTGTGTCAACCTTGTAAAAGTGAGGCTAGGAGAGTGGTGAGCCTTTTGGATTTGTTCTTGGTACATTAGTAATTCTGTCATTTTTTTTCTCTTCTATTTATTTCTTGTTTTACCATTTTAACCAGTTCTCAAACTACAATTGATCTCATAAAACTGCAGATTACATTTTAAAGCACGGGATGTAACTTTCTGTGAACACTTGCTCTTCTAATTCATTTTCAGTTGATTTAACCTCAAAAAAAAAAAAAAATACTACAATTCCCTAATAGTGAATGAACAACTGTAACTGTCCATGTTGTCTTTAACTATCAATTTGAACCCATATTTTTCTGTAAATACTACCTATGTTATATTATATATAAAATATAAATGATTTTATATACTGCGCGTCAGGCTCATTCTGACTGAAAGATGAAAAAACAAACTTGAAAATTCATGGGTCCTAAAATTTGTTCAGATTTGAAATGTAAGAAACTACTAATCACTCCACCCTTTCCCCAAGTAATGAAAGCATGAAGGAACCTCACCTCTCTGGGCCGAGTCCAAGAGCTGTGCAAATCAGTGCCCGCAAGATTGATTTGTGTGTGACAACCAAAAAATTTTCTCCCTGATGAAAGAAAACATGTATAATATAAGAACCCGTCATTTGTAGCAGTTCAGATTTTTTTAAAAAAAAATGCTATGAGCATACTGGTGTAGATAAGATTTCCTGCCAAGCATCTTTTGCTGTTCCCCACAGTTCCCGAACTGGGTAGATCCCATTCACGCAAAAATTAGCCGGATCTTCTCTCCATGCAGTATACAACTCGGGATATTTCTTCTTAGCATCCACTGCCTCCAAATTCTGAATGTGATTATGAGGAGCCTTGCATACATGACGAAAGGACAAGATAGAAGAAACGAGTACAGAGATATCAACACTGACCATTTTCCATGCCCTCCAAAAAGAATAGGTGTGCCTCTTTCAGCGTGTCCAAGAAAACCAGCGGTTGCTCCCGACCATGCCATATGAGTTCAGCACATGACTGTATTCAACAACTGCCAGTTTACTTACAAAGTGTGGTCTTTTAGAGACATTGATATTCTGGAAGTATTTGGAGATACATGCACACACATCAACTCTACGCATAGAACAACTGTACATCAATCGATATCATCCAAATCTTGGGCCTCAGTAGACAGTGCATAGCCCCAAACACAAATTGATCAGACAATCCTAAATACAAATTCGGACTGTTGAACTTGAACTATAGCTACTACCATAGGTCTACCCAATAAAAGATTCAGGCTCAAGGTCCAATATAAGGTCAGTAGCAAATTTAAGCCTAAATACTAATTTAAGTTCAATGTGAAAGCTCCAAGATTCCTAAATCTCTATTCCATCATTTTTATTGCACGTTATTCGTTGGTGGCTTGGCATGTTTATCATTTTTTTATTTTATATATGTAATTATGCATGCAATCCACCAATTGGTGGCCTTTGGTGTTTAGTGAAATTTGATTGAAATTTTAGGTTTGAGAACTTTTGGTCTAGAGCACCTAGATAGACGATTGGTGACTATTGGTCGGTCTCCTCCTCATTTTCTAAGCTGAGATCCATTCCGGTAGATAATCTCACCTCTATTCCAATCAGTTGGTCCTCTTTTATCTTCTTCATTTGTGGCCGGTTCAATTTGATTTTGGAAAGGAATTGTTTAAAATTCCTAGATCTACAAGTTGTAGTCTTGAGAGAGGCCCTAGACTACACCACAGTTCATGCCCTTTAGATAGTTTAGACTATAGTTCAAAGTATGCCATGTGTACAGTGCCTGTGTGTGCAGACAAGAATCAGCATACTCAGCAGAATATTAGTAAGCAATCTAGACCTTTGCACGTGAAATGGGGCTAGAGAAACATCCATCAAAACTTAGATTGGATAAAGCATCGCGGCACTTCTGAGCTTGCACAGCTCCAATATCTGTCAAGACGGACAAGTCTGAGCTTCCCTGAAGAGTAAATATTCACCAAGTTAGCAGTAGTTCTGTCATAAGCACCCTAAGCAAGCAGACTGAGCTACAAGTGAACTGAAATTTCAAAACCACCGTTCTTTTCCTCATGGAGATCAAGATTGAGTTTAAAGAAGGTAAAGACTGAGTTTAGGGAATATATTAGCTAAAATGGCTTATGAATTTAAAAGATATACTCCTATGCAAAAGGTCAACAAAAAAACAATGTTCAGAAACTCAACTGCAGTACAAATGGCACATCTGCTTGCCAATCCAGACTACTTAGACTGAAATGAACCTTATCTAAGGAGGTTGATGATTACCATCAAAGGTGTTGTCTAGTTGGAAATAGGATACACTGAAATGCACCTTATTTAATCGAAAAAAAAAAACTATTTGGCAAAGACAAATGTACTTTAGTTCATGGTCATAGAAATGGCAATGCTATTCATCTGCCATCAATAAATAATGATGCTTGGAACCTTTTTCAGTGGCAAATATAACTTCCTTTCATGCTATTTCAAAAGACAATAAATGCCTTTTAGCTAACATTTCCTTGTCAATTACATCTTCCAGTCAGGCCCATTTGAAAAGGCAATGCAATTTCGTGAAATTGAATATTAAGAGAGGCTAGAATGTTCCATTTCATTGTAGAGAAAGATCCAGACCAGTTCATGAAACCTCAACCTTTTGAGAGGTCACCAAAGTATCCGAAGACAATCATAGATTCTGATTTTGAAATGGCACAAACCCATCAGATTCGGATTTTTATGGAAATTCCCATTTTAGAGGAGATTATTTGGAAGTAGTTCGCTGGAAATATCTAGCAAACCAGTATTTCATCCCCTACATTTCAATAGAAACAGATGTCTCCTACAGCATACTTGTACCGAAGTTGTTCTCTATTTGGATTTTCATACAAATACATAGGAATGGAAGATCTCTCCCTCTGTGGTGGGGCTGGTGAGCTCAACGAAATTTTTAATTTCAACAAAGATGATAAATACAAAATAAATGGCAGAATTAAAGATGTTTACTAGACTCTATTCCTTCAATATGTAGATATACCAATTTATGATACCATAGGGAATACCTATTGCTACTTTTGTGTTGGGAAGGAAAGTTGCCATCTATGTTATGGGTCATTTAGGAGCAATGATAGTTTTAACTCTCATGATGATGCTAAGTAGCTTCAAACCTGAATTCTACTTTCGTTGTTCCAAGAGCTCAATCCGTGCCTTACGAGAGTCACCTTTTTTGAAGAAGGTAAGGGTCCTTTTTTAAGCAATTTTGTTGCCCCTCTGAAATCAAATGCCCCACCTGTCATGGAAGCATCCTTCTCGAGTTGCTCTGTTGCAGAAGCATAGTTCCAAACAGTTTAAACTTTGGAGAGTATCTAATAGACCTAATTGAGAACTTATGAATGCAATGCAAGGACATGAGAACATAATAAACTAAGGATAAAACTCCAAGTGAGAATTTTGATCACATGCTTACAAAAAGTAGGAGGTAGAAAATGCTCTGTAGCATCAACATATTCATAACCATTGAGCCTTTATTCCATCTATGTTCTGCATATTCAATTAACCTATAAACTTTTGGACTAAAACATGATCAAGCTTTCATGACGGATTCATTTCCATGGATTGCTGCCATGTCATTTTTAAGTATGACATTTTTGGATATGAATATTGTAAAACATTAAGGATTCATAGAAGACCCTATCCAAACTATTTTTGAAGTGTCTGAGGGAACTCGATAACCCTCGTCTTTTATTTTAGATAAACTCTCAATAAACACTTAAGATACAACTAGTTCAGTTAATTTAATCAAGACAACGGTCTTGTTAGCAGATTTATGCTTTTCTATTGCTGTTATTTTCCACTTAAATCTCTTTCAGATCATTTTCACTATAAAGATTAACTAGTAGTTGAGAAAACCAATCAACGATGCTCCGCAATGCATTTTATGTAGGAGAGCTCCTCTTCATTCTTGATGCAATGCAAGGTTGCTTCCCTAAACCACAACCAAAGAACAGAGGTTTCCAGAAAATATAAAAGAAAAATAATATCAGCAAACAAGCTATCTTTGCCCAAATCACCATTTTGTTCAAATTCATCAGCTGATATATATAGCATGTATCTGCATATGTATGTCGTATGTATGTATGATTTTTTTAAGGATGTATATATGTATGAATTTGGGGTGTTTAGATTTCATATGATCCTTTTCTTCCCTTCCAAATTTATGTCAATAACTAAAATTCTCAACAAGATGCTGACACATTATCAATTGTGAACTGGATAACTATTTTTTTTATGAAACTTACATTCATACCATTTCTCCTCTTTATACTCATTATCATTCTATGAATTGATTCATACCCAATTTAATTTAAACACATGTTAGAGATATATTCACTTTTGAATTAAGCTGAAGTCATACGAACCTTTAAGCCCATTTAACCTTCAAAACCATATTTAAAACAATTGGATCAAGTTGATTTTTTAGCACACTTCTTGTTTAAGTGTATATCTTCAAATTAATTCATCCTTGTCGTTCACAATAACGTAAGCACCATAAAATGTTAGTTACCCAGTTTGCAAAGAACCAATTCATAGCTACTAATTTCTATAATACTGCAAATTCTTAAATGGGGTTCTTGTTTTTGCTCTCACTACAACATAAAACCATAGAAATTATCTTTTGTGAAAAAGGTAACTAACTTTTTATAAGATTTACTTTGATCACAGAAGATAAGTTGATTTGAAAGATAGTACATCAAAAATCAACTTGAACAAATTAATGAGTGTGGTCTTAAAAGTTAAAAAGTTTTAACTATCTGTATGACTTTAGCTTAATCCAACACTGACCATATCTTAAAACAACTTCAAATTGATTAAAAATCTAATTTATAAAATAAATAATGAGTAAATAAGAAAAAATGAAATAAATATAGACTACACAAAAAATTAATTACCCATTTCACAATGTATAATTTCTCAATATTCAAGTCCAATTTCGTATGTTGTGCTTATGAAAAGGAGAAAGACCACAATAGCAAATAACAGAGAGAGAGAGGTACCGATGGCTAGAACGACGTCGGAGCTAGAAGATGAAGAGGAGCAACGAATTCGCTGGATTGGAAATAGACGGTTGAGATTTGGAGGGAGCTGATCGGTGCGCGTCCATCTCGAAGGCATTCCGATGGAAAGAAATGCAGATGCCATCCAAAAACAGATCGATTTTTGGTACGGACAAGATGAGTATTTCGCGGTTGCCATAATTAGTACACAGATATGGATTATATACCTATCGGTGCCGTTGGAATTTGTTTACACAAAATCTAGGCCGTTGATTGGAGTGGCCAGATATGTCAGTGGAGAATTTCTCACCGTTCATTGACGGGAACTGGTGGGCTCAGTTTCAAATTTTGACTTTTTTTTACCTCTATTTAATTATGAAAACTAATAAAAAATATTAAAATTTTTATCTAAAATTTTAACTTTTTAATGATGATAATGATGATTAAGCTTTTATAATTACAATAAAATTGACAAAAACTGAAATATTGTTATGAAATTTTTAGTTCCTATAAATCATATCATTTTCATTTTTATGCAATATATTAAATATAAAACATATTTTATATTTTTATATAAAGCAATAAAAATGGATGACTAGGTTTCAGAATAGATTTTTTTTTTAATTTAAAAAATCTTAAAATATGTCTCCAAGTTCAACCAGACTTTTTGCAGTTTTACATAAAATAAAATATAACTAAAAAATAATATTTAGAAATATGGGTTTTTTTTTTAAAAAAAATTCTTTGATAACAAAATACAAGTCTTGTAAATTCCAATGGGGTGGCTTTTTTCTGGTGTCCCAAATTCATATAAGTGATTCATTTCATGAAATGAAAAGGTCTCGAATTGTATTTGAACTTCAGAGCTTCAAATTTGCATCTTTATAGCTCAAGATACACAAATTCTCATCTAATTATCGAGATTAAATTTATGTAATCTTGACATCTTTTATATGTTTTGAGACCTATTAAATTCTAACACAAATAACATTAAGATTTAAATCCAGACATCCTTGATCTATTAAACACTAATATGAATTTGAATTTTTACAATGGAATAGAACCCATTTGGATTGCATGGAGAAGGAGAAATATGTGAACACAAACACCAAAAAAGCCAAGAATCAGAGCTCCCATCACATGGTTGCAAAACTTAGGAACCTGATCGCAGATCGGCGGCCATCCGGCATGATAGTCTCCATTTCTACCCACCTCACCCACGGCAACCGCAGCGGCAACACTCACGGCGAGCAACATTGTTACCACCTGTAAACAAATAGCCCCATTCACTAGGATGTTTGCGAAACATGCGTAAATAATGCATGATTCTACAAGAAAGTTGATCCATTGGTTGGATACTATCATAGGTTTGTGTTTCCTCGGTAGAGGATTTTCCATGGAAAACAGCCGTTTCCCAAAGAAAATGGTTTTTCCTATGTCTGCATTGTCATAATTCTCCATGGAATCTCTTTCTACGGCAAGCTATCTTTTATAAATAAATGAATCCTTGGTCCCTAACCAAATATAAGCTAAGTTTGTTCATATTATTTTTATAAGTATGAATTTTTATCATATAATTTTTTTTTATCTCTACATAGAGGTAGCAATGATCAGGTAAAGGTGGGTTGATTATAGGTAATAGCAGAGTTTTTGTCTTACCCTACTTGACTTTACTCAATTTTTTTTTTCACTGCTGACCTGATTCAAGACGGATTTTATTTTGTTCAACCCCACCGAACCTGAATTTATTTAATTTTAAAAAAATAGAAAAATGAGAGAAAAATTTATTTTTAACGGACAAATATATAAGAGTTTCTCCTTCAAGTTAGGACATTGGGATATAGAAATTTGAGGCAATAAACTAATAATTTATAACTTGGAGGGGTACATGGGCTAAAATTAATAGGTAAAATATAAATAAATTATTTAAATATCAATTTTAATTTAATTCAGGTCAGATTTGGGTTAGGACCCCTTGACCCAACCCAACCCAAGTTTATTTCGAGCTGGTCAACTTAAAATTTCTAAGAAAGGCATGACCTAAATCTAATTTTTTTGGGTCAGGTCGAACAGGTTCATGGGTAGGTCGAACAGGTTCATGGGTCGGGTCGTACAATATTATCTAAAAATTTATATTTTTGTATGTATTAACTCAAAGTCAGCCTTTGGAACTAGACAGTTCCAACCCAAATTCAAGTTTAGGTGATATTTTAGCCAAAAAATCAAACCGGACAGAGCCCAAGTCTATCCAAGCTTAAACATTTTTGGGTTTTCATGCCGGGCTCAAATTAAGCCATCCAACACCCACCAACAAAGCTATTCCTTAAACCTGTGAAAGTTGAATTACCATATCTAAAGCCAAGAAAAGACGCCGGAGTATTGTCGTGGGTATGAAGAGAAGTACAAGGCTATAAACACCTCCTATCGCCTTCGCAATGACGAAGAACCTACACCAGACCTTCACTGAATAAGAAGATGAAGACACAAATGAAGACAGCAAAAGCATTAATGAAGAAGGTGCAGAGTTACTTTGGCAGACGAGTTTTGTTGTTTGGAAATTGGAAAATTAGAGAAAGGAATCTTGGTGGGTAGCTTACTTAGGAGTTAGGAGGCACAGGGAGGTAGGAAAGCAGAAAGGGATGGTGAACTTGTATTGTGGAATGTGGAGACTCTTCTCATGTCGTTGAAAGGCTTCGACAGCCTTTGGCACCCTTGTTCTTGCATTGGCGAATTTATATATAAAATCATGTAAGAGATGAAGGGCTTTTTATATGAATTTGTTGTTTGGACTTGGGAGAATGGAGGAAAAGGTTTTCTCTGTATTTAAATTTGTGGTTCTATGTGCTCTGCTAAAGAGAGTTGGGAGTAGTTATCTCTTGTCCACTTTCCATGTCTGAGAGAGAGAAACCAATTCCACCACAAGGGCAATAATTAATTAAGTAATGAAGGATGATGACCCGCCACCAGTTTGCATAGAATTACTCCAAGTGGGATAAGTCCATCAAATAGAGTGAGGTGAAACTAAATGAGCATTTGAAAAGTCACATTTTTTTAATTTAAATTATTTTTTAATATTTAAATTTTATAGTCTTTAAAAGTATAAGTTAACTAATTCAACGAAGGTGATTTTTTGTGAATTATATATTAAACTTAAGATCTTTTGACAAATCCATCATCATTCCATTTGATGAGCCCCAAACCTAAATGTGTTGGTGATCGTTTTACATTATTTAATCACTAACCTATAACCCAACAAAACCTATAAAAATACAATCCTAACAAGGGTGAAATTATTGTAAGTTCGGTGGCTGGTCCATTAAACAATAAATCCAAACTACTAAAGATGTTATTTTCTTCTTTAGATTTAGTTATAATCTTAGATGGGTTCTATTTGATGCACACTCACTAATGGATTGAATATCAAAGATAAAAATATGTATATAATGCTTTTATTTTAATTAAAAAATTAGAGGGCATGCATGTCAGATTTGCCCAAGGAGCATTGGGAATTTTCTACAGTCACCGATGTACTATATACAATGAGAAGCAATACATAACTAGTGCATATCAGGAAATACAGAACCAGTTTCTTCTCAACTGAACCTTTTAGGCACCTGTAAACTCCTTCGTTGCCAAAGCCCATTGAATGATAGATGCCTTACAATAACCTTGCAACAATGACTCCAATCTGTTGATTTGATGCTGCTACTTCATGAAAACTGCATCCAAAATAAGCACCTCCAGCTCAAGCCACTATACCTAGCTACACCTTGAAACATCCCTGCACATGTTACATCAATTTTTTTGGAGACTTAACAGATCTTTTTTTTTTTAAAAAAGATCTGTATAAAGTTACCAACGACCAGAAAATTTGTGGATGCATTGATAAGATAAATAAACTGGAAGCCACAATTTCTTACAAACCCATAATATGATATAATCAAGACTGACGTGTTTTTGTGTGGATACAACAGTTCTCTATCTCAGAAATATGTGTTTTAGTCGAGCAACATTGGGCATGCTTCACCCCTTCTCTTTTGTTTTTATGTGTAGCTATGGTGCCCACAAGCATGCACAGCCAATATGTTGGATGTGGAATCTCTTTAAAAATAACAATAATGAATGAAATAACGAAGATCATTTCAAGCTATTGGAGCATCAATATAATAAACCCAAATCACTTCTGAAATTGGGTTTATTATTGGGCTTTTTTTTTTTTTTATATCAAACTGAAAGGTTGCATCAATCACAGGGAAGAATCCCCATAACTAGATATTTTAACACAGAGGAAAGGAGTTGGCCTCTATATCCACCACTGATGACCAAACCCAACATCAATTACACAAAGGTCTTCCCCTTCAATCCCTAAAAAACCAATTATATAGTGCAATGGGGTTTAAATAACCAAAAAACACATCACTAATCAAAACTGCATGAATTAGAAAGCAATAGAGAAAAACTAAAACAAAGCAAACTCATATGACAGTCTCGTACACTTTCAGTTCAAAGGTGCACTAAACATGAAAAAGTAATGCATTTCTTGAAAGATGAACTCAAAACATGAACTAGTTGGAGGCATGGACTAGGACATGTGTATCGCCATATGAAACTACCAATTTATTCATTTGTTTCCAGTTTCAGCCTACAACATGGATTGCAGAACTTTACTAAAATGCATTTGGCTTCCTGCAGTTGTTGGAGCTAAATAAATTTTATTCCATTCTTTCAGACTCTGGGTAGTTAAGAAAAAAACTATGGCCCTCTTAATCAGGAAAACTTATCAGACATAAAAGAACCAACAATACCTCAAGGATGGAGTACAAAACGTACATGCATGTTGAGGAGCAACCATTATGATAGATATAAGTTGGCGAGTGTGGTTTTCTTTTAAATGGTAACATAATTCGAACCTGCAATTCCCTGGTTGCAGTAGTGAGCATTTGTTGGTTGTGCCACACACTTCTCATAGATAAAAGGTGTCTCTCAGGTTTATCACGTCACCACGAATTGTACACATCCTAACTGTTTTGATTCACAGATCTGCTTTCTGCTAGACAAGATATTATCAGACCACAACAAACCACAGAAATAGATGCCACTAAGAAACACAGAAAGATCATATGCATGTACAAATTAAAAAAGGCATTTTGAATGCATAATTCTTGTAAAACTCATGATATTCTAAACGCAATCCAAACTGAAAATATTAATAAGAGTTTACATAAACACATCTATGTATTTACCTTCAACCACTGGTAAGGTTGTCCTGTGTACTACACTGACTAGTAGGAGCTGCTATACCCTGTTCTGCTCGTTCCTGAAACAATTAAATCCAACTATTTTTTATAAGGAGGTGACAAATCATGATTGTAAGAATAGGAATAAGCTAGCAACAACCATGTCAACATTTCCAACTGACTTCCTCTGCTTACTTTATCATGATGATAACCACTTCCACTAGCATGGGCAACAAGATGAGTGAGACTGGTGACACTATCATTCAAACCAACAACTTCTTTGAACGCCTGCTGCAAAGCACGCACTGCTACTTTATAACTCTCAAAAGATCTTGCACCTTCATCTGAAAACTTGCTGGACCGATGGCAGAGATCATTGTAGCGTAGGATCATGGATGTTCGAGAATTACCTTGCACTTCAACACCATGTTCATCCAACACAACCTCACTCTTGGCATTTTTTGTCCATCTTTTCAAGATATAATGAGATGGGAGCATGAAAATATTAGTTACTTTGAAAACATTTAATACATGTCTACAAAGAATTCCTGTAGATTCAAACATGTGACAGCTACAGTTTCCTCTCACTTCAGAGACATTGAAAGTAACAGTATGTAACTTGGTTTCTTCACCAAATTTTGCCACCAAGTATGTAAAAACTGCACCTTCTTTTGCAATTCTATTAGCAAGGTAACCAAAACTTTCAAATAATTCAATTTGAAATTTCTTGAATATTTCTCGAGTATAGAGGGATGCAACTTGTTTCTCCATAGGTGATGATGTCTTCAAATTTGGTGCGGTGTACATTGTATCAAAATCTGCACGAACCTCCTTGTAGTACTGACTATCTAGAGCATTATTGTACAGCATAAAAAACTCTTCTGGGTTAGTTTTCACATTCATGTAGCCATTGAGTAAAGTGTTGACAATTTCACTTCGTTTGTTAGTAAATATATCTGCAAAGAAAGTTCCCTTTAAGTACACCGGGGCCCAATATCGACGATCTTGATATATTAATTGCAGCCAGTCATTGTTCCTAACACTGAATGTATCAAGGAGCAAACCCCAGGAAGATTCAAACTCCTCAATTGTCTTACTCTGATAGATGCATTTCTGAAATTCCTCCTTGAAATTCTTGTAAGCGAGACATACATGACCCAATTTATCTGTCAATTTTCTTTGGATGTGCGACATGCAAAAACGATGATGTGTTCTGGGGAACACCTCTGCAACAGCTGATTGAATTTCTATGTCTTGGTCAGTGATTATAGAGACAGGATGTCGTCCAGAAATTGCTGCAAGCCAAGTCTTAAAGAGCCAAACAAAAGATGATTTGGTCCCATCTACAAGTAATGCGCAACCGAACAACACGAATTGGCCATGATGGTTTACTCCAATAAATGGGACAAAAGGTGTACGATATTTGTTCATCAAATATGCTGTGTCAAATATAACTACATCACCAAAGTAGTTGTACGCCATCCTTGACATGGCATCAACCCAGAAAACATTAGTCACGCAATCTTCTTTGTCAAGTTGTATTGCATAAAAGAAAGAGGGATTTTCATTTTGCATTTGGTTGAGGTAGTCCAATACAACTTGAGCATCTCCCTTCACAACATTCTTCTGCTGATCACAAGCAACATAATTTTTGCAGTCTTGTTCAAGGAAACGAGCATTGGTACCTCCACCAGATTGTGTGCTTAGGAGTGATACATTTTTACTCATGTGCAATGCCGGCTTATTCATGTCAGTGCTTGGAATATTCCCAACATCTGATTGTGTTCTTAAGAGTGATACATTTTTACTGGTATGCACTGCTGGCTTATTCATGTTGCTGGTCGGAGTATTCATACTATCAGATTGGGTGCTTGAGAGTGATACACTTCTACTCGTGTGCACTGCTGGCTCAGCCGGAGTATTCATACCTTTAAATACATCCTTGTGTGACCGAAGGAATTGCACTTCATTTGGACTCACTAATGGATGGTTATGGTCCTTCTCAAAACTCTTGACAACCCATTTTCCGGAACTTAACTTCTTTACAATCATCGTAGCATTGCAACCTACCCTCGTGCTTGCACGGTGGCGCTTTCTTGTTCCTTCCTTGTTCTTACGGAATCCCTCTTTGACGCATACATATTGCTGGGCGATCATTGATCTGTCGCGCCTTGAACGATGTGAATAATTAACACGGACACCAAAACCCACTCGCCTAGCATATGAATTATAAAACGATCTTGCGTCCTCGGCAGATTCAAACTCCATACCCACATATGGCTCTTGAATTGTTTCTCCTTCAAACAAAACCAGAGCCTTACCATCCCCAGAATGTTCCTCCACCTCATTTTCCCCACCCACATGAATTTCATCACCACCACCTGTGATATAATCATCATCTTCCACACCCCTCTGTGAATCAACTGATTCTTTACGGTCATCCGAGGAACTTTCCATGTGGCTACAATGCTTACTGGACCTAAATATGCCTCACCAAGTATCCAACATGTTAGGCGAAATTCATACTGAGAATTCAAGAAATAGGGTGATATTTGTTAAAATAAAAACAGAGATTTCAATAGGAGAAAAATGCATTTGATGAAGTGAGTATGAATCATCACTAAGAGGGGTTGAATGCTGCTTTGTTTGTGCAGATATTGAATCATTGAGTTTAGATTTTCTACAAATTCCAATTTTGACATATCTGGATAAACCTCAAATCTAGACCTGAAGAAATCCAAGGACTTAGGATTTTCCATGGATGTCCAAACCTGGTCGCCTATGGTCTGCACAGATTTTGATTACGGGAATGTTAAGAAACAACAACTATTTTCTTGGAAACCACAAGCAGATAACAAAGCAACACAAGATGTACTTCCAGCAATGTGTCTTCAGACATTCCTATTTCTATAAAATTTCCTGCACTTTGCTACCATATTTAACTAGAACAACGGCATAGCGTGAGCAAAATGTAAGTAAGCCAATGGGTCCGTATGATAGAAGAGTGTTGTGTCAGCTAAAGCTGCAACTTTGTAAGATGATAATTAGTAGAGCAGTGATGTGGAAGAAGGTCGAGTGCTGGGTGATAAAGAGATGAGGGGAGGAGGGGGTGGTTTGTGTGTTAGGAGAGTATTGTGTCAGCTAAAGCAGCAACTCTGTAAGATGAACTTAGACTAATGATGCGGATTGGAGCAGAATATTGGGTGATAAAGGGGTGGAAATTTGAAAACTTTACAATTTCAACCGCTCTCCCGGGGAATGTCAAGTTATACTCTAAATTTTCATACAAAGTGTCATCAACATTAAGGAAAGTAAAAGTGGCGGGCTTCTCCACCTAAAAGAAAACCCCTTGTTTTTCAAGTTCCATAGGGAATCCCCTACTTCCAAACACAAAAATGGGGAGCAAACACAGCATCTCTAGATGGTAAACCAGACTTGGATCCAACATGTGGGGGTCATTTTTATAACTTTAAATTATTTTCATTTTCTTGAACTTTGTGACCTTAAAAAAATATGGTTTGATTGATGCAATCACGGTGATTGTTGATGGGCCTCGTACTCAAAAATATATCTTTCTACACCTCGTTTGGTAGGTCTCATGCCTATGCGTGCCGGATAATACCGCATGGACCAGTTTACTGTTGATCATCTATAGATTGGCCCCTCCACTAGAAATTTTCTGACTCCCTTCCTTTGACTGTTCCTTTTCTATCATTTCCATTTTTTCTTTTAATTCACCGTCCAATTGAAGGCCACAGATAGGACGGTTAATGACGCGTGTGTGGCTCATTGAGTGAACGGTTCAGATCCTATGACCGTTGAGCAACAGCCACATACACGCCATCACCAGCAGAGAAGAAACAAAGAGAGAAAGCCCATAGATTCAATACTACGTAAAAGGTAAGGAGCAGAGAAGATAAATAAAGTGAAATACAAGAATTTAATATAAAAAAATGACTTACTTTTGTAATTAGACGAAAATGGCGAGAAGAAATCTGGTTCAGAGAGAGAGAGAAGTGAGGAAAGTAGAAAGGAGGCGCAGATGAAATGGTCGAACACCTGCAAAGTGCGAAAAAACCAGCAAAAGGGCAGAGGCATGTTAAACGGGTCGAGTTCGGGTTGCGTCTCCATTGGATCAGACGTTAGAGAAGAAAAGACAACCTCTGAATTCTAAAGAGAGGTCTTCTTTTTTTTTTTTCACAATCAACCCCTCCATACTACTTTACTTAAAATTACTTCTCATTTATGGTGGTCATCCGAACATGAAAAAACTATTTTACTAATTTCTATTTTATCCTCGTATGTTCGTACGGTTTCTAATAAACTTTCATAAATTGATTCATTTTCTAATGAATCGATGCACCGACCGGATAATTTGAAATCGAAAATTTGAAGAAAGTGATTTGATCAGTGCACCGATTTCTTAAAACGTGAAAGAGTCTAAATTGGTGCAACAATTCACTAGAAAAATCCGATCGGTGCACCAATTATCAAAGTATGATAAGAAATAAGGACCCTCCTGGGCCTAAGCCCTATATCAAGGGATGGAACATTGGAACTCCATCGCTAAGGTTGTCATGAGCTCAAATCCACACAAGTCCTGATGCAAAATCATTTTAAACAAATGGGTTTAAAGATGTACATTTGACTGAAAATCTAAGCTGCACTTCATATTTTTTAAATCATTAATAAATGAATAATTCTGATAGATGATAAAGTGAGAGAAACTCATCTGATATGGTTTAGTTATATTAGTAAAAATTCAAATACAACTCCATTACATAGAGTGAAGAGGTTGCGTATTGAAGGCATTAGAAGGAGAAGTCGAGCTTCAAAAACAAAGAGAGAATGAATAAAAAATGGCATGTTAAACACTGTAGTGAAAATTATAGGGTTATTAGAAAAGAAAAACTTATAAGACAACCTTAAATAAATGGGATTATTGATTAATAACATTGATACTTAGAGCGTGTGAGTGAGAAATGTGAGATCTGAGAGTTCAGTGACAAATAGGAAAGGGAGTCGAGGGAGGGAGGTGGAGGCTATAGAGTTGCATTGTCAAGGTTTAGAAATGGTTTATTTTATTCTGAAGATCAACTAGATAAAAATAGAATGACAACTCTATAATTACAATATACATTTTTTTTAAGATCAAGATATTTTTTTCTTTCAAGACCAAGGTGTTTAAGCCTTTTAGAACACATAATTAATTCTTGGAGCTATACAAATCTCTTTATCTACATATGCTAACTAACACTTGAAAAGTGACTCTTTTATATTGAGAGTGACTTAAATTCAAAACTTTCTGCATCTTAACGGGCTCTTAACTATTGAGCCAACCCTCACAGATTAATTACAACGTATATTTAATAGAGGGTAAGATGGGAAAATGGAAATAATTGTATGCTCGTTGCACCAATGTAAACATATCATTCCCATAATGCAATACTCAACCTCATTAAAATGATAAAGTAACTTCAACAAAAATTTCATTACAGATACAGAGGTTCATTTGAGAAATCTCTATTGCTATGCAAAAGATAAACTACCATTGCTGGCTCCTATGTTGACTCGTGAGTCTCCATAACTTGGCTGCCACTCCCTTCTCACTAATTCTCTCTTTTTCTTTTTATTTTTTCAATTTACGTGTTAAAAATCGTGAAAAATCTAACGTAAAACTTTCATAAATGAATTTTATTGTCCTTAACATATAGTTCAAATGGTTAACCTTCTATATCGAAAAATGAGAGATGTCAAATTCAAACGTACGTACTAATATTTACTTATTCTACCAGTATCGAAAAGGGCACACACAAGTAGTGTTTGATTGTTGATGTGCCCTTTGTAGAACCATACACGACTACACGAGTATGATATTTTTTAACTGTGTATGTGACTTGGGAAGTTGGGTCAGTCACTCTCTTTTTTTTTTAAATAATTCAAGGCAAGTCCAGGTGCCGCACCATTTTTATTCTTTCTTATCATCATAATAGGATATCGCTTTCATTTAACATTTATTTTTATGACTAAATTACCCTTTAGTCTAGAGAGATGTTAATGGATGGTCAAACTCAAGTGGAATGTAAAAACACTATTCATTTTTAATAATTTAAAATTCAAGTTAAAAAAATTAAATTTAGATCTAAATAAGTGCAACCTTATCGAAAAGATTTATTTTTATAATTTGATTTCTATATTTACAAATTATAGATGCACAAACATTCGACTAATTTAGAGTCAATTTAAATGGCCAAAAGAGTTTTATAAGCTTAATAAATTCAATATCTCAGATATCATATCTTGTAGTTTTTATTTATTTTATAATATAGGTATTCTAAACTCATATTCAAGAGGAGATTAATCTCATGAGCATGTATAAGTCTCTTAATCTACAAACTAATTTAGTCGATGGGGCATAATTTTATGAAAAGTGGTATGGAAGAATTAAATATAAATCGAACACTCATGACCTCACTTTATTAGACATGCGTTTTGCCGGTTAAACCAACCCTACCAATGTTTCTTCCTTAAATACTAGTACTAGTTGTTGAGCCATGTTATTGACATTGAATTTTTATTTAAAACCTCTGTATGTTAATGATACAAGAGATAGTGGATATTGACATTGAAAATTTCAAGTCTTTGTTTTGTATGTATTGTCAATTTTACCCTTCAAAAAAATATTCATAGAAATGGAGTTTGTGCTGGGTTTGAATTGTCATCAATGGCAGACGTCATTAAAAAATGCATTGGAGGATTCATGTTTTATAAAAAAGTCATCAAGCAATCTTAGAAATATCATAGATATGTATGATATATTATATTATTATATATTTTTAATATAAGTATTCTCACTCTATATTGAAGGTGAGACTAATCCTACGAACATGTGTAAACCTCTCAATCCATATACATTAGGTAAGTTGGTCGGAAGTAACTCCATGGAGAGTGACCTGAAGAGATTCAACGTGAATCGAACTCAAGACCTCGATTCATGAAATAAGAATCATGATCATCAAACCAACCATTCTAAATTAGTAAGATAATGATCCTCCCACAAGTATTTTGTGAACCCCAACACTGGTTTTAATGTATTACCAATTTTACCCTTCGCATGAACAGTAAAATCGAACCCTTCGCCTGAACAGTAAAATTTTGACGAGCCGATTTATTGTTAATGTGAATTTTGATCAGTTGATTTACTGTTCATGCAAATTTCAGTGAGACGATTTACTGTTCAGGTGAATTTCGGCTAGCCAATTTTACTGTTCATGTGAAGGGTTGGTGACCCGATTTTACTGTTCATGTGAAGGGTGAAATTGACAATACACTAAAATCCATATGTGATTAAACAAATCTCCCGTGAAAGGATCGCTATCCAAATTATTATTGTACATTATATTAATATTTTATTAAGTCTAAAAGCCTAGTGAATTTCAAATGATACTTTCTAATTTTTTAAGATAGCACTTTAGGTGGGTCCATGTAGAAAATGGAGCAATCATACTCATTCGAAGCATTAAAGGATGGTGAGAAATACAAACTTAAAATTAAGAAATGAAAAGGTAAAATACGGGTGGTCATTTAAACACGTTGGTTTTTTTTTTTTTTTTAAGAGATACTTTATTTTAAAATTTTATATAAAAATTACTATGTTACTCTTCAATTTTTTAAAAAAAGTTGATTTCTCTATATAAAATTGAAGGGTAAAATAGTAATTTTATATAAAATTTTAAAATAATTTTTTTTTTTTTAAAAATAGAATATTTAAATGACTACTCTATAATGCGTGAGCGTACGCTGAATTATAAAAGCATGCTTTTGCGATAATTGAAAGTTTGAAACCACGACCAGTCAAACTGCCATCACTAGAAAAGGAGAGGAACCTTTTGATGTGAGGCTGCTCGTAATATTAAAAAGAGATTACTTAATTGACAATAATCCACAATAATTCAGATTTTTACAATAATTTAGTTATCACTTTTGATTAATAGAACTTTGTCACTCGACCTGATACTACAATAATTGAATTTTGAATAATTAAAAATTTAATATAAAATATAACATCAATGGAGTAGTGGACTTACTTGTGAGAGTTTTATGTTCGATACATATGTAAATTCAAAAATAAATAAATTGAACTCTTAATATATTTAACAATTTTTCAACATTTAAATATTTAATCTTATTGCATCGAAAAAATCTGAAAAAAAAATCAATTTCAATTGTAAAATGAAGTCTAAAATTAAATGAAAATTACAATTACGCCCCTGCTGCCACATGCATGGATGTTCAATGTATATAATATATATCCCATTTATGATGCTCATATAAAAAGTCACAAACCATTTTATCTAAAATGCCCATGCCCTGCTCAAAAGGCTGCTTGTACTTATCCATGGAACACACCAAGCTAATGTTACTGACTCACAAGAAATCAAAAACATTACTGTGTCATAAGATTCTCATGATTCAATTGAAATTACATAATAATTTATTTTTTTAAATTTATGTGTACAAAATCATGGAAAACTCAACGAAAAATTTCACGGATGATACCTACTGTCCTTAGGACACACCAAGTGAAATCATGAGATTCGAACCTGATACCTCCCACTTCCTAAAGTGAAAGATTATCAATTGAATTACACCTATGTGGACGAAATTACTTTTTTTTTTTTTGAACGGTAAAGAAGAATTTCATTAAGATAAGAGAGGTACAAGAAAAAGGAAAGAAAAGGCCTACGAGAATTAGGCCCAAGACAAAACAAAAGAACTAAATGTGGACGAAATTACTTAACACTTGATACATAACTCAATATAATTAAAAAAATTATTGTTGATAAATTTTACTGAATATTTGTAGTCACCTCATCTAAACTAATTACGAACAACTGAAATAAGCTTCTTATCAACTGTTAATTTTATCTACTTAAATTATATAAATAAAAATATAAAATGAAATTCTTATTTATAATCACCATATCTAAAATCTTTATTTTAGTTTGAGAAGCTTAGTATATCTTTTTGGAATCATTTTAGTTGGAAGAGCTCCCAAGTGGTGACTCAATTATGTGGTAAATGGGTAATACAGCCAATGAAAGGTACAAATTTCCTCTCATTCTTTCAACTGGCTTTAGCTGACCGTTGAAAATGGGCTGCTCCATTTTTCTTCTTTGGGAAATCTAATCAACTGATACGGCACTCAAATGTATTAAATAGGATTAAGTTCAACTACCCCTACTTTTAGGCATTAGAAAGTCCAAACAAATTTCTATTTTTCAAAAAGTAAATTAAAACAAATTCACTCCCATATTGGCCATACCAGTTGAAATTGGGATAAAATCGAATAAAATTTGCGCTCAATTTGATTGGTCAGTTTTTTCAATAATCAATCGATCTATGAAATTTCATCCCGTTTTAATTATTCAATTTTTCTTAAAATTAATTGATATTGTAAATATTCATTTTTTAACCCACGCCGCAATTTGTAGTTGAGGTGAAACCTCCTCTTGCTCTAATTATTATTATTATTTCCTTTGAGCTCTAGAAAGAAATGAATTTTTAAGAAAATTTAACTAATTCACTAAAACTTCAGTTTTCCATAAAAACTAATTTCAAAGAAACTTGTCCTTTTGAGTTTTTTAAATTAAATTCTAAATTCTTACATCACCGAAGGGCATTGATGTCAGTTTTGACAAAGAAAGCTTGCTCTCGCGTGGAAAATAACGATCGCGCGTGAATTCGAATTTACCGCCGAATCGCCTATTTATATTGTGCCAAACACAGGATTTCTCGATAACGAGGAAAACAGCTAAATTTTCTCTTCTCCTCTGCTTCTCTCTCTGCTTGGATTTCGAGGCCGGAAATGAAGAGATCGAGTGCTTTTGTCGCTTCCATGGCCGCAGCTTCTGCCACGGCTATGTTCCCTTCCTCTTCACCTTCTTCCAAGAACATTTCCAAAGAGGTAGGAGCCACTGGAATCGTTTTTATTTTTCTTCACCCATCTTCGAGAAATCCCTTTTTCTTGAACTGGGCTTCTGTTCTTTTGCACTTTCTCAGCTTCTTTCCTTTTATCCAGTTTTCTCCTCTTCATCTCCCCGCTTTTTTCCAAGAGAAGAGAACATTTCCAAAGAGAGAGGAGCCGTTGAAATCGTTTTCTCCTTCACCCATCTTCAAGAAATCCTTTTTGTTCTAAAATTGGGTTTTTCATTTTTATGCATTTTTCTCGGATTTTTCCTTTTCCAGTTTTCTGACCTTCATCTTCCTCTTCTTCCAAGAACATTTCCGAAGACGTAGGAGCCACTGAAATCGTTTTTTTTTTTTTTTTCCATATTCAAAAAGTCTTTTTTCTTAAATTGGGCTCCTTCTCTTTCCCCTTTTACTCCAGATTTTCCTTGGAATACTGAGTTGATGTTTATCATCATTCTGTTACTCTAAAAACATTTTCAAAGAGCTAGGAGCTGCTGAAATCATTTTATCCTTGATCCATCTTTAAAAGATCCCTTTTCTTGAACTGTTTCCCCCATTCTTCTCATCTTTGACTTATCTGTATTAAAGTTATGTTCACATCACTTTCATTTTTCTTCTTCCATGTAAGTCTAATTCTTCTTTCAATGACCCATTCAATCATTGATAAAAAGAATATAGTTTTTCAACAAGTTCAAAAATAAATATTACGGGGCAATTGTATAAATAAAGAGAAGATTATGTGATTAGTTTTTCAGAAAATTTTCAAACCAATAAATTTCAAATCTTTATGTTTTTAGGCCATTTTTTAACATACATTTTTAAACTATTTTGCTTCTCATTATTTCATAATTTATCATGTTCTCTGTTACTTTGTCAATTTAAAACTTTAAAATCCTTCCCTTGTCTCAATACTTTCCAAGTTTTATCCTTCAATTTTCCGCACTGTGATTGCATCTTATGTGTGGAAATGACTCCATTTTCTGATTTTCATCTTTTAATTTTGCAGGAAATTAGCGTAAATAACAACAGTGGGGGACATTTACCTTCGAAGAATTCAGCCTCCTCTGAGACATTCACTCCAAGGTTTGATGGGTTGAGATTCATTGAGACACTCGTCACCGCTCACAGATGAGAGAGAGAGATTCATTGTGTTCATTGTTAATAATAAAAAAGATTGTAAAGTTTTAATTATGTTATTATAAAAAGCTCAAAAGTTTTGGTCGATTGTTTCAAGTGTAGTATTAATCAAAGTCTATCTTTGTCTTAATGCTATGATCCATCCTAATTGATCTTGATAGTTGATACTCCTGTCTCGAATAATATCTAGTATGGGATTTGTTGATGGAAACTTCAATGGGTTTGTTAATGATTTGTAAAACCAAAGAATGCTCTTAATATTGTACATAACACTTAAATTGCAACATTCAGGTTGGAAGTACTTCCATGGTTTAAGATTCGAGTTTGCATTTCAGAAAAGAGGAATTTTCATTCCTTAATTTGGATCGAAAATTTTTGGCAAAAAAAATCTAAAAGTATTATCCATCATCATATTAAGATTGGGCTTTCAGTCCAAAAGACTAGCATGTTAGGTGGAGTGACTCAAGTCCCTTATAAATCCTTAGAACTCCCCCATTCACAATCTATGTGGGACTCTCGTTTGAACTTCAATAATCACCTATCGAACGACTCTTCGGCGGATAGAATGTCACCAACTATCTTGTTCAGCTTCGGGATCCCTGAGTCCACGAGCTGTGGCTTGGAGACCTATCTCTGTTACTGCTGTTAGGACTGGATTTCCAACCCAAAAGAGTAACATGTTAGATGGAGTGACCTAAGTCCTTTATAAGTTCAAAGATTCCCCTCCCCTCTTCACAACGGGACTCTCGTGCGCCAGTACATCCTTAATCAAATTGAAGGGCTAATGTATTTTGAGCGTCGTATACGTATATTTATAAAATATATACAAATGTGACTAAGTAAGTTGAAAAGCAGATAACATGTGAGGATTGACTTGATGGTTAAGAACCCCAATAAGCTGTGGGGACTTTTAGGTTTAAGTTACACTCTCAACATATAAAGCCTACTCCCTCTAATTTTACCTGACGTGTGTGAATAGGGAGGTTTGCACATATTCCAAAAACTTAGACAGGTGCTAAAAAAACCTAAATACCTTGGAATTAAAAAAAAAAAAGTTAAAAAAGCAAATTAGCTTTGCAGTTTTATTCCAAGGGCTTGAACCTTAACTATTGAGCTAATGTATTTGTTCAAGCCTGTTTCCTTGTGACAAGTTCAATTTGGGTCTAACCCATGAACAAAACCTATCTATGAGATGAGATTGAGTTAGAGAGCCCAAAAAATAATAAATTCCAAGCCATAGATAATTGCTTAAACTAGCTAGGCCTGTTCATGGGCTTAAACTAGGCTGAGCCCAGCCTGAACCAATCATAAATGAATCGGCTTGAACATAAGTATGAAGGGCCAGGAA
The DNA here is from genome assembly GCA_022113865.1 of Chimonanthus praecox. NCBI lineage: Eukaryota > Viridiplantae > Streptophyta > Magnoliopsida > Laurales > Calycanthaceae > Chimonanthus > Chimonanthus praecox. The sequence continues at coordinate 778,050 of CM039087.1, read as the reverse complement.
CAAGCTCATTTTTAGCCCATATAGCTAATTGGGTGAGCTATTGTTCTTGATGGTTATATTTATTAACTCGGCCAACATAACAAGGCCATTTGATGCAACATTTAAAGAAGAAATCATGTTTGAGAAGAGATCAATTCTCCTCAAAGTGTAGAATTCCTTTACTAATCACTTCTCCGGTATCTACCAAATACGAATTTGTCTCACATTCGGTTGGTAGAGAACGTCCACTTTTTTTATACATTAAATGTGCAAAGGTTTGGCATATGCAGAGACTTCAAAGCCTGGTGGCTGGTAAACTACTACTAATAGGATTCATTAAATAAATTTAGTAATTATTTTTAATATAAAATATAAACTATTAAATAACTATTTTTGGATTGCATTAAATGGACATAAAAGAGGTTAGATTTAAATATAAAAGAGAAAATAATAAGCTCACTATTCATTGGGCTCTACACGTGACATTGAGCCCATTAAATTTTATTTTATTTTTCTGTCATAATCCATGGTCACTTTCTTTGCACATTTCATTGGAGTTGGAAACAGTGCTCAATTACTTAATTTCAAGTCCAATGAGAAACACAACATACAGTGAACAATACAGCAAAGTCCAATGGCTACGTAAAGTAACAGCAATGGATTATGATATTTGGGCTTAGAAGTGGGAATGTAGGATTGCTGGACTAAAACCATTAGAGTAAGAAAAATAAGATTTATATAAGTATTTTTACATAGATTTCAGCCCATTTCAGCCAAATTGATTTATTCAGAAAATAAAAAGATGGGCTCAAAATGGCTGAAAATTTTGGCCCATTAAGAGCCTCATGTTTTTTTTAAATCTCCTGACATTTAAAACTTATTGTGGCATTACCGTGCGAACTAGATATGCGGATTTCTTCCCAGGAGGGCCGGGTCTACCCTTAAGCGAGAAAAGCAACCACTTAAGACCCGAAGTATTAAAAGGCCCTTATAAGTTACAACATTATTTTTTAAATATTGTGTAATTTCAAAATTTCTCAAATTAAATATCCGGACTAATTACGATAAATTGATAAAAATATTTTAAAACTTTAAGGTCTTTTGACACTTTCAAATGTGTTTTCGGCACAGTAGAGGGATATCATTATTTATAAAATACTGTGTTTTAAGTATTTGAGAGTATCAAAAGACCTTAAAGTCTTAAAGTATTTTTATCAGATTATCGCAATTAGTCTGAATATACAATTTGAGAAATGTTGAAAATACACCGTGCTTAAAAAATAACGGTGCAGATCCTACGGTAATGCAAAGTGCATTAGTTAAATAATAAAATATCCTTTAAAACTTTAAAGTTATTTTTTAAGTAATGTGTATTTCCAAAATTTCTCAAATTGAATATCTGGACTAATTACGATAACCTGATAAAAATATTTTAAGACTTTAAGGTCTTTTGACACTCCCAAATGTGTTTTCGGCACAGTCGAGGGATACCCTTATTTGTAAAATACTGTGTTTTAAGCATTTGGGAGTGTCAAAAGACCTTGAAGTGTTAAAGTATTTTTATCAGGTTATCGTAATTAGTCCAGATATTCAATTTGAGAAATTTTGGAAATACATAGTACTTTAAAAATAACTTTAAAATTTTAAAGAAGATTTTATTATTCAAAAACACACGGTATATTACTGCAGCGTATGCAATGGAATTTAGGCACGAATAATGGTCCAAACAATGGAAAAAATGCTCTTTATCTCACGTTCGGACTACGCTGACACTGAAGGACAAAGCGTTAATTTTCTTCAAAAAACTGAAAATCCGTGCCTGCAAAAAAAATACCTGTGTCTAAATAATTATCCTATAATAATATGTTAAATTTTTTAATTAAATACTACTTATAATATATTAAATACGAACGGCCCTTTTAAATTTTTTGCTTTAGGCCTCTGCTTGTGTCTAGTCGGGCTTACTTCTCAGCCATGAATAACTTATGATTCTCCTGCACGAGATGTGAATGGAATAGTGTAAATTGTTAATGATATGAGATTAGAAGTGAGAGAAGAGTTTTGCCCGAAGAAGATGGGCAAAAGTAGAGTATAATGAACGAAGAACTGACCCCGGCACGATTCTGTCTGTTTTGATCGATTCAGAATTCACATGATCCGATTCACGGCTTTGTTTTTCATCATATGAAAATGTGTCTTGTCTAAAAAGAAGGAACTCCACATTATAGCCAGGATTATAAATGATTACTCTTCCAATGTGGGACTAATGTCCAACCCAACATCTACCAAGCCAACAAATAAGACTCTCACCGCCAAGGCGACCTGGAATCTATCAGGTAGGCCCCGCAACAAAGAGCAAGAGGAGAAAAAGAATGATCTTGAAATGAGGCATGGCTAATGTTTATTATTTTCGTAGTTTTCTTCTGTAATGTTAAGACATCAATTTAAAAGGTCAGATTTGAAGGAGGAGAAAGAGGACATGAAAGAATTTTTTAGGTCCATCCACTTAAAAAGAACATTGTGGAATGATAAAATGCAATAGCAATAACTGCAGTTAGGTCGACTGCACTAACTTCATTTTCACACAAGTTCTCCTTCACTCACTCTACTCCACCAAAAAGGGCATTAAAATGTTATGTGGGTCAATGAAAAGGACAATCCTTCACAGGGTTTTCATGGTTTAAGTGACTACCACTAATTCAATTTTCACTTCTTTTGATTCGCTTCATGCCACAGACAGGCAAGTACGCAACGGTGAAAAGTTAGTGGAAGTTAGGTAATAGAAATTCTCTCTATATATTTTTTTTAAGACAAGATATTTAGATATTTCTGACTAATTCTTCACTTAGGTGCTAATCTCTTTATCCATACACATTGAGTAAAATTACGTGGAGTGACATTTTTCCTTTAAACCCATTTCATAATTTTAATTAAAGTGTCTCATTAACATGAGGCAGAAGCAGAGGTTGTGTGGAAACTTGAAATCCTCCCAATCCATACCATTTGGATGTGGGAAATGCCCATTGGTAATTTGTACTTTATGTTTCTTCTTCAAAGTTCAAACGTTATCTTGCTTCATCACTAACAAAATCAAGAGATACAGACAAGAAGAGACTAAGTTTGTTAGTAAAATGAAGGTGGAAGCATTAATGTTGGGGGGGATAAGATGAGTTTATTACTTGCAAAAGTAACCCTAGACATTTCCATTGAAACATTGTATTTATTAATTAATGAAGATTAATGATTCATACATTAGAGAGTATGGTGACTCATTTTTTGAATTAATGAGTCTGTCGAAAAGCTCTCTATTTAACTATGGGATCTATTAAAGATTATGTTAATTGAATCAGTACAATTATGTTTTTAAACTCTTTAAAAGTAATTATTTTAAATTATTCATTTAATCATTAAAATTTTATGACCTTAAATAATTTTTAAGTATGGGATCCATCGAAACAAAACATTTCAATGAACCTACTACAACTCCAAATCAAGGGTCGAGAAATCGGCCGATACGTATTATATCGGCCGATATGGCTGATATCTCGCCGAATCATATAGGCCGATATGATTAATATCGGTATTTAAAAAAAAAAAAATCAAAACGGTGATGAGCCCAGGTTAAAATATCGGCTGATATCTGCCGATATTTACATTTTCAATTTTTTTTTAAAAAACAATTTCTTTTTTGGTTTTTTATATTTTTTAATTCAGAAAAAAATAAAATAATAAAATAATACTGATATTTTTTTTAAAAAAAAAAAGAGAAGAGAGAATCATATCGGCCGGCCCGTTTTTTTCACCCATGCTCCAAATGGTAGAGCCCACTTTTAAGTGCGCATAAAGTGCACTTGGTAACGGTGTTGCATGGGTGCTCATTTTATTTAATTAATCACAAATTAGAATAATCTAATGTTGGTAATGATGATGGCTGTAGGAATATATTAAGTCCAAACATGCATTGCCATTATATTGCGTTGTCGTTAAAGAGGATTACAAAGAGTATTAAGCTCTATTTATTAGCTTTAGAAGGTACAGATTGTAGTCCATTAAATTGCCTAATTGAGGAGCATTTTTTTAATCTGCTTAATATAATGTTAAAGCACCAAAAACTAGGGGTGGTTGTCGATAACAAAACTCCTTCTGGCAAATAAAGTGCAGCAATGTGAGCCTTTAAAGTTTAGGCCCAAATCACATTGGTAAATGGGTGGGCTTCGACTTTTAAGTAAATCTCAAGAAAGCCCATTGGGCTTTTACTCCTTTTAGCTCATTCAGCCAACTATGTAATCACATATAATAATAATGTTTTTCCTATAACACTGTTATAATATTCCTCATTTATATAATATATGATCCCCTCCTTATTTAAAAATTAAAAATGAAATCATCTCGTAGAATTTTGAAATGAGGCCTTAATGTGAGCTCTATTTATTGAAATTTGAACTGGGCTTTAGATTTGAATTGTCCAAGTTTGTTAATCTACAAATGGGCTCCAATGGATAGACTCAGGCTATTCATCTATCCAAACGGGTAGGCTTGAGTTTTAGCTTGAAAGAAGGGTCTTCCTCTTCTCCTTCTCATTTCCACTTAATACCTTAGATAAAAACATCCTTCATATTCATCAAATTATCCAATTACTGATTTAATATTATCTATTTATATGGTCTATATTACTTTAGACTGTAGTGGAGACACTGCATAAATCAAAATAAGGTGACTTGAACTATTTAAAAAATCCTCAAAAAATTAAATTCCTCCAATAGGCAAATAGTAAAAGAAACTGCATAATAAGCGTCGTACTTAGATTTTGTTCTCTTTATTATTCTCATTATCAATCATGGTTGGTCTGAGGTGGATGATTATCTACCCACACAAAGTGAGGTAGATATAAAGTTAGTAAGAAGTGTTTGAAATCTATGCCAAAACCAAATGGGTGAAGCCCCCCTTTATACATGAACAAGAAGAGAAGAAACTGTTGTCTGGGCATTACTTTTTAGTGTAAAGTCTACAAGATAAAGTGATGATAAGGTTAGAAAAATCACTTTCTTGTCAACTTTAAATTGATGAATCAAGCCATGTTTTGAATGCTGTAATTTAGTGATGAAAATTATTTAAAGTGGTCAATTTTTAAAAATTTAAAAGATATTACTTGATTTTTTTTTCTAATAAACTTAGGATAGTGATCCTCTCACTGACATTTTGTGTAATCCGACATGGATTTTACTGTATTGTCTATTTTGTTTTTTGAACCGGCTCCTCGAATCCTTAGAATCAGCTTGTCAGATCACTGACCCTTCCACTGTGGTATAAATCGGCTCACTGACTGGCTCTCTGAATTTCTTACCAGATCATTGACCGGCTCACTGACTGGATCACTGATTTTTTTAATCACTTTCGTATAACAGTGGAAAGGTAAAATGGACAATACCCTTAATTCTATGTCTTATTTTATAAAATACATGTGGAAAGATCGCTACTCTAAACTTATGATATAATCTTTTCTGACTTAGATATTTTTCTGGTTCACTAATATGTAGGCGATTATGATACCTATGTATATGAAAAAGGTTGAAAGGAGGAGAGTACTGGAGGTGCAGAAAGCAGCACAAGCAACAGTAGTCAAATGTCACTAGACATGAGTGGCTCTTGTGCCTTGTGAAAAGTATCTCTCACGTCTCCTGTTTTGGTTTTAATTCAATGGTTGGGGTGAAAACTATATTACATGAGGATTTTGCAAGAAGCTATCAATGACAGTCACAAATGAGTCCACCACACTGTTGACGTATTTGTGGATTTCAGAATTCAGACCAAAAAATGGGAAGAAGGAGGTGGCCATCGTCATCTCATCTCTTCACTTCATATCTGCCATAATTTCACCGAGGAAACACACTTCTAAAGCTGCAGTTGACTCAGCCATCATCTTCTGTCTTTTATGTCGGCAGCACTTATAGTCAGCCGGATTTCCGGCCTCTACATACTCGATTTTAGATTTTTGGATCAAATTACCATTATACCTCTGCATTTTTACTCATCCGAACGAACTGCTATTTCATTTCGGCATTCATAAGGATGAATGATTCATTCGAACGAATGCCAAAGTATAAATTTAGTTCATTCGAACGAATAGGCAGAACTGTAAAGTATTTTATTAGGTTATTGTAATTAGTTCAAATATTTAATTTGAGAAATTTTAAAAATATATAGTGCTTAAAAAATAACTTTAAAGTTTTAAAGGAGATTTTATTATTTAAATAATGTACTATGCATTACTGTAGCATGGGGGGGGATTTATGTATGTGCTTCAAATGAATCACCTGTTTATTCGAAGGGGGAATTTATGCATGTGCTTCGAATGAACCACTCTTTCATTCAAATGAATGAACAGTTCTGCCCATTCGTTCGAATAAACTAAATTTACACTTCGGCATTCGTTTGGATGAATGATTCATCCGAACGAATGCCGAAATGAACTAGCAGTTCGTTCGGATGAGTAAAGACGCAGGGATATAATAGTAATTTGACCCGAAAATCCGAAATCCTGTGTGTAGAGGCAGGAAATCGGAGTGTCTATAAGTGTTGCCTTTAAGTTTATGTAAACTCTTTGGAACTTGATTATCAGAGATGTAATGGCTGATCCGATCAGGAGTCGAGCTCTTCTGTAACAAGAGAGAGAGTGTGTGTGTTGAACATTTGTAACGAGAGTTGTTTCTTCTTATTTTTTGCCTTCGAACATAATAGATCGGTTTAAACCACATGGACATACCGAAAGAGAAACACGTAAAATCTTTCTGTTGTGGTTTGCTTCTCTTTGTTGATTTCTTTTTTCTATCTTCGATATTGATGTTTCTTTAAGGTAGGAAATACATTTTCCTAGTTCCAACTTTCTTCTGTTGTCATGGCAATACGAAAATGCCTCACTTCTTACTTTATCCATGTGGTACTAAAGAGAGAAGATAGAAACTATCATCAGAGAGTTATCTTTATCCTGTAATTGATAAGGAATTTTTAGATGATATAATTTAAAAGAAATATTTCTATTCAATTATAATAGCTTTGTGAAAAGGACTAATAAATTACAAAATAAAATATCAGACAATGTTCAGATTTTACATATTTATTATCTTTGATTTACTACATATTCTATCTAAAATTATGTATTTCCACTATAAATGTTAAAGAGTAATCTTCCTTATCTAAAGGGTGAACTGTATTTGAAATTGTATTGTAAAGATGTCATGTATTCTGCTGAGGTTAAAGCTATAGTTCGACACTTCGATACCAATTGGAGTCCCAAAGGGGACAGTAACCCTTCAACCTTAGACTTAAAGGACACTTTTCATAATTTTATACTTAGTTATGGTTTTTAAAAGATTCTTAGGATTAAGAAATTCTTATATATTCAAAGGGCACAAAAAAGGTAACATTGTTGTAACTTGTAAGTTGTAACTATGTTATTGAAAATAAGGAATTGCTAAGGTACATGTGTTTTTTTTTTTTTTTATAATAAAAGACATCAAATTTATTCTTTTGTCCATATGATATTATTTAAATGGTGAAAAACTACACATCTCATTATGAATGTAGACATCAGTAAACCACCTAGATCTTACTATGTTTCTATTTGTTTGCTTATGTTATCACTAAATCATAGTTTTTTTCTTTCTTTTAAACAAATTATTTTTGTATTTGATAGATGCATGTAATTTTAGCATATTCATTTTCTTATGCAAGAACATAGCAATTCATGACTTATTACGATTCAACTTAACATTCGTATTTAAAAAATGATTTGATCCATTTACTAGAAAATGGTTCTCTAACTTTTTTTAAAAAAAAAATAAATAAATTATGTTGAATACTCCAATCAAAGTGAATTCTGGTGAATCAAATACTCAAGTAAGTGTTTCTAATAAATCTATTACCATCTGTTAAGACTGAATATCCATCCTAAAAGACTAATCTGTTAGGTAGAGTGACCTAAGTGCTTTATAAATTACTAGATCTTCCTCTACACTTCCAATGTGAGACTCGTTCGCGGCCCCAACAATCTCCCTTGAACAAGGCCGACAATCTCATCCGCTTAGGGATCTCCTAAGTTCATATGGGGTAGCCTAAGACTTGGCTTTGATATTACTGGTTAAGACTGTGTATTTATCTCAAAAGACTAACATATTAGGTGGAGTGACCGGAGTTCTTTTTAAATCTCTAATTCACCCTTTACACTTCTAATATGAGACTGTTCGTAACCCCAATAACGTTCCAATTGATAGCCCCACTCCTAAGGAAAAAGGGAGTATGCATAGTTAGAGGCTTTTGCAGGTGATCATCACATTTTTCAAAGTTGTGGGTATTAGGATATATTTCAAGATATTTAGATGTTAAATATATTTAGGAATTACTAAATATTGTATTTTCCTATATTGGGATTTCCTCATTTATATTTTCCAGATTTGTGTTTATCTTTCTTTGTAAATAAGATTGAAGGGTCTCTCCTTGATGAAGGGAGACACATTAAATTCTGTGTCTTATTCTACATGGTACAGAGCCAATTTTTTTTTTAGTGGGAAGTGAGAATGCTAAGATGATTTGTGATACTTTGCCTGAGCATAAACGCAAAACATGAATGAGAAATATAAATTATAAAGTCAATCTCAGTAAATAGATAAATACTCCATTGTTGAAGATGGTGACTATTATCACTTGTTGCACTCAAAGATCTCTTTATTTTTTTCACTTCATATATTTTAAACATTTTTCTCTTTTATCATATGGTTCACTCTACTAGAAAATAATCTGGTAATCACTAAACAAGCAATTGTGTTGTATGGACTCTACCTTCTTGTGAATTAAACCCTTCACATGAATCCACCCCTTAAATCTTGTTCACCTTTGGGCCTTCTCCTAATTAATTTTTCATTAATTCGCAATGGATAAAAATAATATTATCATCATCATCATCAAAAAAATTAAATTAAAATGATAAAAATTTATCTAGAATGGAGATCATCCTTGACATTTACAATCGTACTCTTTTATGCTGAGGCAAAAATCAGGTTAGTGGGCTAAACTACCAAATAATTTGAACATGATTTATTAATGAGGACGAGCTTCAATTCTGCAAACTACAATGGCTTATTTGTGCCAGGTGACATCAATGCAGATTTGCAACCAAACTCTAAAATTCATAAAAGAGCAGTTGTTGAACATTGAGAAAGATTCATATAAATCTTGTCCCGAGTATAGAACGGATATTATTCATCCGCCGAAAATATATTATAATAAATTCATCATTTTTGTTATCGTTATCATCATTAAAGTCATTGTTTTTTCTATTTAAATAACTTATCCAGTTTATTTTATGTATAACAACCATTTACATTTTGGCCTGTCATATGACACCCAATTTTTTTCACATTTTCTAAACGAAAACCAGTACAACATGGAATAACAAAAGAGAAACATGTATTAACTTCTTATTCTCGCAAGCAATATATCGAAAGTTACAGACATGCTCTCACTTATTTATCTACCTACACACAAACACCCACTCTCACACGCATGAACACATGTGCACACGTACGGGCACACGTGTGCAGGAACGCTAAGAGTTCTTTTGTGAGCATGCGAAAGAGCAGAAACAAGACCCAATTAACTCTAATGCGGAGGTTCATGCTTGTTGTTTGGTCCACCTCCAGAAGGATTGTAATCGCGCATTATATGCTCCATCACCATACGTTCTTTTGCGTTCACCTAAATAACAGAAAAACACCCAAAATTAAATTATTAGAGAAGAAAAAGACTGCAAATAATAATAATAATTATCATAGTAATAAATAAAGGGTGCCACATGCATTAGCAAATTATTTAAACAACATACACTAGTAATGATATTAGCAAGTTAATGATGAGATAACACAAAAAAGACATTATATGGCTTAAAAATTGAGGAGATCTATGGTATTCGATAGTAAAGAATAATGGTTTTTTTTAATATAGTCGTTTTTTTTCTTTTGCCTCTTAGAGTATCTGACTAAGTATTTAGAGCATGTACAAACACTGAGTAAAATTAGGGAGAATGACTCTTATATCGTTTCTAATCTTTTAATGTAGCTTCACTCATCCATCACAACATGCATGTTCAGTGTAGAAAATGTTACCTTGCGAGAAATGTAAGGGAAGTGAGTCCCTTCTTCTCCAGAAGCTTCAACTTTTCCTGCTAGAGAAAGTGAAGATTGGTTAAGCAAGAAATGAATATGGAATTAGGGTTGGAAGTAGGGTTTGTTGGCTCACCTGGAGATGAGTAGAGGATCAAGAAGAGGAGGGAAAGGGCCAAGAATCGAGACATAGCTAATGTTGTTAAAATGAACTTGGCATTGAGAGGAGGGGAGAAGGTATGCTTATATTCTTATCTCAGTGGGGAGGACTTGAAGAGCCATTCTCACTGTCCATTTCATGTCTTCACTCATTAGCATTTTGGAATGAAAAAGATAACCACCGCAGCATAGTCAACTGCACTAATACCACTCACATCAAAACTTTTTCCTCAGTTTAAAATTTTAAAAGAAGAGAGGTTCTGCATAAGACTATTTTAATAGATAGAGTGGTTCTTTATAAGTCTTTAGATTTTTTCTCTTATAACCGACGCGAGACTATCCCATTCAGCTAAAAAATCTCTGAGTCTACATATTGTGACTTGGAGACTAAGCTTTGATATCACTATTAAGACTAGACTTCTAATCTAAAAGAATAGTCTGATAGGTGGAGTGACCTACTATCTTATAAGTCGTTAGATTTTTCTCCTCACAACCAATATAGTACTTTGTTCACACTCCAACAATGGAATCATAACTAAGGTTAGAGCACATGTCTAATGTATGTCTCTTGATCGACACACACCTAATGACTCTATAGAGAGTAGTCTTTTGAGGTGAAGTGATGATTTAGAATGGATTGAAAATCAAAGTCCCGTTTCGAATTCTTAACCATGTTGAATCAATTTGAGTTAAATTCAAAATATTTTAAATCGAGTTAATAAATGAATTATATTAAATTAAGTAATAAGGTCACCCTTATTATATTCGACTTGAGGGTATTTTCAAAGACATGACTTTGTCATATAGCTTAGATACGATGACATAGAAAACTACACAGCCTAGAAAAGGCAGTGTAGAGTAGGTGCACAAAAGTGCCCACACACTCGAGCATATGGCCACGATTGAAGTATCAATCAAATAAGGTCTATATTTGATTAAATAGCTCATTAATTTTTTTTTTTTTTCTGAATTTACATTTTGAAAAGTGGTACGATAGTCAATGTAAAATTTTCATAGTTGAGTCCATTATCCCTATAACACACCAATGTTAAGTCAATGAGACTCGAACTTTAATTCTAAATACATATACTCAAGATAGATAAGAAAATTATAACTTAATTCTGAAAGTAATTAAATATGGGTGTAGTTAAACCGATTGTCTCTCATCTCAAAAAGTAGAAGGTTGTACGTTTGAAATTCCATGACCTGACGTTGGTGTACTTTAGGATTAATTGACTCACTGTAGAAATTTTACGCTAAGTATCTCATGATTTTCTACATACAAATTAAAAAAAAAATACTTAAACATCTACTACTTATTTATGTAGAATTGATTTTTTTAAAAATAAATTCCTGCCTACTTTATGTGACTCAAATGAAAATGAGAATGGACCTACCACCACTATTATCGTAGAATTGTAGATGTTAGCAGGATGTGGAAGGTGGCTGTCATATCATACAGGCCACTGCCACCACTTTCTAAAGAAAGTTGACCCCGTAGATATAAAATGTGCTTTACTGCTAGTGTAGAACTGTAGATTTCTTCTTCTGAATAATGGATTCTAAACGACTTGAGAGTACTTTTGTGATTCTTTATCAATTATTAATTATTGTATTTTAAGGTCTTCTAGAATTATAATAGACATTGTGTCGATAGTGATGGTAAAAACATATTAGGAAAGAAGTCGATGTTAAGATTATATTAATATCTGATTAATAGAGATAAAGATCTATTTAGAGTTTGAGTATATTTTATCATCCATACTAGCAATTATTCAATGAATGCAATTAGATTAGTTTGATCAAATTAGATATTTAGGAGAGGGAAGAGATAAGACTATAGGTGTTCTTAATAATAAGAGATCTTGGACTTATCTTTCATTCTATTTATTATCATCAAATAGATGAAAAGGTAAATTACTCTCCACTATATGTATTTTTTCTAGTGATAATTTCTTTTACTAGAAAGATAAAGAAGATGCTTTCTCTTTTAGAGACAATGGAAATCATTTTTTTTACTCAATTGGAGGAATGTGATGATGGAGTATGATGTCAAACTCAATATTATTTCTCCAAGTAAGAAATTGCCAAACAAATTATTTAAAAAATATTCTATACTCTCCATAGTTAAAAATATTACATAGTGTTTCAGCCAATAAAGGTGCGCAATGTATCACCCGCTGGTGGACCCACCAAGTATCGATCGTAACCATATGCGCCATAATTCTGGTAAAATGATCATAAATTTGTCATATAGACTACGATCGAAGTGATTTCAAAGGCATTAGAAAAAGGACTCAGAGAGCTACGCAATGGAAATAGGGATTGAAGCAGACATTTTTTCCACACTTTATTATTGAATTTATATTATTGAAGAGTCAAAAGTTGAAGAATTTTTTTTGTAAAAACACTGAAAAATGGTCATTCTTTAAAGAAAAATTAGAAGAAAATTAGTAGACACTATTTTCTATGTTTCTGAAAATTTTGAGATTTTTTCCACATTTTTTCAAATATTTTAAAATTCTCAATTTCGTAACTTCAAAATTATATTTAAATATCAAAATGAATGCGAAATGATGAAAAAATTACATGGAAATGAAGCTTAGAATTTTCTTGATTTTCTATAAATTTTTCAGAATTTTTTTTAAAAAAAAATCAGAGGAGAGAAATGTATCCGCCGATATGGCCGATACATACTGGCTGAACTGATACGGCCATATCGGCGGCATGAACAGTCGACTGAGATTTGGAACCCAGATACTCTCTCAATCCAAACGCACCTAAACAGTTTTTTCAAAAATGATAAAATTATTCTCCAAAATCGCATTCTCTAGTTCTCCCTGTAATTATAAACCCCTTACTGTAGCAACCAAAGTTGAGCTGCAAACTGTGAGTTCCAGAAGAAACCTTGAAACAAACCTCATCACTTGGGTTAAATGATCATCTGCACATAGGCTGTGGAACATACATGGGTCCATATAATGGGTATGTTGAAAACCTCTACGAGCTTACCAAAAATCATCTTATTGAATTTCTAAAGCCATAGATTTTAAGTTAACAATTACAGAAAAGCATATCCATACCACAAATGTTGCACATGAGCAGCATATCTGAGCTTTGTTCAAAGGAATAACTCTCTGTCATGAAGCCTCCGACCTAAGCTGGAGTTGCAGCAATGTGAGTTTAGTAGGTGCTGCGTATTGAGAGATCAATTGCATTTATAATTCCTCTCTCAGAAAAGTGGGTCCAGGCTTGAATGGATCAGACACCATGTAAGCCTCGTCTCGGTAGAACCCAGCATCATTCATGCGGTTGCTGAGCACATGCAAGATGGCTTTCTTTGCTCCATACTCGTCTCGGTTGTTTTCGACATAGGAATTGGCCTCTGCTGCAATCTCATTTACAAAATCAAACCTATTATCTTCTGACAGCAGTAGCTTCTCAATGTCCATGGTCATGAGCTTCCCATCTTCCCTTATCCTCCTCACCTGCTCTTCCAGAAAAGGGACTCGCTCCATCTTGTATTGCATCTTGTCATCTTTCTTTGTCTGAAATAAGCACATAAATATTATTCCCAATTGATGCAACATCTCAAACAAAAGAGGAGGCTAATCAACACTAGCAGTTTCTTATCAGTTCTCCATCGTATTAAACCGAAAAAGAAAAAGAAAAAGAAGAAGATCCCAATTAACAGTCGACAGTGCTTGATCTTGGAAAACAGGTATTAGATTTTTAACAACCATAGTTAGGTGGCTTGGGCTTGCAAGGCATTGACAAAAAGAAATTTAAACCTTGGTCCCGTTATCCAACTTGGTCACCACTGAAGCAAAGTTGACTCAGTTTAACAGGTATCCAACATTTTGTCTCCATTCTAAGGACCTTAAATGCCAAGAGTCTGGAAAACATACAGAGAGATGGGGAAAAAATTTAGCACCAAGATTTGCTTCATTTTGTATATCGTTTATAAACAACAAGTGTGAATTTAGAGCAAGAAAGAACACACGGTGTGTAACTTTAGTAAACCTATGCATAGGGAGGCAAATGGACTAGTGAGACACAAAAATCAGCTAAATAATTGGTTGGAGAAGTCAAGAAAAGCTTTTGAGGTGAATTGATTGAAAATTAACAGCCCATGGCGGTACATACAAAGTTTGGCTTTAGTGGACCTAAGCATGGGGAGGGTGAATTGATCAAAATTGGAAATGATTTGGAGTGAAATTGTATTACATTTCAATGATTGGTTGCCACTGTTGAACGAAACAGTGGGTTTGATTTGGATATAGTTAGCAAAATGAGCACAGGGAGGTAATAGAGCTAGTATAATATTGTATGGTAGGCAATAGTCACTTCGATTAAAAAAAATCTATAATATGGCAATTAGACCAGTAAAATCACATGAAGCCATGGAATTGAATCTTTTAATGACACTGATCAGATACAGCTGCTGCCTGTTGAAAAACCAACATCCAGTTGAAGTGAAGAATTGAGATGTAGATTGAGTATTTGAGAGAAGTGCATCTTAAGATGGATATATGGAGTGACAAAATTTTAGAATTAGAAGCATGTATGAGAGGCAACGTGAAGTACTTCAATAGAAGACAAGATCAAAGAAGGCTGTGTAAGATGGTTCAGGCACTATAAGAAAGCCAAAAACAGTCTAAAGAACAGAGGGTTTATGGGTAGGAGGCAAAGTTCGTTAAACAATTGATTGATGTGGCAAGAAAGGATATCATATATATGAAATGAAGAGAACATGATTTCTGATATGGCTGAGATCAGAAGCAGAACACTGAAAGCCAACTCTTCATAGATGCAATGACAATGGAGTCCACAGCATAAATGTGGAAACCTTTTGTGCACCACAAGACTGAATGTCTATTTGTCTACAAGCATCCTTCAGTCTAGTTTCAAAAGATTTTTAATTGTTGATAAGCAAAACTCTAAATCTAGTGTGTGCTAGTGGATGCTAGGGTGAGGATGGGTGTGATCCGAGTAACACGCATCTAGTCGCGGACTATTGTATCCACAATCCACAATGCATATAATTCTCAGTTGACTCCCCTTTGTTTAACCAGAATTTATGTTCACAAAAAGAAAAAGTTTAAGAGGAAATGATAAACAAGGGCCGTTCCCTTTTTATTCACAATATCCATTTGAATAATAAAATCTGAGAAGGATACCAAGATGTAAGAGTTGAAAACAAGTACCCATGAACCATTAAAACCCTTATCCTCGAAATACTTTTTTCCTTTGCTTCTAAACTTGAGTGGTAATTTAACTAATAATTGTTTTAAGTATAATGTTTCTGAAAAAAATAATAGTTTAAGTATATGCGATTTCCTTGTGTATGCACACGCCTGCATGTCGTGTACCTCAAGGTTGACGCAAAGTGCCTACCAGTGAGACCTCAGGTATTCTATTAATTGAGGAAGCAAGAAAATTTATCTGTTGTGAACTGGTTAATCTTTAAGAAGCTTAATATGGATGATGAGGATGAGTGGGTTTGAAAAATCTACAATTGCATTTTTATTACCACCTATTTAAAAAGGAAAAAAAAAGAAAGAAAAATATCTACAATTGCATAGAAAGTGTGTCAAAATCAACTTGAATAAATTATTCCAACTATTGCTTTAAAGCAACAAAGTTTTAACCCTCCGTGCAACGTGAGCTTAATCCAATGGAGAGTGTATGTAATGGGTCTAAATTGAGAAAGAATCCAATTAATACCAGATGACGGGATAATGACGAGTATGAGAGTGAGAAACAGTGTAAATGAAGGCTCCCCCAAAATTTAGTTCATTTAAGTCACTACGGATAATTTCTCAGACAGAACAAATGGCGTACAAGAAAAAAAAAAAAAATCCATTTGGATCATGGAAAGGAAGAATTTATAAGGAAAAAGGTTTAACCTTTTATGTTTTGTACTAAAAAAATAATTGTTTTCCACGAAAGCACTTTCCTTCCCATCCATCCAAACAGAATTGTTTTCCACGAAAGCACTTTCCTTCCCATCCATCCAAACAGATCCTAAAGGGAAAATAACAAAGAGATAACAAAGCACTGAATATACGAGTGTTTACCGCATAAGAAAAATACACCAATTCAAAAGTCACAGTAAATTGAAATCAAACACAGAAATTTTATCCAATTAATATGTACCAGTCTCCTGCGTCGCCAAACCCGTCTCTGACTGCCGCTATTTTTCGACGAATCCTGCAATTTGGGAAGCTTTAAATGATTAAAATCAGACAAATGAAGGTAATATATGAGATATAGAAGGATTGGAGTTGTTTTGCTGACCTTCGCTCTGGCGGAAAAATTCAAACGCCATGGATTTGCTGCTCTTGTTTCCACACATTTCTAAATAATGAAATAGAGAAGAGAAGAAAATGAGAAAAAATAGCCTTTAATTAGAAAAGAAAGAAGAAGAAGAAGAAGAAGAAGAAGAAATTTACGAGAGAAAGGAGCGGAGAGGAGCAGAGGAAATGCGCGGAGCAGAGAGCCATTCGTCTTTCCCTGAAGAGCTTATCTTACTCTCCTTAGCCTTTTTAATCACTTTTATTATCATATTCAATCCAACGGTTCCAACCCCATGGTATTTTGGGGGTCTCAATTTATTGTACTGTACTGGAAGCATGAAACTCACGAGTCGACCAAGTTAACTACATTTTTTATTGGACTTGAAAATGTATTTTAAAATAAAAATATATGAGTTATAGAACAATATATATAAATATTGATCATCATATCTATTAATTTACATTTCTTTTCATTATATATATATGGAACAAAAATGGTGGTATCCAACCCATACAACACGGACGTTTTGATGAGCCAAGAGTACATCCCTCCAAGTCATTGATCGGTTGTCAACTAGAGTTAGCATATAATAATGAGACAATTGATGCCTATCATCCCATCAACTTTGGTGAAGACTTATATATAAATGTCACATTTAGCTTCAATGATTGTCTGGATCGTCTCTTATATTGTTATATGATGAGATTGAAACATCACAAGATGAATTTGGAGAACATAGCAATAATCCTTTTTATCGATGATTTATTTTCAATATATATGAACTCAAGGAAATAATTATGCATACACCAACCTATGTGACACTAATCCCAAGTCTCATTTAGAAAATGGAAGCCTAGGACCAAACCCAAGTTGGAGGAAAAGCACAACTAAGATATTAAGTTTGTTTTGTATAAAAAATGTGTATATTATATAGTATTTGATTCATTTTTCTTTTTTATTTTAATTTTCATTGATCTTGTTAAAAAATCAACTCTAGGAGTTAAAAGTAAACTTAATAAAAACAAGTGAATGAATCGTAGATTCAAATTCAATTTATACTCATTTGATTTTAACAATTGAAATCATCTGATATCTTTTAAATCCCAAGTCCAACCTGGTTCAAGTGGCTTTATTGAACTTTGTGTTAAAACTGGATCAACTTTAAATTTAGCAAGTGTACTTTCAATTTTTATTATTTTTTTATATTTATTAATAAATAAATAATATATATGAGACTTTTATACTTAGATATCAAGTTTTTGGGCTTCGGTATAAATATGTTATGGGGTTCGATCTTTAAAGAGACTTCTCATTAGGCCTGAGTCAAGCTTGATTAACAATTTGGACCTGATTTAATTAAATTTTTTGAGTTTTTTGGTCTCTTGACATCTCTAGTAATTTCTTCATTTGTTAATGTCCACTTTTGTTGAAAATCCTATTTTTATTAACATTTTTTAAAGTTTTCTAATTTTTTAATAAATAAATTAAAGTCTTATCTATACCAGTTTCCTTTCACGTGAGAAAATCCAAAAAGAAGTTCTAAGTTCCAACCTTTACTTCACTTTCAATCTGCCACTCCGCTTTTGAAGCTCTCTTATGTTTGCTGCCCCAAACTCAAACACTTATCAAGTCTTCTTCTCCACTTCAATTCAATGTAATGAAAATATAAGCATCCAAATTCGAAAATCTAGATCCGATTCGGATCCAACCCGAATCTGAATTCGGCTCCGACTACGCCTGCCATGTCTGCAATCTTCTCTCAGTTTCCTCTTCTCTCTCCTTCCAATGCCAAGCTCTCTTATCACTCCATTTCCACTCTCTCCAAATCCTACCCTTCTTTTCCTCTCGTCTCCACTTCTCTCGGCTCAAAACCCCTTTCCGCCTGGCGAAACACTGGTGAAACCTCCCAAACCACCTCTATAACCATCGACACCACCGATCCTGCCTCCGAATCCGAATCCACTTGCTTTTCAATCAAGGCTCGGAATAGAATCGGGCTCCTCCAGGTGATTACTCGGGTTTTCAAAGTCCTTGGTTTGCGGATCGAGAAGGCGAGCGTCGAATTCGAAGGTGAATTATTCGTCAAGAAGTTCTTCGTCACTGATTCGCACGGGAAGAGGATTGAGGATCGGAAGAGCTTGGAGCGGATAGAGAAGGCGCTGCAGGAGGCGATTGACGGCAGGGATGGAGCTCTGGTGGTGCCAGAGATACCGGCCTATGCAGTGGCAACAGCGGCGGTGCCTTCAAGAGGGTTTGTGGTTAGGAAAGCTGGATTCTTGCCGGATTCCGGGGAGCAGAAGGCGAAGGCGGAAAGGATGTTTGAGTTGATGGACGGATTTAGGAAGAACGATCCGATCAGCATTCAGAAGGATATTCTGGATCATGTTGAGTACACTGTGGCGAGATCTCGGTTCAACTTTGATGATTTTGAGGCTTACCAGGTAACCACTTGATTTGCCTATTTAAATTTAAATATTACTATAAAATGCTCGGGCAGCATTTTTCCCCACCTCTCACTTTGATTTCTAAAATGATCAACCATTCAATCCAGACCTTATACACATTATTCTATTATGAGTTTAAATCGTACTTAAGTCGATTCTTATCTTCACATTTGAGTATTAGAAAAAGGATCAAAAACTAGAATCTGATGGCCCCACCTGAAACATTCTTACAGTAAAGATAGGTAGGATAATCTCGACGTGTTCTACTATCAGTCCTGTACCTCTGCTTGAACACGGCCAGAGACCCATCTGGACCCGTCATAAAAATGTGTTTGAAACTTTGAATACATATATCAACCTGATGGATTCGGCTTGGGCTAAGTTCTTGAGCTCCTTTATCCAGGTGGTTGGGCTCGGACTTTTACGAGAAGACTGCAAATGCATGTCAAGCTTTTTTGGCCCATTTAGCCATTACACGCATATTGTAGTCTTGGTCCATTTTTCATTTTTTTTTTTTTAAATTATTTTGAAATTAATAGAAAATCAACGATTAAAACTGAATGTAAACATAATGAGCTACAAGTTGATCAAAGTTGAGTTCAAAATTCAATTTTCCTTCACTTGATCTTAGTGGCCAAAGTCACTAAATGCCCCTGTTGGCTTATATTTAAGCACATATTGACTTTGACAACTAAGATCAAATTTCTAGAAATTGAATTTTCAGCTTTAATTTGGTTATCTTGTAGCTCGTTATGTCTATTTCCAATATGGACGATTGTGTTTTTAATAGTTTCAAACAAGTGGACTTCGACTTGGTCATTTCCAAAGGGGTGGGGTCGGACTTTAACCTTGGAAATCCTACTGGGCTGCAAGTGGTATATATATATATATATACCAACTTTTTTAAGCCCGAGTATTTTGAAATAAATGTGGGGATTGGCCTTACCCATGAAAAAAAGAAGAAAATGACCCTTCAAATCATTCTAGCTCTTAAGTTTTTATGATTGAAAGAAAACCATTGAATAAATATTTTTGCCAATGATGCTTTATCAAATAGTGACAATGCATTATATACAGACCTGTTCTAGGCCAAGTTCGGTGGGGCTTGGAAAATATATAAGCTTGACCCTTTGGATATAATAAAAGCTTAAGTCTACCCACAACCTGTTGGGATTTTCAAGGCTAAAGCCGAAGCGTCCTTGTTTGATCCCATTGAAAATTCAATTGTTCGGATTGATAGTAGAAATGATGAATTACAAGCGGATAAATTTTAATTTTAATTTTAAATTTTAGCCTCTTGATCTTAGTACTCAAAATCACCAAATACCTTTAAAAATCACCAAGACAAGGTTACTTAGGCTACATTTGGATGGGGGGTAATTTTTATAGGGGTTACCCTTGAGTAGGAGTGACCCTTGAACTTGGATTATCTTTATCTTGTTTGATAATTGCAGTGGTAAATTAAAATCTTACTCTAAGGGTAAAAAATTTTATTGGGTAAGTATAAGGGTAACCTGATATATTAATATTTTTTTTTTATAAAACATAATTATTAAATAATATTCATGAAGTAAATTCTAATAATATAACTTATAATAATATTATCTAATTTTTATAAATTATTTTTCATAATTATAATTTAAAATGAACACTTGCATTCTAATATTAAAAAAATAAATAAAGATTTTTTTTGATATTACTATTTTAAATCTCAATAAATAAATAAAAAATATCAATATATCTCTTCATAAAAATTATAATTATTATTTTTTATATTATATGAATTTAATAAAAATATTAATTCTCATAAAATTGTTAATATGTCAGTTTTCCCCTATTCAATGGTAACCCCTATAAAAATTTACCCCTCACCCAAATGCATCACTTTGAAAATGTTATAGAAATTTTATTTTTATATTATATAGATTTAATAAAATTATTAATTCTCATAAAATTGTTAATATGTCACTTTACCCCTACGTACAATTACCCCTACTCAAGGGTAACCTGTAAAAATTTACCCCTCACTAAAATGCATCACGTTGAAAATGTTGCAGAAATTTTATTTTTATATTATATAGATTTAATAAAATTATTAATTCTCATAAAATTGTTAATATGTCAGTTTACCCCTACTTACAATTACCCCTGCTCATAGGTAACCCCTGTAAAAATCTACCCCTCACCCAAATGCATCACATTGAAAATGTTGCAGAAATTTTATTTTTATACTATATAGATTTAATAAAATTATTAATTCTCATAAAATTGTTAATATGTCAGTTTACCCCTACTTACAATTACCTCTGCTCATAGGTAACCCCTATAAAAATTTACCCCTCACCCAAATGCATCACATTGAAAATGTTGCAGAAATTTTATTTTTATATTATATAGTTTTAATAAAATTATTAATTCTCATAAAATTGTTAATATGTCAGTTTACCCCTACGTACAATTACTCCTACTCAAGGGTAACTCCTGTAAAAATTTACCCCTCACTAAAATGCATCACGTTGAAAATATTGCAGAAATTTTATTTTTATATTATATAGTTTTAATAAAATTATTAATTCTCATAAAATTGTTAATATGTCAATTTACCCCTATTTACAATTACCCCTACTCAAGGGTAACCCCTGTAAAAATTTATCCCTCACCCAAATGCATCACGTTGAAAATGTTGTAGAAATTTTATTTTTATATTTTATAGATTTAATAAAATTATTAATTCTCATAAAATTGTTAATATGTCAGTTTACCCTTACTCAAGGGTAACCCCTGTAAAAATTTACCCTTCACTCAAATGCATCACGTTGAAAATGTTGACACATTTTTAAAATAATCTTCTAACAGAATAAATTATTAATTACCCTGAAAGAGTTTATCATGAATCTCAAAATTTTCAGAGTTTTGAGACCCTATCGAAATTTCGACAGAATTACCCCTTAAAAATAGAACATTTTGACAAATACGTTTCAGAAAATTATATAATATATAATTGAAAAATAGAGGAAGGCACGGGATAAATAGGGGAAAGGTTTCCTTAAAAAATAAAAAATAAATAAAAAACCACTATTATTATTTTAAATTTCAATAAATGAATAAAAAAATTCTTCATATCTCTTCATAAAAAAATATAATTTGTTGTTTGGTGATATGAAATTTATCAAATGGAAATAATGGAGTGCTTTTAAAAAAAAAAAAAAGCCAAGTACTCACCAAAATAAATAAAAAAATAAAATGTAAAGAAAAAAAATTCTCATGAGCAAAAGGGAGGGTAAGGAGGGGTTTCTTGAATACCCCTTGCCCCATGAGGGTATTCAAAAGGGAGACAAGAGGGGTAAAAATTTGAATTTTTACCCTTCCCCCCTTGTTACCAGGGGTAACGGGGGTTTACCCCCTCTTACCCCCCATCCAAACGCAGCCGTAGTGATTTTGACCATTGAGATGAAGTGGTTAGAAAAATAACTTTTGGATTGAAATTTAGTCCACCTTTTTTTTACAACAAAGAACCCCAAGACCCTCACCGGTCGCCGAGTATGAGGGCGTTAGGTAAAACTCTGGATTAGGGCTGCAACTCGGGTCGGGCGGGCCGGGTTTTAATAAACCCAACCCTAACCCGACTCATGCCATATTGAACTCAACCCAACCCGACCCGAATAAAAAACCCGAGATAGAGAACCCGACCTGACCCGAGATTGTAATACCCTTAACCCAACCCGACCCGACCCTTAACCCGACCCAACCCGACCCGAGTTGCAGCCCAGAACCTGACCTGACACACAACTGTCTTTCACTCATTTTGCAGTTACCATGCTTCATTGCTTTATTTATCCTTGGGTAAAAAAATGAAAACATTCCTGAGTTACTCAAATCCATCAGTTTGCCATGTTGCAGGCTTGCAGCAATTATTTCAATTTAAAAAAAAAAAAAAAAACACTGGTGATGTTTGGACATCCTTTTTTATTTAATAAGATCAAGACACAAGAAGTACATGCAAAATCAACAAGGGTAATATGCACAAGTATTTTCTATATATTATCATGGTGGTAAATGTAAACGCTAACCATAAAATCATTTGAAAAGGGGGAAAATAAATGCAAAATCATCTCGTCACATGTGTGGGAGCTGATTGATTTGAAAATGGGGATCTTCTCATATTTCTAAGTAAAGTTCTTTAACTCCAAAAAATCCAATCTCCACAACCAAATTTGAAATCCCTCTTTCGGCTCTGACTTCAATCTCCTTAGAGCTCTGATTTGAATCACATATAGAACATATCTATGTATATCAGCTAGAGAGAGACTTACCAAGGTCTGGCTGGGAAGAGATGTCGGTGAAGAAGAGGAAAAACGACAACGACCCGAAGAGCAATCTCAGATTCGCAGGCGAGGAGGGAAGGGAGGAAAAACACTGTGGCTGGGGCTGAAAATTGAAAAACGAGAGAGTTCTGCTAGGGTTTGAGACTTTGAGGGTAAGGCTTTTATATTAAGTTATGAAAATAGGGTTGGGTTTTCTCTGGTCGGGTTGGGTCGGGTTGAAATTTAAATGCCTCAGCCTAACCTGATCCAAATTTCAGTCGGGTTTTTCTTTTCTCAACCCGACCCGACCCTATAGTCCTACCATTGTAACCCGACCTGCATGATTTCTCTGGTCGGGTCATGCGGGTCGGGCCAAAACCTGACCCGAGTTGCAGCCCTACTCTGGATGCATGCAGCCCTCCGCAAGCTACCGGCATTGAGTTACTTCGGGACTTGAACCTGGAAACTTTAGTTCCTGACCCAAAGTGTCTATTAGTTGAGCTACCCATGCGGGTTTGAAATTTAGTGTACCTTTTAGCTCGTAAATACTAGTTTCAATATAAGTGGTTACTAACGACTCGTTAGTTATTTAATGAATTTCAGAAAAAAAAAAGGAAAATGGACTAGCCATACACACAACGGAGCGGGCTGAAAAGCCCGATAGGCTTCACAGGCTTATTCAATTAGGTAAATGGGCTAATAAGATGAGCTCAAGCCTAGCTTCTTGGGCTATCACATATGTTCAAACCCATTTATTTATGATGGAGTGGGGCTAGGTTTAGGCTGGGTTCAGACACATGGATGGGCTTAATTATATAGACATTGATCAAGGGTAGATCCAAATCTAGAGAAAAAACTAATATTTTTCAACGTTGTGATTTACCATGAAATGGGCCCCATCTAGGGCCTATATTCCGAACAAACAGTATCCTGGGCACTTCATAAAGATTTCATCCATAATCTCATGTTCATTCATTTTCTCGGCCATATACATGGATGGTCCTTTTACCGAACACTTGCTTAAGAGGCTGGGCATTTCATAAACCTCTCCACTAATAAAAAAGGGAATGATGTTGGTAGTTGAAAAGAACCAAGCTAAATGGGGCCCACTTGGGCCCATTTGTTGCATATCCCTCCTCACATGCCTCATGCATTAAACTCAGCATCTGCAGAAAATTCATCTCCTTCAGTCCTGAGGATCTTTGTGGCCTTCAAAAATATATTATCCATAAGCCTCCATTCTTTCTTCTCTAGTGGAACTCACTTGGGAGTGAGTATGAGTGTACATGTCACGTCACTTCACTGCTATCAATAGTCGTTATATAGGTCATCTGAAAGTATGCACCCTCTATGGGGGGCACTAGATTGGAATTCATATTCATATCATGGGATAGGTTCTAATTTCTATATAATGACTTTTAGAGGCCAAGTTTTGGTTATATCAAATCATCCTAACCTTTGATATTACAGTCCCTAGGTTTTGCCTTCAACAATGGAAGGATTTTTGTCTAACAGTGTGTATCAATTGGATGGGTTTTAAGTTCTGTTGCATGACGATCCACAGGGCAAAATTAGGGTGAAGGGTTTGGTTTGGTAATAGGTGGGCCCCACTGTCAAAAATGGAAAGAGGCACACTTCATTGGAGTATGTTTTTGAAGTCCTACTTTTTCACTTAATCTTATTAGACGTCATTATCTCCTTTAACCCATATCTTACAACTTGGGTTGTGAGATAGAGTATAAATGGAATTTATATTTATATTTTTAATTACAATAATTGCTATCATGGTTTTTATTAGGGTTTCACTTTATGCACCTCATATTTTACTCAAATGGGGCCCTTTTTTCCCCCTTTTTCCCATTTTAGATGATGGCAGTTTGGTAATTAAAACAAAGGGTAAAATGGGAAAAAAGAAAAAAAAGTGTCCCATTTGAGTAAAATTGTGGTGCACAATGTGAATTCTTTTTTATTATGATCATCTTGTATGTCATGATTTATGTTAGCCAATCTACATATTTTGACAAATTTATATATTTTTTGGAAGTATCATCTTGATTTTAACCTTGGCATCTTCTTGTTTATTGAGTTATTTGTTTTTGTTGCGCACCAGTGAATATTTTATATCTCAATTTTTATACCTGAATATTAGTTTTCAAGTAAATGTCTTCCACAACACTTGATTCATATCTTCGTTATATATGTAGGCACTGTCACATGGTGTAAGAGACCGCTTGATTGAGCGTTGGCATGATACACAACAATACTTTAAGAGGAAAGACCCAAAGCGCCTGTACTTCCTTTCTCTGGAGTTTCTTATGGGTACTATTATTACTATATAAGTTGAAACCTATATCTGTTCAGTTCCATTAAGTTAGTTATTTATTATTATCTCAATAAATTTAAAAGATCTTGTGCTTGGAAAAACTTAAATAGTAACAACCTTGATTTGAAGCTTGCTGTCTTACACAAAATTAGAAGAGTTGCAATCATATATGTTTTGAACAATTCTCTTGATTAATTTGGTTCTTGTGAAGTGGATCCAAATAGATCGTGGGATCCACTGGTTGGATCTATCATGAACTTATGATGTTGATGTTCGTGTCCTTGGCTCAATTTTGTTGCTGGGCCATGAATTGGTCATCCGATACAGTAGCCATGATTAGAAGTCTTTAAGACTTCATCGAGCATGAACCAGCCATCGATCATCTATGCTCCACTTGTATTTCTGGATCATGATCCACCACTGATTAATCATAGAAACCATTTAAGGTCCCAATCAGCTTGATCCAGTATCAATATGCATGTTCTTTTGTTGGATTCTCATGATCTGATTAGACCAATTGACCAAACCATTAAAAGTCCATTGTTAGATTGATAAATGATCTATACATTTTGGGTGCTAATAGCTAGTTTTTTTTTTGGGGGGGGGAGGGGGTAGTTTTCCATTTGTTACATATCTTAAATTGTACTTTTGCCTTTAGTTAATTCTTTCAAGCAACTGTTTTGATATACACCAAAAACCAATTAAGTAGAAAAGAGTGGTTCACATGAAGTTTGTTTTTGCCATATCATGAGACTGGAGTTCCATAGAAGTTTGTTGTTTTATGTTGTTGCTCCAAAACGTAATTATGGATCTGAATGTTCATTAAATTTTGTTGCCCTCCTATCACTGACTGTAATGGCTTTATAATCCATGCTAATTGTTCATTTCAGGTCGCTCCTTGTCAAATAGTATTATAAATCTGGGGATAAGGGACAGCTGTGCTGAAGCTCTAGACCAACTTGGCTTTGAGTTTGAGGTGTTAGCAGAGCAGGTTTGGGAGAAATTCCTTCTCTAGATTTGGATTCTTTAATGTTCTTGCTACATCAAAGGATAGAGCTTAAGGATTTACTGCTTCTGTGATTAGAATGAAGAGAAACGAAAGATGAAATCAGAAGGAAATTGAGGGAAATGCCATGATGAAATAACGAAATCCCATGGAAATGCCTCCATGAAATCAAGTTAATTATTTATTACATCACATGATTTCACATCTAGACCGGTTTTATTTGGTTTGAACTAAGCTGTTAACTCTGACAGTTTGGCCTTCTATTTTTATTTTTATTCTCTTGCCATCAAACTACTTTCGATTTTGCATCCTTTTTGGGGTCCACAGTATTGAATTTTATGCCTTTGAAAAGTTTTCATCTTGATGTTTGAAGGAAGGAGATGCTGCCCTGGGAAACGGTGGCCTTGCTCGCCTTTCGGCATGTCAGATGGACTCTTTAGCAACTATGGACTTTCCTGCATGGGGGTACGATTTTATTGTTATGTCGTTCATAGTTATTAGGTGTGGGTCGAATTAAAAATTGACTCTTGAAGCAACTCCTTGTATCAGTTCCAAAATTTAATGTGAAATTATGGTTCTAAAAAATTCTTGATTACTGGTACAAATGATCCTTCTTGCCTTCAAAACGTAATTTATAGGCATCTGAGATTTATCATATTCGTTCTGCATTCTGCTTTACTGAGTCTTACTATTGAAAGTTCAAAATAGTTGCTTACATTTTCATTTTGTAGATATGGACTGCGCTACCAGTATGGATTATTCCGCCAGCTTATATTGGATGGGTTTCAACATGAACAACCCGACTATTGGCTGAACTTTGGGAACCCTTGGGAGATAGAGCGTGTCCACGTTTCATATCCTGTAAAGGTATGCAACTAATACGATTTTTGTTCTCTTAAATAATCTCCATGAATTTATGATTTTCATTTTCCTTCTATTCGTTGCTGTGCTGAATGCTGTAGTTCTATGGGACCATCGAAGAGGAAAATTTGAATGGTGAAAAATTTAAAGTCTGGGT
The DNA here is from genome assembly GCA_022113865.1 of Chimonanthus praecox. Lineage (NCBI taxonomy): Eukaryota > Viridiplantae > Streptophyta > Magnoliopsida > Laurales > Calycanthaceae > Chimonanthus > Chimonanthus praecox. Next base: position 750,363 of record CM039087.1, on the reverse strand, counting down.
TCCTGGTGAAATGGTATCGTCAACTGAATCACTTTTCTCTCTTCCATGATATAGTTTCTTCATTTTTGCAGTTTGAAATATGTTCTCTGGTGATTACATTATATTGTTTGTAAGTCTTAATCTTTATTATCATTATAATTGTTCATCTAACTGATGGGCTGAGGCTGTTTTCTGGAAATCTGATAGGTTGAGGCTGTTGCTTATGATAATCCAATACCTGGTTATGGTACGAGGAATACAATAACTTTACGCCTCTGGGCAGCCAAACCTAGTGATCAGCATGATATGGTAAGTCAGTCTTTGACCTGAAAATGATTTAAGCATAGTTAATCATGTCAAAATTACTACCCCGAGTAAAATGGTTTGCTGTGGCATTCGGTGAAGCCAAAAGTAATGTTGACCACAGTTTCTATTGAACAATTTTAAATTTGTTATGTAACTTGAAGATGGTCATTGGTTTTGTAATTGGACATGGATTACAATGCATCTGATATGGCAACTTAAATAAGCCTGACAAACTGGCGGACTGTACAAATATACTAAATATTAGAACTATATAAATAGTTTTTGCAGATACTAACAACTCCCAGTACAGTTCTCTGTAGTAACCATAAAGGTTGTGCGTTAGTCATTGCCATTTAAGAGTTGAAATGCATTAGAGTTGTGTATTGCTGCCAATAAACTATGAGAGAAAAAATTTAACTAAGGTTTTCAGTTTTCTGGGTCAGCGTTAGGATGCATTTGTATTTTAAAAGCCATTGCAGTTACTCAGAATATGGTGTATCTTTGTCACATAAATAACCAAAGTTAAGATGTAATATCTATGGCTTTTTGGTGTAATATATAGAATCCATGTTTTCCTCCCCTTCTTCATAGTGTTATATGATTGTTTATATTTACTTTGAGTTGGTAACTTGCTAGATGAGTGTTTACTAATCGGTTGATGGCATTATTGTTGTTGCTGTCTTTTTTGCTTTTTTTAATTGTTGAATTAATGGGAGTACCATATTGGTTGATGGGGAAAATTAGTTGTATAGAGTGATTAGTGGGAGAAATTTATTCTAGCTGATTGTGATTGCGACTATTTGTGGAAATGATAGTGCTATAAGTGTGGGTCCATCCTCGATGTCTAGACTTTGGACATACACACGACATTCTTCGTGAGACTCTCTCCTCTTTTTCCTATGAAAACTGATTTTTGTATCCTCTCCATTCTCCTATATTCTTGTTTCTCTTTACATTTTAACAGGAGAGGTCCATGAATCATTGATTAGATTTTTCTTACATTGGAAATCGAGTTCTTTCAAATTGCTATATTCAAAACTAAGACGTCTCTTTGAAACTTACTTGATTAATATATACATATATTTCTCTTTCCAGGAATCCTTTAACACTGGGGACTATATTCATGCTGTTATTAATAGGCAGAGAGCTGAGACTATAAGCAGTGTTTTGTATCCTGATGACCGATCTTATCAGGTAAGTAGGAAAATCAGATGTGTTGTAATTTTACCATGCATACTAATGTATGAATCATTTGGAATGTACCTTGTAAATCATACCATCTTGAATCTGATAAAGGCAGCAAATTACTCGGCCCTTATAATGTATATCTTTCTTTGACATTTTTAAAATGGACAGATGACCTTGTTCCGCCCTTATAATGATGATGTGCTGCTTATATAATAATTTTTTTGGAGCATGTTCATCTACTATATAATAAGTCAGGGATTTGTCACACCTGAAATTGGTTTCATTGTGAGGCAAATGCAATGGAGACGCCTTGTGAAAAAGGGCATTTTACAAACTCAGAATAGTTGTTAGCATCTCCTCTTTCTTCTTTGTAAAAAATACCCCCTTTGCAGTTATATTGAACTGAAGTCTTCTTTTATTAAAAAAATGTTTAGATTTGCAAGTGATCTGTATATGAACTTTTCTTTTCTAAGGTGGTGGTTTGAGATGTGTATGTCTATATATATATATAATATCATGGGTATCCCCAACCCACATTGGAGGTGAGATTAATTCCTTGGATATTTGAAACCACTTGCACGACTCATGTATCGGGTAACTCCAGAAAGAGTTGAATCCGAGACCTCTAATCTATTCCTAGAAGCTCAAGCCAACTGAGCTACACCCGTGCGGGTTGAGATGTTTGTATATATTTCTTCGATTTAATTCACCACTTTATCTATACCATAATTCCTACAAGAAACTAAAAACTACTCATAAGCTGCCATACTGAGATTTTCCCCTTTTCCTTTTCAAAATAAAAGCCTAAGCTCATGCTTTTTAAAGTTGTTCTATTCTCTCTCTCTCTCTTCCCTTCTCTCTCTTATTTGCATTTTCTACACTCTCCTTTATGAAAGCCACCCTTTCTACATCAAAACAAGGTGAAGGAAACATAATATGTTACAGCAAGTGGGGTAATTGAGATCCATTTCAGGTCATGAAATATTTGTTGCCAACTAAGCATGGGAGAAAAAACTGAGCAGAAGTATTTACCTGCATTCAGTTGTGCCTATCTTGGTTTTTGCTTTTATATTTTCTATAGCTTATTATTCTCGAACAATTTCTGTTGATGCCTTTACTTGCATATGCTTCCGTTTTTCAGGGGAAGGAACTTTGGTTGAAACAGCAATATTTCTTTGTATCAGCATCAGTTCAAGACATCATTCGCAGGTTCAAAGACTCTCATAATAACTTTGACGAGTTTCCAGATAAGGTTTGTTTCTTCTAGTTGTCAGTACTATACAAGTCATAATGAGCACTTGCCATAATGTTGCAATAGAATTCCTTAAGTTTGTGATCTTGTTGTCAGTTGAAGGTATAATTTATTGGCTTAAGCTTTGAATATTAACTGTTCCTCTGTTTTATTTTATTTATTAGTTATAGTTTGTCATAGTACTAACTACTAACTACTAACCTTTTCTTTGTTAAAGAGTCACAAGTGGGTACTTTTGCAGGTGGCTCTACAGCTGAGTGATACTCATCCATCTATTGCAATAGCTGAGGTTTTGAGGGTGCTCATTGATGAAGAACATTTGGGATGGAATCGAGCATGGGACTTTGTCTGCAAAATTTTCTCATTGACAATTCATAGTGTTGTTCCAGAGGGACTAGAGAAGATCCCGGTTGATTTATTGGGAAGCCTTCTTCCACGACATTTGCAAGTGCGTTTTAACTGCTCCTATTGTGTTTGAGTGTATTTTGTTAATGAGCATCTTTTGGTGGTTAGTGGGAACTGAAAATTCTGAACCACGTTGAACATTTCATTTGTTTTTCAAAGAGATTATTTTGGTAGATGTTAGCCCTCTGCAACATATTTCTTGTTTTGTGCTCCTTGGAGCTCTGCTTGGGAGAAGCACACTCAGGGATTTGATATTGTTCTATTGATAGGTTGAGTTGTTTTCTTCCTTTCTTGCATTTTTTGTTTGTTCTTTCTCCCCCTGAAATATCTTTTACACACATGGCAGATATAGATTATGATGAAATGGTATTCTTCCTAAGTGTGTTTTTACTGTTTTCTTCCCTTGATAGGTGATGATGATGATGCTTCCTTGGTGATTGACTTGGAAATTATAACATCAATTTGAATTCTGAGTTTATGTTTGCTTTTTCCTTTTTACAGTATGGGCAAAAATGATCTAAGAATTGATAAAGGGTTCCCTATTCATGTAAACCCTGAGACTTATTTGCTTTCTAACTTGTGATACTTGTAGAAAAACTGATTTTTATATGTTTCTTTGTGCTTTAGCTGAGCAAAATCTTCTCGAGTCACCATTCACAAACTTTGAACTCCTCTTTAGGACTCCCAACGGCCTTTTACTGACAGCCCACAGGTTCACAATAGAACAAAAGAAGTAGCAATTCTGATCAGACAAACCCAACCCACACAAATTAGCAGAACTACAGAAAAGTTTAGAGACAAAATGAAAACCATAATATTCTAAGAGTAGTGAACTTATCACCCTAAATTTAGGATGAACCTTGCAAGACACTAGTCACCACTACCAGTATAATATTGAAAAAAGCCTATTTGATGCGGGAGCAACGCCTGCAACGAGGCAGGAAGAAGAAGAAGGAAGAAGAAGAATAGTCTGCAACTTAGGCAGAAAGGAAAAATAGGGATAAAAGCATGGTTGTTAAAATCTTACGATATACGATTCGTATCTTACGATTCATACGATATGATAAGAGGAACGATTCGTCTATCAACAAATCTTACGATTCGTATAAATAATAGAATTATGAGGTTATTAGGAGTGTGAAAGTATGAAACATTTCATTTTAATGGTTTTTAAGGCTTGAGTTAATGAGCATTTAAGACCTTTCGATTTTTTGAGGGTTTTTTAGTTCATTATTGACTTTTCACAGTATAGTTGGATTATATACTAGTCTTATACTTTTGGGAGTTCAAGCATTGAAATTTGAGATCAAATGAACTAATTATATAGAATTCACTTAATATTGAAAGAAAGTTGGAGAATTGGTCATTTTATTACATTTTAGATATATTTTATGTTCTTTCATATATTAAATATTTTTTAAGGAAAACACTTATGAATCTTACGATTCTACGATTTATGATACACGATTTGCGATTTAAGATGTATTAACGATTTACGATACGATTCGATTTTCACAACATTGGATAAAAGGTAAAATACCTTGGAATAATCCAGATTCAATTCATAAATTCGTATGAGGGATGTCCCTCTGCTTACAACCATGTTATTTATAAGAAAACAAAGAAATCAAAATAGAAAAGGAGTCTCGGTTTTGGAAGGCCATGAAAGTGGTTTCTGAATCTTACACAATTGCTATACTTGGACTCCTAAATCAAATAGGAAAACCACCGACCTGAATTTATTGCTTATTAAGAATTCTAAAATTAAAATAATGCTAAAATACGAAAATAGGAAATACTAAATGGGTCTTGTGAGTGTCCTACATCACTATTGGTTCTCCATCTACATAAGGAGATGTGGAACAAAGGTGCAACTCTACCAACATACTTTTGGCATGTTGGTATTGCACGCTCCCTCATTATGAGGGCAAGGTTTGAGCTTGTTGGTTAGTGCTTGAAACTCCTTAAATGGATGTATGGCTCAATATATAAGGATTCAAATCTTGTGATAAATGAAAATTTCTAATTTCTGCACTCTCAAGAAATAGAATTAGAGGAACCACCTTAAATATTTTCATTTGTCAATGAAAAGTTTAGCTTTACTAATAACCAATAATCTACTTTGAGCCCCTGACTCCCATCTGTCCAGAATGCTCCATTGTATTGATTATCCTACATGGTTTTACCAGTTGAGTATAAAGCCAAGAAAGCTTCCGATTGGATCTTAATCTTCATCACTCAGTAAGTTTTCACAAATATTTCTTGAGTGTGGGATCTCAACTTCGAACTTGTGCTTTTTTGTTCTGTTTTTTTTTTTTTTTTGAGCATTAACACTGAAAATTCATTAAAATAAAAAAGGAGTACATGTACAAAGATTAGACCACAAAAACTGAAAAAACAACAAATAAAAGAAAGTCAATACAAAGGTACAACAAAAACAACAATAAATGTCATAAGAAAAAGACACACGAGAAATGATTGCCGACTCCCAATTTGACAAAATAGTCCACCACTCCGTTAATTGAGCGACCAATCTTAACAAAAGATACATCCATCTCTGTAGCCAATTCCGTAACCTCCTTTACCGCATTATTCATTCTCCATGGGGGACGCCTCAAACCCTTTGCCCATTTGAAAGTATTTGCCGAATCCCCTTTAATAATCAGTTTCCCTTGCCCATGAACTTTCCAGATGGCCAAAGCTCTCCTAATACTAAGGATTTCCGCCTCATTTGAATCCTTGATTCCTGCCTACTCATTGAACATGATAGATGTTTCACCACTATGGTTCCTAAGCACACCACCTATCCTAGCTGGCCTCGGTTTTCCCCTAGTTGCTCCGTCTACATTAAATTTCATGACGCCTTGTTTTGGTGGCACCCTTCTATCCTCCGATCTCACTTTTGTTTTGTGTCTTCTTGGAAGGACCCACCTGGGAAAAAAAGACCTACCTGTTCCTCTATTTCTTTTCCCTAATGTTTAGGTCCCTTCCATATTATCTTCAGGTAATTAGTTGATTTGTGGAATGTATGGTGTCAGTAATGATTCATTCAGCATTTTATCCTCATTATTTTCTGATAAGCTGCATTAACCTTGTATCTTCAGATCATATATGACATCAACTTCCACTTCATGGAGGAGTTGAAAAGGCATTTTGGTAATGATTACAGTCGACTTGCTCGGATGTCCATTGTTGAGGAAGGTGCTGTGAAGGTGTGGATTCAAAAGCTTTCACTTCTGTTCGCTTTTGATTCTAGGTCAATGTGACATTTTGAATAAATTTCTGCATAAATTTGTCTTCCATTATTTGCTAATCTCTGATTGTACCAAATACTTATAAAATTGTTAATTTTTCCTTATATTTCTGATTTGGTTTGTAGAGTATACGGATGGCTAACCTGTCAATTGTTTGCTGTCATACTATAAATGGTGTTTCCCGAGTTCATCTAGAGCTGTTAAAAACAAGAGTGTTCAAGGTACCATAAATCTCATATTTCTTTTATTTTCAGTTTCCAAATCTAACTTCGATTTGTTTCTAAACTTGTACTTCTGTATCAATTTCTCCAACAATTACATAGCCTGGCTGCATTCTTGGAGAAATTTGGTCGTTTTACATTTTTCAACATTGACCTTTGAATTTTTACTTTCTCGTGCAAAATGTACTTTCCAAAGGCCTGGAGACTTAAAAGTTGTTAGATCTTTTTGGTTAGAGAGTTTCTATTTTTTGATCAAATACTAGACAAATTAATGATTAGGTATAAAGAGAAGTTTGTGTTTATTTTTTGAGCCTACAAAAGAATGATGTTCCTTATTCTTTATTTCTTCAGCATTTATGGTGGCCATCTGTTGTCTCTTTTAGTTTAGTTAACTTGTTGATTTGTTTGGCCTTTAACTTAGCTCCATTCCATTTTCACTTTGTTGAAAAGCACTCTTAGTTCCAAATAAATATTTCAACTGCATCAATTATGGAATACATCATGCTTCAACATCTTATTCTTTTACCTTTCAAAAAAAAAAAAACATCTTTGTAACAACCCGTCCCTTCAGCACAATATTGTCCGCTTTCGGCCCCACATGGTGTGACACCCCGAAATTTTAGAGGTTATTAAAATTTGAATTTGTATTGATTAATTGAGATTAATATGAATTAATCAATTAATTAGAGAAATCAAGTGGGAGATTAATTGAGGAAATAAATTAATCGTTGGGTATTACGATCGGAATTAAATGTATAAAATTTAATTGAAATGATTCGGTGACGTGACATGCCACGTGGAGAAGGGACCCAAGTGGCACACCTTAATGACTTGAGGGCGAAAAGGGAATGGAAAGAGGTCACAAGACTAAGCCACACACGGCAGTGAGTCTGTTCCATTTATGCGCACGGCACTCCCACTTTCCACTTCGACATGCGCACAACACTCACCCACTCCCCACCTCGTGCGCACGGCAGTTCCTGCTTTCCATATTACATCCGCACGATACTTCTTTCCACTCCTTCACACGGCAAACTCCAATCTTCCATACCTTCCACTAAGAATACCATCTACACGGTTTTCATCTTCCCTACTGCTGCTCTCAAGCGAAGAAGGAAAGAGGAAAGGATTACAGAAAGCTTCATTTAAGGTTGGTCTGACTTTTTAAATTTAATAGTTAGATTTAAATTAAAGTTTAGGGTGATTTAGAATTAACCCTAGACGGATTGGGATTAAAGGAATAAGGATAGGGAAGATTCGGTAATTTTCGGGTACTTCCCCAATCCACGAATTTAGAGATAAATCTGTGAAATTGATTACCTAATCATGAATTTTAATCCCTAAGGATGTGAGTAATCACATAGGGAATAAATCTAAAGGGTTAAATTTAAAGAACGTGATCAATAACCTACCCTACTGCAATTCCCGAGTTCAGGGAACTCGGTTCGCACTCTGCAGAAGTTGCAGATGACTGTCTGTAGAAGACAGGCTTCGGAACTGTCTCGGAACATCCGAGACAAGTTCTGAAGGCTCGGAACAATCCGAGGGAACAATGATGTTCCGAGGACCCTCAGAAAGAATAGAGTCTCGAAACATGGCTCAGTCATTCCGAGGCCAAGTTCCGAAGAGACTGTAAAGTCAGAGAAAGAGCAAGTAGAAGAAATTTGTTAAAGTCCATATGAGAACCAAAGTCTCGGAACCTGGCTCAGAAGTACCGAGGCCAAGTTCCGAGCATTGTAATACAGAATTGAAACCTATAAAGCCTCGAAAGTACCGAGGGAATGTTTGTTGTTCCGAACTCTCGGAACTTGACTCGGAAGTACCGAGGTCAAGTTCCAAGCACTGTATTGCTTAACCGAAACCAGTAAGTCTGTCAGAAGAACCGAGAGAGGACCTGAAGTTCCGAACCCTTGGAACTTGATTCAGAAGTGCCGAGAGCAAGTTTCGAGCAAACCAATGAACCAGTATACTTTGGAATGGGCCGAAGGTGACCCTGATGATCCGAAGCTTCGGAACAAGTTTCGGAAGTTTTGAACTGATGACCCAAGTTCCGAACCCACAGTGTTATTAAATCCACATTGTTGGGTTGAACAAGAACATAGGATTAACGAGACATCATTAAATGGAAGATTTATGAGATTAATAAGTATGGACTTAGAAAACAAGAACACGAACTGATCATGCGGTTTATTGTATTTTGATTGATGGAGATAACCAGAGGATCGGAAGGTGACCTAGGAGCTGTATGTACCACGTAGTTCACTCTTTCACGGAATCCTATTGATCAAGTAGGTTTTCCTATTTTCTTGAAATATCAAGTGATTATTTATGTATGTTGAATTATTAATCGATTTCAATGCATGATTATGTAATTTTATCGATGCATAGACATGAAAAGCATGCATCTTATGTGGGATGGGAATAGATGAGTCAAAGGTTAAGAGATGATAAACTCTAACCTGAAATATTGAAATGAATTAACTATTATGTATGGCCGCGTCCATGGGTTACAAATTATGGCAATATTAATTGGGCAGAAAGCTCCAGGGTCAGAAGAAGTCCCGAAACCTGCGCAGGAGTATAGGTGTGTAGCACTCCCCCGGTAATTCCGGTTAAATGCTAGTATTGGGTAGTAGCTCCCAGCTGGTGCCTCAGGAAAGCTACGGACAAAAAGGCCATTGTTTATAACTGTTCGATGAGAATAAGATAGGGAGAAATGCATGGGGCATGAGTAGGGTTTGAAAATATTATGATTACGATTTGAATTATGAAATAGTTTTGAATGCTTTATGAGTATAAACTATGAACTGATTTTGAAATATGGGATGGGGATGATTTTTAATTGAACTATATGATATGAAGAACTTATACATGTTTTCCCCCGATTTTATATATATATATATCACATGTTGGTACCCACTTCAATGAGAATTCCTACTGATCGTTGACTAAGCCCACAAAACTCTTCTCTTTTAGAAATTCATACAGGAAAGGAGAAGGAGACGAGACAGGACCAAGCAATAGCCAGGCGTAGACGATGATAGAAGCAAGAGGAAGGACTTCGTCGAGTCTTACTTTTTAATCTTATTAGAGAACAAGTAATTATGTAGGAGTTAAGTGATTGAGACATTTTGGGATGATGTTATTAAACCTTTTATTTGAGAAATAATTTTATGGGATTTTTGTTATGCTTTGCTTTAGATTGAGAGGATTGAATATCAATGTATCAAATGTATGTATATAATTCCGCAGATGTAAGTTAGTGTGTTGCCAATTATACATGGATTCTGTCCATGTGCACGCACTAGTTGGGCCAGTCAAGGGTCGAATCTTCGGATTTGGACTTGACTCGCTTCGTGACGCTCTCCCCTATCTTCCTGTACAATTTATTATTAAATAAATACTCTGATAATTAGGGAGAGATGGAGGGGCGCTACACGTGGGGCGGCCTGCACGACTTTGCATTAGGTTTGGCCCACAAGACCAGGCTCAAAATGCCTTGTGCTAAGGAGAGGGGAGCACCCTCTTATAACCCCACACCCCTCCATCTCATGGGCGATATGGGACTTTTTCCCACACCCCCATGTGGGTGGGGTGTTACAATCCACCCCCCTTAAAACCAGAGCCGTCCCCGGCTCTGTCACGACACACTGACAAGGGGTCTACACAAGCAACACAACACAGAAGGGTAGAGGGCCCACACAGTCCGAGTGTTGAACCGTGCTCTGATTCCAAATGTAACAATCTGTCTTTTCAGCACAATATTGTCCGCTTTGGGTCCCACCTGGGGTGGCCCACACGGCTTTGCATTGGGCCTAACCCACAAGATCAGGCTCAAAAGGCCTTGTGCTAAGGAGAGGGGAGCACTCTCTTATAACCCCACACCCCCTCCACCTCATGGGTGATGTGGGACTTTTTCCCACACTCCCACGTGGGTGGGGTGTTACAATCTTATTCTTTATGATTAAATGCACTTCCATATCCTGCAGAGGAAAGAAAAAAAAATCTTTTTAGTGATTTGTATTTTCAACTCCTAAATTAACATAAAATGCCACTAGGAGAAGTTGTTTCACTGATGGTTCAAGTTGGCCCACTGGACAATTGTTTGGCCTCAGTCTTATATCTTTTGCAGACCTAGTGTATCATTAGTGATAATGGGTGACCATGACCATTCAAAAAATAAATAAAATAATGATTAACCATCATGTCATCCAAACTTCATAGGTCACCATCTACTTCTGTTCATATTGTTGTGTTTTCTTACTTTAGTTGTTCTTATTAAGATCTAGCAAAACAATGTTTTTGTCGGGATGGTTTAAATACTTGGTTTCACTCACCCAATTGGCTTAGTCAACTTAACTTAGCAGATCATGAGACTAAGTCTATGGAATCTAACTGCTTTGACGAGGTTTGTGTCAATCTTGACTGGGTTACTTGGCTTGGTGATCATCCAATCTGAGTCTTCATTTTGGATATTTAAACTACTTTCTGGAATATCTAGCCATCGCAATGACTACTGTCTGTCTCATTGCTTCTCATGTTCATTCATTGCAATCTCAGGTACCATTTTTTTTCCAATGCTGTATTTAGTGAAGCCATTTGATGCTTGTTAAACACATTTCTGCAGGACTTTTATGAGCTTTGGCCTCAAAAATTTCACTTCAAGACAAACGGCGTTACTCAGGTAGGATTTAAGCTCTTTATATGTACTAAGTGGGTGATGTGGTGCAATTTGTTAATTTAAGGTAAATCAAACTTAATGTGGCATTCACTTCTTCATTGACATTGACTAGGCTTCCTCATCTCATCCATTTTCTCTACACTAAATCTCACAAATTTGTAACTGAGGAACCTTTATTTTAGTAGGCTCTATGCTGTGCAGCATGGAATTGACCCTGAGGGTACCTTCTCTGCAGTTTGGCTTATACCCTACTTCCTGCCAACCTGCCTAGCAAGTCATTATCCTACCTTAGAAAGCCAAATTGAGCCAATAATGACTTCTCAAGTATGTTAGAACTTCAGAGATTATATGCATTACATTTCACAGTCAACTAAAGTTAAAAATTATGAAGTGGATTTCTAGATCTAGAATTGGACCTTTTTAGGGAGTATTTGGAGGTACAGATCTTAATCAAGTGAATCTGTTGTATACCCTTCTAATATTCCATGTGACCTGCCTAGTTAGCACAGTAAGGTTGCAATGGGTTGGGCTGGTTCGGTTCAGGTTCATGCGTGGTTGGATATATGTAATAACAGATTCCTTTCCTTGATCTGAATTGATTCAACCTGACCTATCCCCATTTATAAAAAAAATTTGAAATTAAAGTAGAATTTTTAGTAGAAAATGAAAGAGACGAGGGCTTTCCCTTCATTTGGGGGCGTTAGGCTATGAGCAATGGAGGAAATAGGACAGAATTTTTTGGCTTGGGGGTAGCTCAGATGAGCTAGAACCATTGGGCTTAGAAACTATGGAATTTATATGGGTATTTTCAATTCGGATTGGGTTGGGCACAAGTTCATTTCTGCTCTCCATGAAAATGTCCCTTGCTGACCTATTTTAGTGATTTCTTTGCAATGTCAAGAAATTGCCTATTTTGTCATTTGGAAGTTCAAACTTCTTTCAAATGAATCTGTGTTATTTCCAACTTGACTACGATATGTAGAATTCTCCAAGTGCTTGTGCTAGACAAATTGGACAGCATAACATCCTCAGATAATTGGCCATGCATTATACATTGTTCTGATGTGAGCCTTTAGCAAACTGTTAAGCGTCATTGTTGCAATCATGGAGGTTGTAGAATCGAGCTACATGGACATCGGATGGGCAGTCAACCAACAAAAAAAAAATTGTGAAATCCAACCATGAGTGCTAACTCTAACTAGATGGGGCAAATTGCTTTGACGAATGTCACGGCGATGAAGCATTGTATGTAACAATATCCTAGATAAGCACAAAGGGATTTATTTGTATTATTAGCAAATAAATCTGTGGAAATTTGCTTAAATCTATAGAAATTTATCATTAAAAAAATCTATAGAAATTTCTCAACAATGCCGAGTGTCATTCACCATCCTTGGGATATTAGTAGTGGTTTGACATTTCCGTTCCAGCTCACTGGACTGATGGGAAATTGATGCAAACTTGGATCAGAGTAGATCTCACATGTAATTAGAGCCTACGGCGTCTAGATGGCTGTATGGATCCCTCTACTCATAAACCTTCAAGCTTCAATAAAAAATTGTCAAAACTAAAACTAAACTTTACTCACACACACAAATATATATACATATATTGAAAAAAGGTTAGAGAATATATTAGATCAAGAGGGGAAAGGTACAAAGGAATTGTTTTGAGGAAAAACAGAATGCCTCAAAAGAAAAAGACAAGAAAAACATGACCATTATTTTAAAACATGAAAAATAAGCTCAATATAATCTTAAAAAATTAAAAACTAGCAAATTTTAATGCTTGTCAACCGTGGGTCAGACATGTATGGTATATTGAGGCATTTGAATCATCAAGTGATAGACAATTGTGTGGCCTTTGGTAAATGGTCTGAAATGTTTCATAAAAATGGGTTCCTGTCCAAGGCATGAGATTTATCATTTAAAGAATCAGAACTATCTAATCACTAGGACCACCAACTCTCTTTTTGATTGTTCATATAAGGTTTTGGGCCATGGTCCACCAGAGTGGGGTCAATTGGTTTTACATTCTGGAATCTGGATGAGCCAACAACAGTTCCACTTTTACAAATTCAAGGACAACATGAGGATCACATTATTCATCTTGAAAATCAGGAAATTATGTTCATAACTTCAAATCTAACATTTGAAAAAATGTTACTTCTCAGCGTCGCTGGATTGTGGTTAGTAATCCCAGCTTATGCAGTCTTATCTCAAAATGGCTTGGAACAGAGGCTTGGATCCGTGACATAGACCTGTTAATTGGATTGCGGGAGTATGCATCAAATTCTGATCTTCAACAAGAATGGAAAATGGTATAACTACTGAATGTATGTTGAGTGGTGGATCTCTGTAATAATTTAAAGTTATATACTGCTATAGACATGATAAATTGTTTTTTCAGGTACGGAGAGTTAACAAAATGAGACTTGCAGAGTACATTGAAGTGATGAGTGGTGTAAAGGTCTGTTCTTAAACCTAACATGGAAGATGTCATATACTCCATATGCTCATTATAACCCAACATTGGCAATCTATGATGTTAAATTACAGGTTAGTCCTGATGCAATGTTTGATGTACAAATCAAGCGAATACATGAGTATAAAAGACAACTGCTCAATTTGTTAGGCATCATCCATCGTTATGATTGTATAAAGGTACGCAATGTTTATTTAGATTCTTTCAAATATATTACTATATTGCACTAACTTTTTGAAGATAACTTAGTTGGGTTTAAGATGCTTAATTTTGAACTTTTGATTATGCTGTTAGATTTTCTTTGTGTCTTCTGTGTATAATTTGAAATGGTAATCATGTGGAGACCTTAATATCATGTTCCATCATTTTAAAACCTTTGTCTGCCCTCAGGGTGTAGATATTTTCTTTAGACCAATATACGATTCTCAGTCATCAGAAGGGAGTTGCTTCCTGACATAGTTCTAGCCTATTTCAGGGCTTCAGATTTACTCAGAACCTTCCCAGTTGGAAATTGAAAAGAAAATTCTAAAAAGATAAGAAAAGAGGGTTTAAAAACGGATCTGAAACACCATAAGAACACTGGCCTGGTGTAAACTATGGGTGCTCCAACCATTTAGACTAAAAATTATGTCCTAGAGTCAAAGCATTTATTTTTAACATCTTCTTGCTGTCGTATGTCCATCTTTTCTGCACTCTTAGCTGGTATACTGTTTTTACTGTAAGCTGAAAATATTCTGACATTTACACTGCAGAACATGAATGCCACTGACAGGAGAAAGGTTGTGCCACGTGTTTGCATCATTGGAGGAAAAGCTGCTCCTGGTTATGAAATTGCAAAACAGATAATCAAACTCTGTCATGCTGTTGGGGAAAAGATCAATAATGATCCAGATGTTGGAGATCTTCTGAAATTGGTAAAATGATATAGTCTTATCTAGTTAAATGAAGAAAAAGGTAAACTGACTAGATTTAGCTTTTCTTTATGACTTGTAAACTCTTCTGCTTGGCCTGCTTGTAGTCAGTTCAGACCATTCTAATGATAATGGATTTTACCAGCTTTGGTTGAATAGCAAAATTTCCTAGATTAAGTGTCTAGAGTAAGGATCTTATTATTATTTTTGAAATGGTGACTTAATTCGTTAAGAGGGCACCTAGAAGTGCACAAGCATGGTAAAGAAGGGAGAAAGGAACTCTGGAACAGAAGAGAGCTCCCAAATGCTAAAAACCAGGACACCTCTGAAAAAACCAAATAAGGCACTCATCTAATGCTGATCACTCCTTCCAGGCATGCAAAAGGTCAGATCTGGAGTGGCACTGAAACTCCTTGAGCAGGAAAGGCGGATGGCTTGTGAGATGCATTTTGCTTGGACTTCAGAGACAACTGCAGGCTAGAAGTCCATCTTATTCCAAAGAACCTGATTATTCCCCACTCAATGGATGCTCCAAATAGTGACGAAGAGAGAGATTCTAGAGGATGGAAACTTGAGTAAGGATATTTCTTATTCTTCATACAAAATCCTTGACCGAGCCATGAGTGGGAATGAGAACTAGATTTGGATTCCAAGATGGAATAGACTGAATTGCTCGAAATATTTCCTCTAGAGCAACTCTAGGGTAAGCCTCTAATTAGGGAGGACTCTATTTTTTTAAGTGTGCTATACATGTTTGGGGGAAATATGGAGAAAATAAAATGTATGATGGGTGGACAAAATTTGACCTTCATCCAATCATGCTAGCTTCGTGACCATGGAACTTGAAATTTGATTGTAATAGAAGTTACGATCATTGGAGGGGGAGTTCCCCAAAATCCTTCTATCCATGTAGTCCAATACATATTTTGTCCAACCAAGTGCCATCTAGTCCATGTTAGATAGTCAGCTTCCATGGAGAAAATGCTGTCCCCCCTCCTCTTCTTATCAATTCCTCTTCTTTATCAACAATTTATCCTCTCATCCATCCCCTACCAGATATGAAGGGTATTATACCCACTTGATTGTGCATGTCCCCCAGTTTGGTGATGCCTTTCAATTTTTTAATGTGTCACTAAATGTGCAATTTTTTTCATTGGGGCGAACATATTTGAATATTCTGAGAGTATGCTAGTCTATTCTTAAAAGACTTATTTTGGTACACTGGTACTCTGGCAGCTTTAACATCTTCTGAAATTGAATCATCAGGCTATGATATCATTGTCATCATCACTTCTAAAGCCATCTGTTCCACATATTCGTTTAAGCTTATCTACAATAGATTAGAATGTATAAGTAGACAAATGTGGATTTGGCAAGATCTTTTACATGGTTGAGTTGCGTTTTAATGCCCAAAACAGTCATCCTTGATTCTGGTTGCTGATAGGCACATGATGGAAATCTGTCGTGTAGATTTTTTATTTTTCATCTTTTGGGTTGGGTTAGGGACTGTAATAGTATTACTTCAAAAAATGATACAAAAGATTACGGTATCTCAAGATCTATAAGGACATGTACAAGGTTAATCAGTATATGTGTATTTATTTCTTTATTTTTGTAATCTTTCTTGCTCATCCTACTCTAAGTCTAGGAGTTAATCATTAGACTTTCACATGATTGGAGTAATATTTTATTATTATTATTATTTTCTTATGTTACCCTGTATCATTACATATCAATGTTAACCAAGAATCTCTGTTCTAAGTACTGTCTAGTGCTTCTTGGACAGTTCTTTTTCTATTGCTGCACACATCTTTATAGCCAAGTTTAGATGCCATTTGATTTTAACTGACATTCTTGATTGTCCAGATTTTTATTCCAGATTACAATGTCTCTGTTGCTGAGTTAGTAATACCGGGGAGTGATCTTTCACAACACATCAGGTTTGAGAAGGCATCTAATGGGACCATACTCTGTTGCTTGTCATATGGAGCACTAGATTTATAAGTAGTCACAAGCATTACCATTTTGTGAATATGAAGAACGTAAATTGTCAATTTGCAATGCATCCATATTTCAAGACTTGCTTAATGAAGCGTCCTGGTGAAGTTTCTAGATATATACTATGCAAGATATGTTGCACTTTCAGCAGTAGACAAGTTTTAAAAGGATAAATTTACATTTTTTATGGGCATTCATTCTTCTTCCTACCTATTTATAATATATTGTCCTGCAGTACTGCTGGTCATGAGGCATCAGGGACTGGGAGCATGAAATTTTTAATGAATGGGTGTTTGCTTTTGGCTACACCTGATGGGTCAACAATTGAAATTGTTGAAGAGATAGGAGAAGATAATATGGTGAGTTCCATCTTGAATAGGATTAACCAATATACTATATGAATTTTGACCTTCATAAGCAATTAGAAATTGAATTGTTATTGTATGCTTCTTACGTGGTTCATTTTATTTCATCAATATTAGCCCTTAAATGGACTAAAGGAAGAATGAGTTGAAAATTGGAATCTCTTATTTGTTGGAGTCATTTATTTTATTTCCCTTCTGGTGTCAATACTGGTCATTTGGATTTAAGAGTTGGGGTGAGGGGTTCAATTAGAACGTAAGGGTGATAAAATTTGATTATGTGCTGTCTGGTGCCAACTCTCTGATGGTCCTTTAAAACATACAATTCCAATGAAGGGAACGTATGTCCTCCATCATCCATGTAAACCATTATGTACTTGAGATACTGAAATTCTTAATGTTCTATCATTGCATGGTTACAAATACTACTATTTAAGTAATTACTTTACAATGCAAAATAGTACCCCTTAGTCAAATTAATATGTTTGTCTGAACTACATGGTGAGAATAACCATCGATTCTATTGTTTATATTTATTGATTGTTTTATTTGTTATAGACTCTGCCAACTGCTGATTATTGTGAGCATTTTTTTAATGACTTTTTTTTTGAAAGGTGAAAGGACATGACTCTTTTTGAATGACAATTATTGGGAACAATATTTTAACCGTCTCTGATACTATTTCTTTATTTAGTTTCTATTTGGCGCCAAAGTACATGAAGTGCCTGCTTTACGTGATAAAGGGTCTTCTGTAAAAACAGCTCTTCAGTTTGCACGTGTTGTCAGGTATGCCATCTAACTGCACGTAGTGTTCACTATCCACACACACATACATTTGGAGTTATGATGCTGTCCTTTCCTGGTTTTGTTTCTCTCGCCAATCTGATTAAATCAAATCAAAGTTTGTTGGGGTCGTAATCGTTGTGCACTTGCTTGACAAGAATCTGTAGCACAGTTGGTATTGCTCATTGTTGCAACCATAATGATTGTGGTAGGAGTCATAAGTCTGTCAATGGAAATCAAGTTGCTACATCCATTTACTTGTTTATCCATGAAATATGACAATATGGTGCCTGATGTATGTTGTGTTGGTCCTGATACAGGCCAACTACTTTATGATCCTGTACTAGTATAGTACTGACAAATTGACCTAAAGGTTTAACCAGTTTCTCAGGTAAGTTGTGGAAAAATGTGTAGGATGGTTCGAGATGGCTATTTTGGCTTCACGGATTACTTCAAATCATTGTGTGATGCATTAGAGGGCAATGATTTCTATCTTCTGGGAAATGATTTTCCAAGCTATCTAGAAGCACAGGTAGTTTTCTCTTGTGACATTTTTATTAGAACCCTATATTACTCAAAATGGGGGCTGTATCTAATCTGTAATGGAGTCATTGTCAGGCGGCGGTTGACAAGACATTTGTTGATGAAGAAAAGTGGACTCGGATGAGCATCCTCAGCACTGCTGGTTCTGGAAGATTCAGCAGTGATAGAACAGTTGGAGAGTATGCCGAAAAGACATGGGGTATCAAGCCATGTAGGTTTCCATTTTGATTGTGTTTCTATTAGAAAATTTTAAATGGTAAGAAAATGGATCCCGTCGTCTTCATACAAATAAAATGGTTGCGGAGGTCTCATCCACTTAAATTTCTAGATATTTATTGATAGATTACAGTCTTCCAGATGCTATAGAAGCTAGTTTCTTCTGTAGCTTCGTGGTGTTTGGTTCCATCTTCAAGGTCATTCCACTGTATGATTTTATAGATTTTATTTATACTTAAGGCCTCCAGTTCTTTATCAGTTTAACTTCTTATTGATTCAGAGCATGTTCACATACAAAAAATTTAGGGCCTCAGTTCTGCTTCCAATCCATGACCGGAGATTAATTGAAAGCATGTATGTATGTGAAGTTTCTGGCTGCTAGTATCTATATTTATTATCGAAATTAATTCAAGATGAGATCTGATGTCTACACGAACTTTTAATTCTTAATTTATTTATTTTTAAATATTTGGATACTGATGATTGTATGCAGAACTTGCATCTGGAATGCCTAGGAAAGGAAGTATGCTTTTCCAGGTAAATCTATTGTTAGATCATTATTTAAAATGAATCTATCTTTATCTGAACGTCTCAAAATCTATCTAACAAAATAGTGATTTTCTGAAATATCACATTTTCTGCTTAAAATATGACATAGGAGCATGATTGAAGTTTTTAACTTTATTCATTCTGTTATATTTTATTTAATTATATGGACACTTTTGGAAATAAATATATTAACAATTTGGACAGTGTAGATGATTGCAATGTAACTAATAGAAAAATAAATTAAAAACTATATTAAACATATAGATATACTATGTTAGCTCATCTAGACAATTAATGTATTGTATATAAATATAAATATATAAGAATTACATGTGTTATTTTTTGTTGTTATTATAGGTCCCATATGAAATGGAATCCAGACCGTCCCTAAAAAAGAAAAGATCATTCATTGAAACTTAAAATTGACCCTTAAAATAGGGCTATAGACTCATCTTGTCCCCAAATCCAGCCTGTTAACACGTAAAAACATTTATCACATGTAATTTCAAGTCAACTTTAATAAACTAGTTGGTATAATTTAACTTAGTTAAATGAGTTGACCCAAGTTAACTTATTTATTGAATGGATTAACTTAGTGCGACTAAGATGGATATGAGCATTAGGCCAAGCTGGGTCAACTAAATTCAGTTTCTTTGTTAACCGCATAATTTATTTCAATTTATGACTGATCTGATCCACTTACTAAATAGGTTGACCAACTCTTATAATCTTAAAAAGGTAGACCTACCTCATAAATGACATAAATCTTTTATTACATTTATTTCCAATCCAAGTATTCAATTAAATTAGATCCGGAGAGCCTTGTCTTTAGGAGTGAGCTTAGGGGAGCTAAATTAGATATTGAAGGTGATTCTTCCCACGCAGTAAATGGGCTAGGGGTGAGAAGCATCCTCTTTAGAGGTTAATCTCACTAGTCAGGGAAATAAAAGGATTAGTTGCGGGTCGAGAGGTGGTATTTTCGTAAATTAATTGTTCGGCAAATGGCGTTACTGATTTTTTCGCTAAAAATGGGGTTAATGGGCCAAGTCAGGGTGTCTTTAATGTATTTGGAGGGTAGTTGATCTTTTGTTGGTTTGGTGTTTTTTTTGTTATTTAGCTTTTTCTGTTTGTTTGTTGTTTGGACTAACTCTCTTAGGCCCCTTTTGTTGTTTTTCCTTTTTTCTCTTTGTATCTCTTTTTTCTAATGAAATTTTTCTTTAGCGTTCAAAAAAAAAAAAAAGGTATTTGATTAAACTTAAATGAGTTGACGCAACCTTCAACCCAATTATTAAGTGTTAGTAAATTGTGTGATAAGTCAAGTGAGATGAGCCCTCATTTCATTCATTCAATTGTATCCTTGTATTAAAATAAGTAAGATAAGGTTTGAAAAAAAGGACATTATTATCACATGGCTCAATATTTAAAAGTTGTAAACCTTATTTTGGCTCCTACTACTCCATTTTTCCAAATTAATCAGTTTCCAAGTTTACCTACCAAAATCATCATGACACTATGACTTTCTCTAACGCGAGTATTATGGTGTGCTGCCGTTAATAACGGTGTGCTGCTGTTAATAGCGAGCTACGACTGAAAATAAAAAAAATGTACAATCATTATTACTATTTGTTAAAATGTACTGTTGTAATTCTAATTGGTTGACAATCTTAGCCATCTTGCTTATGCATTTTAAGATAACTGTTAAATTAAAACATTATCTAATTATTGATCTTATTTATCTCACTGTTGCTGATGAGTGACATGGCCCAGCTGAAAGAGATTCTTATTTCTACAAATATATTTAAGCAACCCAGTTAAATATATTTTTAAATAAAAATATTAATTAATCTGTTGCAATCGTTAAGGATTAGATAAATCAACTTCCTTAGTCTTTACTGCTAATCAAATGTACTTCTAAAACGATATTTAGTGAGACTGATTTCAATAAGGGAAACTATCAATAAAACAATAAATTCATGACTTACGAAACATGAGTAATGAAAAATCTTTTCCTATGAAATTGTGTTTTCTTTTTTTATATTTTTGTTTAGATATGTGAAAAGGGGATGTGAAATTAATATTAAAATTTAAATGAATTATATATTTCACTATATTTTATCATAAAATCAAAGTAAAAGTATGGCCCATATAAGAGTGGCAGTGGGTTGACTTGGATTGGGTTGGGTTCACATCGGAGTCGACTTAGTTACAAGCCTTGTCACAAATATCGGTGGTATTTTCAAATTTACCGCGTTTTTATCAGCAAAATACCATTATCGCGTTAAAAACGCATTTTTATCGCCACAACGATAAATTTCCGGTAAATTCCCGATAAAATCGCGTTAAAAACGCTATAAACGTTAATAACATGATAATATCCCGATAAATTTCCGGTAAATTCCCTATACCATTTTTATTTCATTAATTTTTTTATTTATTCTATTTTTTTATTTTTTAAATATTATAATTTCCGCGAGATTTTCTCGTTAAATTCTTGTTAAAAATCCAAGAATTTAAAAATATCCTGTATTACCAATTACCGTTAACGGTATTTGTCACTTTGGCTACAAGTAATAAATCCTCACTCTTGAAAGAGAAGAATTCCACGTGATGATTATGAGAATATGAGGTGGTCATCATTGGCATCTCTTCCATAGTTATAAAACCCTCAAAACCCACAATTTTCACCCACCCCATATTGCCATACATACCTAGAAAAAAAAAACACAAGACTTGAGAAATGGATTTGCAGATGCAGGCCAGGAGGAGAACCAACCAACCATGCGCTGCATGTAGGATGCTTCGTCGGAGATGCGACGATAATTGCCTTCTGGCGCGATACTTCCCGGCCAATGAGTCGGATAACTTTGCGCAGGTGCATAAGGTTTTTGGCTCCAGCAATGTTTCCAAGTTGCTTCAGGTTAGAGTTCCTTGCATTTTGATTTTAGTTAGATTCTTAGGCCATGTTTTCAGTGATTCTTTTGAATTGGAATTCGATGAAACGATTTCCTCATTCTCACTTCTGCTTCGATTCAGACAATAATGGTCAAGAGTTGAAAATTTAATACAGAAGAAGTGATTGATGCAATGGCTAAACACAGAGGTTGTTCATCTTCTTTTAACTTTGGAACCTTTATTTAGAGAAATTTAAAAAAGAGTGTACTCTATTTTCGAATATAGTAAAATTGCTATTTTTGAAAATACAAGCAGATTGTTCAACCTCTCAAATCTTGTTTTATTTCTATTTTCACTTAATATATCCTCTAGCCTTTGTAAACATTTGTTGAAATGAGATAAAGTGTCACATAAGTTAATTTGTAAAATCAATGACTTTATATAAGACTTAAGACTCAGACACCATCCATTCAGGAAAGATCTGCCTATTCCACGGAGCGACGGATATCTTCACTATGAGAGAAGAGAATACCTGTACAATATACAATATGACTCCATAAGTTTAAAATCCAAATTCAAGCCCGAGTCACTTGTACACCCTTTTCTTCTCTTCTTATCAAGAAGTCATCTTTTGTCCCGCTCTCCAGTGTGCTTCTTGTGCACTCTTATCCAAGTACATCACCTTATATGACACATACGCATGCATCCTTTCCTTTATACTTCTAAGCCTCTTGATCTCAAAGCCTAGATCTACGCACAAAATATCGTGTGACTAGATCTCTAAAACCCGATGATGTACTTTGCGTGCTGGTTTATTCAAGAGAACGCAACCCCGCGTCCAACACGTGTGTTGTGTAACCTTTTGATGTGCAGCCCACCTTCACCATTCATACTGCTGTGTTTTCTTGCATACTAGACTCCCAAACACATCATGTGTCGTGTGTATATGCCCTTTTTGCCAAACCCTTCTCTCTCACTCCAACCAGCACACAAGCTCACATCTCTCAAGTCTTACCTGCCTTTGGATACACCTCTCGCCAGCCTTATCCTTTCTCACTGACGCCTCTTTCAATTGAGTGTCGTATTTCAATTAGAGATTTCCAACGAAGCGTGCATCTACATACATGAACATGAGTGTGAAGTGATAAAAAGTACCACATCTGTTAATTTGTGAAATCAATGACTCTATATAACGCTTAAATATTTTTTCTCTTAATATCTAACTTTTGAGAGTTAGTTACATCTTAAAAGTGTTAGCAAGTCATGATTTTTTTATTTTTATTTTTCTGCAATGTGAAGTCTTTGTTTCTAACATTCCTTCATCTAGCTTTCTCTGTAAAGCATTAAACACGAGTAGAAGTAACAAGTGGTAAATCCCCACTGGAGAATTCTCTTTCTATAATTTTCTGTAAAGAAACTAAGAATAACAAGTTGTGGTTTCAGACATTGGAAGAGACAGAGAGAGAGGATGCTGTGAAGAGCATGGTTTATGAAGCAAATGCAAGGGTAAGGGAACCCATTTATGGCTGTGCTGGAATCATTTTTGGGCTACAGAAACATATTAAAGATCTTGAACAGCAACTACAAGTGATCAAAGCACAGTTTATAGAGTCGCAAAGTCAAAGAGATCAGTTGCTGAGTATCCTGATGGACGTTTACCAATCCAACCCGTTCACACCCATTAATGATGTAATTTTCGATGGATACGATTTGTTGTTGGATGCTAATACAATTGGGTGTAACCCATGTTAATATTCGACGATTATCGCCGGTTCATCTGAAATTCCAGTACTTCATGAGTTGCACGGACAAACAAGTTGAAAAGATCAAAACAGGAAGGAAAAGAATTTTCTCCAAACAGCCTAGAGAAAATGTTGGATAGGGAAGTTCTTTTTTAGTGAAAGATTCAAATGGGACTTTGATTTTGTAACTCATCAAATCTAATCTAGTTTTGCATCTCTACTTAAAGTCTCATTTTTTTTTTGAAAGATGATTAGTAGTATTCCATTTAAAAAGGGGACCCGAAGAATTTACAAGAAAGTAAAAACCCACAGCCCGGGCGAAGCAAAAAAACCAAAGGCATGAAGAAAATCTTTATAAGGCCAAAGCCCAAACAAGACAGAGGAAGATCTAGAATCAAAAGAAACTAGAATAAAAAGAAAATACAAGGGCAGAGAGATAGGAAATAACATAAAGTGCCCAAACAACACAAAATCTATGGCTCATGGTGGAATCCAACCTTGAAAGATGCCAGAGCTAACAAGTAGATGATGCTCCTGAAGGTGAACCCAGTTCGAGAGACTGGATTTGTGAACAATGTCAGCAAGAGTGATAGAATTGCAGCAAGTAGCATTCAGCAGATTCACAATAGCAAGGATCAAGCACTTGTAGCTCCAAGTTGATGGGCGTTGTCTCGTGATGAGGCTGAACGAGTCTCTACAACCAATCTGAAGATTATCCACCGTAATGTTTAAGGAAAGAATCTTGTGCAAGCAAATTTGTGTAGCATCCAGGAGATTGGATATGGTGTCGCCATTGAAGGAGGGCCAGATAATCATACCAGAGGCAGAGTGACCAATAAGAGAGGCAGCAATGGACGATTGGTTGCCAATGGCAAACGAGTCGATGAGGAGGCAAGAAACAGCAGTCTCGACAATGGTGGAAGCATCCGAAGGGGTGCCACAGACCGAGGTTCTCGAAGCCGGAGGAAGATCCCACAAGGCCAGGAAAGAACCACTTGCCTTACATAGGTTATCATTAGAGAGGATGAAGAAGATCCTGTCCCGAATGTCATGGAGTATGCTGTAACAAATACTATCACTGGAATTATAGCAATTCTGGAAAATACGAATGTTTCTTTCATGCCAACTGTGCCAAATGACCGCAGGGAGGGCCAGATTTGCAGCCAATCTCTCTAGGCGACCACTCCTAGAGGCAATGAGAGCATTATGGTCATCCCACATGTTGTCTGAAAGCCTCAGGTGCCCAAATTTGCGTAAGATAGAGTCCCAAATGGATAAGATGAATGTGCAGACCAGCAGATGGGAAGAAGATTCGTCAACAGTATAGCAAAGGGTGCAAAGAGCATTACAAGGTATCCCGCAGCTGATCAGTTTTTGCTTCGTCTTTAGAGCAGAGTTGAAGAGAAGCCACGCAGCAAAAGAGTGTTTGTTGATGCAACCGGAGAACCAAGTGTTGTTGATCCAAGAAGGGCTGTTGTGAACAGGGAAAGAGGCATCAATCGCAGAGGATGAAAAGAAACTACCCAACCGATCAGCAACCCAGATGATTTGGTCATCCACATCAGATGGAGGCAATTTTCTAGAGATAATTGTGAGCCAAAGGTCAGTTAAGGCAAGAGAAGAGGTCGTAGGCAACTTCCATTTCCCATTGCATATGAAATGATCAGCAGTAATATATCTGTTTTGCCCCATGGCATAGATTTGACGATTGGAAATAATGTCCACAAGGCGAATACCTGGTCCAATCCATGGATCGAACCAGAATTTAGTTAAACGGCCATTACCGATGGCATGGACAATGTTGGCTTTGGTGAGATCTCTAGCAGCCAGGATAGATCTCCAAGCCCAAGAAGCAGTGTTCTTAGGACGGATATCCCATTACTTAAAGTCTCATTTGATGTGAGTGCCTTGGTAATTAGTGATTTTTAAGCGTGGAATTGCCTGTCCTTTATCAAAAGTGAGTTTTAAATTTGGGTGAAATATAAAATATGACAATCTTAAAATCTTAATGAGTTAAAAAAAATATTTAGTAGATATTTCAGCCCATTTCAGACTCAGATTTTTTTTTAAAAAAAAATCTAATTCGGCCAAGATATCGAAAAATGTCCAAAATATGTCAACATGTCAATATGGCACCTCAATTGTCCTCTAAATTTCAGCCAATTTTTTTTTTTGCCAAATTTCTTCTCAAATCTGCAATGCCTGGCCAGTGTTTATTGCAGTTCAGTGACCTTTTTTTCTCTTACGGCGGCCACGACATGAAACTTTCATACGGTGACAGCTGAATTAGATCTTCAGATAATCTGACACCATTTTGAGTTAGGTCCATTATTGATCTAATCTTAAAAAAATTATAATCTATGGCTCCTGATTTTTGATAAGTTACTTAAAACTTTTCAACCAATCTATTCAGATGGGCCCATGTATGATTTTTGATAGATGCATTTTCAAGTAATGACCTCTCCAATCAATCAGATGGGCCCATGTAGGCCCCAGAGGAACGTGCCACACATAACACACCAAAGGAGATCCTGGTTCCCTTTGAGTAATGTTTATTTTCCTCTTATAGCACATGATTCCCTTTGACTAATATATACTTTCATTTTTTAGCACATGGTATGTTTTCATATTATTTTTCAAATTAGAAGATTTGCGACGTGTAATTCTACTGTTGATATGTACACTGTTACATTCTATGCATACATATAAAATGTGTGACGCCCTATCCCAGGTACAGTCCCCGAGCATGGCATGCCAACTGAAAATAAAAACCACAATAATAAAACTTTTCGTATCTCTAGAGTTTAAACATATATTAATCTCAAAATAGATTACAACTCAAAAGATAAATGACTTCAAATTAAAATAAGCCCTCCATAAGGTTGAAGTCACCCACGACTCGACGTCATCTCTCCAACTCCGTGAGTCAGTCCGACCTCCTCAACTAGTACCCTGCAAACTATTAGGGAGAGAGCTTCACTTGCCCACATATCATAAGCCCAGTAGAGGTACAATAGTCATAGCAAAAATGTGCATGAATTAAATATATTCCATAATCTGTACAAACATAACTATAAACAGTACATACAAACCATCATACAGTAATACAATACACAGATGTTTGTCTACAACATATGGGCACACAGAAGTGTCACAAAACAGGTGACATGGCATAATGGTCTACCAGTCAATCAAACCTATTGTCTAAAAGTTAACACGTCCAAACGTATATATCTCAATCCAAATACTCTATCCATTATATACTTCTCTCATATGTGCTATTATCATAACCCACCTACTTATCAATCCACGAGTAATAGAGATCAATGCTATGTGTCTCACTCATGTCTCCGGTACGGAATGGTGATAACCTTATTATCCCTCACCGCAATATGACAGTGAGGTAGCCTTGTAGTGTAGTAGTATGACAACATTCCTCGCGCCCAACTCACACCTGCCTACTCCTCACCCGCCCACAAGACTTTTGGGTCTATTGGTCTCACCCAAACCTACCGTGAACACAGAGTCGTACACACCCTAAATAATCTGGCATATGACGTATTCTAACATCATAAACATCATCCCTAAACACGGATGAAAACATACCTATTGTATAAAGACAATCATCATACGATTTTTATCCACAAAGACCATATCTATTGGATCCTAAAATATCACGGGACCCAATAATACACAAGACGAGTTACTTACTCCATTCTCAGCTCAATTAATACAACCACTACCTAGATTTCTCACATGAACCTAATCATATCCTGGCATAGAGTAAATCATACGATGCTCTACAAAGCTCTACTAGGCCAATCATTTAAGTTGTGTAATCAAACAACATGCATCATTCATAATCGCATACATAATACATGAATTATTTACATAACTAATCACATAACATTTGTGAAGGGTATTTAATCAAGTTGACGGATCCAAACTGGTTCTTCAGGGCACATAGCATAAAACATCTAGAACCTATATGATCGGAGCCATACCCACATCGTTCCACGTATACCTAAATCACATTTAAACATAATAACCCATTTCCGTCAGGGATTTAAAGAAAATAATTATACATACAGTATAATCTCAAACACATGAATAACAAATGATCGATAAAATCTCAATATATATTCGATAAAACAACAAAATTGAATATCAATAAGGTTCGTACTCCTTACCTTGAAAAACGTAAAGTTTGTGGTCCCTTGAACTTCGGAAGGAACTCGGACAACAAGCAAATTGTTGTGGTTGAGATTCTCTACCAGACTTAGAGAAAGACTTTGGGAAGTCTGTGAAAAGACTTAGACGACCGACTTGGAAGACTTTGAGTCTTGTTCAAATGGAAAGAAAGAGAGAAAGTTTGACGCAATGGGTTATGTTCCGAGTTTACATAGTGCACTCATAAAAATACATTTCGAGTCAGATCATTACAAAATGAATTAATTAAGCTTGTAAACGAGTCAAGTTCACTTTATCCCAAGTTCGTCTCAAACTTAATGACTAAAAAAAATCAGGTCTCTGGCAACTCTACCTTATTTTTAACTTAGATGTCTTAAAAGGTATCTAATAAAAATATATCATAAACTTGAATTTTCATTACAAAATATTTTTAACAGATCTAGTTAAAAATAAGCCCATAGGTAGAGACGTAGGGTTGCCTGGAACTTGATTTTTAAGTCATCAACTATGAGAAAACTCATTTCCCTTCTTCAAATTCACTCTGTCAATCACATAATTCCATCTGGTCTGTACGTTCACCTTCTTACTGATTCTTTCATGGAGCTTTTTTTTTAAGTTTTCTTTTTCAGAAGTAAAATTTTAAAAATTTATTTAAAAGAGAAATATGATAAATGATGACGACAACAATTATTATCAATCATATCATCCGAGAACCCTACCTCGATTTAATGTACTTGTTTTTAAAATGCTACAATGAATACCCATATCATCCGATTTATATTAAACTCATGTGTAAAAAGTGTGATCGAGGTCTAGACCGGTGACAGATAGATACATACATTTCGTTGCTTCAATACGAATGAATCTTCTGAACATGGGATGGGTTGAAGAAGAAAGGTCAAATTTTGTGGGAAGGAAGGACTTTTGAAAATACCAATAAATGGGCCAGGATATCGGAATTTTTTTTAGAGCGGAAGCGGAAGTCTTATATTTCTTGATGTCAGCATAACGCACAAGAAGAAATATCCTTGATGTCTGCATGACGCACAAGATGAAATATCAGCAAATTAGGCAATGAAAAGCACATTGCAGACAAGAGTCTAGGTCCTAGCAGCACTTACTTCATTGCTATTAGGCTTTTCTTTCAATAATTAAATGTTATTTTTAAATATATTTAAATATAAAGTGCACTTTTAAAACAAAATAATGCTTCTTTTTCTAATAACTAAAGTGTTATAACTTCTTAGAGTATCCGACTAATTTACTAAGTGCAAGCTTCTATACTCACATATACTGATTAATTTTACGAAAAGTTTTCCTTTAAAGTGAAGTAGGAATCGAACCTAGGACTCTCACTTCCATAAATCGGGGTTTTGGGCATCAATGGAACCATTATAGATTAACAAGAACAAAATTTTGTTTATCTTATATTAAACTACAAAAATAGGTGACTGAGGCTAGAAATGATCAAATTTTCAAATTAAGAATAAGAACATTTAAGATTATCCAGTCATTTTTATAGACTTATATCAAATTCAATAATTTTATTGTACAATACTAGATACATCTCTATTACGTAAAATTATTCAAAGGTTAGAGATCATAGGCCATAAAAAAATATTGGGGTAATAGACTAAAAACTATGTAATTAATGAGAGAGTGATTGGTTGAATGATTTATGATAAAGTTGAAAGGAAGATTATAATTTTAAAAAGTAAATTTTAAATAAATGACATTTTGACATTATGATAGCAGTCTAATAAATATAATTTACTTAATATAATTCTAAAATATTGGTACGTGTCAAATTAGTAAATAAAAAAAAAAAACATATTTTAGAGCATAGTGTTGGATTCAAACGTGTGGGGTAATGGCGTGCAGCACATGTCTAATGTTGGAATATTTGTTGACATGGGAGCATAGGTACAGATACAATGTACAGTTGTTGGAATGCTTGTGCCGTGGTTTCCCAGTCCTTTCTTGTATGGGCGCCCGCTGTACAAAGTCGTCGGCTCGTCGCAATGCTGCGCTTTTATTTGTCATGGAGTCCTACCTTTAGTTTGGAGACTGAATGAAAATATACTTTAGTATGAATAGAAATTCCATCATTTAATATTTTTTATTTCATTTACCATATCATTTGAATCATATTAATCAGATCTATTTAAACATAAAAATATATTGTCTCGACTACACTATGCATAGAGTTAAGATAAGACTAAAGTTGTTTTCATAAATGTGAAATTTTAGAATTATCAGAAAAATATATTTTTCTTATTTCTTTTTCCTTTGAATTCCTTGGAGTTGTAATTTCAAATTCATTTTAAATAATAAGAGAATGGTGGATTTATTTAGAATTATGATCGTCCAATTATTTAAATTTTTGTGTGATGAAAATTTAGATTGAATAGTCTTCCATCTTCGATCTAAGAATCTTATTTTAAGAATGCGATAAAATATTTTATATTTGGAGAAAAAGTTTATATTCTATTAATTCTAAGGTTTAATTTGAGTTTCTTGATTTAATGAAATCCATAGATCTAATTCTTAGATTAATTATGAATGAAAATTTTGAGTACATGATTGATGATTTACGTGAGCTCCATATTCTAGGCCTTTATTTTATTTTTAAAATATGAAAAATAATGCCTCCTTGATTTTCTAATCCAATTCCATTGTAAATATGTACATATGTTGTTTTTATTTTTATTTTTGATTTCTTTTGTTTATAAATTCAAAATTTCTGAAAATTATAGAATTAGGGTGGTAAATTAATTAATTGCATCTTAATTTTTTTCTAAGTTAGATTAAGATTATTTATAATTTTTTGATTAATTCTGCCATCTTAATTAAAATTAGATTAAATTTTGTATTTTTTCATGAAAATTAGATCTTGTTATTAGTTAGTTTCTAAGTTTAGATGTGATTTCTAATTTTAGACTTGTTTTCTGTTTTTGGAATATTTCTAAATTAAAATTAAATTTCCTAGATTAGAGAATCAATTCCATTTTATGATTTATTTTCATGATTTTCTAAATTTCTTAAATTCAATAGTATACTTTTTATAGATATATATTCTTAAGTTTTGATAGATTCTACCTCGTACTCATGAACTATATTGTAAATGATTCATCCACTTGCAAACATAAATCTAAAATACAACCACCTAACTTCCCACCCCAATACCCCCTCTCGCTGTTCCCGCCCCTCTCCACTCTTCCCTCCTCTCTCAATCCTTATCTAATAGAGTAAATAATATGTGGTAGAGCATTTGTGTAGATCTGTCTTTGGAATATGAACATTCTTCGTCCTAGAAGTCATCACATAGCATTTATGTGACATTGGCTTTACCCACACCTTTCGGCGCTATGACGTCACGTGGTTAGTTGATGAGATTGGCTTGACCCACCCTTTCGTCTCTATAAGTCCAAAAAACAACATATCATCACCCATTACATATTGCCAAACTTACGTAAGAAAACACCAGACTTGAGACATGGATTTGCAGATGCAGGCAAGTAGAAGAACGACTCAAACTTGTGCTGCTTGTAGGGTGCTTCGCCGGAGATGCGACAACAATTGTCTTCTGGCACCGTACTTCCCGGCTGACAACTCAAACAACTTTGCAACGGTGCATAAGGTTTTCGGTGCCAGCAATGTAACCAAGCTGCTTCAGGTCAGCCTTCATTCCATTTTGATTTTCATTAGAACTTAATAAGGGATTCGGCCGTTCCACCTATCAGACTAGTCTTCGCGGTTGGAAGTCCGGTCTTAACACTAGTCCCTAATGGATATAGGATTGGTTTCTCCTTTTAACATGTATACCTTTCAAAATCAGAAGTAAATGAGTTGTAGTGGTTGCAGAGGGTGGAAGAGACTAAGAAAGACGAAGCCGTGAAGAGCATGGTTCATGAAGCAAAGACAAGACTCAAGGATCCTATATATGGGAGTGCAGGGATCATTTTTTGCCTAGAAAAGCAGGTTAAAGATCTGGAGCTGCAACTTGAACTGATCAAAGTACAACTTATAGAGTCGCAATCACAAATCGATCAGTTGCTGATGGATGTTTATCAATTCAACCACTTTACACCCATTAATGATGCAATTTTCGAGCAACATAATTCGTCGTTCTGTACAAATGGATGTGGCCCATTTGAAAATTCAGCCATTTTTGCCTGCTCATGTGAAACTCCAGTGCTTCATGAGTTGCATGGTTAAACAAGGTGAAAAAGATCAAAACAAACAAGGAAAGGCATTCTCCAAACAACCTATAACAAATGGAAATTTGATCTACTTTTGCTTGTATACTATGTAGTTTGTTCTCTCATTAATGTGAATAATTTCGTAATGTTTGTCGTGCCATCTTTTCAACGTCTCGTAAGTGTTCATTGATGGGAGGCAATGAGTGGGGTGGGGTTCTAAAGTTAGAACTATTGTCATCCTATTATCATCATTAACTGTCATTTCTATTATTACATGTGACATTATAAAAAATAATAAGATATTTATCTTTCTCTCTCCTTTTTACCTTTACTAATCTTTTAACTCTACATGTTAAATCTGTCTCTAGTCCTCTACTTAGGTACCCCAACCATCTTAGATGGATTTTGCTTATTTTGTCACAAAATGATACTATTTTTGAGAATTGACCCAATATCAACAATCTTGGCCGACGTTTCAACTGTTGTTTTTATTTTTCTAAAAATCTTGATATAATCAGTAGTTAATTTTAGGATTTTCAGAAATCCTTAAATTTAATAGAATTCATTTTCATAAAAACTATCACATTTTTTTTTTAAATGCATCTATTCGTATGCACAAGAGCCCTCCTGTATGAGCTTAGAAAGCCTGGATGTACTTACCTCTCCTCAGCAACATTTCCCAAGTGAAAGCTGCTTCACTGTTACAAATATAAATATTAATATTTAACGAACAATTTTTCAAAGCATACCCTACATGTGAGACTATTAATATATATTATTATATATATAAAAAGCTACCAACACTCAAAATTTCTAGTCTAAGTCTAGAAACTAAAACCAAACTACTAATGAATTCTTACGTTTTAAACTTTTCTTTTTACTAAGTTCTATTATTATCATGGGCCCTTTCTTTCTTACTCCAATTATGAAATAAGTTGTCTCCCCTTTTAGAGAAATACCGTGTTTGGTGGAAAGTGATATCTTACTTTTATTATTTATTATTTTTACTCTATGTTAGATCTCTTCTGATTCTAATTTTATAAAATGATTACTCACACTATTATATATAATCTTACCCTACACATCTAGAGATGGTTCACTAAAATAAACTAGTGGTGAGTATATTAAAAAAAAATTAACATGTTAATTAAACAAATCAAATTATATCTTTTAGCACTACAAAGTTTAATAAATCTAAAATGTTTTTAATATTTAAATTTTATTGTCTTAAAAAATTATGATTTAGTAATATAATCATAATGATTTTTTATTAGTCTCTTAATTAAAAAAACACTTTTTAATGGAGCATCATCAAACACGTTAATGTAAAGGTTATCATTCATTTTTATCTATACAAATCACTTGCCTTATGGCTTAAATTCAATCACTTGTTCGATCCCATGACATTTTGTCCTCTACAGTCTTATCAACTGATTAGTAATGACACGTGCCACATAGATCGAAATAGCAGCAGACAAATCGATTACACAAGCGCGTGGGGTATAGGCGTGCGGCACATGTTAGACGTTAGGACTTAGGAATATTTATCGTCTAAGTCATGGCAAATATATAAAATGTTTGATTTTTCTTTTTCTCATCAATTCTTTTTAAAGGAAGAAAGTCAAAATCTCCGCCATTTTTTAAATATGAGAGTATTAAGTAAAATTATGAATGCCTGCAGTTCTTCACTTCTTTCTGAATATGAGAGAAATGAATAAAATTTTAGATTACGAAGTTCAAATATGATATAAGAATTCTATTTAAAGTTTATTTTTAAAATTTAGATTAATCTTTTTATATCTATGTGTATTTTAACTGTTGAAATTATCATTATAATTAAAGATAATTATTTTATTTTATTTTAAAAATTAACAGCTAAAATAATTTAATAAATCATATTTTAGATAATTCAATAATTTGTCTTATAATCTATTCAATCATTAATATTTTATTATTATAAGATATTAAATACTCCCTCTGTCCAAAATTAGTTGTCTTATATGGATTTTGGAATTGTCCCAAAATACTTGTCTCACTTATATTGGAGTAGTATAAAATGTGTTGAAAATGGATGAGATCACATGGAGTGCTAGCCTTATATAGGAAGTTTTTTCAAAAATACAAATTTTTCAAATGAGAAAACTAAAATGAGACGGAGGAAGTATCAGTTTTGCCTTCAGCAAAACCCATATTTCCACGTTAACTGATTTTGATGCTTGTGCAGGATAAATCTGGACTCACTCTTAGGAATTTGTTTCAAAGCTTTAAATTTATTTATTTTTATAAATTGACATCTAAAATTAGGATTATCAAGGACGTAAAAAATATATGGTTTTTCATATATATTTAACTAGCAAAATCTATTTTTAAATTTTTTTCTATACATTTCATATAAATTTATGAAAATATATAGTTTTAAGACAATTTAATTTAAACAATTTCTATTTTCAGATTAAAAAGTTAGCTCTATAGCTTCAACCATCTGATTTATTGTCTTGTAAAAGAGATGACTTTATTAATAAATTTAATTTATACTGTGAGTATCGACCGATATCTCTCCAGTATGCGATATCTCTCCAGTATGACTCATACTGTGCGTATCTGCCAAGATTTGTAAGGCTGTTTACAATACAATTTTGACCCAGCTTGAATTTGATGAAATCGAGTTAACCTTAATCCAGACCCTTTAACTTTAATTCAATCCGGGGCTAGATTCTGCTAGACCCAAAACCAATTCTCACTAGGGCCGGCCCTGGCTTTAGGCCAACTAGGCCACCGCCTAGGGTCCCCAATGTGACCATTGGGTTGTAGGACCCCCACTTGCACTACTCTCAAGGTCTAGGGCCCCCACCAATGCACTACACCTAGCGCCCCTAAAAGTTCAGGGCCGGTACTGATTCCCACCCATCCAAATTTCTATCCCTATACTATCACCACCGCCAGCCACCACCCAAGAGCAGGGGTCCAAATATCGGCCGATAAGCCAATATTTCAGCCATTTAAAAAAAAAAAGGAGAGAAAAATATTGGTCGATACCGAATTTTGAACCCCTACCTAAGAGCGTAGCATGCAGCCATAAAAAAAAAAAAACCCTCAATTGCTGCAAGACCAGTTGAATACTGCACCGCTATCCCATTTGATTCATGCAACAGTCAACCCAGTTGCATCAAACAGCTGCATGCATTCTACACGTTAAAACTGCTAACCTTGCAATCCCCTACCTAGTAAACAATAGGGGCATTTGATCATGCATCTCTAGGTTATGTGCAAACCAATTCCAAATCTTAATTCATAAATCTATGAAATTGTCAATTCTAACAAGCAATTCTACAAAAGCTGCTTCTTTTTATCTATGAAATTGTCAATTCTAACAAGCAATTCTACAAAAGCTGCTTCTTTTTATCTATGAAATTGTCAATTCTAACAAGCAATTCTACAAAAGCTGCTTCTTTTTTTCACCATATCAACGTCCTAGAAGTTTCACATAAACTGCAGGTCCCGACAATAAAAAAGGAAGCCAATTTCATGTGCTACATGCGAATCTATATACCATGATTTCCATCTTATGTCAAGCAAAAGAGATGGTTAGATGCCGCATTTAGTATCATGTGGCAGTTGTTTTTGCCATCGACAGATGACAGATGACAGATGAACATGTTACCTGAAAATCACCACTCGATGCTAAAAAACTATTATTGATATGCCCATCGCAAAACATCCCATTGCCACCCAAGGACTCAAGCGTTCACCTGATTCAGCAACAAACAGATTTGTCAATTTCTATAACAATGCTGCAGTTACTGTGGCAAAGAAATCTGCAGCTGTAGATGACAGATGATTTTAAAGTGGCATGATAAAATGTTTTTAAGCTAATGTAAATCTACAAAGAGTGATGAGAAGAAGTTTGAACTTAGATGAAGTACATGATTGACATTTATCTTTCCAAAAAAAACAATACTACATGGTTGACATTTTTCTATTGGTCCAACCCATTAGGCCTAGGCACTCAAGAATCAAGACAAGACATGTACAGAAACATCGAGTTGTGCAAGGAAGCATCTCCACTCTATGTTTTTATTAGAGAAACACTGTATTTTCATAACATTTCAGGCTAAGCATGTTTGTGAAAAACAATCTTATACCAATGATGATGATGGTGATGGTGATGGTGATGATGACGATGATGATGATAATAATCTTATGAGTATTTCAGAATGTTAAAGCAGTATGCATCATGGTCAAACAAATGTGGTAAAGTTCTTATGAAGTTATGAGTATTTAATATTAAATGGGCCACCAGCTGAGAAGAGTCTATCATTCAATGATAAGCTAGTGTTTGATAGCTGAGAGATTAATCACAATGCATACTGCTATAACATTATTCAAGCAATCTGACATCCAAGACTACCTATTCTGGCTGCTTTCCAGAAGAAACCTAGAAACCTGCCAGGAACAAAAAATTATGATCAATACTAACTTCAATAGATCCAAAATGGTTCATCTAAAACACAAATGCATGTTCAAACAAGTTCCACCAGGCCATCAATCAAACTTGATAAGTCATGGTTTTTATTTCAGATGGCAACTTAATACATTACATATCAGCTCTTCATGCATTACACTTTTCTAATTAATACATAAATAAATAAAATCCAAAATGATTCATCTAAAATGAAAAACAGATGCTGAAACTAGTTCCACCAGAACAGCAAACAACTTAGACAAGTTCATTTTTGTTTCAGATGGCAACTTAATACATTACAAACCTGTCAGTTCTTAATGAATTAAACCACTTTTTGTATGTAGTTGCATCTCATTGTCATCATCTTTATACATTACATTTTTGTCAATTCTGGACAACAAGGATGATGTGAGAGGGACTTAATATAGAAAAGATGCTACTCTTAAGATTTCCAATTCCTATTATGACCACTTGTGGAGGCATTTACAGTGAAAGTTAACAAACAGACCAAACACCGAAAGCAAATAGACAATAATCAGGAGAAAAATAGTCTATGTGCCATCTAAGCACCCATTGAATGAGATAGGATATATATTTGAATGATGAAGACAACCAATTTACTATCAAAATGACCAACCAGGGCAAGTTATTCTAAATGAACATTGAAATCAATGATCTCTACTCTCTAGTTCCTCGAAAGTATGTTAATTGTAACCTAAGATCCTACATTATTCTTCTCTGATCAAAGGTACATCCAGTCCAATAGTTATGTAACTCAAAATTGCCAGAGCCTAGAGCACCACCTCTCCATGTCCACATCAACAGACAGTATGATGCAAAAAGAAGCACATCATAGAACCCTTAAACTTTTGCTTTCACATCAGAAAGTCTTCTCAGATATAAAGGAATGGTTCATCATCATCGTCATTGAAAGCCAAAATCCCATCTATCTGGAATTGGCTTTTCAAGTTCTACTTCTCCATGACCCTATTATGGACTATTCAGTTAATCACTCTGATGAGTGCAAAATAATTACATATTTTATTCCTAAATTTATAATTGTTAGTATCTCATTTTATTTAATTTTATTTAATTAGTATAATTTTGTGTTTTGCAGGTTTAAAAGTGAGGATGACAGAAAAAATACTTAAATATAAAGCCTGGGCCCATTATGAGTTATTTTGGACCTCAAGCCCAATTATTAAGCCCATTAAGAAAAGCCCATGAAAAAATCCACATGTGTGAATACTATTTTCATTATCTCAAGAGGAAATTCTAAATTTAGAAGTCAATATAAGAGGATTTTCGAATTTGGCAAGTGGATTAAGGAAAGAGAAAGAAAATAAGAAAAGGGAGAAAAATATAAGGAAGGTTTGACATATGTTTGGTATTTTGGTCATAAATTTTCACTCCGATGTCCGATTGTTTTGATTCTTTTTGCGTTGGAAAGAAGACTCCAAGGGCTACAACTTTGTAGTTTATGATTTTTCCTGATTCGGAAGCTAACAAGGTCAAAACCGAGCTGTAAGATGGTATATGTGTAAAGAACGGGATTCTGCACCCACTTTCCTTGTACGAATTTAGCTCCTTGACTCCTTTAAGTCATTCCATATTTAGCACAAATCAAATCCGCCCTCCATGTGTCCCTTGCTTTATTTAAATCTTTGAATCCAATCCATTCATTCCACCTCCTTTCATCTATAAATACTGGCCCTCTCCCATTGAGAAAACTGAACTTGGGCATTGAAGAAAAGGAGAGGAGAGGAAGAAGAGAAGGAGAAAGACTGTGGGATTTTCAATCCACATTGGGTTCTAAGGTCGGTGGATTTTGATTTTCATTGTATTTCTTTTTCTTTAAAATTCCATTGATATGTAAGTCTAAATTCATGTTTCATAAATAAAATTGAGGTGTGATGAAAGATTTAGTCTATGGTTTTCCAATTACTCAATTTATGTATAATGATTAATTGATTTTATTTTTATTCTTTAATTAAGTTTATGTGTGGATTTATTTTAATTATTTCAAATTAAATGTGATGAAAATTTAGATTGAATAGACTTCCTTCTTCAATCTAAGGCTCTTATTTTAAGAGTGCGATGAAATATTTTAGACTTGAAGATAAAGTTTAAATTCTATTCATTCTAAGGTTTAATTTGAGATTTTTAATTTAATGAAATCCATAGATTTAATTCTTAGAATATTTATTGATGAAAAATTTGAATGCATGATTGGTGATTTACGTGAGCTCCGTATTCTAGGCCTTTGTTTTATTTTTAAAATATGGAAAATAATGCCTCCTTGATTCTTTGAGCCAGTTCCACTGTAAATATGTACAGATGTAATTTAGATGTCTTTAATTTTATTTTTGTTTATAAATCCAAAAACTCGTGAAATTGATGAACTAGATTGGAAATAATTTAATTGCATCTTAATTTTGTATTTTAAATTAGATTGAGATTGTTTATATTTTTATATTAATGCCACCATCTTAATTGGAATTAGTTAAACTGTTAGATTCTATATTTAAATCTAGAATGTTTCTAAATTAAGATTAAAACTCATAGATTAGATAAATTATTTCATATTTATGATTTATCTCCATATTTCCTAAAATTCTTAAAAATACTTAATTCAATGGTATAATTTTCATGGATATATTTTCCTAAGTTCCGATGGGTTCGACCTCGCACTTAATCGCTATACTATTTAAATGGTTCGTGCGCTTGCGAGTTTATAAATTTAAAATTTGCACAACACACTCCACAATCTATCATGTCTTTCTTTTATCCCATCCCTTTATATCTTCATTGGTCTACCTCTCCAGCTTGTGCCGGCAATTTGTAACATCCCAACTCTACATATTGGGGCCGCCTCTAGTCTTCTACAAAAATAGAGTGGCAGGATTCAAACACTGACACACACCTAATGCCAATGCTCTCAATGAGTAATGGTACCTTTTCATCAATAAGTTTACAAATCAAACTGCAATTAGCAAATTAGCAGCCTCACATGTGCAAGCACATACACTTTCCCTTCCCACCCTTGGAAAGCTTCCAAAACAATCTAGATCAGTAACCTCAATGGCAAAGCACAAACATTCATTCTCAATTCCTCTTTGGCCTTAATTGCATCCTCTAGTTCCTCTAAGAGGCCTCCACGGCATACATTTGAATGGCAATAGAATAATCAAAATGTTACGGTTGAAGTTGCAAGGGTACCAAAAGGCATGTTGAATCCCACGAGGGTACAAGATGTTTGATAAAATAATAAATAATAGTAACACAAAATACTTCAGTATATTAAAATAGGTTATAGTATAATAGAATAACAAGTAATAACGTCAATAAAGACAATGCACAATACTACTCAAAACAAACAAGTAATAGACATTTCTCTACTTCTGTTAGATTTCAAAAGAAAAAGTCCAACGATCTTTTGTCA
The DNA here is from genome assembly GCA_022113865.1 of Chimonanthus praecox. Lineage (NCBI taxonomy): Eukaryota > Viridiplantae > Streptophyta > Magnoliopsida > Laurales > Calycanthaceae > Chimonanthus > Chimonanthus praecox. The sequence continues at coordinate 710,300 of CM039087.1, read as the reverse complement.
TCAATCACTCAAAAAATGAGAGAGAGAGAGAGAGAGCACTGACCATTTGGAAAGCCTACGGACAACGTTCACTAGTAATTGAAGGGCACTGACCATTTGGAAAGTCTACGGACAAGGTTCACTAGTAATTGAAGGGAACTCGGCAAACACAATTAAATGGGCCAAGGGCTTAAAGAGACCTCTCTAGAGAATGATTACCATAGAAAGGGAAATTAGGGGCCTAGCATTGGGATTGGATGTTTCCTTTATTCATGTCAGTCACACAGCTAATGGTGTGGCAAATTTCCTTGCGAAAAATGAGATCAATGATACCGTTTCTGGGGTTTTTTGTATTTGAGGAAGGGGAACGTAGGGCTTGTACTTGTATGATGTTTATGGATTTTTGATGTAGTGAACTTGCAGCACATTATTTTTTCGGTCTAGTAGACCTTTTGTTTTTGTTGTTTTTCCTTTGTACTTTTCCTCTTTTTTCAATGAAATTTTAATGTTACCTCTCAAAAAAAAAAAAAGTATCCATGCAACATAGCTGAATCTCCAAAGCACATCATTGCCCTTCTTAGCCCAAGAAATTACCTTCTTCGATCTCCTATTCTGGGCAATGAGGAAACTAACGAGATTCTTTAAAGAAGTGGATGTCTTCTCTAAAATTGATGCTTTGGGCATAATAGCTTCCTTGACCGTAATGGAGCAAGAGAGAACCAACAAGGTACATCGTTGTTTAAATAATTAGTCTATCCTTGCCAGCACCTTGTTGCCCCGTGACTAGCAAGATGTAAACTTTGAACTCCTTTACATAGCATTGTCTACCTCATTTTAAATATTCACTAGCCTTTCAGTGAGCAACAGGAGCCCTAATTCCTCATGATGTGGGATAACCTCAAATTTTGAACTCCATTATTAGGATGCACTTTGCAATTCAGACCTTTATTACCACAATGACAGGTCTTGAGGTATTTCTGCAGTTCTATTCTGAATGTATTCAGGGGCTTGTAACACAGTTTTGGATAAACTCTAGGGTTAAGTCCCTTTTTTTCAAGGAAAGTCATTATCAACCTATCTTGGGGATAAACAAGCTCATTTCTGGACAAGCTTTCCTTCTATACGGCAACTCAAGAATTTTAGTGTTACTTCTAAAATCAATAGGAACAAACTCTATCCAAGCTAAATCGGCTTATGATAGATACTGATAACAGCTCAATAACTCCGATCAGACACTCCCAGAAGTTGTCTTATTGCTCAACCCCTCTACACAAAATGTTCATAGGGGCTCGCTTGTTTTCTCTTGGGGGTGACTCTCTCTGTACCTTCTCCCATTCTCTGACTAGTCCTCTGGTGGATTGCTTTCATTCAACATCTGCATTTGTTTTTGCTACTTCCCATATTTATGCATTGGTATTAATAAAGTTTCTTGTTATCTTAAAGGGTAAAAAAGAAACTTCTTAGACCATGAAGTTGAACTATAATATCTACTTACACCATAGCTACATAAAAGACAAGAACCTATAGCACAACCGGTACGGGTTTATTGTTACAACACAAAAGGTTGTAGGTTCAAGTCTCATGCTTGTCAGATAGGCAATCGGCCTAGAGGAAATAATTTGCCAAATCAAAATACAAAGGCCAACTCCAGAATGATGGGATGAATGACTAATTTGCCAAATCAAAATACAAAGGCCAACTCTAGATTGATGGGATAAATAGCTTAGATGATGATGATGATGATGATGATTACTATGATGATGATGACGATGATGACGACGACGATGATGATGATGACCACAGCTTCATAAAAACAATGGTTCGGTGCATTTATATGTAAACAAAAAAGGAAGCGGCTTACAAACCAAAAAAGTAATAAGAAGTCTGAATCATTTAAGCAGAACAGGCATCTGTTGTTTCATGCATTTATCAAGTCAAGGAAACAGGAGAACACATTCCATCGATTAATGACTGGTTGCCCTCTCAGCCCCAATTTACTATTAGAACTGAGCAATAATAGTTTTTGAAGTTCTGAAAGGGTGAAAGCATATGGTATATCAAGCCTTCTTTCAAAAATTTATAGCAAACAATAGCTGTCAGACACTTTGCAGTGGTAATTAGGTTTCATTATCTACATCAGAGTCTAAAGAGGAATTGCATCATCATTATTGTCATCAAAACCATTCATCCCATCTATCTAGTGTTGGAACTCATAATTGAATTTGACAAATTGTTTCCTATGCGTTAAATTGCCTACCTGGCATATGACTCGAACATTCAACCTTCATGATGAGCACTCAACAAATGGCTACAGACTCTTCCAGTCTCAAGAGGCATCATTTCAACAATTTCAAAAACATCTGTAAATCAGTTCAAAAACACCAATAAATTCCAATCTCTTTTACTAGACAGGTTATTCACTTGAAGAAGTTCTGGGTGTCTAAAGAAGGCATCAAGAGGAATCAGTTGGCCATTTTCACAAACAGCTATGAATCAGAAACAGCTTCTATTCCCAAAAAAAAAAAAAAAATTAAAATAGTGAATTTTCAAAATTAAAAAAGCGCATGAAATAATCAATGCCAGAAAGTACCAGTAAATACCCAGTTCTGTTTTGATTGTACAAGTTATTTACTTGAAAAGTTCTGGTAGTTCGAAGGCGGCCTCAAGAGGAATCATTTGGACATTCTCACAAACAGCTAGAAATCACCCAGAGCCTCCACCCCAGAAATAAATTGAAAAAGTCAAAAAAATTCAAAAAACAAAAAACGCGTGAAATGATCGATGCCATGAAGTAATAGTAAAACCCTGTTAGCTTTTGTATGGACAAGTCAGTTTAAAGAGGGCCTAAAGATGAATTATTTGGACATTTTCGCAAACAGCTAGAAATCATCCACAGTTTCCACCGAAAAAATGTGAATTTTTTCAAAAAATAAATAACACATGAAATGATCGATGCCATGAATTAAGAGTAAATACCCCGTTCTTTGCTCGAGGATGTGGGAAACTGCAACTTGACGTAAGTGCAGGTGCAGATTACCAGCAGTACCACAGTCAGGAATGAATGGAAATTGAAGAGTGCCGACTGCCCAATAAAAGATTCAGGGAGAAAAAAAAAGAGAGAAGCGTATGAGAAATCAAAGGAAAATCGCTAGAATGGAAACAATTTTTGTTCTTTTTCCCCTTACCATGATTGACTTCTACGTTAAGCAATTAGTTCTGCTGTGTTTTCAATCTTCATACAAAATAAAAATAACTGCAAAAAAGGCAGAATCAATATATGTAGAGAAATATAATAAAGAAATTATAAGAATTGAAAGAAAAGAGGATCTAGAAAGAATGTAATTAGATGAAACTGATACATTTTTGGTGACGTGAAGGAGAGAACAAAGAGAATTCGAAATTTTATCGAGATATTTGAAACGGAGATGCTCCAGTTCCCTTGGAGTTGTTCCTTTCAAAATTCTCAACATCACCAGGAATGGTTTCTTAAGAATTAATACAAATTAAATAATTTATTGCATCAATTAAAAATATAAAAATAAATTTAATATTTTTCTATTTAAAAAGTAATTCATTATTTTTTGTTAATTATAAAATGTCTACGATAGTTAACAAAAATTAGTAGATTACTCAATGTTATCAGAACCGGACCATCTAACGAACCGTTTTCGAACCATTTTGGATTCAACCGGATTCGATAGTCAAAGCCGGTCAAGTAGTAATACAATATAAAAATTATTTTTTACCAATAACATTAATATAAATATTAAATATAACATTTAAACTCTGAATAATATATCAAAACGGTGAAAGATATGTGATAGAAATGGTAATAAATATTTATATTTTAAATATATATATTTTCTAATTTAATTTTGAAATGAAAAATTTTAAAAATAAAACATCAAAAAATTCAAATTTTGTGAGCCGCTATCCCCGGATCACGGTTTGTGGGTAAAAACCGCAGCTCTGACCAATTTTCAGCGATTTTGACCCATAGTCGGTTCTCAACCAGAACCGAACCGCAGCCGCCGCAGTTCGGTCCAGTTCTGATAACATTGAGATTACCTTTTAAATAGAAAAATACTAACTTATCTCAAATTATTTTTAAAAAGATTATAACTAAAACTCGTGATTATAATATAAAAATTGTGAGTTCAAATCTTGTAAATGTCAAGATGAATAAAAAGATCTCACTAACTATTTGCTTAGTATTTTATCATTTTATGAATTAAATTTTATGTGATACCCACCCCAACCTGTGGGAAAAGTGAAAAAGTCCCACATCGGTTGGGAAGATTGAGAGAGGAGGGGTTATAAGTGGCTACCCCATGTTGATTCTTGTGTAAGGCCTTTTGGACCGAGTCACGTGGACGCAGTCCCAAAAACAAAACCGTGCGAGTTCGAGCTTATGGGCGAGACCAAAAGCAAACAATATCACATTGAATCAAGCCCTAAGCCATGTGTTCGGGTCGGGTCGTTACAAATTTGGTATCAGAGTTGAGGTTCTACACTTGGACTGTCTGGGCTTTCCTGGGCTTTCCTCCTTCCCTGTAGAAGATTGAGAGAGGAGGGGTTATACATGGCTACCCCATGTTGATTCTTATGTGAGGCCTTTTGGGCCGGGTCACGTGGGTCCGCACTCAAAAACAAAACCGCGCGGGTTTGAGCTTGTGTGCGAGGCCCAAAGCAAACAATATCACATTGAATCAAGCCTTAAGTCCTGTGTTCGAGTCGACTCGTTACATTTTAATTCATATAAATTAGTTGATTATGTGTGTTTAACATCACTAGCTTATTTCAAAATTCTCACATCAATAATTATTTAATTACTTTTTAAAATATTTATATTAAATCATTATCAAATATTTGTGATTTAGAGTGGATTTTGTTATTTACATATGATATCTTCGTAAAGTTAAAAAAGAGTGAAGGAGACCACGGATTTAAATCTCGGTATCAACAAACATTTGGATATCACTTGATATTTTGGATGATAAATTTTTCTCTTTTATTATTTTTTAAAAAAATAATTTTATCACCGATAGTCGATACATATCGTATCTCCCGAGATTTGTTTCTCTCATCTAGACATTAGTGTGCACCATATTACATGAAGCATCTAATATAAAGCTCACTAAGTAGTGATGAGTGTGTAAAAAATATTTTTAAAATAAAAAATAAACAATAATTTAAACTAATAACATTTAAAAAAAGTTACAAACATAATTTAACCGATTAAATTAAAATAGTTTCGTTTTTTTGTTTTTCGGATGCCCCTCTCAAAGTCTGAAAGAGGAACACCACAGACGAGGAAGAGGACGGAAGAGACTGCACAGTGGGAACGAGCGGCGAGTGACTACTCCAGTACTCCGGTAACATTTCTTCTTCTTCTTTCTCTTCCTCTTCGTATCTCACTCTTTTTCTCGTCTCTGTTTTTTTTCACTACTCCAGTAACATTTCTTCTTTCTTCTCCTTCTCTTTTCTTCTTTCTTCTCCTTCTCTTCCTCCTCCTCTTCATCCTTCTTATTCTTCCTTTTTTATCCCTTGATGTTTTAAAGCATTAATTTTCTCTTTTCATCCCTTATTTTCTATTATTCTCTTGCTTTTTTTTTTTCTCCTCTTCTTCTTCATTTTTCGTCTTTTTACTTATTTCATTTTTAAATATTTCAATGTACAAGATTGATCGGAACCTTTTTTCGAAGGAGACACATCTATTTTCTAAGTTAAATGAAAAAAAAAACATTTTGAAATGATAATTTTCATGTCATGTATCTATGTAGAAAAATCAATATGCACCAATGTTATCAGAATCGGATCCTCTAACGAACCGTTTCTGAGTCATTTTGAGTTCAACCGAGTTTGACCTACGGTCAAAGCAAGTCAAGTACTAATATAATATAAATATTACTTATAAAATTAAATAAGTTATTTTTTACTAATAATATTAATATAAATATTAAAAATAATATTTAAACTCTGAATAATATATTAAAATAGTGAAAGATATGTGATAAAAATGGTAACAAATATTTATATTTCAAATATATACAGTTTTTAATTTAATTTTGAAAGGAAAATTAAAAATAAAATAAAAAAATAAAAATTTGTGAGCCGCTGTTTGTGGATCACAGTTTATAGATAAAAATCGCAGAAAACCGTGGCTCTAACAGATTTTTTACGATTTTGACCCAGAGTTGATTTTCAACCAGAGTCGAATCGCAGCCACCGCGGTTCTAATAACATTGATATGCCCAATCGATCCTGACTAAATGACACTCAACTTTTATGTATCTAAAATTATCATTAAAAATTAAAGAAACCAACATTAGTTATTTTTTTAACATGTCCTATGTATACTTTAGAAGTTAAAAAAAAAAAAAAAAAAAACTTTCTTATAGTGGTGTGCACATGCCCCAGGTTCTCTAAGGGCCTGGACGATTTGGTCTTAAAAAAAAAAAAAATCGTTTCAAATTGACCGACTGGATTAGATTCCAAATCGAGGTAGTCAACTAATTCAACATTGAACATTTTTTTTTTGACTTGTTGGGAAGCTTACTCAAGTTAGAAAGCTCAATTACATTTAGTGTCAAGTGCAAATTAAAACTTTGAAACGTAGGTTTTGCAGTACTCTTCGATCATTTGCGGGGAAGAGGATGATAGACACTGTTGTGTCTGACACGGCAGATGGAGAAGCCATCTCATCTTCTGGATGGGAGTTTAGTTGGTCAGTCTCCTTGATCTCCGCTCTCTCTCTGTCTCTCTCTTTGGGTTTTTGGTCCTTTTCTTTTTTAGTTTTGGATCGTTTTTCCACATTAATTTCTTATTCATGTTCTTTTTTAGTTATTTGAAGGAATATTTGCTATAGATTTTGTGGGTTCTTTAGAAGTTTCTAATTATCTATTGGGTTTCCATGGAAAAGCAAGAAAAACAGTTTTTTTTTGTTCTAAGATTTTTTTCTTAATCCAAAAATATCAGAAATAAAGATTTATTTGAAGATGGTAGGGGAAAAAGTGGACTGTTTTCCCTTATATGGGACTTACTTTTTATTTTTAATATTTTTCTTTTTTTCGTAACCATTTTTTATTTTTTTGAATATAGAAGATGTTACTTTTTTTAAAAGAATATATAGAGGATGAGAATGAACTTTAAAATGGCATGGCATACCTGAATATAGAAGGAACATAATAGTTCCAATGATTTTGGATTTTTGTCTCTTTGGAGATATCTTTATTGGTTATTTATTCCTTGGTGCTCTGAATCAGATGATAAAACATAACCTAAATTGCAAGCATTGATTATATTGCTTGAGATATGTTTCCTCTTACTGGATTCCTCTAACTATAATGATTCTAGACATCGTTCATTTGTAGACTATATAAAGTTGTAAGATTAAATTATTAAAGGCTACTAACAAGATCATGTGAAGTTATTCTTTTTAGTGTTTAAAATGAATATCTAAAGCTGCAGATAGATAGATAGATAGATTAGATAGATAGAGAGAGAGAGAGAGAGAGAGAGAGAGAGAGAGAGAGAGAGAGAGAGAGAGAGAGAGAGAGAGAGCAATTGAAATTTTATCCTAAATGTTGGAATTCTCCAATGATAAATTCCCATAGACTGGAAATTTTCTCCTCATTGGAGTAAACTCTATGAGAGGGGGGAAGGAAAAAGAGACATAGAACCACCTATGGATTTTGGAATTCTCCAGTGGTAAATTCTCATAGACTGGAAATTCTCTCCTCATTGGAGTAGACTCTATGAGAGAAGGGAAAGAAAAGAGAGAGAGAACCACCTATGTTTCCTTTGGTTGAAAGTGCAAGGATCCAAATTCCAAACATAACATTTACTTTCATTTTGCTTGGCTCCACTTACATTCCTTTGTATGTTAAGAGTGTAATTGCAATAGATATGCAGATGGTCTAGTTCTTAAAGAATCGAGAAACAACTTTGGGTCAGAATTGGATTTTGTTACTCTACAATTTTTGCCTTGGATTGGAAGATTGCAACTACCAGAATAAGAAAAAAATAGGAGACTTAACATGAGAAGCAGTGCAAATAGACATCAAACGTTACAACCTTGATGACTTAGTACTTATCCAAATATGAGATGTATCTTGAGCAATTGGAGGGGCTAAGGGTTTGATATTAACTACTTTTCAATTACTTCACTTTCCCTTGATCAGTCATCATTTATGGAAGGATAAAGTGTCCATTAAGTTAATATCCTTCATAGATGGAAATATGGAGTTGATCCGAGTCCTTGGACTAGTGGAGCTTTTGGCCAACCATGTGCTTCTTACCATCCAGTCCCTTTACAGCTATGACTGAGTTCAAAGCCAATTGAATGGAAGTCAGTGGTATGCTGCAGTTACAGACTACTAACCACTACTTATCGGAATTAAGACATCGAAGATAATTGGTTGCACATCAATATTTTGGTGAAACTGTAGAACAAAACAGAGGGTTTGGTCGGGAGATATCCCATGTTATTAGAATGGTGCCAAAGTATAGACAAGCAAGTGCAGAGTTGTGTGGTAGATGAGCTCCATGTCAATTAAAGACGCTTTTCTATAAGACTATAAGATGACGGTCAAACCTTTAAATGTTATATGGACCTGAATTTTGGGAATGAAGAAATGACAAAAAGATTACATGTAACAAAAATGTGGACAGATGGAGTAAGAAGAAAAAATATAAAAGTTAGAAATGAATTCATCAGAGGACACCTAAAGGTTGCCACAATAGATGGAAAGATCAAGAAATGTTATTCATGGAATTTTGTGCAGATAAGTAGAAGATCCAAAACAACCTCAGGCTTATGCAAAGTGATTACTCATGATCTCATATTTTTCCATGAACTACTATGCTTTTATATCCAGGCATTGAAATTCTAGCATTCTACCATCATCAGTATATGGCTTTTCATAATGACAAATTGTACAATCTTCAAATTGGCAAGACTGCAAGTGAAAGAATATTAGTAGTGTAATTCTAGAGAGTGAAATACTATATTAGAAGTAACCTATTTTCTAATACCGCAGATCAACTTTAGTAATCTGTTATTATATTCTCTACTGAAGCAGCCAGATATGCATCTCTTCCTTTTATTTTTAACTCCAAGTTGATATTTTGGTTTTCTTTAGTATACTTTAAATTGATTCTATGGGCTTTGATCCATAAGATCAAGTCAAATATCATCCAATGGCCTTGGTGGCAGACTCCTTTACATGTTTTTAGATTGCAAGATTCAATGTTAGCTGGAAATCATTATCCTAATGTGTATGCATTCTTAACTGTAGTCCTTGGTGTTATTTGTAGTTTTTTTTTTTTGTGTGTTTTTTGTTTTTTGGCCCGTTTCTTGCTGGGCCAAGTTTCTCTTGTACTTATTCTTTGATTAATAAAATTGAGAGACAGGAAAGATGATTCTATAGGCATATTATTAGTTACAGGAACCTACTTTCCAAGGTGCTTGATTTGGGAACCACCAAATCAAACTGTTAGTTTTCTTTATTTTCATAAAATGCAAAGCTGGAACAGACTGTCAAGCGATCATTAAGGAAAAAGGAGGAATTAGATAATGCATTTTATTCCAAATCATCATTGTTATCATAGCCATTTTCTCATTGTATCTTATGCTGAATTTTAAAAGGAAAATGTGGCACTCAACATGTTCTTCATTTTTTTTTTTTGGCCTTTGCAGTGACTTGGAAGTTGACTTTGGATCCAAGGAATATGCTTCCATTGTCCATGCAACACTAGCTGTTGATAAGGAGGTTTGTCATCATTGTGCTACTATCTATTTATATGAATTGGCCTTGTAACAGAACTGGCATTTAAATGCAGTTACCTATCTTAACTTGATTTTCCAATTACAGTTGCAGCCAGACAAAGTGAAGAGGCAGATGTCCCTTTCTGATGGTAAACTTTCAGTGTGAGCGTCCCCCTTCCTCTCAGATCTAATTGATGGCACTTGTACTATTTCTTTGTTCAATTTGAATGTCTTGCCCTTAAACACTTGCATTTTATTTTGGTTTTATAATTTTTTTTTTGAAGGCCAAGGTGTCTAGGCCTCTTAGAACACCTGACCAATCCTTGGAGCATGTGCATAGGTTTTATAAAATTATCATTACACTAATAAAATTACCATAGAAAATTCATTTCACCTGAGCTTCATTGCCTATGGGTGACAAATTTTGGAGCCCTATGTGGGTTGGCCCACAAACTCCTTCACCCTCCACCACACACACCCACACACACCCTCCCCGTGAATTGGACCCCATCCAATTTGAACCCATTATGAGTTGAAAACACCTTTGGATTGAGGCCTATCCAAAATTGAGCCTATTTTAATTGTTGATTTTTACCCTTGAAAATCAAGTCTTTTCAAATCCAATGGACCTAATTTTTTTTTTTTAAACAAAAGTAATCATCTTAAGAATGCATTTCGAATGCACCTACTGTAGCGCCCCTCCCTTTTTCCCCATTAATCAGAGTATTTTTTTTTTTTATAAATTATAATAAGGGGACAAGAGGGGAGAACGCCACGACGCGAGTCAAGTCCGAATCTGAAGATTCGGCTCTCAACTTACCCAACTAGTGTGTGCACATGGAAAGAGTCCATGTACTTGGCAACACACTAACTGACAATAATACGGAAATATATACATTCATTTAAGGACCATAATTCAATCCTTCTCAATTTAAGCAAAGCATCATAATAATTCCATGACAGTTACTTCTCAAATAAAACGTTTCTTTACAACAACTCCAAAATTCTCAACATAACTCAACCCTACGAAATGTTTATTCTAATGTTTTAAAACGACAAGATTTTATGCAATCCTCCGTCTTATCTCCATCCATTGCTACGCATGACTAACGATTGGTCCAACCTTATCACCTTTCTCCTTTCCTGTATTAATTTCTAAAAGAATAGAGTAATGTGGGCCTAGTCAACGTCCAATAGAAATTTCCATCAAAGTGGGTACTAACATGATATATATAAAAATCGGGGAAAACATACACAAGTTCTTCATATCATATAATTCAGTTGAAATCATCCCCACCCCATATGTCAAAATCAATTCATTCTCATATTTATAAAGTATTTAAAATCATTTCATAAATCATAATTACAATATTTTCAACAACTCATCAAATCAATATGATGCAAATGCCATGTTACATGAATCAATGCAAACCCCCTCTCATGCCCATGCATTTCTTTCTATCACACTTTCTATTCAAACAGTTATAATCATTGACCATTATGTCCGTAGCTTTCCTGGGCATCAGCTGGGAGTTACTACCCAATACCTAGTATTTAACCGGAATTACCGGGGGAGTACTATCTCCCATCCTCTCTTGCGCAGGTTTCGGGTCTCTCACCCAGGAGCTTTGAGCCCATCTTATGTGCCCAATTCTGTGTTCATGGATGCGGCTATATAAAATAGTTATGGTATTGTCATATACTTTAGGTTGGAGTTTAACATCCCCTAACCTTTAACTTAACTATTCCCATCCCACACAAAATGCATGCTTTCATGTCTATGCATCGATGAACATGCATTCAAATTAAATACTATCTCCACACATATAGTAATCATTTGATACATCAAGAAAGTAGGAAAAATCTACTTGATCAGTAAAGTTCTGCGAAGGAATTGCTACGGGGTCCGTACAGCTCCTAGATCACCTTCGGATCCCCTAGTTGTGTTCATTAAACAAAACACCAACACGATCAGTTCGTGTTCATGATTTCCAACATCATAGTTCATTCATTTCTTAAATCTTCAATTTAATGTCTCTCCTTAAATCTACGTTCTTGTCCATACCAACACTGTGGTCTCGGAACATGGGTCAACAGTTCGGAACTTCCGAAGCTTCGAATCATCTAAGTCTCCTTCAGATCATTCCGAAGTACATCAATTTACTGGTCTGCTCGGAACTGGCCTCGGTACCTTCGAGCCAGGTTCCGTTAGTTCGGTAATTCAGTCTCTCTCTTGGTACTTCTGAGACTTCAGTATTTCATTTCTGTGTCACAGGGCTCGGAACTTGGTCTTGGTACTTCCGAGCCAGGTTCCGAGACTTTGGAACTACTAGTCCTCTTTCGGTTATTCCGAGAGAGTTACTAACCTATTTCATATACTGTTTTGCTCGGAACTTGGCCTCGGTACTTCCGAGCTAGGTTCCGAGAGTTCAATGCTTTGACACCTCTCTCGATACTTCCGAGAGAGACACTGTTTTCAGTTTACACAATACAGTGCTCGGAACTTGGCCTCGGTACTTCCGAGGCTTCAAACAATTCAATTCTATGTTTCAGTGCTCGGAACATGGTCTCGGTACTTCCGAGCCATGTTCCGAAACTTCGGAACCACTATCCCTCTCTCGGTCCTTCCGAGAGAGGTTACTGACTTAATTCATCTAACAATGCTCGGAACTTGGCCTCAGTACTTCCGAGCCATATTCCAAGACTTCAGAACTTCTAACCCTCTCTCGGTCCTTCCGAGAGAGTTACTGGTTTCGGTTTTAGGAGTAAAGTTCTCGGAACTTGGCCTCGGTGCTTCCGAGTCAAGTTCCGAGGGTTCGGAACTACAAATCCTCTCTCGGTACTTCCGAGAGAGACACTGACCTTATTCATACAACAATACTCGGAACTTGGCCTCAGTACTTCCGAGCCAGGTTCCGAGAGTTCCATTCTCATATGGACTTAGCCAATTTTACAAGTTCTGTTAAAGTATTCTTCTGACTCTACAGTCTCCTCGGAACTTGGCCTCAGAATGTCCGAGTTAGGTTCCGAGACAGTATTCCTTCCGAGAGTTCTCGGAAGACTGTTGTTCCCTCGGATTGTTCCGAGCCTTCGGAACTTGTGTCAAATGTTCCGAGATAGGTTCCGAAGCCTGTCTTCTTCGGACAGTCACTCTGCAGAAACTGCGGAGCGAACTGAGTACAGGGAACTCGGGGATTACATATAGGTAGGGTATTTGACCCGATCTTTAAATCTACCCTTTTTGTTTTATTCCCTGCGTGATTACTCATGTCCTTAGGGATTAATCTTCACAATTTGACGTATAATTTAACGGATATGAACCCGATTCCAGAATTGTGGAGAACACCCAACAATTCCCGAATCGGTCCCATTCTCATTATAAAAATCCAAATTCGTCCAGGATTGATTCTAAATCACCCTAGACTTTAATTTAAAACTAAATACCAAATTTTGAAATCGAACCAACCTTACAAGACGCTTTCTGTATTCCCTCTTTTCTTTTTCTTCCTCGCTTTTCCTTCTTAGCTTTCACAGTGGGAAGATGGGTTTCTCAGTGTAAGATTTGGAATTGTCGTGTGAAGAAAGAAGAGGAAGAGAAGTGTTGCGCAAATATAAAACGAAAGTGTAACTGCTGTGCGCATGGCATGGAGGAGTGGGTGCCGTGCGCATGGTGACACGGAAGATAGAAGTGCCGTGTGCATGGAATGTGGAACTTCCATGCACACGTCACTTGGAATTATCTTCCTCCATGTTGACTTAGTCTTGTGACCTCTTTCTACTTCCTTCTTTGCCCTTATGTGTTTAAGATATTCTATTTGAGTCCTTTTTTGACATGGCGTGACACATCGTCACCCAATTTTTTTAATTAAATCTTATTCATTTAATTCCAACCGTGACATTCGACGATTAATTTATAGATTAATTTCCTCAATTAATCTTCCTCTTATTTTCTCTAATTAATTGATTAATTCATATTAATTTCAATTAATTAATACTATTTTATTTTCTTTAAGAATTTCTAAAATTCGGGGCGTCACACCTACCCCCATGCATTGGGGTCCACCCATGTAGATCCCATAGGGCCCAAGGCGCTTTCACTCATTGGCAACGTTGCCTAGGTGAAACGGGTTCATCACAGAGAAATCCTAACCCCAGGTGGAGGATATCAATGGTATTCTCCAGGCTTTTCAATGGTCCATATATCCAAATTCCAAAGTATCAACTTATGGACCCTGTCATGTTAATACCACTCCCAAAATAACCAAGATTGGCAAATCCCTGATGATATAGTATATAGTTTGCAAACATTATCCCCATGCATTGGGGTCCACCCATGTGGGTCCCATATGGCCCAAGGCCCAAGGCACTTTCACTCATTGCCAATGTTACCCAGGTGAAATGGGTTCATCATAGAGAAATCAAAACCTCAGGTGGAGGATATCAATAGTATTCTCCAGTCTTTACAATGGTCCATATATCCGAAGTATCAACTCATGGGCCCTGTCATGTTAAAACCACTCCCAAAATAACCAAGGTTGGCTGATCCCCGACAATATAATATATAGCTTGCAAACATTGTACCATCAATTTAGGTGGACTCAAACAAGTATGGTAGTTCCTCGTGGGCTTAATCCTAGGATCCAGCTCTCCTAGTGAGAGATGCGCAACAAATGTGTTGGTCGAGTTGTTGACTGTTATTGTTACTCTCATTTTAAAGAAATTGAACCAAATGTGTTGTTTGACCTAGTTGGACCTAAACTGGTCTCTAAGACAGTTTGGTTCTTAGGATAATTCTATTTGTTCAAGGACTATTGTAATTTTTTTTTTTTATATATATTTTTATCTTCTTCATTTTCTCTAAATTCATCATTTTCCACCATTGTTATTATAGTACCATGTATGTAATGTGATTTTCCATTTTCTTTTGTAAATTGACATTTATTTTGAACTTTAAACAATTTATCGTGTCTTTATACTGTTATATTAACATCATGGTTCAAACGGTTTGACCTAGTAGTTGAATCTACATAGACCAAACCATTATAAAAAAGTTCAATCAATGGTTCCATTTTTAACTCCTTAATGTCTTTTTATTAGCCTTCTGTGTCTGTTTAAAAGTGTTTTGGTTGTGCTTTGCACAAAGTGGGTCTGCTGTATCAATAGTGGATTTCCTCAACCATGTTACCTCCACTTATGTACTGAATGCTAGAGAATCATATACCTCCATGGTTTCCTTAACACCATTTTTTTTATTCTTAAAATTTTATTCAGTCATTTCGAAGCTGTGGAAGCAAGATTTCTGCGTGCATCATTCAGTGCATTTGTGGATATTCTGACACTTGCTACAAGAACCATTGAAGAATTTGGGCCACATCAAGAGGTAATTGTGACTTGAAGCAATTGGCTTCTTATCATTGGAAATTGTTTTCCATCCAAGCATGTACTTAACCAAAACCCACATTCAAGAAATCTAATTTAGAACTTTTGAGTTATAGATTTTTTTTCCAAACAATGTAATGAATGCAGTTGGATGAATGGAATGTCCCTAGGGAATTACGACATTGTTTCAATATCATGTAAATTTAATTATCCGTGGTACACATAAAATATCTTATTACACGAAGCTTGAAAATGGAAGCAAATCAGTGATTGGACCCTTTTTTAGGAACAAATTTTTTATCGAAAGAACACAAATACAAAAAGGATCAAGTGCATAAAGGCTACAGACACGAGAACAATAGAAAGAGATTGAACATCCCAACTGACTTGTGAGTGCAATAGTTTGGATTACTGATGGCTAGACAGACATGCTGAAGATTTTTTCGAATGATGCTGACAGACGCTAAGTTACCAGGAAACACTGAATCGGTTGATCTCCATTCTTGTCCCAAACTGGAAACTGTTAAGTGTCAACATCTTCCTAATAATGAACTCCACTTAATCAAAGATGAAATGATTCTTGCAATCAAAGAATCCAAGAGAGACTTCAAAGAGTGGAATCAGGCTGGTGTACAGAAATTAAGTATGCAAATTAGGCCCAAACTTAGATCGGACTGGGGCCCATGTTGCAATTATAGGGTCTAAACTCAAATTAGGCCCAAATGAACCCTAGTTATTTTAAATCGAGCTTGGGTCCTAAAAATAGAAAAGGGCCCAAATGGGCGATTGGATTTCAAGCCATTCTCCATTTTTACCTTTTCCCCATTTGTTACTTATTACTATCTTAATATTGCTAATTAGTTATTTTTAAATGTGATAAAAGCTTGTCTCCATATATATTTGTAATTCCAAGTTCTACATAGAGATGTGGATGGAGAATGGTTTATATGAGTGAATTTATATTAGAAATTAGGTTGAGTTTGGAGTTAGATGGTTAGAATTTTAACTTATTTAAATTAAAGGTTGGGATTTTAATTAAGATATCATAATAAATTATTTAAGATAAATATATAATATAAAGCTATGTTTTTTTTAGTACGAATGGGGGAAATCTCCTTGAAACTCCTAGGGTTAGGTTAGTTCTCCTAAAACCCCCACTTTGGATGACGTCCTGCACCCACACAAGATAGCCACCGGTTAACGCCACGGGGACTCGAACTCGCAACCTCTTGCTTTATGAGGCGAGAAGTTACTAGTTGAGCTACCCCATGTTGGGTATATAAAACTATGTATTGTAAATGACATATTCAAGATAGTACATAATAGAAAAGTAAATATTGTATATGACAAGCTTTTGGGTTTTAAATCGAGATTCAGTCTAAATTCGGGCTTTCAAGTTGAATCAGGTCCTTAAAACGCAAAGCTTGGGATCGACCCAATTTTAAACCGGGCCCTAATTTTGAGCTCGAATTACTTGAACCCTGGCCAAGTCCACCCAAGTTTAAGTATTTACAGGTTGGGTTGGCCTGCTAAGTTGCATCCCTAACAAAAATAAAGAAAACATAGGATCCATTTTGATGAGGGGAAAGTAGGAGAATATAAGAGATTCACCTCCTTTCCCTGTTTTGTATTTACTAAACAGGAGAAGCCTCCCATTCTCTTCGAAGTCAAAAATCAAGTTCCCCTTGAGAAGGAGGAGAAACTATGGTTTCCCTCTTTCCTTGCCTATTTTCTCCTCGTGCCTTTTCTTTGGTGATCCCTTGACAAGTCGCTACTCAAGGGAATCCCCTGAAAAACTCTCTTCATCCATACACAGCCATGGCCATCCAAACATGATACAAAAATGAACAATGCATGGAGACATGCATAATGGATTCTTTAGGGTATACACAGATAAAAAAAACACTAGGCATACTGATTGAACTTTCTTTTTAATAAGATTGCCTAGGGTCAAAATCTTATTGGTTGCTGCTATCCAACAAAAACCATTGGGGAGCTGAAGATTTCTACTGCTTCTGTCCTTGATTGTTTGTTTGCTTCAATAGTGGTTCCCTAATATTCATCCAAATAAGTATATAGCATCTGATCTTTCTTTGATGACTTGCGTCTGCTGAGCAAGGCCTTGAAAAGGCGTTTGCTTTTGCTTGGATATTGCTCAAACGATTTCTGGCCATCCATTCCTGTATCCATGCGCATTGTTGATGTTTTTCGGGTCCGCGGCTCTGAAGGACACTGCATACAAACATGAGAGAATTTTAAAGCTGAGACTAGTGTCAATGAGGTTTTGTTCAATGAAAGCTGACCTGAACTAAAATACAGCCAGTTTCAAGGAATTGATTTGGGCACCGGCACCTCACGCGATTAATTTTTTTTTTTTTTCTATTTTATCCTTCATTTTATCACAATAATTGAAAGGCTAGTTTAACGTAGAAAGACAAAATGCAAAGATTTTCAATTTATAATGAGATGGTGCTCAGTGTTAGTATGGCACTGTTCTTGCTGATGCTGCTCCCACTGATTTGTGCCATTCACCACACCCAGGCAATTAAACGAGCAATATCATATTTGGTGGGTTCCACTGCATGTCATGAGGGGTGGCAGTGCATCAAGTTTGATCAGGTTCAAATCAGGTTGGATGTACGTAGTAATAGATTTTTTTCACTGCAGATGTTAGAAATTCCCTGGGCACTTACCCGTTGTCCTGTATTAAAAGAATTTGGAGTGGTAGATCTACTCGAGATCGATCCGGAACGACTGAGCGAACGTGAACTTGGCATTGGGGAGATTGCTCTTCTTTCTATTATCACGTTATAAATAGAATATAATCAATATAACATCTTAGCAAAGATTAGTGATTCTCGGAAGCAAAGAAATTGTATTAGTGAAAAGTGAAAAATACAAGCAATTCACCACACAAAGATTTAGTAGGTTTGATTCTATGCTTAAGTTCTGGTAAGATGTCAATAATTCAATCATCATCATCATCATCGTCATTATCATCATTTGTCAAAATTCCATATATCTGAATATCGACACCTCCATCACAAGTTTACAGTAGGGAACTACCTGCAAATGAAAAGGTCCCATGCCGTTGAGAAGGTGACTGAGAACGTGTCCGCCTGTAAGGAGAATTCAAGAAACCATGAACTTTCTCATGACCTGAAACAATTTTGATGGAGGTTGAAGATATGCGACATGATTCTCCAAAAGAGTAAGGCCATTTACCTGAAGGAAGATGATGGAGTTTCTTTAATCGTTGCCTGAATAGCTGTAACAAAGATAAACACTGGTGATGTAAGCAAACAATTCCGAAATGCTTGTATGTCAAATTGAAACTCAGAATAGCATTGGTCTATTCAAGGTAAATAAATGAGGATTTACAGCAGTACCAGTTCGAAGTTGATGCCAGTCATAGTCGTCTTCGTCAAGACCAAAACCTGGATGTTTTTGTACAGCATGTCCATACCCATTCAAGGATTCACCAACTGCACAACAAATTAAAAAATGATGACTTGTTTGTGGATTGATACCAGATTTAAAAAAATTTAAGCTCATACACGGCTCACAGACTCCGAAATTGATGACCTCTGACTCGGTGAAGATAGGTCGGGTTTTTACTAACAAAAACTTTGACTCAACTTGCACCCTTAGCTCTACAATCATGAAGTAAACGGAAAGGAGAGATTTGCCTGGTAAGATGTAGTGCTTGTGGTATTTGGGAGTTGTGATCACAAGAGATTGTTGGTTAATGCCCTCACGATCAATATATTCTTGACATGTTCGAAGCCTCTAAAATAACAAAAAGCAACAAGTCAGAACTCTGAATTCCTTTATTCATATTTTAAATGAAAAAAGAAAATTTGCAGATGAGAGAATTTGTGTTTTTTCAGAATACACCAATTCAAATATCTCAGTGGGAAAAGAAATGAGAATCAACCTGCTCAATGCAAGAGACCCGAAGCTCTGTTTCTGAAACTTCTTCAGCTTTTTCATCTAGAAGATCATTTACCTTGTATGTCATAGAACCCAAATGATCGATGGTACTGACAAGAGCTTGAACAGTATAATTTTTCAAAGTGTCCATCAGCCTACAAGAAATCAGCAATGAAAAGTCAAGTTCAAAAAAAAAAATTATATTTGTAAAACACACTTTAAAAGATTCAGATTATAAGTCAGCGTACATCTGTTTTTGATCGTCATTAGGGTAGGAAACTTCAAAGTACTCTGCTGCAGAGTATAGTTGTGCTCTAAGATTCTTCAAATCCTGAAAAAAAACCAAGTCCAGTAAAACTTTTTTTAAATGAGGATCTTTGCAAATTTGAGAGAGAGAGATTCCAAGTAGGTACTTGCAGAGGGAAATGACTTATTAGCAGCTTTAATGTTGTAAAATGTCTTGTATTCTGAAGCCATCTGGGCCTTACCAAACATTGGACCTTAATTCGCTTCTTAGGCAGTGGTCGGAGTTGAGGGTCTCAATGGATCTCATATGTAAGCACATTGTCGAACTATGTAAATTTTGTTATGTTTCTATTTGATTGTTTATGTTTTTACTGCATTGTGATTTCCTCATTTCCACCATATAGTGCACAAGACTATATCTGCTTTTATATTACAAAATCAGATAAGTATCGGCCGAGATCTTGGCACTCCCGATTTTTGCACCCCTGAAGTTGACCCAGGTTCAGGTTGGGCTCATTTTCAGGTCCAAATATCAAGCCCGAATTGGAATTTGGATCAGGCCCGTGCCTCGTACATGAAAGTCCAAGTTTGGCCCAAAGTCATGAATTTTAGCCGTAAATTATGATATAATTTTATTTATTTAATAATGTGTATAAATATAAAGTTCATGTAATATGTAAATTAATTTTAATAAAACAATTCTAAAAACATTCATTTTATGCCCAAATAAGCCTGAGCCCGTATAAGCCCGCATTACAATTTGGGCTTGAAATCATGCTTAAGTCGAGATGGGTCAGGTTAACCCGGGCTTAAGCTCAGGCTTGCTCCTTCTAATTGCAATTTGGGCCCAAGCTTAGGTAGAGCCAAGATCTTATCCCAATCCACCCAAGTTGTAGCCCTAGTTGTAATCATGTTCTTCTTACTTTTCCATATTGTGTTATCGACATCCAAATAACTAAGGGGTTATTTGACTTGAGCAAATTCAATTAAATTCAATACTTGTATTTAATTATTTTTTTTGTAATTATAAACAAATGAATTTATAGAAAATTCTTTGAGAAAAATAAGATGATTTACCTTTAGACTGTCGAAAAAGAGCAAGCTCTGCTGCATAGAGAGTTCATCATATGTAGATGAATCTTGTCGGATTAATAAAGAAGATGAGGACATGGTTTCCCTGGGGCAGATTATGCTGTTTTTTTCTCTGATTAGAGATAAAAATACACTTAATCTTCAAATATACAATTAATTGTAAAACCAAACAAGAAAAATGAAATAATTTCAAACAGGTGAAAGAGCCCAACAAAACCAGCAACAACAATATTTTCTAATAACTGCAAAGGCATAACAATGGCATTACTAAAATTCAAAAATTTAAATTTAAATTGATTTTTTTTTTTGGTTTTAGATCTGTTCAGCATGAAAAATTCATATTTTTTTTAGAAATGCTGATATTACTTAGTAAAACAATTTTTAGTTGAAATTTCAGGTACTATAATTTATTTTTATAATTTTCAATTGAAATTATCAGAAGATTTTTTTGCTGATTCTCAAAACGATAAGAGCACCCCTATCATGAGACATTTTATTCTAAGGTGGCATTAATTGATAGTTAAGCTGAAAATGAATACTTATGTGATAGAAAAACTGTCTAATCAATAAGATTTGTATACACTCCAGTTGAGAAGTTTTAAATAGAGAGTTTTTCATTTCATAAAAATAACAAAAACATTTTCATCGAAAGTGATTTGACAAATTTTTCATTGGATCCACTCTCTGTAATACTATTGAGAACTAAGAAAATAATGAAGCAACAACATAAAAATTGAATCAAATTGAAATAGTATTTCATTTCAAACTCAATATCAAATTAAGGTGTAGCTCAACTGGTTATCTACCGCCTTAAGAAGTAGGAGATTGCGGTTTCAAGCTCCATGGCTTAACTTTGGTGTACCCTAAGGATAGTGGGCTCACTCGTGGAGATTTTACGTTGGGCACCCATATATTTCTCACACATAAATTCAAAAAAAAAATAATTAATTGTTGATTCAATCTTGCCAAATGAAGAAAAAAAAAATACTAATGAAGATAATATATACAGTTGGCAAACACTATATATGTAAATCGGCAAACTTGCCAAATGAAGTAAAATAAAAAACAAAAAAAATACTAATGAAGATAATATATACAGTTGGCAAACAATATACATGTAAATCAGCAAGATTTCCTTTCCTAAATTGGAAAACCATTCTCTCTTAACAGCAGAACTAGTTCATCATCTCTAATTAGAATCCATAACTCCATTTTATATTCAAAATCATGCTTTAATGACTTTAATTCGTGCTCAACAATGCCAAAAGCAATGGCAATAGTGGAAAGCGACATTTTAGCAGAAAAAAAGAAAGAAAGAAGAAACACAATAAAATAATAAGAATTACGAACAGTTCTGGTAAATCTGAACCATGCTAAGGACTGGACAGACTCTTGGAGAACAATTCAAGTTTGGGTTTTGAAATACTGAAGAAAACAGTTAAGCAATTCGAATTTGGTGTTTTCATTCCAGTGATCTATTGTTTTAAATCTTCAAAAAATGCTATAAAGTCAGAAACCCAGTAAAAGAAACAAGAAAAGCAAGAGAGGAGACGAAGGTGCAGTGGTTCTTACCTCTTCTGCAACTCTAATCCAAAGCCCACTTTCCTATCTACACTTAAAATGGTGGACAAGACCACCCAAATGAGAAAGAGAAAAGAAAAGATAAACAGAGAAACGTAGCAGGCAGAGAGAGAGAGAGAGAGAGACAGACACAGAGATGTTGAAGAAGTATGGGAAGGAAGAAGATCAATAATAAGAGCACGTCGGTAGGCAGGGAATTCGGTGTTTATAAAGTAAAAAGTCGTCTTTCTTTGGAAGCAAGGGCATGATTACAAGGGTGGGACTGTGCTACCAATCTACCAAACATTTTGAAGGGTCTCATGTTTCTATCTTCTTCAAATGCTGATTCTGTGGAATGACCAAAATGACCACCACCCTTTTCCACTTTAAGAAACTGGTGAATCACCGGTCCAACTCTGACTTTCCCTCTCAAAATCTAGTGAAACCGAAATTTTATCATATTGAGTCACAGTTGACAGATTAGAGTATCTGCAGTTGACAGGTCAGTCCTTACTTTAGGTCAAATAAGCCGCCGTCTAGGACCTCCTAATGTGACCAATGGACTGTAGGATCTCCACTATACTGCTCTCAGAGCCTAGAGCCCCCACCAATTCACTGCGCCTAGGACTCCTGAGATTTCAGAGCCGGTACCGACAGTCGAAAGTCTGACCCACATTCTTAAAATCTTTAGTAAATCATCACTTATTCTTTGTGAATCGATTAGAATAAATTGCTTTGAGCCTTCAATGGCAGTCTTTGGATCAAATTATTTGCTGAATTTAGTAAGTAAAATAGCAACTCTTTGCTAATCTAAGGGCTGTTGAAATCAATTTTGTGAATCAATCTGCAACGGATAGTTTCTCTAGACACATTTGGTATTACTCCACACTACATACTAATTTCTCCACACACACCCATGTTCACAAAATTAGCAAATATTATAAAGACTTTCTTTTTTTTATATATGGTCCATCAAAATTCGTCTTTATTAAATGAGGCGAACTATGTTTTCAAACAATCTAAAATTTGATGAATTTAAATTATTCTTTTATATCTTTAAATTTTGAAGTCTAATAAAACATGACTTGATTTATAGCTTAACTGAATTTGTCGTATTAAACAAATATTCATATACATTTTAAAGGTTAAAATTAGATGGAAGCAACTGAAATTGACATCCAAAATCTATTAGTTCAATTTCTTTTTGTTGGACATGGTCATAGGGCCTTGTAGTTAAGCTATGAGAATTGACTCGGGAATTGGTGTTTTTATCAACATTGGACACCATCTCCTGATAAATTGATATTTTTTTTTTTTAATTTTATCATAATAAATTGAAAGACTAATTTAAAGTGAAAGAGTAAAAAAAAAAAAAAAAAAAAAAATTATTACAAAAGAATATCTGATATTAGTAAAAACACCAATCCACATGTTAATTCCCTTGAGCTTTGGTACGTAGAACAACATTTCTCCAATGGATAGACCAAGGTTTAAATGTTGGTCGTTAGCTTGTGTTGATGCTGACTATATTTCTTCTCATCGCCATAAAGTTGCAATCATGGAAACCACCAATGGAAAATGATTCCTCTTGTCTATTTAATTTTCTTTCTATTTAACAAATAATGTAGCTAATGGGTCCCAATATGTCACCAAACAATTAAGATAAATGGCAAAAAGTCTACAAAATATGTTGAATTGTTGATGTTTCTTCAGCCTCCATCACCCAATCGCCTAGGAAAATCTACAAGAGACTTGACCATTTAAAAAAAAAAACTCCACTTACTTTCTCTGTGAGATTTGATGCGGAGGACTTAGCTACTTAATAGGGCGTCATGTGATTAAGAGTTGTACGAAGTTTCAACTCTATCTAATTTATCCTTGCATTTAATTTTTAATTTTTAAAAATTTAAATCTTATATTCATCGGAATTGAAATTGTCAAATATTATATGATTAGAATAATTATTTGAGCATAAAACTTTAAATACGCAACCATATGTATTCACCTATGTAATTCACCTAATTATATAAAACCTATAATCTATTTAGTGAAAAGACTTGTTAAAAAATTTAGTAGCAAGAGTAACTCATTTGTAACTAGTTGAATACTTATCTATGGTGTAGTGCAGCTGGTTATCTCCTGCCTCATGAAGTGAGAAGTCACAAGTTCAAGATCCTATGGTCTAATCTTGGTGTGCTTTATGGATAAGGGTCAACTCGTGAGGATTTTACACTGGGTATTTCAGAATTTTTCACATGTAAATTAAAAAAAAAACTAGTTGAATACTTGAATCAAGCTCACTTATTGTAAGATTTAGTTAGCTTTCGAATCAATGATCTTTAGTCTTCTTGACTTTAAAGTTTAAAATAAGAATTTACATACGTTTGTGGTTGGATGTAGCTTGAATGGATCAAATGTTAGACATTTTCATTAGTTTTTGTAAAATTGAATGAATTCACTATTCATCAATGGTCTTTTTTGTTGGTAAGCAATTTTCCAAGATATGATTTTATCTAATATTATATGTAAATTTCCAATCTTGTAACAGCGAGATTAATTTGCCAGATATAACAGTACGGTACTGATTTAGGTTTAAGTTGTTAATAGTAATATTTATTTATATTGGAGCATTTTTATTTAAATATTTTTCCTTCTAATAAAGTGGACATTCACATGTTTCTTTTTTTTCATAAGATCAAATAAAAAAGAGAAAAATAAAGACGTGTAGATGGAATAATAACTTATTATAAATGGCAAAAATACAATCAAAATGCAATATTCTGCTTCCTTTGATCCACTTTATGTGGCTAGCTAAACACTGTCATTCTATCATTGCAGCTTTTGGGACAGGGGTCCATCTTTTGTGGGACCCATAAAGTTTGGAAGATCCACACGAACTTCCCCTACCAACCAATGTTTTAAAAATAAATTACAAAAAATGTGAAAAATTGAAAATCACATTCAAATCATGATATTTTGCTTAAAAAAGATAAATAAAATAAAATAAACAACAATTGGAATTGTAAGCCTCTCTATCCACACAGATCAAGTAAATGTATGAGAAGTGATCATTTGCAGCGGAGTGAGAATTGAAATTAAAACGTTCACTTCCTGAAGTAGGTTCTTGACCACCATTCCAAACCTCTTTAAATTATTATATTCTTTTCTAATCAATGAATTTTAGTACATTTTGGTGATCAAGATATATTTTTATAGATGTTACTTTTGTTTGAACTTTGAAACATATCAAAATACAATATATATAATTTAATTGGCTTCTAAATTCTACAAGTTGACCTGTGATCCAAATTAACAAACTTTGAATTGATTGACCCAAATTAAAAACAATTGGTGTTATAAGCGGATTAGAATAACACAAAAAAAAAAATAAAAAAAATATTATACCAAATTTAATATGGATAAAGCCAGAATTAAACTCTCAGATTCCTGCCTTCCCAGCTTAGCCCAAGTCGAAACCCTACGCCATAAGAACCGGTCCAATTCCCATCTAGGTTGAACCGTGCAGTTTTGTTTGGTTTTTAAAGAAGAGGTGTCCGAACAATCTAGGAAAAAAAGAAGTAATAATGAGATAAAAAGGAGGGAAAAATGATAGCTTCTCGAGCAATTACAACAGCGTGCTTGCGTGTAAAAAAAAGACGGTCATGCGTTGTTCCCTCGCCAGGTTTTGATTTGCTTTCCAATCATGAGGTTGGGCCTATGTTCTGTTACCATACTTTCAGTCAACAGTCAACACTTGTTAAATCATAATTTTAGTGATGAGATTTAATCTATATTTTTTTTTATTAAAATATAAAAAGATCTTATTTTAATCTGACTAATCTTTGAGATATGTGTCAGTCTTTCAATTCAATAAATATTGGAAAAATAACGGAGAGTGACCTAAAGAAATATAGAGAGTGAATCAATTCTAAGACCTCCCTTTTTGAAGGGAGTGACTTGACTGTAAGACCAATTCTCTCTTAGGTTTTAATTTCTTTTAAAGATTGAGATATATGATCAGTCAAAAATTATTTTAATTTTATCAATAAAATAATATTTTCAAATAATTTAATTTTTTAATATTTTTCCTTATTTTAAAATTATTCAATTAAATCAACTCTAAAATTTTAAACATAAATATGTGTTCATTTTTCTAAATATTGTTTCATGATAACTAGTGGATAAAAGGTGCTTAATTCTCAATATTTTAATGCATAAGTGGACCCATGGATCTCGCCTTTCTGCATCTATTTTATTGGTGTCCCACTTTTCTTCTATTTTCTGTTAAGTAAATGCAAAAAAACTACTATTAAATATCAGTCAAATCAATAATAAAGAAATTTTGACCCTCAAATCAGCGAATTTGCAGGCGCAATTAACGCAGCAACGTAAGCTGCAGGCTCTCTTTCCCTCTCTATGTGGAATTGGGTCAGAAATTTATTTTTGAAAATATAAATGAACATTGAATCAAGCATGTTTCAAACTTCAAAGTAGAGAAATTGATGATATAATTTTTAATAAAATTGAATAAAAAATAAAGCTTGAAAAATAAATTTAAAGAGATTTTGATAGTTGTTGCTGATGATAATGAAAATAAAATAAATATAAAAACTCCAAAACATTGAAATATCTTATCTAAACTGCAAATTTCAGATTAATAAATCTTTTTTGATGAGTTTATATCCGAAACGTATATTTGTTTATTTTCATATGCATATTTGTATATTAATGAGAGAAATATTTATGGCTATAAGACGTATACTATGGACTAGAATATATATATATTTTAACTGATTATATATTTGATGAATTTTAATTGTTTTAGTATAAAGCTTGACTATTTGATTATTTTGACTGAGATAATGACAAGTTTGGATTATGCTCTTTAAAAAATTAATACGATTCAAATCTTAAGCAATACTAGAGATATGAAATGTATGTAATACGGAATTTACGCATATCCTCTCCGAATATGATCCATTTACAATTTACATCACTGCCTTTTTTTCACGAATTAAGTTTCACAGAAGTATTTTAGTATAATTTTATTATTTTCTATAAGCATAGAAACGTATTGTTCAATTCAGACAAAATTTTAGAAATGTTGGTCCAAAATACTTTTTGATTTCAATTAAAATCATAACCAAATTTCAACCAATATTTTTCATTCATCTCAGGACCGAAATATCCATATTGTCCTACATTAATCTTTCAACTCAATTCCCAGTAATAATTACCATTCCAACCCAATAAAATTCAAACAATGTGTAATTAAAATTTCCTGTTTTAAAATTTTAATTGTGTAAGATATTTAAAGGACAAGGCATTTCTAGCCCCTGTTTTCAGGTCATTTCAATATTTCATTGAACCAAAGATTCAATATCAGCATAAAAAAGATAGCTAGAGATGGACAGTAGGATTAAACACGACCACCAGAGACAAATGTTGAAATATTCACTTGCAAA
Source organism: Chimonanthus praecox (assembly GCA_022113865.1). Lineage (NCBI taxonomy): Eukaryota > Viridiplantae > Streptophyta > Magnoliopsida > Laurales > Calycanthaceae > Chimonanthus > Chimonanthus praecox. Next base: position 682,877 of record CM039087.1, on the reverse strand, counting down.
ATCAGCAAGAAAAGGAACACAAAGAATACTATGTCTCAGCGATCCAAGAATCCATCTGAGATACAAGAGGTCTTAAATTCAAATCACTCTTAATAATTAACAAAGGAGCCACTTTCCATAGTGTTACCCAATGTGTGGATAGAAAAATTTGCACATACTCCAAAAATTTGCCAAGTGCTCTAAGAGATTCAAATACTTTTCTTTAAAAAAAATAAAAATAAATACTATGGGGCTCCAATATTTGAATGATCCAAAGATTCAATATCAACATAAAAGTGAGAGACAAAGGGACATGAAGAAACAGCACTACCATCAGGAAAAAATTGGCAACATTTTACCATGAGGTCCCATGTGAAGAGAGTTGCAGAAATAGCACTACCATCACGCCATCTACCATGAGGGCCAGATCGGCAAGCGAAGGAATACGAGAATGTTACTTCAATATTTCATTGATTCCAAGATTTTCTTTTTCTGGGTGTGGGAAACCCCATCAGGCTTTGATAATCATCTTTACAAAAATCCCCACCCAAACTCAAGATACATGTGGACCTTTCCTTGTTTTTTTTTTATAACAATAGAGATTTTACCGAAGAGAAAGATACATACATTGGAACCTACTTACAGGGGACTAGTGCTTTACAGCGCCAAAATAGGAAACTTATGATCAGCATGCTGTTTACATGTAAACCTAATTGAGATGTACCAAGTAAACAGCATGCTGATCAAGGGTTCCCTATGTTGGCAACAAAAGGCACAAGTCGCCTGTAATCCCTCCTACGTCCAAGTGCACACGTGTCGAGCACCCGTCCAAGAATCAATCGGGTATTCTGCAACGCCACATCTCTAGGTGCCAATCCTCCTTCCAGAGCTCCAACCTGTGCTGTTGAGCCAGCACTAAGACCTGGCCCAACTGCATACTGGAGTGGCCCACTCCTAGCTTTGAATGAGCTCTGAGGAGCAAGAATCGAAGCTAATAACTTCTCATCGCTTGAACCGTGACCATTTTCAAATGACCCTGGGTCATGTGCGTGGCCTGCTGTCAGGTTACTGCAACTCTGCATAAGGGCTTCCAACACACTCAATGCTTCCCAACACAGTGTGCTCTCCACCAGCTGCGACACGATTGCATACATGTGCGGACTCTGGGCTGCATCCATAGGTGTGTGCTGGAGCAGTGCCTTGAGCATGAGAAGGATCACGCGCTGGTACTCCATAGGACCCTTTTCCAGCAAGCGTAATAAGTGGCTGAATGCCAGTGCTGAGTGCTTTGGGAACCATTCAGCACACAGAAGGGGTGATACACGTGTCAGGAGGTCATCTATGCTTGTGATCTCACCTCGGGAGTATGCTAAAAACACAGCTGCAAGCTGATCCAGAGATTTTGCTCGGCACCAGACAGAGATGTTGCTGGCAACAGCGCATGCCTTTTGATACTGTTGTTGCAGAGGTGAAGCCAACCCAGGCATGGAATCCTTGCCGAGCTGCAGGCATAGCCAAGGCAGCAGGCCTGTGATGTGCATCAGGAGCCTTGTCTCTGAGTTTCCGAATATGGAGTCGCACGAATGGAAAGTGATATGTGAAAGCACCTCAATGGCTGAACCATGGCTCACGGTTGACATAAGCCCTTTGAGCACAAGAGGTTGGACACCTTCAAAAGCGGGCACTTTGCCGGTCTCTGGGGGTGGTTCAACACGGCTCCTCGATTCCATCCGTTGATATTCTACAGTTTCACACACACTTGTGTCCAGCTCATCACGAGGCATGCTTGACAAGATTACATTCTCTGTCGTCCGGTCTCGGAATGATAAACGATCAATCACACGAGCAAAGAGCTCAAGCACTTGGCAATAAACATGCACAAAATCTGTGTGCATCATTGCAACACAGCCCCAGAAAAGCTGTGGATAAAGTATGACCTTCTCCGGTTCCATATTCTCCACCATGATTTGAAGTGTTAACAGAATCTCCATAGCAAAACCCAGAACTGCTGGAACTGGATTCCCTAAGCACCGGTGGAGGCAGCGTAGGAGTGATACACAGGTGTCACTCGTGACACTTGGTCGTAGAGCACGGTAAATTTGATGAGATCGACATGCAAGGTGGCGGGATGTGCACTCCATCGCCCACTTGAGTGCTTCAGCACCCCATGTCTCACGCAGGTCCCCTTGGAAGAAAATAGCATCAACCATGCTCAACACAAGTGCTGACAAGAGGGTTGCACTTGGCAGCTCGGTCTGCATGAGAGTCATGTCCTCGTTCTCCCACATCATGTTTCCGCGCTTTGATTGCACATACTTGATTAAGCTCACAACTTGCTGCTTGTTCTCGCCATCACAGTTCTCAACCTCATAAAGCTCCAAGTGTCTACCTGCCAGAGAATATAGCAGATTGACAAGCAGATGCTGACAGTGCTCAAGCACGATATCTTCTGAACTGTCCATAGATACAAATATGACATGGAATAGCAAGGGCAAGTGACCACGGAAATCTTCATCGTTTTCATAAGCAATCTCTGCGAGTAGAATCAATGCTATGTCCGCACGAGAGAGTGTGTGTTGGGAATGCCCTGACAAGGCTGATGACAGTTCACCAGCATTGACCCCATGAGCTGCATTGCCAGAATACAGTGCATCCTCACCTGAGTTTGGTGTATCTATGTGATAATCTCCGCTATCCCGAGACACATGGCGGCTTCGTAGACTCCCTGTTGAGCTACGAACTCCCATCAGTGGGCCTGACATGTTCATCATTGATGGAAGGAGCTGTCCCGACCGCCCAGCAGTAGTGGGAACAACATTCACATCTGGTGGCATTGGGCTCAACGGACCTGAGATGCTCCGCCCTTGTGTCGCTGCAGTCCGCCAGCTCAGGCTCCCACTTGTGTTCCGAAGAGGGCCATCAAGTGATCCACGTACAAGCAAAGGTGACATGTGAGGCTGACTTTCCACAACTGCAGCAATTTGAGCTGCTGTTGGCCCCTGAGAGAATTCGAGCACAAAATTTCCAGCAGCGTCTCCCTTGCTTGCACTTGGCCTGACAGGCTCAACATTGTCCTCAAGCCTCCTTTGAGACAACTCGTACACTAAATGATCAATTGTCCGCTGGGGACATATACGTGCAAGATACAAACTCACACGTTTTGCAACTGAAAAATACGTAGCAAATGCTCCAGTTATTTCGGCAGACACACTTGCATCACAATCCTCAATCCCCTTTGTGATCAAAAAATCAAGCACTGGAATAATATTTTTGGACTTGCTGGCAATTGTGCTCCAGAGCTTCTCAATTTCATCAGGAAAATGATCACCATGTTGCCTTGTCACATAGTAAAGGCTCTTTAACAACCTTTCACTCCACCCTGATTCCCAAAGAGTCAAGAAGTTGAGATTTTCTATCCATGGAGCAATGCATGTTAAGACCTGATGTTGTGCTATTATATCAACGGCATCAAGCTGGTGTAGCATGATTTCTTCACACAGAAGTTTGCTCAGATCAGGGTGGTCTTTAGCAAGTTTCGAGGAGAGCTTGTATTGGAACTGCTGGTAGGAATCTGGTAAGTTGCCAACAACAGCAGCTCGGTATTGACCACCACTCTCAATTCCCTCTTCAGCCCACTCACGAGCAGCAAGTGTCTCTAGCATTTGGAGGGCATCATCACGGATTTGTCTTGATGGACCTACTACTTTGTAGAGAATCAAGCTCAGGAGTCTCTGTATTTCACATTTTGGGATCTCTTGACGCATGTAAACTTCTGCCAGCACACTGAAGTAGCCGTCAGCTTTGGAGGCATCAGAAGAATAGCACTGCAAGGAAATGTAGAACCATTAAAAAAAAAGGTCACAAGATTTATCTGGTACAAAGGATTCTTAAGAAGACGTCAATTACTCAATTGTACAAGTTTTGGTCAGTTGGGCTAGTAGAGGGACGAATTTCATCCAATGTGTGGATAATTTATTTGCAGTATAATACCGACGACTGTTTGTTCAAGGGAGCAGGCTGGAGAAACAATTTGTATTTGGGGAATACAAGCTCTGGGGGCTTTGGGTATTTGAGTTTCTTCATGGGTATCTTGGGGCTATGGGATTATCCTGATACATGATAGGGTATGGTTATGCAACTTTTTTCTTTTCATCAATCAAAAAACCAAAAAAAAAAAGGCCACCACAAAAAAATACAATGATTACATATTGATCTTTGTATTGCAGAGATTAAGTAAAAGACACATGCTCAATGTTAGAAGATTATAGCATGGACAATTGGTACTGTAAAAGCAGTGTAAAAGTTACCTCTCTCATAAAAAAAGGGCACCATGCTGTTTATATTACATAATAAAGATTTTCAAGTAAATCTCTCTGTAACCTCATTATTCATTAGGCCAAGTTTAACTTAATCTTTTCCATACATCATAGCTTTGAGTGACAATGAGAAGCATTTTATTACAAGAGAGGAGAATTAGAATTTACAGCACAATGAGCAGAGACTTAGACAACCTGTGTAATTTACACAGCTACATGAGTACAGACAAGTGGCCTTGAGACAGCAGAATTTTAAGTCAAAGCTGCTCAATTTTCACTTAGATCTTCTGTATAAGTACCCTGGCACACCTTTGCACCATTTCCAATGGAATAATAGATGACTTGAACACAGCAATTGTCGCAACCATAGATAATGAATGGTTGCCTTCTGTTAAGCCCATTTAGTCTTAATTCCTTCATATGTTTCTTATATTGTCGGTATCCCCATGGACATTCTGATTGATTGCTCATGGATGGTTGATGCCATGGGTATTTCAATACACTGGCAAAATATTGAGGATAATTTTGATAGCCATAGCATGGGGGTGTAGGGTGGAAGAGAAACAAAAGAATCTTTTTCCCCAACACAAAGCATTTTAAGGATTCATTGATTGCACCTATCACTTCATCCAATGTGCACAATAATTTGAAAGAACTTGCTTCACAAATCTGTATAAGCGTTGGCCATGTCATACTGAATGCATTTCTGTCACACATTTCCAATTATGAGGTACAAACTCAAATAGATGGAACAAATAGCTCTAATGTTGATGATGTAACCCTAGTTTGATTGTCCACTTTCCTTTGTGGACTTCCTACTTTTGTATGGTTTTCCTTCTTTTTTTTTTCAAAATAAATTTTGTTGTTTCTACAAAAAAGTTTTCCATGACATGCAAAAGAAGCAAATATAGAGGAATATTTACAAGACAAATAATTAACCCCAAGAAACGAAGGAAATTGCAACTATCCGAGAATTCAAGCGCCAACACCCTCTGACATTTAGAGGAGACAGAGCCAGTGGCCGCCGAGCGTTGGCTGAAACAGGTTGGCAAGCTTAATGGATAACATAGGGGTGAAGGAGAATGATCTTCGCATCACCTTGGCCACTATGCAGATGAGCGGGGAAGCAGCCGGGTGGACTGGGGTTTTACAAATGATATCAGAGCACGGTTCAAGTCTTGGACTGAGGGTGTGGGCTGTGCGTGTGTGGTCTGGTGGTGGAACCAGGACCGGCTGTCGAGCTGAGGGTAGGTTGTAGGGGGTGGGGGGGCGGTTGTGCCTTGAGTCCAAGCATCCCACTGATGCTAAAATATAGCTAGGAGGAGGTGTTGTGCGCTGGGCACATGTGGGAAGTCCCACATCACCCAGTTGAGGGGTGTGGGTCTCAGTATATATATTGGAGGCCTCCTCCTTCCTAGCACAAGGCCTTTTGGGGTGTCTCCTTGGGTGGGACCTCCAGAAACAAAGCCATGCGGACCCAGGTGCAGGCCCAAAGCGGACAATATTGTGCTGGGTGGACTAGAGCATTACAAGAGGACATATAACCAACATTGTGTTACCATTACTTTAGTTGTAGAGATAATGGGTCATTTCTGACAGTTTGTCACTCCTTTATCTTAGTTGCCCACAAATATTCATGGACAAGCTTTTCTGTTGAATGTTAGTAAACCATTACCACTACCTTTCAAATAAATAAATAAAAGGCCGGTCTGTGGCTTGGTGATCTATGCCATCTGCAAGATGTCCCCCATGAACAGACCATGACCTTAAGCCAGCATATTGCAACTGTCCTCCTTTTTTTTGTTCAGAGATAACAATGCTTAATTTATTATCATTATCATCATTTGAAAAGAAAAAAGAGCTTAAAAGATAAATGTCCATTAGAAGATGAGTCTCAAGTGCAGAGATTGAAACAGAAGCAGGTTTGTTTCTTTGCCTTTAAGGATCCAATGGATGACAATAAAAATAAAATAAAAAAATCATCACTGTAAGAAACAATCAAATGGTTGATTTATGTTGAAAATTTCCATTGTTTCTTTCCTTCCAAACATCCCACGCAATAGCAAGAGGCATCATTTTTAGGTTTTACTATTGACCTAAATAAACCATTACCATTACTTCTCAAAAAGAAAGTGTGCTCTGTGGTATGCTATATACACCATCAACAAAATGTCCAACTATAGATGGTTCAGGAAATAATAGAGCAATAGTTGATATTCAAGGTAGAAAAACCAATTATCGGATGGGCAAGATCCTCCTGTCCTTCGCTCTTGTGACATGGTCTCTTATGATAAGGGCCATTAGTTCAATAGTCAGGATTAACATCTAATGTGTACAGTTTACAAATTCAAGGGAATCCACTAGTCAATTACATACTAGCTATTAATATGAGACTCATTTTCCGAAAGTTGATACAAGCAACAGGACATTAAGAAATAAGAATTCAACAGTCCAAAATGTTTGTCTCATATTGCATAAAAAGACAGTAGCTGGGGAAAAACATTGAACCTCAAGATCTGCATTCTTGAAATCAGTTTCATCGTTCTACAACCCAATGGGTATTACCATATACTTTCTGTTTCCATGCAACTGTTAGTATGTAACATTTTAAAAAAATACAAAATAAAAAAAATCTCTAAACCTTTCAAAAAAAAAAACTCGAAGTTCCTTCAAGTTTCAAACATTTAATAGAACATGAAGTGAAACTTCTCTTCAATATATCATGCAACTTCTCACCAAACAAGAAGGTTCTGTAGGAACTCATATTGCTAAAACTCTTGAAAAGCTTTCATACAATTCATAAACCTTTTTCTCTCTTTTTCCCCCTTGGAAGGTAGTTGCATAAACTAACTTGCAACCATGAATGACACCATTAAGAAAATTTTAAAAAATAAAAAATAAGAAAGGCTAAATTAAGGGAAGGAATTACCTGGTCAATGCAAGCAGGAAAAAGTTCCAAATTTGTCTGAAGTAGATTCTTCAAAGCTGTTTTTGCTAAGAAAACCCGATGGCCACTTCGCTGTCGATCCTTTCCAGCAGCAGTCCGCCCTCCCTCTCCAGTGTATTTTGAATAGGACGGTGTTCTTGGATCAGCTGGAGAATACCCTAATGGAGCTCTAGATGCTGGCTCAATGAACAAGTTATTTATCCAATTAATTATCCGACCACTCATCTTTCTTGCACTCTCATCAAAGCAAGGCCCATATAAGAGAGAAGCCATTGCATTCATGGATACCCATTGAATTGCCTCCACTTGCTCGCTTATTTCTTTATCAAATGATATTTTGTCTATGGAATCCTTTGACCTACCATGCTGAGCTGATTTGTAACGTTCAATTTCACGGCGATAGTCGCTAACACTGTCTTGACCCCACATCCCGCCTGTCTCATCACACCAGGAAAGAAGAAGATCAAAAAGGCGTCTTCGAGTTTTGGGGTCAAACTTCTCAGATCTTGATTCTACAAACTCAGGAGCCAGCGATCTTAGAACAGAAGCTAATGCAAAACGTAGGGGCTGTACTTGGAAACTCTCACTGGAGGAAGTTACTGCCAGTCTTGTTTCTTCAATGAATTTCAAAAAATGCAAACGTAGAATTGGCTTATGGCGCAGCATCCCTGCCCAGATATTCTCAGCCACTGTACGATAAACATTTGCAATATGAACTCTGAGTTCCTCACGGCGGGTTTTTTGATTCTGCATGTACAATAGAAGCATCACACATTTTTGTAGTGAATACTCAAAAGCTTCCAATTGTTAGGAATACATGAAAGTATCATCACAAGAGAAGCATCTACAATGTCTAAATTCTCTCAAGTCTCAAGACATTAAGTGATGAGAATTACATCAAGCTCATGTAGTAAAAAAATGATGTTAGCTGGTTTAAAGAATACTTGAAAGTTGAAATGGTTTAAAGAATACTTGAAAGTTGAAATGGCTGAGGAGCTAGTGATGAGAATTACATCAAGCTCATGTAGTAAAAAAATGATGTTAGCTGGTTTAAAGAATACTTGAAAGTTGAAATGGATGAGGAGCTTTTTGCTTGCTAGGTAAGGGAAATCTTACAGTTCATACCTATCACAGGCACTCATGATTAAAAGCAACTGAATTCCTAGGACAGAAGCAGAAACACATCAACCCAAACCTAGGAGATGTGAAGATCATTTTAAAATAGATTGTTTCTACATATATAAAAAAAAAGAGTTGGAGAAATCTATTTCCTCATCCCCACAAGTTGTTGTCTTCTTCTTCAGGGGTTCAATTATCTCCTAATCAAAGGATTCAAGTAAAAATGGCCTCAGATCTATGACAAAAGTGGGACTTCCTTTCAAGTGTAAGTAAACAGCACTTGTTCGAAAAACTGTGCAATCTCAGATTTCATTTTCATTTTAATTGATAAAAAAGACAAATAATTCCTTTCAAAAGCTGAATCTGATTAATGAATATATGGATAATCCTGAATGAATCTGAATCGCAAACCAAAATTAAACAAATAATAAAAGGAAAAAAATCCAAATTTCTCCAACTTCTAAGTGTTTCATAATCATTTAGCAAAAACTCAGAATTGCAAGCACACATCCACACATCTGCATGTGCTTATCAATCAGAGGTCTTTGCATGAATATGCTTGCAGAAATCAACACTACACCAAGAAAGTTTGCCACCTCACAAGAGAGAGAGAGAGAGAGAGCCTTTACCAAGATCATCTCTATATAGATTTTGATGTGGGAGCACCGCTAGGCAGGAAGAAGATGGAAATGTCTACAACTTGGGCAGAAGTAGGAGAAGACAAAAATTAACCAGATAAATCTGAATATTTAATTCATTATTCAAATAGAGATGTATCTCTCTCTTACATCTATCATATTTATAAGAAGACAGAGATAAAAATAGAAGAGGAATCCTAAACAAACTAGGAAACTTCCTAATTATTCTAAAACGAAAATAGAACTTCTAATCTTATCCTAAAGTCCTAAATAAATTGGGAAAGCCACCGACCTGACTTCCTTGCTAAATAAGAATTCTAAAAATAAAATAATGCGAAAATACAAAAATAATAAATACTAAAATTGAGCCTATGAGCTGCGTGTCCTACATCATTCCCCCTCTCTTGAAAAGAACTCGTCCTCGAGTTGAAATTAGCAAAATCACAAGGCACCAAACAGAGATGAAGACCAAGTCCGAAGATGCGAATGATGAAGATGTTAACTATACAATCTTCAAAGCATGGACGAGAAGAGCTTTCCTTCTGTGGGACGATAAACCCAAGGACCGAAAACGAGCGCAAGCATGGGCGAACCAAGGTGATTGCGAAGGGGTCGTCATATGGCACTGGAGTGATCACACGGCCATGATGGTGTGTCTTATGAGGCTCCAATGAGAGGATAGGAGGTGAGCATGAGAAGGTAAGAACAACCAGAGATGAGCTCTTGGTATCTGTAATGGGATCAGGTTTAGGTAATTGAGAAGGTTGAGTAAGCTGCGGTGGTGGTGGGGGAGGTGGTATTGGTGGTGGATCGACACGCGCCAGTTGCATCGACTGTGGTGCGGGCAACACAACTAGCTCATTCTCCAAGATAGGCACCGTCTGAGGGGTCACGTTGTCTGGAGAAGCAGACATTAACTCGGAGTTTGACAGGGGAGTAGTATGCACGAACTCTGAGGATGACTTTCGACTTGAATCTGGTTCAAAATCAGTAGTTGTAGGAGCATGAATTATCGCAAGTCGTTCTAACTCACATTTTGTTCGTATGGCCATTCGGAACGCATCTCTTAAAGTGACGATGTCGTGGAAGACAATGCGGTCAAAGAGCACAGGATGGAGTCCTCCAAGGAATCTAGAGATCTGTTGAGACTCAGTCTCAATGTGTCTCGCGGAGAGATAGAAGAACTCAACTACATAATCTCGAACAGTCCGATCTCTTTGCCAACAATTTTGGTATTACTCGAACATAAATTGCTTATAGTCGACCGAAAGGAAATGATTACGTAGCAACCTTTTCATTAATGTCCATGATCTAATAGGAGGAGGTTTGTAATACCTGAGGTTGATTTGCAACTCTGTCCACCATGCAAACGCTTCATATTCAAGACGAGATGTCACGAAGTCTACCTTTCTTGTTTCCTCAATCTTCGTGTAAAAGAAGCAGCGTTCGACTTTTAGGAGCCAATCAAGGAAGTATTCATTGCGTCACTGACCATAAAAAGGTGGGACATAGGCCTCGTCACCGTCAATAGGAAGTCATAGTGACACCACTTGATGTAGCAAAAGCATTGGCCTGGTCAAACTTGGTCAACACGGGGCAATCTGGTCGAAGATGGGTGGGTCCCACAGTTTAAGGTCCAAGGTGGCAAAGAAAGTGGGAATAGGGTGGTTTGGTAAATAAGTTAAAGGAGTGATTTTGTAACACCCTGGATTTTCAAGTTATAAATATTTAAGGAAATTACCCATTTAATTTGTGAATTTTTAGATATGGATCTTATATGGGTAAAGTGTTGGGTCTTTGCCCAGTTTTGACCGAACGGATTATGGAAAGGGTTTTATTAAAATTAAATGGGGCTGAATTTAATTAGTAATGCAATATATATAAAGGGATTTGGATTAATTGCATGCGCATGAAAGATTTTGGGATGGTCCTAAAATGGGCCACACGTTGGGATAAGTTGGATTAGGCAATGGCATCCGATTGTCTAAACCAAATGAGGAAGTTATCTAATCTAAATAAAGATAGATTACTATGGTCGAGTATGAAGATTTGAATATCTATGTTATGCGCATGGAGTGGAAGCCAAGGAAGGATACATGTATGGAAGATAGTGATGGAAAGATTTTAGGAGTTGCTTAGGCGCATAAAATCATTTAAAGAGGGTCCTTTCCCCTTGATTAAGAGTGATATTAGGGAATTATTAAATAAGGAAGATGTCTTAGCCGTGTGTGGGATTTTCATAGCTATGTGATGCGCACAATGGGGTCCTATTTCCTTGATTAGAAACGGCCCTAAAAGAAATTGTTAAATGAAGGATCTTGGCACCTTCTAATATTGGATGGATGGAAGGATTAGAATGATATATGCGCATGATGTAAAGGAGTAATAATAGGGAAAGTGCTAAATGGAAGGGGCGCATGGCATATTTTAAAGGGACTCTCCAAAGAGGGAAGCATGGCACGGAAATTGCTATCTAAGAGAGGCAACAAGGGGCGCATAGGCACTTTCTTAATATGGAACCGTGTGGAGTTTTATAAGACAAACAAAGGGGCACACGGCATTGCTAAACAAAGGGTTATGGCACCTTCTAATTGTAGATAGGACTAATTGGAAGGTTGATACAAGAGAGGCAACTACTAATTGGAAGTAATAAAGGAAAGGGAAGGAGGGGCGCATGGCACCTTCTAAGTTTGGATCAATTGGAAGTAATAAAGGAGAGGCAATGGGGGTACACGGCATTCACATTACATTTAAAGAAGAGGCAATAGGGGTACACGGCATACACAAAGCCGACCACCCACAAGGCAAGAGCTTGGAGTAATTTTTATTACAAAGCATCTTCTCTCTCTCTCTCAAACTATATCTCACGGCATTCATATTCAAAGAGAGGTAGCAACAAAACAAAGTGGCTCACGGCATACACAAAAGAGGCTAAGTAAAGAAGAAGATTGGAAAAGCAAGATCAACCAAAGGAAAACCGGAGGAGTCACGGAACTGGTAAGTGTTTTGATGTTTTTGATTAAAAGAAAGGAACCATAGGGTTCGGCCATGGAAGAAAAATTAAGGGATGATTAGTTTAATGGAAAGAATGGACCACCATGGCCGAACCCCATGGAAAGACATGGTTAATGTATGAATTTTTAATGAGGAACCCCATGGGAGTTTGTTGGTAAAGGTCTATGATTTTAGAGGGTTTAAATGGAGAAGCATTGGTTATGTTTTAATGGATGGCAAAGTTGTAAATGTTGGCCAAATTAAAAGATCATGGGTTCGGCCATGGTGTATGGCCGAACCCCATAAGGTTTAATTATGGATTTAAATTATTAAGGAATTTATATTGGAGTTGGTTAATGAATCCATAGAGGTTTAAATGGTTTAATAAAAAGGGTTGAACCATAGGGTTCGGCCATGGTGTATGGCTGAACCCCATGGAGGATGATTATTAAATTAGAATCTTTCTAATTATGGAAGGTGGAGATTAAATTGGAAAGTTTCTAATTATGGAAATTAATATAATTGGAAAGTTTACATCATAGGGTTTGGCCATGGTGTTTGGCCGAACCCCATGAATCAAGTCTTTAGTTCAATTATGGATTCATTATTATTAAATAAATTTAGAAGGAGGATGGAACCATAATATCATGGGTTCGGCCATGGGATAAGGCCGAACCCCATGAACGAATTTTTATGGGTCTTGAATGGGCCTAATATGATTAAAGGAATGGAAGATTTTATTTATGGTTCTATGGTTGTGGATCATTGGTGGATCCATGTATGTAATATTATGGACCTATGTGTGGAACCTAAACATAAGTTGTTGAAGGCAATGGCAAAGTTGTAAATACATGCCAAAATAGAGGATCATGGGTTCGGCCATGGTGTATGGCCGAACCCCATGAGGTTTCTCTTATGAACTTGTTAATGGGCCAATTGTGGGCCTTTGTATAATTTAAATGAATGGTTTACCAAACCAAGGGATGAGGGGTTTTATTTTATGAATTAGGAACCAATCATGAAATTATGTAATGGATCAGTTTTGGACCTAAATCTAAGGTGATAAAGGAAATGGCAGGAAGGTAAATAAGTGAATAAATGAACCATGGGTTTGGCCATGGTGTGTGGCCGAACCCCATGGGGTAGGTTTGCTGGACTTAGATGTTTATGGATCTATGTTTTGAATCTAAACATGAATGAATATATGATGGTGATTAACCATGGAGGGAATAATGGCATAAATGTAATTGTGGTCAAAATAAGGGACCATGGGTTCGGCCATGGTGTATGGCCGAACCCCACGAGGATTGGTTTATGGACTTAAAAGATCGTAAATCAAGTGGGACTTGGTTTTGATTGATTGTTATATTATAAGGTAACGGGACCTCACAAGGTGTGTACGATCGTGAGCGGTTACCGGACGAAAGACGCAAGGACATGTTAGCGGTCTTTGGTAGGATTCCACCTCTTTGAAACCATGGGTTTATGTACATTGTTTTTATCTTGATTTGATGAATTTATATTGCAAAGGATATGTTTCAAAATGTGAGTTTTAAATGCTATGTTTATATGATAAAATAGCATGTGTTGTATATGTTTCAAATATGAGCTTTTAAATGCTATGATTTGTATAATTGCATAGCATGTGGACATTTGCATCTCATGCACAGCATGGAAGGGATGAACGGTAACCGAGACCCACACTCCGTCGGGGCGTCCGTAAAACATTCGTAGGGGGGATACCTTGATGAGGAGCATTCCATCAAGATGATATTATGTCTGAAATGTAACCGGAGATCCACACTCCGTCGGGGCGTCCGTAATAGAATCGTGGGGGATACCTTGATGAAGAGCATTCCATCAAGAGGATACAATGTATGAAATGTAACCGGAGGGTCCACACTCCGTCGGGGCGTCCGAAAAACCTATGTGGTAGGCACTTTTATGTACATATAATGGATGAGACTCATTGCATTAATAGCATTGCATGGTATTGAATCAGCATGATTATGATCTTTATTATCATGCAAGGTTTCTAGTTTTTATTAGTATGATTGGATCTCTATTATCATACACTGTTTTGGATACAATGCTTTATAAGTATGGTTTGATTTATTATAACTGGTTTTGATATATATTATATCTGGATTTTTTGGTAATAACCCATGTGTTTACCCTAATTGGAATACCTACTGGGCGCGTTGTTCTAACGCCCTACTTCTACTCTAGTTGTTGATATAGGAAACGAGGGGAACGATGAACACGAAACGGGCCAGACATAGGAGCTTGGATGCTTTTAATTTATATTTTGTTTAAGATACTCATAGGCTTGTAATATGAGTATCTAGAATTCGGATTGTAATAACTTAAATGAATTTGCTATGATTGGATGTTTTATTGGATAATTGCGTTATGATAATGATGATTAAGGACTTGACGTACTTTGCTATCTGCATGGAATAGAACTGTGTTCTATTATGTTTCCGCATGTTATGATTTTTATTCCGCATGTTTATATTGCTATGTATGAACCGTTTTTTTGGACTAAGTCCATGCACACATAGGGTAAGTCCATGCACACATAGGGTAAGTCCATGCACACATAGGGTTGACCAGTTAAGGGTCGGACTTTAGAAGTTCGGACTTAGCTCGCGTCGTGACGTCCCGCGCTCTATCACTCTACTCTGTTATAAAAAAAAAAAAAATAGACTCTGATTTACGGGAAGAAGCGAGTGAAAAAGGGCGGAGCGTTACAGGTTTGTTAATTGGAGAAAAGGTGAAGGGTATTAAAGGTAGATAAAAAAGTAAAGGAGACAATGCATTAATTGTCTTGAGAGGTGGGATGGCTTTAGTGAAGAGAGTAAGAGAGTGAAACGACTGGTGTAGGATGGTTTTCATTGTTAATGGAATAAAATAAGGTGGAAAATGGTGTAAGTGGGTAAATAGAAAGAAGATAAGGGGTACTTTGGTAAAGAGAAATTGATGTTTTTTATGGCAGTAAATGCATGGATGAAAGGACAAGAAAAGGTATGGAGACCGATGGTTTATTGGGTAAGTGTGGGATGAGACTTATGAAAGGAGATGGGTAAAGTGGGTTGGCTACATGGGATGTTGTGACTGGTTATTTGTGAAAGGTGAAAGTACAGTGGAAAGGATGTAAAGAGTTTGAAATAGATGGGCTGGAAAGAGGAAAAGAAAAAAAAAATGGTAGAGGTGTGGAGCGGCAGAAGCAGTAAGCGACGGAAAATAAGGATCGATGGAAGGGTTTGTAGCGGCGGAAGCAGAGATGAGAGAAGGAGAAGAAAATGAAGAAGATAGAAGGAAGGGAAGAAGAAGTCTAGTATCTGGTTAGAAAAGAGGCGAATCTGGTGGCTATAGAGATGAAATAGAGAGGCGAGATGGGAGCGGAAGTAGGTAAGGTGGTTATTTTTTTTTTTTTTGTTGTTGTTTTTGTGAAGGGAGGAGGATGGGGATTGGGATGGTAGATTGTACCTGGGATAATGCCCAAATTAGGAACGTCTCTCTATAACAGCGATACAGAGAACCTTTGGCTCTGATCCACTTAATGTAGGAGCACCGTCTGCAACTAGGCAGGAAGAAGATAGAAATGTTTGCAACTTGGGCACAAGTAGGAGAAGACAAAAATTAACCAGATAAATCTGAATCTTTAATTCATTATTTAAATAGAGGTGTATCTCTCTCTTACATCTATCATATTTATAAGAAGACAGAGATAAAAATAAAAGAGGAATCCTAAACAAACTAGGAAGCTTCCTAATTATTCTAAAACGAAAATAGAACTTCTAATCTTATCCTAGACTCCTAAATAAATTGGGAAAGCCACCGACCTGACTTCCTTGCTAAATAAGAATTCTAAAAATAAAATAATGTGAAAATACAAAAATAATAAATACTAAAATTGAGCCTATGAGCTGCATGTCTTACATCAGATTTTCTGAGGTAAAAAGGATGAACTAAGTACCTTCCACTTTGGTTTTCCCTCAGTTTCTAATGAAACCTCTTCCACAAAAGATGCAAGCTCTCCGAACATAATTTCACAGATTTCCAAATGTGAGTATCCAAGAGCTGTGGTGGCTGAGTGCTTTGACAAGAAAAAAAAAAGATCCATTTAATAACCACCGCAAACATATCCATAATGAACAAACAATTGAAAGAAACTTTTTTTTTCCCAGCTAAACATACAATATTTCTGTATTCTTAAATTGAGCTGCCTTGTAGTGATTCAAAATTTGTCATTTGTATGCATACCAGCACCGACATTAAAATCAAGTCGTGCTTATTTTACAGTTATATTGCATTTTTCTCTATTTACAATACTGTTTTGAGATTGCATTCATGGGATCAAGAATAAGGGGTCAAGAGTAAATCGTGCAGATGAAATTTTTTGCACTGATATTAACGCTATTACACAGCATTCAAGTGGCCAGGGAAAAGAGAAGAGTGTCTGAATTGATACTACTGCAATTAGAAGTGCCAACAATTGGTTCAACAATCTAGAGCCCAAGAATATTGATTGTCTTCATAACACTATTGGTGCCCATGCAAAAATCACATTGATTGGACAGGGTTATTTCTGATCTTTCAATGTAAATGCCCAAACCATCAGATTCCCAATTGTCTCAAAGAATGAGATCTGAGATGGTTTGGGTATGTAAATAGATGAATGAACTACTATGAACATTTTAAGAGTGTATTCAGATGAGGAGAACATATGAAGGAGTCTTTTAGGTTGAGAACGTCAAACTTGTCCACCCCCAATGTTTGTCATCTTTGATGGAGGAACTGTTGACCACTTGTACATCCATTGCCCTTTTGTTTTACCTATTTGGTATCACTTTCCTTATTCTCTGGGTTCTTCCCTCTTCTTTGCCAGCTCTCTTTTTTGAGTGTGATCCATTGCCCTTTCCTCTTTTGGTTTAGTTTCATTCATTGCATCACCTTGCCATTGCTCCCCATGCTTCTGTTTTTTTTTTTAAATGATCATATAAATATATTGATCACATTGGCAATCAAGTGGTTTGGAGTATTCATTTTCATAGAAGTTTTTCTAACAAAAAAAAAAAATGGAAGACTTTTCCAACCTTGTTCTTAATGGTGTTACATTAAGTGAATAAGGTATATTCCAAACTTTGAATTCTTCATTTTCTGGCACTTGCTCAATTGAGTCTTTCTTCGAGTGGATCTCTCACAATTCCAACCATCCTATGGCGAAACTTGCTATTTGGTACTCCAAAGCTCTGCCTCGTCTACTTTCCTCCAAGTGGATTACTGGCTTTGGTAAGATTCTCACATGTGACAATATCAGAAAGACACGCTGCATCATGGTTTGTGCTTGCCCTTTGTATTCGTGATGCTAAGGATGCTAATAACTACTCCATTGCTCTTTCTCCTATCTTACTCCTGGATGTTCTTCCATGTCATTCTAAGCTTTCTATTATTTGAAGGCTTGCCTTTTTGTTCTGATTTGTACACTCTAGTGGGAATGAAACAATTGTGTTTTTAGAGGCAAGGTTGAAGGTGACATCTCAGTTTCTCTTTGGGTGCAAGCCAAGTGCATTTTTAGACTTCCATTGTTGAAGTATTCCAAGGAATCCCCATTTCAGATCTATTTTTGGACTTGTAAAGAGATCGTCGACATTGGCTAATTTGTTCCTATTTTTGGTTTGTTTCCTTCCTGTTCATAATTTTCTCTAGTTGTTTTCTTTGGGGCTGTTTTGGGTGTGTTTTCCCTTGCAACTTTTGGCTCAGCTCTTGTTCCCTTTATCAATAAATTCAGTTACCACTAAAAAAAACAGAGAAACAAAACAAAATGCAGACAATGGCACCTGAATCAAACAAGGTTTATCAACTAGCACTTACAGTGTAAGCATCTGATCCAGATCTCAATGATGGAAAAATTAGATGGAAGATATCTTTAGCAGTTGCAAAGCCACTGTTTCCAATGTTATCAGGTGGACAAGAGCAAGCAAATATTGAATACATGAGCCATTGGTCCAATTTGTTTTCAGCATCTTGTGATTGATGAGCCTTGCCACCAAACTCTACAGGAGTAATGTGTAAAAGTCGCTGCATAACCTCCAACCTGCCAAAAATTTAAAAAAAAAGCAACTAATTATTATTAATGTTGTATTCCGCTTTTTATTTTTCATCATCATCATCATCATCATTATCATATAGAACCATGTTCACCTCTGCAATGTTGTGCATGTGAGACAGTGCCTAGGTGGTCCTGTGAGGCCCACCTGGGTGGGGGGAATGGGTTGGGGCAGGATCCTTTTGAAAGGTATTTTCCAGATGATGCTCATATAAAAATCACGTTCATTGAATTTCAAGAGCCATGTTTTTCAAGGGTCCAAAATCCAACAGTAAAAATAGGGGCAGAATTTCATGGATTTCAATCCAATGGAAAGATCAACACAGAATGGGTTAAAATTGGGTAGGAATCAAATTCATGGGGTAGGGTAGCATGTGGTGGGTATGGGGTGAAAAAAATCTATACCTCATTGTTTGGACCAATGTTATGTGTCCATGTCATTTATATCACAAGGGTGCTATCACCTTTTTCAAAGTAATTTTTCAAGTATTTTGTTCTTTTTGTGTGATTTGGAATGGGTTGTAGTGGTGATGTGGAATGAGGCATTGACTACACCTGGATTTATATATAAAAAATAATATTCCCTAAAACCAGTGGTTTATATATATATAACGTTCCCCTAAAAGCACTTCTGGTGAAACCAATGTTGTGAAAATCGAATCGTATCGTAAATCGTTAATACATCTTGAATCGCAAATCGTGTATCGTAAATCGTAGAATCGTAAAATTCATAAGTGTTTTCCCTCAAAAATATTTAATATATGAAATAACGTAAAATATATCTAAAATTTAATAACATGAGCAATATATAATTAGTTCATTAGAGCTCAAATTTCAATGCTCCCACTCCCAAAAGTATAAGACCAGTATATAATCCAACTATACTGTGAAAAGTCAATAATAAACTAAAAAACCTTCAAAAAATCGAAAGGTCTTAAATGCTCATTAACTCGAGCCTTAAAAACTATTAAAACGAAATGTTTCATACTTTCACACTCCTAATAACCCCACAATTCTATTATTTATACAAATCGTAAGATTTGTTGATAGACGAATCGTTCTTCTTATCATATCGTATGAATCGTAAGATACGAATCGTGTATCGTAAGATTTTAACAACCATGGGTGAAACTTTCATGAGAACTTTGGTTTGTGGGCACCACATAAGACCTAATGAATCCAATTCCCCCACTACACCCACCTACCCCCTATACCCCTATCCAATTTGACATCAATTTGACATTTTAAAGCCCATTGATTTAATCCAATGAATTTCCACTGTTAGATAAGTGTGAAATTTTGAGGGCTTTAAAAGATATGGATTCTCTTATCCAATTAAGATGAAATTTTATAGGCATCATATACAAGTCAAGTCTTTTCAAACTCACCCATCCATATGGGCCCAGGTAGCGCCCATTGGCCGTTGTTTATATATATATGAGACAGAGAGAGAGAGAGAGAGGTGCACATAAAATGAACCACTTATTTTGGGATAATAACAAAAAATGAAGAGTTTCATAAAAGGCCTAGATACAAAGTATATAGGCAGATTTGTCTATAAGAATTTTGTAGTGATC
The DNA here is from genome assembly GCA_022113865.1 of Chimonanthus praecox. Classification (NCBI taxonomy): domain Eukaryota; kingdom Viridiplantae; phylum Streptophyta; class Magnoliopsida; order Laurales; family Calycanthaceae; genus Chimonanthus; species Chimonanthus praecox. The sequence goes on along the minus strand of CM039087.1, from coordinate 663,192 downwards.
AGAATCATTCATGAATCAGTTATTTTGTATTTCCCGCCATGACAGAATGGTCAGGATAGGAATCACATGCATCAAACTTGTATGAAATAATATAATTGAACTTAGAACCATAATACATATTAAAATAAGATTTATATCTACTCGAAGAAGAGCAATATAGGATAGCATAAAAAATGCAGTTTTAACAAACAGAAAAAAACAACAATAATTCAAATCATATTCATCCTCTCGCCTTGCTTCCTGTATAGAATTTGGGCAAAGGTCACCAGCATATTTGACTAGTTCGCTGAGGCATCGAGCCCATCTTGTCTTATTTGTGCTTTCCAAGATCAATTGAAGTGTAACATCTGGAGGAATAGCTTCTGACTCTCGTCTCAAATCATATGGCCGGCCGGAATCCCAGTAGCAACTCTGAACAATGTCTTCCTGTAAAAAGTAGAGAAAAAATATTTCAAGAAAAGCATACATTCAGAAAGATGATAGGATTGTAACTCTTTTGACTTGTTCCGTTTCAAATTGAAAAGGCAGAGTTGCATAGTGACATCCAAATCATTTTGTATAAGGGGAGCATAGGCCGGTTTTATGCAGGTTGACATAAGTTTTGATTCCTTGGTCAGAATTGAAAAAGTTGCCTGTTGTTCCCTGCCTCTCCCTCAAGTCTCAAAAATAGGTTGAAAAAGTAGAAACTACATTATGCATATAAGAAAATTCACCCCATTTTCTTCCAGGACATCTATGATAAGTATTGACTCCAAGTCACTCTTCATCTTATGGTCAGACCGTTCATTCACTGACAGGTCACGTATATCATTCCTTAAAGCCCGGACACAGCGCAATAATTCTAGTGCTGTATGTCGTATCTGAACATCCACAGAACTGAGGAAAATAAGACCAATTGCATCCATTTCTGACATACGGAACTCAATTGTTTCCCCTGGCTGCTGAAAAGGTGACAATCTGGGAATTCCATCACTTCCCGAGCCCGACCATTTTCCATTTTGAGTATCAGATGATAACCTCTCATCAGATAAACATGCCCTCCACAGGCGCATAAGGTCTACTAGGCGGCCCAGAGATGTTTGAATGAGAACAGGAAGCTCATCTGGAAGCCGCAGAATGAAGTAAGCCATCCCTTTCATAACGGCAAAACGACGGTGGGGAAGATATCTAACAGTTCGATTCAGCACTTGGACTGCTTCTTCACGGACAACAGGATCAATACTGATACCATACTGAGGTATGATTTCTGTGATTTTATCACTTCGCCCAACCTCTTCAATCAGGTACGGTATGCACTTAAGTACCGACCTGAACAGATATCCTTGAGATTTATCCTTGGTCACAGCATCTGCAAAAGCATAGTACATTGTATATTTGTCATCCTGAAATGAAATATTATGAATTACAGAATATTGATCGTCTAAAATTCTGTTGCAATGATTTGAGGTTCAATTTTTTTGTTGAAAAGTTATTGAGGTTCAATTGTTCCCTAACTCAAGGTAACCAGCTCAGAGGACTTGATCATTTTAAAATAAAAATTGCTAATACAATAATTAAAGTAGAAATATCCATAAATGGAGGAAATAAAGAACCTGCTGCACACTTGGCAAGTGCTTATTGTTTCAACCACAGGTTGCAGATTTGGCCATGTTACAATCGCAGGAAGAGAGAGAGGTGCACAGCCTAGGTTACAGGTTTGGCAATGTTAAAATCGTAGGAAGAGAGAGAGGTGCAACCTATGCACTGCCTATTGGAATTAATCCCACAAATATAATACTTTGATAAGATTACGATTCTAATGGAATAAATTGCAGAATTCACAAGGGATTAATGTAGAAAATTTCAACCTTTAGGGATTTCCCTAGAGGGAAACACAGTTTTCTAACAATTACATCAACAGTTCGATTCGGTTCTCTCCAATAAATGAATCTCAAATCTCAAAAAGGGAAGAAATTTAGGATGAACGTGATTCACTCTCACAAGAAACTCTCTCACTCAAAACTTGAAAATCTCAGAAACCTATTATGGTTTCTAATGAGAATTTCAAGAAAATTGAATACGAAATTTGGAAATCTCTCACAATTTCGACAAAATTTCATCCACAAATCTATGAAATTTTTGGAAAATAGATTCACACTAAATTAAAGTAGAATTTAAGTTCAACAATAAATTCACTCACCTAGAAGTAGAAGGAATCAACTTTGAACAATCACAAAAACCATTGCTTTATTTATAATGTTTTGATAGAAAAAAAATTAAAGAGAGAGAGAGAGAGAGAGAGAGAGAGATCCAAATCCTACAAGCTAGGGTCATGCATCCACTTTGTGGCAACTTTAAATAACATATGACAATTCATTAGATCCTTATTCATCAATAGAATCATGCCACATCACTAGCACATATATCCTAGTAGTAATTTTTGGACAAACAATCACAAAAATAAACTAAAAACAAGTTCAGAAATGAAGTTAAATTTGATGGATGCCCAAGCATACTATTTTGGATTTTCTTGTAGAGAAATAAAAGAAGGAAAACCTCTCAATGATTGGCACCTGTCCAAAGAAAATTCTCTACCGTCTATGCAATCCCGTCACCCTTGCTATCTTCTAAAATATAGGCCACATAATTGGACTTTTTCAAGCCCTTTCATAAAAAATAAAGGCCTGACCCATATACCAACCCAATAGACCTTTCATTTGACCATTTTGGGGCCCCAAAAGACACTTCAAAAGGCCATTGTTGGCTGCATCAAAATCTGCATAAAATTCCAATGCTTGACTGATGATTAATTCTCCCGGATGCCCTACATTCTATCTACAGACTACCATTTTGTGCATGTTAGAGCATGAATACCATTGAATATCATTACATTGTTGACTACTTCTTTGAAGATGAAATTCATTTTAGGGGATATTGTGAACCTGGTCCATGTAAAAATAAAGGTCCAGTGGGATCTCGCTTACATCAGTTTTATTTTAACCAGACTTGCATCAAATTGTTGGCAATAGCTAGAGAAGTGAGGGAAATATGCAAGGCTATTGGATGCAGCATTTTGACATGTTATGAAACCAGCAAACTCTAAGAGTGGGCGGCTGCTTCTTTTTCTTTTTGGTTGCCAGTGGGTGGGTGGGGGGGTTTTGTGGATTATAAATTTTTCTTGGGAATGAATTGGATTAGTGTAAGCAAGATGCTTCTTTCTACATAACATCAGTATAACTCCTATACTGCAGAGTTGTAAATTTGCAGTTCATAGTTGATGATATACTACTTTTACTATTTCAAAAATATTGACAACCACCCTTAGCAAAATTGACAAATGCTCAGTCACAACCATCAAGGATGTAGGTTATGGTGTACCATTTCAAATAATAATAATTACAATAGAAATAAAGTAGGCATACTAAAATCGCAGCTTTTTCTTTTCGTATGTGTGTGTCCGGGGGGAGGGGTGTGGAGGCCTTACCTTGTGTAGTCTTGGAAGAAGTAAGAAGAGCTTGACTGTAGGTTCTATGGCAATTCTTCAGTATTAATTCAATTGCAGACTTTACCTTGGGAATGTAGTGGCCCATGTCACGACCTGCCAAAACAATAAACCATAGATAACAAGCTAAGTAAATTGGTTTTGAAACAAAAAATAATTGGAATTAAACAGAAACAAAACAAAATGATAGCCAAGCATGCATTTTCTACAAATGGGGATTTATCACCTCGGAAAAGCTCCAAACCAGCATATTGGTTGGTAGGAGACATGACAATGGCAAGCAGAGCACGTAATCCAATAACCTTAGCTTCACTTGAACTGTCAGGCTTTAGCAACTCTAGTATCATGTGATTCATGCAAAAATCAAGGTTGCTTTCTGCTATAGTCACACAGAACTCAACAAGTTTATCATGCTGAACATCCTGCAGGCCTTTCTTCAGAAAAGTCAGCAACTGTGAGGTTACACTGTCTAGATAATCCCAAACACGATTTCTTGGTTGATAATCAGCATAAACACTTAAGTAAAATCTCACAACCCGATGAAGACAGTCCAAGGTCATAGAGCGGTGGTTCTTGTCCTGCACAACAGATCTGGACTTAAGACACAGCTAAACTATAGACAAAAAAAAAACGGTAGATAAAGGGACACCAACTACAGGCAGGGTTAAACTGAAACAAAGAGAAAAAAAAAAAACAGTGACTAAAATCTATCATAACAAGATTTGTGTAATTTGGGACGGTTTTGTTTGCACTTTTTTGCTTTCAGTGGGCTACTTCTAACCCACTTCCACTCATGTTTATTTTTTTCTAATTTCTTACTACAGTTACCTTTCAAAAAAAGAACAATACCATCCAATTCACATGGTGCCTAGGTGAAAACCAACATATATTTGAACTTACCCGTAGGTGCTTGTAAAGATGCTCCATGTGGGGACCAAAATTGTTATTGAATGTTTGAGGATCGCCAAGACAAAGAAGAAGAGTCACTAGTGGGTAGCCAACCTGGGTAAAGAAGCCTTTTTTTGCTGAGAATAATTTTCTTAAATATGTCCTCATATGTAAATTTTAATAAAAGAAAGGAAAATCATAGATGGGTAAATAGCTATTACCATGATGATGATGAGGATGTTGATGAAACAAAGAAAAGGCAAACCTTCAAGTCAAACATTAAGCAGCAAATATGCAAGAAACACTCAAATTCTTAGCACAAACAGATTTCACATGTACAATAGCACAGCTGTAAACCATGGCATACTCATAACAGATTTAAGAGAATTCTCCCATACTCAAAGAAATTGCTTTTAAGAGAAACATGAGCCTTTAGTTCTCATTTTTGCAACCAAAAGGTTGTCCATTAGGTCACCATCTCAAAAAAAAAAAAAACCACCACCACAATGTGGAGCCCAAAAAGAAACAATGGTAAAACTTGTATAGCTAGTAAATTTACTTTCTGTAGCTTATTTAGACAGAAGATCATCTGCTCAGTAGGGATAGAACAATAGACTGTAACTTCCATATTTACTGCTTGATTTGAAACAGGTGAATGGAGGCTTTCACCTTGAAATACCCCTTTTCAGAAACCTTTTTCACCCATTTTGAATTGAGGGTACATGGAGAAAATTAGATAAGGGGTTGAATGTTTGAGTTCTACTCTTCCATTCTGCCCTACCATAAAACATAGCCTCTACCAGTCCTGTCACCTTTCACAGATATCCATTGTTTACAAGTATCTGTTTCCTTTCTTCTACTACTTGGGCCAGAAACAGTAATCATCACAATTCAGAATAAACCACGCTCCTAATTAGATAGTATTCTGCAAATTATAAAGGAGTTTAGGCCACGATGAAGCAAGCACTTATAAGACCAAACTTACAAAGCCACCAAACATTTTTGGGAAAGGGGGGAAAATAACAACAATTAAAAAAAAAAAATTGACAATTATATTATTCACAGATAAGTGCATAGTATAAGAAAGTTATACTGATTCTCCCACAAAAACTTGAGAATCTTATCCATTACATTACACCCAAAAAAAAAAACAAAGAGAGAGAGAGAGAGAGAGAGTATCAAGTCTCTCCACTCCTGCCCTGGCTAAGAAATCAGCTACTAATTTAGTAGACATCCTTGAATGTATGGAAGACATTTTTTATCTTTACTCATATTGATACTTTACCTCGTGACAACAATCTCCACAATGCTCTCCTCCTCCCAGGCAATTGCATTTGCAAAATCCCTTTCCACAATTAATTCATTGATGACAACATAATTGTACAACCAGGACCATAACTTGGGGTGACCCAGGCCAGGTTGGACTTCGGCTTTTTATGGGCCCAATCTTTCTAACTACATTGTGAGCCCAAGCCAGAGTCTGAGCCCACCCCAATCGGCTTGTTTTGATCAAACCTGAGACTGGCTTGCTTTGTATCTGTATAGCCTAACACCCAATCTTAAATCCTAATTGCCAATTCAAGCTCAAGATTTTATTAGGCCATAGTTGGGCTTAGCTAGGATTTCTGTCTCAAATTTTATAAAAAAATAACATTAAATTAAATAAATTCTACACAATATATATAAAAGATTAGGGTTTTCAGCCTTTTTCAAATTCAGGCTTTTGGGCCAAACTTGGGCTTTTAGAGCACTAGGCTTTGTTTAGCCCAAATTCAAATTCAGGGCATAATGTTTTGGTAAGAAAAATGTACCTGGTTTGAACCTAGACCAACTTGAGAAACAGTTATTTTAGGTTTTCAAATATGATTTTAGGTTGTACTCACCCAAACACCCTATGCACAACAACAATGAAAAAAACCCTATGAAAGCCAGCTCACATCATCATCTAAGCCATTTATCCTATCAATTTGGAGTTGACATTCATCTTTGATTTGGCAAACTATTTCCATAGGTTGAATGCCTATTCAACGCTTATGGGACTTGAACCCACAATCTTTATGCTGTAACAACAAGCCCTTGCCGGTTTCCCTAGAGGTTCTTGTCAAAAAAAAAAAAGCCAACTCACATACAGATGCATAATGGCAAGTACAACTGAATATCATCTATCACCAATGACTAAATTGTCTTTCCTTACCCAAGGTTGTGAATTCGTTGCCTTACATATTTTTTCTCCTTTCTCCATATGGTTCTAAGAAATTGAAAAAAAGACATACGTCACTAGTCTAGCTTGATTGATCAAATCAAGGTGATTTCTAGTGATCACATACTCAAACAAAGACCTACCAAAGGCTCATCACCACTCCATTCAATGGGAAATATGCCTATTGTGCCACTAGTCCACGGGTGAGCATCCTTTATAATCAAATACCAAAGAACCCCTACACACTACTAGTTTGCCACCAAGGGCTGTCACCAAGCTAACAACCATTTATAAAAGATTGATTTTTCCACCATTTCAAACAGATTATTTATATATATATATATATATATATTTATTCCCACTCCACCCCAAATGCCCACTCCCCGTAATTATCTGGTGTGTGTGGGTAGAGAAGGCTTGCACATTCTCTGAGGATTAATTGGGTGCTCTAAGAGGCTAGGACACCTTGGTCATCAACAAGTCACATGCATCGAGTTAGTATGGGACTCGAACCTGGGACATCTGGTTCCTAAGCACAAATTGCGCTACCCGTGCAGGAACATCATGCCCAAAATCTTAAGCAGAAGAATCCTTAGTAGTATCAGTCACAATTTATAATGGATAAAACAAGTGGACCAATGGTTAACCACTACAAAGGTTTAAAAGGATTAAAAATAAAGTCATACATATTCTTTTTAAACAGATGATATCAATGTAAAAAAAAAAACACATAACTGAGCCAAAGAGATGTGATAAAGATGGTAGGCACTCTTGCTCAGATCATAGAATGATCATATGCACAAGTAAAAATGTTGCCTAATATCCACTTACAGCAATGTGTTTGCTCTGCTTATCCATCCAATGCATAAGCTGTCCTCTTATCCGAGCAACAGCTTCATACCATAATGTTAATGCAGGATCCACACCCAATGGGGGCCATTGACTTTTCCCACCATCTGCAAGTGGAGCCAGTATGCTTGAAAGCATATTGCACAATGCATGATGGAGTTCACTTTTCCTTTTATGAGGGGCTCGATTAAGAGGGTTTGCTTTTGCCACAAAAGAAGCTGATGCATTCAGCCCACCCTCCGTTTTGACCTGCATAAAGAGTCTCATCACGTAGGAACACGAAAGAAAATCATGCTTAAATGAACTTGAAAACAAAAATATACAGCCATAATGGTAAAAGAAAGTATACCCCCAGTTTAAGATAACGCATCCCATTAATTATACTGAGTGTCTCACTTCTGGCAACATTTGTCTCAATACGACGAGCATTAAGCTCCATGAAAAAGCGCTCGGTGACTGAACTAAACCTGTAGAGTGGGAAAATAAAATAAAACAAAAAGAACAAGAGATAATCAGCTATACAGAAAAAACCTTCTCTCTCTCTCTCTCTCTCTCTCTCTCTCTCTCTCTCTCTCTCTCTCTCTCTCTCTCTCTCTCAATAATCAACTACACAGACAAAACCTTGGTTAACCCTATATGTGTCTGTGTGTGCTGAAGTGGGGAGGACTATCGCATGTGTCTGTCTGTGAGTCTGTTGGGATGGGGAGGAAACAGTTTAACCATGTGTTTTGACCATCCTGACTTTCAGTCACATTGATCTAAGCATTTGCAGGCAGTAGAATAGGATCAAAGAATACGTTACGAATGAAATGGGAAATTCTGAGCTACAAGAGAACAGGTGTTGGGTTGGGGGATCGGGGGTTGCTGTCATATAAGGATATTTCACTGGGAAACCCCCTCTCATCTCTACAGAGCCTCTCCACTCCAACAACCAATCTCTCCCTCCTCCAATGATGGGCAATCAGGAGTATTTCATTCTGATTGGATTTTCTACTAATTCCCAAGTTCAGAGACTTCTTAAAAGCATATGTACTAGTCCATAGATAGGAACTCTAAATTACTACCACACAATCTAAAGCCAGAATCTTCCAAACAACATATCAAGAGATCTTTCAAGTATGGAATAGTTTCATTCAAACCATGTAAAACATCTTTCAATTCAAAAAGTGAATTGTGTAAAACAAAAAAGAATCAATTGACACATGTACCTGATCCTTGATAAAGCACCTAAAAGTTGAGCAACTAAGTCTAAAAGGAGCCCTCGCAAATCAACCAATGAAGGGTATTCAACTTGACTGACAACCCTGCAATCAGATTAAGTTAGGTTAATAATGTGTAGAAAAAAATTATTAACCTAAGATTTTCCTGAGAAATATGCCAATAGCACATTTCAGTAAGGCTCGAAGGACTCAAACTCAAGTTTCAGCACTGTCCACTTTGTTCCAGAATCATTGAAACACAATTTACTGAATTGTCATAGGACATTCGAATGGAATTTAATGGCATATGAACCAAGTGTATTGCAAGGAACTAGATTCTTCCATGACATTTGGTTTTTTTAGATTATTTATTCTTTTCCATAAAACATCCAATCCCAAAATAATATTATCAAGAAAAACCAGGTAGACACAATTTAATCTACAAACAAGGAAAAATTTATAGATGGACAGACATGACCAAATAACTCAAATTTATAAATGTCCCAAATAATTTCGGTAAAGAGAAACTGTGTGTGCCCCATCAAAGTAACCAGTAAAAATAGCATAGGGAAGGCAAATATACTGACATTTTACCATGTGTTAAAGAGCATATAACAAGTCATCAGGACAGACAGAGGAGCAAGACTCCTTAGAAAACCATAGACTTGGTCCAAACTTCGAAATAAGCACCATCATCCAGTCCATCATGACATAGTGCATGAGGATCTGGCACACGAGCCACTCACATGTCTTAAGGCACAAAATAACCCTTGAGCTATATTCCATGGTTGTTTCAAATTTTCAATGACTGGTTACCCATGTCAAACACATATCAAACATGACAACATGTCAGAATTTTCATGGGTTCTTTCAGTAATATGTAAACTCTGTTTTTGATATAAGAAAGCATTTTCACAACTTCTCTTCTGAAATCTAACTTATTGCACTACTTGCTACTCAGTTGTTTAAAGTAAAAGTTGTGGAATGATTTTTGGATGGTAACAATGAATTTAATAATGAAAAGGGTGAAAATTGCAAAAGGAATGCACAAACAAGTAACATCACCTGAAAAAAAAAAAAGGCCTGTAAAAGTAACAATAGCAAAAGAGCACCAGCCAAAACACCAAAATACTCCAAAACTTAACATAAAGGCACATAGGATAGTCAAACTCGGATACGTAGATAACCTCTCTAAGCTTCTTGCCAGACTTGTAGAAGTGACACTCTACAATACCCCCGAACTCCTCAAGCGTAAGCACCCAAGGCTGCGTTTGGATGGGGGGTAACATGGGATAATGGGGGGTTACCTCCCATTACCCTTGTTTGGCAGTGGAGGGGGAAGGGTAAAATTTTGAATTTTTACCCCTCCATCATGACTTTTGAAACCCTTTGCAGAGTGGGGATTTTTAGAAAACCCTTACCCCTCTTTACCTATTTACCCCTCCGGAGCAAAAATACTTTAAAATATAATTTTAATATTTAATGACCTAAAATATATATAATTTAAAGAAATTGCATAGTCTAGTCATATTTTTAAGTTCTTTAAAAATTAATAACTTCAATGATTTTTTTATCTAAAAAAAATTCATTTTATATTTTATAATAGAATTAAATTGAGAAATATATTTTGAAAAGTAATTATAACGAAATAAAATTTTAGCATACAGTGAAAATTATGATTAGAGCCTATAGCGAATCGAAACTAAGTTATTTACATATCACAATAATTGAATGATAAAATCTCTCTTGAAATTTTCCATCCAAAGTATTCATTTAACTAAAGTTTTGATGATAATGATGACGGCGACAACAAAGATAGTGATGATAATAAATTGGCATGTAAAATCTTACAATGTAGGTCGTCCAATCAACATGGTTCAATCATTGCATCCACAATGACTGCCACAGTTTTTTTTTTTTATGATCTAAGCCTCTTAGAGCACCCGACTATTATGTCATTTATTTCATGTCCCATAAATTATGATTTTTTATTAAAAGATGTTTTGACATTTTTCATTTATTTATTATGATTTGAAAAAAAAATGTGAAAAATATTTTTTCTTTATCTCACTTCTTAATGTTAGAATGCAAGTGTTTCTTTAAAATTATAATTATGAAAAAGAATCTACAAAAATTATATAATATTATTATAAGATATATTGTTATTTTTTAATTAATGAATATTATTTAATAATTATGTTTCATGACATTTTATTTTTCATTTTTTATATTATATAAATTTAGTAAAAAATTATTAATATATCAGGTTATCCCTGCATACAGTTACCAAACAAGATTTTTTCCCCTTAGGATAAGTTTTAACTTTACCACCGTAATTACCAAAAAATATAAGGATAACACTTGCAAAAAGGTAACCCCTATTTAAAGGTAACCCCTGCAAAATTTACCCCTCATCCAAACGCAGCCCAAGAGATCTGAATCTGAGTTGTTGTCATAGTAGTGATGAAAGAATGTGAAATGTCAGCTTTTAAGATTATCTAGATTTAGGTTTAATATTCAATTCACAAACATATTTTGTGTTTTCAATTCACAAACATATTTTGTGTGTGATGTGATGTTTGAATAACATGAAATTGAATCCATTGGATAGGGAATTCAATTACCTTTCCACTAACCCCAACTTTGTACGATTCTTATACCAATTGAAGAAGCTAAAGCTTGTTCTACATTAGGGTGTCATAGGGTTGGGAATTTCTTGTTATTTTTGTTCAATTTGAGCTGTTTATTGTTGACTTAGAAGGATTAGGTTTAGCAAGTTTTTGTCACTAGAAAGACAATTTATACAAGAATTATTGAATCTTTTATAATAAGTATGGTTTTCTTATGTTCAAGAAATCTCGTCTTTCCTATTTGTATTAAATCAAATAAAATTGAGAATGAATTGGTATACTATCGTGATAATTCAAATACTTAGGTGCAATTATCGAACAAATGGAAGTATAGATCTAGAGATGGAGCAAGGTAGGCTAAGTGTAGGCAAGCTAGTGGAGTGCTTCACGATAGAAGAGCAATTTGCAAATTAAGGAGATGTTATATAAAATAAACATTAAGCCAGCAATGCCTTATGGAGCTAAGTGTTGGCAATTAAGTCAGATGGACAAAGTAGTGGTAGCAAAAAGGCATATTTGATAATGGATTAGTAGAGGGTTTTTTTTCGTGGGGGTGGGGGTGTGTGAAATGGGCGTAGAGTAAAAAAAAAAAAAAAAAAATTAGGAATGAATGCATTAGAGAAACATTGAGACTAACCCCAATCGATGAGAAAATGAGGTAAAGACATTTAAGGCTGTTCAAGCACATAATAAAGAGAAGAGGCCTGTGCAAAAAAAAAATTTGAAAGGACGCAAATAAAAGAAACTAGAAAGAGAGAGAGACCTTCAGAAACTTGGAAGAGGTAAAAAAGAATGTAATGGATTGTAAGATACCAATGGATGCTTTTTTATAGGATACAATGGAAGAGAAGAAATCAGAAAGTTGACCCCAAATAAATGTATAAGCGGCTTCAATGATGATGATGATGATGATTTATACTAAATCAATTTTTTCTTTTTTCCTTTTTTGAGCGGTAACCAAGAAATATGACAAAATAAAATGCAACAAAAAAGCAAGAGGTCTAAAAGGATTAGATCGGAACAAGAAAAGAAAAGGAAAAGAAAAAGAAACAAGCAAATACAAACAGAAAGAAATCTAAAAGTACAAGAAAAAGAAAAGAACGAGAGTTCCTCCAAGCTCAAGGGGGAAAACGCCAGAGAAAAGGTCCATAACTCCAAACTTGGCAAAATAATCTACCATTCCATTTGTTGCTCGGCCGATCTGGACAAAGGATACGTCCAGCCCCGATGCCAACTCCCTAATCTCCCTAACCAAAGTGATTAATTTCCAAGGAGGGCATCTTTGTTCCTTTGACCTGTAGGCGACGACCTTCCACAATATGCCCATTGAGCTCTTGAACAGCTCTTCCTGCTTGTTCCCCGCTGCTTAGTCTCACGAAGGCGAAGGTGCGGTCTGTAGCATCTTTCTTCCTCAGAACAAAAGTATCTAGAATTGTTCCCCATCAACGAAAAAGCCACCAGAGTCATCTATTAGAAGTGAAGTCCGAGAGATTCCCTACAAACAAAGTAACTGACGCATCTTCTCTAGAATAATTGTGCCTCCGCCTCCTTGGTTGCTGCCACTCGTCCCCTTCCACTACCTCCCGACATCCCTCCAGGTCCTGTCGCTGGCCACCGAAGAGCCGGTGATGATCCTCTCCTCCCTCTTCTTTGTGGTTCTCACTGGACGCTCAATCTCACTCTATTTCTCTCGATCTGTCTCTCGTTCTTCCTCACTTTCTTTCTCTTGCTCTCTCATTGCTTTGATGAGGGCTAAATCATTTTTTCTTGATATGGCCAAATCAACTTATTTATAAATAAGAAGTGAAAAAAAGGAATGATATGTTTCCTTTTGATAAAAGAGTCATAAATAAACCATGGAATGAGTTTTTGGGGCTGTACCAACATCATATCGTGTTTCTTAGACTTAGGTTTTTGAATTTATATGCTCGAGGCATCCACAGTCTACACTAATGAGTGTTTTATGGTGTTTTGTATCCATTACTGTATTCCCTTTCCCTTGTTATTTGGTTTTTCATGATATTTTCAATCAGAGAAGCTTGTGGTACATTCGAATTGAGCTAGGACTACATCAAATGGCGTGCCATTATAAAAAAAAAAAAAAAAGGGAATATTCTTGTATCATAATCCTTCTCTTACTAACAATTCTATATAAGATGAAAAAATGGAGTTCTTTTTATCTGCAAATTAGGAGTTAAATTGATTGAACTCAATATATTGCTTCTATCAAATAAATTTTGCATTGTTAAGCATCAAGAAAAATTAAAGTCCGTTCACAAAAAAATCAAAAATAAAATAAAAGAATTGGTATTGAACTTCCGAGAAGGTGAGAAAAAGTTTTGTAATTGAGAGTCTCATACTCTCCTATTCAAGGGAAATGAAATGATAAAGTTTTTTAGCAGATTATCTTCTAAAGAATGATGGTGAGAATTTTATAAAATAATCAACAACAGCATGATAATCATGGACTAGGAGTCAATGACAGAAAAAATGTAGGGTAACTGAGACAAAGATGGTTGACAAGATATATAGATATAGGTATGAAAGCATACCAATAAAAGAACTCGATACTTTCAAAGGTGCCTCACCTGTCTGCATTAATTAGCCAATCAAATACAAAATTTTCAAGTCCAGACCAAAGCTTTTCTGCAACAAGAACAAAATCACAAGAATTAAAAGAGAATAGTCAAGACCAGAAAGCCATTTGCAAAGAAAGACACTTAATCTGAATGAAACAAACAAACTAACAACATTAACTAACCTGTAAGTCCCTCCTGAGGGCAACACTCCACGAAGCGGATACACGCAGAACAAAAAATGCACTCCACTGCAAGCTGAAAAAAGGTGAAGCCGAATTAAATTTAGAAGGAGGGGAGCGGGGGGGGAGAAGGGGAGAGACAGAGAGAGAGAGAGAGAGAGAGGGAGGATGGACTTTTGTCCATTAATTAAAAAAAAGGACATTGTGGAAGGAAAGAAACACTAGAATCTTTGAGGGTAAGTCATCAGATGAGTAGAGATTTTGCGTTTGGCTATTATCTGACACCAAATTTAAGGGCCTTAAAATAAATGATCTCCTCTTGTCTTGGGAAGGATGCATGAGTGGATATAGGAGAAAGCGAAATTGGAGGATAGATGGGTGCCACCAGAACAGGGCGTCATGAAATTTAATGTAAATGGAGAAGCCAGGGGAAACCCAAGCCAGTCGAGATAAGTGGTATGTTTAAGAACCATAGGGGTGAAACATCAGTGATGTTCAACAAGTCGGTGGGAGTCAGGGATTCAAACGAGGCAGAAATCCTTAGTATTAGGAGGGCTCTGGCCATCTGGAAAGTTCATGGGCAAAGTAAACTGGTAATTGAAGGTAAACTGGTAATTCAGCTAATGTTTTCAAATGGGCAAAGGGATTGAGGCGTCCCCCATGGGGAATGATTAGTATGGTACGGGAGGTAAGAGAACTGGTTGTAGGGATGGAGGTATCTTTTGTCCAAGTTGCATGCACAGCTAATGGAGTGGCAGACTACTTTGCCAAATTGGGAGTCGGCAACTACTTCTCGGGCGTCTTCTATTATAGTTGTACCATTATACTGTTTTTTGTAATTCTATTTTTCGTACTTTCTTCGGCTTTGGTGATCCTCGTCCTAGAACTAGGATGTAAATTCCTCATTACCTGGTCTATACTGAAGGTTTCAGTTTGGAGTAAAGGTGTAGGAGTTTTTTAGTTCCTTGTTCAGGATACCCCTTGAGTCTAGAGTTCAACCCTTGATGAGTTAGGCTCAAGCTTGGCTTGATAAATATTCAAGCCAAGCTCAAATTGACCCTATCTATGCTCAACTTGGTTCAAGCTAGTCTTGACAAACATTTAAGCAAAGCTCAAGCCGGTCCTAGCTTAGCTCAACTTGGCTCATTTATATCACTATCTATCTTGAAAATTATTTATGTTCTCTCATCTCTCAGTTATTACTCTTCATGCTCTTACACCACCTACAACAATATGTCAAGAATCCATCTCTAATATGAAACTTCCCCTAGTTAGAAACCAAGCCATTTGGATGCCACGGCTATGTTATCCAACTCGGTACTCTGTTGGCTGACATCAGAACTATACATATCTTAAGGCCTAAACACCCCTATATTCAACAATTATTTGTAGTAACTTTTCAATAAAATTTCTCACCAAAAAAAAAAATCAAGAATTGCAAATAATAAGTTTGTGGCACTTAATTATTACGATTGTTGAAGATATTTTATGACTTCAAACCTGACTTGTGAGAGCAATTGATACACATCTAATGATAAAAATCTTAGTACGATGACAGTTTATAGCGTTTCTGGCAAGCTTACACAAGAATTTTTTTCCTTCTTTTTGAAAAAATTCTCTTATTCTCCATAATTGTTTGTTATTTCTTATATTTATTATTTAATATTTAAAAATTTACTTTCTCCATAAGTGAAATATGCAAATTTGAAGAAATCACATTATTAACTGCAGCCAATATTATCCCAAAATTAATACTTGTGACAATCATAGACACTTAAAAATCAGGCATGGGCACACAAATCACATGCCCAAGTACATGTGGACGAACCACAGCAAAGGAAACTTGTTGTTTCCATAGTCTTTCAACCAGGCAGGTTGACTAGAAACAAAGACAACTTAACCAGGCCAGTCGCTTACCTGGTCATCTGGTTGGTTCATACTAGGAAGCTCAAATTTCTAACCCATGTAAGGCTAGAGTCAGTTGACTGAGCAACTCAACCCAGTTAGCCTTGACCAAGAGAAGTTCCTCTACAATGGGTCAAAAATTGGTGGAATCTATGTTTACATTTATGCATTTCCAATTTATAAATGTTTGCTCTCTTGCATTTCTACATGTACACTATTCTGGTTGGGAGGTTCATTATTTAAAAAATTAAAGTTCAAAATATGATGAAGAAAATGAGTTGGATGACGAAGAAATGAAGGCTGCCTTTTTTTTCATTTTAAAGATAATGTGCACATAGTGGTAGCTATATATGTAGAATGGTGATTTTTTGGCTGTTTTTTACCCTTTTTTTGTCGGAATATATGTTTCTGAATATTATACATAACTATAGAGAAAGTCACTTGGTCAACTTGCAAAGTCACCGACTTGACCCAATCTAGTAATGGGCCAATTCCTGGTCCTAGTCTGGTCAGAAACATAGGGTTGGCTCACTGAAACATGGAAAAGAATGGTATTAAATAGTAACAACGATCAGACCTTTCTCTGGAATGTAGAGGCATCATTTGCACCCTTAGGGGATTCACTGCAATGGGAAGCAAAAATTTTGTAAGTAATATGAAGAACAAAGTTCAGAATCTAAAACTTCCCATTAACATCAGCACCTCAAAATAAGTTTCTTTCACTGTACGACTGTACGTACATCATGTAGAATTTCTCATGAGAACAAATCATATAAGTTGAATTGTGAAGCAATTTGACCCTCTTCTTACATATAGTTGATATGTGAAGCTTTGATAACCATATTCAGAGTTATCCAATCTCTGATTTTTTTACATACAGTCTTTATCCATGCATAGACCTTCCTAAAACCTCAACCAGTAATGACAGGTGAGCCACATACAGATCAAACATATGCTCGCAGAAAAAAATTCATAACTAAGCCTGAATCGGCGTAACAATTTTCAAATACAATCTATATGAACTTCAATGTGGGTCCGCCAAAACCACGAAAAGATTGGCATTTGAACAGTTTTGCATGTAGGGGTAATGATAAAGAAAAATGCTTGAATCGATCCTATGATGTAGGATCCTATGACTGTATTTAGCACATTTCAATGTCAGTTTCTCCGCATGGATTCTTATGGTACTTTTGGAAAGGGATTTCAAAATGAAAAATTACCTTTTAAAAAACTTTAAAAAAAAAACTGATCACAGATTTTATTGAAGATGAATAAAGATTAGACCAAGACAAAGGAAATGCCTAGGACTCCAATTCTGAACCTTCAAGCAGATAGGCTAACAAAACCAGAAAAAAGAACTACTGCAAAAATATTGAAATA
Organism: Chimonanthus praecox; assembly: GCA_022113865.1. Taxonomy (NCBI): domain Eukaryota; kingdom Viridiplantae; phylum Streptophyta; class Magnoliopsida; order Laurales; family Calycanthaceae; genus Chimonanthus; species Chimonanthus praecox. The sequence goes on along the minus strand of CM039087.1, from coordinate 645,902 downwards.
TTAAAATATTTCAAAATAAAATGAATAAAATTATATAACCTATTTTCCTTTGTTGAAGTTCAACTAAAATATTGAAATATTTCTCAATTGATTGTTTAAACTTTTGACATCATTTTTATTTGAGTCATTTTACATTTTCTTTTCCTTCAAAATAAATATATTCAAATATTGTAGTAAAATCACATTTTAAATAAAAGTAAAAATAACAACACTAATAAAAAAGAACTTACAAAATTTACTTTAACTTTGATTAACATGCACAAGAAGAGCTCAAAAGAACATAAATAAAAGGATGACAAGAAACACCAAAACACAGAAGGCCTTGACATGAGGCGCCACCCAAAAAATCCACAAGATAGCAAAAAACATGGGGCACAGCCCAAACAACATAAGGTGAACTAGCCAATTCCAATCAAATCCAAGACAAAGTACAAAAAGAATTCTTCAAGAACTCATTATGGAGACCATTTTTTTGAAAGATTCATTATAGAGACGTGTTTGACACTAGTTTTTCACACATTTAGAAAAATACCAAAAAGCCCCTTCTTTACAAACAATACTTATATTTTAATTGATTCCCATGCATAGAAGACTTTTGAGGAACTCCTTTTTTTAAGGTAACAAGGAAACTGTCATTGAGATAACTGGAAGTAGAAAATGGAAAAATGAGGAGGAGACTCCGGGTTGAAGCTTCTCCACAAGAGCAAAGTAGATAAAATCGAAAACATGAAATGCCAAAAAAAAAGGGGAAAAAATCCTCAATCTATAGAGAAGTCCACAAACACACCCTCAATCTATAGCAATTCTTTGCTAAGAAATCTGCAACTCTATTAATCAATCTCCTCACATGCACAAATGACACTTTAATGTTCCTCAATAGCTCTCTATATACACTAAAAGACCTTCAAAGGTGGCCTTCTCCTACCCTTAACCCAACGAACTGCGTTCATTGATTGCCCCTCAACGACAACTTTCCCTTGGAAATGAGCCTTGAAGATCCTCAAAGTTTCCTTGATTGCAAGGAATTCAACGTGGTTTAAGGAACTCATTTTCACTAGATGTTGTTCACTTTTTCTGTGAAGTATTCAATTATGTGGAAAGAAGCCCTACCACACTTGCTGAGACATGCTGCAAATCACAGTGCATGTCAAGACATGTGATGGAAAAGATTTTTCCTATTTGTTGCCACAAGTCATTGAAAAGGAAAAATACACCCAACAAACAAGAAAACATGGGATCAAAAATCCCATTTTCCCCCCCATTTACAACCCCCATCAGAAATTTATCCTGTGGTAAATGGGTGAGGATTTATTTATTAATGTGGATCAACTCCATCCATACAAAATGGTACATGACCTCCAAATAAAATTGCAAAAGATTTTGCCTCCCTCCTGCTCGAAAGGAGGCAAATAACATTAATACCTAGAACATTTTGATTGTGAAGAATAAGTCCACTTTCCATAACCCTCCACCTTGTTGCCAAAGTAGTGACAATAGATGAGGCTCCTTTCACAATATGCTTCATGGAGAACATGCCCCAAGCAAGCATAATGCTTCTCTATTTTCCCTTTTATGGTGACATGACTCAAACCAACAACTTAAGAGGTTCCAATAGTGACTAGTTAGCAGCCCTACTATGGGCTCTCTTTTTTTTTTTTGAAAGGTAACTCCATTAATTCCAAGAAGAAAAATAGAAACGCATGGAGGACCAAGAGAGGCCAACCAAACCAAAATTACAAGAAATGAGAAACAACTTCACTACTAGACCCCAAACACCCACAATCCCAAAAGCACTAAAAAGTAGAAACCACTGAAACATACTCAAAGCTAGGATTGCATCATGAGTTTGTATAAAGTCTCATTGTATTCAACTTTTCAAATTTCATCAGATCTATCACTGTTGGTTATACATAATAGGATTGCATCAGCATGTACAAAGTCTCATTCTAGTCAGTTCTATAAATTTTATAAGCAAATCCAAAACAAAGTTAAAAAGTTGGAGAGAAGCAAATATAATACCTTTCTCTCCACTTAAGAAGCGCTTCAAGAAGGGGTATAGGTGTATGTCGAGCAACCATTGCTAACGAATCCAATACTTGCTCGTAAGCTGGATCAGATGGTTGAAGATATTGTCCATCCTGTTTATTTACAATTAATGACAGTAATAAATGTATCATGAGTGCCCTCTATCTTGAAAAGTCAAAGAATAATTTCCTAATAAGATGACCCACTAAAGCAGGTGAATACAATTCCAATGTATAATTGCAAACTAAAACTCAAATATGCAAGATTCTATTGCAAACACAAAAGAAGCGCTTAGAATTATCTATTGCCTATAAGCTATAAGAGGCCCCAAATCAAGGGAAAAGTCTGATGGTGACAGTGGTGGTACAATGTAATTGTAACGACCCGACCCGAATACATGGCTTAGGGCTTGACTCAGTGTGATATTGTCCACTTTGGGCCTCGCACACATGCTCGCACCCGCACGGTTTTGCATTTGGGCCCGGGCCCACCTGGCCCCGCCCAAAACGCGTCACACGGCCTCACATATAAGCACTCCCCTCTTTGCCTCCACTACCGATATGGGACTCTTCCCACATCGGTGGCAGGGGTTTCACAATCACCTCCCCTAAAGCCTCTAGCCGCCCCCAGCTCGGCAACATCAGGGAAGGAGGAAAGGCCCACACAGTCCGAGTGTTGAACTCAGCTCTGATACCATTTGTAACGACCCGACCCGAATACAGAGCTTAGGGCTTGACTCAGTGTGATATTGTCCGCTTTGGGCCTCGTACACATGCTCGCACCCGCACGGTTTTGCATTTGGGCCCGGGCCCACCTGGCTCGGCCCAAAACGCGTCACACGAGTTAAGAGGCTTGGCCTCACATATAAGCACTCCCCTCTTTGCCTCCACTACCGATGTGGGACTCCTCCCACATCGGTGGCAGGGGTTTCACAGTAATCCTATGTGGAAGATGTAAATAGAACTCAAGATCTTCAACCACCAACTTATCCAAGAAAGTTGACAATGACAAAAATACTGTGTTGCTTTCAACAATAAGGAAAAGAAACACGTTGTCAAAACTCAATACCACTTTATCACAACAATTGTGAGTGCCAAAAAAATCCAGACAAAGAAGAATATAGAGCTTGAAAATCCTTTAACTGCAAAGATAAACATGTAGACAAAACTTTTAAAAAAAAAATCAATTACTACATATTCTTTAGGATGTGAAGCCAAAGACACCCAACAAATACCATGTTAATCCACCTACGCACTCACCATCATGAGTCACTTTTTAATAAATGACGATTAAATTTATTAAAAATTAAAAAGGGAAAATACAGCAGAAAGAAGCAAGAAAGCATTGCAAGATGTGTATTGCAGTATATCACCTGCAACCGCAAACTGAAAGTTGTTGCATGAAAAACCCTGTTTGGCTAGCCAGGCAGGATCATGCCCACCACTAAGTCACTAGTGATCTTTGGTTGTGGATGTAGCACTTATTGGCAGTATGCCACTACCCCACTAATCCTAAAACGTCTCAACTATAAAAATCCTTCCACAGAGTTCTAATTATGTCTCCTAAAGCACAGGAGAATCACAATCAGCAAAAATAAGCTCTGCAGTATGTGATCGCATGATATGTGCTGCTAAAGCCAAAATAGCATATTTTTAACGCCTTCTCCACTTAAGCTAGGACAGCATTCCATGCCCGTTAAAAATCATATTTATATGTTAAATATTCCACATCAACCTTGTATTCATCATTTGTCCGTCAAGAGCTATGACAAAGGACCATTTTTGTTAAAATCTTACAATATGCAATATGTAATTTACGATTCATAGGAACTTTTCTTTTGGGGGTAGGGGGTAGTTTATTTTTGGGTTTTTACAACATTAGATGGTGTATGTACTAGTACAATACTTTTGGAAGTTGGACTTTAAGATTTGGAAGTCCAATTAAATTTCTTACTTCATTTTGTAATCTAATGAATATTCACTTAATGTTGAAAGAAAATTGTAGAATTTCTCAAGATTATTTTTTAGATATGTTTTAGGTTATTTTATATTTTTATATTTTTTTTGAAAGTATATTTATATATTTTTTTAGGAAAACAATCATGAATGTCATCATTCATCATCATCATCATAGCCATTTATCTCATGAATCTAGGGTTGACTTTAATTTTTGATTTTGGCATATTTTTTCCATAAGTCGACTACCTATTTGACAAACACAACTTTAAGTTATAAAGGTTAGCTTCTGAGTCAAAGCAAATTGTGTCGCTTGGGCTTCGTCTCTTCTTGAGTTCCAGTCGCTCTCCATCTCTATTATTTCTAGAGCTTGAAAGGAGTGTATTAGGTTGTAGTATTGTTCTTTTCATAATTTGGCCAGTTAGCGTCTTTTGTCATCCATTTTCCGAGTTGTCAATTTTTGTTTTGGTGGCAGCTATCTTTTGTTGTTTGGCTTTTCGATTCCCCTCTCTTTACCGCCTCTCCCTTAGTCCTCTTGAAACCATATCACATCTCTACTCCTTACGGGTGATCAAGTTGTGTGGGACATTCCTCTTCACCGTAAGTTGTCAGACGCAGAAACAGATGCCTTCTCATATCTCCTCCAATCCATATCATCCTACAAAATCAACACCAATGTGGAGGACAGTCTTGTTTGGTGGCCAGACAATACTGGAAAATTTTCGATAGTCTTTCTACACTTGGACTTCGCCGGCTACCGGTACAGCTAATGTCAACCCCAAAATTTGGTCTACCAAATCTCCTCCGAGGGCAATTAGCTTTGTTTGGATTGCTGCTTTGGGAAAAATATTGACCCAGGATAACTTGCGGAAAAGAGGGAAAATAATGGTTAGTGCATGTCCATTTTGTCTCCAAGCATCCGAAGAATTGAATCACCTTCTTATCCATTGCTCCTTCTCTTCCGAAGTGTGGAACGCTGTATTAGATCAGTTTGGTATGGCGTGGGTTATGCCTGCATCGGTGGCGGAGTTGTCATTTGCCTATAACATTATTTCTGTCTCGCCTAAATGCTCTGCACTGTGGCAGCTATCACTTTTTGCCACTATCTGGAGTCTTTGGTGGGAACGTAATAATCCACACACGCACGCACACGCATTTAGAAAAAAAAAAAGACACGTTTAAAAAAAAAAAAAAAGACACAAAATCCTCATCTTCTTCATCATTGGAATTGTGCATGATGTCCTCATCACATTATTACATGCCTTCACCTGGTTAAAAATAACAAGAACTTATTTGAATAACTTTGCCATCAGATTAAGGCACATCAAATCATCAATTGACACTTGCTGTTATCCCTTGTTCATTAACACGACGTCTTTAGAGAGGCTAGTATGGTGTGATTCATTAACTCCACTTAGATTAATATGACATTAAGACAGTGAATGATACTGCACAATTATCATAAAGTTACCACATGCATACAAGATACAATCCAACAATACAACTATGACACTAGTTAAATTACCAGGTAAATATCGCAAACAAGGGAAAATAAAAAATTCCTTCTTACCTGTGCTTGTGCTGTTTCAATGTGTCGCCTGGCAAGAGGAAGAAAGCGCTGGAGCAGAGCATCCACAATCAGCTTTGCCGCACTTCCCGCCCTCATGTTTCCAGCCCCAGCACTTCGCGTCAACAATCAAATCTACTTTTCCTTCTTCCTAAGTAATATCACTCCATAACTCATGATCATTAAATCATCAAAAAAAAATCAGTTATTGTAACACCCTCAACAAGTGATATGAGATTAAAATATCAAACAAAAAATATCACCAACATGAGCCATTTCGGTCAATATATAATTTTCAATTAAAAAACAGAAAAAAAAAAATGGAACGAAATTTCTGAAATAGACTTACATATCTATCAAAATGGAACGGAATTTCTAAAATTTTGGTCTATCATAGTAATTTTAGCACTGCCAAAACAATCTAAGAATACTTAGTTTTTCATATTAGGTAGGCCCAAAACCAAAAAAAAAAAAGAGTAGTCCACAAAATATCAAACACTCGGGTCAGTTTGAATGCACGGTAATCACTTGGAATCACTATTCAAAACCAGTTTTTTAACAAAAACAAAGTTAAAACCGTTCGAATTTTTTAGTAAAAGTCTATATAGTTGTTTAGCAAGAATCTGATTTCCTTTCCATGCTTCGGAAAAGGAGGCTGAACTGGCAGCTTACAAAATGGAAACGAAGAGGGAAGAGAAATCACAAACATGGAAGAGAACAGGTAGAACGAGATTAGAAGAAGTAAGTGAAACCCTAATTGAGTCCAAAAATGATGAGAAACGGGATCTGGGGTTAAAAGAAGAGCTTACATGCGTAGAATGAAGCGGATTTGATTTTCGGTTCTCTGCAAAGAAACAGCGATTGTGGGATTTTCCAGGGAAGAGAAACGGATTTTTGAGCAACGGGTCGCAAGACAGGAGCAGAGGTGGAAGAGGGAGAAGGGATTCCAGTGCGACAGTGAACGTTAGAAGGACAAAATTATGCTACATTGGTAATCTCCCTGACTCACTGAACATGAATTTCACCTAACGGGCGGACTGGGCCGGGTTTAGGACAGCCCCAACTCGGTCCCGACTTGTACTTTGAGGGCCTTACTTGAAGTCTTGAAGTCTTGAACTCTTTTTCCATTTTTTTAATGAAATGGCCAACTGCACAGTAGTACGCACAGAATTATCCTGTACACCGAACAGGTGACTCATCAACTCGATAATGATATGTTTGAAATATATTTTTTAAAATTATAATAAAATTAGACTCAGTGAAGCTATATTTTTTAAATATTTTAAAATTAATTAATTTAAATTATTTTTAATCTTTAAATTTTACAGGTATTGAAAATCTGACTTTATTATTTAATTAAAGTGATTTTTAAGGACCTTATAATCACAGATAGATTTTTTTAATAGACTCATTATCATTTTATTTTATGGACTCTACATCTAAAAGTGTAGAATAATATTGCACACTATAGTGTGTCTGATCATCCTTTTTATTCTAATCATATAGGATTTATAGGACTTAAGCTTGATTTTGAAATAAAAAGGGATATGCAAACTTATCTATGTTTGGATTTTGGGCCCAATAGGTTTGTATTATCTTAAAATATAGAGATGATATTGTCATATAAATTTCTTTTTTATAAATAATATTAATTAAAACTCAAGCCCATATATTTTTCAAGTTTCTTCCATGTGAGCTCAAATTAGGGCACCTTATGTCGCGCTCATGGTTTTTATTATCGGTCAATATATTTTGTATTAGTTGATATGTATCGGCTTTAGGACTATCAATATGTATCATCACGGTTTTGAGAAATATGGATTGATTGTTTCGGTTGGTATCTATCGTTGCTTATTTTTTAAAATTTTAAATGATTTTTAATTCATATCTGTAATACCCACCTCCTTCCCAAACTGATGTGGGAAAGTGTCCCACATCGGTTTAGGAGGAGAAAAGAGGAGGGGTTATAAGTGGTCACCCCTCTTGATTCTTGTGTGAGGCCTTTTGGGCCTTGGACATGTGAGCCAAGGCCCAGGAACAAAATCGTGAGGGTTCGAGCTTGTGTGCGAGGCCCAAAGCGGACAATATCACACTGAGTTAAGTCCTAAACCTTATATTCGGGTCAGGTCGTTACAAATTTAGTATCAGAGCTGAGGTTTTACACTCGGACTGTATGGGCTTTCCTCCTTCTCTGCAATTGTTGAGCTGGACCGTGTCACGCCCCGACCCTGAGGGTGGGCCCGGAACGCGACTGGTTTTTTTTTTTTTTTTAAGATAAACTAAGCTAACACAAGCATTCTAACTGGGCCGGATCAACAGTTGAGCCCAAAGGTCACACATGATCCCAACATGTGGACTCAAACATATACCATAAGTCTACCCAACAATTAGACATAAACAACAACATCAATACACATAATATGATCATATAAATCCAACCATTGATTTATCATCTCAAAACATCAACACCATTAGAGTAACTATAGAAACGTATTAACTTAATACATGATATTTATACAAATCAAGTACCACACCCGGTACTTTACAAAAGTAAATGGTTACAAGAACCAACAAGCAAAGATAAAAGTATTCCCGTCAGTGGGAATTCCAAAACACCGCCGCAGCTTATCCACCCTAAGCTTGAAATAAAGGGTTCTCCTCCTCGGGTTCATCTCCTGAAAGGTGAGTGGGGTGAGCTAACTAGCCCAGTGAAGGAAATATAACAGTGCAGTTTAAGTAAATAACAGGTTAACAATAATCAACAGTTGCAATAATATCTCATGCTTGATAATAAAATTCACAATATCAAGTAAGTCTCAACATCATTTCCATCATTCAATCAGTCTTCTATTACTGCTATCATCCAACGTAACGCCTACCGACTAAGCTGAGACTATTGTATTAAGTCCCAACACGGTCAAAATACATCCTTACAAGTACATCTCCGGCTCTCCCATAGCCGATACAGACACCCTCAAGTCAGCAACTGTCGACACCCATGGTCCAGTAGACGTAAACCATCTCTCATATGGCCGATATTGGTTCAATAGTCAAGGCACGTGGAGCAGTTTTACACATTTCATCTGATCAACATCATAGGCACTCTTACCATAGTGTGTCAAGTCTAGGCACATGAGTGAGTTCATCAAATCTGAAACCACTCATTGCTCAATATCCATATCAATTTAAACATGTTTACATCAAGTTACAAAGTTAAGTTTCCTCACCGTATATGTGTGGTTTCGTAGTCTCTGTTCAAACAACAAACAAGTGCACAATCATTATCACGTCAATAGACATAGCATCACACAAGTAGTATTTCGAAATCATACTTGTTTTTCCCAAAAATATCCAAGGTACATGGAATTGAGTCTCCTATTTGGTTTCTATCATTTTTAAATTATAATAATCCACAATATAATAATAATAAAGGGTGCTCAGTCCAAAACTCAAATTGTCTTCTGGGCATTGACCAGATTGATTTATTAAATTAGGTTTAGATCCTCGGGTGACTTCTCGGTTGTCTTTTGGATAGGATCAGATCTGACGTTTTGAGTTACGCCTCGAGGTCACTCAGTGCCCGACAAATAGGTTCAGCCTGGAAGTGAATATAATAGTATTTACAATATAGTAATAAGAGAAGAGGGTTAGTACAATTTTAATTAACAAAAAGGTACTAACATCACATCACATAATCCAACAAATTTTTTTTTTTTTCAATAATCAAACAATAATATTTATTTATTATTTTTTTTCAATAGGTACTAACATCACATCACATGCATCAAACATAATCCAACAAAAATATTTTTTTCTTCTTCTTCTTCCTCCTTCACTGTCTGCAACACCAGACAGTGAACATGCGTCACTAAGGGAAAAACGAATCTGGAAACAGTGGATTTTCCGGATTCGGTTTTTATATCTAGCCGGACCGATAGATTTCTCTAGGAGTCCTCTTTCCATAGGGAGAGGTTTGGAGCTTTGAAGCTCACTGGGCCATCCAATTTTATCACTGGAACCTCACTGGTACAAGAAACCCATGGTTTTTCTTGCTCAAAACTAAATCAAAATCAGTTTTTATTGATTATAAACCACCTAAAATTTGAAAAGGAATACAGTGGTTACCTTCACTGGAGTTCTTGGGCTGAAAATCCGATCTTTGAAAATTTTCCCTGAAAGCTTACTGTTGGCAAAAACAGAGAAGAAAGGGGGTCGGCTGGTCTGGTTTTGATAGAGACTGAGAGTCTGAGAGAGAAGAGAAGGTTTGAAAGGAGTTTGAAAGCTGAACTGAGGCCCAGATTTATAGAAATCTGACCGGGAAAACTGGCGGGACAGCCTGCTTTCGTCCGCTACAGTATCGTAAGTTATGGTTGCAAATCAGCCCTTCAAAATTTCCAGTTTTGCAAAAAGGTCTTTTTTTTTATAAAAAAAAAAGACTTAAAACATAATTTCAAACACTCAAAAATTTAATCCAACCTTATAGATAAGTTGGGTTTTGAAAACCTTAATCACCATAAAAGTTTTGGAATTTAACTCTCACTACAAACCATTTATTTAAATAAAAATCACAATTTAACACTATTTACTTAATTAAACAAATGTTAAATAAAACAATTTAGAAACCTCATTTTGGAGTGACAAAGAATAACTAGACCATTCTTAAAATGATCTAACATAAAATACTAGTTTTGAATTTTATCTCATTTCCAAAATCATTTAAAATAATTATTTCTCCCTTTTGGGGTTTTGACGGGGGGTTTTAAATACCATTTTCTGAAAATAAAATTATTTTAAAATCAGAAATACAAATCCTTGATTAAGGAGAGCATTATCAACCAATAATAATCACATAATAACATAGTTGATAAAAATAATAATAAGAAGCGTTAAAATTACCAAAATGCCCCTCCAGCTGGACGAGCTAGATCACTGAGCTTTCGAGGTCGGATTGGGCCACGCCTAGACTTTCCTTAAAGCCCTAACCGAAATCTTCGAGATTAACCGGTTAAACAAAATTTATTAAGCTAAAACACGCCTAATCTGGGGCAGGGTATTAAAGACAGGGTCGAGCCGGGGACAGCTCGAGGCTTTAGGAGGAGTGATTGTAATACCCACCTCCTTCCCAAACTGATGTGGGAAAGTGTCCCACATCGGTTTGGGAGGAGAAAAGAGGAGGGGTTATAAGTGGCCACCCCTCTTGATTCTTGTGTGAGGCCTTTTGGGCTTTGGCCATGTGGACCAAGGCCCACGAACAAAATTGTGCAGGTTCGAGCTTGTGTGCGAGGCCCAAAGCGGACAATATCACACTGAGTCAAGCCCTAAGCCCTGTATTCGGGTCGGGTCGTTACAATATCGGTATGAATTGATTTTTTAATCGTGTGTTGGCTGAAATTTAAAAAAAATAGAAGCAAGTTATTCAACTTTTAAGTTATTTTCATCAATTTTGACCATTTTGAGCTATTTTCATTATTTTTTTTTTTGAATTTTGACTATAGGATAATTTCAGATTAAGGGCTTTTTGTGAAAATAACTTAATGAAATAATATTTTATGCTTAGATTCAATGGAAATGTGTTACTATCATTCACATAGTTTTTAGGGATCTCTGTGTGGATTTCTATTTTTTTTCTAAAAATTTAATAAAAGTCGAGTTTTCTAAGAAACTTCACATTTTCGAGTTTCTTGTTGAAAAAAATTAATAAAATGATATATAAATGTTTCTATAATTAAATAAAGAGCCCTTAATATGATTCATACAGTTTTTAGGGTATTTGTATAATTTTTCTAATATACTAATATTTTTATGAAACTTTTAAATATTTAAGATAAAAATTTATGAAATGTAATAGAAGATGTCTGTCATTAGAGATATTAAGTATATTAATTTAATATTGTGTTTTCTTGTGTTTAGTTTCATACTTTATAAAAAATTAGACATTTCTAAAGTTTCAAGATATTTTTCAATTTTTTAGTAAATACTTTATTCGTATCAATATTTCGATTATCTAGAGTCTAAAATTTTATAATAGTGACCGTTATTTAAAAAAAAAGAAGAAGCTATTTGCATTCATCCTTACCATTATGATTGAAAGCATGTCATCATTTCTCTTATTGGATCATAGATATCATACTATATGTGTATATGATGTATATTTTCTATAGTTGAAATTAACTAAACTACATTATTCTATATGGGCTTGAGCCCTTCTCGGATGTTCCTAAGAGCATGATTGTCTCATTCTCTAATGGGCCTTGCCAAAGTGTTGGGCTTACTATTTAGAAATGTTGTTATTTGGGATATACATTAAATCACTTGGAATGTCGTAATTGCAAAGACCTAATCATCCTTGTCTTTGATTTTAAGATCTAAAATTTCAACAATTCGATTGAGAATATGTTAAATCCACTGGTAAAAATCACTTAGATGGGTATTCCAAGGGTTTTTCTTGATAACTTAAATGTAGGGAAATTATTCATTAGCACAATCAATCCGTGTGCATTGAACATCGTATTGGGGGTAAAAGCAGGTCCATTACATCCAATTCAAAAGGATAAAAAGGATTTCAATAGCCTTATGACCTCTCCTCACTCTTTGCAACACAAGCTACTAAATTGAAAAAGGATGTTTTTTTTTTTAATGGTTAATATATTAAGAAAAGAAGGGAGCACCAATGTGCAAATAAAAAGACATCTGTGAAGGAAGCCCAACAAAAAAAACACCCAGCATAACTTAATCCAAGTCAATACGTTCTTTCAAAGATCACAGGATATCATTAGAAGAGATATTCTTGAAAATCAATAGGATAGATGCCCATGAAGCACACTTGACAAAAATTCTTGTAGAAACCTTAAAAAATTGAAAAGGATGTCATGAGAATCACCACCGACATTACTAAGATCAGCAGCACATATTTAATATCTAGTATCGAAGCAGCAAATTTACTGATAATCGATAACTCAAAACGGCACATTAAAATGTTTACATTGAGAGTTCAACAAAAAGAATGACACATTTTATCAGTTTCTACGGTTTTTTTTTTTTTTTCATTTTAACAGGAGTATTACAGATCCTAGTATTTCCTCTTCCTGATCTTGAAGCTACAAGATCGGATCACATCATCATCAGCGTTAAGTCTTGTCTCAAGAACAGCCATAGATTCCGGTTTGGTAAAATAAGTGAAGAGGAGGTAGATACCATCCAGGTAGGTGTTGCTTTCTCCTGCTTTGTTCTTCTTCTTGATGCTGTATGCCAATGGAATGACTCCTCTGTTGAACACTTCGATATACATACCACCACCAGCAACAAGTAACTGCAAAAGGTACCACATGTTGGGATCATTCAAAAAGTAAGATTTGGTCTTTCAAACTTACAGGACAGAATATCAGTTTGACAATTTCACTTGTTTTAGTAAATAAAACAAATCATCTCAGATAAATAAATAAACATTTAGGCGCATGCGGCGGGGAGGGGGGGCTGTGGAAGAAAGAGATACGTTGTTCAATGGACAATCTTGAATTCTTGAAAGTTGATACAGAATAAATGGATAACAATACTTTTTATTGAGAATTCTCTTACCAGATTCATCATCAAGTCCACCGCTTAAATGGATTCTAAACTTGATGGGTGTGACATAAAGGGAACCACATCCATAAGAGGTGTGTGACAATTCACTACCATGTGTTCATCCTATAGCTTGCTCGCTTGCCAACATCTGATCATCTCATAGCTCGCTTGCTTACTTGCTACCATCTGATCATCACATAGCCTGCTTGCTGTGTGTCTGTGTACACACTTGTTTGCTTGCCGTGTGTGTGTGTGTGCATGCATGGAGAAAGTGTGTATATTATTGCAACATGGCATTTTCAAACAAAATGGATGTAATTATGAGTTCATAGCAATTTCCATAGTTCTTGGAAACCTTCAGGTTCAAATCATCTGAGATTATACAATCCAGAGATACACGCACTACACTCTTCACACCAATTCTTTGCATGCAAACATGGTTGTTAGATCGTCAGAAGAACTATCTTCTTGCACTTCCATTCCCATTGGAACCCAGAAGTCACGGCCGTAGGAACCTCTTAACCCTATTTGTTCCAAGTAGAACTCCAATTTGATTCCATCCAGATCCCGAAAACACCAAAGATCAACACCTTGCTGATTTTAGCAAGCATTCTTCAGATGTTCTTATTCAAAGTTCCAAAACCACAGGACACCCCATCAAATAACCACAGGAACTTTTCCACCCCTAATGTTGGCTTCCTCTGTTGGAGGAATAAGGAATCTGTCAATCATTTGTTTATACATTGTTCTTTCATCTCTTTTCTCCTTTGCATGGGTGATTCAATCTTCACTTCCGGCTCCCATTTCTGGATGTGGATCCAGTCCTTGCCCAAAGCCAAGTCCTACGGAAAATGGTTCTTTTCACCATCATCTGGTTCATTTGGCTTGAGCTGTGTAGAAAATCTTTAAAGACAAAGCTTTGGCCAAGGATGTGATTCACAAGATTAAAAATCACTCAATGGGCTTTGGTTGTTGATTCATTTAGTGGTTTTGAAGGTGTTTAGTTTAATGGTAGCTAGAAAGGGTTAACCAAACCTGCCTTTGTCTTTTGTTCTCTATATTCATCAAAAAAAAAAAAAAAGATTTCCCCAACCTTCTAGCAAACTCACATTCTAAACCTACTATCAAGTTCACTCAATAGCCCTCACGAAATTGAGACATTCACACCTATGCAAATCACCTCAATGGCTCAACCTCTTCTATAGATGCATCTATACTCGCCTTGATCAAGCCTGTCCAAACCAACTCACCATTGATTTTTTGGCTTCCAGAGAAGGAGAAAAGGTAACAATCATGTCAAACAACAAATCTGGAGCTTCATGATGCAATCCAAGATCATTGCTTATTCATGAAAGAGTCAAGTGCAGATTGCAAAGGTGAATAGCTAAGAAAGAGGGTTCAATAAGGCATACCATGAGATAGTGCTTTAATAATGACTTAAAAATCGAGGAAAAGAACCTCGAGAGTCCAATGGCAGCTTAAGGGTCAAGTAAGCTACAGAAGAACTTTCCCCAGCAGAAACAATCACAGTCCAAGAAACCATATGCTTGCTAGATAAATTGTCAATGAAACAACCAAACACTTGCGCCCCACACCCCCCCCCCCCCCCCCCCCCCCCCCCCCCCCCCCCCCAACCCCACCCCTTTTCTCATTTTCCATGAAATGAGCATTTACACAATAAACAATGCAGTTTTTTCCCCCAAAAAGTAAGATAATTTTCAATTCAACAATTCCAAACTCACATAATGGGTTGCAAGTTCTCATTACTCCATTTTAACTCCAATAATGTATCATTTTATTGGGCACCCTAACCTTACAAACCAATGCATAGAGATTTTAATATGCCAATTATTAAAAAAACATTTAAACGTTTTTTATCCATTTGATTTAAGCAAATAAATCAAACGTTAAGAAGCTCCATTTCACATGTCTACTTTACTTAAGTTTAAATTCGATTGGATTACATGTTTTATGTTCTCATGTTTGCTGAAAACAGGATTTTAATTCCTATCTAAAATTTCTTCTTTGCACAATATACACATTTACATTGAAAATTATATATTTTTTATTGCACATGGGAAAATAAACGTGAATACTGCCAGACTTTTTGCAAAAACTACTCTTTTTTCTTTTTCCGGAATGCCTGAAAGTACAGACACGATTTAAAACCAGGGAATAAAGGAAATGGGAAGAAAAGGGGAAGATGGAGTGGTGGAATTTAGGCTACCTCTTCATATCTTTGGGTGAGAGAAAGGCGTTCGTCTTCCGACATGTCAGGGCGAAGGACGACCATGGTCTCGTAGTGGCGGAGGCCGGGTGGGCACTGGGGTTCCTCCTTGTCTTCAACCGGAGTAGAACTTCCAGTGCCTCCTCCATCGTCCCCCAATCCTTCTTCGAAGAAAGAGCCCGAAAAATCTAGGGTTAGGGCAGAGATAGATAGGCGCCTTTTAGTAGTCCTGGCGATTGGTCGGAGGCGGCCATGGCCCTGGATAGAGAGAATTTGAGGAGAGCGAAAACCAAATGAAGAAGAAGAAAGAAAGAAATTACATGCAAAGTTATGAGAAGCCAGAGACGCCATGGCCACGGCCATGCCGAGAGATAGAGAGATGGATGACATATACCGGTGTTTTGATAACGTTAAATGATCAGCCTCACACCATTGCGCCAAGCATTCTGTACTGAGCTAAAGCTCACCGATCGAGCGACGATAAGATAATTTTTTTATACAGGCTCAATAAAAATTATTTGAATGAAATAATAAGGTTATATTTTTAGAACGCTATTAAATTTATAAAAAAAAAGTTAAATAAATTTTAATTTATTTTTTAAAATATGACTTGATCAACTAAATAAAAATAATTTTCTATAGACTACCTATTCAAAGAATGATATTTTTAATAAATTTATTACTACCCTGTTTGATAAACCACATATTTAAATGCTCAGTATAATATACTACACAAGTACACATCAATGTGTAGGTATAAAGGATATTCAAAATCTTTTTATCACTTGAATAATAACAATTAAAAAAAAATTAGTTTCACATGTTATTAAAAGATTAATGTTTTATGGAGTGACTGCTGCATAATTTATGATGGAGTTAAATGTCAAAATAAAATTAAAATGACAATTTCAAATAAATGAGATTTTGACTTATGATGATAATAATGATGAACTATCTAACACCAATACAAATTTTTATTATTAAATTTTAGTTAATATTGATGTTTTGGGCTCTCAAGGCACGGAAATTGTTTTAGATAAAATATGGGCCATTTCAACCTATTTCAGCCCGTATATTTTAAATTTAAGAAGAAAAAGAAGGATGGGGAAGAGGAAATTCAACTTAAAATATTTATTTTTTTACAATACCTCCTTCATAATCTAATTAATATCAAGTGACTTTAAGTCATGCGTGTAATTCAACTGGTTGCCTCCCATCTCAAGAAATAGGAGGTTGCGAGTTCGAGCCCCCATAGCCTAATCTTAGTGTGTCCTAAGGGTAGTGACTCACCTATGGAGATTTTAATAGGACTGTATCTGTGTTTTCCACACGTAAATCTAAAAAAAAAGAATATCAATTGAAATTTTGAATTTCAATCAATATTATTTACTTGACATAGAATACAAGCAGAATTTAGCTGACCCAAAGAATTACATGCTAAGATGTTGCCTTCTTGTACTGCTACGGTGCTTTTAAGTTGATACAAATGACACTAGATTAATGTCAATGGCTCTTGAAGACTTGAAGAGCTGTGACATACTAACATTGAAAAAAATCTTATGTGAAGTTAGAGAATAGAATCATCTTTGGACGCCATAGAGGAAGTGAAAGTAATTTTACGGCTAAAATAAAAGAATTTAAATGGGAGTGAGAAATAGGGATAATAAGGATTAATTATAAAAGAAATTTATCTATTTTCACTTTTTTTTTTTAAGACCAAGGTGTTAAGGTCTCTTAAAGTACATGATTAATCTTTCGGGCATGTGCAAACATCCATATCCATACACATCCGGTAATACTATGAGAGAGTAGTCATTTTATGTTGAAAGTCATTTAAATCTAAACATTTTGCATCTCATGTGGGTTCTTTACCACTAAGACAATTCTCATGGGGTACCTTTTAAATTATCACATGTAATTGAAAAGACAAATTTATTATCTTTTATAATTAATTGTTTTATAAGTAGCCTAAAAATCCTAAGAAATATGAATTTTGACAAAAAAAAAAAAAAAATGCATGCAGTCTTCTTTTTCTATGGTGAGAAGAGAACAACTAGAGAGAGGAGGAGAAAAAAAGAGAGAATATTTTAACATTTTAAGAACAATGAAAAGAACTAAAGGAATTGAATGAAGATTAGGTTAGGAAACAGAAACAAAAATGTAGAGAGAGAAGTTAGAACACAATTAAAGAATTTGGGACACCATTATGGGTACATGATTCAACATTTTAACTTCTTAGGAACAATGAAAAGACTGGTTGAATTGACGATGATAAGATTTCAGAAAAGATGAACAAAAGAAGTCAAATTTACTGCAAGGAAGTGATCACTATCGTAACAGTAAAGTTGAAGTAAAAAAATTGTCTTAAAATAAACAATTAAATAACTAAAAAAATTATAGATTATGATTATTAAATTGCATTGTGCAGTCACAGAAATGAACTCTCTTGCACAACACTTTGCACTGTTAGATCATGAATAGAACCAATACGATACTTCCATATAATTAAAGATTTTATATAAATATACTTTAATACATGTACATATTAGCCACTAAAAAGTTTTCATTTGGCCTTCTCGAGAAGAAAATTTTCATCTGGATCATGAATATATTCAAGTAATTCCATGCTCAATGACCACATTTAGGTGATTCCATATCAAGCTGAAGTTTACACCCTCTATCCCGACTAGACCTGGCTTGACCTCACATGCTCCATCTGTATTGAACTTATAAAATCCTTCAACAATCCTTTCAATGAGGATAGTTATTCCTCTTCAAAGCAGGGATTCAAAAATCGGCTCGGCCGATATATCGGCTAAATATCGGCCGATATGCGATACGGACGATATTTCGGCTGATAATTTTATCTCTCATACCGATATCGGTATTTTCTCTCTCCTCCGATATCGGAACCGTGAAAAAACCGCAAAAAACCGTGATGAACCGTAACAAAACCGCAAAAAACCGCAAAAACCGTAAAAAACCATGAACACCCCTGAGAACTATAAACCCTGAACCGCCGAAAACCGTGGAAAACTGCTGAAAACCGTGAAAAACGCGAAAACCGTGAATATCCCTAAGAACCGTAAACCCTGGAAAACCGTGGAAAACCGCGAAAAATCGTGTAAAAATCGTGAAAAACCGTATCGGTGTTTTAATTTTTTTTTTTTTTAAAATACCGATATTTATGAATATCGGCCGATATTGTGACCGATATTTCGGACCGAATATCGGTCATATCGGCCTATATTACTCGGTTTAAAAAAACCGATATATATCGGCCGATATTTGGACCTTAGCTTCAGAGTCCCTTTAAAGCCCTCCTAAATTGATTCATTGATTCACTTCTCAAAATCATATTAGGTTCACTCAACTCGAACCAATTCGACCGAGTTTTTTTTAAGTTTTTAAACAATAATCCAAAACCCATGATTAGTTGTATTGAGTGGCCTAATTTTGTGAAATGCTAGTAACCACTTCTGAGTGGGATTAACGATTCTACAATTATTGTATAATTATAATGCTTATCTTAATTGAGATGATTTGATATCGGAACCACTTCGTTTTCACTGATCTTATTGTACTCACATGTAGAAGAATCTCCTCAAAATATTTGGTGGGTCAGGAAATCTCTCTGTCTCCCTCTCAATCAAATGAGCAGGGGCTTATCGCATGTAGATGTGTCCCACAGTTGAAAATCTTACATCTTGACATGAAGTACATCAAACATTATTTTGGCACTTTTAAGTTTTGATAATTTTAATTTTTTTTTTTTATAATCTTTAAAAATATATATTGATTAATTCAATAAAAATTATTTTCCACAACCTTATTTAAAGATAAAACTTTTAGATAGACTAATTATATAGGACCCATGTAGGTACATAGGTATGTGTAGGGTGGTAATGGATTCGATGAGGTCAAGTTCACATCAAGCCGTTTATAGAAAATTTTAAAATTAAGATCAAAAATTATTTTTATAGAAAATGAGAGATAAGATGACTTCTCTTTTTACATAGGATAATACAACCATGGAAAATGGAGACAATGAAATAAGATTTTTAAACTAAGAATGAGGTACATGGGCTAAAACTAATGGGCAAAAGAAAACATTGCTTAATGTGTTCTTTTATTCAACTTAGATAGAGTTCGAGTTCGGTACCCTTTACCCAGCCTGCATAGATGATCGGGTTAGATTATACTAGTTTAAATTTTGCAAGAATACATGATTCGAATTCTCTTTTTTTTTTTATAATGGAGAGAAAAAACCTCGAGCACAGTCTTACTAAACTTTCCTTCAAATAATATTCCACACCCCACCCGAAACTCATATTTTTTTCTAACTCAAATTAGATTGGATTCAAAGTTCATGCCATTACACCGTAATCTGCTACTCAAGGATGCACAACATGAACTCTCTCTCTCTCACTATGTCCATAAATTGCCATAGCATGGATGACATTCATCTCATTCTCATTCTTCTCAAGCGTCTCCTTTAAGCTTCCTTGCATGGGGCAGCTTCCACAAAGTCCAAGCTCTCATGTTTACTCTCCATCGTTCCAACTCAAACTATACCATCCCTTCATATTTTCACTTCCCATTCTCTTTACAATAATGCTACTACTCTTGTTTTATCTCTTTTACCTTAAGAAGAGGGATCTCTCCAATTTATCGTCTTCTTCCCATGTGCATCGAAGAAGCTTGAATGAAGCTCCTACAATCCATTCTCTGGTATCTCTCTCTTCTCCTTCTTCTCCTTCTCTTAACAGTTTTCATCATCATCCTCATCAAAGTTATTTATACATTTGATGCGGTTGACATTTAATATTAAATTAGGTATTTGGAAAAAAAATCTGTGGATAAATTGGGTTCTTATACTCTTTAAAACTCAAATTCACCAACTTTATAGTTATTACAATAAACACGTATTTTCCTGTACTAGTAAATTACATTTTAAGTGTAATGATCATATGACATGAACCTCTCTCTCTCGTTCAAGTACAAAGATGAAGTTTTGCAATTCCTTGGACAGTGAAAAATAGAGTTCTAAGAGATTTGAAATATAAATCTGGTTTCTTTTGTTTATCATTTTCCAGCCTCTTGAGATGGGCTTGATGAACAACCTAATGGAGAAGCTTCCAATAATCATCTACAATGAGGATCCAAGGGTGAGAGACACTCGGTAAGTAGCCCATTTGATACTCTATAATTTTTTGGTGCATCTAGGCCGTCCATTTCAATGCCATCCTTCTACCAATTGATTGAAATTACTTCTGAGTCCTGACCTAATACTTAATTTTCACCTAAAATCCAAGTTGAAGGGCCAAAATCGATACATCAGGCCCTTAATGAGCCGATAAATATTTATCAAATTTTAGCCATATTGACCAATTTTGAGCCCAATTTTTATATATTATTTTTAACATAACATATCACCAATCTATTAAACATTTCAGCCAAAATTTCTGAAAATTCAAGTATATCAGTCTTGGGACTATTTTGAGGAAACCCTACTAGTTCCTGATATTTGCATATCACCTCCCCTAGAAATCTGTTAAATATTGGTCAAAGTTTTAGATTTGGGCCAATATTTTAAACTTAGCCTGCCATAGATATATTTGGCTCTTAATGGGCTGAAAACCTTTTCTTTTTTTAATTCCAAATATCCCTAAAGCCAGATACTTTCCAAAAATAAATTCCATGATTTTGGACTTATTAGCTTCTTTTAAGGGCAGCAATGAGTCTGAATTTGGGTTTGGTTTCCTATAGATGGACTTCCTGTCTAACCTGAATTTGTTTGATTATTGATACAACCCGACCCAACCAAATATCAATAAAAATTTGAAAAAAATATAAAATTAGATGAAAAGTTAATTTTTAGAAAATGAAAGATGAAAGGACCTTTCACTGTCATATAGAGCCATTAGACTGAAGGTAATGGGCTAAGAATTTTGACCTTGGAGTGTGGTACATTGGCTAAATCAAAAGGTAAAATAGTGTGTGTAAATTGTGTTCTTTAATCGAGTCAGGTCATGCTTGGGTTCAAGATCCCTCAATCCAATCTGATCTAGATTTATTTCAGATAAGGCCTGTTTCGGTCAATTTTTTTTTTCAAGATATACATGACCTAAAAATCAACCGATTTTTTAAATATTGGCTATTTTTTTTTTTCTCAGCTCCTAACATGTTTTTAATTTTTTTAGATGTTGTGTTTGCCTCATGGATTTTGAGATGGAGGAGAAGTTGAACCAAATTCCCTCATGCAAACATACGTTTCACTTGGATTGCATCCATCATTGGCTCATGTCAAGCACCACCTGCCCATTGTGCCGAGCCTCCATACTACCTACAAAAATGGAGCCACCCATTCGACTAAACATTTTCCGGCAGTCGGACACAGACTCCGATGATCGACAACGAGATCCTTGGAACCATGTACTTGTTGGCCTGGTAGATAGAATGAGTTGGAATGTTGATAATTTTTTGAGCGGGGATGAATCAAGCTCAACCGAAGAATCTGCCTAAGGTCAGGAGCCTTGTTTAACGGATTCCGGCAATTCACAAGGGTGGCATGCTCCGATGGACGTTGGTGTCGATCACTCATATGGAACTTTGGTCTAATTTTTAATTGGAAATGATGATATTTCAAGCATTCATGCATACTCATATTGATATCCAAGAATAGAAGTTTATTTGATATATGAAAAGTAGATATTAATGAATTTTCGTGGAGTGATTTCATAAGATGTTGGTGTTGTTCCGAACAAGTCATACATTAGAAGTGTAAAGGGAGATCTAGCAATTTTTAAAGGACTTGAATTATTCCTCCTAAAAAACTAGTCTTTTAGGATGGGTACGCAGTCCTAACAAAAGATTCATCGTGTGATATCATTGAAAAAACATTCATGTATTTGAGAAATGAATAGTGACAGGTATAGATCGGGCAAACCCATTTAACAAGTGAATTAGCCAATGTGGCGAATTTAATAAGCTTAAATCAACTAAGGTCAAGAAAAAAATCTTGTTTAGTAAATATAAGTAGGGGTAACATGAATATTAACAATTTTATGAGAATTAATATTTTTTATTAAATCTATATATTTAAAAAATAAAACTTTATAAAACATAATTATTAAATAATATTAAATATATTTTAAAATATTTTTGCTACATAAATGCAAAGAGGGGATAAAGAGGGGTAAATGTTTACAGAAAACCTCCCTATTCCAAAGGGTTTTCAAAAACAGAGAGAGAGGGGTAAAAATTTGATTTTTTATCCTCACCCCTCTCCCATCCAAATGCTGCCCAAGGTTCCGGCCGACATGAATTGCCCTAACCCAGGCCCAGGCACGAAATTTGGTGTTGGCTGAAACTTCGAACTGAGATCATGAGTCCATTTCTCACCAAATAAAAGAAGCCCAATTTGAATCTGAACTGGGCTCAAGTGGTCAAGCCTAATTCTTGAAAGCCCAGACCTTACCCAAAAGCCCAACTTGTTGATGAGATATTTTGCACATCGAAGTGATTCGCATCCAAAGTATCTAAGAGAAGATGACTCGTCGGTGCACATGGTTTGCTGTACGTCTACAGAGAGATCGAATTGCTGCACTTGTAATGGTAACTTATGCCGACCCACAACTGCACCACGTGTCACAATTTCCATTAAAGAGCATGGATGGTGTGACACATTCGTGTATGGCTTGCTTGCTTACCTGCAAGTTGCAATTGTCATGTGGTGACAATCATCATATAATGGCCCCTTTCTACATTTCTGGCACCTCAACTCTCTATTCTCCTATGAAATTTGGAGAACTAGTTATGGATAACAATTTGGGACCATGCCCATCATCATTTTGCACTATGGATTTGACCATTGGCCTATGCCAACAGCGAACTCTATATATATATATATTTTTTTTTTTTTTTTAAATTTACATGGGAAAATTGTGAGATACTTAACGTAAAATTCTCACAGGTGAGTCCACTACCCCTAAGGCACATCAAGATTAAGCCATAAAAGTTCGAATCCACAACCTCTCACTTTTTAGACAAATCCTATATTTGTATTATATATTTATTGCAAAATCATCACCACATACAATAATAATATCTCACCCCACTTAAGTATGAAATTCATCAAATAAGATAGTAATGATTCATTGAAAATATCTATAAAAAAGTATCTTGATCAAATCAATTAAATTATATTTTTTTAAACTGTAAAATTTAAAAATTTCAATTTTGGTGAGTTTTGATAGATATTTCCAACAACACTATCGTCACTCTATCCCCATGCCTGAATTGTGCAGGATAATGCACACAAACATGCATAGGTGATCATTCCACATGTTTGAAAAAGGTTCACTTGAAATATTGATTTTCCATTTAAGGTCTTATTTTACGCTCAAGTATGTTTCGCCCACTCTAGCCCCAATTACACTATTTCTAACCCATCTACTCCTATGAATTGGACCTATACCCGTTTGACTTAATTATTAGTTTTTTTTAAAAAAAATTCAATACTGAATAAAATTGAACCATTAGGCCCTTAAAAAACATATGATTTGACTTTATCTCACTAAGGTGATCTTCAACTAAGATTTTGTAAATATAACTTTAATTTTTTCTTAGAAAAACTACAAAATATCTGGGCATCCTTTTGGGTTAGGCAACATTTGAGGCCTTCAAAGGACCTAGGTCATGATATATATAGAAACTATTGAAATTATTATTTTCTCTTTTGAATTTAAATCTTTTTATAATATTCATTTGATATTTCATCATCATTAGAGTAATTATGATAGATAACAATATTTATCAAATGATTCATTTTATTATAAAATTAAAATTAAGATAATTTAATGAATTTCATTTTTGACAATTTAATAATATTTTTTCATCTATTTACCGTAACTTTTCAATCCACACATTTAGTATACCTAACTTTTTTTAGAATTTCAAGGAAATTTCTAATGTTACCTACATATGCAGCAGAAGATCAAGTCTACGTCATTTTCAATGCAATTACTATCCATGTCCTAATATTTCCTAATATATCTAATGAGAATGAGAGATGCCCACCTAAACCCTTTTTTTTCCAATCATAACCTCATTAAATTATGAAGGTGACATGCTCCTTACATAATCGCAATACACATGCCTACTCAAAATTAGATTTATCATTTATGTGGTCTCTCTCCCAAACTCATAAGAAAGATTTTTGTAACCAAACCCAAATATAAAAAAAAAAAAAAAGAAAATTAATTAGAATGCAAGAGTTGAGATTTTAAAATTTAGAGTAAATTCAAAAAGTTATATTTAAATTGATAAAAAGCTTTTAGAAGGAATATAGAAAACTTTATTATTTCTATAGTTAAGAACTTTTAAAACATATCTAGATTAGAGAAAGATGAAAGAAAGTAGGATCTTTGTTAAATAATTTATTGACTGAGAGAAATAATATTGTGATAACATTATACGACAATATCATTTTCTTTTACTAATCATTTTGAAAGAAAGATGGTTTTTAGTTTTTACTAATTTATTACTTTCTCAATAGAAACTTTCTGAAAGAAATTTTTTGTGTCAAATTTGAGTTTTCATGACCTAACTTGGTATACGATAAAAGCAATGAGTATCATCCGTGAGTATTTTATACTAAGTTTTCCATGATTTTCTACACGTAAATTCTAAAAAAATAAATAAATAATAAAATTATAAAGGTAGACGTGGTTATTACGAGACACATACCTGACTCTTTCTATATTGTTTTAAATTTTTAATATTATGAACTCATCTTAAGTTCAGATATAATATAATTCCAATGATCAAATCATGTTTGATATTATTTGAATTTGGACCTACACCTTACAAATAAGATTTTAATTTACTATCAACTCGATTTGAACTCTACCATCGACAACTATGGTATTGTATTTAAAGCTACCCACAAAGTTTTGGACATTTATCTATTTTGTTATTGTCCATTGATGGTTTTAGGATCCCACCCACCATCAAGGGCTGACTAGCAATTGGGTCCACATTAATTTTTGTGTACTCTTCGTACGTGTAAGTTGGGATCCAATTCATTCATAAAATATATAATATATTCCTCTAAATATGAGTGGAACCCTAATTTTAAGTGAAGACTAATCCAAATAAAATCATGATGCGACTTGCTTTGTTTCATTATGGTGGCCATGAATGTGAGATGGAACAAAAGCACAAAACAGGGGGTTGAGTTGGTGACACATGGCACAATATTGAAGCTTTGTCTAATCTTCACTCATTAGGAAATTCAAATAATAATATTTTTTCTTAGTTCTTATCATAAACAATAAAGGAAAAAATATTAATCTTTTCACACGCGTGTGCGCCTTTGCTAACATCATGCTAATGGCATGCAAGCGTAAGGAATCATTGATGCCACTCGAATATTAGATGATCGATTTTTGTCACTGTTGGGAATCATAATAGGGTTTCTTCGATCTTAAATATTTTTATATGTTGGCATAACATGTTAAAAAAAGATAAAGAAATTATAATGATGAAAATAGTAGATATAAGTCGTTGATTATCTATCTGGTAGGTGTTGCTTAATCTCTTTATCTTCTTTTTGAAATTTTTACTCAAATATGGATTACTTTGAGCTTCTTCAAGTTTTAATGTGATTCTCATATTTATATTTTGACGAATATGCTATATTATGTTTTTTTTTTCTATTTTGAGTTTACTACGACAAGAATATGGAGCACAATTGTTTAAGATTCATTGTTACAGTATGATAAGTAATAAAATTAAGCACACCACCAATAATGGAACACCGATATTTATGTGATTCGGTAAACACATGCCTTCGTCAATGGAGTGTGTATTATTATTTAGAGAAAAAAAACACTTATTACAAGAGAGATAATCAATGATTTTAAAAGCCAAACTCACTTCTTGTAAGTCCGATTCTTCCACCTTGTCTTCCTTCTTAGATAGTCTGGTCTCTTGTCCTGAGAATACCTCATTTCTAGCCGAGAGCAAAGCCAATCACAAGAACTCTGTATATTCCAACTTCTCCACTTCTCCAAATTTTTTTCTCTCACTTGGTTCTCTCTCAAGACTATGTTAATGCAGCCCTCCTCCACACTGTCTTCCTCCATGCACCTAAACCTTTTGGTCTCAAAGTCACTCCCACATAATTCGATATCGGCGAAACGAAGCACCAAATTTATTTATTTTTTAACATTTTTAATATCAAGTGATATTAATGATATCGGCCGATATTTGACTGATATCCAATATTTACTATTGTATCAGCAGATATGCATCGACCCTTACAAAACCTATACATATCGATAGATACATTTCCAAGCAAAATTCATTCCCGAGCGATAGGCAACTCGATTAGAGTGATTTGAGATATATTGATCCAATCTTAAATAGTGAATTTATCCATTCATGATAAATTCTTTTTTTCTTATGCTTAGAGTCAATTGTTTAAGTTCTATTGATTCATTCAAAATTTCAAAATAATTGTCAATTTATCATTCTCGAACACACCATAACCTTCTTCATCTCCATTGCTAAAATTGTTGCCTTTAAGATGATAGAGACCCTAATTCTCCGTACCCACTAATAATAATGTTCAAAGCAAAGAAAGAATGGGACAAACAACACACAATACACGAACAGTCTCACACAAACACATTTACATGATTCTTCAACACAAATGGTATGAGCCGAGATTTCAGCCGACATGTCGGGCGAGATTTTTCTCTTTCTTTAAATTTTCTTTTTTTAAATCTCGATTTTTTTTAAAAAAAATCTGTTAAAATTTTGAAAAAGACTATTTTTTTTAATGAAAAATATAAATATCGGCTGATATTCATCTGATATAGATAAATATCGGTCGAGGTATCGGCCCGGACCCACAATTGATATTATATCGGCCGATTTCTTTTTCCTTTCAATGATACCTCTTCAGAAAATCGAGATTTAAACCCATGTCTTCAAGAGTGTAATTATAATCTTACATTCACAATGAGAAAGGGAGCAATTTCATATTTTTTGAAAATATAATTACAATACTTTCTTGTTCATGGATGAATCCCATTACTCTAGAAATCTCTTACAAATATAATACTCTCTCTATCCTAATTTAGTTGTCTTATATGAATTTTGAAATTGTTCCAAAATAGTTGTTCTATTTATATTGAAATAGCATAAAGTACGTTGAAAATAGATAAAATCACATTGAGTGTTAGACTTACATGGAGAGTTTCTTAAAAAATATAAATATTTCAAATAGGACAACTAAAAGAAGACGAAGGGAGTATATAGATGACATCTTATATAAAATTACAAAAATACTCTTCTGCCCTAAAAGTTTTGCCCTTATCCCCACTTCACCAAAAAGAAGTTTACTGTCTAATTTAGTCTGAATAATTAAATAATAAAAGACATCAATACAACAAATAATTATTATTATAAAAAAAAAAAAAAAACCATTCACTCCATATACAATTCCCATATAGATTAAAGGCCTTCTTAGCCCTTTTAGTGCAAATAATGAAAATAATGCCTCTGAAAATTTGAAAGTGCGGGTTTGAATACAAGAGAAAGAAGGTGAGAGGAGAAGAGATTAGAAAGGAAGGAGTGAATAAAGGGAGAAGAAAAGAAATAGGAGATAAAGAATTATATTGTATAAGAATTCTAATGTTGCTTAAGATGCCCAACCATAGATTGCCGACTTTTTTGTTGACTTGATTACACCTAATCAACTTGGATTTGACCAATCTTCTCCTTGCCACATGGCTGAGTCCTTATCCTAATTACTCATGTTTAGGATTAGATTAAGAACTTAAAACTAGCCTTATGAAGAATCTTGATTTGATTAAAAAATTAGTGCTTGTGTGTGGGATTCTCCTGTTCCTATCCTTTGAAACCCTAATTTTCTCCAACAGTGATGGCATAGACCTCAAAAGAAAAGTGCCCGACAGAATTAGTGCATCATTTTTAAGCTAACTTTCAATTATTATATCTAATACTTTAGCTAACTTTGTATTATTATTTTAATGTAGGATCACATGCCACTGAGGTGGTTAGGACCAAAGAAATGTGACAATAGCAACTTCCACACATGACTTGTGTCCTTTTCTTCTTATTTGTATAAAGGCAACATTGCTATATGCAGTCCCAAAGTGAAAGTTGGGGGGCCTATGATTTTTAACTTATTAGAGTGTGGGTCCTTCTTATTAATGTAATAACTATAAGTGTATTGAGCAAGTATAATATTCTTTGGGGGTCCGAATCGTATGGGCCGATATTGGGCTAATATGTTGATATTTCGGCCGTATCATATCGGCCATTTTTGTTAAAAAAAAAGGAGAGAGAAAAATATCAGCCAATAACGCAATATTTGTTAGATCTGTATTAAACTATATGACTTACTAAAAAATCACAACAAAATTTAAGATTTGAAAAAAAGAATTAAAAAATGATTGAATTTTGAGAGTTTAAAAAATATAACTTCATTGATTCAATTAAAATGATTTGTAATAGATCGCATATTCAAATAAAGACATTTTCAACCAACTCTTTACTATCTTTGTTGGTGAATTTCATGCCCATCGCACATGATAATACTGTGAGCCCTAATCATTGTGTGACATTTCTCACAAGAAATAAATGAAGGTGGAGTAGTTGATCCAATGGCTGAAAAAATTGCAAAACAAAGTCAAAAGGAGTCAAAACAAGTACGGCTCTAGGGACCAAGATCCCACTCAACCCTCCCAACCTTAGAACATTGAGAGGGACTCCACCCACTTCTTAAATATTCGAATTGCCCATGATTGTCCTTCACATGTTTTAACATGGATTCCAACCCCGAATGCATGTTTTCTAATGTTTTCTGGGGCACCCACGCTAAAATATATTAAGGCTCTTGTTGTATAAAGGCAAGAAGAGGAGTGGCTAAGCCCTCGTATGTGGGGATGTTGAGATATATGAAGGCTAGTAGCAACCAAGGAACACTAGCCAAATTGGTCTCCACATGGGGTGGTGCATTCAAAATCAATATTCCCACCAATCATATGATTTCGAATATAACAATGTAAAAGCAGGGGCACATTATCTCTAGATGGAGGTCAATTTGTTTCTTTTTGGTAGGGATTTCTTAATCACTATTCATTCAATTTTATCACATTTATGGCCGATAGAAGTCCAAAACTCTCATGGTGTCCCCGAATAGCTATCATTGTTGGCAAAAGGCCCACATTGCCAGTGAATCTTTTGATTTTGAGGTTTATAAGCAAATGGACACTCTCTTCTTCCAAACCGCTCTTTAAGGATTAATTCTACTCATTTGTTTTAACATAGTATCAGAGTGGGAGTATTATTGAAATGAGTCGAATTCGTAACTCCAGTCCAGTGTGAGGGAGAGTCGAATGTCTCCAGCCCTAAAACTGAGAGAGAGTGTGTTAGCAAAAATCCTACATTGCCATTGGATATTTGAATCTTGGAATTTATAAGCACATGAAAAGAATTTCTTTTAATATATATTTAAAGCATTGATAAGAATTCTCATGCACATACCAAAGCACAAACAAAAATGAAAAAAGAAAGAAGTAGAAGACAAGTCAGAAATAAGAGAGGGAAAAAAAAGAAAAAAAGAGGACAGTCCTTTGAGATGCAATCGTCATTTGTGACCTATAACCCATATTAAGGGCAAGGATTTTGATTAAGATGCTCACTAATGTAATCCATCTCAATACCTAATTCCACACATCTTGGCCATGGTTGGTCTCTCCTCACACCTCTCTGGGTGCATCAAGAGGATCTGGAAAAATTTAAGACCTTTTGACACGACATATAGGATTCTAATCCAATTGAATAAGTGAATTAAGGATTGCCAATTGTACATTTGTATGCATTCATATTCATAGGAAAATTGACCTTAACCCATGCATTATAAATATATCTATTTGTACTTGTTATCATAGAATTCTTATCCAATCCATTTAAAGATTGTTAGAGTTGTGTTCTTGAGAGAGGTTTCACAAACTTCTGAATAACTCTAAGGAGTTGGTGTCTTAACCAGAAATACGTTTCAGGAATCGAGAGTCTTGAGTTCAAATTATATCAAATCTTAAAGAGTTACTCTCCATAGTTTTACTTGATGTGTATGAGCAGAGAATCTTATAAACGCCTCGAAGACTAGTTAAATTCTCTAACAGACTCAGTCATAAAAAAATCTTATAAATTTACATAGTTTAATAAAAACTTTGAAATTTAATACGAAAGGAAGAAGATCTCGTCATGGTTACATAGGGGTTGTAATCTTCAGTCTTGACTGTAAAAACCTCGAAAGGCCATTGCTTTTTCTTGTATCCATGAGCTGCCTCTTGGAGTCAATCTTCTGTCTTATGTGTCTTAGAAAATATTTTATTATGGTTATTGGAGTACGGCTCTGATTTCGTTGATTAACAACTTGCATGAATATTCTTTTTGCTCACCTTTTCTCGTCACCAAGGATAAATAAATCCTACATTTCTTCTTTCACATTTCCTTTGAATAAGTTAGGGAAAAACTATTTGTTCATCCTTACACATACCAATGAATGTATCACCCTTTATTGTATTGATTCTAACATTTTTCTGATTAATTTAAATTGTGGATGATTAGTATTGTAAATCACTTTTTGTTAGGTGTTAACTATTTTACGATATTATTAGTCTCTTAAGTAAAATTTATAACCTGAAAACAATAATTTCAAAATATTACTCCATCCGTTCCATTTTAGTTATCTCATTTGAAATATTTGTATTTTTTAAGAAACTCTCTTTATAAGGCTAACATTCCATATGATCTTATCCATTTTAAATCACTTTATACTAAACGAGACAACTATTTTAGGACAATTTTAAAATCCATATGAGATAACTAATTTAGAACAGAGGAAATAGTAAATATATAAAGCCGTTTAAATAAACGTTTGATATATAAATAATAGAAATGCTCACTAAAAAAGAATATTTTCAAATACCCCATAAAGAAGAGTAGCTTAACATGCAAAGATGCAAAGCTAGAACCAAAACATCTATGGAACATATAAAGGTGGCCATGTTGCGAGGATTATTCTTAGCTTTGGGGACTAAACAAAACCCTTCTAATCTCTAAAAGGAAACAAATGTCTCTGATCAACATAAGATGCAAATCACATTATTCCAACTTTCATTTTTGCTAAGATACTCAAATTTGTATTAATTAATTAATAAAAAAAGATGGAAGAGGAAAGGAACAGAGTTGTAATAAAATGGTAGAGAGAGGGTATTTTTATTTAGAGTTTGTCTTGGTTGCACAGGACAAGTATGAATGGAACTTGTAAGCAGTAAAGGGACATGCTTTAGTTTAATTTAATAAAATGATGATTTGGATTCCATTATCATATGTGATTTAAAATTTAAAATGCATATTCTTTTGTCTGTGCTCCTTCAATACATTAGGACATGACCTGGTTTGACCTTGTTGGAATCGAAATGGTAAATTTATTATTTTAGTAAAATAATAAAAATAGTTGTTTTTATATAAATATTATATGAGTTATCAGGTACTATTATTTTGAACGTAGAGTTATAGAGTATTATAAGTCAAAATTTAGGATCAAAGTTCATTTATAGACATTAAATTTTGAGCTATCAAAATTAACAATAAAATAGTTATTAATTTCAATGTATTTTGATTAAATGGTTTAACAATAATTTTTTGCCTCAAATTTTTATATAAAATACTCTACAATTATATGTTTAGTATGATTGGACCAGCTTACCCATTGCATGCTAAAAGTATGCTCTTGCAAAAATAAGCGCCAAGATTTTGTTATCTTATCATGGTCTTTGATTAGACTTTAATTCATAAATTTAGGTTTTTTATTTTTTTGACTGACGGTGTTCAGGTGTCTCGCCCGAGTGGTCCTTCAGGCATATGCACACCTCTTTACGCACACATGCCGGGTTCAAGCCGTAAGACCTTACTTTATACATATCTCACGAAGGATGCCCTTCATTAGAGTTTCCAAGGATTGAACCCGATACTTCAATCTTGAAGTCTTATGTTTCAACAACTGGACCAACCACTTGGAGTTAATTCATAAATTTAATTAGATTTGGACATTTGGGTCAATTCTGCTGAGCCAATTCAAGTTGATTCGTTAGGGCATCGAGTAACAAGTGATCTGATGGAGGGAAAATTGTACTTTTTATACATTATTATTACACATTTTTATTGAAAATTTTATCTTTTTAAAAATAAGAAAAATAAATTTAAAAACTACTTTACTTTTCATAAAAATAAACTTTTTTTTTTTTCAAAAATGGAGAATTCTATTTCCAATAAAAATTACAATCATACTCTAATTTGCCACGTCATTCAAATTAGTCCATCAAAATTTATCAAGTTTGAGCGTCGAGGACTTGGATAAAAAGTCTTTACCCAAGTCTAAGTCATATTTTATGTTTAAAAGAAGATTGCAGTCCAGGCCTTTGAAATGTGTATAGAATATAAGATTTGATACCTTTGAATGGGATCATTATTGTCGACTGTCGATATGATAGGTGGCTAAAAATCTTTCTTTCCAAGGTCTTAATTGTCCATTTCAGGCAATATATTAGATACTTAGAAACTCTAAGTCACTTTGATTTTTGCTGTGCGGTTGATATAAAAAGATTTATATTTAATTTGATTAGGTAGTATGCTCTTGTATGTCATGCTCTTACGTTACAACTACTAAAGACATGGGGAGTCTACACTTTGGTAATTAGTATAGGATAGTTCAAAATGAGTTCTATTGAATCATTTTAATTTTTTATTTTGTAAAATTAAAATGAAATTATTGGATAATCAATTTTACCTATTATGTTCAATTCAATTGTTAGGATATATTGAACGACCATAAATCCATTTTTAATAGTTTAGATTTAACATAATATGAATCTCATATGGAATTTGATGTCTGAGCATGACATATTTCAACTTACGTCTTGATTAGTTCCTAGTTTTTCCCAAAATTATTTAATAATTGTGTTGACATGATAAACCTATCCTTATTATCATGGATAGGTTCCACATATATGGCACGAAAAATTGAGGGCGAGAGAGATGAAGTGGTCAATTATCTATGATTGGATAGAAAGCTATATGAGTTAACAAGGCATTTTACACCGTTTTATTCTTTAGTATGAGAATTTATTCTAAACAATTATATAATACTTAATTAAATATCTATTATATATATCAGATGAAAAACATAAAATCAAAATTTATCATGATCCGTAAGAATTTTTCTATTAACTTCGTAACATAACAACTTTAATTTCCTTTATACGATAATTTCTTTGGAAAAATATAAAAAAAAATTATTTCTAAAAATTATTTATGAGTAGATCAATACGACCTCATTTTCTAATAAATGATGATTTAGGTTGTTGACTTGAATATTTTACATTATTTTGAACTTCATTTAATATTTTTAGTCATTAATTAATCATTCATGCATCTCAAATACAACCAAAACGAGGGAGGTTTGCATGATAAGTGAGTCGCAGAACTGCTGACAAAGTAACAAGTACATTTAGGCTCGAGTTAACTGCTCAAAATCTACCGTCGAGGACAGTGTAATTTCCTGCTTTCCGCAGAAAGGAGAATGGGATGACACCAAGGAGAGAAAAAGTAGTGAAAAGGAGGCGAAAATCTGACCGGTCGCTGACTGCTTCGGAGTTCGGTCTTGATGACGTGTCCACGCCTTTGAGCTGCCACCTGTGGGGACCATAAGATGGCTCGGAGTCTCCGAGCGAAGCGGAAAGGATAAAAAGCTGAACACTTTCCAGCGGGTCCACCCGAATGGTAATTCTGTAATTAGACGAAACAGCAAGGTGAATGAGCTTTGACACTTGCCTGCTGAGACGCAGACAAGGAAAGAGACGGAAGGAAGAGAACGGGAACCGTTGTAATTAACGGCAAGGCACTGTTTCCAAAGCGTCGTCAGCCAGTCGGCGCGCGTGGGTGAGAGAAAGAGGTGAAGATTGCGATCCCACCAGTCATTATTACGCCGCCGTTATCAGACGGTGACATTGTTTCCCGTTCGGCGTGACGTTCGGATACCATTCTCTGGTTGCAGAAAACGTAAGTTTTTCCCTATTTTTGTTCTTTCGTTTGCAATGATAAAAGAAATGTCCCAAAGAAATGGAATTCGGTGGGTTTGTTCTTTGTTGATATTTGGAGGGCAGAATCTTTATTTTTATTTTTAATAAAGAGACCGTATATTTGTATATCTTATTTTCTTATATTTTTATACATTCTATAAAAAAATATTTATTTCATCTCAAATTCTCAATATTTAAAAATTAATTAATTAGATATAAGGATCGATAAAATTTTTTTTTCTGAAAGGACCAAGTATGTGAATGCGTGATAGTAAGGACATAAGATGGTGCTCTTGATCATTCTGTCATAAAACTTTTAAAAAAGAAATAGATATTAAAAGATGAATTTTAAATTTAATTTCTTAGAGAGTTCGGTCAAATGTATAATGTTTAAGAAAATACTAATACAACATAAGTGGGTCATGAGTTAAAAATAACGGCCGGCCGATTCGTCCTCTTCTCATTTATGTATTTCCATTTCGTCCTATTGGTTTGATTGACATATATCAGTTTGATGTTTTTCTTCCTCTTCTCATTTCTTAATTTGTTTCTTTAAAAATTCCAAAAAATACATAAGATAAAAAAAAAAAATATGAGTTTCATATTTATGAAATTTCATTATTAAATAGCGGTCATTAGATATTTAAATGTTGTTTTGAAGTTACAAAATCAAATATTTAAAAAATGATGAAAAATTACAAAAAAAATATAGAAAAATTAAAAAAATAGTAATCTTTTACTAATTTAACAAAAAAAAAATAACATCATTATTGCAATGTTAAAGCATTTATTTTGAATTTACACAATAATTAAACTATATTTTTCATTACACTTAAATTTTTGGATAAAAATAAAAAAGTATAAATGCATCAATGAAAAATTTTAGACACTGCATTAACTTCTAAAACACTACATAAACCATTCCTAATAAAGAAAAGTGCATCAACATTCGGATTCAAAAAATATAATTAGAAGCCCAATAAGTGCATAAAATATGTTTTAAAGAATAATACCTTGAGATATAAAGGTTATACTAAATAATCTATGAAAAAACTAACCGTACTTGTAAATCAAGCTTCAAGATGTCGAGAATGAA
The DNA here is from genome assembly GCA_022113865.1 of Chimonanthus praecox. Lineage (NCBI taxonomy): Eukaryota > Viridiplantae > Streptophyta > Magnoliopsida > Laurales > Calycanthaceae > Chimonanthus > Chimonanthus praecox. Next base: position 610,282 of record CM039087.1, on the reverse strand, counting down.
TCGAAAAGCAAGTTTTTTTAGGTAAAAAAAGCAAAAATTTGATGCACAGGCTCAGATGTCTAGGTCGAAGACGCTCAGACCCAGCATTACTGGAGAATGCAGGGATAAAAAAATTTAAGAGTTTATAAGATGGAGCATCCTCAACTTAAGTATAACACATTTTGACTTTGGGAGTGAGTCGGGCCCAATAAAAAGTCATACGAATTTTTTTGACTTCAAAGCGAATAGTATTACGCAGAATCGGAACAGTCTTTACAAAAATATTAAGTAGGAAAATAAAAAATGGAAGAGAAAGAATGAAGGAGGAAGCCTTCCTATTTACAAAGAAAATCGTACCATTATGGGCCCCACCAATGCCAGAAATTATTAAAAAAACTAGAGTATGCCCTAATCGTGCTCCATGCGCTATGGCTGAACTATCAAAAAAACATTTGTTTTCTCGTGACGCGCTAATGGGCGAGAAACCGTCTATTTTCTCGCTTGTTTTCCCTCCATCGCGCCTGTTTGAAGGTGGGGCTGATACGCCCTGGTGCGTATCATGGATATACACATGAATTTAATCTTAAAAGGAAAGATACTTTCGAATGTATATTTTCACTAGAATAATTTGATCAAAGTGATAGTAACGTGTGGTAAGATAATATTGACAAGATATTTATTCCACTTGAAGGAATTTTGTCATTTGTTATGATAATATGATTTCATGAGATTTTATTTTAATTATTTAATTATTTTTTGTTAAAAAATAGCTATTTAAAGTATTTTTCATAAAATCAATTACTATTTACCTCCTAATTGTAAGAAGATGATCATTTGCTCATTTAAAAATGGAGCATAATTTGACATTACTTGGAAGCTCATTTGAATGGAGTGTGAAAGATTCATTTTTAAGATATATTTAGAAAAATTAAGAAACGATTAAAAAGATTCATGCACTCAATTAATTTTTAAGAGAGAGTTTACTTCAAAAATATTTTTAAGTTCTAATTCTATGTGCAACTTCATATGAATGACGACGTAAATGACAAAAATTTCACACTGATTAATGTCTGAAATCAATCTATATAACACTTGAGACAGTTAGATTTTAAAAGTTAGTTCTAACTCAAAAATATTATTAATTCGTAGTTTTCTAAAACAAATATTGATTAAACTTATTAATCTGTATTTAAATGTTTTAAATTTTACAATATTTTTATTTTTAGAAATCAAATTATATTTTTTTTTTGGGGTAGGCAAATGAAACTGTAGATTTGGATAGTGGGAATTGAGAGTGGATGGATGGCCGAAAAGGAAGATGTGTCAATGGCTCAAGTTCCAACTTGCAAAGTAGAAAAGTCACTTGATTGGGATCAATCTCACTTTTCTCTCTCTCTCTTCCAATCTCAGCTGGGCCCACATCCCCAACTTTTCACCCCGCCAAACACAGAAACTCTTTTCAACCGTATAAAAACCCGGAAACCAGTTTCCACGATTCCAATTTCTTCAACACCGAACTCCCGCTTCCCCTCTAGACACTTGGAAAAGAGAAGAAAGCAAACAAAGAGAGAAAGGAAGACGACTTCTTCTTCCGAAGAGCAAAAGCGGTTTCGTTCCCGACACGGTCGAAACAAATCCGGAACATCCGTGTCGGACGTGTAATAATTTATGGGATAGCAGATAGCTCATATTGCTGCAGATATACCTATCAGTTTATAAATCTCGAGAGCGGTTTTGGAATTACGCTAGTGGTTTGTTGGTTGAAGAAGAGCGGTTTTGTGAGCTATGGCGTACAGGGATAATTTCATGAGCTGTAATATGGAAACAGGTGAGGACAATTTTTCTTAAGCCGATCTATAAAAAATAGTGAAGTTTGAATCATTCTTATTTATCTTATTTTTTTTCTCCAGGATCTTTATCATCATGTCTAAACCATTTTTTTCTTCAAAAGCATCACCTATTTTCATTTTTTTTGACAAAATTTTGTCTTTTATATTGAATATATAAATTTTTCATTTCATTATGCGTAATATCTTTTTAGTTTGAACCGCACAAAAACCAATTTACTCAACAGGTCAGTTTTTAAAACATTTATGAAATCATTAGATGGAAAGAATCACTGTTTTCAATTTTAAAAAAATTGCCAATTTATTTGAAATATGAAATTTATAATATCACTAAAAGTATAATCTTTAGTCTGAACCATAACAAGAAATTGTTTAATCTTTAAAGACATTGGATGAAAGAGTCAGCGGTTTCCGATTTTAGAAGAATTTTATCAGTTTTGGTTTGGATGGTTGAGTTTAGGTAAAAGTGTCTGTATTTCTTATTTATCTATTTTTATTATGTTCTTCAAAACCTTTTCTTTTTTCAATTTATACATAAGAACTTGTCATTTTATTATAACTGTAACCAGCTCAGATCGAACTATAACAAAAATGATTTAATCACCGTTTATAGTGAGCGGTTTCTGGTTGTGGGTATAGCTTTAGCAGTTTTAATATTTATTCTCGGATATTATTTTTAATTCTTGATAGTTTTGTCACTTGTTTTAATTGTAATAATAATATTATTAATTTATTTTGATTGAACCTTGACAAAAAAATAAAAAATTTAGTCGCCAGTGTAGTTTGCTTAAAACATCGGATGAAAGAATATTTTCTTAATTTTTTCTAATCTTTTGTCAATTTATTTTAGTTTAATAATTGATTATATCATTATAACCATTTATAATTTTTTCCTAGATCAAACCATAATAAAAATTGTTTTAATCATTGTTTCGATTTTTAAAACATTGGATCCGTTCTGTTGCAGGTGGTGCTGGAGATGGGGATATATTGTATGAAGAGCTGTGGAGAGCTTGTGCAGGGCCTTTGGTGGATGTGCCAAGGCAAGGGGAGAGAGTCTTCTACTTTCCACAAGGTCACATGGAGCAGGTAATTCTTGTTTGGATTTCTGGATTTTGAAAGTAAGGATTTTTTAAATTTCCATGGAAATTCTTTGGAGCTTTTGGAGTCGTGTTTGGATGGGTCTCAACTCCGAAAAGAATAAGAAAGACGGAAAACTATTTTTTTGAAATTGTGTTTGGCTGGGTTCAAAATTTTCCCTTCTGGATGTGGGGAATGATTTTTCTTTTTTTAATTGATCATTTGTAATTAGAAATAATATTTTATTTTTGATGTTTTAAAAACCAATCCGGTGATTGAACCGTTTTTTCAGTGGCTTTGTATGATTTAGTTCAACCATTATGTTAAATCGTTTGAACTGAGATATTAATATTACACTTGGTAGAATTATGAAAAATGAAAAATTGTGTTACAAGTTACAATCATCCATGGACCGTGGTGTTATAATAACAAGGTGGAAAGTGATAATTTTGGAGAAAATAAACTAAGGGAATAAGAAGTAAATAAGCTTTATAATATCTCTTGAATGAATGAAACCGTTCTAAGAACCAACATGATTTAGAGAAGTGATGGTTCAATCAGGTTGAACTGTATGGTTTGGATCTGTAAAAACCGTTTTGATTAATTGTGCTCGGAAAAAAATGGATATTTTCTAAGAGATTATTTCATTTTCATCCTCTCAAATGGAATTGTAGTGTGTAGATTTAAAATTTGTGAAATTTTCTGGTTTGTTTGAGGCAGAGCTTCAGACTTTGAAATCTTCTATAGAAACAGTTTCCGGAATGTGAAATTTCGTGGAAAATGCACTTAACAGACCAAACAGAAAAAAATAGTGTTTCAGGGAAAGTGTTTTTAGGATAAAAAAGCAACTTTTCTTTTTTATTTTTAATTTAAAGAAGTTTCTGGGGAGTAATTTCACTTAACCAGAAAGGCATTCCTACTTCTCAGATAGGGAAGAGAAAAACAGACATCTTCCCCTTTTTTCACTCTTTTTTTTTTTCTGGTTTGATTGAATTAGATAAAATTTTGATTGATAAGCTTTTCTGAGGAAGAATTTCTGTTTCAGTTTTCTAAATTTCTCTTATTTTTAATAAAAATCTGTTCTTGGCTTTTTGCAGTTAGAAGCATCAACTAATCAAGAATTAGACCAGCAGATTCCTTTGTTCAATCTTCCCTCAAAGATCCTCTGTCAAGTTATTAACATTCAATTGCGGGTATTACGATTTCTAATTTTAAAATGGACTTCCAATTTAGTTTAATTTATTTATATCATTTTCTTGCTCTTGTCATTTTATTTAAGTTGCATTTATAAGTTGCTCGCCTGTCAATTTTACAGGCAGAGCCTGAAACAGATGAAGTCTATGCACAAATTACTTTACAACCAGATCCAGATGTGAGTAACTGTTATCTGAGTTTGATCTAGTTTTTGCCGTTCTCAATGGGGATGTTATTGATTTCTCTAGATTTTTTTTTTTTGAAATTAATTCTTGTAGCAAAGTGAACCTAAGAGCCCCGATCCAAGTCCGCCTGAATTGCCAAGGCCAGTGGTTCGCTCATTCTGTAAGATATTAACTGCTTCTGATACAAGTACCCATGGCGGGTTCTCTGTTCTTCGAAGGCATGCTACTGAGTGTCTTCCTCCATTGGTGAGTTCCAGTTGCTTGTTGATGTTTAATTCAATTTCTTGGTTTGATCTGCTTCTCATCCTATTGTGTCTGATTTCAATCCATCTGAGATTATTGTGAGCACTTTTTCCTTGTTCAGGACATGTCCCAACCCACACCGACTCAGGAGCTTTCCGCAAAGGATCTTCATGGATTTGAATGGCGCTTTAAGCATATTTTCAGAGGTGCAGATTAATCTTTGTATTGAATCTCCTTCAGTGACTTCCACAATGCTTCATATATGAAAGCATGGAATTCAATGCTTGATGCTATTGGCTCTGAAATTGCAATAAGTTGTTACAGTCACATGTTATCTTGCCTTATTTGCATTTTTTTTCTTGCTGTTTGCTTGTTTCCTCAGTTCTTTAGTTAAGGACACACATCATTCTCATCACGCAAGGAAGTTTTTTGCAACAAATCGATACTATACCTTCCTCAAACAATCTGATTTTGTTACATATGCAAAACTACTAAATTTAGCCTAGACTAGAGGTCTCCAAGTGAATGCTTCCTGCAGTTACCTGATACATGAGGTTTGTAGGGTTTTATGCAACCTATGTGGTTAGTCTTACCTCCAATGGGGTGTGAGTACCTATGATCTAAAAAAAACAATGAACTGCTCAATTTATCACAAAAACTGCATTTGAGAATGATTGAAAAGCTTATTAACCTCTTTATTTATTTTTACTTCTTTTCCATATTTTCCGTTTGAGGTAGGATATGCGCAGATTAGAAAATTCCTTTTTTCCTTAAATGATGTTCCGACCAGGCCAAAAATATACAAGCTGAGGCAAGGAAAAGCAAAGCAATAGTTTGACATCAGAGTGTCTTATGTAACATGATTGTTAGCACCATGGATTCTGAGTCCATGGTTTTCCCAAAAATTGAAATCAATTGCTTTGGTGCTTTTAAAGTGTCATTTTCTCCATTGTTCCATATTAATTCTGCATATCAATTAAGGTGATTGAGAAGATCCAAGTCCCTGTTCTCATTGTTAAGCTGTTTCTTTCAATGGGCAGGCCAACCCCGTCGGCATTTGCTTACTACTGGGTGGAGTACATTTGTAGCTTCTAAGAGACTGGTGGCGGGTGATGCATTTGTTTTTCTAAGGTATCTGTTCCTTTGATGCACTTGTTTTCATCCTTCTTGTTTGAGTAGCTTATTCAAAATAACAAAAATTATATTCGTAGAGGGGAGAATGGAGAACTACGTGTTGGAGTTAAGCGTGCAACTCGGCAACAAAGCACCATGCCACCATCGGTGATATCTAGTCAAAGTATGCATCTAGGAGTGCTTGCAACAGCATCTCATGCTGTTATGACCCATACACTCTTCACTGTATACTACAAGCCAAGGTAAGAAATCTCCCTTTCCTCTCAGTTAAATTGGGTCATTTGTTTTAGATGCACCATTCAGTGTTGACTTGTTAATGGTGACAGAATTGCATTTTCTATGATATCAATAAATAGAGTAATTTTTAATGTTCAAATTAAGAATGAAATAAGATACGTTTAGATATTTCCACATGTAACAAACAACGGAAAACCAACTTCTCCTCCATAGGAAAATGTTTTTCTTAGAAAATCGTACTTTCAATGAAAAACATAGACATAACCCTTGGAGAAGCCCCAATGTATAAGTAAATGAAGTTGTTAAGGTGGTTTGGCCATGTAAATGGGTGACAAAATGGGGAACTGTATGAAAAATTGAAGGGATGCAAATAGACGAGAAGCAGATGTGGACCTTTAAAACTTTGTTGGAAGGGTAAAGTTAAAAACCTTGTTGGAAGGGGTAAAGAAGGATGTGATGGATTGTGAAGTAATAAAGGGTACGATCTTTTTATAGAAAAAATTCAAAGATAAGAACTCATAACATTGGCCCTAGATAGGATTCACGATGGTGATTGATGAAACCATTGTTTTTCACTTGGTTTTTGGAATGTGATTAAACAGGACGAGTCAATTTATTGTTAGCTTGAACAAGTATTTGGAAGCTGTTGGTAATGGCCTCTCAGGTGGGATGAGATTCAAGATGAAATTTGAGGGTGAAGATTCTCCTGAGAGAAGGTATATATTAGTCTACGAGTGATTTCATTGTGCAGGCATCAGAAATGAAGTTGATGAGCATTGCTTTCATCTGTAATTATCAGGTTTACGGGAACTATTATTGGTGTGGGAGATTCATGTCCACAATGGACAGATTCAAAGTGGAGATCTTTGAAGGTGTGATTTCATTGAACCTCAGTCAGTTTATTTTGTTCTGTTGTTTCTCATTTAGTACGATTCCTTCCATCTTACGCGGACCATTTGCAGGTTCATTGGGATGAAGCTGCTGCCATTCAACGACCAGAGAAGGTTTCTCCTTGGGAAATAGAACCCTGCAGTACATCAAGTTCATTAAACCCGGCTTCACTGGTTGAGATAAAGAATAAAAAGCCCAAGCCATCAATTGAACTCCCTGCACATGGTAACTTTGGTATATGCTCTCCATCTAGATCAGACGATACTGGTTAGAAAATGGATGATATGGAACATTATTTATTTATCTGTTGGAATATCGGTTTTTGAATAAATGCCCATGAGGCCTCAATGGTTGAGAGTTCCAACAGCGCTTGTATTAAATCATTCAAGGACCAAATCATTATATATATTGGGATGAAATGAGATATTCAGTACAAGAGAATAATTAGCGTGTGTGGATTGGGAGGTTTACGCATGCTCCAAGGATTAGTCAGGTGAGACACTTGGATATCTTGGTCTTAAAAAAAAGTACAAAAGAATAATTATCCTGTGCTTGATTAGTGATTTGTGAAAGATCCTGTGTATTGGAGATCACTAGCTTAAGAATGTCTTGCTTTGGAGTTCTAATACTTTTTTTAATGAGTTATTTTCAAGAATTATTTATGCATTTAATCTTCTTTCCGGCATAGGTCCAGGTTCAGCATTTTGGGGTGTGACACAGTCGCATGATTTGAGTGGATTGAGTGGTACTGAAGCTTCGGGCTGTGAAACCCAATATTTTTGGGCCTCCAAGCAGGGTGATAAAAAAAATGTCATTAACAACAGCAGCGTGCTGGATACAACAGTTTCAGATGAGGCTTGGCCGAAGGAGTTCCATGTTCCATTCTCTTCTCCCCTTGGGAATGTTTCTTTAAGTCTATTTCAAGATGTGAATGAAGAAAGTAAAGCCTTTTCTGTATTACCGGTTACCTCAGGTTATTCAACCAGTGACCACCCACTGAAGCCGAGTCAGAGCTCGGCATCTCTTTTAATTGAAAAAAGGAAGAAACCTGAGACCCGAAATGGTTGTCGGTTGTTTGGGATTGAATTGATTGGGAACTCCAATTCACCTACCGAGGAGAAGGCACACATGTGTCATCAAATCAGCATGTCAAGTGCAACCATGGAAGAGGCTGTTTTGGCCGCCACTTCTGCTGCAGATTCAGACCAACATACAGGGCTTTCAAAGGCTTCAAAAGAGAGGAATCAGAAAATTTACAACCCATCAGACACGCAAGGCAAGCTGAACTCTTCAAGCAGATGTCGTACTAAGGTAAAGGACGACGAAACTTACCATTTTAATCAAATATATGATGCATGTTCTGTTGGAATGATATTTTAAATCCATGGTTGGTGGTGGAAAGGTACACATGCAAGGGATTGCGGTTGGGCGAGCTGTGGATTTGAATGCGTTGGAGGGCTATGATGAGTTGATATTGGAGTTAGAGCGGATGTTTGAGATTGAAGGTGAATTACGCCATCGGAATAAATGGGAAGTTGTCTTCACAGATGATGAAGGCGACATGATGCTTGTGGGCGATGATCCATGGCTGTAAGCACTCAATATTGCTTTCTAATCTATATAGCATGATCACTTCAAATATGATGCACACCTGTGTTAGACTCTTCACAGATTTTTATGGACCTTTTAGTACTTTTCACTTCTTTTCTTCAAGATGACAAGGCTACTAGTACACCTTTTGCGTTGAAACCTAATTAATATATTAATATGTTTGCCACTTGATTGTTTTTGTTTTGAGTAAAACTAGTAAATTGTTTCCTATCAATATTATCCTCACCAATGTTATGAAAATCGAATCGTATTCTAAATCGATTCACAAGTGCTTTCTCTAAAAAATATTTAATATATAAAGTAACATAAAAGATGTGTAAAAGGTAATAATATGAGCAATTCTTTAATTTTCTTTCAATATTAAGCGAGTATTATATAATTAGGTCATTGAAAACTCAAATTTTAATGTTCCAACTTCTAAAAGTATAATACAATTATATAATCTATGTTGTGAAAATCCAAGAATCAACTAAAACACCCCCAAAGGTCCTAAATGCCCAACAAGTTAAGCTTTAAACACTATTATAACAAACAGATTCATTCTCTCACATTCTAAATAGTTTCAAATTATATTTTTATAGGAATCGTAAAATTTATTAATAAATACAAATCGTTCCTCTTATCATATCATATAAATAATAAAATACAAATCGTGTTTTGTAAAATTTTAACAACAAAGATCGTCAAACCTGAAAGTAAATTTAAATTACTTGAGTCCATTTTTTGTTTTACCAAGTCATGCCACTTTACTTCTAATGCAGATCAGGCTTTGACTAATGCTGTAAAAATTGAACCAAACCATTCAGTTTGTCGTAGTGGCACCTGAACTGGTTGTGGTTTAGGGTTCGGTTTATCCAAATACTATTGCAGCTTTATTCATCTAATTTTTTTCTCTTTTTCAGAGCATCAGTCAGTTTCCATTATTGTCATTGTTAGCTTAAAGCCAGTTCAAATTGGTTTAACCCGATGGTAGAACCTAGTTGGATCAAACTGTGATTAGAAAATAGCTTAATTAACAGGCTGGGTTTTAAAACATTGATTTTGACTGTTGTTTCTTCAATAACCCCAGAAATTCCTTGTGCAGGGAATTCTGCAAGATGGTGAAGAAGATTTTCATATACACAACTGAAGAAGTGAAGAAGATGAATACTAGGAACAAGCTTGTTTCCCCTAGTACAGGCGACAGGTCCTCCAGCATAGATTCAGAGCTGAAATCTGAAACATAGATTTTAGTTTTTGTTTCAAGCTCTTTTTTTTTGTTAGTCTCTTTTAGGAGGATTAACATGAAGAAGCAGGCTAGTTTCGAGCTCATTTTTTTAGAGCTAATGCTAGAGGAGAAAGGCAAAAAGAAGCCATTGATTTGAATATAGATGAAAGCGGAAATATAAAATTAGGCTTGTAATCTGTAACTACATGTTTGGTTGGTGGATTTGCTTTTATCTATTTCTTGTATATATATTATTCTCCATGTAGCTTTATAATTGAGAATCAGTGTTTGCTAAGAAAAGTTTTAACAAAAATGCTTCATGTATCAATTTCTACTTTAAGATGAATGCCTGCTATTACTCATAATAATAATTTAGATGGATCAAATCTTTTTAAACATAAAGAATTTGAAGCAGAGAAATAAATCGAGTTTAGTAAATATAGATGTTCAATTAATCAAATAATATAAGGTCCCATTTGCATAACACTTGCTACACCAGTATATTAGAAGAAGGAAAGAAAAATAATGAGTCACATTCCATTGATATGGACGCATCTAAGATCACCAATGCTTGGAAGTTCCTCTATTTACTTCTTTTTCTTGTTGCTAGATATTTACACGTCTCTTTGTTTTTCAAGCCTCTAGTGAGTTACCATAAGGTTAGAAAGGATTTAAGAGGAACTCTTGCATATCCAATTATCTATATTAAGCCGAAGCATAGGCCCTTTTACTGTGACAGTGACAATTGTCTTTTTTTTTTTTTTTTAATGACAATGATAATGATAGATTTCACATTTACTACTTTTTCAGTGGTGGTGATAATAATATGGCAGAGATTGTAACATTAGCTTATTGCTTCTTGGAACATACAAGTGACTCCTTGGATTATTTGGTGCCCATATCTTTCTTCATTAAATCTTTTACCAACCTAAGCACATTGTTCTTCTAAATACAGACCCTAAAAGTAAAAATTGGTCAAACCTCTAGCATTTGTATTTGGGGATATGATGTGGCCATGCCTAGCCCTTCATTTTGAAAGCCCAAGAAAGTAATTTTTATTTTTCTGGAATTAAATAATATATTGGAAAAAGGAGGGAATGAAACCTCAAACAAGTTAGATAAAAAATGGTTGATTCAGCTCCAAAAGGGCAAGGCTGCAGATCATGCTAGTTTAATTCTGTTTCAATTATTCAGTTTAACCCAAGCTAATTCAAAATGAAGGTGGGCTACTCTGAGCAAATATTGCCTGAGCCCAAAACAAGGTTATATTTTACTAGTGAGTTTTCTGTTTGAATCAGGCAGCTTAAGCTGAAAGGTTGGATTTAGTTAAGGCCCAATCAAACTTTAGCCCAAATATCTATTGGGTTCATATGTCAGGCCCAAGCCCAACCCTGAGATCAAATCAAGTTCCATTCTTTGAATTTGGACTGGACTCAACCCAAGTTGCACCTTCTATGCCTACTTGTGTGAAATACATATGAAATGGCAAGTCTGCACCATCCAACCAATCGGTGTTGGGTGCAACTTGGACCTCGGCTAACCCAATCCCACATGAATAAACTCGAAAAAATTCAGTTGCGGGTTGAACTGGGCTCAGGTGGGGCTGTTTTTGGGCCAAAATATTGGACCCAAATTTGAATTTGGATAGTTGGCCATAGTTCAAGAATATAAATGGAATATATATATGTGCCAACCTCAAATCAATGGAATATAAATGATACTGACTTTTGATGGTGAGGTAAGGATATTTTTATATTTTTGTTATTTCACATTTTCACCAAATGATCATTTTAATCATTTTTCATTACAAAATTGTTTATTTCATTTTATTATATTTATTTTGAGTAACCACAACGAGCAATCATCATTTCCTCCACACAACTTAGTCTTCCACTCTTCCTTTTGACACGATGAGAGTATCTAACAAAACAAAGGTAGATTTTAAATATAGAAGTTAAAAGGAGAGCTAAGATTTTTAAATCCAGAACCGACTCAACTTCAGATACTCAAAATATCCACTTCTTAGAAATCAACCTCAGCTTATATAATATGGAAAAAAAAAAGTCCTAAAAAATTTCAAATTTGGTAAAACAAAAGTCGAAAATAAAGAGGTATAAAATGGAAGAAAAAAAAAATATCTTTATATAATTGTAAGGAAAAGACAACTAATTTTTTTTATATAACTATTATATTTAATGTATATTATAATACAATATTTTGAGTTGGGACTCGTTTGATTTTTTCCCTTTGACCCAATCTAACTCGAGAAAAATCTTAGGTTCTGTAAAACTTGAAATCGGCTGAACCCCAAATCATGTAATCTTCGGGTCCAATTTTTACACAACCCGAGAAATGACCCGACTATTTCTTTGTCACCTGTATCAGAATCAGGATAGGCCTCCCACGTCGAAACAATGGTAAAAGAATCTACCAAAAGGTGCCAAGTCTGGAAAGAGGGACGATTGATGGGTCTCCTTCTTGTCTCTAGTCTATTATGGTCCTGGAAAGGACAACGGCTCCGGGGACCATGCGACGGCCAGCAACACCCCAACCACCTCCCTCCGCTTCCAAAGGGGATCGACCATACACATCATATCCACGTAGTTGCTACGTAATATTGGCTTCATTAGGCACAAACATATTGTGTGGCAATAATACCCATGCAATGCATATGACCCATTGACCTGACCAAAAAAGTTAAAAAGACCACAAAATTTTACGTGAAATGACATAAAGTCCTATATCAGTTAGTTCGAGAAACTAACAACTTTATATAACATTTGAGATATCCTTCTCTCAACAATTAACTTTTGAAACTGAGTTTTACATGTCGCAAGGTGCCGCTGCACTTAAGTGTGAATGTGAAATGACAAAAAATCTCACATAGATTAATTCGAGAAATCAATAACTAACATATAACACATAAGCACCCTTATCAAGTCATGATTTTCAATACCTTGTAGAGGCACTTTCTCATTTATCGTAATAAAATGAATGATGAAGTTGGAAAATTTCCAATTTATCACGGAACGGTGCTCAGTGTTGGTAAAAACCCGACTCATTTTCCTTAATAAAAGTTCTTAAAGTGATCTCAATATTTGAAGTATTGAACTGCTTTGATCATTCGTTCTTGTGAAGGTTTGGCAATGGGCCTGGCTTGGGCTGCGCTTGTTGTGTGCCAAGCCTGAACTTGACATGGGCTTGGAATATTTGCTCAGGCCAATGAGCCCTTTGGTAAGCCCGATCCTGACAGAAAGCCCGACTAAAGAGAGATCTTGATTGGTATTAGAAAGTTTTAAAACAAGTACCTAAGGTTTAGGGTTGCAAATTTGTCATAATCAGGAATTAATCATGAATTTGAAATAATTAAAGATGAAATAAAAAGTTCAAATTTTTTCTTTTAAATTATATATGAAAGGTTTTAAAACTGGGCCCACAAAGAACAGGACAATCTGAAAGTCTAAATAGACGGGCCCTTTTAAGACAAATTCCTCATGTTACTCCTGACTTATTAAATTGAGTAACGTTTGACAAGTCATGCTTGGACCCATCAACTTTAGTACAGTGGTCCTTTTATAACTCTAACCTCTGCCAAGTGGTCCTCCCAAATGTCAACATCTGAAAAAAACGGTTGAAATTCAAGTTTTTAATCAATGTTTTACAGATTATTCTAAATATAGATATTTTTACTTTATATTGGAGGTTAGAGATAATTCTATGGCATATATAAACTTTCTAATCTACACGTACCGATTAAATCTATAAGATATAGCCCATTATGATTAAACACGAATCGAACTTAAAACTCCACATGGACATCTTAACTGCCAAACCAACTCTTGATGTTAGTATTTTTCAGATTTCACTATTTCATAGAGGCAGACTGTAAAATATTCTATTTCTTTCTGTCTTTGACTCTTTTCCAAAATGGTCTGAATTTTTGGCCAATAAATTTCAGACAAAATTTAATGGCCAGGCCCAGGCCTGAAATTTTGAACTAATGTCTAAGCCTCAAAGGTCAACATTCACAGCACTGCCAATCACTCAGGAGTCAGGACTGATTCTGATGTGACAAAGATATATTGTGCCCACATATTGTAAATGGAGAAACGATCCTACGCTCTCTCTCCAATGGTAAGAATCACTTCTAAGGGCTATCGCTTGTAAATTATAAGATTCACTCATAGAAATAATTTCAATCCTTTTAGATTTTGTGAAACAATTAGAATCATCATTAAATTGTTGAATTGAGAGAGGTATCATAAACTCTATATATTTTCAAATCAGCTGCTTATCATTTGATGCTTTTGAGTTGAATCTTGCGTAAAGTGTGATTTTAAAAAGACTTAAAATCAAATTATTCAAATTTGAATTGGATTCGTCAATTCCAAACATTTTCCCCCTAAAATTAGAATATTTTAAGTTATTTTTACCATTTTTTTTAATTTGAACTTTAAGATAATCTCAAATTAGGTTTTTTTTTTAAATAATTTAATGAAATAATATTTAGTGCTTATGACATTCAATGAAGATGTGTTAACATCATTCACATAATTTGTAGGGACTCTTTGTTATTTTTCAAGATTTTTCTGAAAGATTGATAAAAGTTAAATTTTCTAAGTTAAAAGTTGTTTTTGAGTTTCTTGTGGAAAAATGAATGAAACAACATACAAACGTGTCTATAATTAAATGAAGAGCCTTTAATGTGATTGATTTACTTTTTTAAGTGTTTGTGTAATTTTTCTAATATTTCAACATTTTTATAAAAGTATAAAAAAATTCATGAATTGTAATAGTAGAGATACATATCAGTCTGAGATACTTGATAATATAAATTTCATATTAGGTAATTCCTCGTGTTGGCTTCCTACTTTATAAATTTTTTAGACATTTTTCTAAGTTTTAAAACATTTTTTCAATATTTTAACACATATTTTATTCATATCAAGATTTCAATTTTCAAAGGTCTAACAGGCCATAAAAATTACACTAATTTTTAAATAAAATGTGCTCACCTTATTATTTTGGAAAGGACCATATTGGTAAGAAGTATTGGTATACCGATATCATAACTCCTGTGTTGAATGTGATGAATAGAAAACTTTACAGTTGATAAGCTGATATATTTAAAGGAAAACTTTTGTTTCGTAAGTATCATTAAACTAAAATGACAAAATTATCAAAAAGATTTAAATTTTAACAATTGTAATTAAAGTTCATACTCCGGTCTGCAATGGACAATTTCTCGTGAAAGTCTGAGGAGTAACTCTAATATAATGCATCTGTCCCTTCTACTGATTACAGAGGTCGACGTCAACACTCTTTGGTTGCTGTCCCGAGAATGATGTCTCAGTAGTACACGTGGGTGTGATCACACCATTCATCAGGTGGGCCCTGTAATCAAATATATCGTATCATGTATTTAGCGATATATACCTCGTACTATGAAGTCGCGGAATGATTAGAAAGAGTTTGAATTTGAACACTAGTGTTTTATTAATATTAAACATCGATTTATAAAATAATAATTTTATATTTATTTTATTTCTTACAGTGATAATTTCTTATAAATTATTATTAGAGAATAATTGTGTAAGAGTAACTTTAGAAATAAAATTTTTATTTTTCTTTTATTGATATATCAGTTCTCTCGATTGTTTAACCCTGCCTCTAATTTCCGTATTTGAAATAAGCCAAAATATCGGCTGAAATGAACTATAGTTTTGAAATTTCAAATGATTGCTAGTTTGCTAGCATTTAAAAAAAAATCATAAATATCAAATTTTCATATTTAGTGGGCCTAGATCTAGAACAAAAAATTTCAATCAATTTTTTTGCAATTTAGCCCTTAAAAAAATTGCAACCTGTACATTGACCCCTCCATAGGGCTGCAACTCGGGTCGGGTTCTTTAAAATCCAACCCAACCCGAATTGATATTTATGGAATCCGACTCGAATTCTCAACTCCAACTTCTCAACCTGACCTGACCCGAATTCTAACACAAATCAACTCGAATTCTGACTCGACCTGCATTTTGAACCCATATTAGCCAAGTCGGGTCGGATTAATTTGTAAAATTTTCAATCTGACATGACTCAGATTTCATGCGGATTTTTGTCTTCTCAACCCGACTCAACCCGCTGATCTAAAATTCTCAACCCGACCTGCATATGACCCGACTGGAGTTGTAGCCCTACCCCTCCATAGAAAATTTTTGGTTCATCCTTATCCGTAGGATAGAAATTTTGGTCAGAGACGAAAAGGAAATGTGAAAGTTAAAGAAATTATTTAAATAGATAAAAACAAATTTTAATGATAATGATGATGACGTGCCACCACATACGATGCAACATTCATGAGTGTCACATGTAATATATTGTCACCTCTCGTTGTTTGTAAAATACTAGTAGAAAATGTGAATTGACACAAGGCATGGCACTATCTAAACTTTATGTAAAGCTTTATACTTTTGGTGGAATCATTAAAATAAAGTTGTAGCTATCTCCCTCATATTGATAAGGCATTGACCTCTCCACAAGGGAATCCCTAGCATCCATCTACGTATATAAGTTTGTACATTTGACTTTTTAATAGGTTTATAATGGGTTTGATGGAGAGAAAAAATTCTTAATCTGTCGAGAAATTATATATAATGTATTTGTCTATTGTAGATCAGATGGCTAATTTTGTATGTTGACTCATAGAATGAGTTATTTTAACAGATCTCCTTTTAAATAGGTAGTGTGAAAATTTTTAACTTTTAAAATCATTCTAAGTATAGTCTTAAAAGATAAAAAGTTCTTACAGTCGATGTAAATTGAGCTTAATCCAATTGTGAATGTATCGATCCCACTCTTGTATGGGCCTGACCTTATCTCCGTCCATCTGGATCTATCCTCGTTTTGTCTTAGCAACCCGGAACACTATCCTCAAATGTTTCACGTGTTCCTCCAAACTGCTGCTGTAGACAACTATGTCGAATGAGTTCAAATTTGGCACGAGAGGAGAAAGATGACCCAAATATAGGCTTGATTCAAAATTAGTCATTTGGTTCATAGTGAACCTGTTCACAATGGATATTTTTTCTAATATTCGGTAATTTCTTGAAAAAAAAAGTGATGAAGAGATAATATCATGCTGCATCATCATTTTTTTTCACTTTAATTCAACTTTCTACAAATCTTATACTAATTTTTAGTGAAAAAATTTAAAACTCTGGAGATAGTATAACCCTTTAATTTTTTTATAAAAGAAATTCCTCACAATCTAAACATAGCTTGGATTTCTTATTTCCTTGATTTTTATTTGAAAAATATTGCCTGTAAAGTTCTTTAAACATTTGATATTTGGATTTTCAAGGGACAGAGGACTTTGGAGAAACCTTTCCTTTTATGTTCTTCGAATATGAGGATTTTGATAAGCATGAGAATGTATGAAATTAAATTTGGTAAAATCTGATCCGAGCCGATTATTCGAATTAAATCTGGGCATTTTAAAAGGGTATAGGTTTAAAGTTTTTTGATCTAGACTTGAAATAGACTCGGACCAATTAATCCATTTAATAAACAAGTAAATAATAGGTTGCGAGTTGTTGACTTGAACTCGGAATTGACCCGACCCGACCAACTCATTGCCAGTTCAACCTTGAACTAGACCTGGAAAAAATTGATTCAACCCAATTACCTGAAATGAACCCGAGCATTTTAAGTGGGTATGGGGTTTAAATTTTTATGACCCAAACCTAAAAAAGACCAACCGGTTTAACAAAAAAAATAATGGATTGGAGGTTGTTGATCCAAATTTGAATAAGACTCAAACTTGAAATCAGTGTCTGATTTGACTCATTGGCAAGTCTATATGGAATTCAATTATTAAAGGGGTTTGATGAGGTGAGGATTTGTAATATCTATCAGGGATTTAAAAAACGCCCGGGCCGATATGCAAATATCGGCCGATATTTTTATCTCTCCTCCAGATATCGATATTTTCTCTCTCCTCCAATATCAGAACCGTGAAAAACCGCAAAAAACGGTGACAAACCGCAAAAAACTGTAAAAGCCGTATCCTGACGAACCGTGATGAACCGCAAAAAACCGTTAAAAACTGTAAAAAACCGTGAAAGCCGTATCCTGACGAACCGTGATGAACCGCAAAAAACTATTAAAAACAGCAAAAAACCGTGGAAAACTGTGTAAAAACCGTATCGGTGTTTTTTTTAAAAAAATAATAATTTAAATACCGATATTTATGAATATCGGCCATATCGGCCTATATTGTTCGGTTTGAAAAAACCGATATTTGAACCTTTGCTATCTATATCTAATTTTGGAAATAACATATTTAATTTGAAATATGTAAGACTTAAAGGAAAGTAGAATTTGAAAATTGACTTCAAATAGATGAGCCAAGATTTAAGATTTTAATAATGATAATGATGATGAATGTATGCTTACATGCCTGTGCTTGAGGAATGATAATTTAAGACCTGAGATAAAGTGTAATTTGACTAAGACTCAATTTATATTAATATGATGCTCAATTAAGATTCGGCCAGCGATCCTCCTACAAACATTTTGTGTTTAGCGACACGGATTTTAGTGTATCTCCGATTTTACCCTTTGTATGAACAGAAAAAATTTCAATGGGCTGATTTTTACTGTTTATTTGAATTTCAGCCAGCCGAATTGCACTATTCATGAATTTTGGTGAGCCGATTTGAAATTTTGAAGAGCCAAATTGCATTGTTCATAAAATTTGGCTAGCCGATTTGAAATTTCGGAGAACCGAATTGCACTGTTCATGAATTTTGGCTAATCGACTTGCAATTTTGAAAAGCCGAATTGCACTGTTCATGAATTTCGGCGAGCCGACTTGTAATTTCAGAGAGCCGAATTACACTGTTCATGAATTTAGCCAAGTCGACTTGTAATTTCGGATAGCCGAATTGCACTGTTCATGAATTTTGGAAAGCCGATTTGCACTGTTAATGAATTTCGGCTAGCCAACTTACAATTTCAGAGAGCCGATTGCACTGTTCATGAATTTTGGCATTCTTTTTTCTTCAGTACGGCAGGTAGAGGGCAAATTAGGCATCACGGTAAAATCCGTATATGTATACACAAAATACCCGTGTGAGGATCACTGGCATTAAACTTCAACCATTTATACTCACTCTATTGATACTTGACATTTGATATCCTTTTATATCATCATTGTCATCATCAAAACTAAAATCTTATTCATTTGAGTTTACTTTTTGATTTTTATTTTTTTATTTGATTCTATCATTCACTTGGATATTTAAGTCAAATGCAGTCATCCAAATCAAAATTGAATATTAAAAACCATGGATAAGACACATGTGAAAGGAAAAGTAAGTCTAAAACACACCTAAAATTCGAAAGTTAAATTATTAGCTTTTCATAGCAGTGGTGGGGGAAAATCGGATATGGTGAGCATGATGTAAGATTCAGTAATTGAACAATTGGTTGAACCCATTTAATTAAAATTTGGTCATTTAATATTTATGAAGCAGACTTTTTAATCATCAGACCAGACCAACCTCTTGAGGTTATTTATAGCTAATATAACTATTCAACTCAAACTCAACTTTTTATTAGTCAAAAACTAAATCTGAAATTCCATGTAACCATGAAAGTAAATCTAAAATATGACTACAATTTCCAAAGTAAAGTTACCAGCTTTTTTTACTAGACTAGTAGTAGTGTGGAGAACAAGACATAGTGGGTGTCACGCAAGACTATGATTTTAAAGGTTAAATCAACTTACCTAATTCAACCTTGGTTGATACTGATATGAATCAGATTAGTTTCAATCATTGACAACTTTAATGATGCAGCTCATTTTCGATTCAATTCAAACTCAGTCTCTCACGAGTCAAAAACTGAGTCCAATATTTAAAATTTCAAGTAAAGTAACCGTTAAATATACCCACAATTTCAAAAGTAAAACTATTAGCTTTTTGCAATAGTGGCACGGGAACAAGATATGGTGGGCATGACACGAGACTATGATTTTAAAGTTGATTAATTTCTTTGACTTAAACTTGGTCAATACTGACATGATATTCTATTAGGTGACGATATTTTCACTTAACTTTTTTTTTTTTATATTATACGGATATTTTCACTTTTTATTGGACGTGAAATTGATGTCACACGCATGTGTAAATCTTTCAATCTACATACACTGATTAAGTCTACAAAGAGTCGTCTATTGAAATAGAATGTGAATCAAATTCAAAACTCCACTTCATAAAACGAGCATTTTAACCATCATTTTCACTAACTTTACTAATATAACTCATACTAAACTCAACATCAGTCTTTCTTAAATAAAAAAATTATTTAATATGCAAAATTTTGAGCAAGACACATGTACTAGGTCACAAATTTTGGTTGGGATAAAGTTCTCGGTCCTAATATAGACTAAAATTTTGATTTATATTTAATTTTTTTTCTGATATTTTCAAAAATGCATATTTTAACTTTAATTTAAATTGATTTTTTTATATATTTTGATCGACGTCTATAACTGAACCAATATGAGCTCAAAACTAACTCTTAAATGCTAATTCAAAGATGATGCTCGATTAGGTTCGGCCATTTGATAATCCAGCTCCTCTTTAGTAAGAACTTAAATGCGATAATGAAAACTTTGTGTGAGACTGATGTTTTGAGTTACAAATTTCAATTAATTTTTTTTTTTTTTACTTTCAAAAGATCAAAAATTGAGTTGATATTTGAAAATGTATATATATATATATATTGGGTTAAATTCAAACAAGAAATTTAAATGTTAGCTGGAATTTGTATTTGAGCCCAAAAGCCCATGTGAGCATGAAAGTAAGTGTTAAATATACCCACAATTAAAAACTTTCAAATTATTGGCTTTTTTCTGGTAGGGATGAAGAAAGAGGAGAGACAAGTTTATATGAGTGTAATTTAATTGATTAATCTCTCATCTCTAGAAGTAAGAAGGTGTCAAATTTGAGCCCCCATGACCTAATCTGGTGTATCCTAAGGTATTGAGTATCACCCGTGGGAGTTTATACTGGATTCCCACAGTTTTTCACACGTAAATTTAAAAAAATATACCCACAATTAAAAACTTTCAAATTATTGGTTTTTGTTTTTAGGGATGCAGGCGATAATATAGGTAGATACTTGTTGGTGCTACGAAAAAAGAAAGATACAAATAAATAAATAAACAAATAAAGAGAAAGGAATATTGGTATGAAAAACCACTTGATGGGTTTCTAAAATAGAAAGATTAGAGGGCTACCGACTCTCTATCTTTAAATATTAAAGTGAGTCACATTTTTTCTTCTAAAATATATAGAAAATGGTGAATATATTGGCTAAATAAAATTTGAGACTATTAGATTATTTTAACATTGTGATTTTAATTTTTTTTTAAAATTGATTGTTATAAATTGTTGATTTTTATATCTCGTCTAATACAATTATGATAATTAGATTGATGATTTTTACTTAAACATATTATCTATAAAGTTCTCTATTCATTTTAATTAAAATATATGAAGTCTAATCCCTGATAAATATATAATTTTCTCATCCCTTAAACTACCATCATCTGGACAACTCTTAAAAAAATCAAAACTCTTCCCCAACTTTCTAACAAGATTTTTTTTTTTTAAATAGATTTTGCCATCTAAATAGTTGAATGTTTTAATCATGTTGTATTTTCATTTTAATTTTTTTAAATTAAAAATTTATAATCATTGAAATATACAATTAAAATTTCATGGTTTAAAACTTTAAATTATGAAGAAGTTGGGCCGTACCTTCCAACCCGACAAGTCACTTCCACTTAATGAGAGGGCCTAGGCCATTATAAATAAGGTGTACTTGCCCACCTGTTTTTCAGTGTGTGGATCAGAGTATCTTCCTTGCATCGTACCACACATTTACAGACAATTTGTACCAACATTAGCAGAGAAAATAATATGCAATTTTTTTATTTAGATAAAATATGAAATATTGGGTCCTTAATAGGTTGCTATTTTTTATCAATATTTTGGTTCACTTTAGGCTCAATTTACCAAAAAAAAAAATTGGCCAAACGTTTGAAATTTCACCGAAAATGAAATGTGCTCATATTATCAGCCAAAATTGAAATTTCACAAAAAATGAGTCAAAATTTAAGTCTGATCATTATTTTTATTTTTTTGTCATTCTAAAAGGAAAGCTTGAAATGCTGATAGGACTCATGTATTAAGTTTTTATTTTTATTTTTACAAATGGGTAAATACCCATTTAATCTCATAATTTTTTTCTTATTTTTCATATGATGGCACACATGTATTAGTTATTTTTTTTTTCTGTTAAATGAGCAATGATCGTAGTTTTGGAATTCAGAAAAATAAAATCAGATAAATTAATTCAATTTAATAAAATTTTGAGTAAAGTGAATAAGTAAGTCTTATGGATTTTTTTGAATCAAGTAACTCAAATTATTCTAACATGATAGGATTTTCTAGTCCAGTCAGAATTTTCAAATTTTAAATTATAATAATACCCATGTAACTCTCAGACACTTTGGATTGCTGAAATTTCATGAAATGGGTCAAAATGGAGATGTACTTTTAATATGTACTTGGATTGAAATGAATTGCAAGCGCATCTATTCCTTAAAATGTTTTATTATACTTATTTTAAAGTCTGTCTGGAGTTCTTGAAAACCACTGAACTGCCTATTTTTTTAATGAAAAATTAATTCCCATATTCAACTAAGAAATTAAAAAATCAAAAGCAAATTCTGCAATTTCTAGCATTCATTCATTCATATACTAAAATGAGCAAATATAAGAAAGATATATAATCATAAAAATATAAACCTTTGTAAGGTAAAAATCGAATGAATATTGAGAAAAGAACATATATTAATTACATCTAAAAAGGGTTTCAATTTGAAGAATAAAAATACTATATTTATTTCTATATTAAAATATGAAATAATTAATATAATATATTTAGAGTATAAGAGCATAGAAGGGGCGGCGGCAGATACATGGTCTGAGTCTGAGATGCACAAAAACTCAAAAACAGAGTCGCTGACATCAAACTTAATTTGATTGAATTTTTAAATATACTAATGAGCGAATTTTATTGGGTATCCGGACTCGCAACCCTCCGAAGGACTTGCTCAACTCAACTCGGGTATAAATTCGAGTCAAATTTGAGTTTTGAGATTTTAAATTACGAGTGTGACCACCACGTACACTGAAAAAAAGCTAGATATAATGCGGGTCGATCCACGGGTCGAGTGTGGGTCGGAGGGCAGAGTTGGGTGAGTCCATGCACCAGAACTCGCTATCAGAGAACATCTCGCCGTTGTCGGAGAAAGAAGGTGAGATGGAGCATTCGCAGCCGTTCATCAAGGCAGGGAGCTCGATCTCACCCCAAAAATCGTCGTCGCCGTCTTCTCGCAACTTACCGCCTTCTGCCTTGCCTGAGTTGTCGGATGCGACAGAAGACACGGCGGCTACAGCCGACGCTGCGGCCGCTGCTGCGGCTTGGATATCTCTGGCCATGCTCGTCGACGGTCGGGGGAGCAAGTCGGCCTCGTCGGGGAAGTTGAGAAGGGCTTTCCGGCCCTTGAGGCAGTAGGCCGCCACGTCGTAGGCCCGAGCTGCCATTTCAGGAGTCGGGAACGAACCGAGCCAAATGCGAGACTTTTTGCGGGGCTCCCGGATTTCTGACACCCACTTGCCCCACCGCCGTTTTCTGACACCTCTGTAGACAGGGTGGCGGGTACCTCCGGCTCGTGGGTCAGAATTACGGCCAAGTTCCTCCTCCCTCGCCCCGGGCGACGTAGCCGGCTCCAGCTCCATTGTAAGAAGACAGTTGAGATTGGAACAGACGAGTATTTATAGGTGCGTAAGTGGGTAGGTTTTATCAAAGTACTTGTATGTGAATTAGCTTCAGACCCTCTCTATATATATATATCTCGAATGTGAATTCAAATTTAATTTGGAATTAAATTACATATGTCCTTTGGATTTAGCCATTTTTAATCTACATCTAATATAAACAAATATTAAATCAAAATCAAAATTTCAATCCAAAATCTCATATATTTTGAGTTAGACCTTTCAAACTTTTAGCTGACAATAAACCAGTAGATCTTCATTTTTAAAGTTTGAATATTCACTTAAAAAACCTTTTTTTTTTTTTTATCTTTACAAGCATTTTTAATTCTAATTACAATCAATTTCACTATTTGGTTGATATAATGTACTTTAAATAGATATCCTTTTTATCCGTAAATTCAGAATCTCAAATATTTCAAAATCATTTAGTTATTCGCTCTTGTAAGTTGATAGAATTACGAAAATACCCGTGGGTGAAACGTTGGGAAGAGCGTCCATTCTCAACGATTTTGAAAAGAGAAGTGGAAGATTGGAAAAATTTCATAAAGACCATCTAACGGTTGGGAACGAGAAAGTGGCCAACTTTCAACTTGGTTCACTTACGAAGATTCTGGGGCCGTTAGGGCTCTCCACCAATCAAAAGTCAAACCAATGGCTGCAATAGATTTCATGGGAAATTGGAATTGACCTCACAAGAAATTTTCTCATGTATTAATGAGTCCCAATGTCATCACTTTCATTAAATTGATTGTGTCTTAATAACAAATTCATGTTAGGCACATTCAGCAAAAAATATTGATATTTCTTTAATCAAAACTTGATATTATCACTCTCCTTGTCATGGTCTTTAAGTCTCATATAATTAAATAATATGAAGAGGACTACATTAGTAATAGGGTATGTATGAAGTTTTATCTCATTCTTTCAACTTTATCATTTAATTTTAAATTTTCAAAAATTAATGACTTGAATTTGAATTATTAATTAATAGGAGAAGCTTTACTTATGTTATATTCATTTAATCATTTATCAAATACGCTCAATTACATAGAGTATGTGAATCATTTTGGACTTTGAAATGTCTCACTAGTCTAATCTTTTTTGAGCCCACTCATGAGCACCGACATTATTAAGAAAGGTCTTTATTTAAATATAATATCTATAAAAAATAATATATATATATATATATATAATTTTTTTTTTTATAACAAGGGTATCCCTGAGGTATTTACCCAACATGACTAATCCTCTGAATCTACACCGCCTAGCCAAAATAATGTTAATTAGAAAAGTGAAATCATATTTTTTTTAAAAGAGCAAAAACATCAAACTTAATCTGATAATTAAAATTTGTGTTAATCCAGTGGGATATTTAACACAGATTTATTTATAAAAAGAAATTTTCTTGTGGTTAACTGATGTATTAATTTCATCACTTTCACATGGCTTGGTTTTGCAAGTAGGGGTGGCAATAGGTTGATGTAGGGTTAGGTTTAAGTCAAATTAGCTATAGACAACAAAAAAAAAATTTATTTGATTTGACCCAACTCAATCATAATTTTATTATTATTGATTTAACATGACTTGGCCGGACCAAATTTCTATAAAAATTGAACAATGAAATGACAAAATAATTTAAAACATTTTTTAAATCAAATGAGAAAGATGAAAAAATGTTAAGATGGCAAGATGCATGTGGATGGGTTACATTAGGGCTGCAACTTGACCCGATTGGGCCGGGTTTTAGGTAATGCTTTAACCTGGGCTTGAATTGTAATTAAAGACCCAATCTTAAGCCTAGGCCATAACCTGAGTTAGTCAAACCCAAGACTGACTTGTACTTGTATATGAAAGGCCCGGGCCTGATTTCAAACCAAAATGTATATGCAGGCTTATGCAAGCTCGGGTTTCTTTAAGCCTAAAAAGAATTTTTCTTCTGTACTATCTTATAAGATAAAAATTATATTCTTCCTCTATCCCAAATTAGTTGTCCTATATAGATTTTGGAATTGTTCCAAAATAGTTGTCTCATTTGTATTTGAGTAGTATAAAATGTGTTGAAAATGGATGAGATCACTTCAGTGTTAGTCTTATATAGAGAGTTGTTTAAAAAATAAAAATATTTCAAATGAGACAACTAAAATGGGACAAAGGGAGTATTACATAAGTATAGTTCAAATTTGGACTTTTGGGCCAAAATCAGACTTTTACATACTAGGCTCTGGCCCAATCTAAATTCTAATTTGGGCCAAATATTTGGGCCGAAATGAGCCCGACCCGAACCCAACTCAACCTAAATCCAATTTTTTATTTTGATTATTTATGCGGGCTTGGGTTAGTCCTGGCCCAAGGTGCACCACTAGGCTCATGATTTGTGATATTATCAAAATATGCCATCATATGATAGGAGCATTTTTTGTTATTTCATCTTAAATATAAAATAAGTAATAATCTTTTTAAATGGGAAAAACACCTCAATTGAAGAAACTTCGATCCAAAGTGAATGATTTTATTGTATTATTGTTTCAAATGATTCCTATTTATACCAAGAAGGCCACACCATCTCCTTGGAGTCACAGCCAAAGTTTCTACTCATCAAATATACTATGAAGAAAATGAATAATTGAACTTTTAATTTTAACTTATTTTTTTTAAAATTGAAATAAATATTAAATAATTTTTTATCTATGACACTTAATCAAACAGTGAAAATCTTGAGTTAGTAATCATAATTGTTTAACAAGAATTTTCTATCTATTAACTGTTCTATCTTATGCTCATGAAACTTGTGGTTCAAACCATGAGAGCCCCAATGAAGGGCCACTTTCTATCAGAATATGTATAGAAAAAGGTCCCATCGACTTACCCGGTGTGTACGAATAGGAGATTTTCACACACCCCAAAGGACAGTTGGGCGCGACGCTTGGTCACCTCTAGACTTAAAAAAAAAAAAAAAAAAACTTGTGGTGCTCTCGTAATCACATAATTGCATTCAAAATTTAAATATTTTAATATTGACCCAACTGCACTTACCATGAATTTATCCTCAAAGTTGAATTTTTTTTTTTTTTTTGCTACTAAACAATTTAGCTTAAGTTTCAATAGAGGGTTGTTTTATTTTAGGTATAAAATATAAATAAAAAAAGGAAAAAAGGAACGTTGGGATTGTCTTGTATAGGCCGGCGTACTCTCACTGTCGGCGTTTGGATCGGTATCACAGGTGGAGAGTGGAGACACGTCTCAGATGGCTAACTCCGGTCCTACTCCTAATTGACGGGAGCCCTTTGAACGGGACTTTGATGACTTGCCCTTGCCTGTTCTCATGTCCTCGCTCTCTTTCTCAAGCTTTAAAAATTAACTGAGTTTAAATCGATTCAATTGATTTGACTCAGACAGTCATATAAGTTGGAAGTTAGGACGTTTGCCATTTTTATCCAATTTTGTAATAATTTTAGTCAATTTTTATGCAACACAACTGATACAGCTGAGACTTGGTATTTCTCTCTCAAGTTTTAACTTTTTGAAAATTAGTTGAATCTGAGTCAACTCAATTGACTTGGCTCAGGCTTACTCATATAAGTTAGGAACTCAGGACTCAACCATTGTTATGCAATTTCTATAATTATTTCAATCGAATTTTTCTCTCTCCGGCTCTCGATCCTTTGCACAAAGAGTGATACTATTTTTATTATTTTCTTTTAAGTTGGTTTTGACATGTAGAATTAAGAGTAAGCAATAATACTGAAAGTTTTGATTAGAAAGTTTCATTTTTAAAACAAAAATCATGTTAACATGAATTTTTGTATAGAATTTTGCTGAGTTCTCCCCTTTTATATAGATTGAAATCATAGAAGAAACAAGATAATTCGGGCTAAAAGTGGGTGGGGCTGAATTCTTGGGCTCTAATTCGGGTCAAGTTGAATTATGCAATTAATTCAGGTTACAATGCCAAGAGGGTCACGATGAGATCAGCCATATGTCATATAGGTTGGTTGGATTTATCAAATGCATAAAAACCACATAGATTGAAAGTGAATAACACGTTACTGTTATCTAATCATTTTATCTTCATGAGGTGTTCTTCAATTACCAACATCACATAGTTATCATAATTCAATGCATACAGAACATCTCTCACTCTTTACTCAACTCGTCCTTCACATACTTCAACTCTGGAGTAGAAAAAATGATATCGGCCGATATGAGATATCGACCGACAAATTTCTTTTTAAAAAAAAAAATGGTTGATATTGACTGTTATGATGCGATCGAGATATCGACATATCAGTCGATATGATTAGATTTCAAAATCGTATCATATCCCTGACTCTTTTATAGTATATTTTGAAAGTATGCTTCACTTAAGGTATCTTATAATTATAATTATTCGACAAATAATAGGTATTTTGGACAATTAAGTGTTTTAAGATTGAAATGATTGAGAAAGGTTTATTGTTAAAGTTATAAAGGTAAAAGATAGGGATATTGCCAAATTGCCTCACTTTATAAGAGGGGGACAGATCAGCGGATCGTACTTGGTATAAAAGTTTAAATAAAATTTAACTCTGATCATTTATGCAATGGAGAACACAATAATATTATCCATGGGTCAAAAGAATAGGACCCTACAGCATCAGTGTTGTATGGGTGATACAATTTCTCTTTCCATTTTTTTTTTTCAGAAAAGTTACAGAAAATAAGAAAAATGGAAAATATAATGTGAGCACAGGGCCGGCTCAACCCTCTGGCAAATAAGGCAACCGTCTTAGGCCCCCGTCTGATAAAGGTCCAATTTGTTTAGATGAAATAAAATATAGGGAAATAAAATTTCTCAAATATTTAATTTTTAGTTTTTCTCTGTTGTATATAGTTATGGAAATTGAACGTTCAATTTATAAAATTAATAAATTTACACCTTCACCACGTGGTGGATCGTGACATGTCAGTATGACCGATTCGTCAAAGGATGAGATGTTACAATATGGTTTCAAGTAAGAAAGGAATGTCTTCAGTTTACTTGGTATCAATTCCAAAAATGTCCCATTTAGAATTTTTGTCTTAAGTTTCAACTTGTGTTGAGCCACGGATCTGCGTGAGCATTTTTTTGTAAAAAATGAATTTTTTTATGTAATATTAGACTCTTGAGAACCGAAATCTAAATATGTATTTAGAATTTTATGTATTCATTTAAAGTTTAAGGATATAAATATACATAGAAGCTTCTTAGTAATTATGATTTGGGTGAAAATCTCAATTAAACTCTAAATTTTAAAGTTAAAAATAAAGGTTAAAATAAGATGAAATAGCTATAAAATCAATCAGTTTTTATAATAAACGTTCGAAATGACAAATTTTGTCTGACATATACTTGGAGAGGGTCCCACTCAGTACAATAGGTACTTCAGTACTTAAATTCGGGGCGGTTCTAACCATGGACAAGGATGTATTTGGCACGTGGCAACTGTATACTTTCTAAACTTGCCTATATTTTGGTTGGACCAGTTGGGTAAAAGTAATAGAAATCTGCCTGAATTATATAATAATTGGCCGTATCAGAAGAGACGAGTCCGAGTCAACTCGTTCGGCCGATTATTAAAATCTGATCCGATGCTTGCATCATCATGACAAATAGAAACGTAGAAGGAAAAACCATACATTAAAACCATGTAATAAAGATCCTCTGACTATGAAAAGGAGACCATTCTAACGTTTCTATTTGTCATGATGATGCAAGCATCGGATCAGACTGAAACTCAAGTGGAGACGAGTTGATTCAACTCTACCCGATCCCGATTGATAAGATGACTCTTCAGATCTAATCACTGGATCGTCGACGGGAAACGAGGCTTACAAATATGAACTTTTGAAGTCCACTTTCATTAGTCTAGGATTTGGGCTCATTGAAAAACATCTTGGACCTTTACACCAATTGGACCCAAGTGGAGCCAATGTTCAAAGAGAAAAGCCCGAACAACTGAGTCATCAAAGAATCCAGGAGTTTAAAGTGTCTGTTAGTCTCCATTAGGAGTCAAAAATTCGGCTGATACTCTCAAATCGGCAGATATATATCGGATTTTTGAATGTCGATATATCTCGGCCGATACTCTGCGTATCGGCCGTACCAAAAAGGGGCCGAGATAACCGAATTTCTGGCCGATAATTCGGTCATGATATCGGCCGAATTTTAAAAATTTAATCATTTTGTGTTTTTTTTTTTAAAAGAAGCCCTTTCTTTTTTAGAAATGTCGACCGAGAAAGAATGGAAAGAGAAAAAAGAAAATATGGAGAAAAATTGAAGAAAAAAAATTGCTACACCTTTTACAGTTTTCCTTTCTCTTCTTTTTCTTCTTCGTTGATGGAAAAAATACAGAGAGCGGAGGCGTCAGCTAGGGTTTAATAGAGAGAGTGAAAGGGTATTAAAATATGAGCATTAGGATTTCTAAGTGAAAACCCATCTTTATGAAAAGGAACTCACGTGAGCTTCCTAAAGATCTCACGTGGAAATTCATGTGTGTACTCTAATATTTTATCAAAAAGTTACTTTTAATGTAAAAGTAATATTTTTTTATTTTAAATACAATATTTACTTACCATTTAATATTTTTCCCATTGTCATTATTAATAAAGATATTTTTTATTTTTATTATATCAATTTAACATAATTAACTATAGCTCATAATTTTATCTAATAAATTTATTTATCTAAGTATTATTAATGAAAAATAAAATCTATTTTCTCAAATGAAAGAAAATTTTCCTCATTTACTAAGAAAATAAATTATGAAATTATTTTTACAAATTTTCCTTATTATCTGCTTTTCTTGTAATTTTCACTATTTTATTACTAATTATATAATTTTCCGATATCGTAATTTAAAAAATATATTAGAAAATGTAAATGCGCGATATTTTATGAAAAAATTATATATTCAATAAGTCCATAATTATCTGCATTTACTGTAAATTTGTTGGATTTTTTTTAAAAAAAAATAGGCTAGAGAGAGAAAAAGTGTGGCCGAGATATCAGCCCGGCCAATTTTTCTACCCTTATTCTTTGTGTAATATTTCTATGGAGAGAAATGAATAATATAAGAGATTTGATCATAATAAGATTGAGTCTTATACATTCACCATTTATAGAGTTTTCTTAAAAAATAATAGGTATGAAAAACTTATCCTTATTATAGTCAGGTCTATACGCCTCCTGATCATTTTTCTTTTAAAGAAATT
This sequence comes from Chimonanthus praecox, assembly GCA_022113865.1. NCBI lineage: Eukaryota > Viridiplantae > Streptophyta > Magnoliopsida > Laurales > Calycanthaceae > Chimonanthus > Chimonanthus praecox. The sequence continues at coordinate 579,528 of CM039087.1, read as the reverse complement.
ATATTTTAAAAAGAAAATGTTAAGTGCAAAAGAATTGATCATTATAAGGTCTTCTCTTGTATATTTATTATTAATAAAAGAAGCCATAAAATTCAGCAGATTGTATATTTTCTAATTAATTTTTTTTTCTTAATTATTGGCCTTTTATATCGGGTAGATTCTTTACCTTGATCTTTCGGTTATACATTTGATGGTTGAACCCTGTTCATCTAATATGGTCCACACTCCCAACTTGCTAGATGACAAAATAAATAAAATCTTAGCGAATGGTTATTTTCCTTTGAAGCCATCCATCCATCCACATCGAATGGTTGAATCGAACCAATCAAATCACTGTCTTACGTTTGCGGACCTAAATCAGTAGGATGGTTTTTTTTTGCCCTTTTCATCTTTTTTTTTTTTTTTTCACGTGGGCTATTCAGCCACAGAAGCAGTGATGCCCAATATGGTGAAGGCCAACAATTCTAACCGGAATTAAATTATCAAATTAGAAGTGATACTGTTGAATCTATACTCTTGCATGAAAGTTTGTAAATAAGGAATATAAGTATTGGCCGAAATTTACAACTACGGTTAAAGCAAACCTGAATTGACAACCACTGTTTAACACAAGTCAGCTCAGGTCGTCTATATCAAGGCATTTTTTTAAGTTAATTTTACTATCCAAATATTATTTCTATAATTTAAAAAGTTAAGTAAATAAGTAGAACTCATCTTAAAAAGTTGATTTAAAATGAGAAGATGCCCGTGTGCTTATAAACTCTAAGATCCAATGTTTCACTGGCAATATGTGACTTTTGTTAACACTCTCCGTTAGTGTCCAAAATTGGAGACACTCAACTCTCTCTCTCCACACAAGGTTGAAGTTACAAACCTAACTCAGTGGTATCTCTGCTCTGATACCATATCAAATACATGAGTATAACTCATCCTTCAAAATTAACTTGAGTGAGAGGGTGTGTATGTGGTTATAAACTCCTAAACTCAAAAGTCCACTAATAATATGGGAATTTTGCGAAGAGACACAAAGACCATTAATATTATGGGACTTATTATCCACATCACTCGTGTATTGAATTCATTTTTTAATGGAAGCTTGTAAATATAGTCACATGAGCATTTGCTGAGATTTACAACTTTTGTTGAAATGACACAAAATTAACAGCTATAGTTAGAGTCGGCCTTCAGATCCCATAAAATCTCAGACGCTCTAGGTAAAATGTGATTTCAGGGGCCCTTTCTGACTGCTATATTAAGGAGTTTATATGTATAGGGGCCCTTTATGGCTGGAGACCCTATGCAGCGGCCTATACCGCCTATACTCAAGGCCAGCTCTGACCATAGTTTAAGGTGAGTTAACTTATATCACCTGCATCCTCAAAGTTAATTTATTACCCAAATGTTATTTCCATGATTTAGGATAGACGATTACTTATTATTTTCACCATTTGTCACCATTGGATGCACCTTTGGAAGCCTGTAAATAAGGTCACTTCATCTGAGGCAACAAATTACAACTACAACAAAAATAGAAGAAAACTTTTGAAAGATTAATTTGGTAGTCAATCCCCACTACTTGCTGCAGTTGAATCTACTGTTGGATGGAAGCTTTGTAAATAATATTCCAAAACATATTTGACAACCATAGTTGTAGCTGAGTCAAACTCATGTCGTCTGCTTCCTCAGAGTCAATTTGACTATCCAAATGTTATTTTCACAATCTAGAGAAGATAGAATGTTAGTAAGATGGAGCCCATTCTCTACTCTAATTGTCACCCATTGGATTTATCGTTGAATGAAAGTTTGTAAAGAAAGTCACATGAGTATTGGCTAACATTTATAACCAAATAAAAATAAAATGGACCTAATTACTGTAGTTTAAATCTAAGTCAGTTTGTATAGTCTACATCCTTATAGTCAGATTTTAGTGTCTAAATATTATTTCTATGATTCAGGGAGGACTAAAATGGGACCTACATTTGTAGCACCTGTCATTGTTGGATCGATACTTGTAAATAAGGTCACATGGGCGCTGGGCCCACTTCTCCCTCAATTAGGGACATTTATGGAGATTTTACGTGTTTCTATTGAATTATTGATGGTCCATTGAGTGTGACATTGATTGAATGTGACAGTTTTTGCATGTGTTTGTCGATTGAGATGAGAAGACACGAGCACCTTCTCTTCACCTTCCTCTGTCTTATTCCCTACTTATTTCTCCTATTCTTATCACAAATCTATTTTTTGATAATTCAATTTTGGTCTCTCACATTTAATAATTCAATTTTAATTCTCATAATTTTTTTATTTTATTAGATATATTAGCTTTATCATCCTAAAAAAGTTAGAGTGATTGTCAGGAACTTGTCTGAGGAAGCAAAAATCCTGAATTCTATTTCCACTCCAATCCAAAAGGCTACTCGGAGTAGAATTATATAATCTGTGTCGATAGAAAGTTTGCGAGGCTCCAAAATCATTAAAGTGCTTTGAAAGGCCTAAACACTTTGATCTATGGGTGCAAATATCGGTCGATACGAATCGTATCGACCGATATGATACAGATTTTTAGTCCCTTATCATATCGGTCGATACGTATTGTATCGGTCATATAGGATATTTCTCGGTCGATACGACCGATATATCGGTAATATATATCAGTCCGATATCGGCCGATATCCATAATATCAGTCTTTTTTAAAAAAAATAATAAAAACGGTGGTGGACCTGAGTAGATATCTCGGCCGATATCGGACTAATATCGGCCCAGATATCCGATATTTTATTTTTAATTTTTTTTAGAAGCTTCCTTTTGGATTTTTTATTTATTTTTTAATTCAGAAAAAACTAAAAAAAAAAATTGCTGATATTTAAAAAAAAATACAAAAGAAGAGAGAGAATTTTATCGGCAGATATCTCGATCTTACTGAGATTTGCACCCCTGCTTTGATGATAAAAAAAAAAGATAGATTAACTTTATCAAATTAAAGTAGAGATTGTTGACATACAAATAATACAAAATAAGCATCATTTAAACATATTTACTCATTGATTGAAGGAAAAAAAAAAGTTGTTACGAACTTGTACTTCAATGGTCTATTTCATTTAATTTAAGATATGTAGCTATCTATCTTTAATAAGACTAATTTTTCATAAATTTTTGCATCAACAATTATTTCTTTGATTTTGTAAGATCATCCATTTCATTGCCAAATGCCATATAATTAGACTAAGTTCTAAGAATTCAGTGACCTATTATGTCATCTTAGTATGGTTCTTCTTTAATCTCTCTCTCTCCCCCTCCCTCTCTCTTTTGTTAAAATAAAGGTAATGCTAATCATTTGCTGATTTTTATATAGGCAGCTCATAATTAACTTTTAAATTAACTGTTTAATAATTTAATAATTCCTCAATTTGGAAGGAGCTAAGTGGGCCCAAAAAATCTCAGCAACAATTTGGATATTTGGGCTCATTTTAACGCCCATTTCTGCGCAAAATTTTAACCCTGTTTGAATTAGCGTAGAAATTTTGATATTTCACAAAATTTCATCTACGGATAAGTTTATAATCAATCAAGTCCTAAGTTCTTGACTTGGCTTTTACCATCTATACATAAGTAAAATCGACTTAGCTAATCCCTAAAACTTTATATTATCCATTTTTAATCGTGCATTTGGTTAGTCTAAATGTTTAAAGATTATTATTTTCAATCTTCATAAAATAAGAGATTTCAATCTAAGCATTTGACAAACAGTACATTAGAAGTAAATATGTAAATAATAGGAGATTATCAGCCAAACAGCCAAAACATATCGGCCACTGTATCGTAGACCCTACTTAGAACTCATTTGAATACTTTTTAAATAACTTAGTAGTTATTTTATTCACTTAAAATTAGACATTGTTCCAAAAATTTCTCAATAGAATTGAAAATTTATTTAAATTACTTAACTCAATCAAATAATATATTAAATCTGAGTTTTGAGTTTTTAACTCTAATTTTAAAATAATATATTAAATCTGAGTTCTGAATTTGTATGTAGGCACCCACCAAATGAATGAAAATGTGGAAATCTTGACCAAAGATCTGAATGTTTCAGAATATTATTGGGAAGGCTTGACCCTGCCCCAGGCTAGGACCATTTGTCAACCTCACAAACCAACATAGACCATCAATCAAATAGATTTGACCGACATTCTTAAATTTTTTGTTTTTTTTCCTTTGAGTGAATAAATTTCTTACCCTTTGGTTCAAAAAAAAAAAAAAAAAGACTAGAAGAGAAAACACAAATAAATAAACAATGCAGTAGAAAGTAACTAAAATGTGAGATTTACACGAATGCCCTTTTTCACATAAAATCCTGATATAATTATTTTAATTAAATTTTCTTTTGCAAGGCCACATCACTAATATGTTGGCATATATAAGCCATTATCTATCTGTAAAGATAATGAAAAGTAATTAACTTTGATCAAACTTAAATTCTATTATTATATATTATTAAATAGATCAATCCAAACTCATTCAAATTATTAAATTAGTTTAAAATTGATAATTCACATTTTAGGTTAAAAGTGCCAAGTGGAGCTCAGATTTGGATGTCGATAGTCTTGCTAGAATTGGCTTTCACCATAACATTATCATTGTATTAACTTGACTTGATTATTAAATGGATCAGTTCAAACTTAATTGATTTATTAATTAAACTTAAAGGCAAACTTAATCTTGAATTATCTATTAAGTTTAAATGGATTTACATCGTTTGAGAGATCAGATAAAGAATTGCTTGCCTTAATTTAGTGTTAATTTTCCCTTTTTATTTCTTTTCAATCATATTTTTACCTCTTGATTGCCTTAATGATATACATTCATTTTATATATAAAAATGGCTACGTATTTTATGAAGAGTCCAAAAGCTCAAACCTCATACGTAATTCAGATGATCTTTTCAACTTAACTTTGAAAAAACTCGAAACTCGATAAGATACATTCAATTCAGAATAACTTATTTGAGTTTTTCTGAGTTTAAAGAATGATTTCTTGGCCATAACTGTAGATCCAGCCGTCCAGGTAGTGAATTACAGGGTTTAAATAGCATGATTATGAAATCTCACCATTGTCATCAAAATCATAATATTCAATTTAAACTTATAATTAACTTTATCAATTATTTATACCGAGGATATGGATTTCGCGACATGGGACTTAAACACTGTTCCTGTTTGCTCGGCACAGTGAATCAACGCTGAAAGGTCACGTTTTTCAGCAGAGAGAGAGAAAATCACTCCCATCTCTGTAGAAAAGATAAAATAGGGCTGCAACTCAAGTCGGACAGGTCGGGTTCCTCCAACAAAACCCTAGTTGATATATATGGAACCCGACCTGATCCGACTCGAATTCTAACCCGAATCAACTTAAATTTTGACCCGACCCGCATTTTGAACCCATTTTAGACTAATTTTAACCGAGTCGGTTTGGATTGTATCGGGTTAACTTATAAACTCCTCGACCCGACCCAACCCAAATTTAATGCGGATTTTTATCTTCTCAAACCTACCCGACCCGCTGACCCAAAATTCTCGACCCGACCTGCATAATTTCTCTGGTTGCGTCATACAGGTTAGACCAAAACCCGACCCGAGTTGCAGCCCTAAGATAAACCCACAAAACATCAATAGCCAAAATTCTATTTATATGTGGTCAAATTTATAAGTTCTCCTCCAATTAACCATATCATCATAGACTATACCCTCAATCACTCTACAACGTAACATATCCCTTTTTATTACTTCTCTTTATATTTTCAAAGGTCATCCTCTCCTAACATTGGAACTAGATTTGGTCTTCATGAGAATGGAGTCTATAATTGAAAAAGGGCCTACTAAAAACTAAGCATGTGTCATGTGATTTCAATTTAATGTAGTAGTCAAAATAACTTGAAATGGATCAAAACAAGTCAATCCATTTGACAGGACGGGTGAATGGTTAGTGTGAGAGGAAAAGGGATGTAATAGGTACTACCACAAGAACTGCTCATCTAAATCTAATACTGAAATACCCAGCAACTGTAGAATGAGTTCGTTGATATGGTCTATCAATGTTCAGTTTGGGAGCCAGCCAAAATTAAGCTTGAATTTATATACCCAAATTTCGTTTTACAATCCATGGAAATTTAACAGTATGTAGAATGGGTTTAACCCACACATACAGAGATAATGCATTGGGCCAAGTTGGATTTGCAAGAATTTGTCACATCAGTTGATAACTTGATACAGGTCTCAGGTGCCCATCTCAGTTGAGTTGTATGCTACTTGATACCTTCGCTATTAAAAAAATAGATTCTAAACTCTTGACTCTTGAACAATCAATAGCCCATACATATTTTTGATCTAATGAAAGTAAAGGACCAAGAAAACAGTAATATGGCATCCACTTGGCCAAAACTGAGTGAAGTCCAAGTTTCATCTCAATTTCAGCAAACCCAACTCATAGGGGTGAAACTCGGGTCGGGTTTTGGCCCGAGCCCGCATGACCCGACCAGAAAACCATGCGGATCGGGTCGGGTTGAGAAGTCAGAAACCCTTATTGAATTCGGGTGAGGTTGAGTTGAGAGATTTTTAAGTTAACCCAACCCGACCCGATCAAACCCGACCCAACCCGGAAAAAAGTAAACTAAAGTAGCTTCTCGGGTCGGATTTTGGGTTGAGTAGGGTTATAATTCGGGTTGGGTCGGGTCGGGTCAAGACGTCCGAGTCAAAAGTTCGGATCGGATTGGGTTTTAAAAAACCCGACCCGACCCGGCCCGATTTCAGCCCTACCAACTCATTAAAACAGTGTTCTAATTTAATGGTGTGTAAAAATTAAAATATAGTAAATCTGTGCTCTAATCCAATTGTAAGTGTAACTTAAACAGAGCATAAACAGGTGGTGATCCGATTCATGGGGGATACTAGGCTTGCCTTCTCAGCCAAGGTCTATATTAGCTGTTCAACCCAAAGATGAGTATAAGTAGGGATAAAGTGAAATCACCATGAATCTAATTCACAATGAATATTCACTGTGAGAGGAAAACGAGGGTATATGAATCCCAATCAGTGCTCTGCTACAGTTGTATTAATGGAACAATGATTAGGGAGAAGAGGGGGTTGGTGGCGGCTGAAGCCCGAAGATTAGAATAATCAATCACTCCTGAAGATTAGGATAATCAAATCACTATGAATGTGAGATGATTGATATGTTGACACTTAAAAGTGGATCAAATGTCATGATTTATATAACCTGAAGACCTCAATGATTTATATTAATGAGATCCATAAAGGATCATGTCAATTTTGACTTGACAGAATTGAAATGATCATGTCCAATTGATGGAAAACAGGACCATAGATAGTGCATGTATGACTTACGAAGTGATTGATCACATATTTAAAAGAAGAACGTTGGTCCAAGAAATAGATCTAAAGATACAATGTGAACCCATTACGATTACTCAATCACAACTCTATGGAAGGTCTAATCTTACACTTCAGTCCTAATGCACCTTGTGTATCGTTGATTCAATATAGATCTAACGATGGAGTATAAGGTCTACAAATTGCCCAAGTTCACAAAATGATGACTGTTAAGCCACATCTTGATCAGAATCAAAATTGTGTGGAAAATTAGACTTATCTCAGGGGAGAGGAGACCTTTTGGAGGCATTCTCTTGCAAACTCTTAAAGAACATTATGAATTTTTTTTTTTTTTCAAAAAATAATGTCCTTAAAGATTTTTAACCTCTTTCACACTTTATCTAAAGAACTTGTCGCAGTGTGAAGGTTTCACTTCCATTCACGTATCATTTTCACTGTAGTTTGTGACTTCTAGTCCCATTTACATTTCGACTAACAATGTTGTTTGAATTCATCAACACTTCATAACTTTGGCTTTACATTTCAAATATTCACAAAGTTGTCATTGGTAGCAACTGGCGAGTGAATTCAAGCCTCCTTTGGTCTTCACTCACATGGACTTAAAAACTCTTTGCATCGAGCACAAGTCTTTTGACCCTCATTTATGTCGTTCATGGATCAAGTGTATAAAAACTTGTATAAAAACCCCACTTAAGGATCGTTAGGGATTTACGTTCATTTTATGATTGTTTGTAGATGTGCTCAAAACTCTCACTTGTGAAAGGACGGAGGACTGGTCCTTCTAAAAAGAGTCAAGATCCATTGTTTAGAACTCTTATACTCACTTTATATTTTCAAATATTCAATAAAAATTTTGAAAATTTATATCTAAATTATGTTCTAATGGTTTCTAGAGGCCAAAGTAAGAGCAAAAACTGTTTACTAATTTAAAGGTCAAGAAAACTTTTCAATATAAGCTAATATATGAAGGCCACTATGTCTGAAGCTTATTCAATGTAGTACCTGTAGCAAATTTTAGAACAACATTTCACTAACCATATCATAGCCTTGTTGGTGTCAAAATTACAGGTCATTAAGATTTGTTAAAATAATCAGCAATAGAAAAGTATAATGGGTGATATTTTTACCTAACATAAGGTGGGTCTGAGAAAACCAACTGGAAGACTTCCTCATACTTAGCTGCAGCATTGTTCCATGAATAATCGTTCATCATCCCTCTCTTCATCAGTCCTTCCCAAGCAGCCTTATGTTCTCTGTATGTCTGGAAAGCAAACCTTAGTGCCTGCCAACCGCCGACAATTGATAATGTGTAAGAACCTTCCTGCGCGGTATTTATATATTGAAAAACAAACAAACTACATTGGAGCAAACAGAAACAATCCCACAAAAAATACATGAGATTTACATGGTTCGGCAGTCTGCCTATATTCATAGTAAGACAGGAGAAATTCCAGTATTTTCAAGAATAGGGTTACAATCCTCTCTCACACCTCTCTTAATACAAATGAATTCCCATAAACCTAGGAATCCCTCAAAGATAAAAATGTGTCGATGGCATAGGTACAAAATTATGAAAATAAAGAACATCAACACAACACTCTGCAATGCATCTGGACTAAATTCTAATACCAAACTGTTTAAATACCGTTCTTACTTCAAACTGTTTAAATAACTGCAAGTAACCCTTGCACTTCTTGCTGGCCCATCTCATAGGAATAGATCGCTCAATCGATGTGGTTTTATCAATTTAATGCAGTTATATTGGCTTGTATATTTTCATAAGTTGTCTTGGTGGGTCACCTCACTAAAAGTATTATACCAGAGTAGCTCTTTAAATATAGAAGAGCAATATGGACATTTAAGATAAAAGGGGAGGAGGGATTTGCAATTGACACAAAAAATAATAGTACATTTTGCAATTGTTGAAACTTTAAGGATAACTTTTGCAATTGAGGCAAAAATGGGAATCTTTGCAATTTTCCTGATTGAAAACTAGAATTTGATTCCTTGATAGGGAAACTCATTGTCCTTTCAAGCGAGATGAATAGCAGGATGAAGTTGGTCTTTATGGAGTAGTTCAAAGATTATGTGTGGCACATGATTTAGGGACAAGCATCTTTTGAGTGGATCCGGTGATATGTCAAGGATGAGAAAGCATTCTCAAAATGAAGGATGAGAAGAGGATTGCCCAACTCTTCATGGAAGTCCATTTTCCATCTCACATGCATGTGGCCACACATTAGGTGTGGCAGACACAAAAATCCAAGTGATCCATCAGGCGAGTTTCATCAAGTGCCTGGCCCAAAATCTACTTAATTCATGTTTCAGGTCATGAAGTGCAAGACATTGATTTTTTTCCTTTTTCTTTTTTTTTTTAAAATGGACAAAATTGAAAATTTAATAAAGGATGTACAAGTTAAAGTCTTCTATATGTAGGGCCACCTGATGAATTGAAATTTCCAGATCAGTCAGCCAAAGAATTAGTACCAGTGGGATAATTAATGTAGAGATACAACCATGTGATGGAATTAATGGAAAGGCTTTTGTGCCAGAGAAAGAATATGGTGAGACCTACCAGATGTAAAGCTTGGATATTGGCCACAATTTTGGGTTGGTAAATGATGCTGCACATCAATTAGATTTTGGTTGAGGATGACTTTAAGGGAAATCAACAAGGCATAAAGACATGTTTGGCAACCCTTCAGCATTTTTGTCGGGGAAAAAAATGATTTCCCGTGATCAAAGTGGTGAAGTGTAAATTTGATAGCTCTGTGGCCTATATTGCGTGGACTTCATCAAGATGTGTGATGCACCCATAATGAACACTTGCACCAATTCTTCATGGGTTTTTGTAATATTAAACACTTTTCCCCACTTAAGAACTGATTGAAATATTGAGATGTTTGTCAATTAAATGTTTAAAGTAGAACTAGAACATTATTTTTCTATTAGTGTTAATTTCATACCTTATTTTCATTTGAAATATATTTAAATTTAAATTTATTTAAATATGATGCAGTGCCCCTTTGCCTTTTTTTTTTTTTATCATTTGCCCCTTACACCCATGTTAGACACCACACTCACACTTGTAGCCCTACTTAGTGCATGGCAATCTTCGGCCTTGACCTTTCAAACTTCAACACTTCGACAAGGGAAAACATTTTCCGTTTCTACGGGTAGTGCCAAATGTGCCCAAGGAGTCTTCGATTAAGATGGATGGATCTTGCACTCTGTTCTAACATTCAGATAAAACAGACTAACCATTGAGTTACAAACAAACAATTCTAAGGTCATTATTCTATTAATGTGTAAGAATCGAGCTTACCCCCAACATGTTCTCCTTTGTTAATGGAGAAAAGGCCCACCTGTCAAACAATCCACAACAAGTTGATCAATGAGTTAGATGGCACCCAATAGTTTCACCAAAGGCTTTCATAGAAATGATTCTACGATTAAACACCAATTCTATCTATACAGCTCAGATAGTAAGATCTAGAGCTCTGTATGGTCTCTTGGAGGCACCATTAAACAACCTGATGTCAAGGATTGAAAAATCTACACATTGACTAGGGAAACCAAAAATCAGCTTGATTGGTTTTTAAGATCCAAAGATCAACAGTGAAAATAAGGACAGAAAACACTTGGATTTATATCGATGGTGGGAGTAATTAGAAATGGGACCAAATTGGTAAGGAATAAAAGTGGGTAGGCTGGTAACACTGAGTTTGGCCAGGCTTCCCTTTTCTCAAGTGCAAGCCCATTATTATTATCAAAGACCCAAGCCCATTTTTTATAAAAGTCCAAGCCCACTTGCAAGGCATTGGGATTTCTAGGCTAAAGCCCAACACCAACCATATGAATAAATGAAAAGCCCAAGCCCTCTTATTGAAGCACATTTGTAGATTAAACAATTGGACAAAATGGTCTAAAGACCACTTTAAGGCCGATTTTCACATTTCAATTGAATAAAGAGTATAACCCATATTAGGACCAAATTTCAATGAGATTGCTTTTGAGCGAGGAAGGGATTATATCATATACTTGGGGTTTCATAACAATACAATAAAAACAATATATATAATTATTATATAAAATATAAATATGTAATTGACTAAACGAGCTAAAAAGCCCAATGGGCTTCACCTACACAAGCCCTCCCATTTAAAAAAACCGAGCCCAAGCCCAACTTGTCAGTCAAATTCATATGTTGAAGCCTGATTGTTTACAACAGGTTTGATCTGGGTCTAGGGGCAAGTTTGAGCCACTATGAGCTGCATAGGTTGTACAAAAATAAATAGAACTCCACGTGCTTACATATCTACATATAATGCAGGTCCATGCATATACATAAGTATGCACAATATATAACAGAGAATATGCACTTGGATCATCATGCCACTTGGCAAAAATAGCAGAAATCTAAACTACAGTAATTTCTATGCATGAAATACGAAGTGATGAAATTTTCAGTTGAATATCAAGGATAATGTTTTGGCTTGCTATGTAGCTCTTGGTAAAGAGTACTGACCCTGTACCCTGACCTTTTCCATCATTTTTGTAGGGATCAAAAGTTTCAACTGTATCCTGCAGTATAAGAGACATTGGAGAAATTACATCATATGGGCTAAAACAACTGTTATTGTGTAATATTCAACTTACTCTAAGACCACCAGTGCAATGCACGACCGGAACAGTTCCATATCGCATCGCATACAATTGATTTAGACCACATGGTTCAAAGATTGAGGGCATCAACAATATGTCACACCTGTATATTTTCAAAAATTCAAAATTCTATAAATAGACTCTGCTTTTTTCTCTTGTTTTTCTTTTGAAAATTGAAGTTCACATACCCTGCAGTTATCCTGTGAGAGAAGGGAACATTGAAACCAACCCATCCCCGGAATTTATCTTTATTGTTGTATTCTGCTGCTCTCATCCACTCTTCAGTATCTGGGTCCCCCGACCCAAGCATGACCTGAAATATTTGAATATGGTCACATATCAAGTTAGCTAAAATAGCATGTGAGGAATGAAAAATAGATAAGAATTTCTAAATCACAAACCATTACGTACTACAGACAGAATTAGCTCTCACTAACTGAATATGGATTGAAAGGTTTACAGCAAATCTATCTAAATGATTAGAAAAAACCCAAATGTTAAACTGCAGTTTGCCACACTGCAAGTCAGCCTTAAACGTTGTTAGAAATTACCCAGAAAAACTTTCACAGAAGTAGAAACTCAGAATTTTGAACAAGAAGGGAATAAATTAATTGATTTTTAGAATACCCTTCCAAGCATGCATTTATGAACTTCAAAGAGTGATAAGATGTCTGTCGTGCACTCTCATGGAAGAGTTCCACTAATGTGCCCCTATAAAGAAACCCTACATGGCTTTGAATATTTAAATTTGGGCTACACCTTTCAAAGTATATAAACCCCTTCAAAACCATCTAATACAATTGGATCTCTGTTCCATTTTAGGCCTTTCCGAACATCACATATTTTTAGATAATCATTATAGCATTTAGAAAATAATACCGACTCCATCGTGTTCAAATAGACTTTCCATTAAAATACATAATCTAGCAATCCATAAATATTAAAAAACAACAAAAATAACAACAACAACAATATAAATAGAAGAATTAAGCCGAGGTAGCTCAACTAGTAGACACCCAGAGGTCCTAGGTTCAAGTCCCGTAGTAATCCAATGCATGTGGCTTGCGGGGGTCTGCATGCATCTGTAATTTTACCCGATGCCCTCGTACTCGGGGAGAGGTGGGGGTCTTAGGGTTCTCCGTCATAAAAAAATAAAAAAAAATAAATAGAACAACTAATTTCTCAGTAAATTTTGATTTTTGACATCTCTATAAAGGTATATTCCATGCTGATGACATGCATACCGCTCTTCATCAAGGTTAAGTTATGCAATTCAAAGACTAGAAGCCATATTTGACTGGGAAGTACACTGTTCTACTGAATCTTATGTACATAGAGAGCATTATTTGGCACAAGGAACTTTCTCGAAGTTTGACAAATCTCTACTGTCGCTTGTCTTAAAAGATTATCATCATCATCATGCTTTTTCCAATCTACCAAGGTTATCTATGGAGTTCTGTATTTCCATACTACCCCATTAAAGTTCAGTCTCTATCACTCATAACACTGTAATTGATCCAAGTCCTTAAGGTCTCCCCTTTCTATCTTTGCACTTGTAGAGTATCAATTCTTCTTAGTTGGGTTGTTTTTTTGATGTCTGTAGACATGCCCAAACCATCTTAATCAGCCTACATCTTCTCATTTATTGGAGCTACCTTAAATTTTCTTTTAGCACAATCATTTCTACAATTATTCTTAAATGTTACTCAATCCATCCATCTTAGCATATGCATCTCTATTAAATATATTTTATCTACTTATGGCTATATAACATTTCCGGTCTAATTCTTGTCCTACATAATTTCCTCTCAAACATAACAACAATCTCATATCACACAAAATTCCACTAGCTTACTTCTATTTTGCCCACCCAGAACCCACCCTTACTCTCTCTAAATCAGATCCTGAACTCATTTCTACTGTTGCATGCAAGTACATAAATTTATCAGATTGGTAGAGTAAGTTATTTTCAATTTTAACTAGCTAATTCCCTCTACCCTCTGACTTGCTAATAGTTGATTATTACTCATAGATTTTCTCTCCATAGGGTACAGCTTTCCCAAAGTTGAGATTAAGCTCCACCTTCCCTTCTCCTACAACCTTCAATCAGCTTTCACTCATACAGAGTCCATTCCATGACCATTGTTTTATAGGAAAGGATACAGTCAAAGGTCAAATTTTAAGTACCACTATTGTTGAGCCAGCAATCACATCATTGCATCATTTTCACACTCATCTGGTTGGATTTTCTAAGTTTTATTTTTCCACTCCCCCCTATAAAAAATCATATTTTCTAAAATTCCACAATTTATCATGTCCAATACCACATCATTCTAAGTATTTAATGTCCTCTCTTCCAAGTAATTCTTCTACTCTACACTATAAAAAATCATGTTCTCCATAGTTCCATAATTTATCATGTCCCATACCACCTAAATCCAAGTATTGAATAACCTCCCCCTCTGAGTAATCCCCAAGTACTTCTTCTTAAATTCCTTTTGGACTTCAAGAATTTTGGTTCTTCCTTATGGAATTGTTAGGACTTGGCATGCTCAATTATTTTCACGAAGTAGGATTTGTTCTTAAATTTGAAGATTTTGAGAAAAAAGTTACAATTTCATTTCATCTTTACAATGTCAAAGACTTGCGATCCTTCATAACCGTGGCAGTTCTTTAATAATGTAATCCATTCGACCAACAACATGTTCAATCTTTTGTACTATAAACATGTGTTTAGTTCTGACATTGGCATGTTCAATTTGTACTCAAACCCATACTGCCTACATCGCTTCCATTTCTTCATACATGTCAAAGAATGAAACAGACAGTATGCTGTAAATGTTTTCTTCTTATATTGGTTTTATTGTGGTTAATACAGATATTGCACAATGAAGTTGGGACAAGATGAGTCTTTGCCATTGTTTTTAAAACTTCAACATTAAATTGTTCAACCTCTAAATCTCTTGATTCATGACATTGACAGCAATATAGACCTCTAACCATTCAAATAGATATTGCATCAGTGCCTTCACATTGTTATTTATGTGGGACAAAATGTCTGAGCCATACACACTACACTAAGATGACATTAGCTTCACTGTGAAGACCGCAACAGGTTTAGACCAAATCCATCACCAGGTTATAACAGCTCTTTCCATGGTTGCATGTCAAAAACACTTGCAACACCAAAGACCAACCCCAAACACTGTCAGTATGCTCATCAGGAGAACTTCATGATGCAAGTAGAAACTTAATTTTGGAAAGAATAATTTGATTCTTCTCAAAACACATTTCCTAAATGATGGCCACTTGAAAAAATGTGAAGGAACTTCCTATCCAAAGAAACCTTTCACGCGATTTGAATATTTGATGTACCACACCATTCTACATATTTTTATAGAATGATACTGCTGCTGGATGAGTTCACACATTTCCCTTGAAATAAGTATTGCAGCAGCTCAAGAGAAAATGACGCTGTTGCTAAATCGAACATGCAGTACACCCAAATATATCATGGGGCAAGTGGAAGAAAGGAACAGAAAATTGTCTGATAGCACCTAATGCGCTTCAAACTATGTTGCATGGACACACCAATTTAGGCACTGTGTCCGTGTCGGACACCCATGTGTCCATGTCGGAAACTTCATTTTATTGTATAAAATCTGTGTCCCTGCTGTATCGATGGCTTGTCCTTACCGTACCCATGCCATGTCTGGGTATCATAAGCTCCAAATGATTTGACATAAAATTGTTACAACTTAGATGTACAGAATGCTAGGCAGACATAGTCTACCAAAGATCCATCAAAACAGTGCTCCAAAATCATTTACGTTGACTGGAAGGACCTTCAAAAAGAGGCAGCATGTCAAGCATGTTTTGCAACAAAAGCTCCAATTACAATGTGTTCTGCACAATACTACAGAATGGGACAGGTTCTGCTGGATGAGTATGCATAATTCCAATGAATTCATAATGGCTCAAGAATAAATAGCGCTGTTGGTTTATCAAACATGACTCAGCCCAAGTGGGAAGAAGACCATCAAACATGTATCACTCTCTGATACCACTTAGTGTTCCAAAAGGTTTGACATAATTTTTTTGAAATGAGATGCTAATGCAAGGTAAGCAAACAAAGTTCTACTGCAGGTCCATGCAGACAGTACCCCAATATCAATTGAAGTGACTAGCAAGTTCTTGTAGTCTACATGGCTGCTGTGGTGGAGACAAGCCTCCAAGAGTCGTGGGAGATAAGCACACAAAGTGATCCATCAGATCTGAGCACCATAATATTAAAGCACTGAATCCTGACATGCAGTGGACCCAAATATGCTGTAGGTTCCAATGACACCAGAAACTTACCAACAAATAATACCAGAATAAGCTTTGTTACAGCTAAAAAAAACCAGAATAAGCTCATAACTCATAAGGTGCTTCATGGCCATGGTCCCAAAATCCAATGTAGGCATAATACGTGCATGATTAAAATCACACCAAAAGTCCAAAACCAAACTGAGTGGAATGACAAACATTATCATTGCGTTGCACATCAAGAAAAAGAAATCTTATCCAAGCTCTAAATTACTAAGAATCAATCTCATCTTCATCATCATTAAAGACATTTATCTCATTGATCTTAGGTTGGTATATAAAAATGTATTTAACAATTTTTTCTATGGGCCAATTTAAATATCTGACCCCATAGGACTCAAACCTACAATCTTGTAGTTGCAAAATGAACAGTTACCATGTTCAGAAAAGCAATGAGCACCTACCAAGTACCAACAGTACAACAGGCTTTTAATTCCTAAACATTTAGAAAGAGAAAATACACCAAATGGAGAATGATCAATGTGATAATGAAGGTGTTACTTGTGTAGAGATTTTTCATGGTCCCAGGAGGCAGGAATAGTATCCACGTGCATAAAGACAAGATGTGGGTATAACACCATAACAGTGCAAAGATGCACTACAATCATATCACATACTAAATACATTACATAAAAGTTCAAGAAAGTGAAGTAATAGAGAAACCAACACTTCAGTAAAATTGAAATTCATAAAATTGACTTACAAATTGGATATCATCCTGTAGGATCTCTGGTAATGCTGACCTAATAAGATCAATACCTTTTTGGTAGTCCAATCTTCCAATGAATCCAACCTACAGTGTCCACCCTAAATTGATAACAAAGAAGTATGCATCTCATTTGCAACAAAATTACAACTGAGCACCATACTCTTACCATTGGACAATCAGGTTTGATTGAAAAACCTAATTCCTCCTGTAAAGCTGTCTTGCAATTTACCTACATTTTGATTCGTAGGATGAGAATGTAGTTGACAATAAATCATTAAGGTTGTATTAAGCTTCTTTCACATCTCTGATAGAATTTAGGGAACGAAGAGACTTTTTTATGTTCCAAATGCCAAGGAACCCCACAAGGTCTAGAGAACTCTTGAACAGAAATAAGAACTTCAACAGAAAACCAATGTTACCTTTCCAGATAGATCTCTGGCAGAGTAGTGGGATGCTATATACTTATCTGAATCTGGATCCCATTCATCAACATCAATGCCATTCGTTATTCCTGGTTGTAGAATAAAATTATTACAGTTTGAAAGCGAAAACTTTAAGGAGCTTTCAAAGTGTCCCTATTTACGAAGACTCTTTATTAAACTTTTAAGTGCACCACAGATCTTTGGTTGAGATATGAAGAAACTGGAAAGAACAATGGATTGATAAAATTTGATTCCCACCTGATCATTTTATCCTTGTGACATTGGACCTTGAAAATTTGATTGTTGTAAGCCACTGATTTTTAAAGGCCCATCTCATAAAGCGATAATGATTGGATGCAATACTTCCCCTTGAAATGCATTATCTATGAAGTACTCTATCCATTCCACCCACAATGTGGGGCCAATGTTTCTAGAAAAGGGTTAAAAATCCTCAAGTTTTGAGTTAGAAAGAATCATAATCTCAGTTTTACATTGAGTATAAGTGGAGCCGAAGTTTGGCAAACTGACCATTCATCTGATGGGCCAACCATGAAATGGACTTTCCATTATTTCAAATTAGAAGATCTTATCCTTGCAATTTTTAGCCTCTGAACAGATGCTTAAAAAAATAAAGCGAATGTCAGGAAAAAAAGAAATGATTAGACAATTGTTAGGATCATCCAACCTTAAACGACATTATGATTATCATCAACAAAGAGATCAACAATTTAGATACCCACAACTCATCATTTTGCAACCTTAAGGTTCCACACTATGAAGCCATGATAACTAAACTATTGCAAAGATAATGAAACCAATGATCATACCATTCAAAACATTCAGGCGACTACTTAGGAGCTCATTGAGACCATAGCCCCCTTCAGGAGTCGTTATTTCCCATGAATAACCCTGCAACAAGAAGGTGAATCTTGAACTCCAACAGCATACAGGTAAAAATCTCAGGCATGCAAAGAAGCTATAAATAAGATACTGACCTGGCTAACAGTGAGAATCCGATCAGCTGTTACAACTGCACCTTTCAGGATATTTACAGCTTGGCCTGTGTCGAGAGCATGTGTTCTAGCCCAGGTGGGGAACACCCATTCCAGTGCCCCATACCATTCAAGAGGCAGTCCCAAATTTGAAAAGGTTTCTTTTGGTTCAACTCCCTTGCATCAAGTGAAGTCAAATTAAAGTAAATTTAAGAGAGAGGCTATTACTGTTACATCAACGAAACCAAAGAAAAGAAATAGGCTGGACTTCTTTTTCCACCCAATAGGTATCTGATGTATTCAAAGGAAAAAAAAACAGAAAAGAACGGAGAGAAAAAAAAAAAATCTTGCGTCTGTGGTGCTGATATTTGTCAGTGCATCAAAAAGATAGATTAATCAAAAGATTATCAATCCTTGGACGATTAAGGAAATATTTGATAGCTCCACTAAGGCAGGTGCTTTGTATGAATTTGATACTTAGAACAAATACATTTCTGAGATCGTGTTGTTAGCTGGGATACCAAAATACCTATAGCCAATTACGACATTTACGTATGAGTTGATACGAGTTCTGACATTGGATATAACATGGATACTATAACCATGTTGCATAGACCATGAAACAAGCAACATACCATACCAACATGTTTCCACGTTAGGTTCTTCTTGGACTCTTTCCAACTCTCTTAACATTGTTTTCAAAGCCAATAAAATATTCATATGTTTTCTTCTTCTGAAATAATAACTAAAATAGAGAAATACTTAATGTTTTAAAGTTTTTACATTTATTGATGTTACTTCACATTTTTTAAGTAAATATTTATTTAAATTTATTCAAATATTATATGAATCCACAAATGCAATATTCTGCAATTTATCAAACTGGACATATCCTACCTTGTCCGATTTCAACACGTACTCAAGCTCATGCAACTTCACTTACAAATTTCAGCAGTATTCAGATATATCATCGTCTGTCATATATCAGATGGGATGCCTATATCTGTCATAAACAAGAAACACAGAATGAAGAAACCTACCTGGTGTGCAAGGTTATGGATAACAAGAATGCTGCGAGCATCTCGGTAAACACCATGTGGGCGATATTTAGCTCCCAAAAGGCTGTGAAAAGTGGCATAATAGAGAAGTTCAGCATCTCATAAATGTGAAGAAGCATCAATCTCAGATGTGTTCCCGTACATGTAAGTAAATTGATTTTATTAATGATATTTCCAGGTTACCTTTCAAAACAGAAGTAGAAAGATCAGAAATTCACAAATGTGAAAAAACTGACTGAAAAAAAAAACAAATATTCAAGAGAAAACAACACTGAAAAGAATTCCAGAGACAAACCATGTTCAATTCCAGGATCAAAATGAAGTAGGTGAAACTGTAGAGCACAAAGACTGAATAATGAGATTAAGGTAGCTTAAATGATCAATTCCGAGTGAATAAACTCTAAAACATAAATGAATTAAACAAACTCATTACACTTCTATAATGTCTTGGGAATAAGACCTGTCATCCAAGCTGTGAGACAGTATGCAATTTAAGGCGCAAATTGGAACTAATGTATATTATGGGTGATGTGTTGATGTCTTCTATTCCATGGTGATCCAAGCCATATTGGACACTGAGCCCCAATTGCAGGTAGGCACACTACTAAACCATAATTGCCACATCATGATTGGTTTGGTCTTCAACAAATTATTATCTAGAGTGCAAGTCGTTTGAGGTTTATGATGCAGCAAACACATAGGCAATCACACAAAAACACACGAGACTTGTATAATTCGGCAATGTGCCAATGTCCAAAGAGAGAAGGAAGAAATTTACTAATTTCAAGAATAAGGTTACTATGCTCTCCTCCTCTCGCCTCTCTCAATATAGATGTACCAGTAACCCCAGAAATCCCTTAAAGATATGATATATAGACAGAAGTAGGAATAAAAATTACAAAAAATACCCTTATGCCATACAAATGTGACATACTCTGAAAATTAGTATAGATTGGCTTCTAAAGAAAATGCAAGCTGCGCTGCCAAAGACTGATACTCTTTCCATGCAAGAACTCAAACAAGAGCACTCTAACTCGCATATAAATGCAGAAAAGTGAATCCCTGATGAAGTTTCTTCTTTAAATGTTGGACTGAATGCACTTCTGAAGGAATCAAGAGTAGCTTCTTCCCCATTTTCCCACAAAATCAGGATTTCACAAATCAAGCATGCAGCAACAATATCAGCATGTGTACAAAACATTTTACAAAGAGAGAAACAAAAATTTAGGTTTGAACAAAAAAGCATCAATGACAACAAAATAGAGCTCATCCAAGCCTAAAATGGATAATATTGTGACGAGAGATAAAGAGGGGGAAAATATTATAGATGATGAGAGCAAAAGTAGTTGAATGATGAAAACAGAGATGCTCAAGATTTATATCATACACTGGTACAAGACTTGCATGCCAATCATTAACAAGGAACAAGCACTTCTCGCCATATGTAAACCCACCCAATGGAAGCACTAGTGGAGCCTCACATGCTGCATGGCAAAGTAATGTAAATCGAAACTGCAAACCAAAAACACAGCACCGAGTCATTGATAAATATTATATCCCACCATTAGGCTATTTTGACTCCAATTGTTTTAGAACTACAGCCTCCACCTGATTGTCACCAAAAGCACCACGTGTATCACCATATGGAGTTCCAGGTCTATGATAGGAAGAATGATCCACAAAAACCTGGGGAAAAAAAAAAAAAAGCAATACAAAGAACCTTCAAATTTTGGAGAGCATATAGTTCCAGAATTTTTCTGATTATTCAAACATATGCGGACAGTTCTACACAACATAATGTACCACAGATTCAAAATCCAAATTATGGAACACACAGTCAATATAACAAAATTATGCTTGATGGAGACCCAATCCACATTGAGGCCCTTGGTTCAAATGGTTTTATGTGGGGTGCATCTATGACCTTTTTTTTTTTGAATTATGAGTGCATCTAAGACATTCGCAGCAAATTCAGTGACATGTATAAGATTGCAATGCACTTCTTGAGTATTTGTCTTCATCAAATGTATAGATTGTAAAATGGATGACAATACATTTAAGAATTCAAGGTGGTTGTTATTCAAGTTGAAGAAATAAAACAAGGAGTAAAATAAAGATGAAGAATGTAAGTTACAGTCTCAGTATATACGATTTCCCATCTGGCCATCTCCCATTTGGAAGGAATTAGCCAGACATTAAAATAAAACTAAGATTTAAAAAAGAAAAGAATCTCAGATCCCTGGCAATGAAAAGAAGAAACTTCATACCCAATCAACACCTGCTTTGTACTCGTGGAAAAATGCAACTTCCTGGTCTCCCCCAAAGCAGTTAACCTTAATACGGCAATCTAAATCACGCACACTAGCAAAAAGCTTGTCTGAGACCCCATTCAAATATCTTGGAGAAACTACCATTACACGATGACCGCGGGCAGCTAGTGCAACTGGCAAAGAGCCACAAACATCTCCTAAACCTCCTGTTTTGGAGTAAGGA
This sequence comes from Chimonanthus praecox, assembly GCA_022113865.1. Taxonomy (NCBI): domain Eukaryota; kingdom Viridiplantae; phylum Streptophyta; class Magnoliopsida; order Laurales; family Calycanthaceae; genus Chimonanthus; species Chimonanthus praecox. The sequence continues at coordinate 557,411 of CM039087.1, read as the reverse complement.
GCAGCTTCTGCAGTTACACAAACAATATTATGGGTTATAGTAGTTTCAGGTTTGCCATCTACTTCAATGCGCTCAGTTTCTTCTGTAGTTGAAGTTGCATCGTTACTTGGCTCTTCCTTGTCGCCTGCAGTTTGAGAGAGCATATTTCCAATCAGCATTTCCATAGTTTATGGAACTTCAGGTGAGACTAGCATAAATAACAAACAAACAAAAAAAGAAAAGCATTCCTTCATCAAATTAGGATTGGCAATATCTTGAATTACACGAGCCATCAGTAAGAGGTGCATTGTGTTTCAATATGAATTGAAAACCCAAAGCTCTTTGACACAAAAACTCCAAACTGTTAGATTGTGTAAAGAATATAAAAAATAAAAGGTGCTTTACTGGGGAAAGGGCAGAGAGAAGAAAAATGAGGACATATACGAGGTAATTCCTCTCAAAAATTAAGACATTCCAGACTTCTTTCCCATGCAACCCATTGCTATATTTATGAGGGGTGTCTTTAGCAAGCATGCCACGTGGCACTGATGAAACCAGCAATAGCCAAGGGTTGAATCCTTACTTGGATTAGAAGCAAGAACTCAGGGTTGAGAGGTTAATCTCTTTTCTGTATTGATAATTGCATAAAAACCCAATGATTTACATCCCGTCCTTTATAAGCAGGACAATAACAACTCCTAAACAATTGTCTAACAATAGGCCACTTTCAGCATAAAGAGATAGATACTAAAGAGTTCAAAATAAAGAGATAGATACTAACAAGTACCTTGATTTTAGCTAACATCTTAGCTTCAATCACCCTAAATAAAGGTTCCTTATTGCTGAACACTAGTAACTTGAAATGGACTCCTTCCTTGCAAAACTCATGCAAGTCCACGTCCCTACCCATCAGTTTCCTTCTCGTCCACGTTTCCATCTTCAACAACATGCATGGACTGCACGTGAGCCTTCGACTTAGCCTCTTTGATCCTAGACCTCCTAGCTCGATTATAGGCATTCTTGAGCTGACGACCTTGGTCCTCATCATTCCCACCCTCTTGGAGTTTGTCCTTGTCCTCAATGACTAAGTCTGGAAATTGAACCTTCATCACAGCAAGGTCTTCCCATGTAGCTTCCTCACTAGGCAATAACTCCCACTGTAACAACACTTCCCATTTGAATCTACTTCCCCTTTTAATTCCCTATATTCCAATGCCTTCAAGGGTCGAAGCATAACATTCCCTTCCATATCCATATTGGGCAGATGTGTCACAATCAAACTGGTATCTCCCACACATCATTTCAATTGAGACACATGAATGACTGGGTGTATATGAGCTTCGGATGGTAGGTCAAGTTTATATGCAACCTCGCCCACCTTACTCACGATCTAATAGGGGCCATAAAATCTACACCCCAACTTGTACAGTGCCTTCTGAGTAATAGTTTTTTGTCTGTGAGGTTGAATCTTTAAGTATACCCAATCACTAGGATTGAATTGTTCATCCCGTCGCTTCTGATCAGCATATGTCTTCATATGGGCACGGATGTCATCCGGAACAATTTCCTTGGTTTCTCCCATAATTCCAGCATCCACTCCCTCCATATGTATCGTAAAACATTGCCCACCACATCGCCATGATTTTTCCAAAGAACTGATTCCTACTGCTTTCGTCTCCTCCGATGTTTGCATTGCCAATTTGACCCAACCATCTCCCCAAGCAAATTCCATGGTCATGCGTCCATAATCCGAAACCACCCTTCCCAACTCTTCCAACCATTGAACACCCAAGACGATGTCCAATCCAATAAAGGGTAAGGCATAAAGGCTGATTTGCAATTGGATACATTGCATCCAAATGGGAACATCTTTATATATCTCCGAGCATGTGAGTTTGTCTCCACTGGCAACTCGTACATCAAAGGGTTCAACCAAATTTACAGGTAACTGTAGCTTTGTTGCGATGTCACGATTGATGAAGTTATGAGAGGAGCCATTGTCAATGAGCACTGTGACCTATTTGTTGTAGATTAAGGCATGTATCTTCATTGTCTTAGGGCACTTCGTATCAGTCAAGGCATGAACAGAAATCTGATGATCTGTTTCATCACCTTGATCACCTTCTCCCATTCTCCCATCTTTTCACGGTCGCCATCATCCTCCGTGGTTGTACCACCATTATCATCCACCGGTTCCATCAAGAAGACGTGTGAAACTTTGCAACGATGACCCGGTACGAACTTCTCATCGCAATTGAAACATAAGCCTTTCTCTCTTTTTTTCTGCATTTCTTCCCAACTCAACTTCTTGACTCCTGCAGGTAAGAGTTTGGTCGCTGTGATTGTGGTGCTTGTAGGTTTCCATTCTAGGGCTGTGAAACTCAACTTGAGTTAATCACCATGTCTGTCCTCTGCCAAGTAATCATCATGCAAGCGTGCATTCTCTATTGCATGGCGAAGGGTTCGTGGTTTACTAACCTTCACTTCCTTGGACAACTCCGATTTAAGCCCTGCAATAAAAGTTCCAATAAGAGCCTTTTCTGGCCACCCCTGCACTTGTGTTGTTAGCCTCTCAAACTGAATAAGATAATCACGCAAACTACCTGTTTGTTTAACACAAGATAGTTCTTCTCATAATCTATATACCCAGTAAGTCCGAAACGAATGAGGACTTCCTTTTCGAAATCTTTCCATCTCACAGTCTTTCTCTTCTTATGGTATATACGTTCAAGCCATTGCCACCAAAGATTTGCCTCTCCCTCCAAAAAGAACGCAGCATAATCGACCTTTTCTGATTTTTTTCCCTCCTGGAATTTGAAAAACTGGTTGGCACGACTCAACCAAGATATTGGATCGTCTCCTTTGAAAATAGGGAAATGCATTCTGGGCTTTCGGGTGTCTTTCTTCGTCTCCCTCTCGTGAGTACCTTCCTCCTCATCGGCTGTACTATCATCTTGGGAATCTGAGTTGGCTTCATTCTCTCCAGACCCATAGGATGATTTGCTATTAGTGCTCCGGTCTCTTCTTCTTCTTCGTCCATGTATACTCTGAAGAATGGTTCTTTCTAGCCGTGCAATTTTATCTTGTCTCTCCTTGTTTCCTAATTGCACCTCCAGGGTTATTGCCTGCATTTCGGACTCCAGGTTTTCAATTCTCTCCTTGTTGGTTCCTAATTTCTCTGTCATTGTAACTTGGTATTCGCTGAAATCACGACTTTCTTTCGAGGCTACGTATTGTCCTCAAATCTCAATGAAAGCACCAATGATGAAAACAGCAATAGCCAAGGGTTGAATCCTTACTTGGATTAGAAGCAAGAACTCAGGGTTGAGAGGTTAATCTCTTTTCTGTATTGATAATTGCATAAAAACCCACTGATTTACATCCCGTCCTTTATAAGCAGGACAATAACAACTCCTAAACAATTGTCTAACAATAGGCCATGTTCAAAATAAAGAGATAGATACTAAAGAGTTCAAAATAAAGAGATAGATACTAACAAGTTCCTTGATTTTAGCTAACATCTTAGCTTCAATCATCCTAAATAAAGGTTCCTTATTGCTGAACATTTGTAACTTGAAATGGACTCCTTCCTTGCAAAACTCATGCAAGTCCACGTCCCTGCCCATCAGTTTCCTTCTTGTCCACGTTTCCATCTTCAACAACATGCATGGACTGCAAGTGAGCCTTCGACTTAGCCTCTTTAATCTTGGACCTCCTAGCTCGATTATAGGCATTCTTGAGCTGACGACCTTGGTCCTCATCAGGCACATGTGACACCCAAAAAAATCTTACATTTTTGTAAAAAGGTGCTAAAACCAAACCATTAAAACGTCAAGAAATATTCTCCAGTGGAATGGGGTGTATATGATGGACACATGAAGAGGTGTATCTATCTTAAGAAACTAACTTCATTAAAATTTACTCTATAATTTTTATTTTTATTTTTTAATATTTTGTCACCTATTTCCATCAACCTACATTTCACCACAGATACCATCTTTCAATTTTAAAAACCAACAGTTAGATACATATAGTCATAGTCATTGGCACATATAGTATCTGCAATCACAAACAATAGCAACTTCAGCAACGCACATGGCATTTCTTCCAATAGATTGGATGGGATTGAATTCCACAATTTGATAAACAAAAATCGGTCTTTTATTTCTCTCTGAAAACTGAATCCTAACCACATAAGCATGTGGCATTCTGTCAATTCCCTCTCATAACCACTTTTGATACCCCCTTCACAAATCTAATATGGAAAATAAGACCCTTTGAGCAGTCCTCCAAATTGTAATTGAAATTCATATTTGACGTGGAAAACTCTAGCAATTCCAAAATAACACAGACAGTAATTTCATATCAATATGTAAACACTCAGCTCTTGGTGGGATAAAAGGGAGGTCTGTATATTAGACACCTGATAAAAATATATAAAATAAAATATCACTAGCCTTTCAATCAATGATGATGATATAAAACATTTACTGGTCTCCATTTTAATTGTTGATTTCAAAGGTTTGAATCAAATGACTAGAAAGGTTGATGAAGCTGATTTTGGTAATTATCTAATTTCAGAAACATCTTTTACTTCCGTTGGGGACAAATGGCCACACCACTTTCCAGTACTGAGATATTAATTTAACTTCACTAAGAGATTCTTGTAGAGTTCATTTCATGCCAATGGTTGATCATTACTTCAGTTATCTTCTTGACATTTTGCCCATATTTCCATAACCACTTCACCACCTACCAATTTTTCTTCAAACTTCAACCATGCCAAGTAAGAGAGATAATCTTCTCTCCACCTGAACATAGAACAGACCCTTGTTTTTGCAGCAGTCCATGGAATGGTTTGAAGTTTGAACGGTCTGATCTAAGTAATTCTTACAAATGGTAAGTGATCAAATCAAGGTCACACCAAATGGCCGATCAATGGTGATGGCAAGACAAAGTTATTTTACAATGTTCTCAACGGTCCCCCATGTAGTCAATGATCGGGATCGAACGGTAAGAAAAGTCCAACAGATGACACACCTTGTTTTGTTCAGAGAGCAGCAGATGGTCGTGATTAATTTTATAGGACGGTGCAAAGACCCAAAACGCAGTTAGAGATCTGTAGATCATTTACAGAGATACCTCTTAAAATAGCAATTCAATTCATCTGTTGCACCAATAGTATGGTGACATGTCATCATTTTCGTATTCACCATGAAGAAATGAAGTAATGTGGAATGCTGAATATGAAATACTAAATGATAAATGCCAAAGTAGGCAGTGTTTCACCATGTTATTGGTACAGCAGAGAAGTTTCTGCCGCTAGCGCAGCAGGTGACCCAAACTCTTAAAACAGATGTACGTGACTTATCTTCCTTGCTGCCCACTGTGGACCAAAGATGAGTTGCTTGGTAAGGTCATGTTTGAATAGAGACCATGACTATAAGTTAATGCCACAAAAATTTGTAGTTGTATAGTGCAACTTAATTTAATTCAATATTAAATGTAACTCCATAAAAAGTGTAAATGTGGCCCAAGAATAGATCCACTTCATTCAAACGGATTGTCGGCAGCAGAGTGCACATGTGGACCCACAAAAAGTACTAACCTAGTTCTTAATGTAAGAGACTCCTTTTTTAAATGAAATCTCAAATTGTAGGGCTCTGTACAGATTGGTAGGAAGTAGGGGAAAGTAGGGTTTCTCCTCGAGTAACTTGAATAGAGGTACAAGGCGACATTACACTATGCCATCATTTTCTCCAATTTCTACTATTTCAAGGTTTCTAACATCCACATAATAGAAACCAATATTTGAAATCTGAGTGTTAATTAAATCATTTTTGTCACAGTTCAGTGTAATTAAGTTTAACCATTGGGTGAAACAGCTTTGAACTATTTAAAACTATATATTAATGCAATATCATACTAACATGATACATTATTACTATAATTTATTTATTTTTTATGATGAAGAATCTTAAGATCCTCCCCTCTCTCAGAGTACCGGGATATTAGATAAACTACTGATATTTTCTACCAATATATATGACAACACTTTCAGGTCAGGACTCCTGATCCTATATTGCAGACTCAAGTCTCATGGGCCAAAACATACAGAGAGAATAAAAAGAAAAGGAAACATAATTTTTTGCAAAACAGAAAGAAGCAGCAGCTTACGGGCAACATGAAGCTGACGAATTCCGGTGACGGAAGAGAGCTTGTCATTCTCCAAAATACCGCTTGCATCCGTGTCAGGGAAACTTGGAAATCCAGCTTCAATCCGACCGTTAGTGGCCGTCTGACACCTCAAAGACAAAGACCGGTTCCCTCCACGTCTGAGCGAGAGATGGACTTCCAACCGTCCGACGTGAGTACACGTCAGACTCTTCAAAGAAGAAGAAGGAAATCCAGCAGCAGCAGCGGTGTGCAGAGAGTCCATAGATATTTATGAACTAAAGAAGAGAAAAAAGAAGAAGAAGAAAGCACATAAGAAGGAATTTCCGAGTGTGAGAGGGAAAGAAATATCCTTTTTCCTGATTTATTTCTCTCTTTCTTTCTTCCTTTGATCGGTGCTTGCTGTGTCACTTTTGAGTTACGTTAGCAGTGCGAGAGGAAGAAGAAGGAACAGGGTAAGAAGTCGGCGGCACACAAGGCAAGAGTAGAGACAACGAACGTGGACGAGCGGGAAGGGTGACTCTAAGCAGGCGATAAGTTCGGATCGTGACTCTCGCCTTCTGAGGCCGATCCCCGTGGGACGAACTCCCTTCACGTGACCTCCTGCTCTTTACTTTGTTTATTTATAAAATTTATTTTATAATAATATTATTATTTTAATCAATATAAATGACTGAAATAAAATTTTATTATGTAAACAACATATATTATTTATGACTATAATTAAATTATTTTATTAATAATAACTGACTTTGTAAAATGATATATATAGCCAAATTAAAAATTAAATAACAGAACCTTTTAATATAATTGTATCATATTTGTTTTTTCATTGCTTATTCGTTTAAAAAACGAAAAAGTTTGCATCACCCATTCACCTGTCTCATCCTCCGTTCCGTTTAAGATGGCAAGACGAGAAGAAGACACCTGGCAAGCATGTTGGGAAGTGGGACTCACCTTTGAAATGATCGAAAGCGATATCGAGGTGACAAGCTTTCACAACATTTTAATCTTAATTATATCTTTAATCTCTTAAATATAATTTTTTTGGAATAAATTATCATTATTATATATACTAATAAAATAATTTCATTTAAATTTTTATTTAGTTAATTATTTAAATAAAATCCCATCTTATAAAAGTTTATTTAGTCATTCATTTATATTTAATTAAGGATTATATATTTAATAAATTTATTTTTACTTTAAGATAAGCATTGATTTTTCGGTTTGTAAGATTCGTAAAATATTTAAAATTTGAATTGCCATCTCTCTAAATAATGACAGAGTCCAATCTCTTAGCCACGTCGTATGTTTGAGTGTAAATATAGAAAAAAAGAGTTGTATACTAATGAATCTAGTGAAAAATCAACTCAAGTTACTCTAATCTAAAGGTGAAATAGTTTTCACCTCACCGTTAATTATATTTTGCTCAGTTTGAATTAATTTAGAATTAATCTCATTATTAAGTTAAATTTTTATTTTAATAAATTGATTTTATATTTATAGTGATCTTTAAACTTTAAAAACTATAGTTTTTTAATTCAAATTAACTAAATTTATTTTAATGTGCCTTAGATCAGGTGATGGAGAAAGTTTCTGCCGGCGGGACCCACCATGTCCATTCCATTTTTTGATAGTCTATTCATCTGTACCATCAGATCTCTGATCGGACTTATGTGGGACCCTCCTCCAACCAATTTCTTTTGTTGCTACTCTGGGTTATCGAAACTCAATTTTTATAGATTTTTTTCTTAAATCAAAGTGGATACTACACTTCTAACCTTAGGATCGACACCATCATGATCGCCCCTGGCCCACCTATCTACGGCTAAGGAAGACACTTGGTTTCAATCAACAGTAGGGCCCACCAATTTTTTTTCTTATCTTCTGTACATTCGGTCGATCATTCTTCTGAAGGAATGTTTCCTTGGACAGTACATTCAGCGGGTGAATTTAGTGGAAGGACAAAATGGTCATTTCATCCAAAAATTTGAAAAAGGGTGCATAGGGAAAGAAAAGACGTGTGTCTATATGACTCCCCTTTCTGAAAACGCCACAATACATATCAATAGCCTCCAGAGTCCAGACCAAGGGTACAAAAAACGGTATCGGCTAATATATCGGCCGATATTTTTCTCTTTCCTCCTCTTTTTTTTTTTAAATACTCGGCCGATATAATACAGCAGATATATCGGCCAATATTCACAATATCGGCCGATACGATATGATATCGGCCGATATGATGCTCTCTAAAATCAATATATATCTATCGGCCGATATTTCGACCCCTGGTCCAGACCAATAACTTGGGCTATACGTGCAACTTGGACTCCCCCGAGTATTGATTTGTCCTTTAGTTCTCGTCTCAATTTTAGGCAGTCGAGATTGGCATTAATTCAAATTCTCAATTTTAGAAAATATAAAATTTGTATACCAAAACCATTTTAGCTAAAAGAAAGTTCATGTATGCATTTTGAGCTTGAAGTCAAGCTTGGATCTTTTTCCAAAAAAAAAACAGACACTGGGTCAAGTCATGAACAAGCCCTCCAATTACAATTGGGCCCAGGGCTCAGTTTGCTCAAAACCTGGCCAAAACTGGAGCCCAAGTTGCAGTCCTACTTCTCAGGCCCACCAGCAGGATCTCTTATTTAAAGGGCCCATTTTTGTGGTGTTACGAGCTAAGAAGAAACATCAGTGGGACATCGGCTGACGTTTGCCAAATTTAGGAGGCCAAATGTAAATATCAGATTGGAAAACAACTAAAACCCAACAAACCCCAAATCTCACCCAGAATGGGCGAGAATTGCTTTCTTCTTTTTTTGAAAATAATAAGAAACATGGACCCCAAAATGGCTGATATTTGGCTGAACTCTTTGACTCACTAAGGTTTCAATAAGACTGTCCGGCTGACATTTAAATCTTAGATTCTTAGGTTGCCGGTCGAATTTCGGGTTCTCAGCATGTGATGGACTGATGGGCCAAGTGTTTTATTGTATCCATTTCAAGAAATCTTATGGATCTGTGTTGGGAAGTCTCCTCCAATGATGCCATGAGTCCAAAATCAAGCCCGATGAAGGAATCAAATCTGTTGTTGTCATTAGCTCAGTTACAAATTTCAGCCAAAAAATTTGGGTCTAAACTCGGAATGAGATATGCATTTTGGAGATGTACTGGCTGACATTTCTAATATATTACCAACATTTCCAAAGTCCGGCCAAAATTTTTCCAACTCCATGTTCACAACAAGATAAACTTGAAGCTAATTCACTGCTAGCAAGATCTGGCGCATCGGAAAACATCTGGATCTTATACATACAGAGGTCGCAAGATAACCATGGTTTTACATTTCTGACTTAGTCTCAGACACAGTAGGCATATCGTTAAGACTGGACTTCTAGCCTTAAATACTAACCTAATAGGTAGAGTGACCCGGTCTTATATAAGTGCTTAGTTTTTCCCCTCACAATCGATGTAGAGCTCTCCTTCACACCGCCACAATCCCCTCCTTGAACAAGGCTCTCCGACGAATAGAACATCGCTAACCATCCCGTTCGACCAGGGGATCCCTAAGTCCATATGTTGTAGCTTGAGAACCTGACTCTGATACCGCTGTTAAGACTAGGGGTTGAAATATCTATATTGACCGATATATCAGCTGATATAAAATCCCTGGTTAGGACTGAGCTTCTAGCCCAAAAGACTAGCCTAATAGATAGAGTGATTTAGTCTCATATAAGTCCTTAACTTTCCCCCTCACAACCAATATGGCACTATAATTCACACCCCAACACATATCAGCCAAATCAGTCTTAGAATTGGCCTAGGCATTTCGACCCTTCAAGTTTTTTGTCCAAATCGCCATCCCTAAATGAGAAAATCATCAACCTGAGGCTATAGGAATGAAAATGTTTATTTCTTGGGCTGAAAATAGAAAACAAGTCAGATGGATGGATGCCTTCAATCTTCAAATCTAAGATGATGTTTTTACATAAAAGCTTAACATCAATGGCTATTATTTCAGATCTTCAGATCAGAATTAACAAGGAACCATACTCTTTAAGACTTTTCTAACCAGCTGGACCAAATATTGGGAAAATATGAATTTCCATAAAAGCAATCTAAAAGCCCAATGAGAAATTGTGATGCTCTAGGCCTGGCCCAAATCCATTATCGGTAAGTGGCTCCGCCTAGTAATATGACCAAGAGGGTGCATAATGCCCCAGAATTGAAGCCATGTAGTAAACAATCACGATCTCGGAACTTGCCTAGAAGGCTACTAGCCTTTCAAGGCCCACTTTATCTTTTTTACGAAGGCCCTTGCCGAGCCCAAGCAGCGCTTGGCATTACTTTAAGGGCTGAATTTATCTAATTTCCAGCTTTGAAACTCAGAATGGGCCTTGTGCCATAAGTCTAAGATTGAAATGTTGGATGACATGAATAAGCCCACATCACCCAGCTGAAAATCATTCAAGAAACATGCGCTCGCACACACACGTGTGTAATATAAATATATATATGAAAGAATTGAATCTAAATTCAAATCCAAAATGTCAGATAATTCATGTTCTAGATTATTTCACATCACTACCTTTTACAGTTGATTGAAAATGAATGTACCTTAGCACCGAAGGAAGTGAATTTTCTGAAAATTAAAAGAAATTCAAAGGTCGTGTTACACGTGTTTGGTGAGTTTCCACGTCAGGTTTTAGCTGTACTTTTGCCTTTTTTTACAATTTTATTAGCTTTTAGAGTCCTTTAGTTTGAAAGAATATTAAAGAATATAAGGGTTTTTTTTCCATATATATATATATATATATTTATTTATTTTTAGTTGTAGAAATCATACTAAATAACAATAATTAATAATAATAATAATACAGAGGGTGCCCCTATAAATAGCAAATCGTAATGTATCATATTTAATTGAGAGATGGAAATTCATTTCAAAAACTCACTAGTTGGGCAGCAAAAATATTATAATAATTAACTTTTATCATTTTAAGTGGAAGACACCTTTCATAGTAAAAGTAAGATGCTTATATTATTATTTAAGAAAATTATAAGATAAATTTTCCTTAAAATTGATGTGTATTTAAATGCATCCAAGGTGTTGGCGTGTCCAATTTCCAAAAGGTCCAACTTAAATTTTAAATTTCAGGTGAGAATGAAATATTGTAGCTGTAATGGACTGAAAATTTTGATAGAACATAAGGTTAAAAAAAAATACTCCATATAAAAAAGAAACTTCTTTTCTTACAAGTGAAATTAATTTCTTACTAAATACATACAAACAAAATGTACAATGAGAAATAATTTTCATACAAAACTCTAAAGTAAACGCACCCTTTACAGTTTGGTGCAGTAGAGTAATACCAGTAAGACTTTGTTCCTTTCCATTATTAACCCACTGAACTACATGGGATTGACCTGACTTGATCCAATCTGATCTATAAGAAAGTTTGATTTATTTAAGAATTACTCATGTGAATCAAACTCAAAAGACCGTTTTATAAGTTTTTTTATGATATAAAATCTCAAGATCTCACCTTTCTTAAAATAAGAGCAGTCTTCTGCAAAAGTCGTGCATAAGATAACTATCTAATTAAAATAGAAGATCAACCAATTGATCTAATCCATATAAAATAATCGACAATACTCAGCGACGTGTATCAAATAACTACGAAACTAAAATCAAAGCCAATTGAACTTTAATTTGCCAACAATACTTACAAAAGAAATAATATCATCTTATGGGACATGGGTTGTCAAAATCCATCCCACCAAAAGAGGTAGAAGAGTGCAGCATTTTGGGTGTTGGAGTCTAACCCTTTATGGAAAGTAGACGTAAGAACAGTGCATCCCATGTGAAACTTGTGAGTTGCTGCAACATGCATTTGGAGTGACATTTTTTAACAGTCCAATGATTTGATTCGAATTTCAAAATCAAAACACTATCTTATTAGCTTCCAAAAGAGTTTAGATTTGGACACTGGAGTTTCTGATTCTGCCTTCTATAAAAATATTATGAGAAAAATAGAATTAGAAAAAAATTAATAATACTAATTTTTCACTGGTTGATGTCTTGTGTTGCAGCTTTTAGATTTGGATCCTTGGCTTTGTATGGAAAGTGGAGGTATCCCATGTGAAACTTGTGGGCTGATGCAACATGCATTCAATTTAAAAGAAGAAAAGAAATGTTTGGACTCTGGACTTTGTAATGGCATTTTTCATATTTTTATAGGCAATGAATTCTTCACGCCAAGAATCATGTCTGCAAACTGCAGATGTGTTGGCCATTAAAAGTGTTGCAGAGTCAGAAACGCAAGTAACTTCTGCATGGTTTTAAAATCAGCTTCCATCAATTTAATTTTCTAAAAAAGAAAACACTTTAAAAGATAATCTGTAAAAACTTCCCAATCTTTTACTTTAATTGTAAAAGTTATCATTACGGTTGTTCGTGGGCTCAAATTAGATCGAGGTTTTTTAAATAATATAAGTATCTTTATATTATATTAGTGGTGATTTTTTTTTTTTTAATCTATGTGTGGAAAACCATAGGTAACCAAGCCTAAAATCCCACAGGTGATACCTACGATCCTTATGACACATCAGGTGAGGCGGCCATGTGAGCTCGAGCCTAATACCTCCCATTTTTTAAAGTGGGAGATTAACCGTTGAACTATACCCATCTTAGATTTTTTAGTAAAGCTTATGAAAATTTGTTGGACTTTTCAACTGGTTAAAAGTATAGATTGAGATACCATCATTTTCTATTATTGGAATATTTTATTTTTAAAGTATTGTCTCAGATGATATTCATGTGAATAGATTTTGTTTTTTCTATCTTAATGTCATTTGAACTAAAAGAAATAATATTTTTAGAATTTTAAAAATACAGTGTGACAATAATAATAAAAACAATGATGTACCAGTTGATAACTTTAACGTGGCATTAGCATTATATTACTCTTTCTGTTTCAAATTAATTGTCTTATATATATTTTGAAATTATCTCAAAATAGTTGTCTTATTTATATTGGAAGAGCATAAAGTGTATTGAAAATAGATGAAATCTCATAAAGTGCTAGCTTTATATAGGGAGTTTTTTAAAAAATACAAATGTTTCAAATGAAACAATTAAAATGAGACAGATGGAGTATTATATTAGGACCCACCTAAATAAATCCAAAAGCAAAATCATATCATTGAAATCTTAACTTAGGTCTAATATGGATTTACAGTTATTCAATTAAAATGTAAATTTGAACTTGAAAAGGTTTTTAAACTCATTTCGTCCAAGTATATTAATTTATAAAGAAGCTCCACCTTGCGAGGACTGAGGAGTACCCAGGACTTGGACTTTTCAGACAAGCTGAAAATTTAGCCTAAAAAAGCCCGATGGGCTAGAAGCTGGTTTGGTCTTTGAGAATACAAAATTAAAAGATAATCTTTTAAAATTTAGCCTAAAAGATAATTTTAAATTGATATTTCTTATCAAAATTTAGTAAATTTTTTACTTACGAAAAATTAAAAGTTAAAATGAATTTTGAATAATTCTAAAGTAAATATACGTTGGTTTACCGTTGTCCGAGTCCAAGTAAGCTGAGTGCATGTTGCCTACTTGTCGTTGTTGCCGACTTCACCCATACCAACCACACACGCAACACAGATGAGAGAGAGAGAGAGAGAGAGAGAGAGAGAGAGAGAGACGCACGCACGCCAAACATGTTAAGCGGAAATAAAGAATTATGAATGCCAGTCGCGTTCTTCACCACCGCGTCCTTTCCCTTCACGTTATGCTCATGTCCCTTCACAAGCTTTTCCTGAACGGAGAGTCTGAGACTATCTTCGCCACGTGTCTTCTCTCTACCCACGTGCCACCTCACTATCTTTTTAGATGGTGAGTCTTCCACTTCCTTTCCTTTTTCGGTCGATAACCCTATTCTCCACCGTGTGGTCCGGCATTCGCCAACATTTCTAACATTCAAATATTAAAATCTTCAGAAGATTATTTTTATCTCTTAAATCATTTGGATAATTCTATCAAATGAGTATTGACGTGTTGGTAAATAAAATATTTAAAAATAAGAAAAGAAATTTTAATATAGATTTAATGAGTTGTAAAAATTTGATTCACTTTTATCATCATATTATTATTTAAAAATGTAAAAAAATCATAAGATTACATATTCATAAAACTCATATTTTTCTGAAAAATTTAATAAAAATAAAAATTAAGAGGAGAGATATATTAGCCTATATGACCAATAAATATCAGCCGATACAATATTCAGATATCACTCTAACAATATTTTCACCTCGACTTTAATAGTTTATAATTATAGAAGGTTCGACATCAACTTTTGTGTCTTAGACCAAAAAGGCTCGCAAATTGCTCAAAAACTATTTTCGTAATTAAGAATCTATAATCATTCATTAAATTAAAGATCCAATTATTTTAAAAAGCTAATTATGCTTTGGTGTGATCATCAACTCTCAATCTATTTCAACAAGAAAACACCCACATGTAATAATATAATATGTTGTCAACAGCTTCATTCCTGCCCAACCAAGCTTCTTTATTGCCTTGGATGGTCTAATTCATAACTATGAATTGCTAAATTGCATGGCCATGGTAGGTGTTGGTTGCTATATATTATTTTATTATTTTATTTTGGATATCATTCCTTTTTGTTGTTTGTATCTATTCATCCACTTCATTTTTTATTTTGCTCTAATTGATTATACATTAATGACATTAGGAATTTATTACAGAGGACAAAAATGAGAATTGATAAAATAGAGGATGATAACATGCACACAATGATGTATAGACTGTTAGATTGCCACTCGGACATTAGGGTCTTTTAAATGATAATATTTTTATTGACAAAGTCTTAAAAATTATCTTAATCAAATTATATTTTTGAAAGTTGTAAAAAAAAATTGTAATTTTTAAAAAAAAATCCGGGTGGTTCTCATATAATTATGTATAAATAGGCAAAATAATATGATATATACAAGTGTGCATATAATCATGAAAATTAATTATATCCCACGAAGTCATGGAAGTGTTGGCACGAGGAGTAAAATAATTTAATTTTCTTTAAACAAAGAGAAAATTATAATTTATTTATTTTAGCCCATGATTCCGTCCTCACCAGAAAAGTTAGAGGAGAAGCACAAATCTGCCGCTGCGCATGCCCTGCATGTGTCTTTTCCATTTGAATATCACTTCGTTTTGGTTAATGTAATTAATTATCTGGTGATTTTGATTGCACATTTTACAATTAGAAATAGTGAAGTGGAGAAAATGGTAAAGTAAACATAGTGCTTTCATCAGTTTTAACATATTAAATTCTGAAATCAAAAAAAAATATCTAACTTCTAAATGATGAAACTGAGTCCATCCAAGTACATCTATATCTAACTATCAACTGAGTTTGAGTCTACTGAAAAATGTTAGCCGAGTCACCTTACACTTCATCGGTTCAAAAAATGTTTTGAATTTAAAAAATAATAATTTAAAGTGAGTTAAGTTCGAAATCCCACTTATAATTTGTAACGACTCGACCTGTGAACAGGGCTTAGGTTCCAATGTAAAATTGTCCGCTCTAGGTCCAAAAATATGACCCTCACTGTTTTGCCTTTGGGTCTGGCCAAACCCAGTAGGACCAAAACGCGTCGTATGAATTAATAAGGGACAACCACTTATAAACCTCGTCTAGAAGTCTTCAACTTCCGATGTGGGACTTTTCAAAATTCTCATATGCACTCCCACTTGCTGGGTTTATCGGATCCAATCGGCTCACACTGCTGGTCCAATTGACAGGGCCCAGTTTCACTTGAATCAAATTTTCTAGGGCCTGACCTCTGATTCATAGGTCAGAATTT
Source organism: Chimonanthus praecox (assembly GCA_022113865.1). Lineage (NCBI taxonomy): Eukaryota > Viridiplantae > Streptophyta > Magnoliopsida > Laurales > Calycanthaceae > Chimonanthus > Chimonanthus praecox. The sequence continues at coordinate 541,361 of CM039087.1, read as the reverse complement.
CACATAACCTGTGTTTGCTTAGATTAGGGTAAGCGAGATAACGCAGGATTCCCTTTCTTTTTCTTGATTGGTACAAACATTTACTAAACAAAAAGGAAAAAAAAAAAAATGAGCTCCAATTTTCTCTGCTCTCTCCCAATCCAAAATTCACTAAATAGTGAAAAATCATATTTTCCTTTTTCTTTATTTCCTTCTTATTTCCTTTATTTTTTATATATTTTTACTTGTAATAATTAAATAAGATATAAGAGTTTTTTTTTTTTTATAAAAGATTCTCTACTCAAGTGAATCACCCACTTGAAAATCTCCTAAAAGGAAGTCACGGAGTCTTCAATCCTTTCACGAGAGGAGACTTTTGGACCCTCACTCACTCCTGTTTTACTGCAGTTTTATTATCATGAAATAATAATACAATCGTTACCCCTTCACATTCATTCTTTCACGTTGACAATGTGATAATATTTTTCCCATGAAGAACAATAATAATATTTTAACAACATAAATGGACTAGGGACGATCACTGACTTCCATTTAACAACAGTCACAAGCTTTGATATACTCTATTTTACTAGGTCCATTAAATAAAATTCACAAGAAGATGAACTTTATTTTTAATGGGTCCACTTGTACAGTTTTCTCACCTAATTTCGCCATCACACCAACCAAATTCCATAAAAAGAATCCACTGCATAAAATTGTGCCATAAACATGATAAAAACTTTGCTGTGCTTTGCGAAGAAAGGAAAAAAAAGAAGAAGAAGAGATTTTTATAAAAGAAACATGCTCTTGCCATTTTTGTAATATTTAATAAAAAATTAAAGACATAAATACATTTAATATCAAATTTCAAGGATACCAACTTATTGACTATAATTTAAAAAAAAAAAAGCATATATGAGATATGTTAGCCGTCAAATTACAAATGCCTACATGACTCACTTAAAGTGACCAAAGAGTGATGGCCCTTTTTATTCAAGTCATGGAATGGATATCTATTCTCATCAATCACCAAGAAAGATACTTAATTTTTTTTTAAATAAATATAAATTATGTCATTGATTTTGGTCATAAATGCAAAGTAGAGTCCACCCACATTTTACTTCTTGCCTGGCCTTGCTTTTTAAAACTCTAGAAATCAGTGGGTGGTTTACATTTTCAATACACATTTTTTTCATGACAGAATCGAATCATCTTTGATCCTTTTTCTCAATTACATTACGTCTGCAACATTATCCTAAAATCCAGGCAATACTTGATGGATGACTGAGATCGACCATGTAGTAGATATGCCACGTGATATAAATGTTTGAATTTGAAAAGTAGAAAACATCAAGTTTAATAAAATTTGAGTAGTTATAATGTTTTATAGCGATTATTTCATGGGTATTTTTTTTAACTTGACACGGATTTTACTATATTGCTCATTTTAACTTTCGAATCGGTTCGTCGGATCACTGATCATTCCATTGAAGTATAAATCGGATCACTGATCCACTCATCGGATCACTGAAATTTATGCAAATGAGACTGTATATTTATATAGAACAGCAAATCGGATTACTAACTGACTCATTGATTTTTTTTTTTAAATGCTTTTGTAGACAGTGGAAAGGTAAAATAGACAATACTTTAAATCCAATGTTTCATTATATAAAATGTTTGTGGGAGATTTGCCACCCCTTATTTATGTATACCTCACCGTCGTAGATGGGAAGTATCTTCAAAAAGATAAAAAAAAAAAAAAATCTCCCTAATAAGACTTTCTATTTTTTACTTCAATTATTCTTTACTCTCTCAAATTATCATTCAATGTGCTTCACTTATTTCTCACTGCACGATTTGTACTTCTTTTTCTAGAATATGTATGTGTCTGTCAAAGAGAAGGAATCAATTAATCTTAGTCGTTGATTAAGATGAGAAACATACATCGATCACGATCCGACAGCAGATATAAATCGGTGGGTTAAGGGCTCCTATCCAACCAATAAAAGTTTATCTAAATTTCATTAAATGCGAACCTCTTTGTACATATTTCTTCCTTACGGCAAAACAAAAATAAAAAATGCCGTTCACGAGACATTCAAACCTTTTGTTACCTTTCCCTTTTTTATAACACAAATTAGATTTATTATTTTAATTTTAAATTATAAATTTAAGACCAAAATTTGTCATGAAGAATATTTTTATTATTAAATTTAGATTAATTAAAATGAATATAAAAATAAGTATCGAATAGCTATAATCATTCTATCTTATTTTTAATATATTATATACTTTATGACTGTATTTTAATATAAATGAAATCCGTTAATCCATTACAGGTCAAATGTTAAAAAAATAATTTCCATGGCCATAAATGAGACCCCGTGAATTTGCTCGCCGACTCTTAAAATCTCGGATTTAACTATGGTTAGATTTTTAACTCTATGCGTTGGTCACATGGTTAACATTCTGTGTCTTTTAAGTACGAGAAGAAGAGAGTAAACTCCTCTCTCTCGCGTGTGGTCTCTGACGTTCTTCATTTCTTCTTCTTTTTTTCTCTTTTAAGTCTTTTCTCTTCTTCTCGAAACTAAATCAAACCCAACTGTGTTGGCAGCTGAACCGAACCATTAAGATTTAAGAACCAAACAAAAGAAGACCTAAGAGAAGTAGAGAGAGAGGGAGTGACTACTGCTGTCGGCGGTTGCTTTACACCGAACGACAGTGTGATATGCTCCCCAACTGCTCTTCAACTCACTCCTACTTCTTAAAAACGTCTCTCTCATTTCCTATTTTCTCTTCACATTTCATTTCTTTTCATAGCCCCCGTTATATACAGAATTTTGGTGTAAATCGATGGAAATGAAGGAGAGAAGTCTTGGAATTGTGTAGATCTTTGAGAACTTTTCTTGAGTTTGCTTGGATTTTTCGTGGAAAATGAAATCGGAGATTGGAATCGGAAAATTTTGGAGCGATGAAGACAAGGGGATGGTGATGGCTATCATGGGCCGGGTCGCTTTCGATTATTTGACGGCGAGCAATGTCTCCTCCGAGGGGTTGCTCTCCGTTGTACCTGGCGGCGATGGAAATTTGCAGAACAAGTTAATGGAGCTCGTCGAGGGATCGAATCCCTTCAATTTGGGTTGGAATTACGCCATCTTTTGGCAGATTTCAAGATCCAAATCCGGAGATTTGGTTCTTGGTTGGGGAGACGGGTATTGCAGGGAAGAGTCCGAGAGCCGATTTAATCGGGTCTCGGATGCCCGATTAGAGGACGACGCCACACAGCAGAAGATGCGCAAACGGGTCCTCCAAAAGCTCCATACCTTGTTCGGAGGAACCGACGAGGAGAGTGCTTTCGGGTTGGATCGGTTATCCGATACGGAAATGTTCTTTCTCACGTCCATGTACTTCTCGTTTCCTCGTGGGGAAGGCGGGCCAGGTCGGGTATTTGGGTCCGGGCAGCATCTTTGGCTGCCGGATGCACTCAATTCTCCCGGTGATTACTGCATCCGTTCGTTCCTCGCGAGGTCTGCCAGGATCCAGACTGCGGTGCTGGTTCCTATCGATACTGGTGTGATTGAATTGGGTTCATTGAGGTCGATTCCAGAGAATTTTGATGTTGTTCAAAGGATAAAGTCTGTCTTTTCAAGGACGGCCCAGATAACGCCGGGGAAGGATGAGAATTGCCGGGTTTCAGGATTAGGGTTTGGTGGGGGTGATCGGGTGGAGGAGTGCCCGACGAAGATTTTTGGTCAGGATCTGAATCAAGGTCGGTCACAGATGAAGGTGGAGGAGAGGCCATGTGAAATGTACCCTGGCGGAGCTGGAGTGGGCAGTAACCGGAGCCCGTTTCCCAGAAAGGGTTTTCATGGACTGGCCTGGAATCAGACCCATGTTGCTAACAATGCCCAGAAATTCAATAATGGCGTTTTGATGATTGGTAATGATGGTGATTCTGCGGCAGCATATCGAGCGTATGGTCACTCTAATGGAGTTCGAGATGATCCCCGAATGACCCAATTTCAACCTCAGCAGCAACAAAGGCAAATTGATTTCTCTGGGGCGCCGTCAAGGGGTTCAGTAATCAACCGTCCAGGTGCAGTTGAATCCGAGCACTCAGATATTGAGGCTTCATGCAAGGAAGACCGAGCAGGGCTAGAAGATGATCGAAAACCCAGAAAGAGAGGCCGAAAGCCAGCAAATGGAAGAGAGGAACCCTTGAACCATGTTGAAGCTGAGCGCCAGCGACGCGAGAAGCTCAATCAGCGTTTCTATGCATTGAGGGCAGTAGTGCCCAACATCTCGAAAATGGACAAGGCGTCATTGCTCGGAGACGCTATAGCTTATATCACTGAGCTTCAGAAGAAGCTCAAAGAGATGGAATCTGAAAGAGAGAGATTTGGATCCACATCCAAAGATGCAACCTCTGAAGGAAATTCAGTCGAGAATCTGAAATCCATTCCTGCACCCGATATCGATATCCAAGCAGTTAAAGATGAGGTTATTGTTCGAGTGAGCTGCCCTTTGGACACCCACCCGGTTTCGAAAGTTATACATGCATTCAAAGAGGCGCAAATCTCTGTCCTTGAGTCGAAGATCGCTGCTGGTAATGATACCGTTTTCCACACTTTCGTCCTTAAGTCACAAGGATCCGAGCAGCTTACTAAGGAGAAGCTGATTGCTGCATTTAGTCGTGAATCAAACTCATTATAGCAATTGCTTTACCCTCAGTTGGGAGGTTTCTGATAAGTAGAAAATGTATATGACTATATGAGAAGGATTCAAAATGTAGCAGGGGCTTAGAAAAACTACAACCTAGATTAACCTGATATTTTTGTCGCCGATGATGATAGACATTTATTGTTGCTTATAAGCATATATGTTCTCCACCAACTGAGGAAATGTCTCAGCAGGCATAGTAATTAATCTGCAAGTTCACTCTTATTTATTGTATTTTTGTTAAATTCTGAATTTTGGCATTCTATCTATGTGCTGTTTTAGTTACATGAATTAGAAAATGGGTGCATTTAGAACTACCCAAATCATGATTGGTTTGATTGTTTTGCATGGTAATTAATCTGTTAGTCTTCTCTTATTTATTACTTTTTGTTAAATTCTTAATTTCGGCTTTCAATAGCTGAGTTGTTATAGTTACATAATTACAAATGGGGTCATTTAGAACTACCCTAAATCATGATTGGTTTGATTATTTTAGTAACAGATATGGGGGTCATCTATATATATGAATATGCATTTTGTACAGCTTGCGATAATTTGAAGAAAGGGTGACTTGTGGGGTGTGTTTGGATTGAGTGGAATGGGTAGAAAGTGGGGGTTTCTCCTACTCAATGCCCTCTTTCCCATGTATTTACATGCATGCCTTAGTTCGGATGCAAATAGGAATGAGGGTTTCTCCTGTCGTTCCCTTCCCCTCCCCTCTTTCCCCTCTCTTCCCATCCCTCTCTCACCATTGTTGCCCAATGATCATCTTCTTTGGCAAGATGGCAATGTTTTTGCTACTTTTGTTTATCAAACAAGACTTCTTTTACTGGAGATATTCTTCTCCTTGTATCTGTTTGCATGTGATTACCAAGCTAGATCATAGGCAAATCTCCCGACTGGAGAATATGCTACTCAGTTGAATCCGGTACCCATCCATTAAAGTTTCTCTCATTCCAAAGGCACAAGTAGTTCCAAACCACATTGTTCTTTGGTTTGATTTCTTATTTAAGATTTACAGAACCACTGTGATTTAGGATTCAAACAACCTCATGCAAATCAGAATAATCATTCAAAACCGTTGTGACCTCAATAAAAAATTCACCTTTTGGAATTTGGTTGATCAAGTGTTTTGATGCCTTAAAAAATGATTGAACCTTCTCCTAACAAAAACCTTAGCTTTTTTGCTTTCATTTTTTAATTTTTTTCTTTTTTCTTAGTTTTCTCTTCCATGTCTTGACATCTTTTGCAGGTCGTGTGCCTTAATATTTCACAGTTATGGATATGATGAAATTGAGTTCATATTTTTGGAGTGAACTCATCTCTCATGTCATGATGTAATTCCGACTTCTGGCAATATGTGAATAGTATGAAGGTTATCATTTACATTTTGCAGTAGCAGAGCATGCATCCATAAGAGTCATCTCAGGTATCTTGTAGCTTTTTTGGGCAACTGTGTGTAGATTGTACAGAATACATATCAATGAATCTACTAATTCTGATGATTTTAAGAATTCTCTTACAATTTCATATTTCATTGTGCATTTCCTGGATCAAGCATGCAATTGGCTTTATTCAATACGCTGTTTGGCATTGATCAATGTATAATCACTATTTGTGAGGAATTTTAGCATCTTTAGAATCGATATATGCAAAATCTGATGATGCCCCAAGTTTGAAATGCGTGGGGACTTGTTTTCTGTCCTCGTCATGATCTAATGGATCCACTGCTAATGAATTCTTCCAGATTGGGAAATTTTAAACATTTTATTGGTCATCTCCAGAGATTAATGGTATGATGAATCAATGAAGTAAGGCTCTCTTGTCATTGTTTTCTTCACCTAGGATAGGAATTTCTTAGGCATTCTACATACTACGTGGGGCTACCAGACATTTAAGAAGTGATGTCCCTGCCATTGATAAGTTGGGGACCTCAGCATGTATTTATGGGCACGAGACTTAGGAATTAGGGCCAATAGTTTCATGGGGTCGACATGAAAGAGATGATATGTGGTTCTTGGCATCGGGACTTTGCACAAGTTAGATAAGAGAGTTGTTACTTGATTGTCATCCTAACGTAATATATGCTGAGATTGAAGTTACCAAAATACTGAGAGCATTCCTGGTCACAATATTCACTTACAAAATGAAAATTAGGAGTGATGAGTCACGTAGGGTTTATTTGGATCGGGAGAAAGCAGGAGAAAGTCGGATATTCTCTTTGAATAACCTTTTTGGTAATTTCTTAGTTGGAGAAATAGTATTGAGATGATGTCATGCCACATCATTTTCCCCTACTCGATATAGACGATTTCTACATCTTTATACTAGAAACTATTTTTGTACTATTCTAGAGATAATAAAATCCCTTACACTTCTAAATCTTTCTCCCAATCCATATGAAGCCCTGAATGCAAATGGGAGAAAGTAGCAACGAGAATGTTTAGAAACAAGGGAGAAAGATCTCTGTAAAGTGTGCTAGATGGACAGGTTTCTTATAAGATCCTGACTGATCTATTTCTTTCTTCTTGTCCCAATTCTAGTTGTTAAATGCTCAGAAAAATCAGTATAGAACCAAATAACATGCATGGTTGTCAAGTTTGCAGATTTGACTTAGTGGGTCATTATTGTTCCCGTGAAAATAAGTCACTTTGCAGATTTAGCCGTGACTGGATGTTTACTATCTTGCCCGTGAAGAAAAACTAAATTACAGGTTCAGTCTTTGTATGCATTGTTTGTCATTTGGGGGTGTACCTGTTGGTAACAAGACAGTTTTTCTGGCATTATGTGAAGATATGGAGAATTACCACCTGAAGTTTGTCCCTCTTGGTAATAAGATCTCTAGAGGGAGGTTTTGGATTCAAACCATGAGAGCCCCAATGAAGGATCACTTCCCATGGGAATATGTGTAGAGTAAGGTCTCATCGACTTATCCGATTTGTGCGGATAGGGAGATTTTTACACACCACGGAGGACTAGTCGGGTGCGACTCCTGGACACCTCCAGACCTTAAAAAAAAGGTGTTTAGCTTTGCACCTTCAAATCAGTTCTACTGTCTACCCCTGTATTATGCATTTTGGGGACAGTTCGAAACCGGAAATCATATCAAGAATGTTACTACCATTTGCGAGAATGATTTGTAAATAGAACTGCGACTAGTGTATTCACCAAACTCATCATCTCAAGCTTCTGTTGTGATTGACGGAAACCAAGTGATCCCCCTTCTCTTCGTGGGAGAGTTTTGATGGATCACAAAATGATTTTCCTGGGTCTTGTTCTGCTGAACTAATGAAGTGGAAGGAGAAATTATTTGTTGAGAACTGGTGGAGAAATTACTTGTTGAGAAGTTGTTTTTTGTGAAGGGGGTAATTAATTATGGGTGCATTTGGATGATAATGATGAGTTGATTGAAAAAATCTATTTTTGAACAAGGGGTGTGTTAAAAATTGGCTTGAATAAATTATTCCAAGTATAATTTGAAGGGTATAAAGATTAAATGGTCTATTTTGAATCAAGTCAAAGGGTGATCAGACTTCATTAATAAAACCATGTTACTCAGTTGCAACGATGTGGTTCTTGAAGAATAATTTATTGGTGTAATTGTGGGCTCTATAGATGGTGAGAAGTTAAAATCAGTGGACGTCCTCTGTTCTCTCTAATATCCATTTACCTCTCAAGATGAGGTAGCTCAGTTTTGTATTGGAGTCACGTGTTTGTTGCTTTGTTTTAGGCTGAAGTAAAGTATCCTATATTCAAAGTATACTAGGTTCTAAGGTGGCTGTTTCAAATTCAAAGTCAGCAGCCTCCCTCAATAAGTCTGTCCTCCTGTTGGCAAAAGCATGGTGATCGCTCAATTTCTACTGCACTCTGCTTTTGTTGGATTTGACGACCATGTTTGAAAAATGAAAAAAATGTGTTCTTCCCTGCTTTTGTTGTTGAGTGGCAGAGTGATAGAATATGATCGTGTTTGGAAAACGACTCTAAATCACATGCTAGATTCGATTTCTACAACTAGAATATCGTCCTCATTTCAATTTTCAACCATGCTTTCTTTTCTTCTTCTTTTTGTGTGTTTTTCATGTGATGTGATGTGATGTGATGGAATTATTTACCAAAGTGAGTAGTCAGTCTTGAAAGAAAGAAAGAAAGAAAGAAAGAAAGAGAAATTCAGATTTTTGGGTTTGGGTTGGAAAGAATCACGTACGCAGCTACTGTGGTGTGGAAGTGGAAACATCCCAATTTCGTCGTATTTCATTTAGTCCAAGCATGTAATGTAGGGTCCAATACTCGGCCACTTGCCCCCATTTCAAAAAAAAGAAATCTCAAAACATAGAATGTAATAGAGAAATATTAAAGTAACATCTCTTCGTAATAGAAATAGTGATATTAAAGTAATTGTCTTCATAAAGTTAAATAGAACTCAAAAAATCACAATCAAATACAAATTGTAGACAAATGTAAAAAGACTGAAGAAAGTATCCCTCCAAATTCCAAAAAAAAATCATGAGATTCTGAGAAAATAAATGGGTAGGTATGAAAAATAGAGAATGGATAGGTGGATGTCATTTCCATGGAGGTGAAACCAGTCATCAAAGATAAGACACTGACACATATTAATGTGAGGTGAGACCCCCAACAAGGTGACTATTTTGCTGTCTCACAGTCAAAGAGAAGAGGGTCTCTTTGGTCCAAGCAGTCAACAATTCGAATTTCGAAATTGTAATTACTCATTAGAAATTGTTTTTTTTTTTATAAAATAAGCCCGTAAATTTTTGGGTGACTTTAGATTATAAATTATTAATGGTGAGTTGAAAAGTTGAATTGTTTGAAATTTGGTTAGTAAATTATACAAAGAGGTCTAATTCTTTTTGAACCCAAGCATATGGTCTTATATTAAGCCCACTTCATAGTAAATTCAAAATTTAAATTGTTAAAATTATTATTTCATTCTTAAGTTTAGATTCAAAATTTTAAATTGGATTTAGTTAGTTAAAGAATATTGGTCCAGAAGTCAAAACTTAGGTATAAAAATATGATTTTTTTAAACTATATTGTGTAGAAATTTAAAATTTATGTTTTATGTAATTTATATTTTATAAAATATAATAGAAATAAAACCAAAATATCCTGAATCCAAATAAGCCATTAATGCATCTCAATTTTGAAATCTTTAGTAGGACTTATAAATACTACTTGGTCTAGGTTTAGGGTTTCACAATTTAGGTCAATTTGGGGTTGGATGTGTAAATTACAAATTGGGCCTCGACTGAGGTCAACCTGAGACCCGGCCCACCCTCTCTGAATTACAATCTCATTCATATTTTCAGTGAATATGAAATAAAAATATATTGCTTATGCATTGCATGTAATTGTCAAAATGGTTGAAAATGTAGACCCCACCATTTAGTAGTGGGTTAAAAGTTAAAACCACCAAATTCACGTGGTTTGCTTTATTTGGTGGTGACGAGATGTGAGGCTTAGAGAGCCCATGTTCAAAGATACCTCAATTGAAAAGTCCAAGTGTTTTCCTTAGCACCATGAAAAGGTAAATACTATTTTATAAAAACAAATTATAAGATGAATAAATTATTAAAAGACTATCAAATTATGAAAATGAGACTCCTTCAATTACTTTGATCTTTGATTTTTAATAAATATTTTTTATTTATTATAATTAATTCAATAATAAAAGTATATCAATATCATAAAATTAAATTTAAATCCAAAACAGAAAATAACAGTGTCAACCATAGGTCAAAAATTCAGTTCCTCGATTCAGGTTCTCTCTTTTATTTTTTATTTTTTCAAACAAAAACTTGAAAAAAATTACAAAATATCATATGTTAAAATATAATTGAGTGTTTCAATAATGAATATAGACATATTTAGTGGGGTCCAACATTTTGATTATAATGACATTACCTCCTGTAAAATCAATGATATAAGGTCTCCTGCACCAATGATTTTCAATCCTAAAAATGATTTTTTTTTTCTCTCATAGGAAAGCGTTTTTTTTTTTGCAAATGAACCTTTTAAGTAGAAAAAAAATCTTTTTCTTTTATAGATATGCATCAATGTATATTTTTACTGATAGATAATCTTATTTTTTAGTAAATATAGAAACATAAAAAGTGAATTGAAACTTCTTTACTTTTTTAAATTCATCTTATCTTTTCAGCGTATTTTCATCCAAAATTTTACTTTTGATTAATACAAAAATCTACTCAAAAACTAATAAACTACTAATATAATAAAAGTGGAATTTGTAAAATATATATAAAAAAAAGAAGTTTTTCACTCATTCATATGTTCATTGGAAAAGTATATTTTAATAGAAGGGTATCTTAATCATTTATATTAATAGAAAAATTATTACTTCTCAGTTCTCACCAATTTTGGTAGGAGAAGAAGTATAGGCAAACGTTTTCAATGTGAGCCAAAGCAAGGTATTTGTATTTGCTGTTACGTACGACAGCATGACATAAGAAAAACAAAAAAGAAAGTAAGAAACAATGTTGATTCATTGTACATGACGGTCTTGTTTTATGTTTTGGATAGACAGGCAATGTGCTGCATGACAATGGACAAGGCCCATACTTTATTTGGACTTAGAATGATTGAAATAGTAAACCTTGGTTGTATGGGTTTTATTTGAGAAGTAATGGTTTTTTTTATGATAAATTTGTAGAGATGTGAGAATCTCATTAATTTTTAGGTATGTGTAACTATTTTTATGATAAAGTGACATTTTAGAATTCTCATTTTCTGAGAGAGAATTCAAGTCATCACTTCAACCCTTTCGGATTTGAAAAGTGATGTTTTGTATAATATTAGACACCATTCATAGTAAATTTAAAAGAAATATTGAGACTTTTTATACAATATTTTAATAATTGTGAGATAGTTTTAGGTATTATTAAAAATATTGGTGCACAGATCTATAGTAAAATTCATAATCTACCCATTTACTCATATAAATCTATAATAAAATTCATAATTTTCTTTGAGATGAAAAGCATGAGACATGTGGGAGAAAGTGTTTGATGCAGATAACTAGAAATGCATGAAAGGGGACAAGAGTTATCTTCGAGAAAAAATGTTTTTAAAGTAAATATAGATATGATGCCAAGTTCTAGAAATTGTAATGGATTTAAAATTTAAAATTTAAAATTTTAGTTTTTTTTAAAAAAAAAGATCAATCAAGTCTCTTAGAACACCTGACTAATTTTTTATACTTAAAATTTTACTTAGTTTAATAAAAAATTGATATTTTGAATATATTGTCTAAATATATGTATCACAAGAAATTCTAGTTGATATGTATTAGATATTGAAAAGTAATGAGGTGCAATAGACTTGACTATAATAATATTAGGTTCTATATATCTCTATTTATTCAAAAGGTTTAACAGTTAAAAAATTTTAATTTCAATAAAAAACAGTCGATATCGAAGACCTAATCTTAGTATGATCAGGTATTCTGCACCTCATCATTTCTCTTAGCAAACTTACCTTCACATCAAAAGCAGTAAAACTTTAGCAAATAACTATTGATATTTTAAATATCAATTAATATTTTAATGTTTAAAAAAGTGTCAATATATTATCACTTCTCATCCAACTTGATAATACTCAGTTGTTTAATTAAATTAAAATCCATTCACTCATGACCAGGGGTGCAAATAATTCTCTCTCCTCTTTATTTTTTTAAATATCAGTATTATTTTATTTTTTAATTTTCTGAATTAAAAAAAATAAAAAACTGAAAAAGAAACTGTTTTTTTTTTTTAAAATTGAAAATGTAAATATCGGTTGATATCGGGCGATATCTGGGCCCCGTCCATCACCATTTTGTTTTTTTGTTTTTTTAAATACCGATATTAATCTTATCGGACCAATATGATTCGGTGATATATCGGACATATTAGCCGATATGATTACTGTACGACCGTATTTATACGCCTGTTAAAATCAGAATCATATCGGTTGATACGTTTCATATCGACTGATATCTATACCCCTGCTCATGACAATGACCAGTCAAGTTTGTTAATTGAGTTTTGATATTTACTCTTTTATTGCACATAAATTTTTAATATATATGAATGTATTAAAAGTGAAGTACTTGAATTAAATTCTTAATTTCAAATTGACACTATTTTTAAAGAAAAAGGTATATTTATGAGATAATAAAAATACTATACAAATTCAATTTAAATGCCCATTTTCATCTTTCATTTAAATTGATCTTATAAATTATTTTTGTCAATTAATAAAAATATAGTGTTCAATAAAAAAGGCGGTGTCCAATTTGATGATTGAAAGTCATCATGCTTTAACTAAAAGGAAAATAAGTTTTGTCTTTTTTAGTTTTAAATAGTAACAAATAAGTTTTTATCTTTTAAAAAGAAATGAGTTGGTTTTAAAAAAATTATTCTCATGCATTCAAATGAATCGTTTAAAATGAATAAAACAAAAATTTTATCTAAGTAATTACCGTTATAAAATTTGAGAGGGAAATAAGAATCTTAAAAATAAAGGTTCCACCGAGACTTGAACTCGGGTTACTGGATTCAGAGTCCAATGTCCTGACCACTAGACCATGGAACCAATGTGCCATAAATATTTATATTAAATATTATAACCGTGGTTTGGCCAAGCCGAGTCAAATTTTAGGGATACCAATACCCTGAATCCAAAGTCGAGCCGAATCTGAAATTCCAACTTCAACACCTAAACGTGAAAAAGAAATAATCTGAGCTTCGACTTCTTTGAGCCCAAAATGAAATCTCATTTTTATTATTTTATAAAATATAAATTTCATGCTAATAAACACTATCAATTAAAGAAGATTAGATTTCCAAAATTTGGCTCAAATTTAGACTTTCGAGCCAAACTTAAGATTTTACGTATAAGGCCTAGCCCGATCCAAATTCTAGTCTGGAACTGATATTTTGGACAAAAAAATGAACCTGACATAACCCAGTCAGCCCAAATCCAATTCTTTAGAGTTTTTTTTATGCAGGCTCAAGTTTAACCAACGCAAATTGCACAACTATTTATGTCGTGCATTTATCACACAAAAGCATGATATATTTGTAAAAGAATTTCCTTTTTCAAAAATTGTATTTTGGCAATAGCAAGCAAAATTAGTTTTATAAAAGAGGGAGCACTCCTCCCCCTAGAACAACGCATTTTGGGCCTAGGAGTGAGCTTGGGCCCAATGCAATATTTTTGGACCTAAAACGGATTATATTGTGCACCTAGTTCAGCCACCAGATTGTAGATTTTCCCCCTTCACCCCTTGAATGTACAAGGATGTATCAAGTATTGTCCTAAATCTTGAACACTGGGTGCGTATGCAGTTGAATTAAAATAATTTTTAGAACCACATACCAAAAGGTATCCAAAATCTTTCATTTTCCATTTCTTTCAATGTATTACCACATTTGATTCTATACAAAGCTGTGGGAGAGTTTCAATTCAGATTTGCATCCAGAGGATAGTAAAATTGAGCAAATTAAAAAAAAAAATGGACAGAGACTACAAAAAAATATGTGCCACTGACCCATTACAAGAGGCATTTTTAGGAGAGTAGCAGAACCCACTAGTGAGATTGGATGACAAAATATAGGAAAGTAAAAACAGGAAAACAAAGCCCCTCAATTGTTGGACAAGTTCTTCCTCGCCATCAATGACAATTACTGAACTGCGATGGTGAACCATGTATCACTGCCAATTGTGGAACTCATAGACGTTGGTCACATGGAATGGCCCTGAATTCATATCCATGTCAACATAAGCTTTCATGGCAACCCAAGCCATGTCAGTTGAATGCAAGTGCCCAACTATCCATGACTGCATTGTAACTGTACAAAAGAACCAAAACATGTCAGGTCTGCAGTTCATGATTTAAAGTATCGTGTGAAGTCCCATAGAGTATCATCTGAAAACAGTCAAACGACTTGAATCAAATTAATAATTATAGCAAACTACAGAATCAAATTGTAATTCTAAACCACGATGATACTGCATTGAGAACATCAATCACTTCATACCAAAAGAACCAAGTTTTAAAAATCCAATCTATAAATGTTTGTAAAAAGTGCTATAAGACACCAGCATAAAGAAGAAACAGAAAAGGGAAGAAGAAATCTGTCATCACATCCTACCTTAGATGCGCACCTGTAACTTATCTGCCACAACCATTAAAAGGTAAGCCCAAGCAGAATCAAAGAGAGAAGATGTAACAAATTGATCACTCAAGGATTTTCATTTCCTCCATTTGGCTCAATAGTGCAAAAAACAGTATATGTAGGACAGATGATCGGTGTAAGATTATGTGGATACTCTTAACTGGGAATGTTGCAGGTATTGTTTTCCAATATTATTTTTCCTTTTCTAAATGATTTTCAATATAAACATAATAGTCATTCCAAAAATTCCAAACTAAGATGCCACAGGTCACAGCTAGTAGTTCTTGCAGGCAACTGGCAATCTTCGTAAGGTGATCGTGGAAAGAACTTCAGGAGATTGACCCTGTTAGTATGATAGCATGTATGCATGATTGAATAAGAAATACTAGTATTATAAAATGTATCAGGTTCTGAAAAAACAATTGAGTGGCTGGGGCAATTTTGAAATAAATAGAGAGTAGGAATAATTTTGGAGCAGATTTGCTTGCTAGGGAAAGTCCAAAGTACCAGTTTGGACAACTTATCTGTGAGAGAGAGAGCTAATACAATGAGGAAATAATTCAAATGTCTGAAAGCATAAAATAATATTGAACACTAAAAAAAAAAAAAACTAAAACAATATTGAACAAGAGAAGAAAGCTGAAACTAACTTCAAATTCCAGCTTTTAACTTTCAAATAATGCAGATGCGGCTTCTTTCAGAACAAATATAATAAACCTTTAAGAATGAAAACTTTCAGTAATTTGAAACACAAATCACTGTCCTATCATTTTTTTTTTCAAGCAGGCATCACCATTGTCGTCATCGTCATCAAAGCCTTCATCATATCTATCCAAAACTGGTTTTTTTGTTTCTATTTTTCCACCCAAACCCCATCAATGATCACGCTCCCTGTCATCCCACATTTGTTAATTACTTAATTCCTATGTACCACTTCTTGTCCTTCTGCCTCTCTTTTTTTTTTTTTTTTCTTTTTTAATCCATGTCTTTTATTTCCCCTATCCCTTCCCCCTCTCTCCTAGCACCTTCCACTTGTAATGCTTTTAACTCTTTGTGATGGGATTGTTTCCGATCTTCTACAAGCTTTAAGCTTTCTCCAAGGCATTCATTTTTCATTCTATCTTCTTCTGTCACACTACACATCCATCCTAATATACACCTCTGTAAACATTACTCTATCTCCCCACATCTTCTTTTTTTTCCACTGCCTGATAGAGCATTGCAGGTCTAAATACCATCGCAGTATCTCATAGAAGGGTCCCTTCATTCTATTTTAGCACTCTTTTATTATGTAATATTCCATTAGCTTGCCTACACTTAGCCCATCACGTGCCCATCCCATTAGATCATCTATTTTGTAGTAGAATTGCAACCAATTGTCAAAATCAAATTGCACCTTGTCAAAATCTCTCTGTGATACCATAATTTTTTTCCTTGCATCAATCCATCCTCCCAAAGTTTTGGATCCACTAAAATTAATCTCAATATATTTTGTCTTTGTCCCACTAATTTTCAAGCCATTTTCCTTAAAAGATTACCTCCATATTTCAAATGCACTGTTTAGAAGATTTCTTAACTCATTATTAGCACTAGATCATTAAAATCAACATACACCAGAGAACTTTGTATTGGATTTTAAATGTGGAGTTCCCATGATCAAAATGAATAAATGACTTACAGTGGAACCTTGGCACAGCCCTACTCCAACTGAGGTGTTGTCCCTCCAAACACTATTCTTGTGTTGGTTTTTCCCTCTTTGATACATGGTTAGCATCACCATCATCATTACCTTTGTCCGATCCATCTAAAGTTGGTTTTCTAGGTTTATTTTTGTTGTTATGCACTCAATTTGGAATGCGTTTGTTCTTCAACATTCAACAATTAATTAACTTGGTTTTTTACCAATAAAACAATGTGTCCACTTTCCTTCCCTCAACTTCTTTATTAGTCGTTTCAATAGAAAATAGTTTTGTTATTGATTTACCTAACATAAAGAGAAACCAGTTCTTCAAATACTAGATTCTTGTCTTGGACATCGCTCTATTGCTTTCAAAGTTTCATAGCTCATCCTATCACAAATTATAGTAAAATTTGCTCGGAATGAATGACGAGAAAAGGTCTAACTTCTCAAAGCTAGACAACAAGTCTCTCTCAGGATACGAATGATAGGTACAACCTGCATTCAAATCTACTTATGTGAATGACATACAAATGGTGAACTAATCAGAGCAACTCAAAATAATCATCTTCAACACGTACAACATCTTCATCAACTTCAACTTCAAAATCCATTGGAGCACCAAATGCAAACGCTCCCAAAATCAAACAAAGCAAGCTTCTTTTCCAAATTTCAATCCAAAGACGCTCCAAAAATTTCCAAATACTCACTAAAACAAACTTAATGCTTACAAAACTAATGGACCAAACACCATTTCCGAAGGCACCCCAAATGACTCATTTTTTTCCACTGAAAGAGTACCCGAAACTCTAGTCCCTCTGGACTACCTAACTATGTGATTGCAAAGCACCAAACAGGTTTTGGCCCATCGCAAGAGATCCTTCGTTCCTCTACTCGTAGGATGACTCATTTTGGTCCTCTAGACACCCTGCTGTACATCGCTGATTGCTTCGTCACTTTGTCCTTGAAGATTTTCTCTCCAGATAGTGCTTGTCAATGATCAAGAGCTGAGCCGCTTGCTTCGCAATAGTCAACTTGGATGGCTCCTGAAAGTGCATACTGACTCCATTCAATCTCTCCTAGCATGTGGGCAAGTTGAGATTTCCTCCTTACAGCACCGAACCTTTGTGGAAGAACACGTCCTTCCTTTTGTTCTTCAAGACACCCAAATTGCTAAGGGTATTTTTAGTGCCGCCTTGTAGACACTGTTCTATCTCCTCTCTTCGGACCTCTTATTTTTTGCCAAGGTCTGAATTTGTCGTGCCTTCGGGTTTTTTATTTGCTTGGGTTGTGTTTGGCCAATTTTGTTTAGTTTATTATTTATAATTTTTTGTGCCTTACCGGAGCTGTGAGCTTTACTATACATTTTTTTTTTTTCTCCTCCACCTTTTGAATGAAATACTAACGTCCATTAAAAAAAAGTGTTTTTTTCTCCTCCACCTTTTGAATGAAATACTAACGTCCATTAAAAAAAAGTGTTGCGGTCCTGCAGGACTACCGGAATTGATAGTCTCTCGGATCACCGAATGATTTTCTTCACAAAAACAATGAAACCGTTTTCTTTCTTCTGCAACCTTTCTTCCAGCGCCTGAGAGGGAGGATTTCAAATTTTTTCTTTAATCGAAGGTATGCACACCGTTGTCGGTGGTGCCCTCTCGCTTGCACGTGTGCAGTGCTTCTTCTTCCTCTCTGCCAGCGATGGGTTGCAGAGAGGCCTCAGCAGCAAACTCAGAGGAAGCAGCGCTGGTGGACTGCAGGCGACGGACAGGAGAGCACACTATGGCAAACTGAGAGACAGAGATAGGTACGACAGTCCTCCTTCTCAGATTTCCCCTCATTCTTTTGACCAAATCAGAATCCGAAGTCCAAATCGAGAACCGAATCTCTGATACCACTTGATGGGATATAATCCCTGATTAAACAGCGGAAGCCAAATCAAACAAACCACACATATAATCCGCACGAGAGACGAACGATTTACGTGGTTCGGCACAAAACACACATACAATCCAGTGAGACAAACGATTTACATGGTTCAGCCAAAGGCCTACCTCCACGGGCAGCACTGACAAATTCCACTAATTCCAAAGAGGTGAGGTTTAATCCCCGATCAAACAGTGGAAGCCAAATCAAACAAATCACACATACAATCCACACAAGAGACAAAACAATTTACATGGTTCGGAGAAAGGTCTGTGTCCACGGGCAGCACTGACAAATTCCACTAATTCCAAAGAGGTGAGATTTAATCCCCGATCAAACAGTGGAAGCCAAATCAAACAATCCACATGAGAGACAAATGATTTATGTGGTTCGGCCAAAGGCATACATCCACGGGCAGCACCGACAAATTCCACTAATTCCAAAGAGGTGAGATTTAATCCCTGATCAATCAGCGGAAGCCAAATCAAACAAACAACACATACAATCCACACGAGAGACAAACGATTTACGCGGTTTGGCCAAAGGCCTACGTCCACGGGTGGCACTGACAAATTCCACTAATTCCAAAGAGGTGAGATTTAATCCCCTCTCAATCAGCGGAAGCCAAATCAAACAAACAACACGTACAATCCACACGAGAGACAAATGATTTACGTGCTTCGGCCAAAGGACTATGTCCACGGGCGGCAGCACTGACAAATTCCACTCATTCCAAAGAGGTGAGATTTAATCCCCGATCAAACAGCGGAAGCCAAATCAAACAAACCACACATAAAATCCACACGAGAGACAAACGATTTACGTGGTTCGGCCAAAGGCCTATGTGTCCACGGGCAACACCCACAAATTCCACTAATTCCAAAGAGGTTACAAAGTTTATAGAAAGTAGAGAGAAGTAGGAGGAGTAGAGAAGAAATAAAAAGTTTTCTAAACCGAAAATCCTTCTCTCAGTTTTACAAAGACAAACCCAAAACGAAAATAGAAATAGGAAACCCAATCCTAATCAAATATGGCTAAAAAAATCGAGCCACACCCAACACTATCGTCCGATTTGTTTGCTATCTGCCTAAGGTCCGTTTTCCGCTTGGATCCATTTCAAATTAAAGAAACAGCAGCAGTGCTGCGGCGGTGCGTTTCTAAGCCCTATAACAACTGAGTCTGAGAAGAAGAAAAATCCCATCACATTTCTGGGGTTTCAACGGAACCTTTTGTTCAACATCCAATTTTTCTCTATTTCTCCATTTCACATTCCTTTTCTTTTAAAGTTAACCATCTGCTTTCTTCTTCAATTTCAGCATCTATTCTCATCTCTATAATCTCTCTCCCTTCCTGCGAAATTCAAATTCTACTTTTATTTTCGTCATTCCAGAACAAGGATGAGATCCACTACTTTGAATCTTGTCCCTCTTCTATTCTTCTTTCTAGCACTGGGTGGGATTCAGAATCGGGCATTGGGATCTGGATTGGAGGCATACGTTACTCTGCTTTATGGAGATGAATTTCTACTCGGCGTTCGTGTCCTTGGGAAGTCGATACGGGATACAGGATCAACTAAGGATATGGTGGTTCTTGTGTCCGATGGAGTCTCCGATTATGCCAAAAGGCTGCTTCAGGTAATTGATGTTTATGTTTCTCTTAATGGAATTTTCAAATCCCTCAGAGAGATGTGAAGCCTGTATTATAATTAGGAATCTTCATCATAAGAACCTTAAGGGCTGTTTTGGTTGGAATCCAAGTAGACTTTGTAACTGTTTGTTCAGTGAATTCTGCAATATAAGAATAGTCCCATTTTATCTGCACAGATTTGGAGCTATTAGCTGGAATATGAATGTTCTATTAGCACCAATTTTGGAATTCCAAAATTGAACATTAGGATGAGAATTAATAAATCTCATGAAATTGGAATTATTTTGGATTTCATAATTCCTACTGAAGAATTCAAGCTTATTAGACAGGCCTTAAGAGATAAATCCATACAAAAAATGTCATGCATGTTAAAAACTGATTTGGATGACACTTTTTTAGCATGGAAATTCATCCATGAAGCTGAACAAGACGTTGATGTTTTGCACGAACTAGAATCTGGACATTAACTTCTCAGTCAATGGTGGATTTGGGGCATAGGAATTGTTAAATGAATTTATATAAATTGAAGAGTTTTCTGTTACTCTAGCAGAAAATGGGTTTACAAAAAAATCTCCTTTAATACTTGTTACGATATATATATATATATATATATATATTTTTGGCTTTGGAGCTACTAGCCCAAAACCACTTTGTTAAGAAATATACTAACTGCATGATGGATCTCTCTATCTACCCCGTCAACATGTGAAACTATTGAAGTTTGTAAAAAAAGTATCGGCTAGGTTTTTGATGTAATCACCAAATAGTTGGTTATGTAATTGATTCCATAGAAATATCAATTTAGCTCAAACCAGTGAGATTAATGTGTAATACGCATCCAACATGTTTGTGAGCCAATATAACTTCTAAACAAACTGATGACTGTATGTTCTGATGCTCATCTGGGGCAAATACAATTTTGAGTGCGTCAAAAGAGATAATATGAGATTTATTTATGTTTTCTAATGTATTCCTTGTTTTATTATCTTCTTTATTTATTTACTGGTTTTTAGTTCTGGACAATTGCAGGCTGATGGTTGGATTGTGGAGCTTATAAGTCTTTTGGCCAACCCAAATCAGATACGACCAAAGAGGTTTTGGGGTGTATACACCAAACTAAAAATATTTAACATGACAAACTATAAGAAAGGTAACTATTTTCCTTCTTTAGTTTGATTGTTCTAGTGTTTGTCTTTTTTCATTTGTTGGCCTAATTGGCTATGTCAGCCAATTATATTTACATCCCACTACGGTAATATAATGATAATGAAAGCTGAATATTTTATGAACTGAATAACCAGGTTTTATTTATGCTACTTACAAGAAAACATATGGTTAATGGTTTCCTTTTTGTTTGTCACTGTTGGAATTTTTTTTTTGCCGACTAAGGTGTCCAGGCCTCTTAACCGTCGCTGTTGAATTTAATTACAGATGATAGTTTTATTGCTAAATGTGATATGGGATACTTTATTCAATGTGCACTGAGTCAATTGTTTTCTGCAGTTGTATATCTTGATGCAGATACTATTGTGGTAAAAAATATTGAGGATCTTTTTAAATGTGGGAAGTTTTGTGCAAACTTGAAGCATTCTGAAAGGATGAATTCTGGAGTTATGGTGGTGGAGCCGTCTGAAGCTCTTTTCAAAGACATGATGAGTAAAGTTAACACCTTGCCTTCCTATACTGGAGGTTCTTCTCCTCCCACATATCATTTTGCATTTCTTCTGTTTCCTCCACACCTGAAACTTTTCTTTAATGTGTGTAATTTTTTAAAACAATTAGTTAAAGCCAATTATTAGTGCCAACTCAACACCAGATAGATGGGATAAATGGCTTTGTTGATGATAATGGTGTATAGTTTTTCTTCTCTAATTCATCCTTTGTACTTGCTCTGAAAGTGAATAATTGAGCATGTTTGCAATTTTGTTTCTTCCATGTATGCGTGACTAAATTACCACAATTATACAATATAGATTGGCATTTTGTACATGGTTGACTGAGCATTGTCATCTCAGGTTTCAAGGATCATAGATCGTATCTTGCCTATTGCAAATAGGACCTAAATCACTTGATCTAAACTTAGTGTTGACTAATTTGATTTATGGATATGTTTAGCACCCCAATAAATCTGAAGGATGGTTTGCTTTATTTTATCTTTTCTTTGGTTCCTCAACAAGAAATTCTGGGTCATCTGTCCCTGGCTAATTTAATAAATCAGTTACAGTCCAAAAAAGAAAAAAAGTCCCTGGCTAATTTTAGGTTCTTTCCTTCTAACAGGAGATCAGGGTTTTCTTTGGTTCCTCAACAAGAAATTCTAGGTCATCTGTCCCTTGCTAATTTAATAAATCAGTTACAGTCCGAAAAAGAACAGAAGTCCCTGGCTAATTTTAGGTTCTTTCCTTCTAACAGGAGATCAGGGTTTCCTGAATTCGTACTATGATGGGTTTCCCAATGCACTTGTCTTTGATCCAAATCTATCACAAGATGTGAGAAATTCTAGGCCAGTACCTGAACTGGAACGGCTTTCTACTCTATACAATGCGGATGTTGGTCTGTACATGCTAGCCAATAAGGTAATTTTTATTCATATATATGGTTCACGGTATGAATAATAACCCTGATATGACATAGTAATACACTTGTAATAAATTTCAAGCATTATTGTTGGTCTTGAATAGACAGTTTAGACTAATCTTATACATCTCTCAAAGAACAAAAAATATTAACCTCATTTATATAGTAATATGTATGGGGACATGATTACATACATATACAAAAAACATACACACACACACACACATGGGCATCTTTGGATGGGAATTGCAATTTTATCGAGGCACATAAGCAAGGACAACTGTAAAAAGGAAAAGCTAGATGTAACTGTCAAGGAGGATTACCAAAAATAGGAGGAAAGCAAACTTCGAAGAAATAATTCCCAAAGAATCAACTCCACAACATGTTTTTGTTCTTATTTATTTATTTTTAATTTAGTTATATGGCTTGAATCCGAAACCTCTAAGGTTGTGAACTTAACACTTACTGTGCTACAAGCTCTTTCCTTTTTTTGAATATCTTGTTCATACCTTTTTCTTAGTAGATCTTCTATTATTCTATTATTTCCTTATGGAACAAATAAATTCTAACAATATATGAATCCAAAGAATGTAATAGGAGAGAGAAGGTATTCTTCCTAGAATAGAATAGATTCACCACTGAATTAAGGATGATGCACTGAATGATACAATGTCTAATCTACAAAGTTGTACATTATACTTTGTATCAATTGTATATTACTCATTGTATCACTGGACACCAAGGAAGTAAGAAGGTGCTCCAGATTTTCATTGTGGAAGCACAATGAATTAAGACATGATTCGCCTATTTCCTTCTTGAAACATTAAGGTTGCCTAAAACATTAGAGACACCCATTGGCAATAACTATTTGTCTATTCCTGAAGTGGTCATCTGTGATAGTTTTATCATGAATTGCATTCCATCCAAAAGCAATCACCCTATGCTAATAGGTTATTTCCATGTGAAGGAGAAAGTAACACGCTACCATGGCATGTTACAAGTTCTTCTTCATGTTTATTTCACTTCTCTCTCTCCTGTTTCTTCTTCATCAAGTTCTTTATCATCATTATCATAGTCACTTTCCTATCAATCTTGCGTCGTCTTTTTGAGCTCTACTTGTTCCATTCTACTATGTTATAAACTATATCATCTACCCCTCCAGAATCTATCATACCCCTTTTGTCCTTTCTCTTCAAGTTTTAACAGCCATGTATAATGGACCTTTGCAAATGTCTTAGTTTGAAGATAAAATGTCTTAATTTTGCACTAAATGGTTCTCCTCAATCAGAATAAGTTCATCATGTGCAGGGTGTTTAAGCTTCCACCTCATTTGATTTGATTTGCATTATTGATGTTGGTTTATAAATATTGTATATGCAGTGGATGGTAGATGAGAAAGAACTGAAAATTATACACTACACCCTTGGCCCCCTCAAACCGTGGGACTGGTGGACAGCTTGGATCTTGAAGCCTGTGGATGTCTGGCAGGTGTTGTTCAAACCTAACATTTGCACTGACTGTATGTTGCATATTTTCCGCTCTTTTTGTCAATGTGAGTGCACTTGCATGCTCATGGGTGAGTCCTATATGGGGCTCACCTGGGCCCCACAAAATAGCTCCTTTCTCCATTGATCTACCTCATGTGAATTAGATCTCTGTGCAATTTGAATCCATTTTGAGTTGATCTCATTGTTGGATTTAAATCCATCCAAAATTGGCCCCATTTTGATCATTGATTTTTAGAACTTTGAAAGTCGTGAATTTTCAAATCCAATGGATCTGATTTATTTTGTGGACATCTCACTTTGAAGGGTGTTTCAAACAAGCCTAGCTCCATGCATACCCACAGTCTCTAGATGCGCTTGTCACTCACAGTCGGTGTTGCCAGGGTGGACCCCATTTGGTTGGGATCCTCAAAATTGTTATTTGAGGATTGGAGCGTAGGTGATCCTTATATATAAGTATGTGTGTGTGCATGCGCGTGCATGTGTGGTGGTTGGTTGGAAATGGTCTTTTCTTGATTTGTTGTGTGCACATGTGCATGAGCATGAGGATGTGACGAGGAAACGGGTGAGTGGGTTGGAAAAGTCTCTGCTTGAAGAATGTGTTTTTGTGGTTGGTTGGAAAGTATTTGCTCAAGTGTGTATCTGTGTTTGTGCTAGGTTGGTTGGAAAAGTCTTTGCTTGAATAGAATTTTTTTTTTTAATATAAAAAATCACTTAGTGAAGTCATAATTTTTAAGGTCCCAATGATTCAATTTATCTAATGGCGGAAATTCTTGTGGATGGAACAATGGACTGTGTTTTACTCAGATTGGGGTAAATTCTGGTAAGGATCCAATTCACAAAGGTTAGGTGGGTGTGAGGGGGGAAGGGGTGTGGTTGGTGGACATGGTGGGCCCCATGTGGTTAGGTCCTCCAATTGTTATTTGAGGGTTGGCTTTGCACATGCACGTGTGATGCATACATATACACATGTTTGTTTGCACATGCGCGCGCGCACACACACACATATACATATATAGTCAAGATCACCTCCTTATTGATATGGGGCACACTTGTCCCATGTGGATGAGGTGGGTGGGAAATGCCTTACTTGAATAGGGTGTCTACCAAAATCATCTTGATGGGTAGTCAAAGCAATGCTTTTTAAGGGCTTAGCGTTTGGATCAGTTGAAATATTTTTTATCCAAATTTGACAAGCTTAAATTCAAGAATGAGATCATCTTGGAATTGAGCCAAATCAAGAGAGAATTCAATTCATGAGTTTAAAGGTGTGTGAGGGCAAGCTCCATTTGTAACGACCCGACTTGAATACAGGGCTTAGGGCTTGACTCAGTGTGATATTGTCCGCTTTGGGCCTCGCACACAGCTCGAACCCGCACGGTTTTGCATTTGGGTCCTTGGCCCACATGGCCAAAGCCCACAAGGCTTCACACATGAGTTACATAGGGTGGCTTCTAATAAACCCACCCCCTCTTTTCTTTCCCACCAATGTGGGACTCCAAGAAAGGGAGGGGCAGGGTATCACAATCACCCCCCCTAAAGCCTCGAGCCGTCCCCGGCTCGATCCGGTCCAGCTCAATAACTACAGGGGAAGGAGGAAAGCCCACAAAGTCCGAGTGTAGAACCTCGGCTCTGATACCAAATTTGTAACGACCCGACCCGAATACAGGGCTTAGGGCTTGACTCAGTGTGATATTGTCTGCTTTGGGCCTCGTACACAGCTCGAACCCGTACGGTTTTGTGTTTGGGTCCTTGGCCCACATGGCCAAAGCCCAAAAAGCCTCACACATGAGTTACATAGGGTGGCTTCTAATAAACCCACCCCCTCTTTTCTTTCCCACCGATGTGGGACTCCAAGAAAGGGAGGGGCAGGGTATCACACCATTTGATGGGGTTCTTACATGAGCACCTGTGCCTAGGGGATCCTGTGTATGTACATCTTTGCATGTTCGTGTGCATTCTGTGTGTGTTCTCTTGTACCTCTGCAACCTTATATGTCCAGAGTAGTGGAGGACATGATTGAAGTTGAAGAGTCGAGCAAAAGAAAGAAGCTTTGGACATGTCTAATGCACACAGAGATGTATGAATCTTTTGTGTTTTCTGATTTCACAGAATGTCCGGGAACGGCTTGAAGAAACTCTCCCAGGAACTGGAGGAGGCAGGAACCCTAATGAAGAGTTTTTAATCAAATTTCTCTTTCTCCTACCTATATGCACACTATTTCTATGTTATTATCGATCTTTCCTTCAGGTTAGAGCCTTATCTTAACATGCATGTTTAGAGTTTTAGTTTGATTAATTTCAAGAAAGATTAACTTGTGTCTTTTAATGTCATTTTTGCAGAATAGGGATTTGTTTGGTGCACATTGTAGAGGCTCCTTGTGTGATCTGGCAAAACATTTTTACTACAAATGCAAATCTGGTGGTGGGCTAACTAGTTATTCTGCCGTTGGTGTTGGTTCGTCCATGATTAATTCAAACCAACAGGTCAGTATTTTTCTTAGTGCCTACCTTGTGGGATCATTCCCTCAATTATCTTGCTGCATCAATTAATATGAGAAAATGTATGATAAGGAAATAATGTACCCTTTTGTTGCTTTGAAATTTAATAACTAATTTCAGTATTGTGGTAATTTTTGGCAAAGTTTAATAACTCTGCTGAATGATAGATCATCTGCCGCTTTCTTTAAACAATGTTTAATGGTCCAAAGCATATGATATGTGCTTCAGCATTTGGCTCATAAAATTATTGTTCTGAGTACCATCTTCCAGGGCTTAGTAATGTATATGGATCTGTAAATCCATTTACAATGTTTGAGGGTATGGGTTGAGGATACGAAGACTTTTGGAAATGGAAGGTCCCATCCTTGGAATCATTATGTAAAAAGGTATTTTGGTGCTTTTGAAAGGTTTTAAAGAGATTCAAGAACCCATAAATTAGCTAAAATGGATCAGTTTCACATTCGTTCTTGAAGCAGCTAATAAACGGGGAATTTCATTGTTTGAAACAAAGAGAAAAAGGGGGATGATCTGAATGCTAGCACTATCAACACTAGTATGAGATGGTTATCGAAGGTTATAATTGGGTCAACCCACTGACGTGTGGGAATAGGTACACTTGTTCAACCGACAACATCCTCCATAAATTTAAGCTTGGTGGTTTCCTTCTACAAGATGGTTGGGGTAATCAGTATCCAACTGTCCATGCACCTTTATGTTAGCCTTACCAAGGATCTTTATTGTGGGTAGGAGTTAAATAAGGGTGAGTTTCTTGTGATTAAGGAGGAGTTGAAGATTTTCAAGGATTTATTTCAAGGGAAACTTATAATTGAGGGTGACTCGGTCACTGCTTTGCTTAGCCCTGGAAGCTCCTATCCATCTTTAGAGAGATTAGGAACTCAAAAGCAACTGTGATATTTCTTCCAAACATGTGAGGAGATCAGATAATGGAATTGTTTCTTTCTTAATAAAGAATGGGGTTGGGTGTGCAGTACTGTCATCAATTTTTTGTTAGATCAGTCATTGTTCTTCTTGCAGTATATTGGTTGTCATTGTATATGTTGTGCATTCACCTTGGATGCCATCCGAATGATCTTTAGTTGTACTTTCCACTTTATCTTTTAATAGGGGTATAAATCTCAGCCAATACGATACGGGAAAAAAAAATCGTACGTATTGGCCAGAGACAAAAAAAATTGGCCGATATGGCTGAGATCTCAGCCGATTTCTTCTTTTTTTTTTAAAAAAAACCTCAAATCGGTTGTGCGCCCAGCCGATATCTCGGCCGATATTTGCCCATATCGGACGAATATCAACCCATATTTGTATATATATATATATATATATATATATATATATTTTTATTTTTTTTTAAAAGCCTTTTTATATTTTTTTAAATTATTTTTTTCAAAAAAAAGCCACTGAGATTTTCAAAAAAAAAAAAATGAAGAGAGAGAAAATCTTATCCGATACGAAAATTCGGCCGAAATCTCGGTTTGGCCAAATTTTCGACCCCCGTCTTTTAATGAAAATCATTTTTGCTTGGTCTCTTTAGAAAAGGTATCTTTCCTAATCACAACTTAATCATCTTGAATATAAGGGTGGGTTGAGGGGACCTTATCCATTTAGATTTGAGTTGAATGTGGCGTTACTGGAGCAATTTTAAAACACAGATTGAAGTTTGGTGGATTGAATGTTGATTTGATGGTGGGGTGGCTTTGCTTTCAAAAGACATTAAAATGCTTAAAGGTGAAATTGAAAGAGTAGAAAACAACGAAATTTGGTCAGAATGATTTTTTTTTAATTAAAACTTGGTTAGAATGATGTGAAAAAGAAGATATTGATAGATTTTTTTTTTTTTTTGAAAAGGTTAATATATTAGAAGAAAAAGAAGCACCTGAGGTGCAAATGCAACAAACTTAAAATAAACAAAACAACGATGCAGTCTACCCACAGCCCAAGTACATCCACAATAAGCCCAAACGAATGAAACACCTAGGCTAAATCAATACATTCTTTTCGAGCATGTAAAATGTCTTTCGTAGATATATTCCTGAATTCCTCGAGAGAAGAGACCCGAGATGCACACTTGGCTAAGACTCCAGTGGAAACAATATCAGAAGTTTCGGCACAGTCATTGAAAATTCTATTGTTACGTTCTCCCCACAAACTCCACATAGTGGCAAAACATGCCAAGTGCCATAAAGAGGAACATTTTGGGGAGACAGAAGCAATGTCCCTAGTATAAGATAACTCAGCCACCGTGAAGGCATAACCCAATGAACTCCAAACTTTTCCAGCACCGAGTTCCACAAAGCATAGGAGAAAGGGCAATGAATAAAGATGTGATTTGTCCCTTCCGAGGCTTGGAGACAAAAAGGACAAGCACTAATAATGATTCTTCCTCTTTTCTTTAAGTTGTCTTGCGTTAGAATTTTATTCATTCTCACGGTCCAAAGGAAACAGATTGCTTGGGGAGGCTCTTTGTATGTCCAAATATCTGGGTTGACAATAGAAGGAATATTCGTCCGGTTATTCCACTTGATAAAAGACTTGACTGAGAAGCAACCAGTGGGTTCGGCCACCAAACAAGGCAATCATGGGTAGAGATTCTGATCTGATAGGATGAAAGGATCTGCAGAAGAGTTGAATAGTCGTCAAACTTAGAGTCTGAAAGATTACGTCGAATGAATAGATTCCAAACAATCTAATCACTGACAATGGAATAGAAATCAGAAATAACTCCGGCTGAGAACTAAGATAATCTATATAGGGAAGGAAATCGAGTCGCCAAACTGGAGCTGTCACACCAAGGCTCTGTCCAAAACTTAACTTTGTTACCACTCCCCACCTTAAATCTGATTTCTTCTTTGAGTTTGTCAACACAAACTGTAGTAGCTTTCCACATACCAGATGCTCTGTGGGGTAAATGGTTGATCTCCCATTTTAGATTTCTCACACTATATTTGTGAATTAGAATCATTTTCCAAAGAAAATCACCCTCAGTGCCTAGCCTCCAAAGCCACTTAGAAAGAAGGGCATCATTAACTTCCTTGATTGTCCAGATACCAAGACCACCATCACAAGTGGGTAGACAAACTTGCTTCCAACTTACCAAGTGGCATTTTCTTTTATCCTCATGGCCACCCCAAAGGAAATTCCTCATGATTCACTCCAAGGTTAGAACAACTTTACTTGGGCATTTAAAAGCAGAAAGGAAGTAGACTGGTAGTGCAGAGAAAATAGCCCTAAGAAGAGTGATCCTGCCAGCAAAGGACAAATACTTTCCTTTCCAAGAAGCAAGGCGCTTGCTGAACTTGTGGATGATGGACTCCCACTGGGAGAAACCAGGAGAACCAATGCAAAGAGGGAGTCCTAAATAGGTGGAGGGAAGAGAAGAAGAAACACATCTCAAAATATTTGAGAAAATTCCAAGTTCTCTGTCGCTCAGATTGATGTCGAAAATTTCACTCTTTTGATAGTTGATGCTGAGGGAAGAGGACAACTCAAACCATCTGAGCAGAGAAAGAAGATTCATGGCAGACTCTTCAGTAGCTTCACAGAAAATGATTGTATCATCCACAAACTGCAAATGATGAATTTGAAGCGGAGAATTACCAACTCTGAATCCGTGAATAAGGGAGCAGTCAACAACTTTGGTCAGGAGAAGGCTCAAGGACTCTGCCACCATGATAAAGAGTGTTGGAGAAAGAGGTCACCCTGTCGAATACCCCTAGAGCTCTTAAGAATCCTTTAGGAGATCTAGAATAGTGAGTAGAAGAAACACACTCATAGATCTACAAGCACCATTTCCGGCTAAATCCCATACTAGACAGTACAAAATGAAGAAAGTGCCAATCCACCATATAATATGCTTTTTCCAAATCAAGTTTGCAGATTATACCTTTTCGGCGAGCCTTATGTTGGGAATCAGTACACTTATGCGCAGTAATGACTGCATCCATAATTTGGCGACCCTCAACAGAAGTGGACTGAGAAGGAGAGATCAGCTTGGGGAGGAAGTGCTTCAGTATGTTTGCAAGTACCTTAGCCAAAATCTTGAAAGGGCTTCTTAGAAGCCTGATAGGCCTGAAATCGGGGAGAGTAGAAAACACTAGAAAGTTGCTCCTAACTCCTTTGGAAGTTGACCTCGATGAAAGCAATGATCATGCTTCACAATGTCTCAGAAAGTCTAAAAGCCAAGGCACAATGGGAGTAAAAAAGTTGTCCTACTGAAACATGAAAAGATTGCTTGGAGACAAGATTCAAAGCCCCATCTGTTAGGTTCTGGATTGAATTTGCTTGAAATTAATTGAAGAAATTTAGATTGGAACTCGAGAGATGCACTATTGTAGTAATTATGAAAAAAAGAAAAAGAAAAAAAAATGCAAGTTTGGAACCGATTCGATGGGTTCAGACCTCCTCTCAATTTTGCCATTGTCTTCCCTACCTTTTTTATTCGAAATTCCTCATACAAATAATAAGAATAATTCCATATCTATAAAACTAGCAACTAACTCTTAATTTTACTGAACTCTAGATTAACAATACCCTTATGTGGCTAACAGAAAGTAGAGTCTGCTGAACCCAAACTTCCTAACATTACATGGCTAACTTAAAGCACCCTTTTTCTGGTTTCACCCAATCCACCCTAGGTTTCTTAGCTTTTTTGCTTCCTTTCATACATCCCTCCCACGATAGGTTGAAATCTTTAGGGTTACACCCAGATAATTCCTTGCAGAGAGATAACCAACATACTAAATTCCATTTGGCCTTCTCATAAAT
Organism: Chimonanthus praecox; assembly: GCA_022113865.1. Taxonomy (NCBI): domain Eukaryota; kingdom Viridiplantae; phylum Streptophyta; class Magnoliopsida; order Laurales; family Calycanthaceae; genus Chimonanthus; species Chimonanthus praecox. Next base: position 509,854 of record CM039087.1, on the reverse strand, counting down.
CTCCATTGTCGACCCTGCTTTTCCTTGAAAATTTTCTAATTTTCCTCTCCTTCCACATTGCGCACATGATTGTTGCTGGAATTTGTTTCCATGCCGCCACCCTCTTACCAACAAAAGGCCCCCTATCCATTTTATGACAGTCTTCCCTATCGTGTTATTCATCACTCATGAGCAATCCATCAAACTAATAACAAGCGCCAAACCCCTATTGCAAACGGGCAAGTACCACAAGAGGTGATCCATCGACTCCTCTTCCTCTTTACAAAGTACACAACTTTGAAGCTCCCTCTGGGAGGAGGTTTCTACTCCTTAGATTACATTTGACCAAGATCCTTCCTCTTAATGCAACCCACAAGAATAGTTGTATTCTTGGCGGGACCTTATTATTCCATGCCAAGACGCATGGCAAGTGAGAATCTAGTCCTAGGAGTAGACGGATCTTAGGATAGATCTAACTGAGAAGACACCAGGGTCTATGGCCCATACCCACCTATCCTCCTCCATGCTCAGAACAGATTCTCTTAATAGGCTCTCTAGGGAGCGAAGTTGGTCTTCCTCAAAATCCATAAGGGTCCTCCTAAAAGTTATACTCCAATGTGGTTTTCCATTCACTTCGCTGTAGTAGTCCTTCACTGAGGCATCCCTATCCAACACAGCTCTAAACAGCTTGGGAAAGACCTGACTCAAAGAACTCTTCCCTACCCATTTGTCTTTCCAAAATAGAGCCATGTCTTTTCTTCCGACTCAAATCCTATGACCCTCAATTATTTTCCCTTCCTTGTTTCCTAATTATCAGTCTTCCATTCTTTTTAGCATAAGAAACCTTTTTTTTTTAAATTATTAGCATAAGAAACTTTTATTGTTTGATACAAGAAATAGTGTCTCGATGGGTCAAGGATTAACACCCAAATAGAACTTCTCTACACACATTTTCTCCATCATGAGAGTTTTTTTCCTTTAAGTTTGTAGTGCTGATTTTCTTTTCATTTGGGAAAAGGATACTTTGATATACTATTAAAATGCATGGACCATACAAGACCAAATTAAATTCTTAGATTGATCAATCTCTAAATTTCAAACAAATAAAGAATATATATCATCTGATATTTGATTAGAAAGTAAATGGATGATAAAGAATAGCAAAAGATTCAATTCTGACCATTATTTTTATAAGTTTAAATCTAATAACTTAAATTCCTTTTTTGAGCTTAAAATTAAAAATGTGACTATTCTCTGAAATAAAAATATATTTGATGTGATAGAATTTCATATCACAATGCCACGTTTCCTTTTTTCAATAATACAAAAAATTGATGGGTTGCATTGTGTAGCATCTCTTTTCTTAAAAATCTTCATTCCACCAACATCCCTTCTCTTCTTCTTTCTTTGTCGCTCCTGTCCTGCAACAAAAAAACTTTTCTTTTCCTACACCTCCAAAATCCTTGTTTCTTTTCTGTTATCCCTTTCTATAACGACTCAATAAAATCTCCCAACAAAAGATCGCATTCTCTCCCCCCTGCAATAAGAAGAAGACAGTTAGAGAAATCAATTTGTGGAAGCATCTTCACGGTTCACCTCCACTTCCCTGCAAGATTATCTTAGGAAAATTTTCACAGATAGAAGGTGAGTTCTTTATTTTTCCATTTTAATTATTTCTTCAAAATTTTCATCCATTTAGAAGCAACATGGCTAACCCGCATGTCGATCTGTGTCCCATGCGTGTTGGCACCCACACGTATCTCTAGGTGTCCATATGCAACTCTTCTTCCATGTTAACGTATCCATGTAACTTAGACTACAGGAAATGGTCATCAGCCTGGGCGGTGAGGAAAGATCACATTGGCAATGGTCATTCCTTTTTATGATTTAAGTGTAGCCTTAATGTGTATGAGAAGCCTGCATGGTTGTTAAAATCTTGCGATACACGATTCATACGAATGATAAGAGGAACGATTCGTATCTATCAATAAATCTTACGATTCATATAATAATAGAATTATGGGATTCTTAGGAGTGTGAAAGTATGAAACATTTCGTTTTAATGGTTTTTAAGGCTTGAGTTGATAAACAGTTAAGACCTTTCAATTTTTTGAGGGTTTTTTAGTTCATTATTGACTTCTCACAGTATAGTTAGATTATATACTGGTCTTATATTTTCGGGAGTTGGAGCATTGAAATTTAAGTTCCAATGAACTAATTATATAGAATTCACTTAATATTGAAAGGAAGTTGGAGAATTGCTTATGTTGTTACATTTTAAATATATTTTACGTTATTTCATATATTAATTTTTTTTTAGAGAAAACAATTATGAATCTTATGATTGTACGATCTACGATATACGATTTGCGATTCAAGATGTATTAACGATTTACGATACGATTCGATTTTTACAACATTGGAAGCCTGGACTCAGTAGTTTCTAAAATAATGATGGATGATTCATAATTTACAATTCATCAGAGTCCAGTTTCATTGATTTCTGAGATGGAGCGGAGACTGATTCAGAAGTGTATAGTGCTTCACTCTCTCTTAGCCCATCTTTCTCATGGTGCCAAATTGTTTATAAATATCCTATGTTCAATAAAATACGTTACTTCCCTTTTCCTCTCTTTTGTGCTTGTGTAATACCCCGTGTTTGTGTAGGCGTTGATGGGAGAGGAAAAGTAGCCAGGTTGGGCGCTACTTGTCCCACATCGCCTATGAGGAGAGTTGTTCTGTGGGATATGAGTTAGAATCCCTCTACCTTCTATCACAAGGCCTTTTGGGAGCATTCCTGGGGTCTGCTCACCAGAAACAAAGCCGTGCGGGTTCAAAGTGGATAATATTTTGCTAGAGGGTCGGGGCGTTACAACTTGTATCTGTTAAAATCACCAACGAAAACAGATTTTTCGTGCTTTCAAAGGGTAAAGAACCCAAAAATCAGTTAGTTCAGTTTCACGTGGAATGATCGTGTGGCTGTGTCTATCTGTGGATGCATGCAGTTTTCTACTGCCTTTAAAATTTTCCTATCTATCTGTGTCACAGAATACTTGCAGGCTTGTTTTTGGTGGCTCGGCTTTGTTATCCATATCAAACTCAGAATTGTTATCAATTTATATAGTGTGCAACTCTTCTACTTTGTCTTAACAGTTCGCAAATGGTATTCAGTCAAAGTTTCCTGCTTATTTGGGTGGCATCTCTGTTTTTGTTTGCTTCATCACTGCTGCAGTATCCCTTGCAATTGCATTTATAATAATCCCCCGACAAGTGATGCCATGGACTGGTTTGCTGCTAATGTATGAGTGGACATTTGCAAGTTTTATTGTAATATTTGGAAGTTTTCTTCATTTGGTCTATGAATGGGGAAAGACAGCTGCCAACAAGGCAGGAACTTTTTCCACACGTCTTGAATCATCTGACTACACTTCTGTCAAAGGTTTGGTTGTTTATTTATTTTTTGTCTTTTTCTGTTGTTTTGAGGTATGCTCTCTGCTTACTATTATTATTTTTAAAAGTTTTTGTTACAGATCATCAACGCCAGGTGTCTATTTGTGATAAGGTCACTTGGTTTTACGGGATAGGAATGGCTTTTCTGGCTGTTCTGGCTCCTTCTCTGCCATGTCTTTTGGGGATCACTGCATTGTTTGCAAGGTAATTTATACTTTCTTTTGAAATTTCAATCCAATTTATGAAGCTAAACTAAAAGATGGAAGGTCCAAAAATGCAAGATGATGACTATGAAAGCAATTGACATCTTTATGTTGTTCTGAAATGGTTCAATGTTGCTATGCTAATATTTCACTTTCTCTAAGTTTCACATCCCTTGCTTTTACTTTTATTTTCAGCTCATCACCTATCTTGTTATGAATAATGACAAAAGAGATATCCTTTCCGCATTGTTTAGTTGTGAATTGTGATGCATCTGAAAACATTCAATACCTTTGTTTCAGAGTTCTGGCATTTACCCATTGGCCATAGTTACAATGCCAAGAAATGAACATGGGAAATAGGTTGGAGCAGTAGATTCTTTTTGTGTGATAAGATGGAATTTTATTAGTTCCAAATGGAGTACAAAAAAGGTGACCAGGCCCAGTGAGGAGCTGGCCTGGAAAACAGAAAAACAGAACATAAAACAACTAATACATAATTAAGATATTGACCAACTACCACTTTCTATAAGAACAAAGGAGATATTCAAAGTTTTGCAAATTATCATGCAACTAAACTTGAGTCATACCATGAAACTTTGAGAGAAGGTAATAGAAGCTCGTCTAAGACGAGTCAAGTATCTCTAGCAATCAATTTAGGTTTATGCTTAGTAGGTGAACAACATAAGCTATCTTTGTACTAAAACAACTCAGGGAGAAATTTAGTGAGAAGAGGAAGAACCTGTATTTGGTTTTGGTTTTCACTGACCTAGAAAAAGTATATCACAAAGTTCCTAGGACATTGGTATGTACAACTTTGAAAAATAAATGTATTCCTAGTGAGCACGTTGGAATTATTCAAGATATTGACGCAACTGAAGTGGGTTGCGGAGACGGCAAGGAGACCTCGTCTTGGTACAGTAAAGCCGAGTAGACAATCCACTAAATAATCTCGCTTCTAACCCTTCTTACCCAAGCAGAGAGGTAGAAATGATGGAACGGTCACGTTGGGGGCTCAAGAATGACCGATGATCTTGTTGGGGCTTGGCGCCGCTGGATGAGATGCATGGATGGCTGCAGTGGAGACAACGGGAGTTCTTGTGGGCTGCAGCGATCCCACGCAATGGCGATGGCCGGGAAATCGCATCCCAATGGCGAAGAATGATGGAGTGGTGGCGTCGAGGTCCAGGAGACCGTGGGGAGTACCATGGGAATGTCCAAGGAGTTGAGAGGACCTTGTCCTTGATCAACGATGGTCGGAGTGGGATAGCCACGAAGGAAATCTGATTCCCTATTGCCGCATGGGAGCCTGCAATGCTCGTCTACGCCGAGACGAGGAAAGAAGGAAAGAAAGGAAGGAAAGGGTTTTGGAACCCTAAGTTCCTGCTCGATTCCAAAAATAGTAAATTTCTTACATCAAGCAAGGCTTTAGGCTTTTTTATACTAAAAAGGGAAAATTGCGATAATTAAACTAATTATATTAGGAAACTGAGATTAAACATAATAAAATAAAATAAAAGTCTGAGCAAAATTATTAGCAAAATATTAATATGGGACGTGGGGTCCATGCGCAATCTGATGTCCTACATCAGTCCCCCAATCTTGCAAATAACTTGTCTTCGACTTGCGTCAGAAATTGCTTTGTATTTTGCATGAGGGGCCTCCAAAGACAAGTTGGCCGAGTCATGAAGGTAGGTGACAGTGTTGACTAGTCCAGTGGCAGAAGCACGGGAAGCAGGTGGAGTTGAATGTGGCTTACTAGGAGAAGGGGCAAGGACAACCAAGCAACACATGACAGGCAATCATCCCGAGTACATCACTAAGAACAGTGTCTTGATATTTTCCATCAGAAAAAGAATCCTGCACTGAGAAGTAACTTGCTGACAATAATCATCATTAAGCCATCCAACAAATATGGCTAAGGGTGCGGGTAAACAAGAAGTTGTAACTTGTCAACCATACTTTGCGAGACCAGATTCTCACCACTATTGATGTTGATACATAAAGAGCATACTTTTCCCTTAACTGTGCATGTGGTGCGAAAGGGACTATGGCACTATGGTGGGGTGTCAACATGAGGAGTGAATAATTGCTTACGAATGATCAGAGAAAGGCACTCGCCATCCTCCTCATTGCCATAAGTAGGAGCAACATCCTCGTTCGAATCACCAAAAGCAACATCATCAACCAAAGCAGGTGCTGGACTATCAGAAGGTACCAATGCCACTCCACTTCGACATTCATGGGAACAATGGCTAGGCTTGCCGCACTTAAAACATTTGTCGAGGTTGGGACGGGCATAAGGATTGGTAGGGTGGGGTGAGGAAGGACCGAGTTTATGCGGGGGATTGTTGGTGTGGGGAGGATATGTACGGCTAATGGGTGGAGGCCGGTGGTGGTGGTGGTGGTGGTGGAGGTGGTGGTGGAGGTGGGATTTGGGTGTGTGAAGGGTTGGGGTAGTGGGTGGAGAAGAAGTGGGAGATGGAGAAGGGATATATGCTAAGTGAATGCGGGAAGAGGTAGTGCTCTCTAAGGTTTGATGTCGGGTAGAGGGTGATCCATGAATGCTTCAACCTTCAAAGTATTATTAATGGCCTCATGTAAAGCATAATGATTATGAGTGGAAAGTTCTTTTTGTATAGTCCAACATAAACGATTAAGAAATCTAGCTATATGTTGATCATTTCCTTCATAAAGTGCATTGTGGGAAAGAAGACGATAGGATTCATCAACATGATCTTGAACAGAGTGGTTACCTTGTTTGCAATTCTGAAGACTGGTTAATAAAATTTGAGAGTAATTTGGAGGAATGTACCGTTGCTTCAATAATTGTTTCATGCGGTCCCAAGAGCGTACTGGAGCCATGCCCCATTGATAATGATCTTGTTGAATTTGTTTCCACCATGAAGAAGCTCCCCCAGCCAACTTAAAAGCTACCAACTTGACTTGTTTATCCTCTGGAATGCCCATGTACTTAAAGAAACGCTCTATAGTCGCATTCCAATCAGGAAAGTCTTGGATGTGGAGAAGACCATTAAGAGAAGGAATGGCGGCCTTGGCTCGAAATTCAACAGGATTAGTATTGTTGTGAAGACCAGGGTGGATACCTCTAAAATCATGTCGAAGCGGTGCATCTCTGAAGTGCTTGAAATTCCCTTGCAGATGTCGGATTGGTTGTTGATTGGGTGGGATGGGTGGGTAGACAAGTTCTTCCACTTCATCATCATCCAAACCATCATAAGGTTGGTGTTGATCATAATAGACATATCCATAGTGGGGTGAGACACGATTCACAAACCCAAATTGGTTGTGTTGTGCGTGGGCATTGGAGTTGTAATGGGCTTGTCGCTCACCATGTAGGGTTCGGTCGACCTTATTGGAATACTTAGAACTGTGATGCTGCTGAAAAACTGAGTCATAGTTGTTGATGATGGATTGCTCCTCCTCTAAAATCATATTTATCTTCCATTTTTTTCGTGCTTCTTCTGTTCCTTTCTCCGTACACAATTTCTTTTATGGATTCGAGTAGGGACGATCGAAAACCAGCAAGGATTTCCTTCAACTCAAATTTGGTAACAAAATCTCCGAGGTTGTTGTCCTTCGCCGTTCATTACCAACATTGGGTGCCATTGAGTCTAGGAGCGCTGTCCTGCTCTGATACCAGTTGACGTAGCTGAAGCAGGTTGAGGAGACGACGAGGAGGCCTCGTCAGTCGGTACAACAAAGCTAAGTAGATAATCAACTAAATAATCTCGCTTCTAACCCCTAGCCAAGCAGAGAGGTAGAAATGATAAGACTCGGTTAGGTTGGGGGCTCAAGAATGACCGATGGTCTTGTTGGGGCTTGGCTTCGCCAGAGGAGGTGTGGGCGACCATTGGGCTTGGCTGGGCGAAAGATGAGATGCAAGGCTTGTTGTAGTGGAGACGACGCGACTTCTTGTGGTTGCAGCGATCCCACGGGCGTTGTGACCATTGGGCTTGGCTATAGTCGGGAAATCGCGTCCCACGTGCATTGAATGGTGGAGCGGTGACACTGAGGTCCAAGAGACCGTGTGGAGTGTCCAAGGAGTCTAGAGGACCTTGTCCTTGACGCAATGATGACCGGAGTGGGATAGCGGCGAAGGAAATCTGGTTCCCTGTCGCCGCAGGGGAGCTTGCAATGCTCGTGTTCTTCGAGGCATGGAAAGAAGGAAAGAAAGGGATGAAAGGGGGAAAATTGGGGAAAGGGGTTTGGAGACCCTAAGTTCATGCTCGATTCCAAAGATAGTAAATTTCTTACATCAAGCAAGGCCCTTTCATACTAAAAAGGGAAAATTGCGACAATTAAATTAATTACATTAGGAAAATGAGATTGAACAAAATAAAATAAAATAAAAGCCTGTGCGAAATTATTAGCAGAAAATTAAGATGGGACATGGGGTCCATGCTCGATCTGATATCCTAGATCTGATATATACAATGGTGTAACTTCTAATGTTAGAACTGTTTGTGGAGAAACAATAGATTCCCCAATTGGAGGGGACTCCACCAAGGATCTGATTAAGCTTGTACTTTTTTGTGTTAGTCATGGATAACTTATTGGACTTAGATTTACCTAATAGAATGAGAGCAATGTCGACAAAATGTAGACAAGCCAACAAAGTTTTGTGTGATAGGAGATTCCCTCATTGATTAAAGAGACGATTTTATAAAACAATTATAGATCGACAATGCTCTATGGAGTATAATGTTGGGCATTAAGAAAACAAATAGACAAAGTTGGGTCTCAAAAAAAAGAAAAAAAGAAGTTAAGGTGACAGATGTGCGTGTCATGTTGGAAGTGTGGATTAACTCAAAATGATAGAATTAGAAATGACTACGTTATGATCTTTCAAAAAAAAAATGACTCATTGCGGAAATTTTTAAAAAGTCTAAATAAGAGACAAATTGAGAGAAATTCATTTGAGGTGATTTGGACATGTAAGTAGAGGAACGACCCGGGACATCCCTAGTTTGTAAAGTTGAGAGATTACAAGTTGCAGTTACAAGAAAGGGTAAACCACTAAAAATGTGAAGGGAAGGTATTAAGAAAGACATGATAGATGTTGGTTGATCAATGATATAGTTTATGATAGGGTCAAATGGAGTACAACTCAAAAAACCAACCCTAGTAGATGAGTTGTGATGATGATGTCCAACTACCACTAAACTGAGCACAATCGAGTCCATAGCCATAGCTCAATGATGATACTTGACTTGATTTTGTGTCATATAACTTCTTATGACATGGCTATCTTTAAAGATTCCTTTATTTTGTTCCAACCATATATATGAAATGGTGGCCAAATGAATCGTTTTCTAAACATATTCTCTTTGGGAAATGAGAGCCGATAACAAGGGAGGAATAACTCAAAATGAGATCCTTGAAAGAAAAAAGGTGGAAATGTAGGATGAGAAGATTGAGGAAACGTAGCTAAATGGAAATGATGAAGGAGAAATGAAAGAAAGAATAATCATTCCTTTGGGCATGTAATCACCCAAATCCATGATTTTAATTTTGTGAAGTCCATGATTTTAATATAGACAATCTTTTTTGCAATTCCTAAAATAGAAGCAAAAGAAATGCCCCCATCTTCTTCCCTAACCAGGAATTGCAGGTTAACCTTTTTAGTTGTCACCTCATTTCTTTGTTAACTAGAGCTTATCAGCCTAAGGATACCAATGAATGAGAAACAAAATACTATTAAAAATAGTGATGAAGTACATTAATGGACTTTCTCAAAATTTCGGGATGTGACATTTAACTTTGTGCGCTTTTGCAAGATATCGTTAATGCCTAGAGGACTACTGCGTTTCAGGTTAGGTCTTATGGCTGTGGGAGGTCTGATTATGGCATCATTCATGACATATGCTTCGGAGCATCTAGCAATTATGGCCTATTTAAGAGGACGAGAAGATCACGATCAACCATGTAGAAGAAGTATCTGTCTGTTGTGTTGAGTGTAGGCATTGAGCCAGTGTTGTAAACTGCAGGCATCACTTTGTAATTTATTGATTTTCCCCTCTCTTTCTCTCTTTTTATGGGGAAAAGTGAGTCAAATTTTTCTCTAGAAAATGTAAGCAAACAGGCTAAATTGCAGTTTTCAATTTTCTGCAGAAAATGGTTGCCTGCTGCAAGTGTTGGCTACAATACTCAAGTACAGTAAATTAACTTGAAAACAAGGAAAAGATACTCATTGAGCAGAAAACCTCGCAAACATTTCCATAGCATAAAATAGTTGTTGGTTTGGTGCAGATCATCATGGTAACAGTTACAGAAGCCAAAAGCAACAGGGGGAAATTCATCTATTGCAAGTGATTCAGTTCGGGGTGTGTGATTTTTCACTTCTGGTCAGTGACCCCGATGCTTATTTCCAATAAATTTCCCATGCCTGGGAATGTATTATAGAGTTCAAGTATCTTGTTTGGTAATTTTCTTGGCAGGAAAAGTTGTACCAACATCACTGTCCATTATTTGGGCAGTGTAAATTCAACACTGCCCTTTGTTATAAACCTTAGTCCCTTCTAGAGCCCTTAAGGGTTGCTTGTCCTTTTCTAACTATGAAACATAAGCAGCATGGAAAATGAGACTTTCTTTTATGGAATTAGGTCTTTTTGCCGAAATTACAAGATCTGGGACATTTTCTTTTCCTTCCAAAGTATCTATTTTCCACGAGAGAAATTTTTTGATAAAAAAAGAAAAGTTTTCATCATTGGCTAATACAATGTTTTGTTCAATTTTAATGAAAACTAAGATTTTGATGGAAATAATTAAAATGTAAGGTCTTCACAACGTAACATGGGGTTGATGGTTGGATTTCACAGCGCTTGTTGGATGATATAATTAGAATTTTACATAATATTTCTCATCGAATTGTTTTCCTTGAGGAATCAGAATTACTTCGAAATTTGGTTGTGGCTGGTTTTGCAATGAATCCTTAATAAAAAATCAGCTAAAATGTGTGTGTGTGAAGGCATCACATATCCCTTTAAGATATTCATCAGATTTGATTGGTACTGGTAAAACTAACTAAATTCAAATAGTTTACTGGATGACTTTTTATGGCATATTCAACTTTTTAGATTTTTTCCTTGTTAGTAGGGGTGTCTACGAGCTGGGTTGGGGTTGCGTTCACTAAAAAAGCATGAGCTCGATTATTTTTATTGAAACTTGAGCCCATCTAAAGTCCAATCAATTTTTTTATTTATTTTTAAATTTGTTATGTAAATTGAAAATGTAACCGTCATGATAAAAATATATTTAAATATTTATAATCAGTTAAAATTTATCTTAATTCAATTTCTAGTCATTTGATCTTGATAATCAAAGTTAGTCAATCCCCTTCCTTGTTAGTGATTTATTTTTGTTAAGCACAAGTAAGAACCCAGTTTATCATCCTAACCGAGTTTGTTGGGCTAGTGACCAACCTCATTACCCTTAAACCGAAGTATATGTCATGACTTATGTATAAGTGAGGTGTACAACTTCCCTTTAAGGAAACCCTCAAGGAGCAAGTGCCAGAATGATGGATGCTTGATGTATTAATTTTCAAAGTTGTTCGAGATTTCTTGAGAAACTCATCTCTATGAGATATGATGATTGATAAAAGTACGTGTGCCATTTAATAACAGATATTTCCTTTGTTGTCTAAAATCCACGTGGGAGATTGTGATTGGGTTTGAATCTTGGTTGAAGGTTTGTTGATCACATAATAGTTTCTATCTTCTCAGTCAATTACAATCCCTGGAAACATTCTCTTATTTGTTCTGAAGTCTCGTAGTCACATGTTAGCACATCGTGCCCATTTCTTTTAAACTCCCTCCTTTGTTTGTTGATATAAATAGAAGAGTACTGATATTTACACCACAAAATTTAGTCGTGCCATCTCGCCTGCCCTTGGCTCCTCCTTTACCCAATTAATTCACCCCCATCCGCCCCTCTTTTGCTCACTCATCTCGGCTTCGCTCAGTGACCACTGCCTTCTGCCTCCACCCTAACCAGACTATCCACCCCTAGTAGATAGTCTGGTCCCATATCAGCCCCGAATCAGTTTCATGTTGATTACCTATGTGTTGGGATTTAATCCCCTACACATTAGCGGAAGCAAAATCAATCTACACAAACAATAACAAGATTTGAACACGAATTTAACGTGGTTCGGCCGAAGTCTACTTCTATAAGAGCAAACGACAAATTCCACTAATTTCAAAGAGGTTACAATTTACAAATCCCACTCAAATCTCTCTTCTCAGATTTTCTCTCTACAAAACTCTTTCTCACCCAACACCCCAAAACCAAACTCTGTGGTGCCCAAGAGGGCCACTCACACGGCCAACGAGAGAGGGTCTTTCTCTCTATCTTATACAAATTTCAACCGATGGAATAGGAAGTAGTGTAGAAGTAGGAGAAGTAGAGAAGAAGTAAGAAGTTTCCTAAATTGAAAATCCTTCTCAGTTTTACAAATCCAAACTCAAAGCGTAAATAGAAGTACGAGAGAAATATGAATTCCAATCTTAATCAAATATGGCTAAAAAAATCAAGTTACATCGAACAATCTCCATATTAACGAGATTTGTAAACAAACATGTCATCTCTAACTCCATATTGACATGAAATCTTACACCAACCAAAGAAAGTGACCAAACCATACCAAATGCTGTTAACAAATGTGCTTGTCCACACCATATATGGTAATTATATATATGGAAAGAGCATGACTGGATAAATTATATATTAAGTTGTTTAATAAAAAAATAAAAGCATTGATATGAAATTTGCCATAAGCATTCATCGTTATTGTAATTTATTTATTTACTAGAGAAGACACTCATCAAATCTTTTCAGAAAGAAATAAAAAACTAAAATATAAAGTCATAATGGATAGTTTCATAAATCTACATTGAAATTTTAATGATATCTTTTAAATAAAAATATTGACTGAATTTAGAAGATAAAAATTATCAGTTTTTTCTTTTTTCATTTAAACAAATTCTAATCAAATTATACAAACCAATTTCGAATGGATAATTTCTTCATAAGAAGCCAATTTTCGTACTTTCTCGTTTTGATCACCAAGTACATGAATTTATAGCTTGCCCTTAAAAAGGGTATTAAAGAAGAGTCTTTCAGACAAACTCTATTGTTTCTGTTTCCCGATTTTTCCGTAAAAGTTGCAAGCCTGCAGCCGAACGCGACTTCCATAAAATATTAAAATAGAAATCTGGTGCTTGTGATTTTTCTTTTTTAATTTTTTTGGCAATATCAGAAGACAAGCGAAGGGTAAAAGAGGGTATCAGTCGAAGAATGCAACACAGGAGACGAAGCCAATCAAATCTTCGCTGATTTAACCAATCAAATCCTCACCGTCTGTTCTTTATAACTCCAATGGAGAAGTTGAAGAAAGATCATGCCCAGGTTCTGCTTTTCTTTCCTTGTTCTTATCCAATCTTGAAATTTTCATATGTGTTTGTATTTGATTAATTGATTCATTCGCTTTTCAAATTCTTTGTTCCTTTGTTTTTTAAAATGTTAATTTTAAGTTCTAGTTTGGATACGTGGAATTGAATAATGGATTTTAGATTTCCAGGAATTCCGTACTCTGTTTTTATAGAAGACCCAAACTTCGGAATTTCCATGAACGTGGAAAGTTATTTTCTTGGCAACTGAACCCAGTTAACGAACATGATATAACGTGTTTTCCCCCTTGTGCCGTACGATTCTCCACACCTCTCCTCTCTCTCTCTCTCTCTCTCTCATGGATTTGAATGTTAAATAGACCTCACTCCAAATTTTAATCTGTAATTTTAAGTGCTAGTTTGGATAATAGATTTTAGATTTCTCTCTTTAAATTTTAAAATTTTAATATCAAGTGCTAGTTTGGATACTTGGATTTAAATAAGGGTATTTAGATTTCCAGGAATCCTGAGCCTAGGGTATTTGGATAAACCTAGAATCTGGATTATTGAAATTCCGAAATTTTTATGAATGTGGACAGTCACTTTCTTGGGAACTGAACCCAGATGCCCAATACCACAGAATGTGTCTCCAGGAAGACCCAGGTTACTGTTTCTGTTAAAGGGTCTGTTTAGTACATATATGCAAAATTCATGGAAATCTAACAAAAATAGGATTCTCCACCACATTTCCAATTGTAAGTGCTAGTTCAGGTGCATTGATTTTAGATTTCCAGGAATTCTGAACCTATGGTGTTTGGATAAACCTACAATCTAGATCGTTGATGTTCTGAACATGGGAATTTCCATGAATATGCATTGTTTCTTTCTTGGAAACTCCACTCAGGTGACCAAAGTGATCATTATGTGTTTCTAGGAAAACCCAGGTTCCTGTTTCTTTTAAAAGTGACTGTGTGGTTAGTCACTTGCATGTGCAATTCGTGGAAACCTTACAGAAATGAGAATTTGGAATTTCCAGAACACACTTTCTTGGGAACAATAGTTGCACTGTTTGATTATCTGGATAAAATTTCCAAGAAAGTAACTGTTTGTCTTGTTGTATAAAATTCATAGAATCTCTAAAAAACAAGGGTGAGCCAGTTTGCACATTCCTCAGAAATCTAGTGTTCTGGAATGTCAACGGTACAAAACTTTTGTTTACCCAGACACCTTAAGTTGAAATTCCTTGAAAAAATGTAAATCCAGGATTTATAACCATTCTAAACTGGCCCTGAATCTTGTTTTATGTGTTTGGACATTCCTTCTCTTGGGGTAGATTTGATATTGGAGCAGATGGAAGTTGGTTTGGAGGTGGACACAACCATAGACTTTTTTAAATTTTCATAATTTGCAGGTTGTAAGGCCTAGCAGACGAGGTGGATCTGTAAAGACTTAGATTGAGGGGGTATAGAAGAAATGATAGATGGTAGGATGATGCAAAATATGGTCTTTGATAGGGCAGAATGGAAACATAAGACTAAAAAAATTGGCCCATATAGATGGCAAAATGGTGATTGACGACAATGATGATGATCTGAATCACCACTGCTATCAATTTAAATGGCAATTTGTGGTTATGTCTGAAGAGAATTGATGGTTATTCATATCATCATCAGATTATGGCAATATTGTTCTCTCTCTTTTCTCATTGTCAATTACCAATTTTGAGTTAAAGGTTCTTACTTGACTGAAGAAGAATTTAATTTAATTTCTGATTGTTGCTGTAGGATGCTAGCAGTGAAAACGAGAAAATGAAGGTTCTTACTGGGAGTGAAGATGTCGAAGTTGGCAATGGGATGGGTATGTCTTCTGAGGGGTGGAGGAATACCTCTGAGGTGGCAATAAACTCCAGTCACAAGAGAAAACTGAACAACAGGAATGAAGTTGCAAAAGAGGAGGTACTTGTTTGGTTTCTCTTCTTCTAGAACTTGAGACATAGGAAACTGAACAATTCCAAAAGAAAAAAAAAGGCTCAACAATCCATGTCAACTTTTTTTCTTTTAATTCATTTTGGTTGATCATCATCATTATTATTATTTTTTTTTTTGAAAGATATTTTGGTTGATCATTATTGCTTTTGTTATCTTTCTTCCTTTCATGAACTTTGCCCCTTCCAAAAAAAAAAGAGGGAGAAGAAACTTGAAGAATTCATGGAGCACTTTTATGTATTTTGTTATTCATCTTTTTTTATTTTTTTGACAATTAGTATGCAAAATGAATTATTAGAACCAATAAATTTCCACTTGTAGGATGTAACTAGTAAAAGGAGGCAACGTGTAATGAGTACTAAACTTAGAGAAATTGGTGAGGGGCCAAAGAATTCCTGTAAGGAGCCACAGAAGGATTCTGGCAGCAGGAGAAAAAAGAATGTTGGAAAAGGAACTGCAGAGGTCAGAGTATTGGTGAGTTCTTTTCTTCTTTGACTTTAACTGGACAAAAGGCTTCCACTGTTCTTGGTGTTTTCGGTGATCAACATCATTCTTGTGTCATTTTTTTTGTCTACTGATTATTTCTTCATCATCATGAGTTTTTAATTAATAGTTCTATTCTTCATCAAAGATGCATTCAAAATGATTTCTTTTTACTAAAAACTGAGTTTTTGTTTGTAGGGCGTTATCAGTGAGAATAAGAAAAGGATGATTAATGTTGGGAGTAAAGGTATTGAATTTGGTGGTGCAATAGGTGATTCACACAAGGTGCAGGTGAACTCCTGTAAAGATCCAAGGAAGTCTGGCCTCAAGAGAAAACCAAATGTTAGAGATGGAGTCACAGAGACAAAGGTACTGGTATTATTCTTCTTCTTCTTGAACCAAACACAGGAAACTGAACAATTCATGTTTGGACATGTTTGCTGTCTTCGTCCTGTTTTTATCTGGTCATTATTGATCTCTCTCTCTCTCCCTCACACACACACATTTTCTATTAAGATTTTATAAATTATTTTTATGCTACATGTCATTAATTATTTTTTTTATTGATTTTTTCAGCCTAAGATGATTTATTTCATCTCTAACCACCAACTTTCCATGTGTAGGTAACTGGTAAGAAGCAATCGTCAGTGGGAACTAAACACAGGGAATTTGGTGATGAGCAGAAGAATTCCTCTGAAGAGCTACAGAAAAATTATGGCAGCAGGAGAAAACACAACATTGGAAATGGAATTGCAAAGAGCGGAGGATTAGTGAGTTCTTTTCCTTCTTTTTCCTTCAATTATACAGGCTAAAGATTTAAGCAGTACTTTAGGATTTCAGTAACTGTATGTCTGCACAGATGAGCCTGTTTGTTCGAATGCTTGTACACATGCATTCTTCTGTTTATGATTGAGGATGTGAAATTTCACCCAGATTGAAGGTTCATGGCTATATTTTGGAGCCTCAGAGGGCTCCAATAATGGATGTCCAGATCAAACTTTTTAACTCTCTTTAATGCCCGGCCAAGTCCAACCCATTCTCGAGTTCGACTTGACCGACTCAACCAAGCCTAAACTGATCAATCTGATATTTAAGGGTTGGATTTAGTTGTTTCACTTTAACTCAAATCTGATCGGACCTGTTTGGTTTTCATTATGTGGCTCATTACCACGACAGTCTACATCCATTTTGTTGTGTCAGTGTGAAGTATTGGTAATGTGGTTGACCTGATCCTATCAGTTTGATTTTCATGTTTTAGCCCATCATAACAATGATCTAGAATCTACATTTGCATTTATGGATGGTCTAATATGGAATAAAACTTCAATGATAGATTGATATCAGACACAAAAAATGTTCTTTGATGTTAAATAAACCATGAATATCAATTGCATATGGCTGAAAATAATGATTGAATTTGATTTTTCTACATCTCATAATTTTGCATTATGTATGCTCGTGCATTTAACAGTAACCTAAATTCTTATCCCTCCTCTATTTTTAATATTGTGGATTGGATATCCAATGGCTGTCTCCCTTTCTGCTTATATACTAGGAATAGAGAAAAATAATGTCCTTATTAAATACTATAGTTTCCTTCAGTTCTTTATGTTTCAATTGAAATTTGGTAGTTCTACAATTTAAATGATGTCTCTCTCTAGACATTTTTTTTTTGGCAATTCTAATGAGATTTCTTTTGTAGGATACCAATAAGGGTAAGGAGCAGAGTTTAATGTGTCATCAATGTCAGCGGAATGACAAGGGTGCTGTTGTCTTTTGTTTGAAATGTAACAGGAAACGTTATTGTTATCCCTGCCTTTCAAAGTGGTAATTACTAGCAAAACTCGCTTTAATTTTGGCTAAAAAATGAAACAACTGTAAGTCAAAGTTTTTCATTTTGCAATCTGTGTGCGAGTGATGATAAAACTTTACTTCTCATTGCCCTCCCCCCCTTCCAAATTAAAAAAAAAAGAGAGGAAATTCCAAGTTTTTTAGAGGCAATTTTTTTATGTGTGGTTGGCATACCAAGGATCCCAAAGAGTCTGTTGTTGCACTGAGGAATCAGGCTAGAGACAAACAGACCAAGTAACAATTGGCAAAAATGCCTTAGGCACAACATTACAGCAATACAAAATGACCAACTTTTCAATGTGCAACTAATTACGTTGTTTCCTTTCCACATTAAGCAGTTGTTTCTAATGAAGCAAATAAGCATTTGGATATTCACAATGTAGCGTCCCAAGATAAACATAAACTCCATATTTTTACTTTCTTTGAATGTGCATGGTTGATCAAGACATTGATTTAATCTTGATTCATAGCATATGTGAACAAGGACCATATCTATCTATGGCCTGGATTTGCTTGGAGTGCCTTGAGAAGCCCAAGTGAGCTAAGGGTTGGTTTTATCTGATTGACCCATAAAGAACAAGAGCCCTAAAATTTACAAAAGAATGGAATTACCTCATTATAACGCTAGTCTTTAGTTGTTTCTTATTTAAATGGAAAAGTGGCTTTGTTGGTTTCTTTTTGGATTATGTGGGCTTCAAGGATAATTGGCACTTATTTTTGCACAAATTTCTTTTATGAATCTTCTTGGAGCTTAAGTTGTTCTGAATTTAGGAAGTTATTTTATAATTTTATTGGTCCATCATATTGGACCTTGCTCAATTGTACATGTATTTGAATAGAAGGCTTAAGGCATAAATAGCTGAGTTTTGAGAAGAAATTTGTTTAGAACTACTCTTTGAGTGGGTTTTTGAAGGGCATATTAAAACTGAATAGGGCACCTAAGATTGTTTTTGATGATCAAGGTGTCCAGGGGTTTCACCTGTATTTGGACAGGGGACATTTTAACCCAACTAGTCCTTGGGGCATGTGCAAGCCTCCCAATTCCACACACACCATGTAAACAATACGGGGAGTGGCCCAGAGGAGTGTTGAGTGCGAATCGAACTCAAGACCTCCCTTTATGAGCGGAGCTTCTTGACCGTCAGGCCAACCCCCTCTTGGGTAGGGCATCCAAGATTTTGAATCTTAGGACTTTCAGTTTGTATGCTCGGGGTGTGTGAGAATGGGTGATTTCTACCTCTCTTATTCCTATATTCTGAGTTGGAGGGGCTTCTATTGATTTTTGAATTAATCTTGGATATCGTTTCTTTTCAGGGCTGAGTTCATAGTCTAGGGGAAACACTGCCTGCTCTGATGTTTCATTGAATAGGACCACATCAGATCCACTCATTAAGATAATCTCAAACTTCATATGATTGCATGGCCTAGATAAGATATGTGGTTCTCATTTTCAAAACAACCTACTAGCAACAACCACAATGCAAGAAGATTTGTCGCTATATTTTTCTATAGCAAATGAAGTGAGTGTTTTCTTGGAACATCTGAATTCAACTACTTTATTATTACCTTGTACGAATTTCAAAATAAAAAAGGTCATGTAATTGTTCGTATAGATCCCACTATGACTCTTGAGTACCCAGAACCTTGATCATCAGGTGAAGAACTAGTGTTAGAAAGTCATGTTCTTGCCACAAAAAGCTTCCAAAGTTGTAGCATCAGATAGAAGGTTTTGAGTCTCTCAATGGATTTACACAAAAATGAGGGCTTCATGCTCCAAGGTGGATCTCACATTCAACATTGAAGAAAAACTTATTGGTCTCTAGAAACCACTTTAAACTAAAACAAGAGAGATTTTGCAGCAGACCCATAATTTTCACTTAATATGAACAAAGCCCCATCTTGTCTGTTCCTACAAATTCACTATCTATGAAAAAGGGAAAAAAGCCTCATTATGTTTTTATATTCTAAAATAAGCCCCAATGTTTTTTAAGTTGTTTGGAAAGAATCCCTCTTTTCGCGTATGCAAGAAATGCTACATACTTTTCTTTGTAATGTTTCAGAATGAGCATGTGATATTTTGCATGATACATAATTTTCGCTTAATATGACCAAAGCCCCATTATGCTTGTTTCCAGCAACAAAATCACTATCTTTCAAAAGGAAAAATAAGCCCCATTATGTTTTTATGTTCTAAAATAAGCCCCAATGTTTTTTAAGTTGTTTGGAAAGAATCCCTCTTTTTTGCAGATGCAACAAATGCTACATACTTTCAAATGCTACATAGTTTTCTTTGTAATGTTTTAGAATGAGCATGTGATATGATTGTGGGACCCGTTTATGTTAACGAAAGGCCATCTTTATATTAGCCAAAATACCAAATTTAGCCAAATTTGAAATTTCTATTCCTTTGATATTTCAATTACAACCAACCATTTCATGGCCTTGGCTAGAAATCTTAGATGAATCAACTTTTGGTTTGTTTGCTTATGTAGATATTGTCTTTCATATGTTACAATTAAATGAGACTTATAACTATGCCAGGTTTTCATCCTAGAAATCATAGATGGAAAACTATATAGGATTTGATGCATGGGAGTAGAAAGGTCTTTCTCTTTAGACAACCTGTTTAAAAAGAGGAAGAGTTCTGATAAGTGCTTGCCCTTTTTGCCTCCAGGCCACGAAAGATGTGGACAATGTCCTCATTCACTGCCCTTTCTTCACGGTCATTTGGAGCTTAAGTCTCAAATTGTTTGGAGTTCAGTGGGCAATGCCTTCTTCTATTGCTTAGTTATCCTTTGCATGGGAGATCAGTAGAGTTCTGCCAGATGTTTGCCCTTGTATAGACTTCTGTTTTTTTTTAATTTCAACTTTGTGGAGCATTTGGGGAGAGAAACAATAGGATATTGAGAAACACTGCAGAAAGCCCTTAAGATGTCCAGAGTTAAGGCTAAATGCACAGCTTGGGCCTTCTCCCTAGGTGATTTCCAGAAATTTTCCATTTCCAACATAATGAGAGCCTCAAAAGAATGCATTGACTTATCACAAGTGTTGTTCTTTTTTTTTTTTTTCTGTTTAGGGTGTATTGGGTGAGGGTTTTCTTTCAGTTCTACTCTTCTACCATTCTTTTGGAATGGGGTATAAGAAGAAGATTCATTTGGTGAAATGGGAGGAAGTCACTAACTTGAAGGAGATGTTAAGTTAAAAGGATAAGAATCAGACACTCCTCTGTAAATGGACTTGGAGGTTTGCAAAGGATAACAATGCAATTTGGAGGAGAATTTTAGTTCCTAGGTATGGGGTTGAAGTTCCACGAGGTTAGGAGTTAGGTAGAAGGAGATGGTTGAATGTTTTGTAAATTAAAAAAATGGAGAAGGTAGGGTAGGTGACTCTTTAGGAAGGGAAGTGTATTCTTGGTTGGAAAAGGTGATTGAGTTTGATTTTGAAATGATAAATGGGTGGGGTAGGGCTATAGCAACATCAAAATAATGACTAGCATCTTGGAATTTAGGCACCCTAACAAGGAAGAGTTTAGGGTAAGTTGATGTTATGAAAAGAAGAACTTAGGCATTGTTTGCAAGAGACTAAGTGGAACAGTAGCAAAGCTAGAGATTTAGGGGAGGGGCAAGCTATTCTACGTAGGGGAGTGTAATTCTAGAAATGGTGTAGCATAGTAGTTAGTGGCACTATTAAAGAGAAGATCGTTGAAGTTCTATGAAGAATATCATGATCAAAGTGATTTTCGGTCATTAAATTCTAAATATTATTAGTGCCTATACACCTCAATTCGGATTAGGAGAGACGGTGAGAGATGACTTTTGGGGGTCTATGGATGACCTAGTGCAAAATATTCCTTTGGTGAGAAGTGGCACTATTAAAGAGAAGATCGTTGAAGTTCTATGAAGAATTCACGATCAAAGTGATTTTCGGTCATGAAATTCTAAATATTATTAGTGCCTATACACCTCAATTCGGATCAGGAGAGACTGTGAGAGATGACTTTTGGGGATCTATGGATGACCTAGTGCAAAATATTCCTTTGGTGAGAGTATCATAATTGAGGTTGACCTAAATGGACATATAGGAAGTACCAATGATGGGTATAGAACCACACATGGAGGACATGGGTTCAAAGAAAGAAATGGCATGGGAGAATCAATTCTTGATTTTGTGGTAGCCTATGACTTAGTCATAGTCAATACTTTGTTCCAATAGAAAGAAGAACATCTTATTACATTTAGGAGTGGGCAGCTTAGGTCTCAAATAAACTTCTTTCTACTTAGATGTAGAGAAGTGACCAATTGTAGGGATTATAAAGTCATCCTTAGTGAAAGCCTCACAACACAACATAGATTTCTAGTTTTGGATTTGCTTGTTAAGCATAAATCATAAAAATAACCTCTCCCAAAATTAGATGGTGGATTTTGAGAGGAGAAAAAACAAAAAAAATGAAATACAAGGTGTTTAGTACTTAGTGGGATGGTGATTCGAATCCTAATGAGATACGGGGTAGGGTGTCTGGACTCATTAAAAATATAGCAAAAGAGGTTTTAGGTGAAACTAATGGAACTAGAATAGACTTGCAGAAGGATGTGTGGTGGTGGAACACCGAGGTAGAAAGAGCTATACATGAGAAGAAAAATCAATTTAAGATATGGCATAAATCAAGGGATATGGATGAAAATTACAAGTTAGTGTGAAAAGCCACTAAGAAAGCAGTAAATAAAGCTAAATATGAAGCCTTTAATTATTTTTATTCCAAATTGGAAACAAAGGAAGGGGAGAACAGAATTCATAATCTCGCTTAGGTGAGGGAGTGAAGAAACAAAGATCTTGGCCATGTGAGATGCATAAAGGACGATAACCAAAGGGTTTTAGTGAAAGACAAAGAAATTAGAGAGGTGGGAAACCTACTTTAAAGACTTGTTGAACATGTACTACCAGTCCAGGTCCAGCTGGAATACTAGTCCATGATGATAGGGGTGAAATGGTTATTTTCTTCTTTGAGTCTATGCTGTTATGGGAATCCAATGAGGCTGAATTGACTGACATTAGGAGAGCTTCAGCTTTAGTCTAGGATTTGGTGTGGAAATCTAATGGTAGAAGGGGATTCCAGTAATGCTCTAGCTTGGGCTAGTGAAGAGACCACCTTGGAGGTTGTTTCGTACAGTCAGGGACATAGGAGACCTGTGTAAGGACATAGTAGTTCATTTGAGACACATCAGATGGACTTTCTTGCGAAAGCAGGTGTTGAGAGACACGATTTAGTTGAATTTTTGTGATGGTTGCAGGTTTTATTTTGTTGTGTTTTAGTTGAATGTTTGTGTTGGGTGCTTGGGTGCATGAGGCAATTTTTAGTGTTATGTATCCTTCTCTCTCTTCTTTTCTCAGTTTTGTTTGGCTTAGTTCTGTTTTGCTCTAGTATAATCCTCTTATATGGAGCTGTTTGGTACTGTGTTTTGTATCTTTTTCTATATTTTTGTTCTCTTAATAAAAAAAAAAGAAACTTAGAGAGGCACCCTAAGCCATTTAAAAATTAAGTTAAATCCCTTATTTCACTGTGACATTACTGTAGCACAACTGTAATGCCTGGGCCACATTTGGGCGTTCCCTTAGACCACGTAAGCGTTAATTTCTGAAATGATGAAATGCTCTTTAAAATCTTCATTGTTTGCAGTTATGAGGTCTAAGATGTGTGCAAGTTAAGTTGCTTTGGCTCTTCTATTGTGCTGCTTCATGTTATCCAATTACAGAAAGAGGCCTCATGTAATAAAAACAATAATATTTCTGTTATTTACTTTTGAATATATGTTAGGGGCATTATTTTTTACTTTTTGTTTATTTTTGATAGCTAACTTTAATAGGTATTGGTTTCAGAGTGACTACTACTGATTTTTATTGGTGCAATTCTGTTTGAATCACTGGACCAGGTATCCTGAACAGACAAAGGAAGATATTGAGGCTGGATGTCCTTTTTGTTGTGGTAATTGCAACTGCAAAGCCTGCTTGCGTAATGTGGTCCTGATGGTATGTCACTTGTACAGTATTTTTTTTTTCCTTTTTTCTGAATGGTAGTATGACTTGGACTGCAAACTATGTGATTGCAACATATTGGTGGATTACTATGCCTTTTACTTGGTGTCTTGCAGGATAATACTCAGGAACAAGATGCAAAAGTCAAATTGCAGCGGTTGCTCTACTTGCTGCACAAAGTTCTCCCTTTACTTAGGCAAATCCACTTTGAGCATAACTTAGAAATAGAAATGGAAGCCAAGATACAAGGTATTCCAGTTTCCTTTGACCATTCCAGTGTTTTTTATGCCTATTTCTGGTCCCACAAGCTTGAAACATTAAAAATCTTTATTCCTATTTATTTATTGTTTGTTTTTTTCTTTAGGAATCCAACCATCCGAAGTGAATGTAATAAGGTGTAAACTTGACAAGGAAGAGCGCCGATACTGGTATGTGAGAATGTTATGTTCTCTTGATTGGATTTGAGGTGTGGTGATGTTTTATGGTGCTATTAGGGTGGTAAATTCTCATTTTAACTTTTAATCATGGAAATGCCTGTCTTTTCATGGGAAGCTACAATTCAACTATTTTCTTCTTGTGAATAAACTGCACAAACATCAAGATGCATTCTTTGTTGAGGAAGATTTGCAAGAATGGTCCAAAATCAGTGAAGGTTCTCCATATCACAATCAGTCATTAATGCAAAAGAAGGCTTTTTTTTTTTTGCTGTGACTTGACAGAAGAAAGGAAGGAGTGAGAGAGGGAGAGAGAACATTTGGAGAATTGAATATTCTAACTCATCTCCCTTGCCTGATTAGTCATCCTTCTCTTGATAACTGGTTATAGAATGTGCTTCTCAGATGTCACATTGTCAAATTTCAGCATTTAGCAGAGTTCAAAAATTTCAAAATATATCATTTTTGTTTTTTTTCTCCAGAAATGGTAACTTCGTTTAAAACAAAAAGGCCCAAGTTGTGCCGGAAAGTACAATAAGCTTACAAACAAGCAGGAATAAAAACAATCAGGCCCAAGAGAGCCACAAAAGACATGGAGCAAATACAGGAATAGAGAAAACCCAAAATACAAAAAAATATAGGAAAAAGCTAGATCAATATATTCCTTCCAAGCTTTAAAGATATCTGCACTAGGTAGACACTGGAATTCAGAGAGAGATGAAGCCCAAGCAACACATTTAACCTTGACTCGATAGCTAACCTCCTTCACAGTCTCCTCATGGTTCCTGAAAACTCTATTTTCCTTTTCCACCATTAACTCCATTGCATGTTGATCAGAAACATTGACTTTTAATTTTATGACCAAAGTGTCCAGGCCTCAAACCCGACTAATCCTCGAGGCATGTGCAAGCCTCCCTACCCACACACACCGGGTAACTCTACAATGACTGGTTATTGAGGGTGGAGTGGGAATCGAACTCAAGACTCCCACTTCTTGAGATATGTTCCTGGCTATGAAGCACGGATACGTCCGGATACGTTTCCGACACGGATACGTCCGGATACGGCTCGGATACGTGTCGGATACGTATCCAATTAAATAATATATATTTTAAATACCGATACGGCTCGGATACGCCATCCGACATGTATAGATACGGCGGGATACAGCTAAACACGGGATACGGCACACGGGACACGGCAAAACATGGGATATGGCGAAAAACGGGAGAAAAGAGGGGGAAAAAAAGGAAAAAATAAAAAACTTACTTCCGTTTCCTCTGCTTCTCGCGAAAACCCTTCGAAACCCTGAAATTTCGAAACCCTCTTCTGCTTCTCGCGAGCACCCTTTGAAACCCTCAAATTTCGAAACCTCCTCTGCTCTCGATTCGCTGCCTCTGCTCTTGATTCGCTGCTCTCTCCTCTCTACTGCTCGTCTTCTTCTGCATCTTCCGATTCGCGGCTCTGCTCTCGATTCATCTTCTTTTGCATCTTCTCTAGGTATGCCTTTCTTCTTCCTCTTCTCTCCTTCTTCTTCGTCTTCTCTTCTTCTACTTCTGTTTTCCGTCTTCTTTTTCTTCCTGATTTTCGTTTTTCTCTCTTCTTCTTCTTCTTCTTCTTCCTCTGTTCTTCTCTTCTTCGTCTTCTTCTCTCCGTCGTCTTCTTCGTCTTGCTCTGTCTTTTTCTCTTCTTCTTCTTCGTCTCTTCGTGTTCTTCTTCTTCGTCTCTTCGTCTTTTTCTTCTTCTCTTCTTCTTCGTCTTCGTCTCTTCTTGGCCTCCTTTCCACCCTAATATGCAGTGGAGGATTTGAATTTCACTTTTATTATTCTGCTTATTACAATTAGCCCTTAAAATAATTTATATTTGTTATTGTAATTTGTCGGCTGGACATTTTTAAGTAATTTTTTATTTTAAGATTTTTATTTGTAATGGTAAGGCATAAATACCTTCATTTTATATCGTTTCTGGTATTTGATGGAGATATTAATATTTGAATACATCATCAACTTTTAGAAGTATTTGTTGGGTTACTGAGAAATCTACCTCAAAAAATAAAATTCTGTATTTAAATCTCATTCTAATGCACCGATATTTGATTCTTGTCCTTTTACATGAAATAGTAAAATACAGTGATTTATTTCATTTACTGTAGATTATTGGTGTTCTAATAATATGGGTCTATCTGATTGTATATTTTAGTTAATTAATTGTTTTTTTTTTTTATCTATGTTTGCTGTTCATCCTCTTTGTCAATTGAAATGGCTACTGGTGGTGAGGGCAGTGGTAGTAGGTGTGGTTCGTCTAGTAGTACAGCTACAAGTAGATTTTGTTCTTCCGAGGCTATAGATGACCATTGTCCTCTTTGGTCATATGTTACAATATATCAAAGTAGAGATCTAAATGTTGGAGGTGGAAATAGGAAGTGGAAGTGTAATTTTTGTAATAAGGATTTCAACGGTTCATACTCTAGGGTTAAGGGTCATCTATTGAGGCAATCTGGTAAAGGGATTCAAATATGTGCTTCTGTGACTGAAGAATATTTAAGGGAACTCTTAAGAATTGTTTCTGAGGCTGAAGAGAGGTCTAGACAAAAAAATGTTCCCTTACCCAATCGTACCATTGCAACTCTTATGGGCTCAGCATCAACTAGTGAGGGAAAAAAAGACGAGTTGGAGGTACAAGTGCTTTAGAAAAAAATATTTAAAAATGATGCTAGAGATCGGCTTACAAGTGAAATTACTAGAATGTTTTATTCAGGTGGTTTGCCATTTAACTTTAAAAAGCATTTGTTTCTTAGTTCATATACTTTTTCTGCCAACAATTAGATCGCTGAGTATGTTTCTCCTGTTCGTAATGCTTTAAGAATCACACTTTTACAAAGGGAGAGAGCAAACATTGAAAGGTTGCTCCAACCAATCAAAAATACTTGGCATGAGAAGGGGATGAGCCTAGTTAGTGATGGGTGGAGTGATGCACAAAGGAGGCCGTTAATCAATTTCATTGCTGCATCTGAGGGAGGCCCCATTTTCTTGAAAGCTGTTGATGGGTCAAAAGAATATAAAGACAAGCACTACATTGCCAAATTGATGATAGACACAATTCGTGAGGTTGGGTCAGAGAATGTGGTGCAAATTGTGACCAATAATGCTCCTGTATGTAAGACAACGGGGTTACTTGTTGAAGGTCATTACCCTCACATATTTTGGACTCCTTGTGTGGTGCACACATTAAATCTTGCACTAAAAAAATATATGTGCAGCAAAAAATACAGAGATGAATGAGTATGCTTTTGCTGAATGCCATTGGATTACTGAAGTTTCAGATGATGCACGTTTTATTCGCAACTTCATTATGAATCATTCTATGAGATTGGCTATTTTTAATTCCATTGTACCATTGAAATTGCTTGCTGTGGCCGAGACACGATTTGCTTCCACCATTGTGATGTTGAAGAGATTGAAGCTTATCAAGCGTGGCCTTCAGGAGATGGTTATTTGTGAGGAATGGAGTGCCTACCGGGAGGATGATGTTGGAAAGGCTTAAGTTGTCAAAGAGATGGTTTTAAATGATGTATGGTGGGACAAGGTTGAGTATATTCTTTCTTTTACACGCCCAATCTATGAGATGCTCCGGTTGTGCGACACGGATAAGCCGACCCTTCATTTGGTTTATGATATGTGGGATTCAATGATAGAGCAAGTGAAGGCGGCGATATATGGCCATGAGTTGAAGGAGCTAGATGAGCAATCTACTTTTTATGGTGTGGTGTATGATGTACTCATTGATCGATTGACTAAAAGCTGCATACCACTACATTGTATGGCTCATTCTTTGAATCCAAGGTAATTTATCTATTTCGATTATTTTTTTAGATTTTGAACTTCATGTTTTACAAACTAATGTTATGCTTTTCTAACCTATAGGTATTATAGTAGTGAATGGCTTGCTCAAGCTCCGAATAGGGTTGTACCACATAAGGATCCAGAGATATCTGATGAGAGAAACAAATGCTTGAGGAGGTATTTCCCTGATGTGAATGAGAGGAAAGCTGTTCTGACAGAATATGCAAGGTTTTCAGGAGCTACTGATGTATTTGGGTCCTTTGATTGTTTACAAGACAGATGGGACTTAGATCCAAAAACATGGTAGGTGACCTATGGATCTTCTATACCAAAACTGCAAACGATGGCTCTTAAGCTTCTTGTACAACCATGTTCATCATCGTGTTGTGAGAGGAATTGGAGCACCTACTTATTCATCCACTCCATGAAAAGAAACAAGATACATCCTAAGAGGGCTGAAGATTTGGTGTTCATACATACAAATCTTCGTCTTTTGTCAAGGAAGAATGAAGGCTATGTAAAAGGACCAAATAGGATGTGGGACATTGGGGGAGATCAATGGGATCCATTTGACGGAGCTGGAGTTCTAGAGGTTGCAAGTTTGTCTCTTGATGAACCAGATATGGAGACAGTTGTTTTTACTGATGCCGGTGAAGGAAATGAAGAGATTGAAACCTTCAATCAGATTTTGTAATAAGTTTAAACATGTATTTTGTTGAAATGTATACTTTTTTTATCTCATAGTAGAATTTGTGATGTTTTTTTTGTAAATGTTTGAATTTAATATATATATATATATATATATATATAAATTTGGCGTGTATCTTGCCGTACCCGTATCCTAGTTTTTCAAAATTTGCCATGTCCCCCGTATCGGATATGACACGTATCTGATACTCGTACCCGTATCGGTGCTTCTTAGGTTCCTGGCTCTCACTCCAACCCTTTGGGTTTCACAAACCTTCACTATAAAGCATGTTTGTAAATGATTTATGAAATAATAGCCCCTATTTTGTGTTAATATAGTATTTGCCATCATATTTATTTATTTATTTGTTTTTGAAATGGTAACTATATTCAAGAGTGCAAGAAATGCATCAAGAGAAAGGTATGGTCAAACGAGGTAGGAGGAAGCTACCAACCTCTTTTTTCCAATAGGCACGAAACTGGAAAAGGCGACAAAAAACACAAATAAAAGGCCCCTAAACCCAAGAACAAGCCCAAGGAACACAAAATCATATTTATTGATTGTAATGACCTGACCTGTTGTACTATTGAGGGTTCTCATAGAAGACGTGTGGGAGTGACCCTTGGCTTGAATCCGGTCAAGTTGACTTCAAAACCGGGTATTTGAAAGTAAAGATGATTTGTGGCTCACATTTGAGGTATCGAATGAACTCCAAAATTGATGGAACTTGTTTGGTTGGATAGTTCAGTCAAAGAGCTTTCCGACGAGCACAAGAACGCTCAAATCCGAGCTCCGTAGCTCAAGTTATGATTGCTTTAGTGAAGATGTGTAAAATTGCCAAATTTAATATCGGAAGTCCAATATATATTGGAAGTTCGATAGAAAACATCAGAAGTCTGACCTGAGCGCTGATTTTTGGACTTAGTCTCTTCAATGATATCGAAAGTCTGATATATGACTCTCGGAAGTCCGATATCACTCAGACATTATGTTATAAAAGGGGCCTCACGATTTTAGGGTTTCAAAAATCCATTCCTTTCCCTTCTCTCTTGTTTCTTCTAAGGTTTTGAAGGATTTATCACTTGGTTCTCCTTTCCCTTCCTATCTTTCACCAGGGTTCATCCCTTCTTCCCTCGTTCTCCTCCTCCCTTCTTGTTTGCAGCCGTTGTCGGAGATGTTTCGTGGGCCAACGACCATTGATGTTAATTCTTCTTGATTTATCATACGATTTTATCGGTTGTTTTCTGATTATTCTTTGTGTGTTGAGATTATACGGTGTATAATCGATTTCTTTGGATTTTCCTGCGGAGACGGGATATTATTTTATGTTTAAATGTTATTTGGGTTTATGTGGAACGGCATGGATATGGCCATGATCGATACCTGGTTCTAGATTATGTTTTATGTATTTTTGTGTCCCGAAGAACTGGGCTGAGCCCATCTATTTGATTGAGGACCCTTCACATGAGATATGTATGTTATGCTTTGCATTGATTATGCATGAATCTGGATGCGATTATGAATGATTGAATGTTGTTTGTTTACACAACCTGAATGATTTGTGTTCGGCATATGTGGGTTTTTACATATGCGGGATATATATTTAGGTCTATGGTTGAGATCTATGTATTGGACGATTGACTGAGCTGAGGATGGCTAGGTAGTTCCTCGTGCGTATTATTGGGTCTAATGATGTTTTAGGATCCAATGACTATGGTTTATGTGGGTAAGACTGTGAGGGTTATTTCCATAAGTTAGGTATAGCTTGATCCCTATATAAGGATGTTGTATATGATGGATGTAGATGATGTTGATTGTATAATGTCGAGAAAGGGTAATTCTCTATGATCACTTTATGATCAACGTGTTGAGACGCATTGCAAGGGCCACTTAATATTAAGCCGCATTGGCGTTGACCACGTGTGATACGAGATTCCTGATGTTGTATATCAAGTTATTGAGATGGATGATTTAGGGTGTTCTCAACTCTGTGTTCTCGGTGGGTCTAAGTGAGACCGATAGACCCAAAAGTCTATGTTAGGCGGGTGAGGACTAGGCGGATGTGTCTGATGAGCCGAAGCTGGCCTCCATACCGTCAAGCTGCCTCACTGTCAGTCTACAGTGAGGGATGAGGTTGTCAAGAATTCTGCATCGGAGACGGATGAGTGACACATATTGGTAATTCTGAGTACCATGACTAGGCGCAGATTATGCGTACGTATGTGGAAAGGGTATGATCTAGAGGGCCTATGGTTATAGAGCAATGAGTACATGTTCGGTTGGTTGGTTGATAACCGAGTGCCTAGGACTTGAGGCTTGATGATATATAGGCATTATATATATGAGTTATGAGATGCACACATTGGATGGACGTGTTATGATGTAGACGGTAGGTTTGGTTGTCTGACAGACTATTATGCCTTGTCACTTGTTTTGTGACAGTTGTGTGTCCATATGTTGTATATGGACCGCTGTGTATGGTATCACTGCATGATGGTTTGTATGTGCTGTTTATGGAATATGTTGGATTCTTGCACGTTTTGCTATGACTAGTGTACCCTTACTGGGTCGGTGATCTGTGGGCAAGTGAAGCTCATTCCCTAACAATTTTCGGGTACCAACAGGGGAAAGGCTAGACTGACTCACAACGATGGCAACTTGATACCAAGTCACTTGAGACTTCATGATACTAAGTTGTATATTTATTTAAAATCTTTTATCTTTGAAGAGTTGTAATTATGTTGAGATTAATGTAATTAACTCTTGAGATAAGGCCTGTATTGTATTTTGTGGTGTTGATTTCAGTTGACGTGCCAGTGTCCTGAGCCCTGTCGGGGCGGGGCATTGCATTGACTATCACATATTTAACATTAGCTTGTCACGGCTCATGAATGTAATGATGAGAACTATTATTCCAAGCACTGTTATTCTTACATCAATTTTGATCGTCTACTTGATGGGTTCCATTTGAATCGTGGACAACTCTTAGCAAATGTTGTACCTTGTTTTCAAGGATTTGATGATCAAATTAGTGGAGCCAATTCAGCCAACATTCCCAATGAATATAAACTGCTAAGTACAACAAACACCCAATTTAATTGGTGGTCTATATCTCATTATATCAAAAGATTACTTCATTAGAGAAAACACTATTTTAGGCATCTATGATGAGAAAACTATCTTTGCCATTTTAATCAAATTCATAATTTGGAAACAATGGTGATAACTGTGGGCAACAATTAATGCTCAGTGGCTGAAATTTCATTGTTTTTTTATATAGTTTGAGATGTCCCTGATTCATTTTAGGACATGTATTTGATGTTGAGGGAAACTCATCAAGAAGATAGGCAAGAATATTTAAGGAAAAATGATCAATTCAATGGAGCCAAATATGAATTATGAAGCCACGAAATCAACAATAGAGTCCATTGAAAAAATGATCATGATTGAGGATCAACAATAAGGTTTGTAAACATGATATGGTGCATCTATTTTGTTTACTGAAATCCTTTTTTTTACCCAAAAATCTTTAGCCATTTTTTGCACACTTTTCCTATTTTTAGGTTCTATCATGAAAATAGTGGGCCACAATCTTCAAATTTTCCAAATACAATCTTAAAATCCATTTTTTTTTCTTTTTTTTTCTTTTTGGTTTTTGTTTTTGGCCATTCTTGAGCCAAATTCTTTCAACCCATCAAGTCTAATCTAAGATTCCTCTTTCATTTCTAGCCATATATTTTGCATGAATATTTCATATTTTTAGAATACAAATTATCTTAACCATAGGTTAAATGATCTTCAAGTGTCCATCAAATGAATAACGACTGTCCATACACACACATGTGAAGCAAAGGATTACATGTAGATTATGGCAATTTAAATCCAACTATTTTCAACTAATAATCTAACTGCATCCTTTTTTCTTAGAATGATAATCTAACCACATCCATCATCTATAGGAATAGATCCTAGTTGAAAATGTTTTAGGTAGTATAAGATAAGTCCACTAAGTTACACTTCTGCTCAGGAGATCACTAATAAATGGTCCAATTTTCTACAACATTCCCCTCAAGGTAAGGTATAAATGTCGTGTGCCCAACTTGCAAATAGCTACTTGGAGTTGCATTTTAGAGACGACTTCAGTAATCATATTGACAATTTGATCTTTGGATTTGACAACAACTGATCCAATTTTATACGACACTCACTCTTGAGGTATAAATGTCATGTGTGCGTAACCTAACTTGCAATAGCTGTTGAGAATAGAAGCGCACAAACAATGACAGAAGAACAAAACACAGATCAATCACACACAAAGACGCAAGGATATACATGGTTCTCTTTTGGTACGTCCACGGGTTCAAACCAGATCCTGTGTGCTCAAAGGCAAAATGAAGAAGAAGAGACAGCCGTGCCTGTTCCAATTTTTGCTCTCTCACTCCTCTCTTACAATTTTCGTTCGACCTCCGAACGGGCTAGTGGGGATGTGATCACCAGTAAATATCTAACAATTAGGCTCTACAAACCTAACAATAGCAACTTTGGGGGAAGGGGATAAGTTATTTGAGATTTGTTGGCCATAGTGGATTCATTGTGGGATTTAATCTAGGGAAGAAAAAACTATGCTTAACTTCTTGTGTGTCAAGTGCATTTTTTCTCTGATTGATTCCAACATGCAAGTATTATTTTGATCATGGTAACATTCAAGGTTTTCCTAGTACAGGATGAGGGTTAGATCTACTGGTTTGCTGGATTATGCTCGAGTTTGTCACAAATTGT
The DNA here is from genome assembly GCA_022113865.1 of Chimonanthus praecox. Classification (NCBI taxonomy): domain Eukaryota; kingdom Viridiplantae; phylum Streptophyta; class Magnoliopsida; order Laurales; family Calycanthaceae; genus Chimonanthus; species Chimonanthus praecox. The sequence goes on along the minus strand of CM039087.1, from coordinate 476,720 downwards.
AATAGCTGATTGTAGTCATCTTCTCTCTCTCCTCTCTCTCTCTCTCTCACTCACACACACACATACATGCAGACAGATGGGCTGTAGCATTTGATCCAAGTTTTTCCTTGATGAGCAGTGGGCTCTGGAGCACAGGTCTGCCGATAATATTGCAACTGACGGTATTATTGACAGTGGAGTCCACACTGCTACTTTTTGTGATACATTCAATTATTCTGCACAGTAGTGATACAGTTTCTCAAATTAGATCATTTCATCATGTGAAATAATGTCATCAGCGGCTCAAAGTGCCGATTTTGCTTGGTTTTGGTGGTATTGGTGCATCAAAATGTACATCTATTCTAGTGTCTTTGTTGATCAGCAGTTGTGCTAGTCTGAAAGAGGATTCCAGAATGCTGCTATAGAATTGTATTGTTCTCATATTATAGGACTTTCATGAATTTTATTATTCTTCAAACAACATGTTCTTGTTCATTCATGTTTCATATTTTAAGCAAATGAATTGCTTGATTCCACAGCGACAATTGCAATACATCCATTGTCGATTTCCACAGAAGTTGCTCCAATTGTTCTTATGACCTCTGCCTCACATGTTGTTGTGAACTTCGGAAGGGTCAGCAGCCTGGAGGTATCGAAGCAAACTCATCTCACCAGCAATTTAAGGGTCGAACCTGTAATCAAGTCATGGATGCAAGAGAAGAAACTAGTGATCGTATTGCCAGTCTACCCATCACGTTTCCTGACTGGAGAGCAAATGATGATGGTAGCATTCCATGCCCACCGGAAGAGCGCGGTGGTTGTGGCACTGGGTTACTTGCACTGCAACGGAGCTTCAAAGCCAACTGGGTAGCAAAACTGATTAGGAATGCAGAGGATCTGATCAATCTCTTTCAATTCTCTGATGACGATTTTTGCCATCATTGCTTATCATGCTCTCCTAATGGTTCGTCTGGGATCGAGGGTGGTAGTTCTGAAGTTCGTCGGACAGCTTTTAGGGATAATGGTTCTGATAACTTTCTTTACTGCCCAAATGCACTTGACTTCAGAGATGATGACATTGGACATTTCCAGAAGCATTGGGTGAGAGGTGAACCAGTTATTGTTAGAGATGTCCTCAAAAGAACTTCTGGACTTAGTTGGGAACCAATGGTCATGTGGAGGGCTCTTAGAGAGAAAAGCGGCAAAAAGTTCAAGGAGGCAATTCAGAAAGTGAAAGCCATCAATTGCTTGGATTGGTGCGAGGTTAGTGCCCTTTGTTCTTTAGTTTAATTATACTTTATTATCTACCCAGTGTCATCTCTGACCTTCTATGTCTTGTTAATAGTCCTCCCTCTGTCATTTTCATTCGAACATTGAAACTTCCTATAGAGCAATTTGGGGTATGTCGAAAATGAGAGTGCGCTTACAACATGCCCTGGACACCATATTATAGATTTTCCATGATAAATGCACATTCCATACTAGTCAAAGTGCAAGGCACGCTCATGGAGCAAAGGGGCCTTGGAGCCTAATGCACAAGGTGCATACATGAACCTACATTTGCTAGGAGGCAGGAGCACTGTCCTAGATATGTTAGAATCTTCATGTATGATGAGTCCAACGTGACAAAAAATACAGGCTTTCATCTAGAATAGTGGAACAGAGAAATCTATGTAATACTTATCTTTTGAATGCAGAAATATACATATTAACTCATCAGGATCAAAACGGTGCCTCAGCCTAGGCTCAACTATGTGCAAATAAGAGAGAGCCTAGGCATACGCCGAAGAGGTGATGGTGAGTTGGACTGGGCTTTTGCTACGACAAAGACCGCATTTCACTACCACACTAGCAGAAGTTACAAGTACTAATACTCGTCTGATTGACCTTCTAGAATCTGTGGTCCACTTGGCATCCTACCTGAACAATCAATTACCTTATCCACACATTATGGCCACCAAATACTGTAATTGTCTGTTATGAAGTTGGATTCGGTTACAAATTTGGACTGATCAGACATGCTTCTTATTGTTGGGAATGATACTAGTTTGGCGGTCCCTTTAGTGAATGGATCACAGCAGAAATACCTTGTGCATTGGGTACATTTGTATTTCTACTAGGCTCTTTTTTGTTTTTACTGCTTATAAATCCAAAAGTATGGAGGAGAGATCTCTTGGTAACGATGACATTTTGGATTTATGCTTGGCCTCTTTCAGATTCGTAGGTCAACTATAGGAGTGGCAATGTTTGCAAAATAAGGGGTGGACAATAGGAAGGTTTTGTGGGTTTTTTTGGGTAATTTTTGGGTTTTGTGGGGTTATTGGCATGTATAGTAGTGATCTTCATTCTTCTTTTTAAGATCAGCATGTATATCGAACACTATGTTTCCCTTTTATACTTGAATGAATGAACTTCACAAGTTAACTTTAAAAAAAAAAAAAACTGTCCAACTTGCTTGTAACTTGGGTTCAAGATGCACTCACTGGTCACAGATCAGTTTGGGTGACTATCTCACTTGTGGTCCAGTAGTGACTTTATGAAGTTGTGGGTTGGGCTTGTTTGAACCAGGTATTATAATATGTATGACCCATTGGCTGGATCTTGAGTTTTTGGCCTATTTGATTTTACTTCAGAATTCACCTTCAACTATGCTTGGGTTCCACTAATGAGTTTATAAAGTTGTAGGCTGGGCTTGTTTGAACTAGGTCTAATAGCATGTACCGTATGTACACTTGATCTTGATATGTTGGTCTATTCGATTGCACTACAGGATTCACTGTCAACTATGCTGGTATTATATGACTTGAGTACACCTAAGTGTATATTGAAAGTGTTCAACTCACTGTGGGTCCTTCATGATTACGTGCCAATCATTGAGAGAGTGGGTATAGGAATTATTCATATGAATGATACCTACACAAAAAGAAAGAAAGACACCAATATGATGGGACCTAAGCTATGATTTAAATGGCCTAAAGTTTAACAGTGTTTTGAGGCACATCATTTTGATGTCTCAATTGAGTAGTGTGTATCGGCTCGATGAGTGTCAAAATTGGACATATGATAATTTGTGGGTGGGCAAATACATTTGAGAGTGGACAAGTGCAATTGGAGTTACACCTCTGGATTATAAACCTTTTCCCTCATGTCTTTGGGGCTCCTCCTTATTGATTTTTGGTTTACTCAACGCTTTCAGTTTCCCCTCATGATTACATGAGGCTCACATAGAGTTCACACAAATACCTCATGGAAAAAAGTTGTGGCCACCTTTAAGTGGTTGACACTAATTGGTAGGATTATACTCAATATCTAGGTTTTGTGCTGTCCTTGACATGCATCTCTTTGGAGAAGAACATCGTCTTTTGTCCTTCTCAATTCTCATCTTTCAGGATGTACTCTATTTCCTAACAATGAGGATTGACCTAGGCACTCCCACCAAACGTTAGTCTCAAGCTCCCAATGATGAACATAAGGTTATATTAACACAGCAGAGTTTCTCAATACACCATTAAAATCTCCTTTCAAGTGCTTATGATCTTGATGATTATGATTCTATAACACCTTGGTACTCTGTATTTCAAGTTATGCGTACGTACATTTACCCATTTTCTTACTAAAGTTGTCACTACTTGGTAATTTACTTGTTCTTGTAATCAAACAGCATCTGCAAGTTGCTAACACTAGTTGTTTACAAAATTATGTTTCTATTCCATTGTAGGTTGAGATTAATATTCACCAATTCTTTCAAGGCTATGTAGAAGGTCGTATGCATAAGAACTTGTGGCCAGAAATGTTGAAACTGAAGGATTGGCCTCCGTCAACTTCATTTGAAGAGCGTTTGCCGAGGCATTGGGCTGAATTTATTTCTTCCCTCCCATATCATGACTATACCCATCCAAAATCTGGTCTTCTGAATCTGGCTGCAAAACTACCAGACAGTGTCTTGAAGCCTGACTTGGGACCCAAAGCTTACATTGCATATGGGTCTTGTGAAGAGCTTGGTAGAGGTGATTCAGTGACAAAGCTGCACTGTGATATGTCTGATGCGGTATGTATACTGTAGCATTTTGTTCTAGTGACAAAGGAATTTCATTCCACAAGAAGCATTACACTAGTATACCTTCATAGAAAGAGACACTGTGGGTAATATGCTAATTTTAACCTTACAAAAACAAACAGTAAAAGTAAAATGTCCCTGGGTCATCATTCATAATCTGAAGAGGCTGCAATTAACAAAAATTGGATTTGGAAAATTGGCTTAGACCAATTCAATTTGGATTTGGCCATGAGCCCAGCATTGAGTCAAGTTCCTACTCACATTGGAAGGAATCATAACTTTTTTTTCTTTTCTTTTTCTTTTTAATGGATATTGGTCAACTTGGTTAACATATTAGAGATGGCCTATTGGACCATACGACATGACCAAGATGTGCATTTTTGAAAACCTGTCACTTGTTTTGCATACCATATCATTGGATCCCTTCTTGATTACTAATCTCTCGCTCACTATATATATATATATATATATGCACACGCATCTAGGGATGGTAGGGACGCTGATTTTAAATGTCATATTAGTTTTTTGGTTGATCATAAGTTTTTTTTTTAATAAATAAATAAAGATGGGAAGGTTTGAAGATGAATCGGAATTGCCAATTGAAAGCGTAATCTTGGATTTTTTGGGCTTTCACTGAAAAGAATGATTTTTCACTCCCTCCCTCAATTTTATTGTTTGCAATGATTTTTTAGCTTAAATAGATGAATTTGGCCTTACTTATTTTGATTTCTAGAGCGACTTTGGACATCTAGTAACCGTTTCTAGGTTCTTTTACCACACTTTTTTTTTTTAAAAAAAAATGGTTTTTCAATATAACATCGTCAATTAATGTAGACTTGAACTGCATTGTGAAATTGCTCCTAGGATCGAATACACTAAGGGCAGATGGCACCCATAATGTTGGTCGTGGTGTTGGGAAGTGTCTACGAAGTGTACATAAAAATGATGAATCCTTAAATTTTTTTGACGAAAAATCTTGATTTTGTGCATTGATATTTTCTATTTGAATGGAAACAGAGAACTAAAAAAGTTGATCCTAGAGAGGTTGTTAAATTGGTTTAGACAATGATCATTCTTGACTTTAGGACATTTTCCAATTTTTGATGGGAGGCAACCAATTGAGCTGCACCCATGTGTGATTGAACTACACCGTATACGTGATTGGCACACAGGTTAGTGGACCCTAGTGGACTTTAGGTCAAACCCAATCACCCAAGAAGACGATGGCTAAAAACTTGTGAATCTGAAAAATATTTGGTCTCAGCCTCAAGGCCTCAAGACCCTCCATATCTGAGTGAAAAATCGTGACAGCCTGTATTTGACATGTGCTCTCAAGTCTAGCTTTCCTTTGACTTACAATCACACAAAATCTGGGAGGGAAAATCTGGAAAATTTATAAGACTCCTCATGATTTGAAATTACAAAGATTATGATGTGACATCTTTTGATTGAAATCACAAAGATTATGGAAAATCTTTTGAAATCACAAATATGGAGACACCTCATGATTCGAGATTATGGAAGAGCTATGATAAATATTATGGAAAATATATGGAAAAGGTATGAGCCACATCGTGATTTGCAATCACATACAAATCTGGAAATATGTGCTGCGAATTCATGAGTTGACTTGTGACTGAATATCACTGGAATCAAGATTTGAAATCTGGAAAAACTTATGAGCTGTATTACCAAATACAGGCTCGAGGCATCGAAGACGCGCCTCGAGGCCTTGAGACTTAGCCGTTGCAAAAACTTATTATAAATACTCGGCTTGTGTGTTTCAAAATATAGACTATCAGAGACCCTTTTCCTCCAACCGTCTCTCTCTTCTTCATCATCTTTCACAAGTGGATTCAAAGCATTCAATGCTTGATTCATGAAGAAGATGAGAACGTTCCTCTAGGACCAAATCTGTAGCACTCTTGTCCTAGACCCATGTTCCGATGTGCCAAAGCTTACTAAAGGAAAATCCAGATCTGAAGGTAGAAGCTCGGAAAACATCATTAGATGAACACATTTTTGAAGATTGGTTGAGGCCCAAGGCAAGTGTTCCTCTTTTACTTTTTATTTGATAAAAATTGTAAGGTGGATTAGAATACTGTGTTCGGACCACCTAAAAAAAATTAAGCGTCGAGGATTAGACCATGGGGATCGAACCTCTATAAAAAGTTAGGTTGTACTATCTGGGTGAGAAACTCATTCATAATATATTGGGACGACCCGAGAGTTGGGAAGTCTGACAATGGATGTAGGTTCAGGTGAACCGAACCACTATATATCGTTGTGCTTCTGTGTTTTGCTTTGATGGTTTGATTCATTTGTTTATTACTTGCACACACGTTTATTCCGCTGCACATATTGTTAAATTGATTTATTTTAAAAAGGGGAATAAAATCGGATCAGACCTATTCACCCCCCCCTCTAGGTCTTGCATACTTTTAGTAATGGATTTTCAGACTAAGCCTCCCTAACTATGGATGTGTAGAAATTAATATGGAGAGGGTGCCCTGTGTTGAAATTAATATGAACAAAGCTTGGACAAAATTTTACTGTCATTTGGACTTATAAAATTTCACTGATATTATCAATTAAATTTTCATAGCCATCTTACATAACTACAATTCACGGAGGGGAAAGTTTCCACAAAGTCCTTTTATCCTTGTACTCCTTTACTTATCCCACGCGATCATGTGGGCCTGAACCTATAATAGATGGTCACAACCTCTCTAGAGAAAAAAAACTGCCTCAGTCTCTCTAGAGTTACTCACTTACCGTCTCTTGATCTTTTTTTGATGACCAAGGTGTCCAGGCCTCTTAGAGCACCGACTAATCCTCAGGGTATGTGCAAGCCTCCCTGGTAACACACACCGGGTAACTCTACCGGGAGTGGCCCTTTGAGGTGGAGTGGGAATCAAACTCAGGACTCCCGCTTCCTGTGGCAGGTTTCTGGCAATCACGCCAACCCTTTTGGGTTGCTCACTTTTTTTTTTTTTTGAGCGGTAACAAAAAGAAAATATTATTAAAGAAGAAATTCAATACAAGAAAAAGGTCTAAGAGGTATAGACCCAACCAAAAACAAGAAAACAAAAGTAGAAAACAAAAAATCAAAACAACAAAAGATCCAAGTGTTATGTTAACACCAAGTAGTCAAGTAGGTCCATGCATAACCAAAGAGCATTTACATTAAATATGGAAGACGCCAAAAACAGGTCCCTCTACAGCGTTCTTTGCAAAATAATCTGCTACCACATTTGCTTCACGCCTCATATGGACGAAAGAGACCTCTAGTTCCCTAACAAGTGCCCTGATCTCCCTAACTGTGGTAATCAATCTCCAGGGCAAGATTGTCAAAATCAAATCGTATCGTGAATCGGTCTAGGGGTGTGAACCGTGAGCCTTGAATCGTAAATCGTAAGATTCATAAAAGTGCATTAGAAGTCAAGTTTTAACATTCCAAAGTACAGTATATTGTACACCATACATTAAACAATATAACAGTATACTGTTATACACCATACATTATACTGTATGACTATGGAAGTGAAATTGTTGACCTGCAAACTTAATTATATTCATTTATTATATGAATTATTATATATGCATTACATAAATCAATTTTTCCTTCTCCAACATAAATCGTACGAGTTTACGATTCGACTCGTACGATTCACTAGAAAAGCGTACAGTTTTTTAGATATTTCGATACTTGATGTGATTCGAATCGTGATACCTCACGATTCGACCCGCGAATCGTGCGATTTTGACAGCCTTGCTCCAGGGGGGTTTGCGTCAAACTTTTTGCCTATTTAATGGCATTTGCTGAATCTCCATCAATGACTAATTTTCCACGACCTAAACCAACACAAATACTCAAAGCTCTCCTGATACTGAAGAGTTTAGCTTCATTAGAATCTTTAGTCCCTACTGATTCTGTGAATACCATGGATGTCTGGCCATTGTGATCTTTGAGCACGCCCCCAATATCTGTTGGACCCAGTTTTCCCTAGAGTGTCCATCGACGTTGAATTTCATTACCCCTTGTTGAGGAGGTTTCCAGTCCACCAACACTTTGGGTTTCCTAGATCTCCCATTCATACAACCCTCCCACGAAGATAAAAGGTCAGTGGCTTTGAAGTCCTTGTTGGGAAGGAGCCAAGCACAAAGTCTCCATTTAGCTTTTTTACTAGCTCGCAAATTTTGGTGGTCTTTCATTCGGAAATTCTTGATTTGCTCTCTTTCCAGATTGTCCATGAAATAACAGTCGGAATTGTGAGCCACGCCATCCTCCATCTTTTATTGGGATAGGGGAAGAACCATGAAGCCAACGTTTCTGCCCAAGTACTATCACCAACCCAAGAAACATCCATTAATCTACAAAAAACTGCTCCATAGGTGCCAAGCAACGGGACAAGAAACAAAGAGATGATCACTTTCCTTCTCTATTTCTTGTAGTATCTAGGTTTCTTTCTTGTGTGTTGTTTTTAAGGTATGCTTTAGCTAACTTTTGCCCACTTGTCACCACAATAGGGCTTTATTGTTGTGTGGTTACTTTTTCAATGCTTTACAAAAGCTCTAGGGAGGCTGCCTTTGATTTTTTTTAAATGGGCCACAAATCCTTGGATGAGAGATGTAGAAAATAATAAGGATAATGTGTAAGTAGAATTTAGCGCCCATCTAATCATCCTACCCTTGTGATTTTAGACCTTCAAATTTGTTTGACATGGACTGTTGAATTTTCATAGTCCATCTCACTAAGTTAAGATGATTGATTGGAGGATTTTTTTTCTTGAATCCTCCACTTATGTAGTCCTCTTCCCATCCACTCACCATGTGGGGCCTAGGCCATGATAAATGATCACTCTCCTTAGATAAAATCATTGGAGCTACTCAATGCCTTAATACGAGGATTTGTTCTTGAAGTAAAACTTATTCAATATCTTCATAAAAGGTAAAAACTCATTCCAGAAGATGGTTTAAATTTTCTTAGCCAATTGCCAATCCTCTTTACTACCCAGGCTTGAACATGACTCTTAATACAATACCTACATGTTAGTGCCAATAGGTTCTAACAATGTTTCAAATGCACTTGACCTCTTATCATGTTTTGTTTAATGTACTTTAATTTTGTTTAGCGGTGTGCAATGGCTTTAAAGGTGTTCATAGGCTAGATTTGGGCCAGACTTTTCTCTTTTGAGCCTGAGCCCATTTATAAATCAAAAGTCCAAGCTGACCCATTTTAGCCCATTTCTAGGAATAGAGTGAGAGTGAGTATATGCTTTATAGAATTTCAATAATTTAATTACATTATATAAAATATAAATAAATACACTTGGTTAATTAAATGGGCGAAAAAGGTTGACTTGCTTCACAGCTTATTTTTTTTTAAGAGCTTGAGCTTGCTTATTTATTGAAAGGGCTCAAAAAATGAGCTCAAGCCTGGCCTGTTAGTAAAAAATATATGTTCAAGCCCATTTGTTTATGATTGGTTTTATTCAGTATGATAGTGAGGCTTCTTAACCCGGTCAATTGCATGTTCTCTTGCATAAACAATTCCCCATCTCGGAATAGTCCCTCCCTCCCCATGCCTAGCATGTCGTCTATTATCAGGACCAAACCTAGCCTTATTCACTTGAATCTTTTTTCCTTAAAAAACCCGACCGTCCAACATTTTGATAGCATTATTTGCTTCCCTCTCCGTCTTGAACCTAACAAAAGCACAGCTCCTTCGTTTCCCAGATCTCCGGTCAATTGGCACAAAATTGCCAAACACTAAACCCGCAACTCCGAAGACTCACACGAGATCTCTGGCCCCCATTCTGGAATATACCCACGAACAAGGAAAAGCTCTCTCTACACCATTCCACCATCTTCCAGAACTCTGGGAATGAGGTTCAGTTCTCTCTTTTCAACAAGCAAACTCTTTCCCAAGTTCTTGTGGTTTTACCATTAGCAAATTTGAATTTTGAGGAGCTGGGATCCATACGTAGACCATGGTTCATTGATCCAAACCACTAACATAGTGCACAATATTAGGCACGTGTGACTTAAGGCATACATTTGGACAATCTAAAACCATAAAAACAAATACTTGTCTATAACAATCATGAAATACATATGAACTAAAAGAATGACACTAATAAAAGATAATAAGAACAAATGGCCCGGGTGGTGTTGGATCAATGATTAGATGAATTCAGTTCGTAAATTAATGACTCAGATGATGTAAATGGATGGGTTGAGCCAAATCTTCAAATCCATTGCTTGATCAACGTACAATCTGGGCTATTTATGTTTGGCTTTGTCTCTATCCATGGTTGGATATATTAGAAATGCGCACAAAATCATCATCCAACCAATATGAGGTAAAATATAGATTTCAATGCATCAGTTCTTTACTGGCATCGCATGATATCTGCATCAATGTTTAATTCCAAATATCCCTGCTAGGACTTAAGTACTTTCTGGTGCTCACTTGAGACACCAATAAGTTCTTTTCTGCCAGATATAATAATTGTTGATATAACTTACAATGCTTTGGTATTTAGTTTTTCCTTTGTGCCGTATAATATCACAATATATTACCACCATGCATTCAAAATTTTCTGTTCCTCTTTATGTCTGAACAAGTTGCTCGGTAAATTTTGCTACTGTTGCCCTAATGGGTTTTAACAATATTCTCAAGCTGTTGTGTTATGTTCAGGTAAACATTCTGACGCACACAGCTGAAGTAAAAATTGCCAAATGGCAACAAGATAAAATTAGGAAGATACATAAGAAATTTGCAGAGGAAGATATGCGAGAACTTTATGGAGGTGCTGATAATGCCTCAAGTAAATTAACCAAATCAAAGAGGTCACGAGATGAACAACTCAATTCTGTGGAGTCTGCACCTACAAAATGTGGGGATACTTTTACGAGTCACTCTCCATCTCTAGAAGAGAGAAACAAAGAGACAGAGCAACCAGATATCAGGAAAAAAGCACCTATCAAGCCTGCAACAGAATGGCCTGTGGAACTTGTGCTGAAAGAACCATTATGTGGAGATGTTTCTGAGGGGAACTCCCATTTGCAGGAAGAATCAGTTATAAAAGTGGAGCTTCAGGACAAGCAAAGAGATGTGAAAGAAATATCTTCCACCAGCAAGGATGTTCACAGAACTGACTCTTCACCGGAAAACTTGGTTCTCAGGACAAAACCATTAAAAGAAGAACATCTTGAGGTGTTTGATGATGGAACAGAAGGCTGTAGTTTGTCTGGGAGGAAATCACCACGGCAGGAAGACAAGGATCCCAGTGTTGAGAAACCAGATAAGCAGCAGGTTATGGATAGTGAACTTAATGAACGGATGACCGGTAACATGAATGGGGAGACAGACAGTGTGGTACAGGAGCAACTTCAAATTGAAGAATCTAGATCTTCAAAACATGAGGATATTACTAGGAGGATTTCATCATCACCAGATAAGGTGGACTCAAGTTCCAATGGTGTAAATGGATATTGTTCCGATGAAGTTGATGCTGAGTCTAATGCAATTTCCTGTGGGAATTCATGTAATCCAGAAGACGTCTCCTCTGATGATGTAACTTTGAAAAGGAAGCCTGCCAACATGAATGAAGCTTTGGGATCCTTTTCAAGAGATGGTGGATTAACTGTCTTAGATTCAAAAAAGTCAGATGCAGCAAATAATTCTGTTCGAAGTGATGACACTTTGAAGGATGTTTATGGAGGTGCTGTTTGGGATATATTTCGTAGGGAGGATGTTCCGAAAATAATTGAGTACTTGCAAAAACACTCAAAAGAATTTCGGCATATAAACAGTCTTCCTGTTAACTCAGTCAGTACTCTTGAAAATGATTGTATTATGATATTAGGGAAAGAACATCTGCTTGACTCCTTTTTCGCTTGTTACAGGTTACTCATCCTATTCATGACCAGACCCTTTATTTGAATGAAAAGCACAAGAAGCAGCTGAAGGAGGAGTTCGGTGAGTGACAGCTTTTACCCTAAAAAGGGATTTATCTTTGCTCTTTTGCATTTGTTTCATTTAATGATATCATTTCTTCATGTAGATGTTGAACCTTGGACATTTGAGCAACACCTTGGTGAAGCAGTTTTTATTCCAGCAGGATGTCCTCATCAAGTGAGAAATAGACAGGTTAGGATCTGGTCTGGTTGTAGTTGATAATAATACTTCTTCCATATTTCATAGTACTCATTGCCCCAAAAAGAGGAGGGGAGGGAGGGGAGGATAGGAGGAGCTGGAATAAAAGAATATGCTTAGATTTCATGCTTAGCAGAAATAGGCAGTTTTTATTGTCAGTTCAGTTCATAGACAAATAAATCTTTAATCATGGCAGTTGAGCTGATCGGAATGGGGCAAATATCCACTTCAATGTGACAAGGTTATATCCTAGGATGCAATTAAATTAAATAGTAAAATGCTTGGTCTCTACTCTCAAAATACTCATTCATCATCATAGCCACTAATAGCATCTATTTGACATTGGATTTTGAGTTTGATTCTTCCATCCTACCCTATTAAAAACTAGATTCTCCATCATCCCACAATCAGTCTTATCTTCTTTTTTATCCTTCCAATCCAAGTTTTTGATGATCTCCCTCTATCCTTGTTAAAACCTTTCAAATTACTCATTCATTGCAGAAATTGTTGCATTATAAGATTCAATAATGTTGAAGGGATTAAGTTACTGGTCAAACTTTATTAGGATCTTAGGATATGTACGACTTTATGCTTGTTAGTGAGTTTTGGAAACTGTCAGCTATGATGTCCAAAACACTGGATATATTGAATGTGTGGAGTGCTTTTGCTTTTTAGAACAATAATATTGTAAGATTGTCCTATGATTTGCATCATTAGTTCACTATGGATATTACCTTGTCACAATTATGAACAATGGCTTGTAGTTTGTTGAGTTCACCAGTTGGAATACATATTTTTGATAAATCAAGCAACCACTTGCCTTTTCACCATTTTGAATGGTGACAGCTGTAAAAAAAAGATAAGGTGCCCCTTTATGAAAAAGGGTGCCAGAACAGTGGACTTTATTTATTTTTTAATTTGTAATTTGTCTAATGAAACTTTTTGTTGGTTAGTCATGCATTAAGGTAGCTCTTGACTTTGTATCGCCGGAAAATGTTCAAGAATGTATCCGTTTGACAGAAGAGTTTCGCTTACTCCCCAAAGATCATAGAGCAAAGGAAGATAAATTGGAGGTCTCTCTCTCTCTCTCTCTCTCTCCCCCCCAAGATCAAGCCATTTTTTTAAATGATAATAATAGAGGGCTTCTTGCATATACTATAGCTTACTATAACATTCAACTTGTTTAGAGCTTTTGCAGGGTGTAGAGCCAATTAAAGGGCTTTATTTGAAATTCAAATGTCACAAGTACATAGTTACGTATGTACTTTCGGTTGTGCACAAGAAATTTTAATAAAAGTTACAAGGATGCAGATGTTGATGGGGTATAACCCAGTTCACTGGTTGTATTGCTCAGTTACATGTTGAAAACTTGATCCATTCATATCATCAATCAGATATGTTCACTCCACTTCGCCATAGTCCAATGGTGAACTCAATGTTAAATGAATTTAACCAGCTGATCAATGCCTTAATGTCTGAACCAGAATACTTCCTAGTAAGAAAGATCCAATCATTAGTTGTTCATCTTTTTATTTGGGCCTACCTGACTCCTACGGAAAAAAAGGAGAAAATACAATTAAGAATCTTACATTGAGTTTTTTGGATAATAGATGCTTATGGGCAAATGCTGTTATATTTGATTTTTCACTAGTTGGCTTGTGAAAATGTGAGGAAACCAATTAAAACAGGAACCGGTTGCTTTTACATAGATTTTCAACCTTTTCTTCATTTTTCTTCTTTTGAGATTGTCATGCAGCTCAAACCTGCAACCTTATAGTGAGCACTTGTCATCTGTCGTTGGTGATTATTGATATGCACTTCAATGAGTACTTTTGTTCTGGCAATACCACTCAGATACTGAACTTATTTTGCTTGTGTATGATTATTGATTTTATTCTAATTGTTTGCTAATTCAGGTCAAGAAGATGGCTGTGTATGCTGTTAGTGCAGCTATTAGAGAGGCCAATAACCTGGTTTTGCAACTCAAGTAAGCTTATATTGTCTGAACTTGGTTTTGTTTGTTATTTTTGTAAAAAGAGAAGGGAATGAGTGAGAAGACATTTTGACAAAATGATTTTGCACGTCTATAGTCAATACATATTTTGAGAAGAAAGAACATCTTACCATCTTTAAAGGTGAGCAGTGTAGGTCTCAAATAGATTATGTTCTACTTAGATAGCAAAGCGACCCTCTGCTAGGACTGTAAAGTCATTCCTGGAGAAAGACTTACAGTGCATATTGAGGAGGACTGTAATGATTGCTAACGAATTGGCCCATATGAGAAGTAGGGACAAGAAACCAGGGTTCCTCTTTAAGATTGATATGGAGAGGGCATATGATTTTGTAGACTGGGCCTTTGTGGGATCTCTCTTTGACAAAATGGGTTTTGGCCAACAATGGATGAAAGCTTGCATCGAGGATACCACTTAATACTGGCGAATGCCTCTCCCACCAAACCTATAGTAGCCACTAGAGGTATTACGCAGAGAGATCTGCTCTCTCCCCTTCATCTTCACACTAGTGTGTAAAAGTTTAAACAAATTAGTGTCAAAGGCTTCGATACAGCTACACTAGGGCCGATGGTCACACACCTTTAGTTCGCAGACAATACCTTGTTCTTCTATGAACCCAAGAGACAGAATCAAAAGATACAAAGCGGTTCTTAGTTGTTTTGAATTAGTTTCCGGACTCAGAATCAATCTAGGAAAAAACACCCTCGTAGGAATAGGTGTAGAGGGCGACTTGCTTAAAGAGTTGGCGGACGAGATTGGTTGTGCTACAGGGAATCTACCCTTCACGTATCTAGGTTTACCAGTGTGTGTGTGGGGGTGGGGGAACCCTAGGCTCAAGAGATTCTAGGCTCCTGTAGTGGAAAAGAGGTATCAGAGAGATGGAAAAGACATTAGATCCAACTTTTTTTTTGCTAGATCCATAATTTTTCACCTTGGACTTCTATAAGTTGAGGCCTTGGTCGACCATTCATGTATACAAACAAATTTGAATTGAATTCTAGGTGAGGCCTGTTAGAGTCTCACCTAGTGTGGTAAGTCTATCTTTCATTTGAATTTAATTTTGAATGCATGTTGAGTTAATTTTGATTCACGCAAGTGTGTATTTATTTGCATCTTGAATTTTAAATGTTTAATTGATTGTGTCCACATTACATAATTGAAATATGGATTATGTGATTCGATTTTAATTCAATTGAATTTTACCTCTTGGACTAATTTCACATGGTGTCAATTTCTACTCAAGTGTTTGACCTTATTTACATCTTGAATTTTAAATGTTCAATTGATTGTGTCCACATTACATAATTGAAATTGGATTGTGTGATTCAATTTTAATTCAATTGAATTTTACCTATTGGACGAATTTCACATGGTGTCAATTTCTCCTTAAGTGTTTGACCTTATTCATTTTTCCTGTCCTGTGAGAAATTAGAATTTTGGTTTATTCCGTTGAGATTCCGTTTGCCCGTACAACTAGATTGAATTGTCAGTTGGCGTTTCTATTATTGAAGTGCTTGATATGGATTTGAGGATTCATATTTAAAATTTGTGAGTTTCAAAAGTGTGCAAGATTACAACCAACAACTTCATCAGTTGGAGATCATAATTCTTGCAGTTATGGCCTCAATCGTCATCTAAATTCGTCTGTGTGTGTATTGTCCCTACCATGCCCATGCCGTGTCTGGGCAACATAGATTGTGAGCTACACAACTCCAATGGATGGGAGACATTCAAGGGGTTTGACCAAAGGGGTTGACCAGGTTTTCAATGGAAATAGCTATTTTGATGCATTAATGCATGATGAATCATGATTTTGATAATTGTTTTTTTTTTTTCTTTAATATATAGGGTGATTGTAAAGAAAATACAATTCACTCCCTCTTATGTTCCCATCTCATGTATAATTGTAATTCTTAAATGATAAATTTTAAAACCAGAACTCTTTTGTTTTGTTTAAACTTGATTATCTTCTTGCAGTGACAAAGAAGGTGAGAAAAAGGAATTGAAGAATCAAGATGGTGAGAAAAAGAAGATGAAGAGATGAGATGAAGATTTTGTCATAGATGTAATTATCACAAGAGAGAATTACTTGAATGCATTGCAAAGAACATGCTGCATTTATCATTTAAATTTATTTAACACTTTGAAAATTCAATCGAAGTTATGAAGCTTTGCCACATCTTGTTTTCTGTTTTTCTTCATCTCTTTGGGTGCTTTATGTCATTCTCATTACCGAATTCAATGAATTTCAACCTTTTTGCAATGAATTTTATGTAATATTTACTAATGTTTTCCTCTCTTTGAATTGTGGATTCAAGTTAAAATTTGAAAAGGTCTTCTAGTTCTTGTATGGATTGTCAGAGATTGATACTATAATAACTTAGTTAGCAGGCTCTTGGTTTATCTAATAGAAGAGAGATTTGGGAGTAAATGCTTATTAGAAATTAGCTCGACAAATATTTATAGTCATCTAATCTAAAATATTGACATGGGCTTACATCACCTTGATCGCATTGGAATGTTTTTGGAAGGACATACATCAATGAAGATGTATGTCCGTGATCAGGCAACAAATATATGCCCAAGTAGCATGGTCCATTTTGATGTTGTCAACAATGTTTAATACTGTGGTCATGTTTCATCTAATCTTTATAATATATACATTTTTAATTCTAACTTAAATATCTATATCGTCATTAATATAACAGAATTAATGTTTTAAAAATTGACTTGTAGATCAAACTTTCTTAGGAGAAAATTGGATTTGATAGGATTGAGTTTAATCGTGATCAATCATGCTCAAAATCATTACATCAGCATGATGTCTTATAATAATATTAACTAATTATAATTATAAATAATAGAATAGTCTAACAATTTAACATAATAAGTTTGAAATTGAAGGCCAATTATACAAACCCTTTTGGACCGTTAGTCGTTAAGGATTTTTTACCGTTTTTGAACTGTTGAATTGGGTTTAACGGTTTAGAAGGGTGGAGTTCTAAAATAGTGTATAAAGTAAAAAAAATTCTACTATTTTGAATGGTCTTGATAGTGAGTTAAAGTCTATAAAGTGAAATATGCAAAATACTTTTTCACCGCATGCAACGTTTATGCAGTGGTAGCTGCATGGGGCCCATGTTGGCTCTAAGTACACTCCTTTTCCCTGTACCATGAATTATGTTTTTATTCAAGTTGACCATATTTTGAGATAGATGGACTATTAATCTAATCTTCTAATCTCATGAAATTTACATTATTGATAAAGCTAAAAAATATGGTTTCATTTATTTAATGAAGGTAATTTTTGTAGATATTTTATTTACCTTTTTTTTCACTTGGGCCCATGTAAGCCTCACATAGAAGTACCGCACTAATGAGACATTGGGGGATTTGGGTGAGTATTAAAAAAATGTCTTATAATGAAAAATAAAGAATCAGAATGTCATATAATACCACTTTAAGTTTAAAGGTAAAATGAAACATCATCAAATGAAATGGACGACTATGCTGTAAATTCAACCGACACTAAAATTTATTAAAGTAATTTGAAAATAAAAAGCGCAACAACAAAATGAAAACCAATCTGAAGGTCCAACACAAGGAAAGCAGTGGTTCCAATGAAAACCAATCTATAAGTGCCTGTTCACCAGGCTGGACTCGGCTTGATTTTCTAACCAATAACAAAATGGGCCTGGCTTGGGCCTTCAATTCTTAACAGTCGAAATGGATAGCTGGCCAAAGTCAACAAGAACAAGCTCATCAGAACCTGATTGCATTTTTACAAATGGATTAGGGCCCAGGAGGAGAATCTTTTGGTCCCTAGTCCCTACTTAAACTGAAAATTCTCTGCTTGTATTTCTGAATATGCGATGTTTCTGAAAATTCATATTTAGGACTGGGGCCAAACCGTCTTTGTTACTGATGGTTCATCACCATTGTGAGAATGCCAATCTATGCAAGTGGGCCGGCCTTAAATCATGGTCCCACACAAATGGACAAAAATTTCAAAACTGATCATACCCTCCTACTTTTTTTAGTCCTTGATTGTTTCCATGAAGCTAAAAATACTAACATGCAAGTGATAAGAAATAAAAGATTGAGAGAAGCAGCAAATAATAAATTTAAAGAGTGCTTCTAAAGTAAAAATGAAAAATAAATATGAAAAAATAACCTTTAAGAAATACTTTGGACATATACATAAAATACTAAAGAGCATGTCATATCTAACCTGATGTACGGTAAAGATTTCAATGAAGACCATTTTCTATCCTCTCATATGAAAATAAATAATTAATTCAAGCCTTCACTTTAAAAGTAATTAAGAAAATTTTCAACATGCACAAGGAATTTATAAGGATTTTAAAGATTGAAACCCGAGTTGGGTGAATCGGGTCTTGATCGAATTTATCGGATCCCAATGCCTGCATCAGCTGGTAATAGAGTATTGGTGGTGTATTAAATCAGTGAGTGTTTCTGTTATTATGTAATTGGTGGCGCCAAGAATTCGCTAATGCTAGTGCATGAGAGGATTTGAGTCTGACCTGTAAATGGAATGGACGGCTGAAATCAAATCAATGCCATGATGCAATTCTTTCACCGCTACAAACACGCATGAAGGCAAGAACAAGAGACCTCCTTTGGGTTCGTTTCTCTCTCTCTCTCTCTCTCTCTCTCTCGTATTGGAGGAATACGAGAGAGGGAAGGAGGAAATCAGAGAAAGGAAGAAATCTGAATTGGTGGTGTTTGTGTTGTTGATGAAAATGGAAGAAGAAGGAGGTAAGATTGAGGAATGCATTTCATCTTCCTCAGATGGTACGGAGATAATGGCAGAAGAAGAAGAAGCCACGTCGGAATTACGTGGAAACCATTCGACCTCGAAGCCTCTCAACATTACAAACATCAACACCACCAACATCACCAACGTCTATGAGCTCCTCGAATGCCCTGTTTGCACCAATTCCATGTACCCACCTATCCATCAGGTCCTCTCTTCTTCTTCTCGAATTGAATTGAGAATGAAATTAATGGGTAATTGTTAGATGGATTTGCAGTTTCATGATTTCATAGATTTGGGGCTCCGTTTATTTGTTTATTTCATTTCTTCTTCTTGTTAGTGGTTGTTTGCATAAATTAAATTGGTTGATGCTGGATGGATGTGGTGATTGATGACTTGTAACAGGTCTTGGCTGTTGTATATATGTTTTTGAGGGGTTTTTTTATTTTCTTATTTCTTTTTGAGGCAATGAGGCCATTAATTTGGGATTAATATCTCTTTCATTCTCTTGTTTGGAATGGGAGATGGCAATGGCTGAGATGATCCGTGGTTTTTTTGTTTGTTTTGTTTTTAATTATTTATGTTTAGGATCATTGGGTGTTTGGGATTGGGATGATGGGTTCAAGTGAATGGCATTTGAAATGTGATTTGGTATTTGTTCGTTCATTCGTTCTCTCTTATTCCAAGCTTTGAACTCCATTGTCTTATTCATTCGGCTCTTTATTTTATTGTTTTTCTTCTTAAATGTTTCACATAAATCATTTTTAAAATTAATGTTTCCTCCACTCAGTTTTTATTTGTTACTACAGCAGATAAAATTTTATTAATCTAATTCTAAGACAAAATTGTAATGGATTTTAAATAATTAAATAATTTTAGAGATCGATTTACGTCCAAGTAAGCCAAACATGGTAGTTTCTTTTGGTTTTATTTTAAAACACTGTTTCATAAAACATTCTTCTACTGTTGTTTTCACAAATTAGTGCTTTCCAATTGCCATAATGTTGTAGTAACAATACTGGAAAAAAGATGCTTTTAGTGAAAAGAAAATAAGAAAAAAAAACAAGATAAGCACAATAGGGCAATTCAGTTTGACTTAATTTTTAATTACATTGCTTTGGACAAGTCTTCCCTCTTACATGGGAATGAAAAAAAAACTTCTTACTTCAATAACAAGTGTTTTTGTTTTCAGATCAAATAAATTATTTGATCTATGATTTATTAGAACAACATTAGGAATGACCTTGCTAGGTATTGGCTTGGCTGGTGAAATAAAAGAATTTTTTTATGAAATCAAAGGGGGTACTCCTCCATTAGAGAGATTTTTATTTTAAATCAATGTCTAAATTGAATTGATGATTGATAAAATTCGTGCTTTTGCAGTGCAGGAATGGTCATACCCTTTGTTCTACTTGTAAATCAAGGGTTCAAAATAGGTGCCCCACTTGTAGACAGGAACTTGGAGATATCAGATGCTTAGCATTGGAAAAGGTGGCAGAGTCACTTGAATTGCCTTGCAAGTTCTGCTCACTGGGCTGCCCTGATAACTTCCCATACTACATCAAGCTCAGACATGAATCTCAATGTTATTTCAGACCATACACTTGTCCATATGCAGGATCTGATTGCTCAGTTGTTGGAGATGTGCCTTATCTTGTCTCACATCTAAGGGAGGATCACAAAGTAGACATGCACACAGGATCCTCATTCAACCATAGATATGTCAAGTCCAATCCCCATGAAGTTGAAAATGCCACATGGATGCTTACGGTAAGTGTATTCATGTGTATTTTATGATTTGTGTGGACTGACTCTCAGTTGTTCTTACTGTTTTTTAAAAGAAAAAAAAAGAAGAACTAAACTAATTGGGTTGTTTTCTGTTCAGATCTTCTACTGTTTTGGGCATTACTTCTGCTTGCACTTTGAAGCTTTCCAGCTAGGAATGGCACCAGTGTACATGGCTTTTCTCCGGTTCATGGGAGATGAAAATGAAGCCAAGGGTTTCAGCTACAGTCTTGAGGTAGGTGGCAATCTTAGGAAGCTTGTATGGGAAGGCACCCCTCGAAGTATCCGTGACAGTCACCGTAAAGTCCGTGACAGTCACGACGGTCTCATAATCCAGAGGAACATGGCACTCTTCTTCTCAGGTGGTGAGAGGAAAGAGCTCAAGCTTCGTGTTACTGGCCGTATATGGAGGGAGCAGCAGAACCAGGAAAATGGAGTATCTAACCAACCTCAGTAGTTCAACAATGGAAATCAGCCCATTAATGTATTCATTTGTGTCCAAATTATCATTCTTTCCTTCTGTTTTAAGATTGATGGCAATGATTTTCAATTCAACTGAAAAAACTTGGTAAATTATACTTTTATTGCTATAAAATCACTACAAATGATCAGATGTTCTAGTGACATGCAAACTTGCAGATTGACCTGCAAATCCCGTTCCAAAACCTAGTCTAGCCCACCTTAGTTGCAGCCCTTAATAATATATCTTATCTTTAACAAATCAAATGCCAGCATTTTGGCAGTTTAGTCCAATTATCCAATTTAAACAGGTAAATTGCCAACAACTTTGCAATTTTAATGTGACTTTGTTACTGTTTTTGAGTCAGATTGGGTCAAGTCCACCGGTCATGTCAGAACAAAGTTGGGTCCCTTGAGATGAATGAACACGATCATTAGACAGTTTTAGTGCTTGTGCAAGCTTCAAATGTCTGTTTGATGGTAATGGCGACATGACACTAGCACTAGAGAATTCATGGTGAGAGATATCACAAAAGGGAGAAATTCATGATGGGCCAATAGTGGGAATTGGAGAATCATTTATCTGAACTTTCAAAGGGATTATGTAAAGTGTATGCTATATTTTAAATTTTGGTGAAATGAAACATTGGACCTTTTAAGGGACATAGTCACATGGCAATATTTTGGCCATTTTAGTCCAGTTCAGGCTATTTTTTTAAAGAATCTATATAGTCCAAAATTCCAAAATACTCTGCAAAAAAATTTAAATATACCAATATTTCAATATCGGTCCCTTCATCCTCCAATAAACTTTGGCCAATTTTTTTTTTCTCAAGTACTGTTATGTGCATGCTACACTTGTGGTTTTATGTACTGGTGTAGGTTATACTGGGTGCTTGAAGCCTTAGAATGATCATTGTTTCACAGATGGGAATATCTCAGGTAATCCCACATGAGCCAGAAAATCAAATTTCTGAGTCCTACAAATTGTTACATTTGATTCTCCATTATTGTAAAGAAAAGAAGAATTTCAGCAGTTGTAATATGTATAGAAGATTTAGCATGAATTCCCTTTCCCCACCGACCCACCCACATCTTCATCGTCTTCTTCATTGGAGTTATTTCTACCAGTTAACTTCTTTTTATTTTTAAAATTTAATTCAGCGAACACCTTTAGAGTGTTGCATGAATGATGATAATCACCAGCAAGCTTTTCTTTCACAGGTAAGAAATTTAGAGATATAATCGTTATCAATGTCACATTACCATCGGATAGACTCTTTAAATTCTGTTCCTTCATTCTTCACCAATGATTTAATAAAGATCAACCCCATTTCTCTATCATTCTTCAGTGCTGGTGTCGGTCACTTATTTCTCTATTGCCTTTTGTCTTTGTCATTTGGTCCCATTTCCTTGCTCCTTTTTCTATACCTTACGCCTTTCCTCTTCTTCGTGCTCTTTGTTGAAAGAAAATCATTTTAATTTTTTCGACTGTACACAGAGCAATATTGAAATAAAATAAATGACAAATTAAGAAAAGATAAACAAATTACAAAACAAAGATTTTATGTGATGTCCTTTCGGTACATCCACATGTTCAAAACCGATCCACTATACTTAAAGACAAAACGAAGAAGAAACGACTCTAGTTATGATGTATATTTTTCTCTCACGCACAAAACAACTATATATACTACTCTCGCTGGGGTTTTTATATTTTTCACTTCAAAAACTTCATCTAGTGCAGCCGTGTTATAAAAGGTCAAGTTTTTATATTTTTCACTTCAAAAACTTCATCTAGTGCAGCCGTGTTATAAAAGATCAAGTTTTTATATTTATCATTTTAGATAACCCTCAGTAGTTAAAGCTATTTGACACCACTGAAGAATTTCTTCTTTCTCCTCTCCCTTCAAACTTAATGTTGCACCGTTGCACCATAATCATAGAAAAGTTGTGGTGGGTCGGAATTTGTAATCTTTGCATGATAATTTCTCAGAACTACAATCTCAGTCTAATTATCTTTTTTGCTTCAATTGCATCACGGATGACATCAGTGAAGTTCAATTTAAAAGAGGTGTGACTCCACCTATCAGACTAATCGTTTGGACTACAAATCCAGTTCTGATAAGATATATAAGTAATTTATCTATAAAATTAAATGAATTGAAAATTGACCTAGAGAAGTGGAGAGGGCCATTTTCTTTTAGAAGGGACACATCAAATCCTCCAATAAAAAAGCTCAATTTAAAAGAGGTTTATCTCTTTATAGAAGCTCACGTGATTCATATCAACGAAAGAGAAGGTCCAACCCCCCACCGGCCAGATCTCTACTTTCTATTTATATCCAAAGGATAATAATGGTTGCCTTCTTGCTAATTTAATTTGGATTTGTTTAATGGAGACTAATTGAAAATGACATATTTAGTCGCAGCTGAAATTTAAAATTATTTTTCTTTAAATGAAGGAATTTTATAATCTTGTTATGTCATCTCGACAATGTTCTAGGGAGGGGGGAGCATAATACCTGAGTTTTAAATGTCACTGATATATCATATATTGGACTGTCAATGGGTGGAAAATTTTTAGCTGGAACATCCTTCATTTCAAACTTTGATTTTTTGTTTTTGAATAGATTAATACGGGCTAAAATATATGCTGAAATGGGCTAAAGTTTAGCCTATTCTGGCCTGAAATATCAGCCCTGTGGGAATTATTCTAGATCTGATTGAAATTTTCTCTTGGTTCGAATGAAGTCATCAACTTATAAATGAAAAGCTTAATAAAAAAAATTTGACTCTCTCTCTTCCTCTTCCTCTCTCTCTCTCTCTTTTCAAACGATGGATCACTCCCTCGACTTTTATTCAATTTCTTTGTCTGTCTCTCTCTCTTTTCAAATCATAACTAGCTTTTCCTTTTATTCAATGTATGAAGAAACATATGCTAAGATATGTCTTAGCAATGTGGGGACTTTCACTGAAATAATTGAGCTTTTGATGAAGGACATGTCTGCTGATTGGAATCAAAGGTAATTAAAAGCCTCCCATCCATCAAAATCAATTCCATCGTTTATGGCTTTTTTTAATAAAAAAAACCGTCTTCATCACTGTAAGAAACTTTATTCCTTATATCTTGACAATACTAACTAAATTAAGTATGTAATTACGTTACTAAATTATTTAATAACACCATACAAGACTCTTACTCTTCAATTTACACGTGGTGCTTTTCATATAATTGATGGTAACGAAAATTGAAGATGAATTGATAAAAAAACTTTTAAATAGTTTCGTTGACAAAAAAATTGGATGTCGTAGCCACGAAAGCGATGCTTTTATTTTTAATACCTGAACTCCTCAAGCATACGGTGGTTACCGCTCCATTCCTATGTCACTACTTTGAAATATTTTGATGTTAGAGTTTTTAAATTTCGAGTGAAAATAAAATAATAAAATATCAATTCACCATTTAAGTGTTAAATATCAAGTGATATTATTAAATATAGGAATAATATCGGTCGATATATTCAATATATTATTTGATACAGGCAATATCGGTCTTATTGAATTCTAAAAAATATCAGCGGGTAATTTGAATGTCACCCGATTTTTTTTACGGAAATTCTTACAAATTTGTGAGTGGGACAATCGATTACACTGTTAGATCCATGACATAAGAATTTCATCTACCACAGTATATGTAATGATCAATAACATTTGTATGATGGATTAATGGAAGATAAACTAGTGGAGTGCTATATAAAAAAGAGTATCTGTAAATTTAAAGGAAGTTTCTACAAAATAACCTTTAGACTAACAAAAGTAAGTAGATAAAGTAATGGTTAGAAATATACATATTAAGTGTACATTTTGAAGTAATTTCAATAAATAAGAAAATGAGCAAAAAGTCACTTGAAATAGTTTACACATGTATGTAAAAATAGACCAGAAACAACTCTTGTCAGAAAAGTTTGAAAGGGTGCAAGTGGAAAAGACAAGAAAAAGAGAAAGACCTCTAAAAATTTAATTAAAAAAAAAAAAGGAAAACTATTTGAATTTTTTGTGGCACGTTTTCAATACATTTTGACGTTTTGAATTTTGATTTTGGTCATTTGACACCTTTTACAAAAGGGTTTTGGGCCCTTGATGTGGCATGCGAGTTGTCCTTTACTCCTTTTATTCTAAGGTTGCTATCGGGGGTCGAAATCCCAGTCGATAAGGTGCGTATTGGTCGAGATATTTCGAGATTTTCACGGCCGAGATATCTCGACCGATATGCATAGTATCAGCCAGAGACAAAAAAGTTCGGCCAATACGACTGAGATCTCAGCCGATTTTTATTTTTTATTTAAAAAAAAACAAATATCAGCATGGGCCTGGTCGATAGCTCGGCCGATATTCGTCCGATACGGGTGAATAGCAGCCTAGATATCAGCCGATATTTATATTTTTTATTTAAAAAAAAAAACAACCTTTTTTATTTTTTAAATGATTTTTTTAAATAAAAACCACTGAGATTTAAAAAAAAAATGAAGAGAGAGAAAAATTTCAGCCGAGATCAAATATCTGCCGAATTTTCAACCCCTTGTTGCTGCATACTATACTACCATGCTGTAATCATGCACGGAGAGACTGAAACGTTTATTGTATATGAACAAGATTACATGCAGCTCAAATCTTACTTTATGCAAGCTGAAACCACTTACAGAGATGTTAAAATTTGATTTATCATTTCTGTAATTGGTGTGTCTCCATCAAATTTTAGTTTTTGACAAAGTTTAATAATGTTCAAATAGTGTTGAGATTGGGCTTCCACTCTAATATGTTGAATGACTTAGGCTGCATTTGAATGGGGTGACAGGGGGTAATGAGGGATAATTTCTCATTATTCTTGTTTGATAATTAAGGGGGAGGGATAATTTTTAAAAACTCTTTTCAAGAGAGGAGTTTTCATATTACCTGGGGTAACCTTTGACTCCATCCAAACGCAGTCCTAATCTCATATAAATCCTTAGTTTCCCCTCATTTGTACTCCAACAATTCTCCTCGAACGAGATTCTGCGGTGTATAAAACATCGACAACCATCCCGTTCGTCTAAAGGATCCCTGAGCCTACATGTTGTAAATTATAAATTTACCCTTTTCTATGAAAAGAACGCCATTCCTAATCTTCTGCCAACGCTGTCGCCTCCTTTTCACTTCTCTTAGGGAGGTAGAAGTGAAGATTTCCTCCAAGAAAAAGGGTGACCATCCTAACACGGGTATTATCTTTTAGGAAGCATGGGTTTTTTGGATTACCCATTTTACCCCCTATCCATCTGCAAAAATTGGTTCATTTTTCAGTAAATCGGTTCACTCATCGGTGCACTGAACTGGACTCTTTCCATTTCCAAGTGAATCGGTTCATTCAACAATGCACTGGACAGGTGAACCGATTCATTGGAAATTAAATCGATTTCTGTGGAGTAAAGTAAGAAATCCAAAAAACCCATGCCTCTTAAAAGATAATGCCCGTATTAGAATGGGCACCCAAGAAAAATAAATATTTATGATCGATTGAGCCCCATATCAATGGATGCATAATAGAAGATTTAATGGATAAAGATGAATTAAAGAAAAAAATATTTATTTAATTATTATAATAATCTCAGATAGGTAATAAATATTCAAACTAAATTTTGAGGGTCCAAAAACACAATACTAAAATATTTAGATAAAAATTAAATTTTAGTCACTCAGTGTCCTTGTCATTTTGCAAATATTTCAAAAAAATATATATAACCTTTAGTAAAACTGTTAATAAAGATTCTTGTTCCTAAAATTTTTGTTCTTAACTGTATTACCATATTCTAGGTTTAATCTAATCTTACTTTTTTTTATAAAAGTGAAAAGTGATACAATCTTCTCGGACACACAATGAATTATAATAAACTGGTAATATTTTTATTTTATACATGGATTCAATACAGTATTAAAATTCAAGATTTTTGAAATGAAGTGTGTCTTAAAAGAAAAGTAGGGTGTGTAAATGACTACCCTTTTTTTATTAAATAGCATTCTAAAGTTCAAAAAGTATTAAATAATAAATATATAATTTATTAGATAATTAAAACAAATTATTTTCTTAATATATTTGCACTTTATTCTTAAATTTATTAATATCTATTTTATGCTTAAATTTCTTTTTTTTTTCTAATAACATTAATATCTATTTTTGTGAGATTTTCTTAATATTTTTTAATAAAGGTTTACAATTTTAAAACATCATATGTCAAGTGCAGGAGCGTGCTCATATATTAATTTATTTCAATCTCTGAACACTCTTCCAAATAACGTAAAACTTTTTAAGCTTAACACCAGCTAACATGCTCACTAACTATAACCAATGCACTGGTAGCCCACTTTGTAAGTTTGCAGTGTTACTTAAATAGTGAGCTAAAAGTAAAAAGCTCGGGCTTGCACATAGGCGTTAATGTTATAACTGAGTCACGAGTTTTTATCGCCATAATTTAAAAAAAAAATAGTGATGGATTCATTAAAAATATGTTTTTTTAATTTTTTAAAATTTAAATTAATATTTTAATCTTAAACTTTGTGGTTTTATAACTAATTTATTCTATAAATAATTTTTAATGAAATGAAAACCTCTTCAAATTGTCTCATTTATTGGATACACACCAATTTGCGTGTGATTAGAGTTCAATCACAACCAGAAATTATTATAATAATTATAAAAGTAAAATCACGTTTCCCATTGTCCGACCTTAGACCTCATGAAGATGAATGGAAAAAGTCAAAAAACAAATAAAGGAGTCGCTTTCTAACCTTCTAATTTTTGAACAAATCTTCGGCAGATCTTCAAAGACATCTTTATTTCAAACGAACAAACGTAAGGTCGATTTCCTGTTTCCCATTTCTCCATGGTTGTCATTCATAGATGCAAATCGATGTCGTGTATATGATAGCAATTTTTAATTGATCCAATTTGGCTGAAAGTCAAATTAGACATGAATAACTTCTCAAAGTCTCTAAGCTGTACTTATATTCTCTAAGTTGTATTGAATATAGGAAAATTTTCGTCGAATTACACGTAATAATATATATGGGAAGATTGGTACTCTATATATAATTATATAAAAAAATACTTATTTTTCAAAAAAAAAAAAGTAGAACTACGAACCTCTGCCATAGGTATCCGGACCAAGTCTCTGAGTATAAAATGCTCGCAATGGGGTACTTGTGAGGAGTCGAAGAGTACCGGAAACCGCCGATTCCGTGGAAAATGTAAGATACTTCGCCAGCTCCAAGATTTCAGGTCAGTTTCATTCCAGTCTATGTAATTCTAGAACCTCCATTGATTTGGATTGCAATCCATCTAGCTTCTGATTTTCGAACTTCTTTCCAAATCAATGGAGTATTTTTTATTGGATTTCCACAGCTGCTTTTGTTTCAAATTTCTAGTTTTCCGTCGTCTGTGTGATTATTTTTCGCGAAAAATGCTAAGCTGAAGAAATGCGTTTTCTGTCACTTCGAACTTGGAGGAAGAGATGTAGAGGCTCTAAAATTCGGATATTGTTCGTTTTGGATTTAAGCTCGGATGATCTCGTCTTAATATTTATGTAATCAAGGTTAATTGCCTAATAGAATGGGATTATGGTTAAATTTTTATAAAATATTCTTCTTAAACATAAATAAAAGAATCTACAAAATCTTGAATATACATGTTGATGAATTCGACGTTTGTGTTGTATTTGGAGATGCAGGTAGTTTTGTTGCATAAGGAACTGAGTAACTATAGTTTTTAGGAGAAATTTACTTATAATTTATGCAATTTGCTGTTGATCTTCCTTTTCGTTTCCAAATAATGGAGTTGGATTAGATATCGATAGTAGCTGTTGTTTCAGGGCAGATTTATAGCATAATCGATATAAAAAATCACTTCCCTTTCTTCGTCTTTTTAAAAAATTTCTATGCATGTTTGATAATGTTTGGCGAAAATGCTAAGCTGGAAAATTTGTTTTCTGTCATTTTGAATTCTGATTTAAGATTGGATGATATTCTTCTTAGTGTGTGTCTGATCAAGGTTAATTTGTCAATCCGTTTCTTAGACGTTGTGAGGAGGAGAACGAATGGCATTCTGGTAAATTTTATGAAATTTTGGATATGTGTTTTGATGAATTGGTAGTTTTTGTTTCTTAAGGAACTGATTATCCGGAGTTTTTTAGGGAAGATTTGCTTCTAATCTATGCAATTTGTAATTGATTTTTTTTTAAAACAAGTTATTGATTTTGATTTTGTTTCCAAGTCAATGGAATTTGTATTAGATTGCTATAGTAGCTTTTGTTTTGGAGCATTTTGTAACAAAATTAGTAGAAAATAATTTCTTCTCTTCTTTTCAAGTTTTCCTACATATGTTTGATTAGGTATGGTGAAAAAACTGAAATTGCTAACCTCAAGAAATGTGTTTTCTGTTATTTCGAATTCGAAGGAAGTGATTTAGAAGCTGAAAATTCAGATGTGTTTCTAACGTATATTTGCTTCCAATCTATGCAATTTGTTGTTTATATTTCATTTCAGTTCCAAATCACTGTAGTTTGGATTGGATTTTGTAGTAGCTTTTGGATTTGATCATATTTGCAGCAAAATCCATAGAAACATCACTTCTTCATTCCAAGTTTCCACACGGATGCTTGTTTTCCTTTGGTGAAAAATGCTAGCCTGAAGTGTGTTTTCTGTCACTTCAAAGTTGAAGGAAGAGATGCAGAAGCAGTAAAATTTGGATTTTTTTTTAATTGTAATATGAGTATTCTCTATCCCACATTGGAGGTGAGACTAATCCCATGAGCATGTATAAACCTCTCAATCCGCACACACTGGTTTAGTCGATGGAGAGTAACCCCATGAGGAGTTGCCTGGAGGGGTTGAGCGTGAAGACCTTACTTCATGAGGTGAGCGTTTTGACCGTCAAGCCAACCCTTTTTTTTTTAGTTTTAAGATCAGATAGTCTTCTTTTTAAAGCGTGTCTAATCAAGGTTAATTGGCTAATCTGTTTTGTAGACCTCATATAAAAATGACATTCTGGTAAATTTCTATAAAATCTTGGATACATGTCTTGACGAATTAGGACTATCTGTTGCATAAGGAACTGGTTATCTGCGAGTTTTATACGGAATATCTGCTCCTGATATACACAACTTGTTGATCTTGCATTTATTTTCCAATTTTTGGCAGGTCTAGATTTCAGTAAACAGTACTTCGGTTTGTTCTCATGTTTCTTCGTGTATGAATTTTGAGTGCTGATTTCATGGGCTGCGTTTGCACAAAGCACATCAAGCACACACCTGGCTATGAGGACCCAATTGTCCTTGCTTCAGAAACATCATGTAAGTAATTCCCTCTTGCCTACATGGATCTCTTGTGGAAAAGGAGCGTCATTCTGTTTAGTCGTAATCTTGCTGGTTCTATCCCCTATTTAGATGACATCTCAAGAAGCTTTCTATTTTGGGACTGTAGTTTGCATATGGAACTCATCTCTACAAAATTTGTGACCCAAGAATTACTTCAAGCATCAATCTCATTGGGGCCACTTCATGATTGTCATGGTCATTAAATTTTATATGCATAGAGTTCACGCTCATTGTTAAATTTGGAATTTCTTTTCATAGGCTGATTGTCATTTAATGCTCATGTAATTTGAACCTGCATTCTTTATAATTGCAATCATGAACATAACCTTCATTAACTATTTCTTTATAAAGCATAATGATGTCTGTAACTGGTAAAGAAATCTTGTTTTGACAACTCGTTATATTTCTTGGCAGTTACAGTAAGCGAAGTGGAAGCTTTATATGAGCTATTTAAGAAATTGAGCAGTTCCATAATCGATGATGGACTTATTCACAAGGTATTCATATTGACTGCTGCACTCTGAAGTTTATGTCTGAAATACAGGTTATGCTCTCGACACTACTTGTTTTAACCATGCTTAACGTGATAAATTCTATTTTTTCCCTTGATAGGAAGAGTTTCAGCTTGCACTGTTCAAGAACCGCAACAAGCACAATCTTTTTGCGGACAGGGTTTGGAACATGTTTATGTTTATTTAATATTTGCATGATATTGTATAATAATTTTCCCTTTCTCACCAATTTTCACCCGTGTTCATATACTGTTTGTTGAGCGTTGCATTTACTGCATTATGTTCATGCAGCAAATAAATCTTATCTGTGAAATACTCAATATTTTAAATGTGGGATACTCAATATTTATGATTTATCTGGATTATATCATGTAAGCTGTTTCAAGGAAAAGGAAAACCAGGTTCTATATGTAGTGGTGGTGGTAAAACCACCTCATTAAATGTAGGAATTCTTCTATAGTTAGAAGATCTTTATAACATGTCTGGAGCACCTGCTGTTATGTTTCAAGGGGAGGTTATTGGATTTGTTGAAACCTAATCGTACTTTCTGATCTGGAAGTAACTATCTGAAGGGGCAACCTTTAAATAAATTCGGTCAATTAAATATTTGAGAGAGGGGATTGGAAGGTCCCAATGAGTGATAAATGAAATGTGTATTCAAACCAGTGCCTTCCAACTTTGGGTGTATCCTTTTTAACGTAGATTTAATCATGCCATGTATTTCTCCTTCATGCTCGTTGTTTAAATTAGGGGTGAAACTCGGGTCAGGTTTTGGTCCGAGCCCGCATGACCCGACTCGAAAATCATGCGGGTCGGGTTATGAAAGTCGGGTCAGCGGGTCGGGTCGAGTTGATAATTCAGAAACCCGCATTAAATGAGGGTCGGGTTGAATTGAGAGATTTTTAAGTTAACATAATCCAACCCAATCAAACCCGGCCTAACCCGGTAAAAAGTAGGCTAAAGTAGGTTCAAAACGCGGGTCAGGTCGGGTTTCGAGTTGAGTCGAGTTATAATTCGGGTTGGGTCGGGTCAAAATATCCTGGTCAAAAGTTTGGGTCGGGTCGGGCCGGGTTTCATATATTAGTAACTTAGGCCGGGTTGGGTTTTAAAAAATCCGACCCGACCCGGCCCGATTTCAACCCTAGTTGTTTTCATGGTTTCCACTTCTGTACTCACATTTT
Source organism: Chimonanthus praecox (assembly GCA_022113865.1). Classification (NCBI taxonomy): domain Eukaryota; kingdom Viridiplantae; phylum Streptophyta; class Magnoliopsida; order Laurales; family Calycanthaceae; genus Chimonanthus; species Chimonanthus praecox. The sequence goes on along the minus strand of CM039087.1, from coordinate 444,391 downwards.
CGTTTGGTGCTTAACCACAGGTATTTGATTTGTTTGATGTCAAGCAGAATGGTGTTATTGAGTTTGGAGAATTTGTTCGATCATTGAATATTTTTCATCCAAACACCCCAGAATCAGAGAAAATTGCATGTAAGAACTATCATCTTTCAATAAATTAGGCAACCTCATCTTGGTTTCCTTTTCTCTCATCTACAATTTGGATTTTCATTTATTTGAACATTCCAGTTGATTTTAAGAGTCCCTAAAATATGATATACTCTGTATCTCATAGTATTGATTTTTCTGGACATTAAGCTCACTAGGGCCAGGTTTCTTGCTAGTTTAATGGTTATGCATTACCTTATTGTGCTACTAAGTTCTTACTTATCCTTATTAAAAATAAAAATATGGTAATACTAGTATTCACCATTCAGTATAAAGGTTTGACATTAAATGCATCATGGAAAAATTACTGTAGCTAATTAGAGTATGGTACATTTATCTTCTTTGATTCTACTATTAAATTCAATTGTGGCTTATACCTTTGCATAAATTTCATGGCAGTTGCATTTAGATTATATGACCTAAGGCGCACTGGGTTCATCGAGCGGGAAGAAGTGAGTGCCTTTAAAATTTATTCTTCGTATCGTTCAGTTATACTATTGTAAATGCAATAATTGTTATTCCAATTATTCCTAATGGTTCTAGTTGATTTCTATAATGCCATTATTGGTTTGTCCTTATTCTATTACTAATTTATTTTACACAAAACAATCTATATACGTGATGATGATAAATCTCTATACATGAACAAAATAAGTACAACTCTACTTCATGAGCATTATGCTGTAAATACTGTAAGATGCTTCTCTTTCTTATTTTTGTTGAGGACCTCTCTCTACAACTAAACTTCATTAGCATTATGCTATAAATACTGTAAGATGCTTCTCTTTCTTATTTTTGTTGAGGACCTCTCTCTCTCTCTCTCTCTCTCTCTCTCTCTCTCTCTCTCTCTCTCTCTCTCTCTCTCTCTCTGTGTGTGTGTGTGTGTGTGTGTTCAAGAATTAATAACATTGTCGTTATGTCAAAAGCGTTAAAAGTGAAGTAGTGAACTAGGGATGGCAATGGATCTCAGTTTACCTGATGACCTGAAGAATATGGCCCAAAATCCTTGGTATAGAGCATAGAGTACCAAGCTCTGGCCATTTTATATCCCATAGTTTGGCATGGAGCCGTTTTACCTCAGTCCAAAAACCTGAAAAGATGCCCCTGGATACCAATCAGTCAGAATGCGACATTAACTTAACATTTGATGTCCCTAGCTGCAGGACTAATTTCTAAGTGGTTTCTTCCAAGGAACAGAGTATAAATATTGAACAAGAAAATCAGTTCCACATTACAGCAAAGAGGAAGTACAAAACCAATTTTAACTACAGCAGAAGTGTACGAATCAAATAAGTGCATATGAGCTGTAAAGAGGAGGGACTGGAGTTGATCTGTATGTCTTATCTCTTGCCTATGAATATATCAATTAAACAATAATATCAGAAGTCAGTTTGTTCCACTCCATATTTGGAAACATTTTGATTGTTTGGTTCATCAACAGATTCAGCAGCAGAGACTTGTTGATAAGTGGTATCAATTTCAAATCTTCCAGCAATATAAGAATCTCTCCTAGCTGGATTCAGCTCCACTTAAGCTGGGATGCTGCTCTGAAGGGGAAATTTGATAATAGGAATAAGGATATCATAAAAATAAGTGCCAAAGTGATTGATAAGCTCACATATACGTCTATCTTAAGTATGTGGCAGATAATGTTTTTAGTCATAACAGTTGTTGAAGATTCAGGTTTGCTGTCTGGAAGTTTAATAGTGTTCTATAGTGAGTCAGAAACTTCAAGTATAGCATCTCTTGTAGATAGAAAGAATGGTTTCTTGTTCTCGAAGTGGTTGGAGTGTTGGACAATATTGGCACGGTTGCTAACAACTTGCTATATTATTGTACAGAGTGCTCTGTCCTTACAAAACCACAAACTGCTCTATATCATTCAATGCCCATGTCTTAAAAAAATGGAAATGGTTAGTTGACCCTAAGGGTCAGTTCAATTTTTCTCCCCAACTCTTTTTCTGAGTGTACTTTTGGGATGTCATTTCCTTTCTTGTGTAGACAAGAGGCCTCTTTCTTATCCTATTGCCATACAAATAGCTTATGCAGTCTTTCTTTCTTCAATGGATAAAACTGCTAGTTGACTCAATACTTCTGGTTGTTTCCATCCTCTAGCAGTTTGGGAAATCAAAGACTAACAAAATATAGTGTTGTGAACAGAAGATGGTTTTCGCTAAGGAGTAAATGTGAGAACTATGCCAAATAATCTAGCAAATTATTGAGAATATGGTTATTGAAGAAAAAAATTGTCTAAATAAAAAATGTTGCACCATTTCTTGGTCCCTTTTCTAGGAAGGCATTTCCGAACGCCACATTTGCATGCTTCATTGAAAATCCTATTTTTAAGAAAAATGAGTAATGGCACAAAAGACATAATAATGTTTGAAAAAATCAAGGTGGTTCTCTACTCTTTTCTGTTCCTATTAACATCATCATTATCGCCATCATTTAAGTCATTTATCCTATAAATCTGGGATTGGCTTTTATATGTGGATTTAGCGAGTTGTTTCCATTGGCCGGCTATCTATCTGACTCATTTGGGACTTGAACCCACAACCTCTACAAGTTGTGCTGTTGGTTCTTATTTTCATTTTCCTATGTTTGCTGAAAAAGCAGATTTTCAATAAAGAATATCTTACTTCTTGTTCCAAAAGCATATTTTCCTCAGCAAAGTCCCATTTGCAATGAAACCAGTTTCCTACTAGGAATGGGGGAATAGGAAAGCTGTTTCATCTAGTTTCTGTAGGCAATGAAACAAGTAATCATGCCCTTAAAATTTACTGGGATCCAAAGAAATGGTAAAGGTATGTGACCAAAAATAAAATTCTGGATGGCTTCTAGATTACTGGAACCTTTTGTCTCTTCAAACCTAGACTTTTGCAGGTCCATGGAAATGAATATGCACACGCAATGAATTAATCTGCTAATATCTGAAAACTCGATCCTCATAGATGCTCATGGATTAGTCTACATAAGATGTGAGACTTGATCAGTAAAAATTCTCATTGGTCATTCCGTGTAAGATCTAACTTGGTTCGTATGATCAGTTGGACTGGGTCTATGCATTGTATAGATTTACATTAGATATGTTGAATATTGATGAACTGCCTGCATTAGAATATATGTTTTTTTTCCACACAAAGAATCTCCTCAAATGTTGGTTGGAAAATAAGTTATTTATCCATTTGTTAATAATAATGTGTCATAGGGTCCTTCATTAATCTCATACTGTTATGGTCTCTCTTTATTTTGTCGTTGGGCATTTTGAAATATATTTTTAATACCATTTTCCTTTTTTTCAATAAAAGAATTCAATTTCTCCATTTCAGCCTTTTCTTGAATCTGAAATTCACATGCTACATTTGTTTTTATTTAATTATCTCATGGCACTGAGACTATGGCATTGCTCCACAGTTGAAGGAAATGGTGTTGGCCCTCTTGAATGAGTCCGATCTGCCACTCTCAGATGATGTCGTTGAAACCATTGTTGATAAGGTGTGAAGTTGAGCCTATTATATTTCAGTCTAGCGTGTCTTTCTTCTGTCTTGAGTATTGAGTTTCGTTTCTTTGAGCCTCAATGCCGTTTTATCTTGTTCCAGACATTCTGCGACGCAGATTCAAAAGGAGATGGTAAAATAGATCCAGAAGAGTGGAAGGAATTTGTATCACGATACCCATCTCTGATGAAGAACATGACACTTCCGTACTTGAAGTAAGTTCTAAAAACATGCCTTAGCATACCTTCTGCTTGTCCAGCAGTAGGTTTCTGTAAATTTGGCTGCTTCATTGTTCCTTTATTTGATTTTGACTGATGGCTCTCCTCATATCTGCGTAGATAGAGGTGTAACTTTGGAGTTGGACCAGGCCTAACCTGGGTCCCATGAAAAATACAGAAAAACTGGATTGAACTGGGCTCAGTGTGGCTTATTCTCGGTCCCAAAATATCAGGACTGAATTTGAATTTGGATTGGGCTAGGCCAGGTGCAAGAAAGCCTGATTTTGGCCCAAATTCCAAATTTGAGCCAACTTTTTTTGGGCAATGAATTTTATTTAACTAATGTGACATATAAATATAAAATTTGTAATATAATTTATATTTTATTAAATAATACTTTTGGGCCCAAAAATTCAGACTCTAGATTAGTCCACATATGCATTTTCGTTTTGAAATTGGGCATGGGTCTTACATTATACCAATGGGCTGGCCTCGGGCTTGAAGTTTGAATAAGTTGGATCAATTCGTGGCTGAATTGGGCCAATTCAGGCATGGGCTTGAGTTGTCCCAATCTCAAGATGACCCACCCAAGTTGCGGCCCTATGTTTTCAGTTCATATAGCAAAAATCAGAAAAATTAAAATATCACAATCATCATCATCATTAGAGTCATTATCTCAAGTATCTGGATTGGCTTTCTGGTTTTACTCATGAAGCCTCGAAATGCTTCTCTCTTGTTATTGTTGGAGTAGAAAGTACCTTGAGATTTCTTCAGAAAATTCGGAATGTAGTTCTGGGGCTCATCATATTTTGATGATTTCAGAAATTATATTGCAAAGTTCTTTTCTCTGATGTGTATGATGATAAATATTCTATTTTCAATACATTCTTCTGTAACATATAATGAATAATAGTGGCCAAACTGAAGAAGATTTTAGTTTGAGTTAGAATGGTTTAGCAAATAAGTTTTATGTCAAAGTCTCTGTATTCGTCTCTTTTGTGAGATATCTCAACTCTATTTCATTTCCCAGGGACATAACCATTGCATTTCCGAGTTTCGTGTTGAACTCTGAAGTTGAAGACTCAGATATAACGGCCTTAGATCCTTAAACATGTCATTCCCCTCTTCTTCACACGGCAAATAGCTCAACTAGTGTACATTGTCGAGAAATCTATTTGCATGGCCCAAGCAGCGAGTATAACTCGAAATGCTGAGTTTGTTGAAGGGCATTCAAGAATATAAAAATTGTGCATTGTGTTTCCATGAATGATTAACGAGGTACGTGAAAAACCTTAAAGTTCGCCTTTGCAAATCCAGTCAGTACACTTACTGATCTGTGGCTTCGTGCTAATTTTGATGATGTTAGGAGGATAAAGAGAAATGTATATTATGACTGTAATTTTGCATTGAAGGGGTTGTCTATCTTGTAATATGGATTAAATCAAAGTTTATTTAATAAAGAGAAATCTTTATTAATTGTCATCATTTAATAAAAAGAAATCTTTCATTACATATGAATTATATATGTATATATAGAAATTTGTACATACATTTATAAACATATAAAAAGAATAGAATCGACTTGATCCAACTTAAGTTGATTGATGCAAATTAAAAATCGGTTTAATCTAATTTAAATTAATTTTTGTAAATAAAGAGTAAGATGAAATTTTGACAGTAAATTGAGTTACATACCTACCTGCTAGTTACTATTGCTTCTGAATTCAACTTGCTTACCGAGAGCTCCGATTTACAAATTATGCCATGATCAGAAATGCAAATTTTTAAATTTGAACAATATAAGTTAAAATGAGATAATGATTTGCAACAAAATTAATTTTATTTTCGTAATAATATAGAGCTAAACTATTATAAAATGATGTAATTTAAAGTTAATTTAAGAACACAATGAAAGTGAAAACTTACCGTAGTCAAATCCTTCTTTCGAAAACATTTGAACTTGCAATGTACAGACTTTGACTTCTTAAAATTTGGTGTGTCGAGACCTGTCAAACAAGAGTCACGTGTAAGGTTTTCTCCCTTTTTTTTCATGTAAACCCAGGGTTTAGAATATGACAGCACTAAAAATTACAATTATTAAAATCTTAAAAACTTATTTTACAATTAATTAAAATGAAAAGACCTATATGCAAATTATCTATTATTTTTAAATTTTTTGAGAGTCATATAATCCCGAGTATATAATTTTGCTCAGACGTATAAGTTTTATATAGAATTATTTTTTGATGAACTCAGTATTTAAAAATAATATTCTCTTTTAGACAACTATAATTAGTATTTATTTGATGATCTTTATTATTATATTGATGAAAATAGATAAAAATATTTATTTAAGATGATTTATTTAATTTCATTTTAATATTATAATAATATTTAGACAACTTATTTATTTATTAACTTTATATTGTTAAATAGAAATCTGTCAAAATATGCAAATATTTCAGTCCGAGCGTCTGTCAGACGGGCAAAATATGCCAGATGAGACCTGAGTCAGCAAGGAAGATGCAGGGTATGTCAGACGTGCAAGATATGCCAGATAAGACCTGAGTCAGCAAGGAAGATGTGACGATGGGAAGAAAACTGTAATATCTTGGAGAGCAACTCCAGATTCTTCACTCCCAGAATTTTGTTTTCCGTTATCTTTGACGGCATAGGTAACGGCCTCGCTGGCAATTTTTTTTTCTTTAAATTAAAATTAAAATTAAAATAAATGAATGACATTGACACTTGTGAACTTTATCCCACCACCAAAATTCAGGATCTTTAAATTTTAAAAATGCAAAAAAACACTTTTGCAATGATAATTGCAAGCGATAATCCATCTCAAAATAATTAGCCAATGGTGGGACATTTGAGACAACAGTGACCCTACTTTTGATGGGCCCACTTTGGACCCTCCAATATTTTGTCTCAAAATGCTAAAGGCAAAATAACATGAATTATTCTTTTATATAAATGATTTCAATACTAAAAATTGTACTATTTACAATATTCCACTTATGAAATGTCTAAAAATATAAACTTTTTATTAAGTATGCATTTAAATTATAATTTTCAAATATGCATAAAATTAAATACAGTAATGTTGCTATGGTATTTTTTATCTATAGTAATAATAATGTATAATCTAATTTTAATATACTATTCAATTTGATAAAATAGGTGCAAAATCTGCTCCTATTTTTATAAAGTCATGTGTAAAACATATGTCCACAATACATAGCCCCAATCTCCTAGGTACATGATTTGCACACCCTTAGATGAGACTTCTTGATTTCATATTGGTAGTTGAGTTTAAAAAATTATTACTTATATATAATATTTATTATCTTTTATCTTAATTAAATAAGTAAAATTATATTTTTTAGACAAAATTTAATTATATCTATTGTTATAAATGAATAAAATTAATGGCGTTTGGTGAACACGTTGTATGATTGAGATGAGAGTAAAATACAAACCTGCATAAGATTAACTTTAAGCATGATTCTATCAATTTTAAATCTAACTTAAACTCTGGAGTTTGGAGAATATAAAACTAAGTCAATATTATTTTTTTAATTTACGTATTGAAAACCGTGGAGCGTAAAATTCTCACGGATGAGATTCCTTATCCTAAGAGCAAATCAGATTAATCCATGAGGGTACGAACCCGTCACGCCTCACTTCCTACAAACTAGACCTGCGTGGGTCACATTAAACTTGGTCTTGGTTGTGTTATTTGGATAAATAACTGAGGGATACACTCGTCATTAAAAAAAAAAATTAAAGATTGAAATGCTGAAGTTACCATAACTCGCAAAATGTCATGGTAACTTGGTAGTGAGCTTCTTCGAAGTTACACTTGCCAGCACCTCCGTTCGTACTTCTTTATCCGCTACTAAAAAATACTAAAATGCAACGGATGCTGTTCCCACTACTTTTCTCTACTAACGCCGTTAGCTTTTGGGACGCTCCGTAAATCCAGATCCAACCGCAGATAATGAAAACAACGGTTAAGATTTCGTCTGCTTCAAGACATTCGTACTTTCTCTCTCTTCAGAGAAGCTTAAAGACTATTTAATCAATCCTGTCATTCCAGAGAAGGGAAAAAAAAATTCCCAATTCCCAAGTCCCGCATCGCCCAAGTCCCTCGCCATTTAATCACCAAATCTTCTCTCTCCATCGGTAAGAATCCATACTTTCTCTCTGTTCAATGATTCGATCTTCACTTCACCATTTCTTTTGATTCTTTCAATAATGAGGAAAATAAAACGGAAACAGATTCCATCTTTTCCACGCTCAAAACCCTAATTGCTAATTTCCTTGAAAGTACCTTTTTTCTTTAGCTTCAATGGGAAAAACCCGTTTCTGGAATACCTGATTTGGGTTTTTCGTAATATGTTTGAAGAGTGTCTTGTTCTCTTTTAGACAAGCGAATCTGGTAATTTGGGCGAATTTCCTTAATCTATTTGCTTGGGGTTTTGTTTTGTTATTTACAGGTGGTTTTGGATGTTGGGGGAATTTCCTTATCCATTTGATTAGGGTTTTGCTCTTGATTGTGCTATTAAAGATGGCTCGATAACGCTCTTTTGCAGAAGTTTGCTTCTTTGACAATTGGTTTTGTGATTTGGTTTGCTGAAAGTTCGGTCCTTTCTTACAACAATTATTCTGTCAAAGTTGGAATCTCTACTGCTGGAAATTAGTTCAATAAATTCTCTTTGATTGAAATGGGTTGTTGAAGTCGCGGTTTATTGGGCTTTAGGCATTGTCTTTGAGATTTTGGAATGGATTTGATTTGATGATTAAGTGATGGGGCTTTAGAGTTTGAGAGCCATTCTGTGTTTTTTCAAGGGGCAGCAAGGGGCGCTGAATTTTTCAGGTAAAGATGTCTGCAGCAGGCTGTGTTCTTAGTCCGATTCGGGAGGACATGGTCTATTCCCCTGGTTATTTCCACAGAAACCCACCAGATTGGACTGGGGAGTCTATCCTGATCTATCTCACTTGCTCAGGTTCTTTAATTCCATTGCGGGTGATGGAATCTGAGTCTATTGCTTCTGTGAAGCTGCGGATCCAGAGATACAAGGGATTCGTGGTGAAAAATCAGAAGCTTGTTTTTGCTGGTCGGGAACTGGCGCGGAGTGATAGTCTTGTTAGGGACTATGGAGTTATGGACGGGAATCTTCTGCATTTAGTCCTTCGGCTCTCAGATCTCCTTGCAATAACTGTTAGGACGGTCTGTGGGAAAGAGTTTGTATTCCAAGTTGAGAGAAGTAGAAACATTGGCTATCTCAAAAAGCAGATTGTTAGAAAGGAAAAAGGTCTCATAGATCTTAATGATCAGAAATTGATGTGTGATGGAGAAGAGCTTGAGGATCAGAGGGTGATTGATGATATTTGTAAAAGGAACGACGCGGTGATCCACGTGGTGGTTCAGAAGTCGGCAAAAGTGCGGACAAAACCTTTTGAGAAAGATTTTGAGCTGTCAATTGTGTCATCCAATTTGAATGAGAGAAAGGTTGAACAGGAAGTGAAAAATTGCCAGTCAGGATTGAAGAAACTTCAGCTCAGTGGAACCACGCCACCTGGTGTTGATTTCTTATTGGAACCAGTTATTGTTAATCATAAAATCGAATCGCCAGATGTGACTAAGGATCTACTTGATGCCACATTTGCTGGACTGGAGAAGGGGAATCACCCAATCAGATCTTCAGAAGGCTCGGGTGGAGCTTATTTTATGCAAGATGCTTTGAGTCACAACGTTGCGGTATTTAAACCAATCGATGAAGAACCTATGGCTGTGAATAACCCTCAAGGCCTTCCTTTGACATTGGATGGTGCAGGGTTGAAGAGGGGTACACGGGTAGGGGAAGGTGCTTTGAGAGAAGTTGCAGCATACCTTCTGGATCATCCTAAAAGAGGGCCTCGGTCATTTTTCTACAATGAGATAGGGTTTTCTGGGGTTCCTCCGACACTGATGGTCAGGTGTTTACACAAAGGTTTTAATCATCCTAATGGGTATGAGCATGCAATGAAGAATGTAAAGATTGGTTCCTTGCAAATGTTTGTGAAGAATTATGGAAGTTGTGAGGATATGGGTCCTCGGGCCTTTCCAGTGGAGGAGGTTCATAAGATATCTGTGTTGGATATAAGGTTGGCTAATGCAGATCGGCATGCTGGAAATATTTTGATTCATAAGGAGGGTGATGAAGGACGGTTCACACTAGTTCCAATTGACCATGGATACTGCTTGCCTGAAAATGTAAGTTCTTTTTGCCTTTGATTTTATAAGATCTTTGTACATGTTAATTGGTCTTTATCTTTGACAAATTCTTGGGTACATATGGATGTACTATGTGCATTCCCGACTCTTATTGTAAATCTTGCTCCTAGACAAGAGAAGGCTTATTTACCTTTCACAAAAAACAAGAGAAGGCTTATTTATATTAAGTTGTTACATTGCAAAAAATTAATTTAAGATGTTGGATTTTTTTTAATTAGCTTTGCAAGTGTTGCATTCAATACAAATTCATGTCTGACAACATGACCTTGGCCTTTTTTCTTTAAATAAACTGTGTTACTAGTTTGAAGGTTTTATGGTGTCATGAGGACATAATTTTCTGTCGAGTGCTTGAATTTCTTTATCATTTTTTGGGTGAAAATAGTAATTGATTATCAAAATTGACAGAAGAGATGACCCAAGTGTATTATATACATATACACATGAAAAATGGGCAACCAAATCAGCCATGATAATAAGGTTGAAAAAGAAACAAGATAAGACCTTGACAATCCCTCTTTAGCTAAGTTGTTAGAGTCCCTATTCTTCTTCATCATTAGCTGAATGATGAAACTTCCTAATAAGAAATCCTTTGGATGAAATAAAGTCTGTAATCTCCAAAATCAAATTTTGGCAAAGCCCAAGAAAAGTAGAACAATTCCAACTTATAACACTCCTCAAATCACTTTCACCATAGCATCTGATTTATCCAAAGTGTTGAGAACCTCTAAGAAGAGATTTGACCTCGTCATTAGCACTAATTTGGAGGCTAAAAAAAAGAAGCAGCAAAAACTGGGGCAAAACCATCCATTACAAGAGCGTCAATGCCTCTTTTCATCAAGTTCTGGCAAAGCTCCCATAAAAGTTGAACTTCAAATAAGGCCCTCAAAAAAAAAAAAGCGGAACTTCAAATAGTCATCAGGAGGAACCTCCCGTTGAGTGACCAGTTTCAAGGCTTTGGGAAAAGCAAGCAAGAGTGGCAATAAAGAAATATGCTTTTGGTAACCCCTTTAAACTCCATTGCAGAAAGGAGATAATGGCATTCCAAGCTTTCATGATAACCTAATTTAAGGAAGAGCTTTTGTTGACAAAATCTCAGTTATTCTGCTTTCTCCAGATTAACCATAATATAGCCGTTAAGCTCATAGCCAAAACCAAACCATAATATGAAATATTGATGATACCTACTTGGCTATTTGGTATTATCCAAAGAACACCAAATACTTTGAAAAAGAAAAGTCACATCGATCTCAAAAAATCAGTGGAGAAAGAGGTGATTGACAGACTATGCATCACGAACAAAAGATTACTAACATTTACTAAGAAATGATGCCTTCACTTGTGGTTTCAAAAGAAATTAAAAAGTAGATCTTTAGTCCTTCAACCCTACGTGGCACCGGGTTCAGATCTTGCCCTCAAATCGAGCCAACACCCTTTTCCCTCTTTCTGAGGTGCTGGCCTGTGGCTCCAGTGTCGAACACCCTGAGGCCTCTCCAGTTCCTGTTGCTCCCCATCTCATCCATCACTGGCCAACCTACCTGCTACCTCGCCGGTTCGACCGCGGCCCGGTCCGGGTTTTAAAACATTGATGGTGATGAGTTTGTCGGGAAGGTCCTTGCACAGGGCTTAATAAAGTCACCTTGATTGAATTAACTAAGCCATGTTTTTTTAAGGCCACAAAATTTTATCACTTCAAATTATGTTTTTAAGCCCTACATTTTTGTGGGCATTCAAATCATGGTTTGATTGAACCATCAGGGTGATTCTTTTAGGCCCCATATCAAGCGTAAACCTTTCTTGTGGGACCTATCATGATATGTTAAATTGGGTCTACATAGGTGTATGCCCCTATTGAGACCCACTTTGACCTATGGTGATGATTTTGTTGAAAAGTTTATGCTTGAATATGGGGCTTAACAAAAGTCACGCTGATTGGATCAATCAAGCATTGTTTCTTAAACCCACAAAGTGTTGATCACTTCTATCATTTTATGTTATATCCCTAAATTTTTGTGGCTGCATGGCACGGTTGATCCATGAAAGTGATTTTAGTAGGCTTTTACATTCAAGCATAGACCTTTCTAGTGGACCTATCATGATAAGACAGATTGGGCCTCACATGGGGATACACATGATAAAAGGTGCAGTTATCTAGTAGAGTCCATGAAGAATATCATTAAAAGGAATCATAAAAGAAAAATCCAACATGGAGGTTTGTTCAACATGGTTGCATTGATCAAAGAATCCATGTAATGCAGCATGGTGTCTTGAGCACTTATTTTAGCCTTAACCATCTCCTCAACGGAAGTGCTTGTATATCTTTGTTATTTTCTTCTATTCTGATGATAAAGTTGATATCTTCTCAAAAATAAGAGCTATGAGGGCAGGGTGTGAAGAAACTGATGCAATATTCGATCACTTTCTGTTTTCATTTAGTGTACATATTAATATTGTTATGGTGAGTATGATTCCCCACACATTTTTATTTCCTTCGTCAATGCTTATTGCAGTTTGAAGATTGCACGTTTGACTGGCTTTATTGGCCTCAATCGCACCAGCCATACAGCCCTGAAACTATCAGCTACATAAAGATGCTGGATGCTGAGCAGGATATCGCCCTCTTAAAGTTCCATGGGTGGGAACTCTCACTTGAATGCTCACGCACACTTCGAATCTCCACCATGCTTCTGAAGAAGGGCATTGATAGAGGGCTCACCCCTTTTGCCATTGGCAGCATCATGTGCAGAGAGACACTCAAGAAGAAATCTGTGATAGAAGAAATTGTAAATGAAGCCCTGGAAGCCGTCCTTCCAGGAATGAGTGAAAATGCATTTCTTGAATCTGTGTCACAGATAATGGATCGTCGCCTCGGTGAAGTTTCAATGTAGGTGAGTAGATTTCTGTTGATATGTATATATGCATACATATACATACATTTCAATGGATGGACAGGTCACATCGATAGATGGATGTTGTTAAGGCATCAAGTACATACAATTGATTGGAGTAGGCTCACCGGCTCTGTTTTATTCGTGCAAGGACCCAATCTAGAAACTTGAGCTCTAATCTTTCTGTAAGTGTCATGCACATGTATTAGGAATTTGTGATGTTGAACAGTTAATAATCTTGCTTATTATTTATTATAGTTTAAGTGATCAGGAAAAAAAAATCATGTTCATTACCTTGTATTGAATGTACACGGTGATAGAATGAAGAATTACATGTTTATCTTTTTCTCAGACACTTTCATTTGATTGAAGTATTGAAATTGCTTTGAAGGATTCCTCATGGATTCTCTTAAAATATTTTTTTTGTGGGACATGTTAGATTGTAGAAATGATAGAAAAAACCATATTTTATAAGGTCATACGTAACAAAGTAACGAAGGAAGAGCAGCCCTGAGGTAAGGTAGCAATTTTATTTAGGAAGGTTAGCCATCTAATGGAAGTCGACTTTAGTTGTGTGCAATTTATAGAGAACTATAAGCAAAGTTTGAAGAATCTCTTCATCCAATTGGCATAGCTTTGTGATTGGATGGTTTATGATGGTGAATTTTTTGACGTCCAAAAAAAAAAAAAAAGGGTTCCACATGGATGTAGGATTTTGAGGAACCTTCTTATCTATTCAATCAGCATAGCTTTGCTATTAGATGGATTATGACAGTCAATTTTTTTAAGACCAAACCTCCTAAAGTCAAAAGGGCTAAATGGATAGGAGGATTTCGAGGAACCTCTCCATCCATTCCATGACTCACTTATGAGGTTCAAAAATTTTAGTAACTCTTTTTTGGAAAAGAGTTCCATGAATTTTACGCATTTCGTCCCTAAAAGATAACTATTGGAGTATTCTTATATGGTAATTATTAATAGATAGTGATTTAAACAACTTTTTTTTTTTTTTAATTGAAGAAGGTGCTCTTATCTTTTTATAGGACAATAGCTATAATAATTCAATTGTTTACATTTTAAACAGCTTGATAACATCCATCATAATCATCATTTACCCACCCATCCATTTTGTTCATCCAAGGCTCGGTCCAAATTGCACTCTGGGTGTGATACCTTTGGATTCTCAACCATTAGAGAGAGAGAGAGAGAGAGAGAGAGAGAGAGGTTTTTTTTCTAGTTACCATGCATTACCTCCCATCTCCTCTGTGAGTGAGTCCTTAAAGGGTGGTAGGTCAGTGATGAAGTTAGAGTGAGTCCTTAAAGGGTGGTAGGTCAGTGATGAAGTTGGTGGTTAGGAAATTGAATGCTGAAACAAGGGATGATGTTCATGTGGAGTGTGAAGGGTACATGCTTGTGCCTTATTTAGATACCAATCTTAAATTTGTCGGCATCACTTATTTGAATGTTTATATGGTCTTTTCTCAGCGAACAACACTGTGATTAAATCTGACTCGTATGCCCAAACCAAGCCTCTACAAATCAACAATAGAAAGAAACGAAAAAAAATCATCTTTCTATTCACACTTTTCATTTACAAATTTGGTGTACAATTGCTTTTTAACTTGAAAAAGAGAAACATATGAATATTAAAGAAATTATCTACATCAACTAATAATTCAATTCAATTCAAGAGTTATTCATTATTAATAATTTCTGATGAATATTAATTAACTTAGAACTGAAGAAGAAGAGAAGTTGCTTTCTTCCCCATTCCCATCAATCTTATTCAATGGCAAGCTGTATTCCTCTCTCTATTTCTCACTTCTTCCTCACTTTTATTATCTTTCCTCTTCAACTCCAATACCAGCTCTCTCTTTTGGAACTTTCACAGAACTTTCATGACGACCCATTTTCATGACTTTTCCAAAGTTTGGGTTTTGTATGACGACAAAAGAAAAGTAACAAAAGTTAGTGGTCAGTGCTTACGGCCTTTGTTTTCTTCTTTCTCAATTCTCCCCACCTCCTTCGACGTTATCCACATCGTACATCTACTGGGCCCCACCCATGTTTGGCCAAAGATGAAGTTGACAAACAAAAAAAAATGATCGTCTACCTACCTAATGGTGTCATGTGTGCAGACTTACACAATGAAATATGGATCAATAAATAGAATGCTGGTGACTTTCTTTGTTCGAGTGTGTGATCTATAAATATAAAGTTTTAACTTTAATCATATCAATTAAATTATAAGAATAAAACTTAAATTGATTTAATTAAAATATTTTTTTATCAACCATATATTAAAATATTAATTCATCACCTTGCACAGCAATAGCATGTGACCTTGCGCGTTAAGAAATCATTGAAAAAAAAGTTAGAAAAGGGCATGTGCCACGAGATTTTCTTGACATTTGTCTTCTAAATTGCCAATTTCGTGGTCCTACTCATAGGAAGAGACCAGCGAATCAGAAATGAGCATTGTTTGACCCACCAAATTTATGAGTAGTTGCCCATCTGCGATGGGACCCATCTATTGAAATGTTGCTGTATCATATTATTGAGCCACATGTATCACATAGACTGTATATTGTGTAATAATACATCAGTAATCTTTTACTGGATTTTGTTTATATGATTACAATATAAAAATAAAAATCTATAATGAAATTTGAGTCGAGTTAGATTGAAAAAATTAAAATTAATTCGACTTGATCTGATGTAATTCGATTCGACCTAAATGCACCAAGTTATGAAACGACATTGGGGTTGGCTTAGGTCAAAAATTTAGATCAAGTTGAGTTGAGTATTTCGAGTCGAGTTGGATTAAATAATTCGAGTGAGCAATTTGATTTATTAAAACTCGACCTAATCCGACTCGAGTTTTAACTCTATAGAAGACTAATTGATAAAAAATAATAATTCATTTAGATTCAAAAGAAAATGAAGCATGGAATTATGGTCACAATTATAATTCAAAATCTTGAAAATTTTAGGTGAGTCATTTGAAGTTGATTCAAGTGGACATGGTTTTGAGCTTTGGAGCACATCTTTTATCATCACATATGTGATGTCTACACAAATACGTACGAAATCAAAGAAAAATTCCCTATTTTAAAGTTCTTAGACATTGAAGTCACTAGACCTTTTTAAACCCTAATGATTACCATTTTTGCAAAATAATCTAAGTTTAAAAATATATTCAGCTCTTATTTTTTTGGTAATTCAGTCTGTCAGCTTTAAATAGTGACGGCACTTTCTTTAACAATTGACAGCTTCCGTTCATAAAGAAATGTCTAATTCTACAAATAAAAAATCGTATGAGGTCCGGATTGAAACATGGAATATTGAAGCAAAGGAATTATTACCTAAAGCACTCAAATCATTTCAAGTCAAAGTTGATTTCTAAATCTTACAAGCAAATGCAAATATATAAGAAATAAGTATAAAAATATACAGTTTACTCTGAAGAATGAGAGAGAGGAAATAAAGAATGCTCAAGCCATGATAAGAGGTTGCTCGAGCATTTATTTTTCCTTCTATAAAAGTAAATAAAATGAAAAATCTAGAAAATATTGGATATAGAAACATGACCGCCTGATTTTGCTGTGCGATCAGGACGCTACCCTGGTATACATCTTCTTATGATATAATCTCAAGCTGATGAATTTTCAGTCAAATGAGGATTTGGTGCTTCTTTAAACAGATAATCCGGCGACGAAGGCAACCCCGGTGGACGGCAGCCAGGAAGAGCCGTATATGAACTGTCCGACCGTGAATTTGCTTGCCTCAACCGTCGACGTGATGACTCGGTATCCCGGCCACTTGATCCGGTGCCCGACTCCTCCGCCGGGCCCGTAATTCATGTACTCACCGTAGTAGAGTGTGTCAAGGGCAAATGCGCCATTCCATTCGAGCCATCCGGCTGGGTGGATGTGGTCACCCATGTAGGATATCATGTAGACCACCCTCGAGTAGAGCTTCCACGGACGGCCCAGATATGTTGGGAAGCTTGATTTGGCGGCTTCAAGATCTGAGCTGGCCAGAATTCGACAATTGTGGATGGAAATGCCAGTGTTTTGATTTGGGTCCTTGCGGTTTTGGGCTGTGATGGTGTTCTTCTGTTGGGCCATAGGCTTGCGGGAATAGAGATTACAGTTTTGGAGTACGACAGCAGCATTGCCGAAGATGAAATCCACGGTGCCATAGACGTCGCATTCTCGGAAGAATTGACGCTGCGAGTGCACGTAAAGAGTGTCTTGGTATCCGATGATATTGCAACGGTAGACCACTGCGTGATCCGCCCCCACACGGAGGGCCACCGCTTGGTGCTTTGAAGGCCCGGCCCAGTTCTGGAAGGTCATGTCCCTTGCAATGAACCCAGCCCCAGTCGCCGCTGCATAATGCAAAGATATTGTGTCATCAGCAAACAAGCCATTTTCCAAGTCGATCCACATCCATGAATTCCTATTAGATACTTCAAATATATTTATATAAATTTATCTTTTTATTGTATAACTTTTAACAAAGTACAATATTACTAATTCTTAGCAGAAAATTATATCTGGCAATTGAGATTCCCAGTACATTATCATATATTATTATATTGTATACATGCAAAAAAATATCATCCAATAATTAAATAGTACTGACTTAATTATCTGAGAGAGCTTTAAAACTAGACTTATTATAAAAATTATTTTCAAAAAAAAAAACAAATAAGTGAGGATCTAGGCATAAAATGGCTAGTTGAGGAGCAAAATGGCTTGGAGCCTAGGTGAGGCCTAGACCCAAACTCAAATTGGGGCCGAAGCCCAACATTTTGAGATTAAAAATAATTCTTGGTTAAGCACCGACACAAATCTATTTTTTTTTTAAAAAAAAAAAAAATCCAAACGGGGTCATGTTACACACAACTCAAGTTGCACACCTACTTTAAAAATTTTGGACCATCGAGTCAATCTGAGTCAACTGGAAATAACTCGTTCTGGTTACATGACTTGAACTCACTACAGCTAATTATGTTGTTAAAACTTTGAGTGGTGTTTGCATTTTGAATTTTCCAGCCATGATCATGATTTAGGAGTCCTGTCTTAGTCAAGATCTTCATAAATCCAGTGGAGCCATTGGCCAAAACATGTCCCAAACTTTTTCCTTGATTGAAACATCGTAACTGTCATTAAATTAATTTTCATGTGAGATCATCAGAGTCAATAATTAGGGGGCATCATTCTACAATTATTGTGAGTATTATATCCAGGTGAAGCCATATCTGTTCTTGTCAATTTATCTTATTTCTCATTTTACTTATAATGTATAAATTAATGATGTTCACTTATGATCAATTCAAAGTCTCATGTTCTCTTATTTATTAATCATCTTCAATATTTTTATAATCACACTCTCTCATTATTCATATGGGTGTAACTCAATTGGTTGTCTCTTGCCTCAGAAAGTAGAAGGTTGCAGGCTCAAACCCCCAGAGCCTAACCTTGATGTGTCTTAGGGATAGTAAGCTCATCCGTAAGAATTTTAGTAAGACTATATCTGACTTTCTCACATATTAATCTAAAAAAAAAATCTTTCAAAAAATGATAAAATAATGTTGGTAGTGTCTACATTAGATTTAAATGAAAAAAAAATTAAAACTTTAATTAACTCTGATCATAATAATAATATTGTATCTTCATCAATAGTCAATTTAAGAAATGATGGTCATTTAGACACTCTACTTTTCTTTTAAAAAGCACCCTATTTCAAAATTTTATATGAAAATTATCATTTTACCTCTTAATTTTAAAAAAAAGACAATTCTTTTACACAAAATTAAGAGATAAAATGATAATTTCGTATAAAATTTTAAAATAAAGTCTCTCTTAAAAAAAACCTCGTGTTTAAGAAATTGAAAAACATATTGAAAAAGCCACGTGGCGAGCAAATATCGAAAGACATTTGATGAATAGAAATGAGAGGACGGCATAAGCAGTGCAGTGGCATTTACCGAAAGTGGCCGTGTGGAACGTGGTATATTTGTCGTAGACGCTTCTGGAGCCTGCAATTACGGTTTTGCCCTTGCCATCTCCTATGAACATCAGATTCGTCTTCTTCCTTCCCACCTTCAGGTTCTCGTCGTATCTGCAAACATTCGTCGGAATTTTTAACCCAATTTCTCTGACAAAATCACACAAACGGAGAATCTATCCAAATTCATTTGCATTTTCCACAAAATTCCTAATAATGCCAAACAGAAGAGTAGATGACAGCAACAACCAAAAGTCCACATTAGACGGGCTGCTCTTACTTACTTAAAATGTCCATTTTAACATAAAATCAATAATTAATTAAGTTATCAAATGTTCTAAATAAGTCATACTGACACTATCTGTTTGCCTGAGAAACTTTCTTCCGTCGCTAATTCCTAAATATTAACATTAGAATATGAAAAAGTGTATAGTCTAAAATCCATTACTCACTATCATTAAAACCTTACTTTCTCTTTCTCCTTTTTATGTATATATTAAAAAAAAAAAAGTAATTTAGACACCACTCATTTTCCACATATTATAATTATTATATAAATATTTATTAAAAATTACGTCCACATCTCGTGAGTGATGATGATAGAGCCTCGATGGCGTCGGGCAAATCGCACGCACCTTTCATCGTCGCGACGGTTATCATTTTCCACTTTCTCTCTGCACCTTCCTCTTTAATTTTTACATTCTTCTTCTTAATATCTACCGACTTTTCGGTGGCCAATTACTACAACGCGCTGCATCTGTCGCATTCTGGAAGTGATTCCACCACTGTACGACCACGAGACGGTGGGCGACGAATGTGGGTCACACCATTACATTGAATTCTTCTGTTTTATTTTTTTCCGAAGACCAAAACGTCAGCTGAAATTTTATAAGATCAAGAAGTTTTGAAAAAAAAATGTTTTTTTTTTTTTTCTCTTAAACTTATAATTTTCCTGCATTATAATGTGGTTTTTTCATAATAATTATATTTTTATCTTATATCTTTATGTCGTTATCTTAGCTATATGCTTATGAATATGAGTTGAGATTTAAATTTCAATCAAAATTTATTGGCTTCAACTTGAATGGAAATGCAAACGTCAATAAGGTTGTCTTTTAGGAGAGGTTGTGTCGGTAGTTTTTTAAAAAAGATTTAAATTGACAGATTTCAGCGTATTCCGACCAATATAAATAAGATATTGGTGAAAATTGATTTTGACTAAAATCTGTAGCTTCAAGTAGAGTGGGTGTGGAGAAAGGAAGAGAGGAAAGTAAAGTGGAAGTGAGACTTCGAAAATGTTCTCCACTTTTTGCATATTTACCTTCCTGCCTTAATGTAGATGATCGTCCGGCGGCTGCTCTGCTCTGGTGCAGCTTTAATGGCCTCCTCAATGGTTTTGTAAGTCCCATTCCCGTCCTTCGACACCACAATATCCGCCCGGATGGTCGGCGTCGGCGTTTGCAGCAGCCTCCTGTCTTTCTTCGTCATCCATGCCGGAAAACCATACTTACTCAACGGAAAACTGCCTTCCGAACCCATCAACCTCCTCCGGTTCTGTATGGGCACCCCGCCGAAATCGTGCCCGTTGCCGGACGCTGAGAAGATGGCGAGGCAATTGCTGATGAGTTCCGTCAAGTCCTTGAGCTGAAGCACCATCTGGTCCTTCACCGTCCCGGTCACGTCGCCGAGCCCCTCCTCACACGTGTCTTGGTTCGTCAGCGCCGCACTCAGCCACGTGAGAACATCGTCGGCCGATCCCAACTGAAAATGTAAATGAATATTTAAAAACCTGAGAAAGTTCAAAATATACAATAAAAAACAAATAGATATGAATGCAAATTTTAAACTTATTTTGAATTTAGAATTAAATTTAAATTCTAATTTAACTTTCAGTTGTTTCTTAATGCGTATGAATTCAATTATTGATTGAATTGAATAACGAATGACGTAAATAATATTTATTTATTATTAACATTTAAATCATGAATCTTATATTTTAAAACAGGAAAACATATGCATAATTATCATATTACCCATCCCATTTGACATTATAAAATTACCTTGGATCCTGTGCCTCCACCGGCGGCGGCAGATGGGGCGACGGAAGCGAGGGACTGAGCGAGCTGGTCGACGGAGTCCTCCAGAACCTCGAGGCAGTCCTCGTACGCGTTGCGAAGTCGGGCGTCCATGGGAAGGTTGGAGAAAGACGACGCGCCGTACAGCGCTCGTCCGACGCGCTGCAGGGTCATGTTGACGGACAAATGCACCAAATCCCGCTCTCCGGCCTGTAGCGCGCCGGGAAAATCAACGAGCGAGTCCATGCACAGGGTCGGGTACCGAGTCCTTCTGCATGTTTGGGAAATGGCCTTGGTAGGGGCCTTCTTCAGAACGGCCTCCGACGCGCCGGAGCCTCTGGTTCGAATCCGGACCAGCACGAGCGCCGACACCCCTGAAGCGGCGAGGAAAAGGAAGGAGATAAGACCAAGTACAAGCAGCTTACGCTTCTTAGAGGAGCCATTGGAGGTGGGTTGGGGCAGAGATCGTAGAGACTCGGAGGAGCCGAGTCGTCCGTAACCCATTGCTGTTGCAGTATTTTCTTAAGTGGGAAAGAGATGTATGGAGAGGGAGAGAAAGAAGAGGAGGGTTTTGAGAAGAGAAGAGGAAGAGATGTATATATATTTGCATGGATTGCAATAGAGAAAGGAGAGAAGAAAGAAATAAGGAGAGAGAGAGAGAGACACTGAGAGAGAGAGAAAGAGAGTAATGGTAGTTAGGTGTGAAGTCCATGTCCGGAGCTCAATTAGTTGATGAGCTGGCTTCTACTGCTAAAAGAAGAGAGAAGCATGTGTCTCTGCGTGAGCATCTGGTTTTTTTCCTTTTATTAATTTCGGAAAATAATTTGAAATAAAAAATTTGTTAGAATTTATTCATATTATTTAGCAAGTATTATAAAATTTAGTGTCATGTCGAATTGTATAAATATGATGTTTTATTATTTGTCCTAACTTTTTATTTTTATTAAAAATAAATGGTATTATTTTGATAAGAACTTTTCCCAATGTATTAATTAAATTCAAATTCAAATTTTTTATTTTCTTAGATGTCTCAAATTTTGTAAGAGTTTCTTTATTTGTTTGATAACTAATGGGGAAAATGTAGGAGGAGAATAGATTTTTTTTTAACTTTTCTTTTATAATTTTTAACCACTTAATATTAGTGGTCAAAGTTATCAAGTGTCTTTAAAAATATTAAGATAAGGAAGTCTAATAACTTTGATCATTAAAATCATGTGGTTGGAATTTAAATTTTGAGTTCAAATTTTGTTTTTTTTACCTCATCATGTGTATTTTCAATCTGAACACTTTTATTTTTAATGATCTCAAATGGGCGAGCTTAAGATTAGTATTTTTCCTTACAAGTGTGCTCAAACTTTTATCTTACAAAGCCCGATGGACTTAAGTGGACTCAACCTTATGTAAATATAAACGGGCTTAAGCTATCACAAAGCATAATTTGGTCCGAACTCGACCCTTGAAGACCCCTATACAAGGCTCACGGTTTCTAGTAGCTTAGATTGGATGCCCATCTATGATGTGGTTAGGAGTCTGATGTGTTAATCCAACTTTAATCATATAATTGAAATGTTTATGTAATGCCAATGACTCTATTTTAAAGCCTTATAACAATGACCTTTTGTAAGTTTGTAGATGATTATGCATCTCTGATTACTTAATTAGCATACAAATGAATATATTATCTTCCTAAAAAAGAAATGTCAATTATATGAGTCATGTAATCATTCCATGTCAGCAATTTACTTAGAGTCTTCATACTCAAGGAGAGACAAAAGTCTTTGAATTCTCCATCATAAAAAAGGAAATCTAAATTACTATTCTATTCTTTTAATTTGTTAATATAGTTTCTAATTATAGATGTAGCATAGGCTTGAGTTAAAAAGTTTGAATATTCTAATGACTGTGTTAGAAAATAAATTCCCCATGATTTAAAAAACATGATAATTAGATACTACAAAATCATGAAGATTATTAAATTGTAATTCGACATGAACTATAATTATATTTAGATATTAAGAAAAATTAATATTTTAAATAATTTAAAATTGTTATTAAATAAACAACCCATCCGAAATGACATTAGTTTTGTCCAAATTAAAATGTCAAAAAATTACAACCATGAATAAAAAATGGGAAAAGCAGAAGGCACATGCATTCTATGTACTTCGATGCTTTATGAACTGAGTCTGTTTTCTGAATTCTCAATACTTAAATATATATATATATATATATAACACTGCAGCACAAGATATCATACCAATTTATATAAGATCTATTTTTATAGATTCTCTTAAAATATTTTAGTTTGAAAATGTAATTTATCAAAAGTTATGTTGGTGCTTAATAAATTTTAATATTTTAATTTTTTTATTTTTAAAAATAGAGTTTAATAAATTCAATAAAAATAATTTGTAATAAACTCTACATCTAAATGAGAAACTTTTCAGATAAACTCATCAAATGAGACTAAAGTGAACTGATGCACGAAGTAATAAATCTTATTCAGATGCCAATTTAAATTCTTTAAAAGTATGTACATTTTTTTATAGAAAATCCTAACTGTCCTAGAGATATATACGGATGGTCTTAATCTTGAAGGGCAGTGCTGTCATTATCCATATAATTTATTCACTTATTCTGGAATCTCAATCCCACCGACAGATCTAGTACTGATGCGACCGAGTCTTGTACAATCAATTTTTGTTTAAATGTTTAATTAAGTGGTCCTAGTTCAAATTAAACTCGTCATATCTTAAACTTTGACATTAAAACCTGAGATAATTACTAAAATGCCCTTTATATAACAGGTTTGGAATTAATTATTTATTTCATATTTTCATGAGCCCTTGAATGTACGAGTCTGTGGTCTCTATATTTGCCGCTCCAACTGCTGTTCACCACTGTACACGTGGAATCTGGGAGTGACAATCCTCTCCGTCCATCTATTTCGTTCATCCCAACTCACCTACCATTTTTATTGACTAAAGCACTGAACTACCTTTACCTAGTTCACAATTTGACTAATTCAGTCTTTGTACCAGAATGATTTAATTTACTATTGAGCTTTCTTAAGTACTCCTTGACGCAGGAGTATAAATCTCGGCTGAGACATTGATAAACTTTTCTTTTCTATTTTTTTTTAAAAAGTCATGATATATATCGGATATTTGCTTATAAAGGTAATCTGCATCGATACATATTATATTGGCCGAGATATCAAAATTTTAAAAATCGAGATATCTCGACTAATACGATACGTATCGGCTGAGATTATTACCCCTCTTGTGTTCGTTGTTTCTCTCCTCATCGTTTAAATAATCATTCTCACGAATATCTTTTTTTTAGATGTTATTGATGGTTGGAAATATTAGGATATTTTCAAATTTTTATTGAAAAATTACTAGGTAAATCTTGTGAAAAGTATAATATTAGGGTGTAGCTCAACTGTTAACCTCCTACTTCCTAGGTTCGAGCTCCTATGGTCTAACTTAGTGTACCATAAAGACAGTGAGTATCACCTGTGGGGATTTTACGTGCATTACCATTTATCACATTTTAAATACAATTTTAACGAGAATTTACTGAAAATTTACCAAATACTGATAAATATCGGGATATTAACGGTGATTAATATTTTACCTATAAAAACATGGTAAATTTAAAAATATCACTAACATTTGTGACATTGTTAACAACCGGGCTTATTTATAATTGGTAAAACTAAACTCAACTCTAAAATAAAGAGTTGATGGTACACTCCATTTTATACAACAAAATAGAACTCATTTATAATTAATTCAAAGTATCATACTCACTTATCTCTAAACAAATTCTTATATATCGAGATGCAATATTCATTAGAATAATATACACCTTTGAATTAAGATAAAAAATATTTTTCTTCAAATATTGTTGAACTTTGAGCCATATAATTCATAACTTACAACCTTTAGATGAAAATATTTTTTTTCTTAAACATCACCAAGACCAAATAAATAATTCTTAATTTCATTCTCTTCGTATTTGAAATGTATCTATGTACATTCTACACCGAAAACTGTACTGTTTTTTATTCTCTCCTCAAATTGACTAAAGTAATACTTATAGTTAATATCAATCACAATCATAATTATACGATATGAATTATTTTTAAAATACTATACCAAATTTTAATAATTCTATTTATCCGATTTGGCCCGACTACATAGCTAAATGCACACAATCTATTCTCGATCCTATCCGATGACCATGAACTCAACTTTTCCATTTTACAAGTGGGCAAATGTTCTCCTCTTATTACTTGAAGGGACTAATAGATTAATAAAATAATAAAGAGAAAAAAGGAACTTGGACCACATAGACCATATGGGTTGGACCCATTAACCGTTTGGTGGCTAAAAATTGTGTGGTAGGGATAATTGGTGGTTTTACTACATCTGCTTTCGTAATTGGTAGGTCCATTACATTTACATTGTTTTCCACAATTCCACCTACATCTGCTTTGACAAAAACTGCCCACACATTTTAAAAAAAAAATAAAAAAATTATTGGGTATGGACTATGGACACGATCCGAAATTATTTTTATTAAAAAAAAAAAAGTTCACATGTTCAAGTGGTTACATGCAAGACATTAAATAATCTCATTTAAAAAATTGATTTCTGTTGGAAATTAGATGCCCGTGGAGCAGCAGAATAAAATACTGATTTATATTTAAAGTATCAGTCTATCAGAATCTTTGAAAATAATTAAAAAGGTAATAATTAAAAGACCTAGAGTTTTAAGATTGATGCTTCTGTGCAACTTGATGTGCCGTACTTTGAAATTAGACAATGCCATAGATATATGATTCAAGTTTATTTAAAATTGATATAAAAATTACTATCCAATCCATTTATTTAAGTTAGATAAAATTGATATATATATATAATTCCACCCAAGTGAGTCTTTCCCCTTAATCATCAAATGATAGAGTAAAATCAATTTAGGGTGACAACTTTTTACTCGATATTTGAATTTAAATTAACTTGATTAGAGAAAATCCGAGTTTAAACTCATACATATTATTGATAATTTTAATTTGACTTAAACTCAAACTGACCAATAGCAAGTTCAAACTTAAATCCTCCTCCACCTCAATGAAAAGCACCCTTTCTAAGTTGTTAGGTTTTAGAGTTTTCGTAAATATACTTTACCCCAACTTAAAAATCTCAGTCAAGTGCTTATATTTTTCATAATCCAATGACCTCACATAAAAGGAAAATTCACACGTCTTTCATTTTTATCTCATTTGTTTAATTCTTATATAAATTTGGGTCAAATTAGATCAATAATAAAAATTAGATAAAATAAGTTGATAGTCTATTATTAACTATAACTAATCAGACCCTTGCCGACTTTTTAATTTAAAGGCCATAATTGATTAGGCCAATGTCATTTCAATGCTCCTCTTCGTTCATGGTGGGACCATACCTCACATTTTGTAGCTTGTCTTCAATATAAGTAGCCGTTTGTTATTAATTATTATAATTATTTATTCAACTTGTTTAAGTGTTTTGGGTCAATTTAGATGTTGACAGGAAATCAATAACAAAAATAGAAAAAGATTCAATTGTTGTATTTAAAACAACAATGATAAAATAAAAAAAATAAAAATTTGTTTATAGGTAACCCTCATTATTTTATAAGGGAGGATAAAGATGTGATGAAGAAGAGATTCTTTGCTCTTATGATGACTCGACGAGGAAATAAAAGGCAGAAAGATTTAGTCACTAACTAATCATTGAACAACAAAACCTTACTCAAAGTCCAACAAGTCACCAAGTATAAGATGACAACTGTTAGTTAGTGAAAGTTAATTACTTTATTAAAAGACAAGATTGACATTTGCTTAATGACCACGATTCAATCATCTAATCATGAATATCTTTCTTTAAGTACAAAGTCATTTGGCATTTACAATTTTTTCTATAATTCTTAAAAAATTACAAAGAGAAGGTAGTTTACATAGACACTTCTTAAAAAAAAAAAGTCATGAAATATTTATTTCTTCATTAAAGCTTATTATTTTTATCTACTTACCATAGTTTAGACTTTAGACTTTAGAGAGGGAACGAAATATTTAGGTTTAGGAGAACTAATAGTAATATTGTTGAGTCGTGTATTTCAATTATTCATTTGCTAGATTTTAAAATTTAAAAGATGAAAATTTTCAAAATATATAAATGACATTTAGTGTTGCACATTATTACTATCAAGTCTTCTAAACTCAGAGCACTAAAATCTCTATAATGTATTACTGTATAAAGTTATATAACCTGTTTAAAATAATTTAAAATTTTGTTATAAGTAGATGAAAAACTTGTTAGTTCTAAGTTCCTATCATTGTGAATTGTGAATTTCTAATTTTGCCTTCACATTTTTTCCCAAATCACAAACTTAAGATCAAATGAAAGGATGAAAAGCTGACTCTTCACACATATCCTACAATCTAATTTTCTTCTATGTATTCTATCGAACTAAAGTTGAATAATTGAGAGTACATTTTACATGCTTAATATAATTATGTTGTAATCTTCGTTCATTTCAATAGAAAAAATTCAGAATATTCCATGTCATTTAAATAAGACCAATGTCTATTTCAATTTCAACTTTTGCAATTAAATTTAAATTTTCAAAGAATTTTAACTAAATTACCCATTTCTTAATATTACTTCTCATCTCATCTATATTAAAATTTATATTCTTCATCGCTTTTTAAAAAAATATTTATTGATAGTATTTCACCACAAACACTTAAATATAATTTTCAAATTATCCACTATAGAATGAAATAAGCTTATTATTTTCTTCATGGATGGTTGCGAAATGTGAAGAAGAAGGTCATTGGAATTTTCTTATAATAGATGTGGCCCACCCATGTTAGGATCATCCTAATGATAGAAATTCCCAACATATGTTTGAAACCAATTGGAAGAAGAATTAAAAAAAAAGTGACGAATATTAAGGATCCTATGCAAATTGAACTCTTTTTCGTCATTCTCTTCATTACTCCTGCTATTGGCTTACATTATTTATTCGTTGCTTTTTCTTTTTCATTTTCATATTCATTGAGCATCAAATGAAGCATAAAGATATCTAATCTATGATAAAAAAAAAAAAATGTAAATAAAATAAAATTAGTAATTATCATTCAAAAAATGTAAAAGATGAATCAAAAGCTTAAGAGATATTTTTGACGAATTCATTACCACTCCATTTGATAAGTAGATGGTCATTTTTTAAAAAAAAAAAATTATGCGAGATCTCTTTTATATTACACTAAGTATTTTGCTCAAAAGTGTGAGTCCAGTTGAATATGACGTGCTCTATCTTATCATATATGCTTTGGCATATGCTCATCATGTTAAGTATTATTTTAAATATATAGTTTATTGAAAATTATTGATAAAGCTGATTACTTAAAAATTTAATGAGTACATTCCAAATCAACTCATGTTTATACATTTATTGTTAAAAAGCTTTTTACCTCCGTCGAGGGAACAAAGCTTTTCTAATTTTCTTTTTCACCCTTTACCAAATTCAACGTTTTAATCAAGAATCTTCTTAGCTTTTCTTTTGCTCCTCGACTTTTTCTTTCTCTTTTGCCAAATTCAATGTTTTTAAATTAAGGTTTTTTTTTTTTTTATGCTTTTCTTGGGCTTCCCCGACACCAAAAGAGGATTAATCCAAAGGTTGTTCTTCTGCCACATCTTTTAGATTCTATCAAGAGAAGCAACGTGCGACCCAGATTGCACCACTCAGTCCACGACTACAGAAAGGCAGTCGAAAGGTCCATGGAAAAGGAGAGGCGGTTCTTTTACGAATCTTTTTGTTTTTACATCTCTTGAACAGTGACTTGGTTAGGAATGGAGGTGAAAGAAAAGAAAGGGAAAAGGAAAAGGAAAGGGAAATAAAGGCAAATGGAGAGGAAGAAGGACAACATCTGCGTGGAAGTTTTTTTTTTTTTTTCCAATATGACGAGGGCATTAGTGGCTCAATTAAAGTCAATAATGGATAAAATTGAAGATGAAGGTATGATTCTTCAAATATGTAAGACTTATGATTGAGAAAAATTTAAAGATATTATGAAGATTCAAAGTGAAGAAAATGATTAATTGGGTCTCTATTATAGTGACCAAGATAATGATATCAAGGACCCATAATTACACATTTAAAAGCTACTGAAATCAATGAGAAATCAGCCTAAAGACATAGTATATGGGTCTAGTGGTTCAAATCAAGTGTTTTCATGTCCAATTAACATAGTATTTTCATTAAACATAGACGACTCAATATCAAAAGTCGAGATGAAGTACTATGGTATATGTTTTTTTCTAGATGATATAGTATTAATTAGTGAGATGAAATAACAACTCAATATAAGATTAGATTTGCAGAGGAGAATATTAGAGTCAAATTTTGAAAATTAGTAGAAGTAAAACATAATACATTAATGTAACTTGACTAGATTAGACAATAGTGAGGATAACCCAGTAAAAATAAGAAACAACTTACTTATAGTCTTATACATTGTGATAAGCTTAGATACTTGAGTTAAATCGTAGAATCTCAATGAGGTTTAGACTTGAATATAACGAATAGAATATGAGCGCGGTGGATAGAATGTAAACAAACTAACATGGTCTTATGCGATAAAAGAGTTTTCCTAACCTAAAAATGCATTTTATAAAATATGTACTAGATTTGAAATGTTTTACGGAGCAAAGCATTGGACAATAAAAAAAGAAGAAGACAAATAAACAAAATTAAATAGAGATAATGCATATGCTATGATAAATAATATATTGAGAGAAATCGTTTGAAAAGATTTAATCATGTTAACATAAAACCAAACATAACTCTAGCGTGTAGAGTTAAGAGATTATAGATAAAAGAAATATGTTAGGCTACAGAGTGACTCGTGAAGCCAATGTTGATGAATATAATATTAACCGTTGATGATGACGACCCCGATAACTTCTTCAAATTTACTGTGCATTAAGTCAAGTCCAGAGTTTTTGTCAAAGGGGGGCTCCACAAACAAACAAGAGAGAAAGGAAACACATGTTGTGGGGCCTACACAGACAAAATCAAACAGGAACGAAACAATCAAAATGATCGTTCAATCTTTACTCTTAAGATGATGTAAGACTTTAATTATAAGTTTGCGATGTGTCAAAGTTTGTAAACCTCTTTTAACTTATCAATGTAGTAGACCACACACATTAATGAGTATAAAAAGATCCTAAACTTTCTCATCGACACTTGGAATTCATAAACAAGAAATGGATTTGCAGATGGAATTCACTTATTCTGTCATTGTAAAAAAGAGTATTCCATTATTGGAATAATCAAATATAATTCTAATGTCAAACTAAGATCAACTAAACAGAAATGGAGTATTGAGTCAAACTTTTCTTTAGTGTCTGTGATGGAATAGAAGTAAATGATCATTACACTTCCACTCGATAAGATACTCTTTTTCTAATAGAATTTGATGATGACCATACTTGATTTATTGGATTAAAACCATCACTTAGAGATCAGTGTGACTGCAATATTATGATATAACTTCATGCTTTAAAAATAAAAATAAAAATATGATTGGATAACAAAAATGAACCCTTAAGAAACAATTCCAATTACAAAAGAAATTGGAAAAAGACCATTTAATATATTAAGAAGATACATTTTATTTGGCACTGAAGAGGAGGTAGCCTAGGTGTCGGTTGTTGTCTGAAAAAGAAAAAGAAAAAAAAAAGATAGGTCCCAACAAAAAAATGCTAGGCATAAATATATCAACAATAGAAATTAAAGGCTGATTTTGTATGATGGTAATTGACAAGAAGTGGCCATCTAAGGGTCACTCTATTAATTGAAAAGAGAGTCCACCACTAGAAAAAATCAATGTCATTGTCCATCTCCCATCCATTGTCTAAAATCTAAACCACATGTCATGTGTTCTCAAATTAGTGGCAACTGGCAAATGAAAACATAGATGAGAAGTTTCTTTCAAATATCACGCGCTCTCTCACCCTTTATTCATCTGTAAAAGGAATAGAAAGAAGGGAGTTGCAGATTAGATGATTGAAACCCACTGGTGTTGAAACAACTCCCCTTCTACTCCATACTCTACAAGCACCAAAGAGGCCAACAGACTCTCCATAACATGTTTCTATCATTAATCACAACATGAGATTGTTACATTTCTGATGAAATTTCGTTTTCTCATGCCTGCTAAAGTACATGCACAAACCATCCTTTTTCCTGTGACCAATATCACCACCATTCAATACTAGTGGTCTTACTCTTAAATGTTGTCCCAAATTGATATTTCAGTCCTTTTGTGTTGGGGTGCAAAAGAAAGTCCTAGGTTAGAGGAAAGTAAGGACTTATATGAGACTGGGTCACTCTACTTACCACGTTAATCTTTTTACTGAAAGTCCAGTCCTGACAATGGTACCAGAGTTATGTTCGGAGAACCTCGTTCGAAGAGGGGATTGTTGGGGTGCGAACTAGAGTCCCACATAGGTTGTGAGAGGGAAGGGGGAAAACTAAGGAATTATATGAGACTGGGTTACTCCACCTATCAGACTAGTGTTTTGGGCTGGAAAGATTGGAGGACGCTACCGTATAAGTGGAGAGAGAATGCAAGGGAGAGCCTGACAAAGGTGATTAAAGAGAGGGTTTTGGACGCCCGAGATATACATATCGGCCAGTTAAAAAAAATTCAGTCGAGATATCGGCCGATTTATTTTAAAAAAAAAACAAATATCGGTTGTCGGCACGGCCGATATTTGTCTGATACAAGCGAATATCGGCCTAGATATCAGCCGATCTTTATAATTTTTAATTTTTTCTAAAGAATAGCATTTTTATTTTTTTAAATAATTTTAAAAAAAAACTATCGAAATTAAAAATATATATATTTGAGGAGAGAGATTTGGACCGAATTTTCTACCCCTACATTAGCCACGACAAGAAGGACAGCACCGTAATCCAGATCTGCTTTCCAAAGAAGTATACGACAACGACAGAGAAGGAGGAGCACGTATCCATAAAAAATGCTCTTCAATTGGATTGATTAACGAGCGCTTGAGATCTCAAATCAGGCCCATCTCCATCATCTGTCCGTCGAGATGGACAGGATCTTCAACAAGCTCCAAAATCTGGATGCAGATCCGAAGATCAACGAGGATTTCTACTATTTCTTCCATCCTCATGCTCTTGCTTGCTCTCTCCGAGTTTCGAATATACCTTCATGCACTTACAGAGACCAAGCTTGTAATAACATTTCTCGTCCATTGAGAGATTTCAATAGTCTACAGTTTTGAAATATAAATATACGAGAATATTAAATTTGATCAATTTCAACTCGTAATTCTAAACGGACAGGGCAAGTCACTTCAAATCGAACTCAATTCATCAAAATTTTGAATCGAGCGAGTTTATAAATTTTTTACAGCTGCATTTCTTAATTTAATAAGATTTTAATCAAAATTTTAAATTTTCAAACAATGATTCAAAACCATACAAATGCATGTGTATATCTTCATCTAAAATGAGATCGTGTTTTCATAAGCTGGGCCACAAGAAAACAAGGAAAGGACATTGAAAGCCTATGACCAACGGCCACTGTTCCACAAACAACATGCCCTTGTGCCCCACCATCCAGTGAACCACATCATATGCTTTGTTCATGAAGTGGTTCTTAGCCACAAAAATCTAAAAAGAAAAAGGACAATGGGACGGCAAGAACATATGAAATAAAGTTTGTGGCCCACCTGCTTAGTGGACCATCATGATTTATGGGAGAGAGAACATTCATGGGGTGGAATTGCTTGACTAGTCTTCTCATAATCGCATTCGAAGCCATCAAACACTTCATTCACTGGTCATTTTTAGGTTTAGGTTTTTGATCTACAGCCCATTGATATCATTTACACTTTTGAACGTGCACAGACAAAATTTTAAATATTGGATTCAATTGCTGATTCAGTAGAGATTGAATTTGAGTTAATTTTGAATCGAATTGATCAAATAAAATATGAATCAATTGAAAATTATTAAAAATCAGATAAAATGGAAAAAAGTTGTAGTGATATGAGAAATTATTCATCCATAAATTAGTTCATGGCAAATTGTTGTGAATTTTCAAAAAATAAAATCTATTAGATTGTTATATTGATTGAATTCAAAAGAAGAAATTGACAAGTTTTAAACAAATCTAATGCTTTCACTCAAAACCCACAACTATTTTTGTGAACTAGTTCACAGTGGATAGTTGTGTAGCACTGTAGCTTAGCACTATGTTGATAATAATAGAGTCCAGAGTAGATTGATTTAGAAAGCTATGTAGAGGGCTCTAAGTAGAACCTATATTGATATTTTAATTGGATTTTTTTATTGTAGATTCTAATGAAATTGAATTGGAGTTATATTAGTGACGTCAAATATGAATTGATTGAAAATTATAAAATCAAGTGAAAATGATTGAGCCTTAATCAATGCCACTATGGTAGCATTCTATCAAAATCAACTGAAAAAGTCTAAATCATATTGGACATGGACAATTTTAAGACCTTGTGGAGAGCTCTAAAGGCAAGTCATATTCTTCAAAATATTTCAGAGTGGCAACTATACTTTTCTTGTAAGTGTTACATTATCAATTCAATTTAGGTAGGATTCAAATAGTCGAATAAGGGTTCTTAATTTCAATATGTAGACTTGCAAAATTTCTAGAGTTAGTTGTGATGTTGGACAGATATTATTTATTATAGATAAAGAGAGGTGATGCTTATATAAAATTAATTAAGAGAATAAAGAATGTTTAATAGATTGTGATATAACTCTGATTATATACTTTTTCATAGAATAGAAAAAAGG
This sequence comes from Chimonanthus praecox, assembly GCA_022113865.1. Classification (NCBI taxonomy): domain Eukaryota; kingdom Viridiplantae; phylum Streptophyta; class Magnoliopsida; order Laurales; family Calycanthaceae; genus Chimonanthus; species Chimonanthus praecox. Next base: position 410,344 of record CM039087.1, on the reverse strand, counting down.
GGATGATGTTGATGATGATGAGGACCACCATCTGTGATGGGTCCTATCAAAGTGGTGCAGGTGTTTGGTGCACATTCTCCCAATTCATTACAATTAATCTTAGTCATGCCATCATCATCATGACATCATCCTCATGGCTGAAGCATTAAGAGAAACATAATGTTTTCCTATTATTAATTTATTCTAGTGTAGATTTTCCAAAGCACTCTATTATTAATTTTAGAAAAAAAGAGGTCAAATAAACAAACCTTAATAAATAAATAAAAAAAGTGTGTACAGGCCGCAGGCCAGTTAATGACAATTCTCATCATTAGGTTAAACACCACAAATAAATATTAATCTAATGGTTCTTAATCTTAAAAAATCAAGGATAAAGATGATTTGATCAACTCTGATTTATATAGTTTGATAGTTTGCCCCGATTTATTAAGCTATTCAATTTTTTTAATTGCAGAGTAATTTTATAGAACACGAGGGTTTTTCAAGTTTGATGTATGCTCAATTGCTGACTGTCCTTCTTCACCTCTACTATGATTTTGATCCATTCACTCAACAATGCTGACACATTAGTCAAGCAGGGACCATCAATCAGACCAACCTACTTAAATTGAGAATTTGTGGTGAGCAGGGCCCATTTTTGGGGCCATGCCATGACTAGCCCTTAGACACCATCTGTACAAAGCCAAATTTTACACTCTCTGACCAGGCAGTGCATATGTTGGCAGACCTAGAAGTACCTTCAATCAGATAAACTCACCCAAAACGCCAAAAAAGCTGGAAAAATGGATTGAATAGCTTTTTAATCTCTGTACAGAAGGATCTGCTGAAAGAAAGTTGAGAAGTTGTCATTTTCATATTTGCTGGCAAAGCCATGAGTAGGAGAAAAAGGACAGAGTATTTTTTTTGTGGAAGAGTAACATCAATGGGTGGGACAAAATAGTTTTTATCCTAAAAGTTTTAATACATGTGATCCACAATTTCACAGAGGAGGGGCCTCACAACTTGAGATTTAAATTTATATTAATTGAAGAGGCACAAGGGTAGAAGACAATATATCCTAAGTCTTTGAACACCATTTCCAATGACTTGTCCAAATGTCTTTTTTAAAGTTAACAGTTAAGACTTCCCACCTACCAATTATATGGCCCATCACTGACTTTTGAAGTGGAATCTGCACAACTGTTTGTTTGGTTTGGTATCTAAAATGACGAAGAACTAGTGTGAATAAAAATAGTTTTAAAAAAAGTGGGTTTAGTAGAAAAATAATTTTAAAAAAGTTAACTCAAAATGACTTTGGGTTTTGCTTCTCTCTCTTTTAATTTACTTTTTTAAGAGGAGGTATGATTTTGTTTTCTAGTGAATAAGAGAATTACATTTCGGCCAGCAGTAGATAGATGTGAGCGTGTGATCAGTTGTAAGGTAATTTGGAAGGTTTTATGACAACTTACTTACATGACTGGTCCATTGGCTTTTAAACCTAAACCCCACTCACCATCAAGTCAAATGGCACGTCCCAAATAAGGCCTTAAAACTTTGGAATAAAATAATCCATTCATAATGACCTTTTGCGGTCTTTAAAAGGGATTTGAGGGTTTTTTATGTTGAGATAGATGACCCATTCATGTGTCCTTTTTGGGAACCTTTTATTGAGATGTGAGAGTTCTTATCTTTAATTTGAACTTTATGAACTGATGATCAACCATTTAAATTTTAAATTGAATGTGTAAACAATTGATAGGCTTGTTAGTGCTTTTTTCTTAAAGAAGTGAAGATGCTTTTCAGTGTGTTTTCTGACCAAACAAAATTGAGATTAAAGAAGAAAAAACTTGGTCCTTAGGAAGGAAGGAATCAAAGCTCACATGAAGAATCAATCACTTTAGGAAAAATAGGAGCCATAATGCTTTCCATCTCATATGCAAATAGCACCTTTAAATCTTCTCCAAAAGTGAAGTACAAAAAGGACCCTTGTAATAAGTATTAACCATATTCCAAAAAACATCAAGTTTTCAATCGAATCATTTATAAATTTAGCTACTCACAAGACTCGGTTCCCATGGCATCTTTTAATCCACTATGCATCATGCATCATCTCAATCCAACGGTGAAAGGTTCTTATGAATAGTTGATAGAGGACCACCTGACAATGACAATGATATACACACACTAGTGGATCATCCACCATTGGATGGATGGATGAGATTTTCTCATTAAGTATTTTTCATTTGATCTATCCAACGACGGGGATAACGATTTTGTAAATTTTGAAAAGATAATATATAATTAAGTGTTTAGAAATTAATGAATATTTTGAATCTTATGATGAAGGAAAAGATCAAAGTTCTGACTACCAAAAGATGAAATTGAGATTCCAAAAATATCTATAGGTCTAAAATAATTTATCCAAAAATAAAACCACAAATATTTTCAACTTAAATTCCCAAAATCACTTTGATCGTCCATCATCAAACATCTAGTCAAATCAAATCCAGTAGTTTTTTTTTTTATTAGATCTAATTGATGTGTTGATTTAAATCAATTCTTCAAGTAATGGATCCAAATATTTCAACAATAATTCTTCAAAAAATCATCAAAGCAAATAGATCTAATTCACAATTTGGTGATTTAGATCCAAGTCTCCAATAAAAGAATAGATCGTAAATGTTGATCTTAGATCACATCTCTTAATAATACTTTCATGGATATGAAATCATCAAATATTTAAATTGTGACCTTGGTTCTCTAGTTCTTTTCAAAAAGGAAGATTTTATGATTCTAGTAAACACAAAATTCAAGCTAATCAATTCAATTTGAATGAATCCAAATTTTATCTGAGTTTTTAACCCAACATTGTATTTGAACCCAGTGAAGACCAAGTCTTTGCCAACTTTTCAAACCATACTAAAATGGAAAAGACTGATTCTCGTCTCCAAACAGAGAATGTAGTTGCACACCCACTTTCAACTTGTTCCTGAGAAAATCTAGTAAATTTTTGTCACAAAATTCAGAGTATATGAATTTTGATACCTTATTTGTAAAAATCGATAGAGAAACAACTTTGTTTGAAAATCTCACTTCACATCCCATTTGTTTGAACGAATTTTTAAATTCTTCCAAATGAATCACCGGTTCAAATGAATTTTTGAATTCGTCCGAAACGAATCACCTGATCAGTGGATGCGGCGTTTTTAAGTGAAAGGGCAAAAAGGTAATTTTCATCCAAGTTTAGAAAACGGATGTATAGGAAAACATTTTCCAGATATCCATACGGACTCCCATCGATTTATCTCATTCTAAAATTTATTCCATCATGATATCAAACTATCCACATGCCATGGTGTGTGAAAGAAATTATCATGATTGTAAATTTCAAATTTAGGGGATAACTGCTAAATTTCAAATTTACAAAATTCAAATTATTGAATTGTTATTTAAGATGTATTTTTACCGTTAAATTTATTATGATAAATAAAAATATTTATCTAATAATTTATTTTTATTCTATAAAAATAAAAAAAATACAGTAATTCAATGATTTTTTTATCATTTGATAACTCATGATAATCATCTATTTTTTTAGTCATTAGGTGAGACCAATCCTCTGACACAATTTGTTTGATAGACTAGCCTATAGTGCTGCTGTTAGAAAATCCGAAAAATGGTGTATGACATTAAGAGAAAATTACAAGATATTAAAAGAAAATCAAGATATTAACACTGCCCAGCGTTATAAAAAACACGTGTACCTAAATCAAAACCTGAATCTGAACAATTTAAATTCTTGAAGTTAGATAAAATTTTATCACCATGAGAATCATTTAATCTTTATCTATTAATTGATAAATATCAAAATTAAACAAGTAAAAATAGTAGTCTACAATTATTTGATGCACTTAAATGACTCGAAAAGTCCCACTATTCTCACACTGTGTAAATAGATTGGCATGCTCATTACGGGAACTGTCAATGAGTCACGAAAATGTCCAAATTGAATGTATTAAATCTGATTGGCTAGAATAATTGAATCAGCTGCGCTTGTCAGTTTCATAATAATCTCAGTTGGACTGGCACGTTTGTAATAGAATTTTAATAAAAAAGTAGTAGAATTCAATTATTGAAAGGCGCAATCAAGTCAACATCATTGACAGATGGCTCGTGGAGAGTGATGATGAATAGACACCTATCTATGCTATGTTTAGAGTGGATAAGTCGATATAAAATTCGACTATCTCAATAACGTCTGGAAATCAACTTCATTAACAAAATTGCATTTGGGTAATTTTCACCTCAACTCGTGGAAGTAGGCGTTTCTAGTGTTTACATCATAAATCCTCATTTTCGAAGTGAATGAAATATTTTCTTCTCTTTTGTGAAGAAAAATCCCTTATTCTCTTAAGATTTTTTAAGATTCTGATTTTTTAGAGCATATGACTAATCTTTTTATATATATATATATATACTCTTTAATCACACACCGAATATGAATATGAGATTTGGTGCCCTATTGGATAGGGGATTCTCTTACATTTTGTTTGGTGACTACAAGAGAAAAAAAAATGGAAAGAAAAAGCAACAAGAGTGATAAAATCTAACTCGACTTGATTATCCAACTCAACCTATTTAGTAAATAATCAATTTCAATATATTTAATTATGGGTAAATCTAACTTGAACTTATTTTATAAATGAGTAGACTTCACAAATCCAACTATTCTCATGTCTATGAGCAACATATCTAAAACACCCATTTAAGGAGAAGTCTAACTCAAACGAGTAGAAGTGATAGTTAAGAACATGTCACAGAAAGCAGGAGTACTGAATTCAATTTCTACTACACTTCAAAAGACCACTCTCCGTAAAGTTACCAAGTGTATAGGTAGAGAGACTTGCATATGCTCCAATGATCAATCGAATGCTCTAAGAGATCTGAACACCTTAAATAGTAAAAAAAAAAAAAAAATGTCCACTTGTATACTAGAAAAGTCTGCGTAGTAAATGATAAACTTGATCCAAACCTGATCTGATCCAGATCAAATGACTCAACCTAAACATTACCAAAATTGACCGATTGTCAAATCTAATTTTAAAATTCCCTACATTCTCCTCATCAAGACCCTAAAACTATACTATAGCATCACTTTAAAAGTCTTCGTCGTAAATGATAAACTTCATCCAAACCTGATCTGATCCAGATCAAATGACTCAACCTAAACATTACCAAAATTGACCGATTGTCAAATCTAATTTTAAAATTCCCTACATTCTCCTCATCAAGACCCTAAAACTATACTATAGCATCACTTTAAACAAGTGCATACGGCACAAATGGCCCATGGCCACGGGCCATGCTTTTATAACCCGCCAAATGTCATGATCCTATAACTAGAGGCTCTCTGTTTTCGTTTGTTATTTTCGTAAAAAGGATTCAACTATGCTCTTATAGCAGCTACTCCAATGGGCTAAATTTTAGAGAGAGAAGCCGGAAGAGAAGGAAAGAAATGCAAAACTAGACAGAAAAAAATCTATCTGCCATTTATCTGTGATTTCTAGGTATATATTGCATCATTTCAAGCCTTCAAAACAACTGTCAGCCCTTTGATACACGATCTATAAGAAGGATTTCATAAAAAAAAATACAACTATAGCCTATTTCTTTCTAGTAAATGATCAATCAAAACACACAGAAAATAGCAACAATTCACCTTTCACATGATGGATGGATGAAGGCATGACAAGCTCAAAGCATTAAATTTTCATCAGAATTGCAAGAACTCTATTTTCACTTCGACCATGCCACAGCATCAATCTCTGCCTGGGCATTTCTATACAACTCCAATCTCTTAGCAAGGGCAGTTCTCCGCTCCATGATTGCTGGATCCTCATCCAACAATGATCCCAATTCCTTCGGCTGCCAAACGTGAATGAATAAAAAGGGTTTAGAGAAGTTTACAGAACATTTAAATTCATTATCAGTAGAATTAATTGCTCATCTCATGTAAGAAGAATGCTTACATCTTTTTTACCCAGCTCAGCAAAGAAATGGTCAAGTAGGGTGCGCTTGGCCTCCCGCACTTGGCAATAGACAATGGACTTTGGAATGGAGTTCCGCAAGGTCACACAAACCATTGTGACATATTGTAGAACAGTTGAACCTACTCATTGGAATAGAAAACAGAATAAAACCAAGAATAAGAAAATTCCCAATAGATCTGATAACCCAGTCTACACCATAAAACCAAGAACTGAAAATCCAATTTTTTTTTTTTTTTATGATTACATTGACACAAATTGTGCATGTCAATCATCACCGGATGATCTATTGAGTCTGGTTTTCTGATATGTTTGTAGCCACATTATATGATTTTTGTTGAGAGATGCACTTATATTTATGATTTAATCATGCTAATATGCATTCCAAGGTTGCATAACCTCAGTTGCAAATTTCAGCCAAAATCTTGACAAAGTCTTGAAAATATTGGCTGATATGTCAGATATCGGCTGAAATTTGTGAGAGTAAAAACACAAAAATTGATTGATCTACTCATCAGGTTTCTACGGATTCTCGAAATAAAATTCTCCACAATGCATGCAGCCCACTTGTTGAGTGGAAATGGAAATTTTCAGTTCATTCGACAATAAGGGGTCCACGTACTCACAGCCTACATATGGTCATGACCATTTGTAGCTTAAGCAAGGGTAATGTTGAATAGGCTATGCCAACTGGTATTTTACTTCTCACCAAACACCAATTACCTATTCGCCTGAGATATGAATCATTGTATCGATCAAAAATTGAATGTGTTGGGTTTCCTCCCTTCTCAATATCTTGTGGGAGCTTCCTAAAGAAATCAACAGTCAGATAACTGGACTCCATATCAACTAGTTTAAGAGTTGCTTTCTTGCTTTCGTCCCGCATCCTCTCTAGGGAATCAAAAGCTGCATTCCCGACTTCCACTCTGAGAGTGGGATATTGCTTAAGCTCCTGTATATATGACATAATTGAAGTCATCCACCAACTCAAAAAATAAAAAAATGGAGGTACTATGAAAAGGAGTACACACATTAAGACAAATTTAAGTTATATGCTAATATGCTTTAATACACTGCTTGAGTTGACCCAATTTGTTAAAACCTGAGCCCAGACCGACTTGTATTTATGAGCCTGATTTCAAATCCTAAATGCATATGCAGGTTTATCCGAACTTGGACTCTTTTGGGCCTAAAAGAGGTTGGTTCGTATTAATTTTGCAAAATATAAATTACATATTACAAAAATTGCATAATAATTAAAGAAAATTGGGTTTCTATAAAATTTGGCTCAGATTTGGGCGTTCGGGCCAAACTCGGGCTTTCTCAAACTAAGCCCAGCCCAACCTGAATTCAAATTTAAGCATGACATTTTCAGCCCGAAAAATGAGTCCAACCGAGCCCAAGTCAACCTAAACCTAAGTTTTTCAGGTTTTTCCAAGCGGGCTCAGGTTAAGGCCCAGCCTGAGTTGCATCCCTAGAATCGACGAAAGGAACAACCAGCAACAAGTTGCAAAGGACAGAAGAAAATAATAATCCAGCAACAAGTTGGGAAAAAATGAAGAAAAATATTAAGCATTTAATTTCAGGTTCTCTGGAATTTATTTAGTTTTTTGTTTTTTTTAGTAGCTCTTCGGGTTTCTTGTCTAGAGATGCAAAAGTCACAATACTTGCTCTTTCTGCTCCATGGCAAGTAAAGAACAAAAACACAAAGCCTTCAAAGATGCTAGTTAAAGCTCAGATCCTAGAGAACTGCTAGGAGAAAGAGGAGACCAAGTAGGACAGAAGTAGTTAGAAACAATCTCATAGGCTGCAGAGTAAGCCCTAAATACTTGGTCTTTTTGCTCTGTAGCAAGTAAAGAACAAAAACACTGAAGCCTTCAAAGATGCTAGCTAGGCTCAGACACTAGATAACTATTAGTCGAAAGAGGAGAACAATTAGGACAAAGAATGAAGCAACGACAACAAAAAATATTAGGCATCAAACACAAATCTAACCCCAAATAAGATGAGGTAAAGCTTAAACAATGTTGAAAATGATAATGGTGGCAGCAGAAGCACCATGATTGATGATGATGATGATGATTACGAAGACAGCAGTTGGAAAAGAGACTGCTTCAAAAGTTTCTCATTGAGTGATTCAAATTTCAAACCCAAGACCATGCTACAAGGCTTCATTACATTGCACTAGCTTACAATCATCATGAAAATATCCAGTTATTGATGTCCTTGCAAGTAAGAACTAGTGTTTTCTGCTTAGAATAGTTAGAAGAGTTTATTGATGCTGAAAAGACATTTTCAATAGGGGGGGGGGGGGGGGGGGGAGAGGGGGGTGAAAGCTAAGAAACATTTATCTGAAGAATAGCTAAAACTATTTTTGAGTTTTTTTTATCTTTCACAAAACCATCATATTATTCACTATTATAGTGAAGACAGGTAGGACTAACTTTTTTTAGTGATTGATGATATATTCAATTGAAAAATGCAAATGAATCTTTTCATAGAGCCATTAGGTTTCAGATCTATCTACAGGTGAAATATGCAAATTGCTGAAAAAAAAATGAGAGTGAAAAGCATAACATGATTGAAGGAGGAAACCTACTGGAGTCTCTTTAATAGCTTTGTGCACAAGCTCCTTCAGTAAAGAATGTACCTGGAGCAATGAGAAACAAAAGTTCATGTATTTCATAAATAGCCTACCATGGAGTAGATTCAGAGGGAAGGTCTACAAAACCCCAAGTTTGTAACATGGATTTTTTTACATGCCATGCTACAGGGTGGTTCCCAAGGTATGACATATTAGATGGAACTAATGGATTCAGAATCAAATGAACTAAGAGTCCAGTCCACTTGAAATGGAACCCATCAGATTATCTTAAACCTTGAATGTAGAGCTCTCAATATGAACAGATTAATAAAGATTTATTTGGAATACTTAATGCAAAGAACAATAGGATAAGATTGGTCTCAATCCATTTTGCATTAGTTTTGAGTATTTAGAACAATAAGCAAAAGTAAGCCCACTTTATCAGACATAAGCCCAAGGAATGTTTATAGATTTACCCAAGCTCAGAACACGAAACTTAAATTCATAAAACACATGCAATTGCATGATGATAGATTATTCTCTAATCAAAATAATTTTTCATATGATTGATGGGAAAAAATACTGGAAGAATTGTAAACAAATATGAAAGTAATAACCAGAATTTTAAAAGAACCTAAATACAATTAATTTGAAAAACAAAAGCTTTAACCATTTGCATCCATAAACTCAGAGGCATCAAACAAGGATTTTGTCTCAGCCCCACATTAAATATTAAATAAACTCTAAAGGTGGTGTCTCATAGGGATATGTGTGCATGTCATACACCAGATACATATATATATATATATATATATATATATATATATATATAGAGAGAGAGAGAGAGAGCTTCTGGATTGATAAATCAAAAACAAAAACAGACAATGAGATTTCAATTGAATGATCAAACCATTCCACAAACAAGAGCAGAGATTGAGATTTACATTAAAAAAAATAGAGAACTAATAGAACCATATAAGTAAAAATTTACAACATACCGCATCAACAGCAGCTTCAGCAGGACCTCTAATGGTAACTAGAGAAGATTCAATAAGTCGGCGGTACCCTTGTTCAGGGGCTATCAAGTGTGGCTGATATCCATCAGCTTCAGTGATTAGCTTTCTTACATTTTCCATGGAAAGCTGCTTGTCAAATTGCAACCTTTTTAGAGCTGCAGGAAGTTGATTATCAAAGACATTGTAGATCTTCTCACCACCAGGGCGTCTGTGGAAAACAAAAACAAAAACGCTAAGAAAGAAGTTAAAATGACCTTGAAACAAATCCAACATCAATAGGTTCAACAAAATATTACCCCTTACATAAATATATTTTTTATTTAAAAACCAATATATAAGCTCAAGTCCTAGAAAGAGAAAAATAATAGATAAAATCCAAACCAACATAATAGATAAATATTTTTTTGAATGATAACTATTTTATTCACACAAAAAAAAAAAAAAAAACCTTTCAGCCAAGATAAGAAAAACCACAAAACTGGGCAAGAAGCACACCACCCCCCAAAAAGACAGAAATAATTACAACTCTGTTTACAAATTCTAAAGAACTAGAAAGACTTTACCTAGCCAGCTCATCCAAAAAAGAGTTCGCCTCTTTAGGAACCCACGACACGAAGGAAGTACGGGACACAATAGAGTGCCAAATTCTCTCCACTTTGTCAAGGAACTTCCAAGGGCATAAGGATCCCCCTAGTCAATACGACCTTAGAGTCTCCCTCCAAAACACCCTCACAGGAACCCAACTACTCCAACTCCTAGACCCCTCTCTAAAGAGCTTGAAGCTTAGCTTCAACAGCGGAACAACCATGCAGAGGGTCAGCAAAAGAGGAACGTGACTTCCCTCAGTGATCCCTAATCACCCCCCATAGCCTGCCAACTGACGATCATGGATACAACTATTGAAAAATTCAATAATAGATAAATATTGAGCCAATATCTTTGAAAAATATAACTTTTACTTTTATGAAATTACATGGCATATTGTAATTATTGAAAGATGTTGGAATTTTCAAAAGCTTCCCAATCTTCTAGTCTTCATCTTACACTAGAACTTTACTTATGTAATCTTAGGATTTGTATGTGTTGAAAAAGTATGGAATTTATGATGCTGTCAATTTCATAAAACATTCTATAACGAACTTTTTTATGACAAGAACATGTAGCCCAACTGATAAGGGCTTGTTGCTATAGCCTTAAAAGTTGTGGGTTCAAGTCTCATGGGTGTCCAATAGACAGTCGGTTCACAGAAACTGTTCACCAAATTAAAAAATATAAAGGCCAGCCCCAGATTAATGGGAAAATGGGGTAGATAATGATGACGATGATGATTCTACAACTAACAATCTTGGAAATTTTGACCCTTGGGTATTCCAAAAGAGAAAATATAGTAAAAAAACCTGAAACTTGGACTTCCACGAAGTCAAGTTTTTCAACTGCATTTGGGTCATACTCATCCAAGTCATTGTCAAAATTAGATGATTCTCCACTCTACATCTGGTCAAGTTGACTAAGCTAATCACATTAGATAAATCCTAACTGAGTTTTTGAAATATGGAAAAACAGACCACTGGAACAAGTGTGCAAAGGCCAAGACTGGCACATCATTTCTGTAAAGTGGAGACCCACCTTAAACTCTGCATCTGGTCAAGTTGACTAAGCTAATCACATTAGATAAATCCTAACTGAGTTTTTGAAATATGGAAAAACAGACCACTGGAACAAGTGTGCAGAGGCCAACACTGGCACATCATTTCTGTAAAGTGGAGACCCACCTTAAACTCTGCAAGACAGGTGCCTTCTCTGAATAAAGCATTGTGATTGCTGACCAAAAAACAAAAAAAAAAAAAAAATCCATTGTGATTGCAGTGGTATTCATGATTTCACCATTGAATCATATTTTATGCCCAGCAGAACATTAATTTTGTTTACACATTGCATGTTAGTTGGCTTCCTTAAATGTCATTCTGATGGTATTAACAATAAATTTACAATTTGGCCACTGGATGAATGTTAAGCAGATTCATTGGTACATTCATAACAGAGGAAAAAGGTCCAAATCTTCAATGATTGTACAGTTTCAGAAGCCCCAACTTCTATACATAAGGTTCACGCATAAAGGATAAAAGGTTTGAGATGAAGGATTTACAGAAGGTGGGGGATAGCCAAAACAAATATCTGAGGTTTGAAGATTAAAGGCATCCTTTTTGCCTTTGCTTGTTAACCATTGGTACATAGTAGGACTCCAACCGAAGAGTTGAGCACAATCCTCCTCTAGCTGGGAGGCTGTGACATTTTAGGAAATCCATGGGCCCTATCAAAGCTAAAGGCATCGATCACCAATAGAGGACACCATATGTACAAGAAATAGATTCAGGAAAGTTCAGTTTTCTGAGACTCAAGACACTATAATTTGTCTCTACAAGAAGTGCATCCCAGAGTTTTGCATCAGTATGTGCCCATTTTAATGGCAGAGTATTATCACATTAATAGCCCAAATGGTCTGTGGCCTTCTAAGACTCTTAACCAATTCAGACAAGTATCAACGAAATATGAAATAAAAATAACTATCTTGCACATTTTAGTTAAGAAAGAACTCTCGTAAAAAGTAGTTTCTCATGAAATTGTTATATGTTTTTACTGAAATTGAACACTTTAAGTGAAATAGGATCATCAAGAAAGGATTATGAATACATACATGCCATCAAGATGTTCTTTGTAAATTTGATCAAATACGCGACAAATTTCCATGATCATATATAATTTTCCCTGCATTTAAAGAAGATATCAGGAATCCTTCAACTGATCATCCTCCTCATTATAAGAAGACAAGTAACCAGAAAATAAAACCTTAAACTGCATCACTGGAGAAAAACAACCAACTAATAACTGCTTCAAGAGCATCCAGTTTGGGTAATTAAATTGCAGCAGGAATTGTGAAAATGTACAAAGAACTTACTCCAGCATCTGCAGCAACAGGCTTCCCAAGACGACTCAACTCTGCTTCAAGTTCAACAATAGTTTTATTGGTAAGGGACTGGATGCCTGGGATGCGAGACTTGATTACGGATTCCAGATGCTGCAAGAAAATCATAATTAGTTGCTTCTCAATATTAGTTTGATTAGACCAGTTTCAACAAAAGAATTATATCACAGAATGAATCCAGTGACCAATAAAATCATAGAGAAAATACGTCAAAAAAAGGTGTTGAAAGAGCATGTAAGCTGTTACCTTTGAAAGCACTTTGCCAAGATGCTCAGAACCCATTCTATGAGCAAGGTGTTTGTACTCTGGGGTATTAGAAAAATATTCCCGTTCTCTACGCCGAGCAGCAATCATGTCAACACTCTTATTAATGTCAGCTTGAGAGCGGTTAACAACACCAATCCATGGATACTGCAGCCTGTACGCTTTACCTTCCAACATCTAAAGGATCCAAATATTTGTGGTTAAAACAGTCAGATGTATATAACATGTCTGAAAAAAAACTTACACACATTTAGTGGAAAGAAAACAAGGATAAGTGAATACATTTCTAAACATTCTCCTCCAATAGAAGCATACATTTTTTTTTCTTTTTTTCTTATCATTTACCTTTCCCATTTCTACAGAGCTGTTTCTAAAGGAAATAAAATAGTGCAGCATCCCTACATCAATGGACGAATGAAAAGTTTGATGCAGCCTTCTATCATCAGCCCTCATGCTTATGATAAGACATTCCAATATTATAGTAATCAAAATAAATGAGATCAACATGGCATAATTTATTTCCCCTAATCCATATCAAAGGATACAGTTAAAATATAGGATGACAGAGAGAAAATTTGAATAAACATACAAGATGGAGATAGGATTGACTGAAAGTCTCGTTCTAAATAACGCTATAAAGGTTCAGAATTAAAATACTGAGTTAAGGGGCCCGACAAACATGACATGCCTTGACATGTCACGAGAACAGATAAGCAACATGTAACTGTGTTGCAGTTTGTATCTTCACTTTAATATTTTGTTTATGAAGAATTTTCACCATTTTAAAGTTTTAGGGCATGTTTGTGCACGACATTTGCTATGGAAATAGAAAATGATTTCCGCGTGTAAATTGTTTTCCATTGTTTCATGCAAAAAATTTCCATGGAAAATGAAGTCTTAGGGATGGAGTCGGAAAGCAATTTCCACTACTTATGGATTTCAAGCTATATGAGCCAACACATGGACTACCCATGGCCCAACCCAATCCATGACCCAAGATCCAACCAAACACAACCCATGACCCATTTCATAATCCAATTGACTCAATCCATTATCCAACCCATGAACCAGCCAATCCAACTCGTCTCGGTTAACTTAACCAAACTTAGAAACCAATCCACAACTTGAAGCACAGTTGATGGTCTAACCTAACCAAATATAGTATCTATAATCTATTACTCGACTCATGACCAAACCCAACCCATATCATATGCTTATCACCCATTGCCTCATCAATGAACCAACCTAATCCAACCTAGGTTATGAATTTCTATATTAAATTGAGGTAGGTTAAGCTAAAAGCTAAACTAATTGTACTCCTTATTACATCATATTATCATTTTAACTTTTTAAGAAAGATATAGGTTGAATCAACTATTTAATGTATATAGTTGTTATTTTTGTTATTATTTGATTATTATCACCATTACCATCATCATCTAGAATAAGCTATAATCGAGTTATAACTTAAACCTCTCCCACCACAGAATAGAAAATTTCATTTACGAATTATTACGGAAAAATTTTATTGCACCAAACTAAAGAAATTAATATCTGTGGAAAAGAAAATATATAGATTTCATTTTTTATGGAAATAGAAATCAATTCCAAGGAAAATAGTTGTGCACAAACATGCCCTTGAGGTCATCAGTAATTTAAAAATTAACTAAATAAATGAGCCTTCTCAGAATGATTGTAGATAAATCATAGAAAGTAAGCACAGAAAGTTGTAATCTTTCAATAAAAATCAAAAACATCAAATGCTTCCATCATGGGTGCAAGGATTAATGAGTATATCTAACCCATTTAAAGATTGGAATCATAACCATTTATAAAAAGAAAAAAAGAGAAAAAAAAAAAAAAAGGAGAAGAAAAGAGTCAACTTACATCAACAGCATCAGTGCCTTTGTCCATGAGATCAATTTTTGTCAACACTCCAAAAGTCCTTTCTCCTGATAAGTTGTGAAACAGGCAACTTAATAAGTGTTCAGTTAAAGATCGTAATTAGCATATATCTAATCGTAATGATAAACTTAAACAGAAAACTTTCAATGAAAATCATGCTGTCAACCTTTCTAAATACAGTTATAATGATTTATAACATTTGTTCAAATATTTTGTGGTTCAAGGATCAGGACAAAAAGCAACCAAGCAATGGACTAGAAGGTATAGGGCCACCAAAGAGATATAAACATAACAGCTTCTTGTAATTTCCTAACCACCGGCAGATTGCCTATGTTTGTAATCCTAATACATTCAAAAGCTCATTACTTTTTGTTTTTCTGGAAGTAGGTGACAATTATTAGAAGACAGAAAGGAATACACTGGAATATATAAAAAAAACCCAGACTTAAGTTATATATAAAAAATATGCCTATCCATACATAACAGGGAAAGATAAAAATCCTGCTTAGTATGCTCAAGTCCTCCACTAAACCATCAACCAAATAAATAATTCGAATAATGTGGAATCCTTCATTCAACAAAAAAGCAATAAAAACACAAAAACGATGACAAAGAGAATAATAATCTTGTCCAATCCATAAATCAAACTATAGACACAGGCTTTCTCTACATATATCTTTTTCCCCTTTTGCCCTCTAAAGTTATATATAAAAATATACTTTTAAGACTTCAAAATACTTCGTTGTTAATAAAGAAGTGACTTTTGTCAGATATTCCAGCGTTTATCAATGAGACATTTACTCAGTTTAGAAGCGTAGAACAGCATCTATGAGACTAAAATTTAGTAATTTACCATCACATATAGGTGACAAAAGCTAAGTGATGAAGAGCAAATAAAAAGTTGCATTTACCTCCTAGATTTATTTGGAAAAGAAAATCAGCCACTTATGATTTTATTGTTACAACTACAAAACCTTCTTGTTTAACATTATCAGTTCATGAACAAAAGCAGTACAAATGATCTTCATGGGGCTGCTAGGACCTAACTTCCAATGCAACTGCACTGTTGGCTACACCTATAATCAATTTGATAATGCCAGAACCTCAATGATCACTGCATAACTGTCGGAAAAATTAATATTGCATGGACCTATAGAGCAGGACACTGTTTATCTATGACATGGTTATTAGAACTTCCAATGCAACTGCACTGTTGGCTACACCTATAATCAATTTGATAATGTCAGAACCGCAATGATCACTGCATAACTGTCGGAAAAATTAATATTGCATGGACCCATAGAGCAGGACACTGT
Organism: Chimonanthus praecox; assembly: GCA_022113865.1. Classification (NCBI taxonomy): domain Eukaryota; kingdom Viridiplantae; phylum Streptophyta; class Magnoliopsida; order Laurales; family Calycanthaceae; genus Chimonanthus; species Chimonanthus praecox. The sequence continues at coordinate 394,250 of CM039087.1, read as the reverse complement.
TTATCTATGACATGGTTATTAGAACTTACCTTTGGGGTCTACTTCTCGAGCAATCTTAATTGCATCAGAGGTTGCAAGATCTTGATTGGCGGGTGAAATTGCAAGAATTATACTATTTGGCTGCAAGGGAGAATTCACAAAGACAAAATATGCTGTGTCATCAAATGTTCTTGCTTGGATATACAGGAAATAAATGCAATAATAAACCCATCACTTAAGTTTGGGGAAACCAAGTTGAATCCCAATAGCATAACTGATATTTGTGTTGTTATTTAAAAAGAGTCAACATATTTACCAATAACTGATGAGATTTAGGAAAAGAAATCACCTTCTCAATATAAGAACGAACCATATTCTCAATGTCTGCCACAATGCTGTCTGGTTGACCCTCTAAAGTAGTCCGTTTAATTAGTCAGTATTTCATAAAAAGAAGAGATGCTTCTTTTCTCAAATAAAGTCAATGGCAAGTGAAACTCAGAACTGGTGCAGTAAACATACCCACGGCAACTTTAGTGAGTCCAGGAAGATCAATCAGTGTCAAGTTTACAACTGTCAAGAATCAAACCATTGTAAGAATTGATACTAACAAGAAAAGAACATCATGCATAAAAGGAGGAACCACATATTTCATTCTAATAATGCAATGGGACAAACTGAGAAAGCTACCATTTCCCTTTCATGTTTACATCTTTCAAAAAAAAAAAAAAAATTTAATGGAAAGACACGTGTACAAATTAAAGAAATACTATCTCACCATTAGGAGAATAAATACTAAGGTGAATTGGAACAGAAGAGATTTGCTTAGTGCGTCCAGTCTCTCTGTCAGTCTCATCGGAAATCTCCTTCCTCACAAGAGCTACATTGAGGCAACCATGAATAGGAGATGAAACACCAAATTATTCATTAGAAAAAATAACAATATCGACAGATGAAATGCAATAGACAGTACACAGTGAGTATTTTATAGCTTATTTATCAAAGCATAGATGAAAACCTCACATAATTAAAATGGAAAAAGGGTTTGAACGAGCTACAGATATATTATAGGAATACTGATGTAGAGAATAACTAAATAGAGAATCAAGAAATAATTTTAGAGAATGATGACAACTTCCAAAGCAAAACTAGGCCAATTCAAATAATAGCTCAGATGATATGAGCCTTCCATTGGCATTGTTGTTAATGTTTCACAACAAACTACCATAAGACCCAAACAAATTGATCGATTACCAACAGTAACTGCATTTGCAAAAGAGCCTTAGAGACACCACATGAGCAAAAGGAGTGCAGAACCACAAATGACCAAATGACGCTCAACTTTCTACTACCATACATTCAAGAAGATAACCTTTCGGTGGCACTATATCAAGATGTTTACATTTTAAGTTTCCAAAAGAAAAACTTAATTTTATATACTTAATTATTTATTTATGTGGAAGATTACAAACAATCTTCCATTTATGCACCAAATCTCCTGACATCATCACCCTCTCCATTTTATGGGCCCATCTGATGTTTGACTTCCATGTTTTAAAATTGAGGCTATTTGAAACGGCAAAACAAAAGATGGTTCAAAATGGTATATTCCATCATATATTAAGCCTATGTCACCCTAGAATGATTGACAACACTCTTTGTGGGAAGATATAAGTACCGAAGTCGGTGAACCTCTTTCTGGGGAGGTGAAGAAACTCTGCATACTCTCTTCCTTCATCTATCTTGTGAAGCTGCAAGACAAGTGGGCGGCGAGTGACAATCCCTGCACAAATTTGGTATAATTTATCATTTACATAATGGCCATTAGAAACAAATATGAATAAACAAACACATTCAGCTTTATTTGTTACGGTGCTGTGGAACAGTTGCAAAAAATACCAGATCCACGTGGCAAGAAGTCCTTCCCAACAATGCTCTCCAACACTGAAGACTTTCCAGAGCTCTATAAGCATTACAAAATTGGACAATGAGGAAACAAATAAAAATCACAACAGAGGCAATCTCAGGTAGTTCTAGATGTTGAATTCTAAAAGAATTAACACTCGATGACAATAGAGAATCACAGTTTGTTAGAGTTCCTAATGAAATGAGGAAAATGCTTTCAGTAGTTGATATTAGTGCTCCATGGTTACTTTAGAGGGTGGCACTATGCTGATGTAGCAACAATTACTGACTCGAGAAAAAGCCATAAATGAAATCACTCAATAAAAGTAGAGTAGACAAAATGAATACAAAAGCAATTATTACTCAGTAGTCAGTAGTTAGTTATTTAAGCTTGGATGTCCGGAAAGATTAAGAACTGTCTTAAAAAATAGCCATTTTTTACTAAAAACTTTGATGAGTTCCAATAGTTTTTTAAAGAGCCTTCAGACTTAAACAGTAGGAAATACGCTGACTTAACTAGAGTCAATTGGATTTGGAGTCGAGCAGAGGAGCTTCGCTTACTGAGTTTTTCCCCAAAAAAATGGGAAAAAAACTCAACTGAGTTAAATTTCGAGTTCACGCAGTAGACTCTCAGGTAAAAGTGAGTATAGCATAAATGTAAAATCAAGAATAGCGAGTGTTAGAATCGGCCAGAACTCTAAAATTCTGCTACGAAATTCAAATTAATTACAACTTAGGGCAAGTACGAAATCCAAACGCATCGCAATTCGCAGAGTTATTCAAGGTTAAATCTTTCAAACCTAAAAGCGAGTACGCATATTTCAATAGAATTTCAAGAAAATTTCGATTTCAAAACGGAAAATGCAGAGATTTTAGAACTTGAAGTACCTGATTACCAAAAATAAAAAAGTAAAAGTGAATGTTAGCCGTCCGATGTAAATATATTGAAATTAACAATCATCTTAACGTTGGTTTTGATTTTTTTAGGGCACTCCACACTTCTACATTCAATAATTGATTTCGATTGTTTTGGAAAAGTAATAGATTTAAAAAATTCAGTTACTTTAGCATTTTCCAGGTAGAAGAAGCGAAATCGGAGCAGATCTAGCAATCAGGAGAGGGAGAGGAACGGACGGTCGAGATGGAGTGAGCTTACCTGACCACCGACGACGGCGATTGCAGGGAGAGAATCCCAGAGAGTCGGCAATGCGCTCTCGTCACCATGGTCTCCAAGTGCAGTGCAAGCTCTCTGCAGCTTATTCACCAGCGAAATTAGATTCTCCATCTGGCGAATTTAGTCAGATTCCAACCAAGTACTCCTCTATTTGTATGTGAGGATGCTGTCAGATCCGGGCGAGAAAACCGGCAGTCGACAAGGAGCAGCAATTGGAATTGAGAGACAGAGAGTTGAGAGACGAGAGAGAGTCGTCCGAGAAAGAATCAAGTCTCGGGGTATAATGATAAATAAATCAGAGTGCCACCGCAATTAATAGCACTACAAGTTCTCTTTGTTTCCTTTTCTACTTAAATTTTTTTATCAATAAGGAGGTCTTGAAGCAATCCCTCTCTTAAATAAATCTAAATAAGTAACTAAGGAGTACAACTGAGATGCTAGTTCGAAAGTTCTTAAAAAAATGAGTGGACTCAACTAAATAAAATTTCAAATTGGACCTATTTGTTCTAAACTATAATTGGACTATCCCTTCTATAAGAAACCACTTAAAATATTGATGACTCTGTCCATTTAAAACGATAAATAACTCAATTTAAATGGTCATATCACTGTCTCAACAATGTTAAATAAATGTTTATACAGTCATTGAGCTAATTATAATGTTAAATGTCTACATATATAGAGAAGATTTCATGCACAGATCGAGAAATCACTGTTCAGCTTATTTATTAAGTACATTAAATTTAAATTTTGAACTTCAAAAAAATTATACCAATCAAACATTAATTAAACTCATAACATGGTAACCAAAGCAACGCATGATGCGAGAGCGGTCAAATTCTCAGTGGGACCCACTGATGAAGGCCACAACGTTCACCTGCCTTTGGATTTTAGGCTCGTCGCATTTTGATTTTGAATTTAAATGTAGGTCCGACAAAATGAGTAGCTGGACTGACTTCTCTCCACTCTTTCTTATCGATGGGTTGTGGGCCAGGAAAATTGACAATTGGGCACAAATTATAAGTTTCTTGTCGTATGTAGAATTTGAATTTATGATACTTCTAAACCTTCAAATTTATTATTTTTAATTTAAATTTAATATTTATGATATTTATTTGATGCGTCAATTAATAAAAAAATTAAAGACTAAAATAAGATAATAAAATTTATTTTTAAGAATCATGTAATTCTTATAATAATTTATATGTTTGATCTTTAGATGGATTCCAATTTTGGCACTGAGTCACAGCACCGGGCGGAAAAGGATTTCTCATCGGGTCTCCTCGTCGGTTCTCCCTCTTTATTTAGCCGCTGATTTGCTTGTCTTTTTCCTCTTCACATCTCACTTCTCTCCGCACTCTCACTTGCAATCCCTGATTCCGGCTCTCTCAAGTGCTGATTCAGGTATGTTTTTTCCCCTTTCAAGTGTGATTCTCTTATTTTCTGATCTCTCTGAAGGGTTTAACGATTTAGAATGCTATTAAGATTAAGGACAAATATAACAATAATTTGCATGATAGAAGAAATTTAATAAATGCTATGAAACATTTGTGCACAATAAATAATGAACAACTATAGTTTAACGATATAAACTAATGATGGTAATTAATTTTAAATTAAATTGACTAAGACCCAAGAATCAGAAAATATATATAGGCCCTTATTTAATTTTTAAAGATCTGAACTGGGCTTCAATTGATTTGAGTCCCAGATGAACTCAATATGAGTGCAGACTCTATAATTGCATATTAGGCCTTAATTTAAATTAATTTAAGACCTGACTCTGCATACCCAAGTTGCACCCTACTTTAATAGATAAAATTAGCACAAATAAATATGAAAGAGGAAAGAGTATATAACTCTTACAAAAATTACTCCTTCCTTTTTATTTGTCTTTTGCTTCTTTCTCCGAGGATTGTCTCTTTCTTTGTTGAGTGATTGTCTTCTAACCATCCCAGTCCAGTAAGCGCCTTAGAAGGCAATGTTTTTCTTGGAAATCGAAAAAAAACATCTCCCTTGTCGATTCTCACCATTATGGGCTTTATTATGGGCCCATACTTTGGGCCCTTTATGTTCTCCCTTCCAGTGAGTCAAGAAGACTCAAGAATGCCACTGACTCCATTTGCATTTATATTTATTGGTTGCGTTCACAAGTTTCACCTAATTTTACAAAGACCATAGGTGTACCAAATTAATTAGAAAGTACTATAGAAAAGAAGTTTTATGAAATGCCTTCTAGGCATTTGAGCTATCGATTTTAACCTCAATTCAATTTAGTAGTGTGTTTCATACCAGGTTAAATGAGGTAAGTGTGATTGACTCTATCTGAGAAGTATTATGAGAGAGTCTAGTCAAAATTATGGGAGTCCCATTCCATAAGAGTATGCATAGAGTTAAAGCTCTATCAACTTACTTATTGTGTATGGATAAGAGGTTTTTATATACTTTTAAAGATCAATAAATTGTTTTGATCAATAAAATTATCTTGTTAAAATATAAAAAATTGACCTTTCGGTTGTGATTGCTAATATATGGCCCACGACATTGATGGCTGTGATCAAGCCACGTTTGCAGCCTTGCAGGTGACCCACACATTCCAAATAAATGCAATAGTAATTAGTAAGGTGCCTTAGACCCGGCCTCCCCTTGTTGTGGAAGCTGAAGTAGTAAGCCATTGCAACGTCGCATTCCAAAAAAAGCTGCTATCGTCACCCACGACGACACTACTCTGTTGTTATGCGGTCGTAAAATTTTACTACCCCTTAGGCCCTTACCACCAACTTTTGTCCCACATGTAAGGTCTAATATCGGTGGAGATATCGATAGATATTTATATTTTTAATTTTTTTTAAATACTTTTTTTTGGTTTTTTATATTTTTTAATTTAGAAAAAATAAAATAATATCAATATTTAAAAAAAAAAAAAAAGAATTATATTGGCTGATATATCGACTGGGGCATTTTTTTCACCCCTAAAATCAATTTTTTTTTAAAATTGATTCAATCTTATTCAACCTATTCAAAATATTTAATATAACACTCGAGTTGAGTCAGATTAACAATTCAGTTCAGCACTTAGATTGAGTCAAGTCAACAATTCTAGTCACGTCGGATTGAACAATTCGGGTCAAGTCGAGTCAGGTTCAATAATTTTGATATGGAGTTAGATTGAGTTTATTAAAACTTGACCCGAGTTTCAGCCCTACTTTCAATCTTATAAATTAAAAAAACAAATTTGCAAGATTAGATTATTTATAATGTAGAAGGTAGAAACTTTCTTGATTAATTTAATTTAGAAAATGATAGATTTTTTAAAATTATTTTATAAAAAATAATTCAATGAATCTATTCTTCAATAAATAATAAATTTAGAATATGAATTTAAAATAAATGATTGCTCTATCGGGAATCCAACTTAACAATAATTTGTAAATAAATTCAACAATTTAAACTAAACTTGATCTAAATAAAAAGAGTTTAAATAAAAAAATAAATATTTTATTTTTCTTCTCCTTTCGTCTTGAAAATGTCATTTTCTAATTGTTCTTAGTATTGTAATTCTTATTTCTAATTGTTCTTACTACTGTAATTCTTACTCGGTCTTGCAAGTGCCATTTGCCTTGTTTGAAATCTCTCCCCCATCGACTCGAGGGTGAGAAACTGAGAATGGAGTGCAGGTTTTATCAATCAACATTTAATATTATTTAGATTTAGTCATATTAAATTATTAACTAGGGACTTAATCAATGTGTTCTTTTAAATAATTAAATCAATTCACTTGAGACAACTCAAATTTTAACTTTTATCATCTAAGTGGCTAACATTTACTCCAATGAGACTTCCTTTAACGAATTTTGATATCAAGATAGCTTTTTAAATAGATTTTGACCCCAATGGTTAGATTTGATGTAGAAAGACCAATATTTTTATCTCATAACTTATATTTAATGAAATTTCAAAGATTAAGTTTAAGTAGTTAAAATTATAATTTGATGATAAAGTTTTGCATACTTATATCTATGTAGTCATCTAATATATCATACACATTATATCTTATAATTTAATGAAAAATCTTGGTAAAAGTCTATTAAATCAAGGAGTGGAGAGGGGTCGAGGACACGGTAATTTTGATGAGTAGAAGTCGATGTTGTAGAGTTGTCATTTTCACACGTGACAGCCGCTCAATGAAGAGATGGCAGTACACATGTCCAGAGTGTACTGCCCTTTTACGAAGCGAAACTGAATAAAAATTTATTAAGACATTGATATTTTCATTAACATTAGGCATCGTCTTATACTAGTAAAAGAATTTCATTAGATTAAATTCATCGAATTAATTCTCACTTTCTATTATTTTTGTCTTAGATTAAGACTATTTTCCAGCAAAATATTTACAATTCAATTTTGTAGGCTGTGTTTGGATGGGGGTAAGAGGCGGTAACCCCTTGTTACTCTCGTTTGGTAAAAGGGAATGAGGGTAAAAATTTGAAAATTTATCCCTCTCATCTCATTTTTTAATATCCCTTTAAAGGTTGGGATATTCACAATACCCTACCCCTCAATACCCCTTGCCTTCCTCTCTTTATCAATTAAATATTATAAATTAAAATCTTTCAAAAAATATATATATTATAATTAAAAAATAATATATTTCAAGTAATTAGCAATTTAATTTTATTTGAAATTTATTTTAAAAATGGATCAACATTTTTAATATGATGCATTTGGATGAGGGGTAAATTTTATGGGGGTTACATTTGAGTAAGGATAACTATAAGTAGAGATAAATTGACATATTAATAATTTTATAAGAATTAATATTTTTATTAAATCTATCTAGTATAAATAATAAAAATAAAATTTTATTAAATATAATTGTCAAAAATCCTATCTTTAAGGGGTGATTCTGTCGAAATTTCGATAAAGTCTCGAAACTCCGAAAGATTTTGAGGTTCATCATAATCTCTTTCGGAGTAATTAGTAATTTATTCTCTTTAAAGTTTATTTAAAAATGTGTCAACATTTTCAACATGATGCATTTGGATGAGGGGTAAATTTTATGGGGGTTACTCTTGAGTAGGGGTAACTGTAAGCAGAGGTAACCTAACATAACAATTTTATAATAATTAATATTTTTTATTAAATTCATATAATATAAAAAATAAAAATAAAAATAATTTTTTTAAAACATTATTGTCAAAATGTCTTATTTTAAGGAGTGATTCTGTCCAAATTTCAAAAAAGTTCAAAACTCTAAAAGAGTTTGAAGTTCATTGTAATCTCTTTTAGTGTGATTAGTAATTTACTTTGTTGAATGTTTATTTTTTAAATTTGTAAATATTTTCAACGTGATACATTTGGATGAGGGGTAAATTTTGCAGGGGTTACCGGGGGTTACCCTTAAGTAGGGGTAACTGTAAGCAGGGATAACCTGACATATTAACAATTTTATGAAAATTAATATTTTTATTAAATTCATATAATATATAAAATAAAAATTATAATTTTTTATGTAGAGATATATTGATATTTTTTATTCATTTATTGGGATTTAAAATAATAATATCAAAAAAAAATCTTTATTTATTTTTTTAATGTTAGAATGCAAGTGTTTATTTTAAATTATAATTATGAAAAATAATTTATAAAAAATAGATAATATTATTATAAGTTATATTATTAGAATTTACTTTATGAATATTATTTAATAATTATGTTTTATAAAAAAATTTAAAAATTAATTAATATATCAGGTTACCCTTCCTTTTAGTTATCAAACAAGATTTTTTACCAGTAATATTTTACTTTACCACTGCAATTACCAAATAAGATAAGAGTAATCCCAGTTCAAGGATCAGGCCTACTCAAGGGTGACCCCCTACTTAGGATAACCTCTCTAAAATTTACCCCTCATCCAAACGCACCCGAAGAGTAAAAGAACTTCCTTTAACATCACAGTACTTAAATGTATAAATTAAAATGTACTTAAATATAAAATGTAAAAAGATACGAAGATAATTCTCAATGCTCTATTAGTGCATGTGCATTTCCTTTTTTATTATTATTGCTATATTACTATTGTTGTGTTCACGTCACTCCCAGGGCCGACTCTGAGATTTCAGAGGCCCTAGGTGAACTTTTAAAATGGGGTCTTTTGCTCTTATATATACTCACAAAAAAATCATATATTTTTTTTTTATAAAGTGTAAAATATCCAAATAAAATATAAAAAATAAATTTATAAAAAAGTATTATTTAAAACACCCATTAAGAATTCAAGATGACAGGATCGATGAAAAAAGTACCTGCAAATCTGTAGTCTGCAACTGAGCAAGCTGAAGGAGAGAGAGAATAGAGAGAGGAGCGGCGAGAGAGACCACGGAGAGAGAGGTCAGAGAGAGCACAGTGAGAGACACTGAGAGAGCAATGAGAAAGGCAGAGAGTAAGGAGAGGAGAGGTTGTTGCAAAAGTCATTTGGAGATTTTATTTAATTAATATTTTCAAAAAAAATGGAAGAGCCAAAAAAAATGCACTAGGTTTGAATTTTGAGTGTTTCGAAAATATAAACGAATACGAAGGAGCGGAATGGGAAGAGGCACAGATGCTCGAACCGCTTGCCGTTCCCGGAACGCAGAATGACATTCCACACGGCCCACGCGGATGCAGTTCCACTCGTCCGCATCCGCTTCCGGGCAGAATGCCGTTCTGCGTTCGCAAGGGCCGCGTGGATTCAAGTTTTTTTGGATTCTGGAGGCTCTGCACGCGGACTTTTGGATCTTTGGAGGCCCTAAGCTCAAGTCTACTTCGCCTATAGACAGTGCCGGGCCTAGTCACTCCTCTCTTTGTAAAGGTTCTTTTCTTTTTACTCTTAATGTAAAATAATATATTAGTTTAAATCTAAAACCTACGAAATATCTCTTTTACAAAACTCATAAATAAGTAAGAATCTTTATATATGGGCCCCAATCCTCCTTGTATGTGGTAAAAGTTGGATTACATCCAACCCCTTCTAGTTGTTCATGTGGTCATACTGTCACATGGTCGTGGTATCACATTAGACAAGTGATTATTTTTCCATCAATTGTACCCTAAAGTTTGTTCAGTGAGCGTTTTTTATGTAAATTGTTGGTGTTAGGAAGGTCGCAGCTACGTGCATTTCACATGCCTAACATTGCAATAATTAAAGAGGATTACTCTCAGTGTAGCTGGCTGAGTGGAAACTTCCCATGTTGCTTATTTAAATCCAATATAGTAGAATTCACAAGCAGTAATTATTCTAATTGTAAACGTATAAACTATGTTATTGAACGTCAGATAAGCAATTAATTTATAGAGCAATTTTTAATTCAAAAACATTTTCATAGGGGATCTAGAGCTCATCGAGATTCGAAATTATATTTTTTTTCTCGGGTTTAAAAATCATTTTCGGCCGATATATTGACCGATATATCATTATCAGTCGATATTTTTCTCTCTCCAGCCGATATCGGCCAATATAATACGGCCGATATTTCAGTCGCTATTGTGAATATCGGCCGATAACGATATATATCGGCCGATATTCACTAGTAAAAAATTGATACATATCAGTTGATACGATATGTATCGATCGATATTTGTATCCCTGCTCACAACAATCTAATTGGATTGAGTTATCCTGATTTTTAAATTGGATGAGCTAAATTCTCTCTCTTTCAACTCTACTTCACTGATTTGAAAAAATAAATTTCTCTCATTCTACCTACTGCAATACTAAATATTTATCCATGCACTTATTTCAGTAAGAATGTATGCAATATCATAGTACTTGCCATCAATTTCTACTTTTGGCTTGACAAACTAAAATTAGTATTATATTGTTGTACAAACCTACGAAAAAAAGTTATGACAATGACAACTTCAAAAATATTAAATTCAATTTATAATATCAAAAATATTATATTTCTATTACTCATGAATCAAATTTGTATGGGTATAGGTCAACTGCCTAACCTCTCTCCTCGAGAATTACGAGGTGTTAAGTGTGAGTTCTATAATCTGGTGTAGTTTAAATGTAGTGAATATCACTTGTGAGAATTTTAGGCTAGATTTTTCAAGATTTCTCACACATAAATTAAAAAAAAAAAAAGAGAATTTTATCCAATGAAAACTCTTATTTGACAATAACAATTTTTTTATATTACCAACCAATAAAACGCAGAGACGTACTTATGTCTATATGTATTTGAGCATTCCTCTGTAATTTGTAGTGAACATAAGAGTATGGAGCTTTGATTAAATAAAAATAGTTGAATATAATAAATTGATTTGCATTCTAAAATTAGAATTTCCTTATAGAATTTCGTAACTTATAGATTTGGCATATATTCCATTAAGTACTATATACGAAAAAACAATAAATGCTTCTATATTTGAATTTAAAAATAGAAATTTTAGACAAAATACAATATTATCAATGTAAAATAAATTTCTACGTTTGCCATTTCTTTTATTTTATATAATCTTCTTTTTAGGAAAAAATGGAAAATATTGATAGCCAGTCATGATAAAATCTTTTTATATTTATTTGATGCATCTTAATCATTAAAATTATTATTTTTTAAATTATTCAATTATTATTTTTTTATCTTAAAAGATGATTGAATAAGTCCTCTTATAATTCGTAGTTCTAAAGATGGTCCTAAACCTAAGTTTTTGAGTTCAAATGCAAAAAAACTTGTTTTCCATTGGTCCATAGATGAGAAAAACTCAAACTAGAATGGTTGTGAACATACATATAATCCAAAATTTACTTGGCATTATTATAGGAAGCATGCTCACTGCATTTCATTATCCAGGCGAAAATTTTGAAATTTGAATACCTTCTCTAATGCATTGAGTTTAATCATTACCAATGCTACTTTTCTTTCTTGATAGATCAAAATGTATGAAAATTACACTGAGAATGTTGAATTATATTAATCAATACTTCAAGTCGAAGATAATAGTATAATCAATTTTATTCATATTTATTATATATTTAAATTAGCCAAACTGATCTATCTCTTAAATACACGTGTTTGGGTGCTTCAATTTTTTTAATATTATAATTTTTAATCCTCAAAAGCTAAATGATCTCATCCTATCTGTAAGTCAAGCGTTGGATTAAGAGCAAGAATGTTTAGAGAGAGAGAGAGGGCATTCTAAATTAAGGGAAGGTGAATTTTATATTCAATTAATAATTCTCCGTATAGATTTTTTAACTTTATTAATGACCAGTTCTTTCTTCTTTTCAATAACATAAAATGACAGCTTTCATCAGAATAGAATTTTCAGAGTTTTTAATCTCTAAAATTAAATTCTGTTATTTATTATATAAATAAAAAGCAATAGAAGTTGGTAATATTTGAACCGGCTTAAAATCAACTAAACTCATCCATATTCTACCCCGTTATGGGTCCAATGCTCCAATGCTCAACTTGTCGCCTTTATTAGGAAATGAGAGGTTGCAGGTTCAGGTTCCCATAGCCTAATCTTCATGTGTCTTAAAAGTAGTAAACTCCCACCCGTAAAAAATTTATATTGAGTATTTGTGATTTCTACACGTGAATTAAAACAATTAAAATCTAAAAAGATTAAACTTTCCATGCATGGAGTGGACCCGAAAAGAGACAAGACAAATCATTTTATGCATGTATCATTGCCATTACCAAATCAATGATAATAGAAACATTATTGGAATGGCAGAGGGGTCTCCTCTCATGTCCGAACTCCTAACTTTGACAATATGACCCACTATTTCTTTGTCTTCTACTCTTCTTTACTATTTTTTTATTTCCAACATTTTTTAATAACTTATTGTATAGAGTTTTATTATAAATTATTTTGAATGTTAGTTAAAAAAATTCACTTGAGCGACTGTAACCTTAGCCTCATGTGGAATCCAATGAAGTAAAAATTAACACTCTCTCTTTGTGGGATTCATGTACTCTTGTGAATTTTATTTGATTAAAAATCTTTTTAAAATTGACTCCAATTTGATAAGTGAGGTTTTGAGTTATAAAAATCATGACTTTTTAAATATAAAAGATATAATTTTTATAATAAGCACTATCATAAAAATATCTTTTCAATAAGTCTGTGGGTGTATTTCAACTAGTTGTCTCCCGTTTTAGAAAACGGGAGATTGCAGGTTCAAACCCCCATGGCTTAACCTTGGTGTATCTTAGGGACAGTGGACTCATCCATGTGAGTTTTAGTATAACTGTGTCCGAATTTTCCACACATTAATAAAAAAAAAAATCTTTTAAATCCGTCATGTATTACACCATGCCTCATAGGGCTCAAGAGCAATTTTTGCAAATAAATGATGTCATACAAATAGAAGTATTAATATTTTCTATGATATATCACATTTAAAAAATAGTTGACAGATCTGTTTCAAAAATTACTTCAATTTTATCTCTACGTTTCGGTGTTCTGTTGCAAAAAAGAATAAATAAAAAAGAATTTAAAAAAGGAAACATACAAATGTGAAGGCAATAATAAAATAAATATATAAATTAATTGTTTCTACCATCTTACACTGATCTATATAAATAAAAACACAAATTATTATTAAATAATATTTGTTTATATTATCAATTTGTAATACGACACTAAATTAGTCTTTTTAAACAATAAATAATTACAAATTGAGAATATAAACCCTGTGACATATAGTGGACAAATAGGTCACACCATATTAAATTTAAAATTGATAAATATTTAAAATTAAAATTTGAGACCAAAAGTGATTTTTATCTATAAAATATAAATACATTGACATTAGTCAACATTTCACAATTAATTTTGATTTACATAAATGTAATGATTAAAAAAATAGCATTTAGTCTTAAATGTTAGTTTTAAAATATTTTATAATTCTTTATTCAATGCAATAAGTTAAAATTATATTCATATTTTCTTAATTTTAGTCAGAGAAGGAGAGAGACTATTTTTTACTTTTTATAAAAAGATATTATCAATTTAAAGTAATATTTTTCCTTTTAAATTAATGTAAATTAGTAGGTGCCTCTTATAAAATATACATGGTGGTGCCTCGTCATTCGTCAATTCCCTATTTACTTTGTATAGAAATTTATTCTTTTCTTTTTTATAAGAAAATCCCCGAAATCACCATTTTTATAGGTTAGTGCTATAAATTGACGAATTAATGCAGGACACCACCTCCCCCACTGCCATACAGCGCAGGCTACAGGCAGGGATTTGTCTTCTTCTTCTTCTCCTCCCTGCTGCTTCGTCTTCGTCTTCGTCTTCGTCTTCTTCTACTTCTATTGCTACTGCTACTTCTTCTTGACTGTGGAAAGGTAAACAAGAAAAGGAGAAATGTATGCAGAAACGGGGCTTCTTTTTCCCTACTTGCAGAGCTTCTCGCAGCAAGTGGACTTGTCCAACTTCCCCAGTTCCAATGCCATGGTATGGTGCCTCTTTTCCCACTCTTCATCAACCCCATTTCATCAGTTTTTTTAACGGGTCTTCTCCTTTTTTCCTCTTTAGCCTTTCTTCTTCTGTTTGAAGACTGTATCTTGTATTCTGCTGAAACTTTAGGATTTTCTCTGATTTTCCCCTTTTTTTCTCTGAAAAGAAAATTGGACTGTTTGGTGCATGGAAAAATAACCATTCTTGAACTAAAAATATGTATTTTTAACCCTTTTTAGTTGAAAAATCATTGCTTTCGATACAAGTACAACTTTTTCTTTTTCCTTCAGGGGTCCAATATTTACGTTCTCTTTCCGCGTTGTTTGTGGAGAACTAGAAATTGGACGAGATCGTTCTGTTCTTCTGTTTTTTATTTTTCTCCTTTCTGGGTCTCCTAAAACGGGGGAGTGAAGTTGCCTGCTTCTGGGTCTCCTTCTTCCACTGTTGGATCGGGAAAAGTTGGAAGATTTTTCCCAAATTTGCGTTTGGAGAAAGGAAAGAAATCAATTAAGGAAACAATGAAAAGAAAAGATGGAAAAAGGGCGATATTTTGTTTATGTTCTTGATCGCTTCTTTTCGATAAAAGAAAGAAAGAAAGAAAGGGAGGAGTCTAAGCCTAAACGAAAAGAGAAGGGAGAATTGCAGAAAATCTCGGTCCTTGGTCTAAGAAAGGTAGTGTCTGAGCTCTGCATTTGGAAATCTTGAGGGCATTTATGTCATTTTAAAGATATTAGTGGTAATTCCTCCGAATATGCCGTGGAACCCAGTGCTATTTTCGTAATAATAAAGGAGAAACTTACAGTTTAAATGGCAAGTTTAAAAACTTGAAATCTCTAATAGAGTGACCTAACTTGGACGAGTTTTTACTTCTTCTTTTTTACCATTTAACATGAAAATACTTAGAACAACTGATTGATTTATGCCAACTTAAATCTCAATGAGTTGGCTCTAACTCAGAGTGAGTGGTACGACTTCAAAATCTATCTAATCGAATCGTGTAACTTAGACGAGTTTTTTTTTGTTTCAATTTAACATGAAAAAACTTACTAAACTCCTTCACGTACTCATCTTGAAATGTCATCAGATTGGGCCAACTTTGACCGAGCAGTATGAGTTTTTAAACTATGTTACTAATCCTAGCGCTTGGATGGGTGACCTGCAGATTGGGATGATTTTGAGAGGAAGCAGAGTCCATATATGGATATTTACGGGAAATCCAAACCATTCACATGAAACAAGACCCACCATTAAATTTCACTTTTTGGATGAACCTTTTACTAGATTTGCCACTCTGCCAAACACAGGTTAAAATGTAAAAACATGGTTTTAATCAATTGTAGTCTGGTATTATGGGGAATTATATTTTACATTGAGTGAAATTTAAAATTTATCATAGTACAAAGTAGAAATTTCCCTTGTTATGAATGGTGGTTTGTTTTTACCATGGATCTGATTAAAAAGAAAGGAGGAATATAGTTTTATGGTAAATAGTAGGACTAAAGTTTGACCCTCTTTTGTTGTTTGATCATATGTTTAATCGGTATGTTTACAAATTTCCAACTTGGGAAGTCATGATTTTGGCAAAAGAAATGAGTTTTCTTCTAAATAATCCTGAACCTTTCCTTTCGTTGTTCCTCCATTGATGGTTAATCATATTTTTACATGACATTAAATTAGTCGATCACTTTTCAACTACTTTTACCCCTAAACTGAATTATTCCAGAAAAGTCTAGGCTCATTTTTGTCTTCCTAAGTTTTCCTAAAAAAAAATGTTTTTAAATTGGCAATAGTCCTGTAGAAGTGCCTTTTTCCTATGTCTTCATGGAGAAATTCAATTCAAGATAAATAGGATTGATTTTTTCAAGATTAGATAGCAACCTTGAGTATGTTGTAAACTGCTATTTAGTTATGATTTAATACTTAGAAGCCTGCTTGGAGCTGTTTTGCCGGAGAATTTATTGCTGGCCCATCCATCAAACTATGATGGACTGACATGGTTACATGGATAATGGATAAATGGTCTAGACCATTAATTTGATGAACAATCACTGTTTGGTATTGGATGATCTTTCTATCAATTTGTGGCTTTCAAATTGATCATAGAAAGGAAACTCGGAGGATTATGTTACTAGGTCGTCGTCATTTTCTAGGAGACATACATCGGTGGTCCAGTCCACTTAATGGGCGATCACAATGTGATCGAGCTTATCTTGGATAATCAAAACTACTAAACCTTCATATATCATCAAATAAAGGGGGAACCTTGGACTAAAGATTCCACTTTTCTTTGGAAAAATTTGTGTTCCCTAAATGCTTCTCTGCCCATAACACAACTTTTGTTGCTTTTCTTGGTTCCAAATCCTGCATGAATGATATTTTACCAAAAATGGAAGATTTCCAATTCTGCTTTTGATTGTATGTGGTATGTTGAACTCATGGAGCTGATATTGGCATCTGATTCAAGTGTCTTTCAGCTTTTTCAAGAATCCATATTCTTCCATGGTCAATTGGTCATTTGATGTGTGGTATTTGCTATTCCCTTTTCTATGTTCGGTCCTCTAGAATCTTTTCAGATAAACCTTTCTGAACCTAATCAGCTCATTAAATTGATTTAAAATTTAGTTTCAACAGTGGGCCTTATTGCAGGTTCCACATGTTTCTTCTTTTAGTAATTTTTACCACCAAATCATTTTGCCCCAGAGGGAGGATTTTGAACCAATGGTTTCTCTAGAGCACATTTCGAACTCCACTTATTTGATTAGAATATCTAAGTCTACTTCTGTTTTGAGTTTTGACACCTCAGCACTCTCCATGGATAGATATCCCTTTGTGAAAGAACCCTTACACAAAATATACTATCACTGGTTGACACGGCAGGGTTGAGTCCTTTCCCCTCATTATCCCCTTGGAAGTCCCAAATGAACGGACATCTTTCTCTTTCATAGGGTGTATGCTGCATGAATTGATCGTCTTTTAAAATTAGTGAGGGTCTGTATTAGGCTGTTAAGTTAAAGAATTTCTCAATTCATTTAAAGATTTAAATGCACCGAAATCTTTCTTTCTTTCTTCTTTTGGTAACTAGTGATTTATCTAGTAGTTGTGTAAATAATTAGTTGATGTTTACCCCTTCCTTTGTTACGACTGATATTTTTTTGTGATACCAATTACCAAATGAAACATCTGTTGGACTCAGCACTTGGAGTTTGCTTCAAGTTATGTTGACCATTTTTAATGCCTTTTTCTAGTTCTTTGTAGACTTCTTCCTTTTGGCATCTTTAGCAATCCTATTGAGGGAAGGCACTTAACATTTCATTGGAATTTCCCTCTGCAGTTGCCTTCATGGTTCTAACTACTCATGGGGTTTATTTCTTTTGTCCACTTTATCTCATCAGTCTTTTCTTCTTCTTCTGTAGAGCAACCTTGTTGAAACATCCACTGTTTTGGACTATGACCTGGGAGGAGAGGGAGATTTATTCAAGGCTCCAGAGCCCATCATAGAAGAACCAGTGCTGGACCTTGATCCAATGGCTGCTGCCATTTCCATGATTTCCACTGGCGAAGATGTCATCTCTGCAGAGACAATCGAGATCACAGATATTGATTCAGTTCAAGGGGAGCATCTGTTGAGTGAAGTCTTCTATGAATGCAAGAAAGACCTTTTGGAAAAATCTGCAATAATTAAACCTTCTCCCCATGTATCAGATGTTAAGGTTCCTTCCATACCTATGGAGGGGGCTTTGAATTTGGAAAATGATCGATCAATTTCTGAGGGCCCAATACAAAAGAGTGTTAGCTCTGGTTCTTTGAATTCAATAGACTGGATAAATTGTGGTGGTGGCACAGTGAGACCATGCTTTCTGGATTTCCAGACAATGAATTTGGGAGCTGCTTTTGGGATGAGGAGAGCATACAGCGAGGGAGATATCCAGGTCAGGATGAACTTTCTTGTGTTGTTGTCCAATTCTTTTCTTGATACTATAAACAAACATGCTCATGTATTCTCTCCGCACCCAACCCCCCCAACTACCCACTCATTTGCATTGGTTTCAGCATTATCATGGTGACTTGTGGACCTTACATATGATTTCAAGCCACTAGATTGAAGCCTCCGCAAATTGGTTTACATCCACTTTTCACTCAAATCAGAACTGCATTAGCCACTAGACTAAAAATAAGAAGCATGTGATTGGTGGCCCCATTCCAATCACCTTTCTCCTCCCCCCCACACACCCACCGACCACCAATGGATAGTGAAATCCAACCTGAGAGAAATTTGAGCCTTCATCTTCTTCTTTTAAGAATTCGAAATTTGTGCCTTTGGCAGCTCCTAAGCTGGGGATTTCATCTAGTGGTTTCATCGATCAGTCTACTTGTATTGGAATTTTTCAATATTGCTCTGATTATGGTTGTGTTGACACCATATATAATATATATAAGAATTTTCAGGTGAACCACAGGTGTATGAGACCACCACCAGTACAAGAATCTGTAATGGGATGGTCTGTCAAGCTTTATGGCACAAAAGTCACTGAAAACTCAAAATTGCCTTTCGAATTAAAGTGTTTCCCATGACCGGAACATGGCGTTACTTACAGAATTTATTTGGCATTGAACTACAAAACGTTGGGAGAGAATTGTAGTATGTTCAAATTGTTGTGGATCATGTTTCGTCTGAAGTCAAAACATTCCATCAAGGTTGAAAAATTCCATACTAAATTGTGTGAGAGATCGAGAGCTGAATTGCTTGTATGCTACTGCACTTCATATTTGTTTGGGAAAGGAAAAAGCTTTGTCAATAGTATATAACATTTTCACTTACATTTTCCAAGAGTCTGATCCTGCTTTAATGAATGCATGTGGCCATGTAGATTCTGGTTGAAAGATTCGGAGCAATTTAATGGTTGCCTTTGCCCCCTTTTGCAAGTTCATGTATAAAGTTTTACTGATTTTTTGTTTTGTTTGTTTAGTTTACATGCCTCTACTTTTTTCTTTTTCTTTTTTGAGTAATTTAAAGGGACCATGCATCCACTGTTTTCACCTAGATGTCAACAGTAGTCCCTAAATTCCCTCGAATTTAGGGATATCATATTTTTCCAGCACTATGGCATGACTCTCAGACAGCATGCATACTAAGATACCTTTAGACGTGCGTGGCCATTTCCACAGGATGTTGGAGATAATTGATTTTGGGTTTTTCTGACAGACTCTTAATAACAGCAGCAGAAGCTTTGTCCATTCTCCACGTGAGCAAGTGTTGACCATTGGAAATTACACAATTGAAGAGCGCAAGCAAAAACTTTCTAGATACAGAACAAAGAAAAGCAAGAGGAATTTTGGCAGGAATATCAAGGTAAAACTGGTTACAAGCCCCTCATGCCAATTAGATTTTCACCTCATAACTCAAGGCATATGGCTCCTAGTTTTGACAAATAATAGTTCACCTCATTTGCTGAGTTAAATCTCTCTCTCTCTCTCTCTCTCATGGGAATTGAACCTGATAGAAAATCGAGGTGCTTGCACCACAGATGCAATGCATTAGAGTACCAAAACTCTATAAATGCACAGTTTTCATTTCTCATTACTGGTTCTTCAGTTCGTCAGTTTGATGTCTATTTGATTTCTGTACTATCAACATCATTAGCACCTCTATGAGGAAATCAATTGTTATTGTAGCTGTAAACCTCATACATGCATTGAGAAAATCCAGTAAGCAATCATCCTACAATTTTCCCCTCTTGTTTTTCCCCAGAAACTCAATTATAATTACAGATCTTTTGGAAATTTGGAATATTGTCCCGTCTCAAAAAAGAAACTTGGTACATTGTCTATTTTATTGTCATGAATATATTATGTTTGCTAAGTGAGTGAAATTATTGATTCACATTGCAATGCATTTTCTTGTCTAGTATGCTTGCAGGAAAGCTTTAGCTGACAGTCAGCCTAGGGTGCGGGGAAGGTTTGCCAAGACCGAAGAAGCTGATGTTTCAAACTTATCGAAGTAGAATGAACTGTAAATAGCTCTGAGAGGTCTTAAGTCTTAGTTTTAAGATTTCGTTGAAGAACTCACAATTGTAAAATCCCTCTTTGTGGCTGGTGAAGAGTATAATGTGCTATAACTCTTGAGATCACTTTGCTATTTTTAAGTAGAGAGAGATGTAAAATGGTTTGAATAAGATTGAACTTGAAATGCCTTTCCTTTATATTGTTTTGATGCTTACTTTTTTAGGACAAGTTTCTCCACTTGGATGATTCATCTACATTTTTTTTTTGAATTTACGTGTGAAAATTCGCTAGAAACCCAACGTAAAACCCCCACGGGTGATATCCACTGCCTTTAGAATACACCAGGTTAGGCCATGGGGGCTCGAACTTGACATACATCCTTGAAACTTGAGGCTTTCGAAGTAGCTAAGAAGGTTTCTTTAAGGGAGCTCGAATTCAAGAACTTGCCCAGATCTGCCAGTAGTTTTGATATTCTAGAAAAGACTGGTGGTTTCATCCCCTTAGTAACGCATTTTTAATTGCATCAACAATTGATTGGAAAAGATAAGTAAAACTTCTTGATTTACTTGACTTGAAATCTCTCCGAATTTAGTTAGTTTGAATGGACTCATCTGAATTTTTACACCAAGTCTTTATTGTGATACACTACATTCTACATGTTAGTATGTTACTATATCATCTCAATACTTTTGAGTCTCTAATGAATTGAGGTTACTGTTTAGCTACCAGCCTAACTAAGACAGTACAGTCGTTGGTTGGGGTTAAAAATTCTGGGCTTGGTGCAATTTGATTTTGGCCAAGGTGGGTTGTCATGGTTTTGAAGATACAACTGGGCTTAGTCGATTTCTGTTGATTCCCATTTGACTCCGCTGAAATGGCGTGGACTCAACTTGGAGTAGTTCTCTATGGAATAAACTTGTCAAATGTGAATATAGAAATCAATTTTCTAATAAATAAAGTAAATAATAAAGCAGCATTCATATGCATGTCCGTCCACAGGGGGAGGTTGGCTTTGATCTGGCAGCGTCTCCATATAAATAATAGATGGAAACCAAATCAGTCGCCTTCGTCTCTCCCACTTTCATCCTTCCCCACCATTCCCTCTATTTTATGAAAGATGACAAAAACTGGCTTTCTCTCCTCTAAATAAAGCTAAGCAAACAGATGGGACCCAGAAAACCCAGAAAGAAAATTTCCATGCTTCATCTTGATCCCGAAGAGAAATCCATCAGAGTTGTCAACGATCCCGCTTCATAGTCTTGGTCTTCCAATACTCTGCTTTCCCACATCAGACTTGGTTTCATCTGCTACTCAAATGGCGATGGTGATTGCTTCACTTGTCAATATCGCGTTCTGCGAGTGAAAAAACATTTGGTGGCTTGTGAATTGGAGACTTTCTACTCTGAGACTGGCCAATCGAAGAATTAAGGGTGCAAATTTTCCCCCCTCCCACCTATATGATTATATCTATGGCGATGCCTCTTGTAATGGGATTTTATACTGGACTGAAGGTGGAGGATAATTTTTCCAACATTGCCGCATTTGATCCCATTGCTGTTGTGTAGAGTAGTTGAATGGCGGGAGAAGTTGCAGGGCAACTGAGATACACGTCTAATTGCAGACCTCATGATATGGCCTCTTCTCGAACAAGAGTGCACAAGCAATACCTTTCTCGTTATGATTTTTTTTCCTCGGGAGAAAATTTTGCTTTGTGATGGGAGTTTGGATCCTCTAGTACCTTTTGTTTGATATGTACTAGAGGTTTCTCATATTACATCTGTGACAGGTTTCTTTTTTTTAGCAAGGAAAATTTTGTGATGGCATCTCATTGAATTCTTTTACTTTCAAATCACCTGAATTCTTCCACAAGCATGGTAATCTTATACTCAGTATTTATAATTGGTGCCATGAATTTTTGATCTCTTGAATTTTGGACTTCAATTGGTGTCATAAATACCATTAAAATTGGACTCGTATCACTGAATGGTATCACTGAATGGTTGATTCTTTTATAGCAGAGTGTGTACTTTTTTCTGGCCCACTTCTTTGTTCTATTATAAAATGGCTCACGTTCTAAAATCTGACATCAGGGCTGAAAACGAGTCGAATTGGGTCGGGTTTCTTAAAACTCAATCCGAAATTCTCAATCCAGCCTGATCCTAATTCTAACCCGATTCAACCCAGTCCGACTCGCATTCTGAAACCATTTTAACCAGGTCGGTTCGGGTTTGGTCAGGTCGAATCGAGTTAACTTATAAAATTTCCAACTGATCCAACCCGAATTTAATGTGGATTTTTGTCTTCTCACCCTTATCTGACATGCATACGATTTCAATTCACCAAACACGTGAAATAAAGTGTCTATGATCCTCACCCAGATTTTGCCATTCAAAGTCAAAGAAATTCTCAATTTACTGTCCATCTACAGAATATGTCAAAACTCGAAACCTTCACGGCAAGCTAAGCTAAAAAATTTCAGCCTCGGCCCAAAGCCCATCGGATACCTCTGGTAAAATAGTTATAATTTTGTTAAGACTTACAAAGCCCCAGTGCAGGAATAGAAATGGAAGCAAAAAGAATTTCCACACTTTATTATAAATTTGAGATTATGTAAGAGTCAAAATTCAAAAAATATTGATAAAAAAATTTAAAATGATCATTTTTTACAAAAAATTACCAAACTTTATTTTCCATGTTTCTGAAAAAAATTACATTTTTTTCAAAATATTTTAAAATTCTCAATTTTATAACTTCAAAATTATATTTAAATATCTAGATGACTGCCAAATAATGAAAAAATTACATAAAAAAGAAGCTTGAAATTTTCTGTAATTTTTTCAATTTTTTTTTTGAAAAAATAAAATTCAGAAGAGTGAATGTATATTGGCCCGTAACAACCAATACATATCGGTTCGATACAGACATAACAGCCGCTCATATTGTAGACCCAAAAAAACATTTACGATGCGAGTGACAAATCAGAAGAAAAACATCTACTATGTAGGAAAAAAACTGAATATTTTTATCTAAATGACGCGAATGTATCAGGAGAAAATCCTTTATACTTACTGGATCGCATTTGTATTTTGTGCAATGCAGATTTTCCAGTTTTTCCACTGCAGACATGTAATTGAAGAATGCATGCATTCTAAATTTCTGATCAAATACGTGTTTTTTGAGTTGAAAGGTTCTACAGATTATTGTGGCTCATGTTTGACATTACAATTGGTGGAGATTGGGCATTCCCACATTCCTCAAATCAAAATAGCTTATTGACGAAATTGTAGACCGAAAAATCTAGATTGCTGGAGATAGTAAACAGGATTGTAGAGAAAAATTGGAAGTGATTCATCAGTTATTGCCGTAGACCCACTTCTCTGCATTGCTTGTAAAGGAAGTTAACTCTTCTGGTTTGAACCACAGGTCAATCTCGTCCTTGGCTGTTTCAGGTCCATCGCTCCCGTGGATGATGTTTCTACATAACAGCAACACAGACAGTGAAAAGACCAAACATGCACAACTGCAACTCAAGAGTGCAATAGAATATCCAATAACAATAACAGAGAGAGAGAGAGATGTTTCTATGAGGAACACAGACGAGGAGTACTATAATTTGTAGATTGTAGAGATCACATTAAACAAGTTTTCCTTTACGGCTCAAATATGAGGGCACTCGGGACTTTCCTGTATTTGTTTGAGCTACATGCAAATACGGATTTTGTTTTTTCCTTAAAAAGCCAAGTAAACATAAGGCAGCATGGCACCTTTAACATTGATTTATACAAGTTATGAATAGAAGTATAATGTAATATGTGTCAAACTACTTTTGATCGTGAAATTTTGGGCATGTGGAAATGCTGTGAAACTGGAACTGGTGTAAATTCCACTTTTGTATGAGTTGCTCGTCAATGTTATGGTCATCATATGGTGTTCTTAACTTGGGGAGGGGAGGGACATCTGCATTCAATAGTCTGTGGTAGATCCTCAATGATTGGTAGTCTGGATCTTCAACAGGCATGAATTGTCAAAACTAGATACAATGCCAAACATCTTCCAAAAATGGGCTTTAAGAGAAGCTACCTTCCAACAACAACAGCCAGATCACCTCTGATGGTTCCTGGCTCTGATTTCTGTGGGTCTGTGGCTCCAATAAGTTTCCGACCATATTTTATTACGCCTTCACCCTCCCATACCTAAAAATGATTATTTAGGAAAAATATGAGAAATAAATCACTTGAAAATTTTGATTTTACTTCTTGCAAATCAGTTGAAGGTACCATTTTCCTTACCATGGCTAGAACAGGACCAGAGCTGAGAAAATCACAGAGACCATTAAAGAAGGGCCTCTCCTTGAGGTCATGGTAATGTTTCTGGGCAAATTCCTTTGAAGGAACCACTAACTTGATGGCAACCAGCTTAAATCCTTTCCGCTCAAAACGTGATATTATTTCTGCAATCTGAGATGGAAAAACAAAAATAAATAAAAAATGAATGGATTAAATCATAAAAACATGTCCAAGAGCAATGAAAAATATAGCAAGGCAGAATAGGTCCAGGTGCCTTGGGGAAGAAGGCATAAGTAAAAGAAATTTGGTCACAACTCAACATCAAAATCAAATGGCACAGAGCCAGTCAAATGGTCACTCACATAATATTTTCTAAGAAAACTAATTGGGTCAAATGATCACACAAAAAAATTTCAAAGGTAAACTAATTCAGCAAGCATGAGAGAGAGGGAAGAGGGAGGGGGGGTGGGTCGGGTCAAGAATGAGTTCTCCGTCAGTAATCTAGCAGGCATACAGAGGAAGATGCCTTACCAATCCTCTTTGCACTCCATCAGGTTTAATTGCAATAAAAGTGCGTTCAAGCTGAGAAAGGGTACAAAAGATGAAATTAGATGAAGAAAATGAAAAAAAAAAGAGGTATAAATTGTGGACAAATATAGGTATAGACATACTTCTGCAGCATGCGCCTCCTGCTCTTGAAGCATGTACACTGGGGGAGAAGCATAAAATGGATATCAGGAATCCAGCAATCATAAAACAATCTGCCCCACTTGACTGCATTCAACGAATCCAAGACCAGAATCCCATGCAGAAACAAGATACTTCAACAGAGACCTAAGCTCATCTATAATAAAAATGGAGCTTTAACTTTAAGGGAAAATGACTAACTGGATTTTAAGACACTAAAGCAAAAGCATATTAAGATCAAGCTTAGGGATCAAGTGATGGAAAATGTGAAACGATCTCAATCAGATAACATATAGAAGTTATGCAAGTTTGACAATCATAAGAGAAATAGAAAAACTTTAAAGATAAAAACCATATAAGAGTTTGTGCAGTGAAAGGATCAGAAATAAGGACTGATCAGTGCAGGAAACATGATGGTGGCAAATAGATATAGTGTTGGGAGAATTCTAGGCTGGCATTCATATTTAGAATGCAGTCCACGCCTTTTATTTCAACCCGCAATTGTTGTAGAAGAGGTTGCGAAAGCCACAATGCTATAACTTGAACAAGGGCAAGGGCCCTCTTCCTTCACCTTACTTCATCTAATCACCACCAACATTAATTTCCCACTCATACCTTTTACTGTTAAACCATCATATCCTTTCAAATGCCAAGACATCAAATTTCATGAATTGTATACATCATTTTGAAAAGAATAAATGCTTATATATTGCAGTGGAAGAATGCAATATAATTGCCTTCTAGAGTTGAGTGAAATACATTAACTAGATAAACAAGATTAACACCAGGACTAAAATAAAAAACAAAAAAGACAGATTTGTTTCACTAAACACCAATCATTGTTACTAAGATAAGGAAAAAAAATCACCAGCTACTATATTTGAAATTTATATCACGGGTAGCTCAGTTGGTCTATACTTCTAAGATTAGACTAGAGGTCTTAGGTTCAACTCCTCCTGGACTTACCTGATGCAAGAGGCTTGCATCTAATCCCTCCGATGTAGGGTGAGGATACTCTTGTTATCAAAAAAAAATATATTACCTTCCATGCTAACAAGAAGGATGCTTTGGCCAAAGGTACAAAAGTACAGCAGGATATAATATGGGATTTAGATAAAAGAGTGGCAATAACATCAACAGGATATACATATGATATTTAAAGCATTCAAGGTACCAAAAAAAAAACCAATGCAGAAGCAAAGATAAAATGACAGAGATTAATTTAAGGTTCAAACCTGCAGCAGGAAGAACAAGGGCTCCAGAAGCCCACCCCCTGAAAGCATTCTTAGATTCTTCCCTCCCATAAACTGAAGGCAGAGGGAGCACCTTTCCCCTGAATGACGTTGCCACAGCTGCTGCCACTGCTCGCCCCTCTACACCAAAGAGGACCCAGTAAGACAAAATTTATGAAATAGCCACCTGATCTATAAAATGGACAGCCGAATTGGTACTCCTTGTCAGCTAAAGATGGCTAGATGAGAGTATGAGACTTCTTATAATTCTCACATCCTTAGCTTGCATTTCATTCACTTAAATCAAATAGTTAAGATGGCTAGATGAGACTTATTTTTTATAATTCCCACATCCTTAGCTAGTATTTCAGATTAGAAAAGCCAATGACCGCATCATCAGATTCAAGTTTGCATGACGAGAACTCATGATTCAGGCATGTCAGGTTAGAGTTTTCGATATTAAAAGCTTTACCGTACATGTAAAGCTATATCGGACAACTAAATACTAATGACGTATACAAAGCCTAAAGCAATAAAGAATAAGAATAAGAATAAGCTCCTTCAGGATGCACATAAAGGAAAACTTTTTCCTATAACAGGATGATTGAAAGATCAAAGTTGGGGCGCGAGGAAAGGAAAGTGTTTTGTTTGAAAGAAACTATTTTAACCAAAAATGTTTTAAACTCATTTCAAACTTGATTGCAAATGGACATTTTTCAAAAAAAAAAACTTTACTTTTCATGCATCCTAACCAAGTGCATAAGCAACCAATAGAAGCAAAATATGTGAAATATGATCAAAAGATGTTGACATCAAGAAAAAAAATGAAAAATGCAAAGAAGGGGAAAGAAGGAAAGAAGATGGCAGAAAGCATTGGAAGAGATTCCATCAACGTCACTCTCAAAGTCTCGAGCTTTATCATCAGAAAGAAAATAAAACGAAAGGCACCTACTACCTACCAGTCTACTGCCTAGATCTAGAAGCAGGCTTTGCAGCATTTCCATTCCAAAAGGAATGACATCTTTTCAAGAAATTGATAAGCTAAACAAAGGAAAATACCGAAATTAGAAAGAAAAAAAGTAAGAACCAAAAATGAACTGACCGACAGCAAAGTGGGAGTTTCTGGAAGAGGAAAGCAATGATTTAAGGGTCCTGGAAGCAGATACGTACATCTGAGACCTCATCTTCTAGATCTAAAGAAAGCTCTCCTTGCGAGCTCTGCTCTCTGGTTTTGTAGAAGCAGAAGAAGACGAAGAAGTTTCAGAACTCTAGGGTTTTGATTTGATGCGAGAGACTTCATTTATTTATACCAGTTATGTGGCCGCGTGAGTGAGGGAGTGAGAGGATCAGTTTCCACATTTTTAGGTGGTGAGAGACAAAAGGTGGACGAAGTAACGAACAACATCATCACGATGGGATTATGGGTTAACATATTTCTCACTTGTTTTATTTACCTACTAAAATCATGATTGACAAATGATTTGAAAAATCAAACAATTCTAACGAAGCCGAGACTCCATAGTCCATGTTGAGAGTTACTTTTTAATGGATTTTATTGTTACGTAGTTGGATATAATTAATTTTTTATTTTATATAATTAGATATGATAGAGAGAACTATTTAAATAATAATTCTATCAAATTTTATTATCATCTGAAAATTCTATTTTATAATTTCAATTTTTTTTAAATTGATAGTTTATAGTAATCAAAATTTAAAATGTCAAGATTATACAGCTCACATGATCAATTATTATAAAATTTTATATACTCTATATCTATATGAATATATATTTATTTATCATATTTGGCTATGTAGATCTTACAATTTATTTAATAAAAAAACTTATTAAAAAATACTTGACTTTATATCAATATAAAAATTAATGATCTGTAATAATTAAAATTTAAAATCATAAACTTAAAATAATTAGATGAGCTCAAAATTTATTCATTTTTTTATATTATAAAAATATGTAATTTTAATTAAGTTTTACTAACTGAGACATAAACGAGATGAGCTACACTTTAGTTCTTAAATTCAATCTCGTTGAATGGTCTTAAATTGTTTGCTTTAATATTTAATGAATGATCACCCATACATTAGGTGTACATGTTACTTATTTACTAAAATACGTGACTCTACAAATGAAATAACAATGAATTAATTAAAAAGTATTCATTTAAAATGAAACTTGTTAAAAATTATTTTAATTGAATTAATTACATCACATTTTTAAATCTTAATTAAGGTAAATGAATAAATGTGTCGCTGACCAATTTACTTTGATAGATATGCTTTTATTTCACGGGAAATAATTGAGGAATCAGCAGGTGAAACGCAACGTGAAGGATAAACCTCTATGTGGTGGTCCACTGTGCCACGTCACTCTTGCTCGCCACTCACTCTCGAAGTGAGTGGATGGCTACCATTTAGATATTCTGGCTTCTGCTGGTTATACCAATCTAAATTCTCAAGTCTATACACATTAATCACCATGTCTGCTTGGAAAAAAATAGCCAGTCTAAGAAAAAATTCAGCCACTACCATCATTCAAAATAAGATTTCGACAAAATCTTTTATGTAGGGTTATAATTATTTATACTATGATACTATCTTTAATTGGTTTGACTCCAACTTAAATTAAATAAACTTAAATTGCATTGTTCTTTTGAGTACCCCAAAATATGGAATTCTTCTTCGTGTTGGAGAGCATCCACCACCAGCTGTTCTTACTTAATATGCAATATGAATGCCAGCTTCTTCTGCAAGCCCTCCCAGCCACTCTATTCACTGATCCTTGTTAGAAATCTTGTAATTCAATGCTCAAACAATTGCATCCCTGCACAGTCGGTCATACAAATGCTGATTGGAAAAGTTGTACAAATACAAAATTGGGCGCTCCTATCTCATCGTTGCTTCCGATGCTGCGTCATAACATGTGCTATGAACCATACCTAGTCTGCAAGGTCACATTTTGTGTTTGGAGGATGACAAAGTTTTTTAGGGGATTCTCCGGTGTAAGGCATTCCATTGAGTAGGGGATTCTCCAGATGAAGGATTCTCTTGTATCATGTTTGGTAATCACGAGTGATAATATATGAGGAGAAAAGGAGAGGTACAAGGAATGACGAGGGGAAACCATCAGGTGAAACAGATTTTGGCTTGAGAAGAGAAATGGGGGAAAAAGTGAGGCCCACTTTCCCGTGCTTAGTGAACACTAAATAAGGAAAAGGAGGGAAATCCCCTACATTCTCCTGCTTTCCTCTCATCCAAATGGACCCTAAAACTAGGGGAGCATTGTTTTGATGTCTATCTGGAGGATAACGTACAACTCTTGATTTGGGAGTTCTCACTTGGCATTAGGATGGACGCACTTTCTTGAAACTGAATCTAGAAAGGTGCCATTACACACCATAATTTTCATTCTTCACTGGAATACACATACAAATACAACTTAACGTCACTTCTATTGATAGACAACAAACATGAAAAATGGATACAATGGTAAGATAATTGGGTTGCGGGTATTCAGTTCAATCTCCCGTTGTTTACATTCCAATATCAAGTTTATATACATGGGCTTGATAAATAATCACCTAAAAACCATAAGTTAGTTTATTTACAAAATACATACAGCACAATGCTATGATTTCATTGAGTCCTTGGGATTTGTATCAGAACCGAGGTTGCAATCATTTCGTAGTGCAGCCAACCATGTACTCACCTGAAAATCACGTGATCATCAAGCAATAAATGGGAAATGAAAATTGAGAATATGGGTTGGAGAAGACAGAAAAAACATATCAAAATGTAACAAGATAGTGAAAGTGAAAGTGAAAGATAGAGGGTAAAGATGTGCTTGATGAGGACTGAGTAAAAAGCAGATCATGCCTTCTTGGCTGGCAGCTGGTAAAAAAATGATGATTTCTATATTACATTACATGGGTATTGGTTTCCCACACTTCCAACCAAAATCAAATCCCATTAGAGAAATGCAGACATCAAATTGTGTAGAAAAACACCTCCTTGCCAACCAAATGACCAGATGACCATGTTAAAATAAGGATAGATGGGTATTGGAGAAGTTCACCGTTAATACAAATTTAAGGCATCTGTGGATAAGAGACATACCAAAATTAAACACATTGAGTATGCTAGCCCTCCATCAATCAATAGTGGGGATCGTAACCCATCACCTAGTTTAAAATGTTTACTGAAGTCCCTTTTTTTGTTTTGAGTAGTACCCAACCACGCACCTTAGACCTGATAGCTAACAATGTCCAAGGGATCTGTTTTCCTAGAGATGGCTAATCTCCATCCCCAAACACCCCATTCCATCCCCAACACCTGCACATGCACTACTTCCAACTGGAGGAACATGGTTCAAAATGTCAACCAATAGTTTTCATATCAGCTGATTCTGTTCAGAGAAGTGTAAGTAAGGTAAATCATAGAGTAGCATTATTAGCTGATGATATAGTGGCAAATTATCCAACAACATGGAGTGACTGGATAAAAGCCTAGCTCAAAGTCCACTTTCTTCTGAGCCTAGATCCCAATGGGGGAATCTCAAATTTTCCCATGTTCTAAGTAGATCTTAGCTTCAAATAAGTTTCACGACAGATCTTTAAGAGTGTATGTGTTATTCAGGGGGCATCCCCGCCTTGAAGGTGTTTCACCAAGGCTACAATTTAAACTTACTCCAAGGGGACAGTTCTGCAATGTCAAAGGAGGGACTTCCAATCTTCAATACTTCACTCGAGATCCTTTTACCTATTTTTTACCGATGGCCATTGCCAATCAAGGAAACCAACCAAAATCCAAGACCTTTTTCAATCCATTCCTTGCATTATGAAGTCCTTCATAGGTACTTGTATGCTTAGTGGTGCCAATTTCTACACTTTCGCATTAGGAAGTGCATCCGTGGTTTTCAGAAAAAGACCAAACCACAATAACGGTTTACCACAGCTCACAATTTTGTTGCATTTCATCCACCATACAAGTGGGATACGTGCCAGATTGTCCACATTGTGAACCATACTGTACATGGAGTATCTGTGTATAGCCCAAAAGGCACACTG
Source organism: Chimonanthus praecox (assembly GCA_022113865.1). Lineage (NCBI taxonomy): Eukaryota > Viridiplantae > Streptophyta > Magnoliopsida > Laurales > Calycanthaceae > Chimonanthus > Chimonanthus praecox. The sequence continues at coordinate 362,443 of CM039087.1, read as the reverse complement.
ACCAGAAGGTCCAAACCTAATTTTCACGTTTAAGTTAAAACTGTGGACCATTTTCTTTCCAACCACCAATTTGATGGCCACATATCAGATGTTTATAATTTGCTAAATATATTTGCATTCGAACGATGCTCCTTTGAAAATGGAAGATAATTTCAACAGCAAATATTGAGTGTATGTACACCACACAAAATGAATGGTGTGATAGTTGTGAAAGACTGGACTAGAACTCTCCAGCATAAAAAAGTGGTGATAATATTCTATGATACAACACAAAATTCTTCCTAATATGGTTTGAAACTCATTGACAAAGGTACAGTAACATTAATATGAAAGAGAAGCAAGAAGAAGAACATGCCTGTATTTCAGAAAGACTTGAGCACTCAAAGCGAAGTCCATGACAAGTTAAGATATAAAATGCATATCGTGTTTGTTGATCATCTTGTAAGAAGCTAGGTAGAGTGCCTACTTCAACAATATCAGATAATAGAGTGGAATCTTGAGGACTCAAATCTGCATAAAATGTTTCATGAATCTCAAGTCAATAGTGAATACAATATTCAGCAAAAGGGTAAAAGATCAAAATGATGCTCAAACTTATGATGGAGAAAAATACAATATTCAAAAGAAAAGGGTGGTTTTTATTTTAGGCCTTCAGCCTAAATATGTTTGTGGTTGAACTGGATGGTTTATCTGGAAGGCCCATCATCCATACATTGAGCCCGGAGTCCCGAGTATTCCTGCCATGAGAAAATCTTAGCCAAACAATGATTGGATTTATCTCCCATGAAATGTTAACTGTTGGTTAAACTGTTCGTTTTCCTGGGCAACATGTTCCATAATAGGCCACTGGATGTACAGTTAAAATAACTGATGTTGGGTCCACCTGTTGAGTTGCCGAGTCTAACAAAATAACAAATAGTTGTTTCTTTTGATCTTTTATACCATAATCTCATTTATAAAATTAAGGCTTTGCAACATCAATTACTCTATCTTTTCTGTGATCTATCACACATGTAAATGAACCTAAAGAATTCAAGATTTAATATATATAAAATAGCAGCACACTGTTGCTAAAATAGACCCTTTACGGAAACCATGTAAAGCTTCATTACCTGTAGATTGCAAATAGAAAAAGATACATGACCCATGAAGAACTACAAAACGTGGAAGCCAATCATCCACATCACTATCCTCTATAGGTGGTTCTCCAGGCAATGCTGTCCATCTCTATGGAATAAAAGTAAGTAAGAAAAATACCCATCATATGTTGAAAGTAAGAGAATATTGCATGGGTCTTCAACTAGGAATCAAGACAAGGACAAGAGTCATTACGTTTCGAATATACAAATATCCAGAAAGACGAGCAGACCTCAAAAGTTCATCAATGTGTTCCAACCTGAACGGACAAAATTCCAACTCTTCAAATTATGAGTCCAGTTAGTTACAGGTTAAGCATAACAGTTAACCTCATATATTTCAATCATATTTGAACCAGTTATGTATTTAATGGACAGAATATTGGAGGTAGGGAAAGCAGTAAATGGTAAATCTCTAATCTAATAAAATTGATCAAGGAATATGACATGATAAAGTAGTGAACTAGTGATAGAAGAACCAGAGGTGATTGAAGAATCAAGTGGTTAAATGTACCAAGAAATAGTTAATACCAACATGTATTAAATATAAAGGTAATACAGCATGCTTCCAGTATCCTCAAGAACAGTACTTGATGAGGACATCTTAATCATCATGGATCATAAGGAAGACAAATTCATGGAAGACTAGAGCCAATTAAATGAAGAGATTGTAGAAATGACACTTGTGCCATATGAGAAATTTGAAGTTGCTAAAAGGGGCCCACTAAAGGTTCCATTTGGACCCAAAACCTTAAAATAATTGGCTCATGGGTTGGTACATTGGATTAGACCCTTAATTTCACATTTTGGGCTTGATTTGACTCAAGAAAGAGGACCATTCTCGTAGTGGAAGGAAGAGTTACGGGATTCAATTTCTATCTCCTCAATTCCACCTCTTTAAGAGATTCCAATCCCTATTTTGAAGGATCTAAGGATTTGAATTTGGAAACAAATGTCTCTCTTTTTAGCAAGCTTAGGCGCACCTCCTCTTTGGAAATTCTTTTTATTTTTTTAATAATGATGTAATAAATGGCACATGGCATAAGGTGATTAGTTGTTTTGAATTTAACAAAACTTAGAGTAGAAAACCCTAGGGCGTGCAAGCCCTTTAGGGACTTTTTTTTTTCTCTTCAATATAAACTCTATAAAAGGGACCCTTCTCGATCATTTTACACAACAACTTGGAATATCAATTGAAAGCTTAGTTAATTTGGTTCTTTCCATTGGTTATGTGAGTTTATTTTTAATTTGAATTTTGTTACAATTTTATTTTAATTACTTTAATTCATACAGTTTCAAATTTTATGTTGCAATTTTAAATCAGTTAATGATATTATAATTTTGTTAAAATTCAAATTGATTGAAGCCTTTGATCGATTTTTCCTTAGAGAGAAATTTGACCTAAGTGAGGTTTGGGCTTTGAATTTTCTTCCTTTGATTGTGAACTTCATAGTTCTCTAATCAATTTCAAGTTCCCATATTCAATTGGACTGATTTTAGATTACTTCATCAGTGATCAATTTGATTTTCCATTCTCTCTAACTTTGATTTCTTAGAGAGTGGGATTCTAGCCTTCAATTTTCTCCAATTTGTCCAAATAACTAAAGCCTTGGATTTAATTAGGATCTGTTAAGTTTTCTTTACCGCTCCAAAAAAAAAAAACTAAAGCCCTGGCTAACCCCATATTGTGGCCGACACTAGCTGTTTTTTTTATGAGTTAGGCTACATCAGTATTCCTATTTAGATTACTTTGATGGGTTTCTCCACACAAAATGTACAGCAACATGACAAATATGGCTTCGTTGAACCAAGAAGTCAGAATGAACTGACCCGCCAGAAGGACTCATGAAGCCAACACTAAAAGTGGAAGCATATTCTACCCAAACAAAGGTGGAAGCATGAAATGCAAAATGAAAACATACTGGGCTTTCAGATGAGCTACTCTCTCTTCGGCATCAGCGATTTCTGAACGAAGTGATTCTACTTCTGCAGCAGTTAGTTCAACCTGCAAGCCGATGCAATCTTTACAATAACAGAACACTGTAAGCTTGCCAATTCCAATTGGAGGGGAAAATTAAGTCTTGGAATACCTTTTCATCCCCATTACTACTGGCCCCCCATGGAAGACCGGGTAGATTAAATATATTCAGCATGGATACAGAATTCATATATCTTCTTATGGCCAGCAAACGACCACCAGACCTGTATTAGTAAGGTACAAAATCTGAAAACTTCAAAGTATCAACAATGATGACTTAGTTGACAATGCATCATCATAGGCAAAACACAAAATACCAGAAAGAATAATCTATCCTTGGTCTGAAATTAGCAGTGTCTGATTGTAGATGCCCTCCAGCTGGTTTTGAAGCTTCAATGTGGTTTTGGAAAGCTTCTATATTTTCAAGATGATTTCTCATTAAGCTAAGCTTCCTTCCTAGAAAGAGGAGTGTAACCTGAAGTTTGAATAAACTGAAATATAAAATCAAATAGTTACTTGATAAAATTAAGATATCCATGCTAGAACAATCAATGAAACAAACAATTCTTACCCTCAACATCAATCAATGCAAGAAAAAAGAGAGGAAGGAAATGAAAAATACACACACATAAACAATATATAACTGAGATCCATATAAATTCCTACTCAAGGACCTCCAAAGCTATAACAAGCGATACAGAAATGTTTTAAATGCTATATCAAAATCTATATTCAACAAAGTATATTTGAATACAGTGGAAATCATGACAGCAAAAGGCTACTTAAAGAGACTCCATCATAAGATGAAAGTAAGAGCTGAAAGATAAATGAAACGTCTCAATATGGTTGATTATTTCACTTCACTTTAAAACAAACGTCATCCTCAACAACCATTTGGAATTATCTTATTAATTTGGGGATTGTACAAAAACTCCCATTTGTGTATCAATTTATTGATGTAGGAAACAAAGTCCAAACTCAAGTGAATGATAGATCCACATGGATCATAAACGCTCAATGCACCAAAGTCTATGCTCCAAACTGACTCAGCTATATCTCTCACTGTTATCGAGGTTTACCTCATGATTCTGCTGGAGACAGGAATATGGCATCTAGAAAAGCATCAGAATGATGTATGATCATCCAACACCACCGTCAAGTCCATGCATTTATCATATGAATTAATAACAATAGATCTATAGCCTTCTTCTGAAGATTTTTTTTTGAAACATAGCCTTCTTCTGAAGATCAAACCATCCTCCACTAAAAGCTAATTCACAATAACCTATGAAACCCTGATACTTCAAAATAACAATGCCTTCATATGGTATCATACAATAATTCATCCTTAAAATATAGAAAATTCAAAAGTATTAAACTTTTCAATATGCATAGTAAGCCAAAAACTTGAAAGCCATAACAGTGGTTGAAATGGCAATAAACTCGCATGAACTAAAAAAATACTAACACTTCTCCAATTCAACCATTGATTTAACAAATACTCGGTACAACACACCAATGACATACTCAGTTTTTGAGCTGATGCAGTCAAGGATCCAATGCACACCCCCGATTTGTTGGTAGAAACAAGGCCCAAATAGCACCCAAAACATGCACAAACAGAGTTTTGTTAATTATTCTGTCCTTTTGGCGGGTGGCGGTCTTCTTACCTAGTTTTGTGGTTTTCCTTATCTTTGTTGTAAAACTTTTCTTTTGTGAATAAAGTAGCTATCATTCAAATATATATATGCACAAAAATGAGCACCTCACCAACAAGTTATTTGAATGATATGAGTTTTAATTAAGCTAATGCACCGCTACAATGAGACAATACCCAACAGCTCCACACATGTTCCGCACTTTGTGTAGGCACTGATTCAAGTACCAGTGCAAGACCATCATGTGGAAAGATATATCAGAGAACCCCTGTATATGGGTTATGGAGCAGAACAAATCATGAGACACAAGTCTCAGACATATGATCCTCTCTTCCAATAACAGATTCAATGTGCCTACTACATTATTGTTCAGATACACAGTAAACTTGGCTGGATTGCACTAATCCTTTTAAAGCCTACTCTTCATCCATGGACCTCTACAGACTAAATTATTGGTGACAGGAAGTTCAACACTTGCCTCAAAGGAGTTTCACATTCAGTTCAAGAGACCAGTTATGAATCACAATTGTAACCATACGAGTAGGTTACTGTGTTTGAATGCCCTCCAAATAGTAATAAGATAGAAGCAAGAACCTTTTAGATGTCATAAAAGCACCTTATTTAGATTTAGTTCCCAAAAAGGAGAATTGTCCTGCCTCAGACACATGGTAGATCAAAAGTCTATCCATTTCAGCCTCATTTTACAATGAAATCTAAATTTGGGTGACTGCATAAAATCTTGCCATCAAATCTGTAATCTAGCACTTCAAAATCTAACCAGACCATAGAATCTCAGCAAACTTGAAAAATCATGTAACTGAAAATTTACCGAACTGATGAGAGCAATTGACGAATTCAACAAATGATATAAATTCCAATCTATAATACAAAATCAAAAAAATTCAAAACAAAATCAAACTATAGAATCTCTGGAATTTGTCAAGAACATTTACATACAAGATTTCAAAGATTAAGTGGGGAAATCAACGAATTAAACAGACGAAGATGTGAATTCGAACAGAACCAGCTCATCTAATATTCAGACAAGAGAAGGATGAAGAACAGAATTCAAGTGAATATTCAAACCTGCGTTAGGGTTTTCGCGGGAGCTATAGAGATCTTCCTACCATTTTCTCCAGCGTCAAGGACAGAATCTTTCTGACTGTTTGGTAGTCCTAACGTCGATGGCTGGTGGAAAGGACATTTTTGTCCCTGATATCTCCCTCTAACCACTAGACTACAAGGAAGCGTCCATTGACTACTCATTTGAGAGTTAACGGCTCCAATGGCCCTCTAAAAATAAATGAATAGCTATTCATTAAACGAAATTAATTTTATTAAATATTATAGTCATTTAAATTATTGAAATAAAAATCTATATTAATTATCAACTTTATAAGCTTAAATTAAATGGATAAAGATGTTATGAAAATTAGCGAAATGACTCACCTTGTTATTTTGTGCTTGTATTACAAACATATATAGAGCCTTAATTAGAAATTTGTACGCAGAAGACCACAATCGTTTCATTTCCACATTGAATAGTGAATATTGTACACCTACCTTCATTTGCAATTTCATGAATCTTATTTTCATAACTGAAGATTTAAATTCTATAATCACTTTGTATACTGAATGATTTAGATGAATAGAATTTTAACAATAATGATGAGCTGTGCCGTTGATAATTTACATTGTGAGGAATAGAGCTCTAACTTAGATTCATTACATTATAGTGCTAAAACTGTAATTTTCTTTATTTTATTGTGACTCTCGTGTTTTGTACTTGTAAAGTCATTGTCCAAATACACTAGGCCTTAATCTTATATATTGAAAGTAAGTGTTTATGTTAAGTATGACATTAAGGAGAAGCGGGTGAATCACGTGAAACTTTTTTGTTTGCTTATACAGTAATCCATTGGGACAACGAGGCGATGATATTAGAAAGTTGATCACTTGCACACGGGTATATGACATTATTCTGCAATCTGCACACTTGGGTTCACTAAATTAGGTGGTATGTCGGATATTTGAGTATTAAAATAATTAAATTTAAAATAAAAATAAAAATATAATTTGATTGATTAAATCAAAATAATTTTTAATGAGTCACTTATTTTAATAAAATTCTAGTCAACTTATCTTCACCTCATCCAATAAGCGAAGACAGTGGTCATTTTACATGATACTTTAAAAGAAGCTACCAATCTGTGAGAATACTAACAAATTTAGAATTAAAAAATAAAAATAAAAATACAAGGCTTCAACAGTAGCAATAAGGTCAAGAATTTTGTATGCTGTTTGGTATTTTGTTATGTACTTTGGAGTTCTTTTAAGGGAATGATTAGCCCAGACGATGTGCTTCTTTATTGTAGACGAAGTGGAAGTTAAAACTTTCGAAGAACATTTATATAGTTTAGTTATGGTATTTATCTCAACGAGCAAAAGGCCACTTCCCTCCATCGACCAGTTTGTCAATCTGGCAAAATATAGCCAAATCAGATCTTGAGTCACAATATCTTAGTAATACATGTGATAAATAAAGAGAATTGATTTATATTTATGAGAGGTGTGATTTAGGCATATAAAATTGGATAAAAGACTCGATTTCACACGTTTCATTAGGTCTAAAGTTTTTGACGTAATAGTAAATGCCTTAACAATTGATATTAAAGTAGACGTGTTTGAATCTCGGTAAAAATGACTTAGAAAAAGAGCCACTCACTTTCGGTGGTGCGCCGCTATAAAGTGGAACACTTAGGAAAAGAGCTACCTAGTCTTGAGGGTGAGCTGCTATAAGTGGGTAAGTAGGCTCTTCAAGAGGAGAGAGGCCAACAAAGAGAAATGATAGTGTTACTATTGTGTAACAAGTAAATGATAAATATTGAAATTCATTGATAACTTGACAGGACGAGACACATGAAATTAGATAAAGAGTTTGATTTTATCAAAATAAATTAGAAAAGTGAAATGCCACACATAAGAATATTATCTCAAAATAAAAAGAACAAAATGGTCATTGTGTCTCATTTTAGTGTATGATAAAAGTAAAAGACAATCAATGGTTTGAATAAAAATGGAATTCTGCGTCTCTCACCATCATAAGTGTAAGAAATTGAGATGTAATTCTGTGTTTTTTTATTAGCAAAGAATCCACATATAAATATATAAAATGGGTGAAATTAGAAATCCACAATTCAGCTCTCTCTAACAATGAGAAAACTGGTCCTCTCTCTCCCTCTATCAGCATAACATGGACCGAGAAACTTGTAAATATTTTGTTCATTGTTGTTTCCCCGGTGAATCCTGATCGTTCTTTAGAAGTAAGAGTATTTAGAAGAAACTTAACGTAGATTGCTGGCCAACTGATGTTGCTTCTTCTAAATTAAGAAGCGAGCTGGCCGAGGTAAGACAAGTTTGCAAAAGCATACACTGCAAGACATTAAGTCGTCCACGCTCCCACGTAACTTCAGAGATTACGTTGAAGCCATTAGGCAGGCATATACAACCCAGTCGGGAAAGTGACGAGTGAGTGAATCATTATCTTAGATGAAGGAGGCTTCTTGGGTGGTCAGGCGCAAATTCGAGACCATAACTCAGTGATTCTTCTCTGCTCAGATTTGACTCGCTCGTTACCTCGTCTTCGGAAACCGTGAATTTGTTCGTATTCTCGCTAGCAAGGCAGTTGGTATCAAATTTCCATGCACGTAGGCAGGCAGAGGTCAACCCTTATGCAAATTTTACTTTGTAGAGTAAGAGCAGTGAAACTGGATCTTGGTCCATGAGAGCTGCTTATGAAACTCCTGCTGGATTTTCAAGTCCACCAGCCAAAACGAGGCTTTCAACCCTAATTAGAACTTCGATTGAAGGACCCAGACTTGGTCCGACGATTTGGCAGCAGCAATCTAAAGTCTAAACCTGAAGGGCAGAAGAAAGACGATTGGTGTGGAGGGCTTTTCGGTTTAGAGCTGTGGGGCCCATGAATGGACTGGATCATCCAATCAAGGACCCGATCTTTTCCGGCATCGAACAAACTGTAGAAATATCAGGATACAATGATCGGAAAGTCTGAGAGGTGCGGTATATCCGGCACGTAGCTCACCGGATACAATCATCATGACTTTCTAAATTTAAATCTTATTATCGTTAAGAGTCCTTGAATCCTGCGTTATAGATTTCAGCCGACGTTAGAATCTTCAGTCAATATTTTTTTAAATAATATCAATTCAATATTTTTAACTGAAACTTTGAATCGTGACAAAAATTCATAATTTGGCTGGAGTGCAACGGACATGCATCGCAAATTCTCGCGCTACCCAATATAATTCATGGGCTCAGTTACAAAATTTGGCTGAAAAAAAAAATTGATCTTAATATAGATTGAAAAAGTGCAGCTGATATTTTTGAAATTTATATATTCTGACTAATACTCGGATCAAAATATTTCTACTGAAATTTTTGACTGAGTTTATTGGTGAACCATGGCAACGGTTGGGTGTTGAACAAGGCAAAGCCTGCTCTTTTCCATTTGTCAAATCACCTTTGGCGGAAGGTATAGAGAAAGTTTTCACTTATTTTAGACAGTTTTAGATTCTCATTTTTTTTCCTAATGTTTTGGTAGGGTTTCAGATTCTCGTTCCTTTATAAATCAAATCACCTTTTCTCCATTAGAAATACTCAGAAGCTTAATTTTTTTAAAAAAAAAAAAAAAAAAAAACTCAGAAGCTGAACCATGTCAAAATCACCTCTCGACTCACCTTAAAATTTTCACCTGGTTTTAGCTGGGTTTTGTAGCTTGCTTCTGGTTCTCACCGGTCTCTACTTCCACTGGATTTTCAGCTTTGTAACATGGCCAATAAATTAATATTTCAAAATTCAAATTGCATATAACTAATAAGAACCCTTGTTTTGAGGTGATTCGCCCATTTTACATTTCTAATCAAGTGCTCGAACCCTCTAAAAATATATACCTAAAATAAATAAATAAACTCAAATGATGGAACAGAAGGAGGAAATATTCAGAGAAAATAGTAGGGATTAAATGCCCAAAGGCAGAAACAAATTGGCATGCAAGTGAAGAAAGAGGAGCTGAGAAAAATGTTGGGTCGAGCTCTATTTCAGTTGCCATTTTAGATTTTCTTTATCACCATTTTCACCTCTTCTTCTCAGTAATTGGCTTACTAAAAACCAAAAAAAGAAAAAAAAATCGTGGGGAAATTGGCCAAGATGTCTTGTTTACTTGTACCGTTGACCAATCGTCCCCTACCTAAAAATACAAAAAAAAAAAAAAGAAAGAAGGAGGAATGGGCACAAATACAAAAGAAATCCGTCTTGTTTTTGTTGCAACGTCAAAATTGAGAAATTGATTTAACACACAACATATAAACATTAAAGAAAGACAATAATTAAAAAGAAAAAGAAAATCATAGATGAGCAAATTCTCATTTTCATATCTAAAATAAAGAATTGTAATCTCCGCTGTGATGGAACTTGAAACTGAGAGATTGGCAGCAACTTAGAACGAGGCCTTCTAAGTTCACACTCTCGGGTGTGAACTGTGTACCATTTGTAATGTCTTCGTGCCAAATAAATCATATCGAATTTGTGCTCATCTATGAAAAGAATTACTGAAATTGCATCACCAAAATTTGTTGGGTCTAACATGAGCCATCGAAAATCAAATTAATATTTGATGGACCATTGAAAATCAAATTCGTTTTTTCATTGGATTTTTATTTTCCAAGTTGTATAGCAGACCTCCAAACCATGGAGAAGATGGGTCATCGATTTTGATTGGGATTAGACTCTCCGCATCCCATACGCATTTTAGCACCAAACGGATACTAAATTACCGAGAAGAATAATAAATAATAAAATAGAACAAAAGCCACCGCCCTCGAACCCGAACATCTTTCCTTCTCTCAATCGCTTCTTCCTTCCTTCTTTCCTTTTTGGGATTTGGATTTTGGAGCAAAAATCCCAAACCAAAACCAAAAATATTAAATTAGAAATTGGGAGAATTTTAGTTTTGATTATTTTAAATAGACGTAAAAAAAGTCCGAATATATTTTCTCCATTGCTGAAGCAAAGCAGTTGGGACGGCTCTTCTTGCCCAAAGGCAGAGTGGCAAGCGGCTTCAATCTCAGCCGTTGAAATTCCGCTATGGGAAATTCAACACCGTTAATCCCTTTCCATTCTCCGTCTTCTCTCCCATAATCTTCCTCCAATTTTGGCCTCTTCCATTCTTGTCTTCTCTCTTGCATTCGCTTCATTTTCTCTGCTGGCGAAAGTCACCAGATCTTCGTTTTCCGTCCGGTTCTTGAATTAGGGTTTTGTTTGGGATTGAGACAGGGAGAAAAGTTGGGTGTTTTAGGGTTTTATTCGAGAAGATGATTATAAAACGGAGCCTGAAATCGGAAATGCCGAACCTGAAGAGATGCAGGGTCCGAGAATCCGCCGGCGAAGAAGATGGAGCTCAGGAGAAGAGCAGGAAGAAGCGGAGGCTCGAACCATTGTACCCGCTGGACCTGCTCTGCGATGTCGCTGCTGGTCGAATTCCGCTCTTCTCTGATGGAATTCTCCGACGGGGGTTCGGCAGTGCGGATCATGAGGAGTACAGTGTGACAATGGCTAACTCGTGGTGCACGGAGGTGTCGTACTGCTCTGGCGAGGCAGAGTCGGAGTCGAAGTGCCAGGATGGCAGTGCAGAAAGGAATTTGGCAGTAGCAGAAACGTGGCGCCCGCCGTTGGTGAGGACTTCTCGTGGCCGGGTTCAGGTACTCCCTTCCCGTTTCAATGATTCTGTTCTTATTGATCCATGGAAGAGAGAGAGGCCAAAATCGAAATCCCAGGACCCAAATTTTGATATTGAGAATGTTGGAAAGGAATGTAACAAGGAAAAATCTGATATGAAGAACCAAAAATTCAATGCCACGCATGTGAAAGAACAGCTAAAGAAGCAGGGAATCAACTCTGAGAAGAGTAAATTCTATACTTTGTTGGATCAAGACGATCCAACAAAGAAGAAGTTCATGTGGAAGAAGCCAAAATTCAATTCTGGGAATGCAAAAAAACAGCTAAAGAAGCAAACTTTCAACTGTAGAAAGCCTACATTCTACTCATTGTCAGATGAAGAAGAGGAAGGTGACAGAAAGATGGGGAAATTTAAGTATGGAGATTGTAAATATTATACAATGCTTGATAAAGAAGAGAATGAAGGTGATAAGAGAGAGAAATTCAAATATAGAAGTTCTCAGTTTTCTACATTGTTCGAAGAGGTGAAAGAAGATGAATTGCAGTATAGGGGGTTCAGGAATTTGGAGTCCAAGAAGTATTCGACTTCAAGGAGTTCCCTTACTTCCCTTCATGAGCAAGTGAATGAAGTCGAGGAAAAATCCCCTCAACTGTTGGAAGTTCAGGAGATACAGAAGAGTTCCAAGTTGGAGGAAGCAGGGGATTGTCTCCAGAAGGAGGGTATTGAAGAGAGGGGCTTCTACGGGAAGAAGGATTTTGTTGTTGGTGACACTGTCTGGGTGAAACCATCAAAGTCATTCCCTGCTTGGCCTGCAATTGTGATTGATCCGATATTACAAAAGGGTTGCTTAGCCCCTGGAACTATTTGTGTCATGCTCTTTGGACACTTGGAGAACGCAAAGGAAAGGGTTAGGACATTTGAATTATTTTCTCCCATTAATTGCAACATAGGATCTATATTTATTTTTCTTGATTCTGCATTATTGTTGATAATCAGGAATTTGCTTGGGTGCAAAGTGGAATGATTTTTCCATTCGTTGACCATTTAGACAGGTTTGCAGTAGCACTTTTGTTTCTAAAGAATATAGTTGACTTACATTTGGAACATTTGTAGAGTGAGTCTTCTCTTCTGATTAAAGAATAGCGGATTTTCTGTGAGTGATGCAGATTTCAGGGGCAGACCCAGTTGCATAAGTGCAAGCCTTCTGATTTTCAGATGGCAATGGAGGAGGCATTCTTAGCAGAGCATGGTTTTGCTGGGACACAGCTGGAGCAGGAGATGAATATGGCTGCACGGCATGCTTGTTTGTCCTACCGTAGATCAGTCCTTGAGGCTTCAGATTCAAATCAGGATCAGGAATGCCATTATTGGGATGAGGCAAGTTACTTCAAAGTCCAACTCATATTCGACTTTCTTTTAGTTTCTTCCTTCTATTATTGGTGCTAGGTTGTGGACTGTATTTTGACAAGAACCTGTAGCACAACTTGTTAAGACTCGTTGTTACAGCCTAGAGGATGTGGGTTTAAGTCCCATGGACATCAGATAGGGCAGTCTGTTTATGGAAATAATTTGTCAAATTCAAATATAAAAGCCAACCCCAGATTGATGTGATAAATGGCATAGATGATGATAGTCGTGGGCTGTATTTTGTAGATGAGAACATTGGGAACTATTCCAGAAAAAAGGGGGATGTAGGATTGCTATTTTGTGGGAAGTGTTGGATCTTTGTCCACATGGCACTGTATGGATAACTTTAGGATGCCTTTGGCTCCTTCCATTATGGAAGGGTATCAAGTGTTCCTCCGATTCTCAATTCTTCTGGGAATGTTCTACATAGGTAGCTCCTAAAAATCAGGAAGATTTTTTTTTGTTTTAATGTTTTTGCATTCCTAACAGTCAATAACTATAGTGCCAAATGAACCCTTATCAATCTGTTGTCCCTAAGGGACTGAGTTTTGGCATAGGGAGAGAGAAGCAGAACATGAATAAGTACCTCAGTGAGAGCCTAGTCTTTTACCTCAGTTAAGGAGTATAGAGACAAAAAGAGAAAAGAAAAGGTGATGCAGGGGTTGTCTGTGTGAAGCCCAAAAACAAGGCACTGGTCTAGTGGATCTATCCTAAAACATTTAGACAGTGAGGCCAGAAATTGGGTGTGACCTACACTGACTTGTTGGTCCAAAGCATTGACAGGGCCCATTTGCTGGCCAATCTTATTTACAGACTCTTGCAAAAAGTATCTATTATTTGAGACAGAGAGAAGTTGCTGTTGGCATGTTTTCCTTTGCTATCAACTTATATATTGCAGAAATGAAGTTGCTGTTGGGTTTCAGAGAGTCCTGTTCTTTTATGAATACAATATAGATAATAGGTGGAAAGTGCATTCATATCCCATCTTCTCCTTTGCCTTTAACAGCATTATGTTGTGGGTTGGATCGGCACTGAATGAACCTTGACCAGTTCTTGTGGATCAAGGCTATCTCCGTCATCATTTCATGGTGATTTTCTATGGATTCCACAGCGAATGCCTCTTCTTTGGGGTGGTTCACTTACCCTTTTGGAGATCTAAATTGGTATTGATTGTGAGAACCAGAGGATATGCTATGTTTAATTTGCTGACATGGAACAAGATGGATCTATGTAAATACTTACTAAAAAGAACTGAGTTTAGGTGTATGAGTCACTGCTGGATTTCATTATTGAAAGAAATGGTTATTACTACAATGTCCTGAATTTCATCCATGGTAAGAGTGCCCTTCATGAGGTCAAAATAAAAAATATGTTTTATACGTGGTTAAAGAAAACCTCTAACAGATATTTAGTGGGCCTGCTTGCCCTGATAGCTGCATGTAATTGCTTTTCTTATTTCAGATTTATAGTAATATTTTGGATTCACCAAAGTGCAATGGTCACCTCTTACCTTGATAAGTGAAGAAAGAAACATGGTTGGAAAACTGCCTTGATTTTGACATATACATGCCTGGATATTGGTTGGGCCTGCTTCTTGTGTGAATCAGATCAAATAATGCGCATGGTGGTCCATCAAATCCATGGCTGCATTGGCAGGTGTGTCATGCTTGGGGTAATATTGTTTTCCTTCTCTTTTTTCCCCCTTTGGCTGTGGTAAGTCCATAGATAAAAACTGCTTGACTACAGTAAATAGAAATTCAATCTTTTTCTGCACTCGGCCCCACTCTGCATGTCATGTAGATGCAAGAAGATTGGGTATATCTAAGAAGCAGTTGTGTTTCTGTTGTCACTACTTCTCCAGCTTTATAAGTTTATTTGTTTTAGATTTTCTCTGCAGGATGTATTTCAGAAAAACAAATCCGTGCAACCTTGTGAAAGTTGCGGTGTGGGCATTCAATTTAAAAGGTCAAAAATGACGGATTCTGTTCCTAAAGGCCAGTTGCTATGCAAAGATTGCACTAGGGTTCGTGTAATATGCCTTATCGAGTGTGTTTAGGGTAGAGTTTTGTTTTCCACTATTATAGTTATAATTGTTAAATGTGCATGTGTATTTTCTTCAGCTTCTCTGTTGATCATTGTTACATATGCATTGTCTTTGCAGTTGTTAAAATCCAAACATTACTGTGGTATATGCAAGAAGATTTCGAATCATTCTGATGATGGCAGATGGGTGAGCTAATTAACACTTAAAAATGGTATTAATATCTTCTCCACTTTAGCAGACTCATTCATGACAATTGTTTGGATTAATAACTGAAACAGGTTCGTTGTGATGGATGTAAAGTCTGGGTTCATGCACAGTGTGACAAGATTGGCAGGAGCAATTTCAAGGTTTGACATTTATGATATGCTTATGCACTTTATGCTCATTGTAATCTAATATATTTCCTCAACATGTTTATCTCAATGATTTTGAAATGTTTTAAAGGCTTACTGACTGAGTTCTCCTTGTATTGAAGGATCTTGAGCACACTGATTATTTCTGCCCTGACTGCAAAGCAAAGTTTGATTTTGAGTTATCAGACGATGAGAAATGTCTGCGGAAAGTCAGGTCTTTCCTCTCTCAAATGCAATTCTATAATGCCTTTTCCATTTTCACTTATTTTCCAACTAATAATGATACAAGTTGTTCAACAGGTCAAAAAACAACAATGGACTATTTGTGGTGCCCAAGAAGATAACTGTTGTGTGTTCTGGCATTGAGGGGATATACTTTCCGAGTCTCCATTTGTAAGCATTGAAAATTTTATAGAATTGTAGTTTTATATGACATTTAATAATTGTTGCAGTCAGTCACTGTTCCTGCTTGATATTCTTCTGGTAAAACTTTTCTCTCTTTCTGCACGTTGACTACCGCCATATGTCAAGGACAGATGTGGACAAAGAATGTGACTGAAATTACTTATTTAACAAATGAGTAATTAACTTACATGTGCTAATGGTTAGTCTACATGCTATTGGTTTAAAATTGAAGCCTGCTACAACTCATTTTTTTTTTCTGATCTGCTTCTGAGGCATTAATATGTATTAGGTCCTGTTGATCCTTTATGCAAATTTATGAATTATTTTCTGTGTGCTTATTTATTCTGTTATAAAAAATGAAAAAAAAATCAGAAAAATACACCCAAAAACACCCCAGCTAACCTCTGTCACCTGTAAGATCAATGCACAGGAAAATGGATATCTGCACGATCAATGCAATATTACCATGTCTGGCAAATTTGAATCATCTTTGGACAACTGATCTGTACAAAAATTCACGGATATTGGACTATGCAAAATAGAGAAATCTTGATTCCAGATGGTGAGCCTCACTTCATTTGATCCTAGAATTTCCAGTGGCAGACCACAATGTTGGCCCCATTGGATTGTTGTGAAACAGCCTCAATACAATGGTACCTAGAGGAACTCAACAATGTTATCATCATTCTAGTCGGCTCCCATTTATCTGGAAATTTAATAATATCTAGTACATGATGCAAATTACTTGAACATAATGTTATGCATTTCAGCTACAAAGAATTCAAGTATCGCATTTTGTACTTGTTTTATCCATGTGAAATGATGCCTAAAAGAGTTGATGAATATTGGAGAATGGAAATGTGGCATTGATGTATTCTTGTATATTTTCTGTGTGTATGCCATTGATGATATTTGTTTATGTTTTCTACAGAGTTGTATGTAGATGTGGTTTATGTGGGACAGAAAAGCGTTCAGTTAGCGATTGGGAGCGGCACACAGGTTCCAAAAAGAAAAACTGGAAGACCAGTGTTAAAGTGAAAAGTTCAATGCTAACTCTGGAAGAATGGGTTTGTACTTAGATCTTACCTTTTTATTGTTCGTTCTAATAATTTACTTCACGAAGCATCTTACCAATTTCTCTTTCCATGTGAAAACAATAGTGGTTTTCCTTTGTTTTGCAACTAATAAAAATGTGTGATTACAAGTTGACTGTGCTTTAAACCTTCAAAGTTCATTATCTTATCAAGGTACTGCTAGATTACAATCTGTCCAAGTGAACCTGTAGATGGAGTGAAGATAACTCTTACACGCATGCATGCACACACACACACACACACACACACACACGGACTGATAACATGATTCTAAGATCTCTTGGATCTAATGTAAAGTGCTGCTGGATTAAGTCCCCCAACATCAAGCTGTCCAAACTTTTATGCCCCTATTGGCTGTTAACATCACCTAATCAGGATGTTGCTTTTACTCATATCTAATCTATGCCAGGCCTTTCTTTCTCACACCAACCATGACTGGTGATGGTCCTACTGTGTCTTACAGTGGATTATCGTTGCAAGTGCATCTCATGATAAGGTGCACCTCACTTTATCTCTCCTAGTTAATAATCTAACATGTCTTATGACTTTTTCATTGTAAGTCTATTAGCCTCCTCTCCTTTGGTACACCTTGGGAACTTTCAACCCTTCATTTCTTTTGTGCAAGGGCTCTTTCTTTTCCTTGAAGCACATAACCATCTAATGTGTGGAGTAACTCTTATGCTCTTTTTCCAATTTCTATGTTTTCTTTTTACTTCATATATCCATGTAATATTGCTTTATCTTGTTGGCATCTGTTTCTTGGCTGCCATGTAGCTCTATATGGCAATGCATCTCTCTTGCCTACCTCCCTCCCTCACCCCCCCACACACAGAGCACCTTGATTATCATCATCATCAAAGCATTTATCCTTTCTGAGTTCTACTTCCCACTTATTCCTACAAAAAGTTATGTCCTTTGTCACTCCACAATTTATCATGTCCTTTACTACATCTAAGTCTTTTATTGCATTCCATTTCTCCTAGTACCTTCTACATGTAATCCTTCAATTCTTTGTATTGAGTTTTTTTTTTTTTTCTAGATTTTTATGCCCGTGCCTGAACCAGCTCAAGTGAAATTCCGTCATCCTTTCTTCCGTTGGAGTGACCTCTTGGCCTTTTTTAGTTGCATTTACTTCTAATTTTATCTTTTATTATTAAAGCCAAGGGTGTTCATTTGTTCGAACCCGACATGAATAAACGGGCTCTGACAATTTTTTTTGTTCGACGGGCCGTGCTCAGGCTTTAAAGCCCATTTATTTTTTTACATATTTTTTATTTTTTATTTTATAAATTAAAAGTCTAACCGTGCAGATTTAAAGAAGACTTAAAAACTGAAAATACATAAAAATTCACCCTCAATCTTAACGGTCAAAGTCACTGCCGTCATCTTTTAAGGACGTTGCAAACTTTGACTATCAAGCATCTAGAAATTGTATTTTGGACTGAAATTTTAAACGATGGTAGATATTTAAGTATACTTTTAATCTGTATGGTTATATTTTCAATTTACGAAACATTTTTTTTTAAAATAAAAACGGTACCAGATGTGTAATATCCCGCCCCAGAGGGAGTCTATAATGTGGAGCATTTCTATAGAGAAAAAAAGTCCCACATTGCTAGTTGCATTGGAAATTCCTTGGTATATAAGTGGTAACCTTCCTTCTTCTAACACAAGGCCTTTTGAGAGTAACAGTGAGTTGGCTCACCAAAGCAAGGCCGTACGTGCCTGTGTGTGTGGGCCCAAAGCGGATAATATTGTGCTAGTGGGACGGCTCGTTACAAGATGCAAGACAGTCAGACTTAATCAAACGGGCTTGAGCTTCGGCCTTCAAAGCCTATTGGGCTTCGGTAAAAATAATTGGGCTCATGCTTTTCTCAGTGAAGCCAGACGCCGAACCCGACCGAAGAACACCCCTAGTTACATCACACATCTATCTTAATTCTTGACAGATGCATTTCCATCACCAGTTTTTTATTACGTGGTGGCAGTAAATGGTTCCCAATTTTGATTAGATTATCCTCTTGCTCTTAGAACCATTAACTTAGACAAGATCGTCTAGCATACTTGGTATGTGCTCATTGTTTCAACCACAAGGTTGTGGGTTTGATTGACAACCCATAAGTTTTTTTGCCAAATCCAAGTACAAGTATCAATGTGAACTAGATGGGATCAATGACTTTAATGGTGATGATCATGACTAGGGCTGCAACTTGGGTCGGGTTTCTTAAAACCCAACCCGACCCGATCCGACCAGAATTCTAACCCGAATCAACCCGAATTTTGATCCGACCCGCATTCTATTTTAGCCGGGTTGGGTTGGGTTGGGTTGGGTCGGGTCGGGTTAACTTGTAAAATCCTCAACCTGGCGCGACCCGAATTTCATGCGGGTTTTTATCTTCTCAACCCGACCCGACCCACTGGCTCGAAATTCTTGACCCGACCCACATGATTTCTCGCAGCGCTAATCATGACATATAATATTTATTCTGCTAATGCTCAAATATTTGACGAAAATGTTTTTCTCCAAAGTGTTAGCACTGAATTTACCTTTTTTTTGAGTGTGGGTTAAGAATTACTTACTTTCTCCAAAGTGCTTTTTCTTTATCTTTCTTTCTTTTTTTAATTGTAAGTGACTCAAATCCACTATTGTTATGGTTGTACAATAGCACTTACCAGTTTCCTTTTTTTAAATGTCATTATTGATTTATAGGGTTCTAATATCTTAATCAGTTTTACTACATGTTCAACCTGTTAATAAGTATATGACTTTGCATAACTTCTTATAGATAGAAACTTTGCTTAAGCATGTTTCCTTTTAACTATGGCAAGCATCAGAAGTTGCTCTGTTTATCTTATGATGGTAATTTTGACTTTGCAGATGCTACAGATTTCAGAATACCATGCAAAAGGTCTTGTTTCTACAAGTCCTGTTAAGCGCCCTTCCTTGAAGATAAGGAAGCAAAAGTTGCTAACTTTCTTGCGAGGTAAAATGATGAATCTAATAACCATGAAGAGTTCATTTCACACTGTTGAACAGACTAACCTCATGGTTCTGACTCCATTATGCAGCGAAATATGAACCAGTTCAAGCTAAGTGGACCACAGAACGATGTGCAATATGCAGATGGGTTGAAGATTGGGATTACAATAAAATTATCATATGCAACAGGTACTTGCTCAGTATCAGTTTAGTTCTTTTTCCTTTTTTTTTTTTTCTTTTTGAGATGAAAACCTTTGGCCACATCGCATATCTGTGTTTTGTGTTTGTAAACTAGATGATATTTTTTTAGTTTCTGCTTGATTCATTGGATCTTGTAGGATTATTATCACATCACTGACTAATCTATGTTTCTTCCAGATGTCAAATAGCTGTCCACCAGGAATGCTATGGAGTGAGTAGTGTAAGAGATTTCACATCTTGGGTGTGCCGAGCTTGTGAAACACCTGATGTCAAGCGGGGGTGTTGCCTTTGTCCTGTCAGAGGTGGGTTTTCTCGATATATGAAGAATCTTGCCTTTTTATTTTTTATTTTTTTGGGTACCTTGTTTTGAAGACTTGTTACTTTTATGCTTTTTATGTCAAGGTTTCTGCTCCATTATTCTTATAATATCCAGGTGGATACCAAAAATATCTTGGGTGTGTTAAAGCAATCAATTAAGATGTCTTAAATTTGAAATCTGGTACTTGTCTTTTGCAATAGGAGATTGATTTTGTTGATGACTTGAGAGAGTTCACTCCTTTTTTTTCTTTTCTCTTTTGAATGATGGTAATGAGTTCACTTGAACAATGGAATAATTTGTATATTACAAAATGTTATTCTTAGTTATTTATTGCATCTTATCATGATCTGAATCTTATTGATTGTAAAATTTCCATTCTTTAGGGGGCGCTCTGAAGCCAACAGACGTGGAGCCACTGTGGGTTCATGTCACATGTGCTTGGTTTCGACCTGAAGTCTCTTTCTTAAGTGATGAAAAGATGGAGCCTGCAGTCGGCATCTTGAGAATTCCATCAAATTCTTTTGTAAAGGTTGAAGTCTTTCTGTATATGGTCGAAATTGCATTTCTTTGGTCTGATTAACTTAACATCGATGCAAGATGCATATTCCTGATTTAACTTATGGATTTTTTTTCCATGGATATTTAGGCATGTGTAATTTGTAAGCAGACGCATGGTTCCTGTACACAATGCTACAAGTGTTCAACCTATTATCATGCAATGTGTGCTTCAAGGGCGGGATACCGGATGGAGGTATTTAGTGAAGCAGCTATTTATGATGATAATTAGTGCATTCTCACCATTCAAATCCATTATTGTCATTTGGGAGATCACCTTTTTAGGGAGGACATTGTTTAGAGTTCAAAGCAGCTGTGTCTGATAGTATATAGTTACAGAAATGGTGTTTATTTCAAGCATATGGTTGTGTTTTGCCTTTTGTTCTCCAGCACCTGAAGTTGAAAACACAAACAAAGAATGAGGAAATAACATGTAGTAAAACTGGAAGGTTTAAGGGAAGGAATAAAAAACTTTGCACATTATAGTTTTGTCTTCAATCTAGTTCTTTTCTAGTACTTTACAAGATAACACATTTTCACAGATTTTTCCTGGTCACTGCTTCTGCATTGTTAATATCACAGCCTAAGCTAATGCCCCAGCAAAACATTTTGGTAGCCTTTTTCTTTCTTGTGATTGTTTTTAAGATTGGCACTGACATTTACTGGATAGCTTTTCTTCATTTAAAAAGCACTCAGAAGACAATTGTATGCTTGTTTCCCATGTTCCATTGCCTAGGATTTAGTCTGAAGTTTGTTGGTAATTTTGAGACCACTGCTGTTAGATGGTCATTTTCATCCAGAAGTGCTAATCTGTGAATCAGAAAAGAAAAATCTGAAGAGAGTTAATTTGTTGCTGAAGTTGTGTAGGAAGCTCCTAACTTTGTATTCTTGTATAGCCTTTCTTCATTGGTTTTAGGTAAGCTTTTCATTCAGTTCAAATGACCTTGTACCAATGAAAGCCCAAAATACTCCGTTCTACTGTGTTTTCATTTCTGTTTTGTTTTGGCTGTATTAGCATGGCTGCACTTATATGCATATACTTTTCAAATTGCAGTTGCACTGCTTGGAGAAAAATGGGAAACAGATCACGAAAATGATTTCGTATTGCTCCTATCACAGGTAACTCTCTCTCTTTCTCTCTCTCTCGGTGAAAAAAGCAGCACAGCGTCTGGTGGCAAGCATGGAACAATTGTTTTTCATTATATTAAGCATACCCATGTGGATCTGGGGCCACAATTTGTATATTTTTAATGTTTGTGGGAATTATTTCTATTTTGGAGGATATGGTTACCCATTAACGTTCTCCTTTTTGAATGGTTAATGTTCCTAACTTTGTGCATATATAATAAATGAATTTTGCATATGAAGTAGTCTCACTTATTCAAATACTTATATGCTAAACCAATTTTTTTTTTTTTTTGAATAGTCTTAAATGCTAAACCATTTATGACTTTTTTTTTTTTGAACTTGAGTCCCATAATAAAATCAGCTGTGCAGTCCCAGCTGGAAATCTATTTATAGTTTAGGAAATAATCAGATTTGCTGTAATTTTCTGATTACTGGATGGTATCTTCTGTATTATGAAGAAAAAAGGTTGTTTGAAAAGTATTTCTATTTTGTAAGATGTATGATTCATCATTAATGTTCCCACCTTTTACAATTTAGTATCTAGAATAAAAAGCTGTTGCATAGAAGCAGATCCTCTTTTGCTTATACCTAAGTATTAGACCACTTGCATTTTTGTTTAATTGGGAAACCAAGTCCTCCATTAGTGAAACCAGAGGCAGTCCCAGCTAGCACCCCATTTATAGTGTAGCAAACAACCAGATTGGTATTTTTCTGGTTACAGGAGAATCTCTTCTTGTTTTTCTTTTGAGTAATGAAATGGTTAAGTTGTTCTGATAAGTGTTTTGCCCTTGTTTGTTGATCTTAGTTTCATCTTGTCAATGTTTTGACTTCTGGCATGATTATCTTGATTTTACTTTGCACCTCTGGTGCCCCTTTATTTATTAATATATCAACCATTTCTAAAAAAAAAGATTATCTTGATTTTACTGGCAAACAAAGAAATAGTACCTGAAATTTTTATTAAGTTGGGTTAGTGTTGTGTTTAGGCTACAAGATAATGTATTTAGAGATTTCTAGGACAGTTCTAAATCCCTAACCCAGTGTCCTTTATGGAAGCTTTTATACCGATAGTAATTCTTATAGGACTTATTGGTGTTTTGTTTTTGAGCTATAGTATCTTTGTGATTTGAACTCCAAATCAGAACTCATACAACGGACTTTCTCTTCTATCAAATCATGCTTGATGCCATTTGTTATTAGTAAAACAGGTGTGCAATCAGTAGCTTCCAGTTTTAACAGTAAAAAATTTGCTGGTCTGGTTCTTATATTTTACCTAGACTAAAACTTTAAATCCTTTAAAAAATTCTGTAAATACTCATGGCATATCATTTTCCCTTTTCTTAAGATTTTATGTTTTCATTTTGTGTGCAGGGCTCCAAATCCAGATACTGTTTTAGTCATACAGTCTCCTCTAGGGGTCTTCTCTACCAAAAGTATGCTATGCAGAAAAGAGAAGCGGACAGCCTCAAGACTAATTTCAACTAACAGAGTTGAGGCCCCACAGGTTTCTACCTTAGAAACTGAACAGTTTGATTTATTATCCACTGCAAGGTGCCGCTCCTATACAAAGTTGAGAAATAAGGTATTGTACTTATAGTAATTGGATATTTCATCAAGTGGAAGTTTTTGTTTGCATGTCTCTAGTATCATCACAACCTCCCAGGCTCCTAATTCCAGCTTATACTTACTGTTGGATTGTAGCCTTCTATCTTTTCTTTGGTATACCTATTTGCAGTTGATCTTGGGGCTTAAAAACGATATCTAGAATGATCCACGTTATATTTGGTGAAAGGTTAATGTAGAACAATAATAAGAAAAGAAGGAGAAGAGAGAATATGGTGAAGAATTCTTCTTTGAATTATATTGAATGAATAAATTATTAGAGGTTACATGAATAAATAAGAAAAAGAGAGTCAATTACAGTGGCAAAAAAGGAAATGAATAAAAGAATGATTATGTACAATAGTAATACTACTAAGTTGACTTTTCAAAATAGGATGATTTTGGTCAACACCTGTGCAGATGTGGGGCCCGCATGGTCAACTATCCTATATTGGGTCCCACAACCGTTAATCCATAGGGAGACCTTTTCATTTCCCTAAGAGTGGCGTTGTGATCTATTCCATATGAATTCGTGGTCATCATTCCAAATTGACACTCATCTCTTCATGAACAGCTGGATTTTCAAGGCAGAAACTTTATTGTCCTTGCTTTATAAAACATTCAGACTTTGAACCCCTAGACTTAAGGCCATAATAAAGGGATGGGTCTGAAATTTTACCCACTTCCAACCCTGCCTCATGACCTTCCTTTCCCCCATACCTTAGGATTGGTGTTCATCCAAGTGAGCCCACACTTTTGGTCTCTTTTTAGCCCAGTCATCCTTGGGACCCACCTACATATATTATGGATGGTTAGATAAGGACTAAGGGTGCCAGTCGGGTCAGATTAGGACAGGTTGATCAACGAATACTATAGGTATCAAGGGCTGACTCAATTAAATGGTTCATCTAGATCTGAAAAATGGGTTACTCCTAATATCAAATTCAGTATGCATCGTTGGTCTTGCTTGATTTATATCAGTATGTTTTTTTTTTTTTTTTGTGTTGATTAAATATTGCTATAACTATACAAATTTATACTATTATTTTAGGATAATTGTTTTTGTGCCAATGAAACAATAATTGGTGTTTGACATGATTCAATGAAGTTCAGCCAAGCTCATAGTTTAGTCTACTACCAACTTATAGTCCAGTTGCTATTGTTATTGCCTGAGTTCCTGGTTCTCATTTTTGTGTTGTAACTAAATTTTGAAGAAAATATCTTCAATTGGGCTTATCATTTTCCTTGTAACATTTTTATTTCTTGGCAGGGAGCAAACAAAGAGGCAATTGCCCACAGAATAGGTGGGCCTTTCCATCATTCTGTAAATGCAGTTGGAAGATTGAGTTCATTTACGGTGAATGTTATTCTTCTTTTTATTGCTTGGAGTTTTGTTGTTTTTATTTCTCCTTCACTTGAGTTGAGAGATGAGGGTTTATGCCTGGTTGTTGTTTTCACAGGAAGAAAAGGATCATAGAACTTTTTCTACGTTCAGGGAACGCCTTCACTTCTTACAGGTAAATCACCTATCTCCGTCAACGGGGTTCCGTTATTACCACTTTCTGAATGATCTAATAGTGTTTCTTCATGCATTCAGTTAACTGAACAACGGAGAGTTTGCCTTGGAAGATCTGGAATACATGGATGGGGCCTGTTTGCACGTAGGAACATTCAAGAAGGAGACATGGTATTCGATGTGACCATATTATAGTCTCTAAAGGAGCTTCTTTTGTCACTTCTGTAGGATGATCTTGATGAGTGCCAGATCTTCTTTTTTTTTTTTCACATTTACATCTCAGCATTCGATATCCTTGTGCTGTTCCCCTTAAAAAAAAATGTATTTTTAAGTCAGCAAGCTTCATTTTTTTATTTAGAAGGTTTGGGTTTAAGATCTTTGAATATCAAATCAAACAAAAGTTGAATCTTGATTCTCATTGAGCCCATGATGCTTCAGATCCTGTATTTCACTTTTTTGGGGGTAATTGTATTTCCTTATTTAAAGAAAAGCCATCTACTTAAATTTTTTGTTTTTTTGGATAACATGGGTATCCCTGTTGGGAGAAAATCACCTTTTCGCCCACACACAAACAACAATATCGAAGACAAAAAAGAGAAATCAACAAAGAGAAACAAACCACAAACAAAGATTTTACGTGGTTCCCTTTCGGTACGTCCACGGGATTCAAACCAATCCACTATGCTCAAAGGAAAAACGAAAAAGAGGCGGCTCTCCTTACAGATATTATACTCTCTCTCTCACAAAACGACGATATATATTACCCTAATTAGAGTTTACATAAGATGCCATGTGAAATTACAAAATTGTCCTCCGATAAAAAATTTGACTCGGGGGCACTGCCTCCCTTTGACGACCCATGACCAGATCGTCAGTACATCTCTGATGATCAAGCTCCATAGAGCCTAACAAACTCCACCTCACATTGGAGGTGAGACTAATCCCACGGACATGTATAAACCTCCCAATCCACAAACACCGGTTAAGTATATGGGGAGTGGCCCATTGGGGTTGAGCGTGAATCGAACTCAATACCTCGCTTCATGAGGTGGGCATCTTGACCGTTAGGCCAACCCCTTAACATGTATAACATCTTCTTCAAGTTGCTTTGAAGAATGCCTCAATGTTCTGATGTCAAAGCCAGTTTAGTGGGAGCACATAAGCAGATAAGCCATAGTTTCATAAACATTAATGAATTGGGAGTGCTGATTTGCATAAATACATGAAATTCTGGGAAATTATAATCTAGAGAGAAATCAATAACTTAACAATAGATAATTTTTGGTGAATTTCCTGATTTTTCCAGATAAAGTTACACACCTGTTCTGCATTTTCAGGTTATTGAATATCGTGGTGAACAGGTTAGGCGCAGTGTGGCAGATCTTAGGGAGGCACGTTACAAATTGGAACGCAAAGATTGCTATGTGAGTTGCCTTCATCTACTGATATTAAAAGGTCTCATTTGTGCTGAAGTTTAACCATGTCATTGGAAATATTCTGACTTGGAGTAGGTCCAGTAACGAGTATTGAGTTGTGACCCTACACTTTTTGAATATTCTGATGCTCAATTCAGAGGAATACTATGGGAAGGAAATAATGACCCTTTATCTGTAGGAAGTAACAAATTATTTAGTACAAATAAGATATTTTAAAATTTTGGGGATGCATAATGCATACCAACTATGTTTGTTACTACCACATGCATCCCAGTTAGACACCCATCCAGTTAATATCCTCTGTTGGAAAAAAATAGTTTGTAGGCTGCTATACTTTAAATGTTGAAATTGCAGGTTATGATCACTTGGTGGGTTGATGCTTTGCCCTATGGTTATCGCCCAGTTGACTGAAATTGTTGAAACAAATTAACTTGTTATGAAAGAGTTCATTGAAAGATCTAGTTCTTGATTCGATGAAAGTATATTTGTCCTTTCTGGCATTCCTAATTGTTGATGAGATGGTGTTCCACTGTTCCCACTTAACAATAATATCGAATTATTATCTTGCTTTCAGGTAGACATTGCACTATTATCTTTTAAAAAGAAGTAGGCATTACGATAGATTTTAGTTTCTTATGTAAGACGGTTTTGAATCTTTTATCTTGCAGCTGTTTAAGATCAGTGAAGAAGTAGTTGTTGATGCTACTGACAAAGGGAACATTGCACGCTTAATTAACCATTCTGTAAGATATTTAATTTCCAAGTTCAATTCTTCTTTGCAGTTTGATGCTTCCATGGTTTTTTTAATGGTTACACCAGGTCCAGTATCTTCAATTCCTTCTTTCTGGACCATCTTCTAAAAGTTGAATGGCTCAATCACAGTGCATGCCCAATTGCTACGCGAGGATCATGAGCGTGGGTGGCGAAGAAAGCCGGATTGTACTAATTGCTAAAACAACTGTCTCTGCCGGTGATGAGCTAACGTATTCCCCCTCTTAACTCACTCGCATCTTTAAATTTTGTTTGCTTTAAGTATGTACAACCATTTCAAATGATTTTTTTTTGGTTAATGTTATCATTTGCTTATTTATCATTACAACTTTTTCCTTCACCTTTATGACTTTAAAAGTCCACATTATATTTTGTTTCTGTGCTTATTTGATGTTACTCTCTTTAATGAACAGGTATGATTACTTGTTTGATCCTGATGAAAGCGATGAATGCAAAGTAGCCTGTCTCTGTAAAGCTCCAAATTGCCGGAAATTCATGAATTAGATGTCGGATATACTATCATTGTCTCTCTAATGCGGAGTCATTCTTCCATCCTGTGAGTTACTGCCATCATACTCACTCTGTATTTTCCCCATTCATTTTGATGATTTTCCAAGCTGAATAAAGCTCCAGATTACAGGCGGCAAAGCTGGTGGCAAATATGTAATTGTGTTATGTTGGTACAAATTAAGTACCGGCCATTCAACTTTGTTTAGCACACTAAGCTTCTAATTAATTCAAAGCCTTCTTTACACAAAACCCCATCTGACTTGGCTTATATGTGTATGACTTCATTTGCCCTTTTTTGATGGGAGACTTCGATCCATTGCCGCAGTAAGGTTTTGATATGTTTGTTGCGTAGAATTCCGTTGTATAATTGGAATTTGAAATTCCATGGAATTCCAATTCCAATATAGGAATGCCATAATTCAAAAACTCAAAACCCATACTTAAAAGAAGAATTGTACTAAGTTACCACATCTGCCCAAGTTCAGGCCCAAATTGTGATTAATGGGCCCGAGCCAAGCTAAACCTTGGGCTAACTCAAATTAGTCAAATCTGACCCACATGAATTGTATTTATAGAACCCAAGCCTGACTTCAAGCTTTAGCTTTAAATGTATATATGGGCGTAGGCTTATTTGGGCCTAAAATGGAAGTTTTTGATATCATTTTTAATAAAATATAAATTATATATTACTTAAGTTTTACATTTAAACACTTTTAATAAAAAAAGGAAATTACACTTTATAAATTACGGCTCAAATTCAGGTTTTTTGACCAAACTTGGGCTTTTCATATACTAGGCCTGACTTGAACCAAATTCTAATTTGGGTGTGATAATTTTGGCCCGAAATGTGTCTTGACCTAAGTCCAAGTCAATCCAAACCCCATTTTTTTCATGTGGGTGTAGATTGAGCCCAACCCAAGTTGCACCTCAACTAGTGTCTTTTTTGTCAAAAACGCCCTGAGTCTCAGTTATTTCTCAAATACAGTTGGAGGTGAATGGATTGTGTTAATCCAAAGCCCCATATCACTCGAGTATTAATTGCCCATTCTAAAGGACAATCCTTAGTTTTAACTTTTCGAATGGATGCCTGCTCTCGTTCCCACTTACAATGGCCTTCACCTAAACTAGATGGTTAAGACTTAAGAGAGGCTAAATAATGGACTAAATATGATAAAAGATAAAAGAGCTTTGAAATTCAAGGGCAAATCTCAAAGAAAGAGAGAGAAAGAAATGAAATAGATCAATATGCGAGTGTCTATTTAATCAGAGATAGATAGAGAGAGTAAGTAGGGAAAAAATTTAAGATGACAGCATCTCCATATCCACAAGTTACATAGCCATATGAACCTTTTCTATGTAGAACCATGAAATCTACTTTGCAAAACTCAAGCATTCAATCAATCTAGGACTGATTGATTATGTATCACTCCTGTTGTTAAGATGTTTTACTAAAAAAAAAAAAAAATCAATCATTCAATTTGCCATTATGGGTCTATCATCATGTCAGTAAAAATATGAAACAATGTGATTTACTTCGAAGTTCAGATGTGTTAACCCATCGATTTTTCACAAACTCGTCACCAATTGTTAGATGGAAACTAGTCTCTTCTCATGAACTTTGATTTCTATTGGGAGCACCAGAAGCAATGACAAGCCTACTTTTAGTCTATCCACTGGATTGAATATTCCGTCCGAATCCTGTCCTGAGGCCAGAGACCAATAAACAAATGTGGAGGTGCAGTAACAGATACAGTCTGTAACTATTTTAAAGACTAATACCATGAATTAAGCTCACAGAATTTTCTGCCCTTTTTTAGGCCAGGTTGTATCAGTTTTAGCTACACTTTAATACAACGTTAGAATCTAAATACCTCCTTTTTGGGCAGGCTACACCTATCTATTGTTAGACTCGAATGCATCTCAAAAATATATATAGAGAGGATGTCTTACATAAATTGCAGTCTCAATAGTCAAACAAAAAATTGCACACCTTCAGCTATAATGATGAATATTTGAAGGGAAATGATTTGTGCACCCCTTAAGTTTACCCACCGTGCACCCGTCGACGTGGATTTACATATGTGTCCCCAATTTACTTTTTCTCTCTCTCTTTCATACCTCTGTTCCCTGCGTTTTTCCATTTCCTTTCCGCATAAAGCCTCTTCCTCCTCTAAGAGAATGGTGTGTACAGTGTACTCTTCTCTGACCATGTTAGATGACATCTTCTCTGGCCACCAAAGCCTTCCCCTTGCAGATCACTCCCTCCACCTCCACTGCTGCCATTATCCCAATCCAGTCGTCTTGCAGACTCCTTATTCGTTACTGTGAAATTTGAAGGTCTTGGGAGCTAGTGATCCGTAAACGGATCGGTGGACAGCAACTCATCAGTTTGAGTTGGTTTTAGAATTTTGAACTCAGCAGTTGTAGAAATCTATCGATGGAAAATATAGTTTGGATTGAGCAGTGGACTCCACCATTGGTGTAGAGTAACGGTCGGTGGGGACATACACTGAAGGGGCGATTGCAAAATACCCAGATCAGATTCGAGCAGTAGAAAATTATATCAACTTCAAGTCTAATCGCCGGACAGAGGGATCCAATGATGATTTTGATTTTTCACCAGAGTCTGCTAGAAACAGCAGCAGGCAGTGGTTTTCAGAAAGAAGAAGATCTGGTCGTTGTTCGTCAAGAACTTCGCAAGAAGCGCTGGCAACAGAGGAGGATGATGTGGCTGGCGAGCAACAGCCCAAAATAGCAATTGAGGGTCTCAAATCAATCCGTAAAAGACAGGGTGTCACGGCAGTTGCAGAAAGAAACCGGATCGCGGCACAGCAAGCAACAACAGCAGATCTGGTTGACTATTACGTCGGCCGTCGGAGCAAAAGAGCAACCCAGACTGATGTAAAAGAAATCCTCCAAAAACAGAGGTAGGCACCGCGGCAGATCACGAGAACAGAGATCTGAGATATGTGGTTCGTCCGGCACAGAGCCCACGCCAATGCAGAGGTGGGCACCGTGGCCATTCTTGTATTGAACATTGATCTTTTGTTCATCAACTTCTTTAGTGCTCATCTTCCCATACACAACGAAATGAATAACATAGGAACAGAAGGTAGGAAGACAAAAAATTTAAATTGGGGGCAAAAATGTAAATCTACTTGTAAGAGGGTGCACGATGGGTAAACTCGGGGGTGCACAAATCACTTCCCATATTTGAAATGTAGATGTTGATACACATAACTTAAGCCCCTTTGGATTGATGAACTGGATCACCCACATGAATTTTAGACATTTAATCCAACATTAAATTGATCCACCAATTTTCTCTCTCCTCATCTGAACTTTATACCTGAAGCAATGACTTGTGTTTTAGTAGAGAGAGAAAGTAGTAGTCATTCATTTTGGCCACCCATATAGACACTTGGATTTTCTTTCTCTACATACCCGATTTCAAAAGATCGAGTGAAATTATCATTTTTCCCTTCATTTTTAAAGGAAAAAATGACTCTACGCATCATTTGAACGAACGTGTGCTTCATTTGAATGAATTACACTTTCATTCGAATGAATTGTTCGAATGGATTCCTTCGATAGATGGTTGTGGAATGAGATTTTCCAGCGAGTCCGTTTCTCGACTGATTTTTATAAACAAGGTATCAAAATTCATCTATTCTGAATTTTATAAACTCCGGAGCTGATTTTAAGTGAAAAGGGTATAGTTTTTTATTTCAAAAATTGTACCCAAATAATTAAGGAAAAATTGACTTCCCTCTTAATTCTTTGAGTACGATATTTGAAGTCCAAAACTATACACTTTTCACTTAAAATCATTCCTAGAATTCATAAAATTCAGAATAGATGAATTATAATACATTGTTTATGAACATAGTTTGAGAATCCTGAGCCAGAAGCGCAAAGGTTACAGTTGGCAGGGAGGCGGTTTCTCGACCTATTTTTACAAACAAGGTATCAAAATTCATCTATTCTGAATTTTATGAACTCTGAGACTAATTTTAAGTGAAAAGTGTATAGTTTTGAACTTCAAATATCGAATCCAAAGAATTAAGAAGGAAGATAATTTTTCCTTAATTCTTTGAATACAATTTTTGAAGCCCCAACTATACCTTTTTCACTTAAAATCAGTACCGGAGTTCATAAAATATAGATGAATTTTAATACCTTATTTATAAAAATCGATCGTGAAATGGGCGCGCTTGAAAATTCCACTCACAGCCATCATTCGAACGAATTTTTTTCTTTAAAAATGAAAGGTAAAATAGTAATTTCACTTAATTTTTTTGAAAATCGGATGTGCAGTGAAAGAAAACTCGGATTTCTACAGGGCTTGCCTCCAATTTTTTAAAAAACTCAAAATTTTAAAAAACTCAAAATTAAAGGATGAGATGATGATCCGATAGTAATCAATTTTCGTACAACTTCTCTGTACAGCACAACTACCCATGCGAGGCTCAAGACACATTGAAAGAGAAGTCTCGGTAAAGAGACAGTGCATTAAAGCTTTTGAAAACTACTGAGGCTTCTTCAATCAAGACTATCTCAAATAAGTCATTGGCCCTATATAGTTAGGTTGTGATATGAAGAGAACTCATGAATAACAAGACTGCAGGAAGTTTCATTGCCATGATCATTCCATCTCTACCTCTTCAACTTTAAAATATAAATGACTTACCCAAAATTATAGATAGCTTGGATTATCAATTAATCGTAAAATTTTACATACTTTATATTTGTATAATTACCCATTTGATGCACATAATCATGGAGGGTCACCATCCATTTTGTGAAAGTCTCATAAGTGAGTCTTGATTGGAAATTTTCACTAGCTTCAAGATGTATTTCATCTTTTCTCTTAATAAAAGAAAAAAATAAAAAATCTTCATGAAGTACACAGGCCATATGAGACTCTTGGGCTGTGGATGGGGGTAATAGGAGTAATTTAATTCCCATTATCTTTATTTGAAAATTAAAGAATAGAGTCTTTCTTTTTATTTTTTAAAACTCTTTTTAAACAAAGATATTCATAATAATAGAAGTAGTCCTGTAGCTTTACGTAACTGGGAGGGCAATTATGTAAAGTTGTACGTCACCATTTGGGGTCGTCGTCGTCAATGTTGTGTACGATGAAATTGGGATTCGTTGTCGTCAAGCCTTCGACTCTCAATTCTTATCTATCCACTGCACTGATTGGCTGAGGAAGCAAATTTAAATTTGTACTTGTCCAACTCAGCCATCACGTGAAATGTGAGGACTGACTGCACTCAAGGGCCTATATTCTTCTTGACATACATCTACTTTCTTCATCTCAATCACAACCACCACATAATTATTGTGGTTGCATTAAAATGAAACCCACTATTCTTTTTTTTTTTTTGTTAAACAGATGCTTACACAAAAATTCAATTTTTAATAATTTAAGAAGCATATAATGAAGAGTACCTACAACATAATTCTTATAATCAACCCATTAATGTAGTAAAGAATTATATTATCATCATGATTACTGAAAGAAGTATTTATCTCCTAATATTTGCATTTCAATTTGACATGTTGGCTAATATAATCATTTGACGACGAAAATTTACATATTCCATATTCATTTACTGACCTATCCAATACACAATATATGCATATAATTTATTTTATGAAAAATCTCAGATGAAAACAGTCGAACTCGTGTTTCACACAAGTAGTGGAATAGACATTTGGTGATGACCACGTGAACATGAAAACCTTGAGTGACCATTCGACATCAGTGGGCCAATTTTATTAAAAAGACATCAGTGGATTGATTGAATCCTTCTTTCTTATGAAAGGCATATTCTTTCCATGGATGCTATATATAGGCCCATCGATAAACCTTTTTTAGTAAGTATCAGAGAAAAGAAAAGAAAAGAAGAAAAAGTTGGTGTTGATGGAAATGGAGAATAATTTCCAAGCTATGGTGGAGAAAACGAAGGAAGAGATGTTCTCTTCCGTTGATCTCGGCTCTTTTGTATCCGTGTCGGCTTACGATACGGCATGGCTAGCCTTGATTCCAGATCCTAAAAATCCTGTTCGCCCTATGTTCCCTCAATGCTTGGACTGGTTGCTTGATAACCAGAACGAACTTGGATTTTGGGACCATCCAAGTCACTTGGATCAACCTTCCATGAGGGAATGCATCACCACTACTCTTGCCTGTATTGTTTCTCTCAAGTCATGGGCCGTAGGATATGAAACCATTAACAAGGGTATTCCACTCTACTAGATGGAAATATCTCAATCAAAATTAATATTTTACTACATATCGTCTAACATTTTAACTGGGCTTGCATGCATGGCATTTCTACATTTGTTGAGAAGAGAGAGAGAGAGAGAGAGATTTGTTTATTAGGATGGATGAGTCATTACTTGGATTGGATTCATCATCATCCCATATTATCACATTTGATGTTTTGTGACATTTTTTATTAACATGAAAATAAATTTCAGGGTTGGAATTCATCCATGAAAATACAGAGAAACTATTAATAAAGGTAGAAGGTGAAAGTCCCCGATGGTTTGCCATTGTTTTCCCCGGCATGGTTGAACATGCATGGAGCAGAGGTGTAGATATCTTTCCTCATGGTTCGCCACAAATCGTGAAATCCCTCTTCAATGAAAGACAGCAGATATTTCAAATGTACAATCTCTTTCCTTTGCTTTCTCATCTCTATGTTTCACCTATTTACAAACTTTACTTCACTAGTTCACTCAACTCCAAGGGATAAAAAATCTCTAGGGGATCGGCAATATCCAAATACTGGTTAATATATTGCAGATATTTTTCTCTCTCCTGCCAATTTTTATTTATTTATTTTTTCAAAAAATTATGGCTTCATGGATAAGTACGAACTCGAGAATTTCAAATGTTTTTAAAAAAATAATGAAAAATTACAAAAAATTCTAATTGCATCATTTAATCAATCAATTGGTTTTGAGATTATAACTTTATGTGACACTATGCAATAGACTAATCCCTATCATAGGACTAAGTTTCAAGTTCCAGTAGATTACAAATATTTTGTACCGATATTTTGGGGTTTAGGGTAAACAAGTTTCCATTAAGTTTGGTGTAAATTCTTTGATGGACCCACTTGGATCCACATAGATAATTGATTTTGAAAGTCATTGACTTGTATATGATGTCTATTAAATTTTGTCTTAATTAGATAGGAGAAGTTACGTTTTTTAAGTCCATTAAAATTTTATATTATCTAAAAGTGAAAATTTATTAAATTAGATCAATAGGACTTAAAATTCAACTTAATGCCAGATTGGGCATGAAAGCAATTCATAGCTAATGGGTGTAAGGTAAGAAATGATCGTTTTTATCCACCGGAGGTTCTACCATTCAAATTTTACAGTAAACTTCATACAAACTCGTTCGTAGGTGATCCTTATTTTATATCCAAATGTAGTATCATGATAATATTATCATGAAAATTCTAAAATATCATCATGGATAATCTCATGCCATTTTAGTGAGATTTTACTAAAATCTTTTTACTCAATAATTTCTAAACGCTTTGATTTCATTTTCTATTTATTAGAGAAAGAAACTGTGACTCAGTTTATAAGTCTTAACAACACAAATCCAACTAAGTTAGGTTGACTCAACTGAGTTTTTTAGTGGGTAGATCTCATCAAAATGATAGTAAAAAATATTTAATTTCTTCCTGCAGGAAGGAAGCTTTGGATCATCCTTTCTGTCCTCCTTTGCTTTATTACTATGAAGCATTGCCGTCTACTTACAAAGTAGATTGCATGGACGAGGTGCTTCGACATCTAACTCAATATGGGTCTTTATTTCAATCGCCATCAGCCACTGCCCGTGCTTTCATGGATACAAACAACAAAAAATCTCAAGATTACTTGGAATCCATGGTTCAAAGATTTAGGAGGGGAGGTAAGACAAAAGATTAATCAAACTTTCTTTTACCCTTATTCTTCTCTTTCATCATCATCGCTATCGCTATCGTAATATTTTATTTTTCTATCTATCGCCATACGAACACTTTTTTATTTGTCACATGACATTTTATCACGTCTTTTTTGACCCCTCCATCCACATCATTCAAGATCTACCTCTTCTAATCGTGCCATCGACACTTTATAAATAGGAAGTGATTTTTACACTTCCATTTTTTATTATAAAGTGCATTCTCTTAAAATGAAATTCCAATTATACTCTTCTTTTTGGGGAAGAGAAAAAAAAAAAAAAAAAGATGAGAGGATAGGAGAGAAGTAAAGACAAAATTAGAATTTTCTTTAAAAGATGTGCACCGTTAGATATATTTATTGTAATGATGTTGTTTTTAGTCCTCTCCAGCCATATTCAAAACATACTTAAGAATTTACTTCCATACCTTTCCTTCTCTTTCTCCCAATGCAATTATATCATTTTCATGCAGTGCCGCCGGTTTACCCTGTGGATGAGGAGCTCATTAAATTGTGCATGGTTGATGGAGTGGAGAGATTAGGGTTAGATGAACATTTCCACCAAGAGATAAACAACGTGCTATGTGATGCTTACAGGTGAAAGACCCTTGCTATTAATCCAAAAGGAGAGATCATTTTTAAATTGTTGATGTTGATATATCTCAATCAAAAGGTTAATATAATTCATTTGATTTGATAAAAATGTTTTTTTTTTAACTTCATCTTAACCATAGACTTTTCAATTATAATTACTTCACGGAGAAAACTAATGCTTTTTTATTTTTCCTTTATAGATCGTCAAGATAAAAGAAGAAATGGGTCTCTCTCACTTTAGATAATTAAAGCCAGCCATGTGGTGGGCCAAATCATGCCCAATAAATATGAGCAAAACATTATTAGGCATAGAAATCAGACTAATATCTTATTCGAAGTCGCAAGGAAATATTGTTTCCCCCACCCCCACCCCCACCCCCTCCCCCTAATCATCTCACATCAAATTTCATCTCTCATCTCACATCAAATGTCTACAGTAATTGGCAAGGACGTGATGTACAAGTCATTGAAGATTACTCATCCTCACTTCAAATTTACAAGAATTCCTTGGCATACCGCCTCCTAACTTTGCATGGGTATCGTGTCTCATCAAGTAAGTAATTTTTATTATCATCATCATCATTATCTTTGAGTAAGAATTCCTTCAAATAAATACTTTTTATTAAATCATCAATTATTCTTCATAAAAATAATTAGTTGTCAGTTAAATTTTCAAGTAAGTAGTAAAAAGGCTACTTAAACTCGAACAATTTTACTTTTACTCGAGCTATGAGCGACACGTGACCGTGGATGTTCCTAATTCCTACTCAACCCTGAGTTCTAAATATTTATCAAAAATATTTGAACCTGAGGATCAAACTACCTTCCAATGGTCCAAATCAACATTGAATTATAGATGTCCATCAATCGCTCCATTCTTCTCCTTGCAATAGGGTGAAAAATAGATCGAAACATGACAAGTGAAGTGGGAACCTTTCAGTTTTATGTTTTTTCTTTTATATTCCAACGCACTATCCATAAAGTTATTCCCCAATGAAGAAATAAAAGTCCTTTCAATAACGAATTTCAACTTCTTAAACATGAAATAAAATGCCTCTGATTCGAATGTGTGTGCTTGTCGTTTAGGTACAATCTCTTCAGTTTTGAACGATGAAAGTAAGTCGCATCTTATAGAGAAAGATTTTGGTTATTACTTGAGCAACATGCTTAATGTCTATCGAGCATTGGAGGTTACATTTGGAAGGAAAGGTAAAGAAGCACAGGATGCCAAGATCCACTTAAAGAAGATATTGGAGAAGACAATATGCAATGGAAAATTCAGAATAGCTACTAATCTTCTTGCCGAGGTGATATGTCAATCCATCTTCTCTACCATAGTACCATACAATCTAAGATAGTAAGACCCACTTTATTATAAAAAGTAAAAAAAGATAAGTAGATAACGAGGTCAAGATCCCATGAATGATACAGTAGATATTTCAGAAACAGAAAAAACATTAAAGTAAACATTAATATGTATTTTCCATACTAAAGTAAAAAGCATTGACATTACCTTTTAAGTTGGGATGGTTGCAGATAGAACATGAACTGAGCCTTCCATGGCTTACTCGAATGGACCATTTGGAGCACAGAGAATGCATTGAAAGAGGCAATGCAAATGATATTTGGACTGGGAAGGCATGGTATAGGTAAGTATGGACGGACCCTCACCCATAAAAGGTTTTTTTTTTTACTTTTTTCTCAGTAAATTTTACTTTCAAAGGCTAATGATGTTTAATTGGAGCAGGCTTTCATGTCTTAACGATGCCAAATTATTGAGTTTAGCAAAGGAGAATTTTGCCTATCGCCAATCAATATACAAGAGGGAGCTTAAAGAGCTTGAAGGGTATGAAAGTCCAACCTCACGTATAGTCTCTTATGTTGAACTAGATAATTAATTTTTTAAAAGTTTATTTTAGATGATGAGATTGAGTTAATTTGAAAGATTTATCGTTATCACCTGGATTTTCAGTCCAAAAAATTAGCTTATTTGGTGGATGACTCAAATCCTTTATAAATCCCTAAATCTCCATCTATGTTCTAAGTGGGACTCGTTCGCAGCCTCAACAATCCCCCCTGAACAAGGACAGCCTTCCTGTCCACTTGGAAGATCACTTGAGTCTATATGAAGTAGCCTAAGACCTTACTCTAATACCACTTGTTATGACTTAAGTATCGAACCCAAAAAACTAATCTATTAAATCGAATGTCTCAAATCTTTTATAAATCCCTAAATCTTCCTCTACACTTCCAATATGAGACTCATTCTCAGCCTGTATAAGTGTATATAAAGTATGTCAAAATTTTAACTTGAACAAATCATTTTGAGTATGGTATTAAAGGATATAAAGTTTGGACTATACTTATTATTTTAATTCAACAATAATTGTATCTCAAAATAAGTTTGAAATTAGATACAAATCCAATTCATTAGATAAAGCAGGTATGAGAGGGACTGAATGATTTAAACATATATTTGATAAAAAATTAGCTATGGGATTCGTAATACACCAGTATCCAACGAATAATTTCTCCTTCGAGGAGTGGCCCTCTTCCATGTCAATACCATGATTGGTTTTTCTTTTAGGTAAAACTTGCATAGGTAGAGTAATTAACCTAAGCTCTTGTTATTACTGATTAGACCAGAGGTTTTGAGTTCAAGGGAATTACCATTTCATCATTCTCCCTCAGAGGAACCAGTCAACAACAATATCTCAACTCCATATTAAATGAGCACTAGAGCTAACATATGATAAACATAGCCAGTTTAACAATGTCTTTGAATGACTAACATCCATCATGGTTAATTTATCTGATCTGACTTGCGTTTAATTTTAGGTGGGCAAGAGATAATGGCATTTCCGACCTGGGATTTGGCCGGAACAAGACTAGCTATTGTTACTTTGCGATGGCTGCTACCATTTATCATCCTCGCTCTCACAGATTACGCACGACGAGTGCAAAGAATGGGATCCTCTTTACCATCATCGATGATTTCTTCGACACCAAAGGATCCATGATTGAGTTAACCACTTTCACTGATGCAGTTGAAAGGTTAGCATTTCTTATGAAATTCATTAACCAATCTGGAGAATGTGTTCAGTCCAAGATAAAAATAAATTAATTATAGAGGAGAGGTCAAGTGTGCCATGTTGAACAGGGCCTGAGATTTATGAAAGCAAGCTAAAGTGATCAAGAGAAACACTTGGTCCAAAACTTCGGCCAGCCCCAATTTGATAAAACTTTGCTAAATCAAGTATAATAGTGGCTTGACTCGTTATGGGTCCACTAAGGCCAAGCCCATTATCGTTCGTGCATTTTATGCCAATGGAGTAGAATTTTTAAATGATTGTTTGTAGGTGGGATGGGGAGGTGCTAGATGGACATGGGAAAGTTCTTTTCGATGCAATGAATGATCTTGTCAATGATACTGCAATGCAAGCCTTCCCAATTCAAGGACGCAATGTCACGAAGCATCTTCAAGATATTGTAAGATAGTCTCTCAAGCCTCATTCTTGATTTGCCCGCAGCTGGGAATTGCCTGACCAAATCTAGTGTTTCTGTGTGTAGTGGTGTGAAGTAATCAGATCATGGCTAAAAGAAGCTGAATGGAGTAGAAGCAATTACACTCCAACAATCGATGAATACCTCAAAGTCGCAACAATCTCAGTTGCAGTACAAACTGTAGTTGTTCCTACGGTATACTTGGTCGGTCCAACCATATCAGAAGAATTGGTAAACCACACTGATTATACCAAGATTAGTGAGTTGCTCATGCTTTCAACTCGACTCTTGAACGATTTGCAGTCGTACCAGGTGGCTTTCTTGTTTCCTAACTTACAATAACTTCTCTCTTTATATTTCATTAGAATTGATCATATTAGTTATAGGCCCAAGTGTTGACTAATTTACGTCAAGCTTTGAACCGCAATTCAGACCCAAAAGATTTATAGGGCCTGAGTTGGGTACCAGACCCAGCAAATGCTCGATAGGGTTGGACATGATGATGAATGTAAATCATTTAAGACCCAAGTGAAAGTGTGTCTGAGATTGGGTTGGAATGGGTTAGACTGAATCTTCTTTATAGAAGTCACTGCCAAAAGTCAGATCAATTAGGGGTTCAGCCTTCACCATCTGATGAATTTCGATCGAGGGATTGATGATGTCTTGGAATTGGATTTTTGTGCAGAAAGAAAGGGAGGAAGGGAAGCAAAACCTCATTCTGTTGTTCATGCAAGGTCACACGGATCGAATGCTTGAACATGCATGCGCTTACGCAACGGATGTACTTGACCAAACCAAGGTTGAATTACTCGAACATGCTCTGATGAATGACAAGAACTCCATTCCTAAATCATGCCGAAAGCTTCATTTTGTCCTTCTGAAGATATTCCATATGTTCTACAATTCTTCTAATATATATGACTCTCCGACAGAGTTGATTCACAGCATCAACAGAGCAATCCACATTCCTCTTTGAATGCAAACAAATAGCATAGTTATCGATTAGGTAAATAAAATGGAAATTAGTGATGGCATTGCAATTATGATCATGGCCTGTGTGATACAAGTAATCATCTAAAATTGTAGTGTTTCAAGTTAGATCAATGATTCCTCAGATTTTCTAGCCTTGAGTTGATTAGATGATCTTAAAATCTTGATTCAGTCATTGTTGGGTTAAACTTATCTTTTACTGTTTACAACACACTTGTATTCTTAAGTTGTGTTAGATATAATTTAGATTATGGTTGATTTAGATTAGATTGTAATTTATTGTGGTGAGATGTGTTTTTTTTTTTTAATTGTGGTAGATTGTGGGAGAAATTATGCATCTCTCTCAATCAGAAGAATAATCTTTTGATGTACTCCTTAAATTTGAATATTATTTAGTAAAATAAATACAATGAAATATTACTGTGAATTTTATTGTCTCTCTCATTTTCTAACAATTTCTATTTTGATGTATATATCAGTTGATCGTGCCCTTTATAGGGGCATCATAACTAGAGAAGTCTATTTTAAGTTTTTAACAATAGTTGATTTGAACTCTTCATAAATATTTTACTGTAGAACGTTAAAAAGAAGTTCAGAATCCTTCATAAATAGGTTTCATGTAGTCATGATGTGGTAAAGTAGTAGAGTCTTGAGATCAGATAAATTATTGCTTTTGCCATTCTTTTCTCTTACTGTCAAGGAAAGAAACAAAGGAGGCTCTGGTTTCGCTCTAACAAGGTTGTAATCGGTCAATGCCCAAATGTTCACAAGGCCCGGAAGGCTAGAATGAAGAGGGACTTTGGGAATAAATAAATAAATGACTCTGATTAGAAAATTCAGTGCAGTAAGGTAGGTAGCTAGCTAGAGATATGTTGAACTAACTGTCATATACAAAAGAATTTTTTTTTTCTCATGTGTCCTTGCCTACTTCTGCCTCCACCCTTGGATACCTGTTGTGTACTTCTTCTTTTTTTAAATCCCACATTTACGTATTTTTTCAAATAATATGAATATATGATTTAAAAATTTTCCCTTTTTTTAAATGACAGAGAATCAAAAGACCGTATATCTCTTCAAGTATCAGTGTTGTGTACTACGATATTCAAATCTGATACCTCTAACTTTTAAGCCAAAATGCATGTCATTTGAGTTACCTGTGCAAAGCTAATTTTTTCTTTTTTTTTTTTTATTTAAAGGTAATTGATGTGGTTCCAAACATTGAGCTTATAGAAAAATATAAAGAAAAAAAATTATAAATATTTTACCATGCCTTTTTTCTTACTTAAAGTGTATTATAAATAAAATTTTCTTATAAAATTTATCTATTTCCGACTTTTTGGCATAATTCCTTTTATGAATAGATATTTAATATTTTTAAATAAAAAATAATCTAAACTTCAAATAGAAATGCTGCTCGAAAGCCGCATCAAACCTTCATTTAAAATCGATTATGATGTATTAAAATTGATGGAATGATTGTAATCAATAAAACTCAACAACATTTTTAAATTCCATGCCACTACCAAAAGTTAATGTTCCAATTAAACAGTCTTCTATAGAAGAAAAAAAATATATATATATAAAGACGATCAATTTAGTCTCACCTCTAATACAATACAAAGTGAGGATATTTAATATTTTTAAAAAAGAAAAATAAGAAAAAAACAACAGTTGGAAATTAATATCCATTGGCTTTCCATCCAACATCCAACTACATGTGTCATATCTTTGACAAGTCGTTGCTCAGAATCCATTCCCACCTCCATTTTAGTCAAGCTTTGGTGAACCGGGCCTCACCAAACATAAGAGGAAAAAAAAAAATCTTAAAAAGAAAGTCGGTTTCTACTTTCTAAATTGATCGCGTACATGAATTAAATTATTGGCCGATTCTATGAGTTTCCAAACGGTCGATATGTCCTAGTTTCCAAGCTTTCGATACATACTCTGCCGCGGGACACACAGCATATCATCCATACAGTATCCGTTGTGGCGGCGGGGATACGGCCAATAATTCAACCGTATCATCCCATGTAATTTCACCAATACAATATTTTCAAAAAATCATTTCTGCCATTTTTCAAATTGAATCTTGAATTGAATATGACTTTAAGAAGGTTTAGAATCACATTTTTTTAAGTGTGAAAGGTATTTGTCAATTCAAAATATTTTTCTTTAAAATTTAACGATTTTGAATCATTTTTGTCAATTTTTTCTCTAAGATAAATTTGATTTTGTTGTTTTGAAAATAATTTAATGAAATAATACTGGGTGTTTATAGAATTGAATGGATATTTTTTAATGTGATTGATATAATTTATAAGATCTCTGTATGATTTTCTAAATTTTTTTCAATAACTTAACAAAAATCGTATTTTTATACGTACTTTCCATTTTTGAAGTTTCTTATGGTAAAAAAATAATGAATCATATATATATGTTTATAGAATTACCATTTTTGAAGTTTCTTATGGTAAAAAAATAATGAATCATATATATATGTTTATAAAATTAAATGAAGAACTTAATGTGATTGCTATAATTTTTAGAGTATTAATATGATTTTTTTAATATTCTAATACAGTCAGCAAGTTGGTCAAAATATTTAGACTAATATTTTAATTAATATTTTGAGATGCATGAATAGAATAATTAGAGAGTATGGGGAATAAAATAGAACGACAGGACAGTCAAGGGGACGTTGAGACTTGAGAAGAGCTGCGGTCTGAAACTGGGAATCTGTCAATTCCAACGGCGTTGGCCACCTACGATACAATTAAATTCTCTCCCAATCTCGACTTTTTGGCTTCTCTCGATTTTTCCGATTTCTTTGTAAGACGATTGCGAGTTCAAGTAAGATTATAAGGAGAGGAGACTCAGTGATATTCTTGCGCTCTACAAATCTCAGCATATAAATAGAGAAGAAGGAGGAGGAGAGGTCCGATAGCTAGCAAGCAAGCAATTGATAGATGGCGGAGAAGAAGTTTGTGATGGAGATGGAGAAGGCGAAGGAAGCGTCGTACGGAAGACCGTCCGTCGGCCCCGTTTACAGAAGCGTCTTCGCTGAGGACGGATTCCCTCCTCCCATCCCCGGAATGGACAGTTGCTGGGACATCTTTCGGTACTCTCTCTCACTTCTCTTTTAGCTTGGAATTTACTTTAACATCTACTCTGGACTTGGGATGCATAGAAAAGTATATATACGTAGCAATTCTTGTAACACCGCCCCTTTTTCACTCGAAATCAGAGTCTTTTTTTTTTTTTTTTAATAAATAAACAAGTGATAAAAGCGGAGTGTCACGACGCGAGCTAAGTCCAGACTTCTAAAATCCGACCCTTAACTGGCCAACCCTATGTGTGTATGGCCGAACCCCACTAATCGATAATTGGTGGATTTAGTTTCTTTGAAGTGGTTAACTTGTAATATAATTGGTCAAATCAAATTG
The DNA here is from genome assembly GCA_022113865.1 of Chimonanthus praecox. Lineage (NCBI taxonomy): Eukaryota > Viridiplantae > Streptophyta > Magnoliopsida > Laurales > Calycanthaceae > Chimonanthus > Chimonanthus praecox. Next base: position 318,085 of record CM039087.1, on the reverse strand, counting down.
GAGATGGATGTATGAAGGATTTAAAGGACCAAATTAAGTTGGTGAGGTTCGCCCATATTGTATGGCCGAACCCCACTAAGGTGGGTTTGTTATGGACATTAGTTATTAAGCAAAATTAAAGTTATGCAAGTGACAAGATTGTAAATATGAATGAAATGTTCAAAGGCAAGAAGGGTCAAAATCAAAGTGGTAAGGTTCGGCCATGTTGTATGGCTGAACCCTACCAAGGTATGTTTGTAGTTGAGGTGTTTAATTAAGTTATTTGAATGGTTTATTTATGGACATTTTGTTTAAGTTTATAAGGACATGTAATAACTTAATAATATTTGTTATGGTTTGGTATGGTTTGATATGGTTTGGAATGAATGTTTAAGTTTAAAATAACTTTGGATAAACGACTATGTACTTTGCTATCTAAAAAAATGGAGTAGTCATGAGTTCCATTATAATCCGCAGTTAGTTAAGTAATATTCCGCAAGTTTTATATAGTGCCATATGTGAATTGTTTTTCATGGCCTTGGTCCATGCACATATGGTAGGGTCGGACTTTAGAAGTCCGGACACTCCGCTCTTATCACTTGTTTATCTATTTAAAAAAAAAAAATATACTCTGATTTCTAGTGAAAAAGGGTGGGGTTTTACAATTCTCTTGAAATATCTTTTTTTTTTTTTAGCTTTTAAAGTCTGATGCTCTGAGCAACTGGGACTCAACAGTTAAGCAACTGAATATGTATTTATAGATGATTGTACAATACCATGTAAATCTATATATTATTTTCTCAGAAAGTACTTTTCAGTGTTGTACACATACGAAGAGAGACAATAGTTGATCTGTAGGTGAATGCAGAATTGGGCTTGGGTGGATTGAAATTCACAAGCTGGTTGCAAATTACGGTGGAACCTTCCGGTGTCTGTATTAGTTTGGATTAGATTTGAGGCCCTTATTCTTATTGTATTTACCACACCTAATTGGGAATGGTTTAGTTCTATAGAGTGGATACAGAATGTCAAGATTGGATCTTTCACTTGTGAAAGTGATCAATTCTCCCATATTTGGCATTACTGTTTTTGGTTTGTCAGCGCTACCATGAACTGGCCATGGCCACATGAAACATCAGTTGAGTGATTAACCAACCATCGTTCAGATTTCTTCTTCCCCAGTCATCAATAAATTGATAGTTTAATCACTCCCAACAGAATGGTGTTATTTGTGGTATGAACCACCCATACAAGTAGGACCCAATCTATTGTGTATATTTTCTCTCTTAAATTTCGTTCAATTGTATTTTTCCAATCATTTAAATTTTTTGTGGTACCAGTAATATCCCAAGAAACACACATTACTTTTCAGATTTCCCCGACATTTTCTCTGGGACAAGAAATTGCCAAGAATGAGACGTGTGGCAATTTGTGGCATGGGTCTAACATGGATCCTTTCTGCTAAAAATGCTTCTTGAAAATGGGAGGGGCAAGAGCATCTTGATTGTGTTTGTTATTTTTTCTAGTCAATAATGGTTAATTTGTTTTAAAGATGCCATGTCCTGCCAGCCAAGCCTGATCAGTTCCATGTTTTGGTTTAGTCTTGCTGTGGAGAAGTATCCTGGTAACACGATGCTTGGTCGTCGTGAGATTGTCAACGGAAAGGTGCATTTTCTATGTACTTGTTAATTCTCTTCACTCTCAAACTCTTCCAAATTATGTTGGCAGTTCAAAGAATACTGATCTTATATGTTTATCACCACATGTTTTGTTTTGCAGGCAGGCAAATATGTTTGGCTGACTTACAAAGAAGTATATGACACAGTAATGAAAGTTGGACGTTCCATCCGAAGTTGTGGGGTTGAGCAGGTAAATTCATCTCTAATGCAATATCATGCTCACCAGATTCGAATAGAATTGTAAGAATCAGGTCCTTAGTCAATAGTGTAGTGGTGATTTGGATCAGAACCAGCCAGCCAAAGCATAATGACTGAAGCAAGTCGCAGTATTTGTTTCTGATATAAAATCAACATAAACGCAGAGAGATTTATATCGTAGATTGGATCTAGATACATTGCTACTGCAACCCTCGGCTCATTCCCTTGTTTTCCAAATTTTTTTTTGTTATAGACAAATTTGTGCAGTCTCATTACTGATAGAGATCATTGTTATATAAATGAAATTTAAATTTCTCCTTCTGTGGAGCTTTCATTAATTCTGGGGGATGATATATTCAAGTCCATGAGATACCAAATTGTTCTTTGTCACTGAAAAAACCCCTGATTCTAAGGAACAAAGCTGGGGTTTGTCAAGAACGGAAGGATTTAAACTAAGTAAATGAAGATTATTTGAAAATGCCTTGATACACTTTATATGCATGATTGATATTTAGAAAACACAAACATGAATGTTACAGCTTGTACCTGAAAATTTGATTGCTTTAATCCTAGTTCCATTCTACCTTGAATCATCAAGAAAATTATCAAGGGCATACTGGAGCTCCTGAGGGTTTTGCTCCTGGTAGACAGACATTGTATGAGATCTTTAATTCTATCTTCTTTCATAGCAGGATATTTCTTTAAATAGAGAAGAAATTACCTCGGATAGGTAGGACAATGATGTAGAATTTTCTCTTTAATACAAGAAGGAAAAGTTCCTTGAGATCTCTATATCCGTCTACGAGGTTTTTGTTCAGATGCCATATATTTGAAAATGCCTTGATACAATTTATATGCATGATTGATATTTAGAAAACACAAACATGAATGTTGCAGCTTGTACCTGAAAATTTGATAGCTTTAATCCTAGTTCCATTCTACCTTGAATCATCAAGAAAATTATCAAGGGCATACTGGAGCTCCTGAGGGTTTTGCTCCTGGTAGACGGACAATGTATGAGATCTTTAATTCTATCTTCTTTCATAGCAGGATATTTCTTTAAATAGAAAGAAATTACCTTGGATAGGTAGGACAATGATGTAGAATTTTCTCTTTAATACAAGAAGGAAAAGTTCCTTGAGATCCCTATATCCGTCTACGAGGTTTTTGTTCAGATGCCATTTATGCATACTATTTGTTGTTACTGCATAGCTTTCTATCTATCTATCTATCTATGTATCTATATATGAACTCACTTATGCATGTTGATACAAGTTGATATTTTCTATTTTCATTTTTAGGGAGGACGATGTGGAATATATGGTGCTAATTGCCCCGAATGGGTTATAAGTATGGAGGTAGTGGTTTATTTTTATTTAAGTTGTGCAATGACCATTGTTTAAATATTTTTACTAGGACTCACTGTTCTGCATTTTTTTACTCTGTTATTCAAATCTCTAATGTATTATGTATGACCATTTTCTTGATGATTCCTAGGCTTATTGGTTTTACATGACTTTTGCAGGCCTGTAATGCCCATGGGATTTATTGTGTTCCTTTATATGACTCCCTTGGTAAGGAATTCAGAATGTTACCAATGGATTAAAAATGCATGCATGATCTTCAGTAACCATAGACAAAGTTCATTTACAAATAGTGCAGGTATAGGCATGATAAGAATGATGTTATTACAGTGTCGATGTACCTGAAACCTTTTTCTAATATTATGATCTGCTGATAAAAATGGTGTTGATTATCTGGTTGATTTGCTTTTTTCTGTTTAAAATGATTGATTGTAGGTGCTGATGCTGTAGAATTTATTATATGCCATGCAGAGGTGTCAATTGCTTTTGTGGAGGAAACAAAGATTTCTGAGGTACTAGGGCTCACACTTTTTCAAAATATATCTAGTTTTTTTCCCTTTATCAGCTGTAATTTATCAGGGGAACGTCTTCTCTTCTTTTATATGGGTTTGGGCCCACATGGATCGGTGGGTTTAAAAGGCCTTGGCTTCTATATGGTGCCTATAAAATTTCATCTAGATTGGACAAGAGAAGCAGTTCTCACGAGACTTTCATGAGAACAGCCAATGGGCACCACTCACATGGATGAGTCGGTTTAAAAAGGCTTTGCCTTATATATGGTGCCTATAAAATATCATCTTGATTGGGTAAGAGAAGCGGTTCTCATTAGACTTTCATGAGAATGTCCAACGGGCGCTACTTGGGCCCACATGGATGGGTGGGTTTGAAAGGTCTTGGCTTGTATATAGTACTTATAAAATTTCATCTTGATTTGGATAAGGGAAGCTATGTTTTTTAAGGTCCTCAAAATTTCACATTGATCTAATGATGAAAATTCATCGGGTTTGATATATATATATATATATGTTTCCATTAAAAGGAACAATATTTTTCTTTTGGAAGGCTAAAGGAATAACAATTTGAAAAAAAAAATCTTATGAAGATAATGTAAAATTAACAAAATACAGATGGATGGTTCATGGACACCAGAAGAAGAACCAGGCATCCAAGGAAGATAGCCACTTCCACACAGGGTGCTGAAGTTTTTTAATCCAGCAAACATTACTGAGAACAGTCCCTAACAAGTACTTGTATCCATGTACTTGTTTTTTAACAGCCCTAAGAAAATCCTATTTGTTGAATTTCTCTGATGATCCCATCAAGCCCACATTGATTAGAGATTTGGGGTGATATTCAATCCAGTGATAACAATTGGCCCTTAGTTTTCAAATGTTTCTTAAAAAGTTTGTTTGGGGATCAATTTTCATGCAGGCAAACTGTTGGATATTAATCCTGCTCCCTGACAGCTGAACTTCAATATATGAATATCACCCAGATTGAAGTGATGTTAACGGTTGCGTTGGAGCAAGAGGCATGATTCCGTTCCATTATCTTGCCTTCTCCCGTGATCATTTCTATTGGTGAATATCAATTGAATCAGAGTGATATAATGAGCCATCACTTATAACAAACTGCTAAAGTACATGTGTGTGTGGATGCATACTCATGCTTGTGCTTGAATTTGTTTATTCTTTTTCTAATTTTTTTGTATTCCAGGTGCTTAAAACATTTCCAAATACAACTAAGTTCCTGAAAAGTAAGTGGCAGTTTATACCTTTTTTAAAAAAAAAATCTTGATGAATGCCTTCTATGATATTTTAAACTGGTAACTTGCAGCTATTGTGAGCTTTGGCAAGGTAACAGCTGAACAAAGGGAACAGTCAGAAAAAAATGGATTAGCGATACATTCATGGGACGAGTTTCTGCAGTTGGTAGGCAAAAAGCTTTGATTTTTCTAGTGTAGTTGCTCATCATCCTTCTGTTAAATTGGTTCCTTGTCTTGTTTGTGGGGTGAGTTTCTGCAGTTGGTAGGCACATTGGTTTATTTCTTTGTGTTGTCAAAAGGATAGTGTTGGAGGTAACACTATGCTGGATGCTCATTTTGCTAGAACATAAAAGAACTATTTTAAGTCTATCATGATTTTCATTGTGATGGTCACTGTCTTAAAGTCAATAGAACAAGTGGGATTCCTGGCAGAACTAAATATGTATTACTTATTGCATTTTGAGCATGCTTGTTCTTTGCTATCTAACTCAAAGATAAAATCTTGAAACTTTGCACTTGGTTTGTGAATTCATTGTTTCTTAACGTTCTTAATTTTCATGGAGATAAGGTGCTTAGTGAAAGATAATGAACTTAATGATAAATGGGTAATATATTGTAGAAATCTGTAATATATTAATAGACAAGACCAAACTAGACATGAATTAAAAGTGAGTAAAGGGTATTATTACCAAAGTATCTAAATCATTCTGTGGCAGTATAACATAAAGTGAAATGATGATATGCTGTCATTGTCAGGGTAACTACCATAAGGATGAGTGAATTCACCATCCATCTAACTTTTAAGTAGTTTTTTTATGAATTATTGGATTTGTTTGCTTCAAAATGGATAGTGAATTCAGTCCTCCTCATGGTGGTGACAGCATATGATCATTACTCTCATAAATATTTCATCATGGCTATGAATTTCTAGACTAATTGTTTGATCTTTGTTATCTTCTTTATTTATTTATGTTTATTTTTTCCATTATTTTGGTAGTGGGGGTGGTGGTGTTGCGTAAAGGATACCATTTTCTTTGTTATCGTTTTCAATTACAAAAATCCATTTATCATTTCATATGTGATTCTTTACAGATGAACTGTAATGACTCCATTAATTATTTTCGTGTTTACCCTACAGGGGGATGATCATGAATTTGATCTTCCAACGACAAAGAGAAATGATATCTGCACAATAATGTATACAAGTGGAACAACAGGTGACCCTAAGGGTGTACTGCTTTCCAATGATAGCATTATCACTCTAATTGCTGGTGTAGAGAGGCTGCTTCAAAGTGTAAATGAACAGGTGAAATCACATTTATTTCAAGTTACTTGCATGCAATGATTCAGGTGGAATTAAAAACTTTAGATGTTCTACCTGTTTTATACTTGTGAATTAGCTATTGAAAATGTAAAGTTTACAGTGAGACATGTTTATTTTTTTTTATCTGTGTTTTATTCCTTTTGTTCTTGTAATCAACAGTTGAATGAAGATGATGTTTATTTATCTTATCTCCCCTTGGCACACATCTTTGACCGGGTGATTGAAGAGCTTTTTATTTCTCATGGGGCCTCAATTGGATTTTGGCGTGGAGTAAGTTTTTTCCACCTTGGGTTATCTTTTCTAGCAAATGACTCAAATGCAATAATCCATTGTTGGTTTTATCTTCAGGATGTCAAATTATTGATTGAAGACATTGGGGAGTTAAAGCCAACTCTCTTTTGTGCTGTTCCACGAGTTCTGGATCGGGTGTATACAGGTATTCACACCATTGTAGTTGAGTGATTTTATGGCTTAATATGCCAATAATGTGAACCTTTATACACATGGTATATACATTTGTTCTTGCAAGTGAACTTTCAACAACAAATCACGGAACAACTCATACTCTCCCTAAAGAAGGGATCCCTTGGACATTCTTGCATGGTAGAAAGAAAATCCTTTATGTTCTTCTCAAAGGGAAAATTCCTTCCCTAAGCGACTTTTCCATCACTTGTATAGTGTATAGTTGCTCTATCCATCATCTATCTTGATGGATGGATGCTTTTTTCCTACTTGTTTTTGTACGATGTTGTGTTTTTATTGATAAAGAAGGTATTGGTCCTTTGATATCCTGCAAGTCTTTTATCAATTATTGTTCACAGTTTCGTACATAAGATAGAAGAATGTGAATTTATGATACTTGCCATTTATTTTTCATTTGCCATTTATGGCTTTGCTAATTGTTTTGCACTTATTTTCAGGTCTGATAGAGAAAATCTCGTCAGGAGGTTTCTTGAAGCATAAATTGTTTAATCTTGCATACTCATAGTAAGTTTTTCCAGTACAATTTCTAGTTCAAAAAATGTAACCCTACCTGAAATTTTCCACTCCATAAGAATGTCTTGTTCGCATAGCAATCCTATTGGAAGATGGTCCTCCTTCACTCTGTCTGTGATACCGTTCATGCTTTAAGGCCAAACACTCCATAACTCTAACAATTCCAAGAAGGAAATTTTTTAGCATGAGCCAAACATCATTTGGATTTTATCCCGTCTCCTGAATGGTACACCTTTCATCATGAACATATCCAGAAGGGAATAATAAATTTAGAAATTGGAAGGATGAGAAAACAACTCTAGTTTGAGATGTGATACCCCGCCCAGATGGGCAGAGCGCCAACCAACACATCGACTGTGGTCGATGTGTCGGGCGGCCCATAGTGGATGTTGGAGTCCCACATCGGAAGTGAGGGTGGAAATTGAGAGATTTATACGTGGCTGCCCTCCTTCAACAAGTAAGACACGCTTTGGGCCTATCCCTGGTGAGCCAGGCCCAATCCAAACTCGTGCGGGCTCACGCGCGTGTGCGTGTACGAGGCCCAAAGCGAACAATTTCTTACTGAGTTGGACCCTAAGCCTTGTTCACGGGTCGGGTCGTTACATGAGATGTGAAAGTACGTTGCAAAAATGCTTTCTTTAGATAAATTCTCCCCCATATGAGATAAGTCTTGGTGCAAATGGTTCGATGTATGCATTTGGTAATATGATTGTCTCATTAGGATTCCTTTCACCTAATGTTCACTCAGACATTGAACACCACAGGCCAAATTACCTTCAGAAATTCTGCCCAATATCAACAAAATACTGGAATTCTTGGAAATTGTAACAGCTTAAAAAAGTACAGTAGAAGTGCGTAATTCCCTCAAATGGATAGGTCATATGATAGATGAGATGATAATCGATCATTCAAATCCTCTTGCATGGACAATTAAGTGAATCAACCATTTCTGAGATCACACAATCAATGGCTTGAGACTTGGGAGAATGATTATTATTAATACTTGTCCTCTATGCCTGTCGGATGCGGAATCAATGAATCATCTTCTTCTGCATTGTAGGTTTGCCTCTCAGATCTGGTCTCACTTCCTACAACTGTTAGGTATTGTTTTTTGTGTTCCAAGAGCTTGGTTTGAAATGTTTAATGAAGCTTTGCTCTGGGTTGGTAGCTCTTTTTGAAGAAACCTTTGGAAAGTGACATTATTAAGCATATTCTGGTTTATCTGGTTGGAAAGGAATAAAAAGGTCTTACAAAAAAAGGTGCTTTCTAAATTGCAAGTTATAGATGTGATTAAGTTTTGAGTTGCTTGGTGGATTGTGGGTTCGGATAAAAATCGGGGGATAAAATTTCAAATATTTGTAGGGAGTGGGCCTCGGTGGATTGTTATGCCAAATTTGGTTTCCTCAATGCAAGTTCCTTGGTCTCCTCCAGATTTGGGTCTCCTTAAACTAAACTTTGATGGTAGTTGTGTACGTGAGCGTGGTTTAGCAGGTTATATCATTAGAAATGAGTTTGGGGAGACCAGGATTTCTTTTCTCAGTCAATTCCAAACGGATCTGTGATTGAAGCAGAACTTCATGCATCATGGAGAGGTATCATGGACATGGAAGAGTTAGGGGTCGTAGGAAGTATTTAGAAGGGAACTCTAAGGTCATTGCCGTTGGGCCTCAGGTTCTCCCTGCCCATGGATCTATCTAGATAAAGTTAAAAGGATTCGTCACTCCATCGCGTCTTCTAGCTTTATGATCTCCTAGGTCCCAAGAGTTGCAAATTCAGCTGCTAACGAAATGGCGTGCTAGGGTTTGTTTATGTCTTCGAAAGTCGTAAATAAATTCATGTAATATCTTGGGGGGTGGCTTTTCCTGTAAGGGTTTTTAGGGTTGTGGGCTTCTTTCGCCCGTGTGTATGGTCATCTGGTTGTTTTCTTGTCCTCTTTTGTGAATAATATAGTTACCTTTCAAAAAAATGTGAAAATTTCCTCCCTCGGAATTTTTTGTTGCATGTATTCTCATTTCTGTACTAGCTTTAATTGTAATTTATTTACTTATTGATAGATAACAAAAATTTGTTTAAAAAAAGTTAGTCATAAAAGATTCCGAGACTACAAATTGGAGTTATATGTTTTTACAAGAAAGTCTCTTTCCCAACTCCCACTTTAGCAATTGTCACTTGTCCCCATCATTTCCCTTGAACATGAACATCCACGTGTTTTGGTTGCTTTAATGTGTTAATTGGTTCTGCTCTTGTTTATTTGCAACTTATGAGTGTTATTTTCCCAATATAACTTGGAATTTCTGCAGTAAACTGCACTACATGCAGAAAGGGTACAAACATGGAGAAGCAGCTCCAATTTTTGACAAAATAGTTTTTAACAAGGTAGTGTACGCATATCAGACAAACCTCCGTTGCACCAAACAAACTTCCTTTTCTTATCACTTTGGAGGGTGGTCTCATTCTACCTAAGTTGTGATTGTCATTAAGTTGTGATTGTCATGATGTCTTCAGGTAAAGCAAGGATTAGGTGGAAGAGTACGCCTCATTCTATCTGGCGCAGCTCCACTTGCTACCCATGTGGAAGCTTTTCTCCGAGTGGTGGCATGTGCTCATGTTCTACAAGGATATGGTATTTGTCTTTATCGAACCATTGTATTTGTCTCACTTGAGTGCCTGGTTATCATTGCTGCTGGCACTTGGAAAATATGATTCAACTGTTCATACTGCAATTTGTTAGTCGCACAGCTAAAAATTCATATAACGATTCTTGGAATCATCTTAAGCTTAAAATAGATTTCAGAGAAAGGCCAAAGTTGCAGGGATTTAATTTTTGAATTACTCATGTGTTGCCTTCTTACTCATGTGTTGCCTTCTATATATCATTTCAAATCTAGCAAACAAAGTACCAGTTGTAACCAAACCAGTGACAATTGTTTTGGTGACTGATTTGGTTTAAACTGCTTGAAGTGGACAGCTTGACCAGGTTTAACTGATCAATAACTGGATAAATTAAAATCAGAGCACTCAAAACTCATCAAAACCGGGATTTCACCAGTTCTTGGAATTCAATGTTTTAGCACCCGACTGGATTGTATTAGTTGCTGGATCCAGTTGAACCAATTTCAGCTCATGAGTCTGGAGAGATTTTTTGAACAGTCTATGGTATCTAAAACAATTCCTAATGCATTAGATTGCTTATGCCAATGGAATTATGGGTTACAATAAAACCTAAGAATGCTTTTCTAGCATATTGGCATTAATCAACGAATTTGGAATGATGATAATATCTGTTGTCATTTGTAGGTTTGACAGAAACATGTGCAGGGACATTTGTCTCTCTACCAAATGAACTCTCAATGCTTGGTACAGTGGGTCCTCCTGTACCAAATGTGGATGTGCGCCTGGAGTCTGTTCCTGAAATGGGGTATGATGCCAATTCAAGCACTCCTCGTGGAGAAATATGTGTAAAGGGAAATACCCTGTTCTCTGGATACTACAAAAGAGAAGACCTTACTACAGAGGTTATGATTGATGGATGGTTCCACACAGGTTTGTCCATCTTGGTAATTTATGTTACGTGTATATTCTAAATAGGGGTTTTATGCAATCTTCTGGAATTATAGGGTTCTAACACAAGGATGCTCATACTCTGTTCAGTATAACTTGGGGCCTACTTTGAAAACATTGCGTAGTCCCAAGTCTCTAGAAAATACAGACCATAGAGATTGCTAATTCTTGTTACCATAAAGGTTGTGGGTTTGAGTCTAGTAGTGCCAGTCAAACAGTCAAATCATCAAAAATATTTTTCCAAATCCAATTATAACTGCCAACCGATGGGATAAATGGTTGTGACAATAATAACAGCATGACCATTTATTGGCCTAGAAATAGATGTTTAAGGGGAAAAATGTGGATATGGTCTGAAGTAAAGAGCAAAGGTGATTTCTAGATTCTCTCCTCTTATAAGATTTTTGTGGCATGCCCTATAGAACTAATAAATTGTGGTTGAGACCTCATACCAATTGAGTAGGTAAGAACACCATGTGTTTCAATGCATGATGACCCCATAATTACCTTTTAAACTGCACTTGGACTTGCAACCTTTATGGTTGCAACAGTAAGCTCATGCCGTCAAGTGTCCTATTGTCAATGTGGCCTCTATTGAGAGATTATTCTCCATTCGCATTAACCACAGCTGTTCGGATGATTGTACACAGGAGATATTGGTGAGTGGCAACCAAATGGAAGCATGAAAATTATCGACAGGAAAAAGAATATTTTCAAGCTTTCGCAAGGAGAATATGTTGCTGTTGAGAATTTAGAGAACATTTATGGTGAAGTTTCTGGAATTGACTCGGTATGCCTTGTACACATAAACAGTTCTTCGAATAAAAATATTTTATCGTGTGAATTTTGACTCAAACGATACATTGACCTTATGTTTCAGATATGGATATACGGAAACAGTTTTGAGTCATTTCTTGTTGCTGTTGTCAATCCTAATAAGCAAGCACTCGAGTATTGGGCTGCAGAAAATGGGGCAAGTGGGGATTTTGCCGCGCTCTGTGAGAATCCAAAGGCAAAAGAATACATTCTTGGGGAGCTTAATAAGACAGCAAAAGTGAAGAAGGTATGTATTTGTTGTCTTGACACAATTCCAATTCCCAAGTATTTCTTGTTCACTATGTTTTTGCAGTCATTGGTCTTAATTCCTAATAACTTTTTTTATTTGGCAGCTAAAAGGTTTTGAATTCCTGAAAGCTGTCCACCTTGACCCACTACCATTTGACATGGAGCGCGACCTTCTCACCCCAACCTATAAGAAAAAACGACCACAATTGCTCAAGCATTACCAGGTTAGCTCAAATCTTGCTAGTAATTATAGGATCACTAGTATGATTATTTCATGTAGTGGGAACTCTTTTTTTATTTTCAATTGTGACTTATAGACATGATATGCCCCAATAGGGTTTTTCTTCGGAGAATGAATTGTTCTAAACCAAAGAGGAATGTGGAAATACCTGTAGAAGAGCACCCAAAAATTGATAGGCTGTTGGGTCATGAGTCACTTTGGGTCAGGTCAGACTCAACTGGATTTGGTAGCTTATTCAAATTTTGGGTCAGGTCAGACTCAAGTGTCTGACCCAACTTGACTTTGACCCAAATATAGAGAAAAATAAGATAGACAAGAAACCATTGTATATCGTTTAATCACATACATCATCACATATAACAAACTTTTAGTTAAAATAATAAGATTATGTAGTGACTTTGGGTCACCATTTCAAAAAATAAGATAATGCCGCCTAGGGCCTCTAGTTTATATTAGATTCAAAAAATTAGGCTTAGAATTTGTGCTGGTGAATTGGCTGGATTAATCTAAGTTCTGATCACGTCTGGCTCAGCAACCATGGGCCAACTGCCGGAACAACTCTGCGGTAATCTTTCTAGTGATTCAGGTGTCTTCACTGTTTTGGGCCAGGGGTCGAAATATCGGCCGATACATACGTATCGGCCAATATTTATCGGTTTTAGAGATGTGAATATCGGCCGATATCATATCGTATCAGCCGATATTCACAATATCGGCCTTGATATCGGCCGTATTATATCGGCCGATATCAAAATATCGGCCAATATTTAAAAAAATGAGGAAAGAGAAAAATATCGGCCGATACCGATTTTTAAACCCCTGTTTTGGGCTACTCGTCCACGTGCCCCCTCTCCCCTTTAAATTTCTTATACTTTTTTGGTAAATTCTGCAGTCCTTGGTGGATTTGTTGAAAAAGAACTGTAATAGATAATAGACAAGGTCCTTTTGAATGGTTTATTTTTTTTTTTTTTTTTTTTTAATATGGTGAATGTTATTGAATGATTACTTATTTGTACGAAGTTAACGTTCAAGGACTAACAAAAGCTGCTCTTTTTTCCTCAGAAAGTCATTGATGACATATACAAGACTGCCAAGAACGCAATTTGACTGACTTATACAGGCAAAGCAATGGCTGTTTAATTCCAGAAGTTTCTCCTCATGTGGTATTTGCTTAGTGTTTGATTATGTCATTTTGACTGTATAATATTGATAAGATATCTATTATATCAGTCACCAATGTAAGGGTCTATTTTCATAGCAGTTGTGGAAAATGTAAAGTGCATGTCATTCAGTCTAAATTTGTCTAGATGAAAGCAATCATGATTGCCATTTAGTTTATTTTGGAAAATATTATTTCCAGTTTACATCAATGTTTTAGTGTTAATCTACATAAAGGCCCAATGTTAACGATCTATTGAAAAATGCTAGACAGATATGGCCACACAAATCTGATGACAGAAACACTGGAAGAGTACACAGTAAACACCATTTTGAGTTTCCATTCTTTTAGGCGAACGATTACATTGAAAATTATCAGCCAACTCACCCACGTATAGATCTCGAAATGGTGAAATTACACACCTTTACGATATTTAGCAGTTGCATTCTTGCATCCTGTAGTTTACAAGCTAAAAAGAGAGATACCTTGAAATTAACCAGTTTCGAATTTGATCGAGTAGGCGATTTTTCTTATTTGAGCTTCATTATGGAGGTCGTTTCAGTAGGTCTTCAATTGTCCTTTCTTGCCTTAGTTTATCTCCTTGGACTTTCTAAGTTAAAATGGGAATGCGGTGATATTTCTAAGATTATGCTCTTAGCTTATTATTGTGATACACTATCTACAACAAAGACAGCTCTTTAGCTCTCTCTTGATCTCTCTTGAAATTTCATTAACGAGCAAAGAGCAGCAACGGAAAAAGATATAAGCAGAGCACCAAACAAAATCAGAATCTTAAGTGAGAAACAAAGACATCAACCCGCAGCACAGCTACTAGGCCACAATGTTTTTGGGTCATTGGGGAGTATTTGGTGTCACTCGGTTTTGCACAAACAAAAAGGAAATTGCACCAAGCTTTGCATGCCAACTTATCCCAACTCAAATTCTCTTTATGCTTTTCTTGAACAATCAATTGCATCATCAAATCTGTGATGCGCCAAAAAAATTCTAATAAAATTAAGATCCACCTTGTCCAACTCGGCTGAGTTGGTGTAAATCCCAAATGTGTACTAGCCACTAAGCATTCCATAGTGGCTGACCCACAACTCAGACTCACATGCACTTCCGTATATTACCACTGCATATTCAGTTGACATTTCAGTCCAGAGGTCGATATCTCGACCAATAAAATTCCCTCTTTTTTTTTCTTTTTCTTTTTCTTTTAACAAAAACCACTGAGATATCGGCCGATATGATGTGGCTGAGATATCGGCCGATATGATAAGGTTTAAAAACCGTATCACTCGTATCAGCCAATATTTAGACCCCTGTTTCAATCCATGCCAAAAAATGTACTCTGAGCCCTGCCCAATATACTTCTGCCATATTAGTCAAAAGCACACTTTTAGTTGCACCAAATTAACCTACTTAAGCCTTGCGTCGGCTACAAACCTATTTTGCGCTTCACATACATTGAAACCAGCTTTTTTAGAAACCTTCTCATACGATCATAGCTCGTAAATATTATTAGTTAGCAGTAAGTAATTATTAATTATACTTATTAGAAACTCTATACATATATGATTCAAACTTATATCCAGTTCTTGGATTGGATGGCTTTGCCAAGTTGATGGTATATGAATCTACCACGATACTTCCTCGCTGAATGTCCACTTCTAATTAGGATTTGTGTAGATTGGACAGAAGGTGGTAAATTGGTACTAGCATGCAGGGAGAAATGTTTGCCATACAAGAATGGTAGAATCAGGCGCCAAAACGTTTACAATTATTTAATACACAAGATTCAAACTAGTTCCACATAGCCTCCCACCACCTGAGCCCCTCCCTGCTAAGGAGACTTCCGCTAAAAATTCTTCCAATCAGAACTCAGAACACATGCACACAGCTTTTATCAATCAAGGGTGGGTCGGAACTGACTAGTCGATACACAATTTAGAGACTGAGTTTGACACATTTAATTTATTCTCTCTTCAAATCGCTACACTTGCGGTGGTTACTGTGTGCCTAGAAAATTAAGTGCCAAGGCACAGTAAGGAATATGCACCTGAACCCCTCCTAAATGTCATGCTACAATAACACATCACCGAATAACATAATATTTCACCATGACCTAGGTAAGCATGCTAATATTGGATTATTCGTTTTAGAAAGAAATTTCTAGCAATTAACTACTGTAGCGGTGAAGAATCACAACCAATTGCGAACGGCACTCAGCTCCCTCTTTGCAAAGCAGGGCAAGGTGAAAGCAGCTGCATGAACCTGTCAATCAACAATGCATTCTCAGTTTATTCATGATGAAAACAGAGAAAAATTACACTAATGCAATGGCAACGTGTTCTCATTTCTTTTTTCACATCTTCAGTAATAATCTGTGCAATGCCAGGTAATTAACAGTAATTAAATGTCCTCCCACTTACACACAATGAGATCACAGTAGACAGCAAGAAAACAGGCAACCGATCCAGCAATATTTAAATTTAAATGGCAGCAAAAAACTAGAGCTCTAGTACTATGTCATTTCTTATCATCTTTTATAGTAACAAGCTTATCACCAGTAAGTCACAGTTTATCTATATGCTTGGAACAAAAACTCCTCCTAAGTTCACGTAGGAATCTGCAAGATGGCACTGAAGCTTCAATGTCGGAGACATTGAGATATGTTGAATAGATACTTGTAAGTTAAACTACAGAAGTTGCAAAAACAGGCAAGCGTACAGAAACTGATTGATGAAAGGCTGAATGATCCAGAAAACATTGCATGCATGTCCATGCACCATTGTGTGCGTACACATGCATGCAACTTCTTTAACCATGCATCCACACACTCAACTTCTTTAGTTCACACACACACACATCCCAGCACTCGCAAATTTGCAGTCTTTAGCTATTTTATTCAATATTCTGTATAAGGTACCAAAGCAGCTTGGCCCAAATTGTATTCCACCATACAGTGCTAACCATGGATCCTTGCCCCTATTTAGGGCTGAAATCTTTGTACAGTTCTATTTATGGAATCAATTTAATTCACTAATATTTTACATAATCTCAGAGAGCAACAAATAAATGAGTTGAAGATAGAAATAGTTACTCATGGGCTCGTGAATGCTAGGAGGCCAAATATAGAATTAAATGATAAATAGAAGCCAGAAACACCGAGCTCATAAATCCTTAGAAAAACAATGTTACCAATTTATCAGAAACGGCCTTCTAAATGACAAGAACAAACTGAAAAACAGCACATAGCAATCACCATCAGCATATGTAAGTTCAATATGGACGGAAGTTGAGCTTATACCTCTGAATTGTAGAACCTGAGTTCCCTCTTGAACTTCAGTGCTCCATCTAGCTTCTCAATAGGATTAACAGGATTCAGAAAATCGACAGGAGGCCCCTCCGTTGAGCATAACAAGAATCCAATCACACCGCTGTGGACACAAAAAAAGGGATAACCCACAAACCAGGCATGACTTGTTATAACAGTTTGGACAATCCTATAGGCATATCATACATATATCATGATGAAGAAAATATCCAATTACCTAAGTACGATTTTTTTCATGGGCTGGCGGGTCCTGCCCTTTGTGTTTGTGATGTTTAATCCAAAGGTGAAGACAAGCCCACCATCATATGCATTTTAGCATAAGCCAAATTTGAATTCTAAAGGAATACTCTCGGAGGATTTAGATTGAACATAAATTTGGTGCACCCTACCTACAGGCCATAGCACCAAGCAGAATTCTTGCTCAGTTGTCTCTGTCACAAGAAGGTAGAGACAAAAGTGAGTCACAGCCTCCATTGACAATGTAAATTAATTATATGTTGGTCCCCTCAAAAGAATTTGCATCTCCACCCTTAGAAGGGAATGGGACGTAGATAAGGCTTGAGCAAAATTTGAGCTCATCTGACCATCCTTACCAAAGTTAAAACGGCACAATAATGAAAGTTATTCATGAGTTTCCTTCCTATTCAGATATGACCTTTTACCAACCTTATAACAAGAAAACTTATGAAAGATTTAATAATAAGAAAATTATGGAAATTTCATTACCTTGGATAAGTTGGAACACTTGCCCAGGCATAGCAGACAGATCCTTTGAATGTTTCACGACAAATACAAAGCATATCTTGGATAAGATGGGTATGGAGCCACATACTCTCTGCCATACTGCAAAGAACACCACCAGGTCTCAATGCCCTTGCTGTCGTCTCAAAAAATGGCTTCTCAACAAGTTCTTGAGCTGGACCTGAATCACAAGAAAAAATAATCTAATTCAAGCATCATGTCATTGGTAGTGATTTGGATATAATCAGCAAGATGAACACAGGTGGGATAGGTGTAGGCAAGCTTTGTTGTCTGATAAAAACGAACCACATCAATTAAAGGGGTGATTCTGTAAGACGGTAATAAAACCTGAATGTTATATAGATGGTGGTGATTTGGATATAATCAGCGAGATGAACACAGGTGGGATAGGTGTAGGCAAGCTTTGTTGTCTGATAAAAAAGAACCACATCAAGTAAAGGGGTGATTCTGTAAGACGGTAATCAAACCTGAATGTTATATAGATTTAAATATTAAGTAGATAAAGTAATGGTCATGATGCACATTAAGGTAGATTTGTAGAGCATAAAGATAGAAATAAAAATGATTACATGACTGAAACCTTGAAGCTAGGGCTAATACACTAGACAATGAGGGAATACCACTTAAAATGTTTTGGGAGGTACATAGAAAAGAAAGGTATTAGGAGAAGAGGCTTTAAAGATAATGGACCAATGGGGTAAACGGAATAACATGACAGATTGTTGCACAATAGAGAATATGATCTTTACAGGGAAAGATGGAGATGGAAATGTAAAATGGTAAAATGACTTTCATAGATCCAGCCCAAAAAAAATATGATTTTCATAGATCCAGCCCAAAAAAAAGGGCAAAATGACTGATGATATAAAGGCGAAAGTGTTGCTGGTAATTGTGAAAATATAAGGATATGCAATATGGGTTAAAACACTAAAATTATGAACGTGTCATGTAATACACAGACCAAAGTTACTTAGGCGACTGGACCCAAGTCAGACATCCTGTCATTTAAAGCCAATCATAGGACTTATTTCCCCTTGAATTTGACAATATTGAATCATTATGCATCAATCTCTCTTTGCAACTCCAGGTATTGAATTAGTATGACACCTTTTCAAGTATAGTGATCAACAAAAGCGAAGTTACTACTACAACAACAATATTATAGAAAAACTATAGTACAGAATTACCCTTTCCTGAACACTAGATATAGTGCTAGATGTCATGGAGGCGCTTCCCGTCCCAAAATGACTAGCCATTATGGGTGGTGCCTACCCCCACTTATAAGCCCAGCACCTTTCCAACACACATCTGATGTGAGACTCAACACACACCCGTGTGACACGCTCTCTGGCCCAATTCTTGGCGCCCTCGCCAGGGGGACCCACACCTCTTTCGTTTAGGGTCCACACATCAGGGGGAGCCCCATTGCAGTGGCCCCGGGTTGTCTCTTATACCAAAGTCACGGAGACGCTTCTTGTTCCAAAATGACCATCCATTGTGGGTGGTACCTACCCCCACTTACAAGCCCAACACCTTCCCAGCACACATCTGATGTGGGACTCAACACACGCCGGTGTGACTTAGAGCCATCAAATGCCATATCAATTATCTTGTGAATCGAAAAAGGTATTTGCACCATTTATATGCAAAGGCAACTTTTACATGTTTAGCCCAATGTTGTGAAAATCGAATCATATCGTAAATCGTTAATACATCTTGAATCGCAAATCGTATATCGTAAATCGTAAAACCGTAAGATTCATAAATGTTTTCCCTAAAAAATATTTAATATATGAAATAACGTAAAATATATCTAAAGTGTAACAACATGAGCAATTCTCCAACTTTCTTTCAATATTAAGTCAATTTTATATAATTAGTTCATTATAACTCAAATTTCAATGCTCCAATTCTCAAAAGTATAAGGCCAGTATATAATCCAACTATACTGTGCAAAGTCAATAATGAACTAAAAAACCTCAAAAAATCGAAAGGTCTTAAATGCTCATTAACTTAAGCCTTAAAAACTATTAAAACGAAATGTTTCATTCTTTCACACTCCTACTAACCCCATAATTCTATTATTTATACGAATCGTAAGATTTGTTGATAAATACGAATCGTTCCTCTTAGCATATCGTATGAATCGTGTATCGTAAGATTTTAACCATGGTTTAGCCACATGAGCCTGCTTGCTTACTATGTTTTGTAGACATTTTAATTTATTTATTTTTTTGCTGCAAGAGGAGGACGTTACGAGGATATCCAAACACGACTTTATATTTAATATAACAAAAGTCATGTCTTTTATAATGCTATGGAACTTTCGATCATGAAGACGACACTCTTCAAGCAAAACCATTAACAAGAGTAAGACTTGTATTGTATACACCACATACACAGACTTGGGCATCCAACTCACCACCCTTCAAGAACCCCACTCATGTGGAACCCTTCATAGCCCCACTTATGTGGGGCCCACTGATGGAAATGGTGATGAATCCATTAGGAAGGTATAAGTTTGAAAATGGAGCGAACCAAAAATACTTCATTGGATTGATCACGCATACTATTTAGGCCCACAAAATTTTGATATTTCAAATTATTGTAATAACCCCCTCAAAATTTTATGGCCTTCAAAATCATGGTCTGATTGATCTAATGAAGACAACCAAACATGTAATCAATGACAAACAAATGTCAAACATATATACTGCCTTTTATTTTTAAAAAAGTATTAAAAAAACATAAAAAGTGGTTTTACTTCTATATGAGGATATCCAAACATGAGTTGAAAACACAAAAAGGTACAAGCAAATTGTCCAACCTAATGATGCCAAAATGGTCAAAGGTGGAGTCCACCCATTCAGAACGCCGATCTGTTTTCTGAAAAATAGGGCATCTAAATGCACAATAATAACACTTTTTCTCTATAGGTCGGCTTTGAAAAAAAGGATCCTTATGAGGTGCAATCTTAGGAGAAGACATGTTATACCAGAAGAGGCTACGACAGTTTGTACTTTGTGTGAGGATGAAGAGGAGTCTGTGGACCATTTATTTTGCAAGTGTCGATTCACGGGAGTTGTGTCGTTTTTGTTCCTAGGCTTGTTTGATTGCTCGTGGGTTTTTGGTAGTGGAGTAGAGGACTTATTGGTGGCTTGGATAGGGAGCCCTTTTAGAGGTAGACATAATGTAGCCTGGAAAATGATTTCGTTCGCCGTCTTTTGGACAATTTGGAAAGAGCGCAATGGAAGGATTTTTTAGGGCAAGAGAGGAAGTCCTAGAGATTTCTTTGAAAGAGCGAAATGGCAGATGATTGATTGGTTGTCCGTGTGTAAAGAGTTTCAGGGTTTACCTCCAGAGGATTTTTATTTGTCTTAGGATGGTTGTATGAAAGGGATTGGTAGATGTAGCAAGCATTCAGTTAAGTGGGTTGCGCCTCCCATGAGATTTTGTAAATTCAATGTTGATGGTGCAGCCAGGGGCAAGCCAAGGCCAACAGGAATTGGGGGTGTACTACATGACGATAGGGATAGAATGTTGGCAACTTTTTCCGAATCAATAGGGTCAATGGAGTCAAATGAGGTTGAGTTGAAAGCAATTAGAAGAGCACTTCAGATCTGGTAAAGTTTTAGGGGCAGTAACCTCATTGTCGAAAGTGACTCAACTAATGCTATCTCCTGGGCTACTAATAGGAAATTCCTCCCATAGAGGTTGGTCTGTATTGCTAGGGACATTTGAAACTTGTGCAATATGGATAACATCACTTTCACTCATACACCTCGTTCAGCAAATTGCATTGCAGATTTCTTGGCGAAAGTTGGTGTTTATCTACAAACACCGGCTTTGGAATTTTTTCCTTTTGCCAACCTTGGGAATTAGGGGTTTTCTTGTTAGGGTGGTATACTTATTGTATGTTTACTTGTTGTTTTTCTTTCTTTTCTTGCTTTATTTTGTTTCTTATTTTCCTTGTTGTTCTTCATCGATCTAAGTATATATCTCCTATACTCAGTTCCTTCTTTTGTACACTCCCTTTATTTTAATGGAATTTAACAGCTAATGTTTCAAAAAAAAAAGTGCATTCCTACAAATCAAATCAAATATAATATAGTGGATGTTGGAAGGCAGAATGTGCAGAAAGTATCTTACCAACTGGATCGGATGAATCCACAATAATTGCATCATACTTGCCTTCAGGTGCATTCCTCAGAAACTCAGCCGCTGTAACAAAAATGAGAAATAAAGGATCCAAAAATATAGTAAATTTTAAAAACTGATTCAAGATGGTCACTGAAGAAGCATACTTAGAATAAGTGAAAAATGGATAGAAAAGCATTGGGTCCCTCCTTGTAAGAGAAAACAAGATAAATAATATCATGCAACCCTTTGAGTGATCAAACTCAATGAGTGGCATCGTGAAACAAAAATGAGAAATAAAGGATCCAAAAATATAGTAAATTTTAAAAACTGATTCAAGATGGTCACTGAAGAAGCATACTTAGAATAAGTGAAAAATGGATAGAAAAGCATTGGGTCCCTCCTTGTAAGAGAAAACAAGATAAATAATATCATGCAACCCTTTGAGTAATCAAACTCAATGAGTGGCATCGTGAAACAGTGGGAGAGAGCACTTGAGCATTGACAGGAAAACAATCATGTATTTTGAAGAACCAATCTGGGTTTATACTAGGTAAATAAATAATAATGCCACTTTATTGCTGAAACTCATGGAGAAGTGTGAGAGGAGACAAATGTTACATGTGATCTTTATTGATTTAGAGATGGCCTATGGTAGGATGCAAAGGAAATTAATTTTGCAAACATGAAAGAGAAAATTCATTTACATAATATGTAATTTAATTTCCATAAGAGGCAACAGTATTAAAAACTATGTATGGATAAACAGAATGTTCACATTTGAAATTGGGCTGCAACAAAGGTCAATTTTAATCTTATTTTATTTGCATTAGTTATATGCAACTCAATAGAGGAATCCAATATAAAATTCCTTAATTTGATTATTGCAGATGGTGGTGCTAAACAATGAGACAAAAAACCAACTAAATGATAAGGTTGATATTTTTTTTAATGGTAATTATAAATATAATCATGGAGAAAATTTCGAAACAAGTTTGAAAAATCAGTAGAATGAATACTGATCTCCATAATGTAAGTTTATGGAGGATGAATTGGTAACTTGAAAATGATTTAACAGAACGTCAGGAGCTGTACTTGGGTGCAACCATATTTGATTTGGATTGTAAAGCTTGATCCAATACAAGAGAAAATCAAGGAATGTCATTTACTGTGATAAAAAGAATAGAGTTACTTGAAGGAACAAGAAGGCATGGGAGACAAACAGATACTTGGAATTATTAACGAAAAATGGCATGATAGATCACAGGGTGACAGAGAACAAGGAGGCTTCAATTGTGATGATGGCATTATTATAAGATTTACTTAAAGAATCATGAATTAAATGATAGTGACATCATGTGCACCCATAAATGTCGATACATAAAAACAGGAAAACAGAGAATATGGTAGTTTTCTAACATACCATCACCAACATGAAGTCTCACACGAGGATCCTCAAAGCCAATATATAAATCAGGAAAATATTCCCTACATACCTACAAAAATATATAAATAAAATGGAGATATGTGCAATACATATATACATGCAATAATAACAGCGACAACACCATCAATGGCACAACAAGGACACATCAATTAAGTCACACTTACATCTATGACCAATTTATCTATTTCACAGATATCAATGATCTCCACTGAGTTATGGCGGGAGATTTCCCTAAGAACACCGCCATCACCACCTCCTACAACTAGAACCTGCATTCAGCAGAGTATGTACATTAAGCATGCACTTCCTACTGGAATAATGTAAAATAAGCATTCATTTCTAACCTGATTTTGAGTGTCAGCCCAATTCAGAACAGGCCCTGTAAATAGAACTAAGGTCTGAGATGAATCAGGCCTAGACCCAACCCACCTGAGTTGCAACCTTAATAATTTACTCTTACATAAATCTTTTCCTCGAAAAAATACAGCAAAACCACGTGAAGTAAACAGTGAGATGAGTGCTACACTATGGTAGAAGTTCAGCTTTATTTGCCACTATTTACTAAATGTGTGGATAGAAGAGACCACCATATTTTTTTAAAATAACTATGAAGTAAAATTCACATAGAAATGCTCAACACTAAGAATGTTGAGCATTGAACAATTGCTTAAATATGATTTGTCCTATAGAATTACATTTTTCTAGTTTTCATTTTTGGAACAGTAGAAGTGACAAATTAATTAAACTAGAAAAATTGTAACCAAAAGGAAAGAAATTCTCAAAACCATAAAATCAGGCTGCCAATACTTTCCTTAAAAGGGAAGTTGATATCTGATTCTACTGCTACAGTAATATATGAATGTACAACCAACATGGTTTCAAACATTCCTAACCTCCACAATCTCTATGGGCAGGCACAAGACAAGGCACCTGAACAATCAAATTAAGGAATCCCCTTTACTAATACAGCATCTTGCAATTTTCACAGAAATATCAAACCTTTAGAAGCACTCCTTTACATTTGGAAAGAAAATAAAAGATAGGGAATACAGCAATAGTTTTTTTTTTTTTTAACTTTTGCAATGGACAAATTGCAACAATAGATGCGTTGATAAAGCAAAAGTGCATTCAGCAGCCATGTGATACAAACACTACAAAATTTAGGACATTTAATTTTTACACTACCACTTCAGAATGTGGCAAGGATAATTCGTCTATCGAAGCATGTCCTGTTTAAATGGAAGAAAGTCATAATAATATCAATGACAAGATGCAACCAGATGAAGAAACAACATGCACCATCTTCTAGACCATAAAATCAATAGAGCATAATAAGCATGTACACAGTCAAAAATGAACATTTACTATCATAAATAATAATGTAAGTTCCTAAAAATAAAGAACATTACTGTTTTGGGGGATGGAATTGAACAAAGAGGAAGATGAGCAATCATCTCTTGGTAGGCACATTCATCTTTCTCAGTCAACTGAACTATACCATCAAGCACGAGCACTTTTCCATATGTTGCAGACTGCAAATGGAATAAGGCTACATCAATCAATGAGAACCTTTGACAGCCACCCACACTATGGGTACTAAATGGAATGATATAAATATAATTATTAATAAATGATTCCCCACAAACTAAAATATGACTTAATGAATTGATTGCCCCACAGACCAGTCTCCTGCTTAATACATACAGTGATTAATGATGAGCTGATGTTTATTAAAATATTATATTTCTTCTACATGATCCTCGCAAGACCGTAGCTTACATGCGCATGTGGGTATTGCATAGAGATCTCCCATAAACATTTCCAACCGAAAAACAGACAAGCTCCACCTAGGGATCACTTGTCAACTTGGAAAGGAGGGATAGAGGTATGCATGGTAAACTACAAATGGATAACCATAAGCATGGTTTTTAATGCCCTAAAGATCAATGCTAACTCAGCAAAGGATCAAATTGGGTAGGCAACAACCTTTGTGGCAGTGGTAGTTGGTTGGGGCAAGTTAAGAGGGTGTGAACAATGGAACGGGCAGCATTGCGGAAAAGGGTTCAAAATGGGTCCACCCTATGCTACTTGCACTCTTCAAGACGTGACAACTATGTCAAACACTTGCACCCAATCTTCATGAACTCTTCTAGTACATTTTATCATTGTCAAGTTTACTAAAATATTATAACACCTTTCTATTTTTAAAAACCCAATTAAAATATCTTGTTTAGAGCATCTTTCAAAAAAAATTCTTGTTTAGAGCTAAACTAGTACATCATTCACTGCGAGTGTTGTTTTGCACCTTATCTTCATTTAAAAATAAATTTATATTTAAATTTAAATATGGTGTCAAATTCTTGTATCTTTTTTTGGTTTGCCAAATCCGACACCTCACACCCATGTTGGACTCTGACTCACACCCATACCCATGCAACTTAGGGCCCAACAAGCTTACTCAACCAATGTTTTAAAAATCGGCCCGTGCAGTGAACCATCTCGATGGAAGGTCAGGTTAAATAAGGTTCAACCGTGGTGGTCAAACCCGACCAAACCCGTGTCATGAATATTATATCATAAATAATAGTGAATTATTAATTAAAGTTTAATTGATGTGTTGAAATAAAATTTTAAATAAAAATATATTTTTTTTGAAAAATAAAAAGTAGATATTGATTTTTTTGAAAAATTAAAAAATATTTTATAATTTTTGAAATGAATAAATACCTATTCAAAAGGAAAAAAAAAAAAAGTTTCTAGAGGCAAAACTTACCCGTCCATTTTAAACTAAATTTCGAGATTAAAATTTTAAATGAAGCTTCTCCAGTCTCTCACCTAAAAAAATTCGTATCCTTGTATGAAATGGCCCACGGGAAATGAGGGTGAGACCAACCAAAAAAATCAGGTAGGAAGGGTAGGTGGGCGAGGAATAACAATCCAATAGGACTAGTACAATAAAAATGCTTAAAACATCAAGTGCTATGGTGCCATACTGGCCCATGTTCCCCACCAGATCCACTCCATTTAGCTTCTCGTGTGCGAGCAAGTGCACAATCACGTGTGGGCCATTCCTAAATGAAGTCTCCTAAAGAAACAGTCTTGTGGGCCATTCCTAAAAAGGGACTCTGCATAGAACAATAAAGAAGGTCAACACTAGACATCTCGCATAAAGAAATACCATTCTTAAGCGAGTCAAGTTTCTAAGTCTCTTGCCTCCTATGGGAAGTCTTAGGAGTCTCTCACCTCATAAATCTCGTCTCCACTTCCCCAGACGAATTTCTCGAGCCTCCCCACTCCCCACTTCCCCAACTGAAGGACTCTCAGGAGCCTCACAACCCTTTCTTGCTTTTCTCATGGCATCGATGGAGTTCAAGGGTAAGAAATCCCTTTCTTTTTCCCAGTTTATCAAATGCGAAAAGGTGGAGACCAGTACCCTACTAGCTAGTGTAATTTTCAAACACCTGCAAGTCGTAAACTCATTGTATCCTTGATCTCTTTCTCCAACTATTTTATAATTTTTCTCATAATTTTAAACGATTTTTTATGGGTCAGTTCATGGGTTTTTAAGAAAACCGGTCAAACACTCGTGGGTTTGATCGGGTTTTTACTGTTTTATTTCTGAGAAGATTTTTTTAGAAAACAAGCCCGTACCCAAGCCGGTCTCGGTTGAACCGGTTGGGTCGGTTTTCAAAACACTGTACTCAACATGGTGATTACCTGTGACATGGTTATCAAAAGAGTGAAAATGTGTGGGTGTGGGTGTGGGTGTGGGTGTGGGTGTTCAGCGGGTGGTGAGTTAGAGAGAGAAGAGAGTATACAAACAATATCTTCTTGTTGTAGTAAAAGAGTAACATTAGCAAAATGAATAAAACATGATTGAGCATGAACATTTAAATTTTTAAATCCCGAATAGCAAACCTGAAAAACTAAGATCTCTTGATACTCTGACCTTTTCTTGAATAAAATTTTTTCCACCTTCAGCGAGTGTGCCTCTCCTATAAATGGTACACAAAAGAAATCAAGTTTTAAGAAGTCAATCAAATATCTCTCTAAAATTGAAATCTTAAAAGAAATTAAAAAAAAAAAAAAAGGAACATTAAACATAGACATTTTTTAATTTCACATCAAACAAAAACATTTTCAAAGAGAATGTTTGTAAATAATCCCTTCTCCCTTCATTATGTATTGAATTGAACTTTAGAATCATGTGAAGTAAAATAGAGACTTTGAATAATTTCACTCTATGATTCCAAGAAAAGAGGGCATTTTTATTACAATTCCCTGAATATTCAAGAGGTTGAGCCTAAAGAACAAACAACTCTAAACCAAGAAGCAATGCATGTTTGAGGAGGATGAAGAAGAGGGGAAAAACGCTACCTCATCTCCACATGGAAATAACAAAGTAAAATTTAGAAAATTAAAATATAAAACTGAAACTGTGTCAGATTAGCCAATAACAATCACACATGTTATCTAGAAAAGGAAATCACAGTAACTAGAATTACCAATGCATTAGGAAGAAAGTGTACCAGGCCACATGGGATTGTTATAATAAAGGTCCTTCTTGGTTCCACCTGCAAAACCACAATCAGGGAGAGAAAAAAAAAAAAGTCATGGCCATCCATCCCACATCGACCATGTTTGAAATCTATAGACAAATATTCTAATAAGAAAGAATATCCAGAGATTAAACATCACAGATAATAACCTGAGGATGAGTGAGGTTCTGAGAACCACCCAGAGACAACAGTGGAATGGCATTTTGCCTCAAGCTCAGGTGCTGAAGCTCTTGCCTTGAGGCAACAAGGAGGAATAACCTTCGCAGGAGAACCATTCTCACTAGTCTCCCTCTCCATTGGAATCATCTCGCCATCCAATCCTCTTCCAGCACCGCCTCCCTCCATAGATTCTTTTTGCCTTTGCCGTCTCCAGTGTCTATCATTCAAGAAAGCAGCACACATACAATTTCCTTCCATGCGCCGATAAATAAATAGATGATAAATAAAAGGAAGCAAAGATTTCAACGAACAGAGACATACAGAAGCAAGAAATACGCAGCGTTTTACACCAAATCCATCATTTTCAAGTAAATAAAAAGAGTGATAGCCACATTGCGGGGTCACGTCTTAAATTGACCGGTCGGCTCCTACAAAAAACCCCGAAATCGCAGAAGGCGCCTTATTCTAGGGTTTTGCAGAAACACGTCGAATTCGAGGGCTCAGAAGCTCGCGATTTCTCCTCTACTGAAATACAAAGATAGTATATTGCATTTTTTACGTTTAAGGAGAGAGAAATAGGGAGAGTAGCGTGCCTGATTTGAATGGCGATCAGAGGAGGGAAAGAAACAAAGCGCCTTCGCGAGAAAACAAAGAGGAATTCCTGAGCGATGTCGCTTTCAGTGACTCTCGACTCACACTTCTTTTCTCGTTTCTTCTGTTGACATGAGCGGAGGGCTGATATCGGCGAGAGGCATACTCTATATTCATTCCCTTCTTATGTAATGACAGTCCCATCCCAAGTTCGGGTTTCGGGTCCGGGTTTCGGATTTTGTAATTTGTAAATTCATCACGTTAATGTGAGACTTAATACTAGTTTATATTACCCACATTTATAACAAAATGTTCAATAAGTTTATTGAATAATTTTAATTTTTTAATTAAAAAAATATCTTTATAAAAACATAATTTAATAGCTTAGATGCAATAAATAGACATCAATTCAAGTCACATATAAATTTAAATGAATATAATATTTTATGTGATTTAGATTCAACATCAAATGGGCTCCAATGAAACTGTACACCCGACGGACTATCTACTTGGATAATTTATAGTTTCAACCAGTAAACAAATAGATGTAAAATGTTGTGAACCATCATCTATTTATAGTCATTGTCTTCGTTATCACTAATTTTATTGTGTTAGGTTGGACTATGTTTAGTCTATAAGTTAGGTCCTAAGGCTTGATACCACAAGTTATGAAAATTACTTGAGAACTTCTCTGTCCAAAGATTCATTTTCCATAAATCTTGCATAAATGATTAAGATGCAAACATTATTTCTCATAAAAAAGATTTGCATACAACAATGAAAAATAATTTCAATATAATAAAATCATCTTTTAATTCTACAAAAGATATTGCACGCCAACGTCTCCTATGAAAAAAAATAATAATAATTCCACAATGTTTATTTTATTTTAGGGAAGGTATGAAATCTATCATGTTATTGTTTGGAGTGTTATACTTTTTTTCTAAATTTACGTGTAGAAAACTGCAGAATACCCAACATAAAATCTCCACGAATGAGCCCATTACCCCTAGGGCAAATCAAGATTAGGCGATGGAGGTTCGAACTCACAACTTCAATTATTATAGTCCAAAGTTTTAATTGCTGTTAAAAGCAAAGAGAAATGAGTAAATCCAGTTTATGATTTCATATCTGAGATTAATCTCAACAAATCAATATGAGATCTTCATGATCTTATCTACCATAATATAACAACCAATCAATCACATATTAATTGATTAATTCACATCCTATTTATTCATATCCTAATCTGAAGAGATGCTAGGGACCAACACTTTGTGGAGTTGAAGAGACGACATCTGCACATGTTTAGAAGGCTTAATCTGAAACAGAAGGGAGAGTTTCCTGATTCATTTCTATCATTACATAATGTACGTTTATAAAGGAAAGGGAGATTTTTCTTTTTTTTAATCTTTTTAAAGCAACCTTACAACTTGAGTACACTAGTTCAAAGAAGAAAAATACTTTGAAAGCAGTTGGAAGGTCTTTTTCTTCACCTCCCAACTTGCATTCTCTTTCAATCTCTATAAACTAAAGAAGAGGAGAAAAGGGATGGGCACTCTTTTTCTGTCCCTTCACACCTTTCTCCTCTCACCCTTGTTCTTATTTACTTTGATCTAACTTGACTAAAACTCAAAGCAAACCCACATCGTTTTCAAAGGAAAAAAGAACACCCCCCACCCCCACCCCCACCCCCTATTCTTGGACTGTACCATACCGTATAACTGCACAACTGTTACAATGCAACCCCAGAAAAGCAGCACACATTTGACATTTCTCACTGAAAGACTTGAGTTCTCCTCAATGTAGAGTATAGCCCGAGACTATAACATCGGCCGGAGAAGCAGAGTGAATATAGACAAACTCAAGGCTCTTTCCTGCAGGCAAAGAGTCGAGCCACATTGGGAATCCATAGGCACCACCAGACCTTGTTAGTCCCCACACAGGGCCATAAAGCTGTGCTATCGAGAGCTTAAGGTCCTTCACTGTTTTATCAGATTTGTTTGTTACACTTGTGGAGTATCTATAGTAGGTTCTTCCCTTGGCATTCCATGATGCTGTCATCTTTTGCTCAATAACCACTGGGGAGTAGGATTTAGCTGCATCGCATGAGAAACCATATTAGATAATTCCACAATCCAAATATCAAATAACAAACCAAATATCAAAACTTCCATTTTTCTTTAAGCTTTTATAGCGTGGAGAAGAGTTTTTTGAGGCTCGTTTGGAATTAGAATATCACCATAGTTCTAGACTATATAGGAGATGGATGGCTATCGGTTCTGTGCTACTATTGTTTTCTGCTACTGACTTGTAACATTACAGGCACAACCCACAATACGTTCGGCAGGAGAAATCAGAAAATTGTACCAACTAGTTGATCTAAATTTGGTCCCCCTCAATTGGATACCAGAAATATAACCATCCAAATTTGTAGGAATTTCAAACTTATCGTGATTTGGAGAACAGCAACGCAGGAAGCAGCAAAAACAGTGAGGATTGCCAACTAAAATTGTAATAGTTACCTGGATTAGGTGATGTTTTAGGTTGAGGCATGGGACTCGGTTGATGTTTCACTGGTTGCGGGCTGGGAAGCACCACTGTGAAAAGACCAAATAAAATATCTCAGTGAAAATTGAATCACAGGTATATATTCTGGAAGTTGGTATCCAAACCGATCTCCACACAAATTGATAAAAGGAGGGGAAAGTACCAGGTAGGAGTTGGTTGTAACCACTATGGCCGCCATTAAGGCGAGCCAATATGCCCAGAAGTGGAGCATTGTTGTAAGTTGCAGGCTCTGTCTGTTCGTAATTTTCTCTTTCATCAGCGAAGTTGTCATAGGCATCAGGTCCACCAACAATTGCACCGACAAGGACATTTGGGTCACCTCCTTTCCTACTAAACCAAGTGCTGTAACCTCCCCTGCAGCTCACAAATGTAGGATTGACCTTGATTGAAACAATTGATGAGCCACGATGGTGAACTTGCCGTGGATAGTTGTTTCCATATCCCACCATATAACTCGTAGCCCTTGGGTTGTCTCCGAGTACATAATCAACCTGAGAAGCAATTGAACAAATTGAATGAATAACAGATTAGTTCACAACATTTGATGGCTCTATGAGTACATTTTCTGCCGGAGTTTCAACTTCACGTAATTGAATGCATTATGGTGGGCCATGATTGAAGAATATGAGTATTTAACCATTTGAAACAGGGGCAGAAAGCATTATACCTGTGATTTAGCAAATGCAAGAAGGTCGGAGGCCACAGCTCGGCCAGACACACACTGAATGCTCTTGCCAGAAGAAGCGAGATAGTCAGAGTAGACAGTAAGTAGGAATGAGGCACTGGTTACAAACTGCATATTATTCCATCTCTGGCGGAAGAGTAGTCCTCCAGGTGTCCTCTGTACGTTCTGGCTAGATTTTCCAAGGCATGAACACATGAAATACTCAGCATTTTGTTGGTATTTTTCAAAGACCGAAGAGTAGTGGCCGGCCTTCCCTTGCATTAAGAACTGCAGGCAGAGCAAAAGAATGAGCCAAATATGGTATTTATAATATCAAATAGAGAAAACAGATAACTATGCTAGCAAAGTATCAATAGAAAAGAACTGACGAGTGAAAATTTTGGGTCCATGAATGTTGAATTACAGGACGCTGAAGATATTGAGAAGTGAGATGATGACGAGCACATTCCAACGGCACATCTAGAAACCAATTCACTTGTTTCAGGGGCTTCTAGACACTAGTACAATTTAAGAATTGACGACAATCCATATTTGATCTATCCTATGCTTTTGTAAAATGTGTGCTTGTGCATTCACACGCCTGTCGTGTTCCGTATCTGCAATTACATGGGCCTTATAACCTTATTTAAAGTTCCCGTGGTACAAAAAATTCATTCTAATGGGAGAACACCTCATGTACAACATTGGTGTTGAAGAACTGCTGGTACTTGCTTCATCTACCTGTTTAATTGAATGGATTAAGCGACGGTACAAGGGTCGAAACTCTCCAAACAGGTTATGAATTGGCCTTTTCTCTTTTTTTAAAAAAAGAATTATAATACAACTAGTCTTCCAGGTTCGTTCTATTTATCTGATTTTTATGATTAGAATGTGAAAAAACAGAAAAAAAACCCAAGTCATATTTCCGATTTAGTACTGAAAAGGTTGACTATTCATTTAGAAAATCCATTTGTCCTGTTAGTTCTAATGAAACCAGTCCTGAATGTTAGAAATTGGAATCTTTCCTTCTTGTAATTTTTCAAGATGACCAAAGTATCTCATAGCTAAAATCTTTATAGTTGCAATGGTGAGTGCTTGCTAATCATGCTATGGGCTCTTACTATTTTAATTTCCATAACAAGAGCAAAGAATAAGGGGAGCTTGGATGTTTACTGCACTATTGAATGTTAAGCAAACCGATTTTTGATATTTTGAAAATAAACATAGAAATCTACAAAAGAAAAAAGCCACCTATTGTGTATCAGTGCTTAACCTTCAACATTATTTTTTTTAGCATGTCAAGTCAGTGTTTAACCTTCAACATGTACAAGTAGCAAAAGCTTTTCTACTGCACCAAAATTAGTAGTAACATGTAGACATTTTTGCATTTCACATTTTTACATTTAACCTTCAGCATTCAATGTAAAATGTAAAAAGCAAAATAGGTAATGTACCGACATTCCACTTTCCAAATTGTCACGTGATGGATGGATTGATTGATTAAAATGGAAGTCAGAGGGCTCAGTCGAAAGAAAATCATGTTAATGAGCTGGAGGAGAAATTAAGAAAGTAGTGGGCAGAGGAAGAGGAGGGCCGAGTAGTGATCGGAAAAAGAAAAAAAATCACCTTGGAAACAAGAACTTGGGCACCGGCATATTTGACATCCCATCCAAATTCCCTCATGGCCCAACCAGTCCCACCCAAGGATTGTCCATTGCTTCCTAAATAGTTGAGGTAGTACTGCTCGTTTGTTGCTTGATAAAGCCAAGCCGCCGCCCATAGCAGCTCATCCTGCACATTCAGCATTTTTTCAATCCGGAAATCATAAGGAATAGCCACAGATCAGTGGTGTCTTGGTCATTTCAATCATAATATAGAAGATGTTCTACTGCTACCAAAGTGAAACATTCTGGATTAGAAGATGTTCTACTGCTACCAAAGTGAAACATTCTTGATTTTATCCATATAGTTTTTTCTAATTGGTGCCACCGTGAATTTCCTCTATTGCTAATGCCCAACACAGAAAAATGGTACTTACGGCATATCCACTGACAGAATGGTAGTATTTTTGAGCCACTCTAATGCTGCCATCATATTTGCCTCTGTATTTGTCTGCAAAACCGAAGAGCTGCAAACCCAAAATACCTTTAATGAATAATGCTATCATCAATTGAATGTATGAAGGAGAGCAAGAATTAATTAAAAATAAAAAGGTTTAATAGTCATATTAGAGCTGTAAACAATACTATTTATCATCAGAGGGACTGCTTAAACAATACGTGAACACGCAGGGACAGAACAAATTAGACGTTGACGTTCCTTGTATAGCTCAGTCAAATTCAAACTCAAGCTTGATAGCTTAAAATGTGTAAATTTACGTGTAATCAACAAAGATAAAATGATTATCCACCCAAAATCTAAAAAAAAAAAAATATATATATATATATATATATATAGAAATATAAAATAAAATTTTAAATATCATGCCATACTCACAGTATAAAAAAACAAATAAGACAGTAAAATCCAAAGAAGATGCACCGGGCAGAGATCCACCGACAAGAGCTGACAAGTGGAACATGGACAGAAACGTCTCCGTCATACCTCAACCGACGGTTGAGATACGAAGAACCTCATGTCAGATTTACTTTTTAATTTAAGAACCGGATAAACATTTAAATGGCAAACGCAGAAAGCCACTTCCCGAGGCCAGGATCTGAGCTTAAATTTTTTGACCGCAGCTCCTCTACTGACTCGCTGAGGTACAGGGAAAAGACATGTTTTTTTTTTATCAAAATAAAATCATTAAATTTAAATATTATTATCTATTTTATATACTTTGTAACATAAAAATTTAATTTTGAATCAACAAAAGCGATAGAAATACTTATATTTTTAATAACAAAAATATTGATACATATTCTCACTGCTTAAAAGATGTTAAATAGTTAAGAAATAAATTGATACTCTTGTTATAAAAAAGAGATTTTTATTAATTTTCTTAAACGAGACGCCCATTTTGATCATTTGTTCAACTTGTCATTTTTAATATTATTTTTGAGCACCTCCGTTTGTATGAAAAAAGAGAGTAAAAGATAGTATTATCAATCAATCGTTTTTATTAAATTTGATATAATTGATTATTAAAGCCAGGAAAGAGCAGAGTTGTATGTTCCGTTTTCATGGTCTGAATTTCCTATCTCAGACATGTCCCACTGCTTAAAGGCCATCATTCTGATAAGGTTTTTTTTTTTATTTAAACCTTTAGAAGTGTGGCCCGAGGCACGCCTTTTCAACGGTCAGCATGCATGGAAGAAAATGAAATAAAAAGGGTGTGAGTTGAAGTAGACCTGCTTCGCGTGGCTGAGCAGTTCATTTGAGTAGGCCTTATTCGAATGCCTAAAAACAATAGAAGCAGCAGCCATTGCTGCTGCGGTTTCTCCGGCGAGATCTGACCCAGGATTGTTTGCATCAATCCGGTAAGCCCGGCGATCTGTTGTCATGTCTTCCGGCCGTTGCCAGCAGAAGTGGTCGGTATTTCCATCACCCACCTGATCAAACATTACAACCAGAGCTAATTTACAAAGAGAAAATGGCATTAAGTAATTCCAAACGAGAAGGGTTTAATTAACTGCAGCTAATGAAATTAATCAAAATACAGCAATCCCGTCACCAAAGACAAACAATATGTTCGGACGAAGTGGAATCAGATCCTATTGACTTCAAATGAAAA
The DNA here is from genome assembly GCA_022113865.1 of Chimonanthus praecox. Classification (NCBI taxonomy): domain Eukaryota; kingdom Viridiplantae; phylum Streptophyta; class Magnoliopsida; order Laurales; family Calycanthaceae; genus Chimonanthus; species Chimonanthus praecox. Next base: position 282,791 of record CM039087.1, on the reverse strand, counting down.
CTGGTTCCAAAGCAGAGTACTTGTTACAAAGGATCATCAGTGCTTAAAAAAATTGTCAAAACAAGGTTTTTCATGCGTATTCGGATAACGGTTGTCTCTCAGAACAGAAAATGCACATAGGTAAAACAAAATATTTAACAAAGACTACATTTTTTATTTATTATATTTCTATTAACAAAGGATAAATGAAGCAGAGGAAAGGGAAAACGAGCAAGGTACCATCCACATAAGACAGAGGCGAAGGATGCCAAACAGAAAGCAGAAAAGCAAAGACAATACAACGTAACCAAAGAAGTTTGGAAGATGAAATGATAAAGATCTCATAGGTTTTTTTAAGGGGTTTGTGCTGAAAAAGACACTAGCTATCCAAGAAAGGGCAATGGCAGATCTGATTGATTCTTTTTAGTTTGTGTTGAACGACAGTTGATAAAACAAAACTGCCAAATGAAATTGTATCCACCAACCTCTCCACGTATGTACTTTGACATGGTAAAAACCAGAGACTGAACAGAGCGTAAAACAAAATCACAAGGAAGAAATTAACAGTTAGATAAAGGAGGAAAAAGATAAGAAATCCACCTCTCCATACAAAACATTAGGCTCTGGATGGGTTTTTATGAGGTAATCAGTGCCCCATTTAACAGCTTCCATGGCGTGGCCAAGCTCTCCACTTGCAGCCATTTGCTTTCCGTACTCAACTATGCTCCAAGACATCATAGTTATGGTGAAAGCCATAGGGAGCCCAAATTTCACATTATCTCCTGCATCGTAATATCCTCCGACAAGATCAACCTGAAGAAAAACAAGTTCAAAAGGAAAAAGAAAAAAAGAAATTAAAATAGGCATGACAGGTATAACAGTAAAGAAAAAAAAAATCCTCCCCAACGTTTCAATCTTTGAAATGTAATATGTATTTAATGGGAAGAAAAGGGTGAAATAATTATACAAGTCGAGGGAAAATTTTCTTTCTTACATCTATGGTTGCCCTTCTATTTTATACTTCATTTTATTCGGAATGGTAGCCATGAGCCATGAGAAATTTCAATAGAAAAAAAATTGTACTATTTTTGTTGATTTCTGCAAAACAGATGTGAGATATTTTCATGTACCAGAAAAATCCCCCCACCCACCCACATGTACTACTGTTGAATCAAAGTGAGGCCAAATTAATTTCTCCAAATTTGAAAATAAAGGACAAAAAAAATTTCCTGTGTATTTAGAGTTTAAAAAAAAACATACTGAAAGCGAGAAATTGAAAATATTTCTCAAACACATAGCAACTAATAAGGCGAAATACTAGTACTAGACATTGTTAAGCAAGACATTTTTCGAATCGTTTTCTCTCAAGCTGATTTGTAGTACTAGAAAATAGCAAAAGAAAACAGAAACTGAAGACAAAAAGCAAAGAACAGAGAAAAGAGAGAGAGTGGCAGAGAAGAGCAGTAAGGAAAGCAAAACAGGAGCTTACCCCACTGGCTTTTCCATCATGCAGACCTGAATCTGCCCTCCAGTTCACTCTCTGGTCACGAGGAAGATACCCAGATCTCTGAGCTTCAAAGAAGAGGATGCTCTTGCTCAATGCCTGGCCATAGTCATGGGCAGCAGAAGCCAAGGGCAGTAATAAAAGAAGAAAGTGCAACGCAGGAGGAGCCATTGAAGTGGGTCTCTCTAGCTTTCTCTCAAAACCCAACACACAAAACAGGAATTAGAGCTTGAAAACAGAGGACAAAGAAGAAAGAGCAGATGCAAAAAACCTTGGCAAATCTCAGAAACAGATCTGCTCTGCAAACAAGGGTCTGAAGGAGCAGAGGATCTGGGGAAAATGACAATGTGGGTTTGGTTTATCAGCTAAAACTTCTGATAAACCCACCAGAGAGAGAAAGAGAGAGAGAGATTGCTAGATTGGAGAAATGAGAGGAGCAGCGGCTGCTATATATTGAGAAAGGAAGAAGGGAAGAGGAGTGAGAGTGGAAAAGGTTAATAAATGTAAGCTTTTCTTTTGGATTTTTACCAATCAGTAAGAGTTAGAGGAAATGATAAAAATAAACAAATAAATGCAGCTTTAGTTGCTATCATTTATTTCCGGGCTTGGAAGGTCTGGTAGCGGTTAGAAAAAGAGGGAAGGAAGAAAGGGAATGTGGGAGTGGGAGACTTCTTTTCCTTCCCTCCTTACACTTTCTTTTCAGTGCAAGGACAGTAAAAAGGAAAAGAAGAAGAGTGGGTGGGACTTCTAATTATTTCCAACTTCCTACTGAGGATTTATTTACTTCTGACGTGATTAAAATAAAAGCTGAGGCTTTAATCATGATTTTCATCATTTTGAATGATTAATAATGTGCATGAATGGCATTTGTAAGTCATTTCCAGTCCTGCCCCTGCCCCTATTGCAAAAGGAAATTTCCCATATCAGTAAGTGGCACCGAAAAGGGGCCCACTCACATGGTCCCATCCTAACATGGCATGCTTTTCCCAAAACCAAATCACCAAATGTTCTGTTTCAAAGCATCACACGAACCCTAACCCTATATGGAACATATATTCTTTAACCAACATCACTCACCGAAACTAATGATTAACCTTAATTAGACTTCTTTTTATCGAGATTTAATATCAATATTATTTTTTAGTTAGTTTATAGATCTACGAAGAACATATGAATAGGATCATTTTATCATTTTATTTAAATTTTTAGAGATTCTATAATAATAATTAGATATAATATAATAGAATGGGTTAAAATGACTTGTACATGGAAAAGGGCACATCAGATACATACGATTGAAGCTAAAAATTACTCTCTTGATGGTTTAGAAGGAAAAGTATTTTGCTTAGCAATTAGGAAAAAAAAAGAATGACAGACCGTAAAATAACGAACTAAAAGCATCTTTAGCATCAGTTCTAATACAATGATTGAATTGAGAAAATACAAATCAAATTTTAGAATGCAAGTGGAAATTATTAAAAGAATGTAAGTCCTTTAAATGACAGTGAAATTCACATTAAAGATGTATCTATGGCCCACTTAAATTGTTGGACAAGGGTGGTAGATCGTTTGCAATCCTCACGTGGGTGTAATGAATTTTCAATATTATTATTATTTAATTAAAAGGTGTTAATGGGGATTAGAGTCATCTCAATCTTTTATATGAAGATATTGTTATTTCTTTTGTTTTTATCTCAAATGATAAAAACGTCATTTTAAATGATAATAATCTTTTGAATAATAAATAATTGAGAATATTTTTATTATGTAGAGACCTCTTTTTCTTTAAAAAAGAGTATCTCATCAGTGATAATAAAGAAATTGATATCATATCTAACAACAATTTGCTACACAAAATCATTGTACGAACATGTGGAGCCCAATTTAACTTCAATCACATTCACTCACACCTCGCATCCATCTATTTGAGGGAATTGCATCTATATCTTATTTAATTCTATTTTGAGACAGGTAGATAATCCATCTAATTTTATCAATTCAAAAACTAAATCTCTAAAAACTTAAAAAGCATTATTTATTTATTTAAATAAAATATCTCTTTAAAGACACATTTTAAGTAAAAGCTTGTAACGATCTAACTCGAACACAAAGGGCTTACGGCTTGATTTAGTAAAATATTGTCCGTTTTGGACCTCGTACACATCTCAAGCCCGCACTGTTTTGCATTTGGGCTCGGGCCCACATGGCTCGGCCCAAAATGCGTCTCACATGGTCAAGGGGGCTTGTCCACTTAAATTCCCCATCTTTTTCCCCTCCACCACCGATGTGGGACTCTTCCCACATTGGTGGGTAGGGGTTCACAATCACCCCCCCTAAAGCATCGAGCCATCCCCGGCTAGACTCCGATCTAGCTCAACAACTGCAGGGAAGGAGGAAAGCCCACACAGTCGGAGTGTTGAACTCGGCTCTGATACCATATTTGTAACGACCTGACCCGAACACACAGGGCTTAGGGCTTGACTCATTAAGATATTGTCCGCTTTGGGTCTCGCACACAGCTCAAGCCCGCACAGTTTTGCATTTTGGCCCGGGCCCATGTGGCTCGGCCCAAAAAGCGTCTCACATGGTCAAGGGGGTTTGGCCACTTAAATTCCCCATCTTTTTCCCCTCCACCACCGATGTGGGACTCTTCCCACATTGGTGGGTAGGGGTTTCACAAAGCTTTTTCGACTAATCCATCTACTTGCACTCACGGGAGCCACACATGAGCAGAATGCAAATAAAGAACTGTAATGAGTCCAATATTTTCGTTGGTCACATTTAATTAAGATGGCTTTGAGTATGATTATTGAATTGAATATTAATGGACCTACGCAAGAGCAACAACAACAGTCAATGGGTTCGTTCGAAGCCATCACTATGTGATTTCCCATTGCCATTTGCCTCTTGGCTTGCTTTTTTGCAGTCCTTTGGTTTGGTTTGGTTTGGTTTGGGCCTCATTGTCTGGTCAGATTCAGGTCATTTGAATTGATTGAGAGTGAGAACAGGCAAAACATGATAATTATATTAGACAGCATGTGATGTGAACGCTAATCATACCTAATTATATCCATGACTAAGCTTAATTACTCTCAAAATAACAGTCTTTAACCCTTCCCCAACATACAAACACGTACTCATAACCATTTGATTAAGATTCTACCAAAACAAAAATTATGTCATGATAGTTAAAATACAAAGATTGATAATTATTGGCGCCTAATTATTTCTGTGTATTTTGTGTAAACTTGCATTGAAAATTTTAAACTATAATAACCATTAATTAAGGTAAAAAAGACGGTGGTGGAAACAGGTGGCATTAACTCCCGTTTCGTCGCCGTAACGCCGTGCAAAAAGAAAATGTAGTTGTCTCCTCGTCCTCTATAGTTTACACTTTACGGTCCTCAGGTAGGCAAGCAAATGTCTGCCTTCTTTCTCCTAATCATCTTCTGTTCTTCTTTTTCCTTTTTATTCGCCCATCACCCATCACACGTGGCTAAAAGTTGGGACCCTAGTTACAAATTTTTGCCCAACTTTAAAATTTTCAGTATACATGTAGATATCTAACGACATCAATATTTTTCTAAAAAATTGTATGCGTATCATTTCAATATTGGGATCTCTTTTTTATTTTTTAAATTACTTGTTATTATTGACATAGTATAATAAAAACACCAAGATTTCAAATTTAGAAAATCAACTTTCAACTTTTCTATCTTGAACTATTTTCGACAAAATTTTCTATTTCCTATTTTTCATTTTAAAAGTAAAGTACAAGTATCTGATGAAATTTATATTACAATCATCTCAAAATTATCCGTACAAAATATATAGGGTAGAAGATGAAGTGCAGCACTTTTGGAAGTGACCCATGCCGAGACACGTGTGTACCACGTGAAAGCAGTCAATGGGCGTCTGTGAACTAGACACGTGTGCCTCAATTTTGAGGATTTAATTAATTGAAAAAGAGTGCTCAGTGCAGTTAAAAACCAAGATTCAGTAGGAAATATAAAAACCACGGAATCCCTACAAAACAATTAACGATATCTCATCAATGGCCTTTATTATTTCACAGCACACCAACGATCCAAAGAGCGCCACGCATTTCCCATACCATTCCCATCTTTAACTTTAACAGTACACTAGTCGATGCTGCTTTCCCCCCTTTTCTTTTCTTTTTTTCTTTTTAAACCCTAATAATAGTGCCCAGCGGTGTTTAATTATTTATTTCTTATCACGTCACAATCACATGGTACAAACAAAACCCATTTTATTTTATTTAAAACCCTACGATTCTCTTTTTTTAAGGGCATTAAATTATGGTGTAATGCAGCATTTACTTTGAACCGGCCGTGGACTGTATTACTCTTGGAGCGCATTACTCTTATGACATGCTCCTATGCCTATTTTGTGGACTCTATGGAGTATGAAATTACACTTTTCTTACTTATTTATTCTTTATAGATTACATTTCTATCTGATTATTTGATTAAAATTCAATTAAATTTTAAATTTCTTAAATTCAATTATTACATAAGCAAAACAATCATTGTAGTACCTTGTCAAGTATAGTGTCCACAACAGTAAAGCAAAAATATTCCCACCTAAGTAGACTAAAGTGATCCAAAATAAAGAGACAATATTGGAAGATTATTTAAACTAAATAATGTCATCAAATAGAGCCTAAATGTTGCATTAAGGTTCAATAAACTATAGGAGCGCAACTAATATTAGTCCCTCCATTATTTTTCCTATATTTCTACCCATTTTCTGCTTGTGCCACGTATTTGAAGTCAGGAGCGAGAGAGAGAATCCCGACGATCAGGGCGTTTTTGAAGATTCCAACCCCGACAAACCGCACTCACTCGTATCAAATTTCCACCCATTTATACAAGGCCCAGCTTAAAAGAAGATGAAAGCCCACCGACAAAAAGATAAGGGTAACAACGATGGCAAACTCGTTATTTTGATGGCCATATAAATACTCTTTTCAAAATGTTCATTACAAAAATATTAATACCATTCTTTAACAACTAACCATCAGTTGAAAAAATATTTTATTAAAAAGGTGATTTTATCATAAATATATCGAGATATTATCATGAATTCATGATATTATTATTTATCATATTTTAATATGGTTTTATTATAAATTCATTTAAAAATAATAATAATAGCGATAAATATATATTATTAACACTGTAACAATATTTTGTAATAAATTTAAAATTATCATTAATATTTTTTTTATTTTAATTAAAACCAACTATTATTTCTCAAACGAAGAATATGTGGTCAGAATTAAACTCCCCTCAATCATAGTCCACCTCACCTTAAATTTTAGTTCATTGCAAAGATGAAAATGTATTTAAATTTTATGAAGCTTTTATCTATTTAAGGACATCAACTTATTTATATATTTGCATTAAGTAAACTATAAATACTATTTGGATTTTGTCAATGTGGATTACCTATCTTTTAATGAAAAATGAATTTCTATTAAAAATTTATCCTTGTAAATCATGTGCCATATACAATTAATTAAGATTTAGTATTTAAAAATGAATATAAATGAAGTTAAGTTATATTCTTCAAAAGTAAAGACACAATGCATATAAAGACATGAAAAATGTATAAATCAACTCGTTAACCTCCCGTCTCATGAATTTGGAGGTATTAAATTCAAATCCTCATGACTTAATCTAGACGGTGGATATCATTCGTAGAGGTTTTATGCGGATTTCCTTCGATTTTTCATATATAAATTAAAAAATATATTTAAATATATTATTTGTAAAAATAATAATTTAATAAAAAATACAATTTTTTTTATGACATACAACTATACTAAATTGATAAATCCCAATAAAAAGCACTAGAGTTATAAAATACTACACTCTAAAAAGGTTTAAGACACGTCGATGATGTGGCAAAAAATGCAGGTGCAACGATAAACATGCTCTGGAGTTGTACGCCGCCGGATTGTCTTTCGCTCCGAACAGGGACACGTCTTTTCCATTTCCCGACAAAGAAGGAAATAAATAAAATAAAATAAAAAGAATAGCAGACGAGAAAGCGGAAGGACAGAACAGTGCAGTCAAAAGGTGGTCCACTACAAACTGCACGCTTTATTCCAACCGCAATCAACGGTCAAACCGGCAATTCCACCAGTGACCGGTTGGCGCCGGTTCACCGACGCTGCATTTCTCGCATGCCGCAGTCACCACCTATCGTGAGTAACGATGCGGGTCCCACTTTCCTGTGTCGACCCTTAAATTCCACTAGCAGAGAATGTAAGTTGGAAATTACGTTTTTTTAATAATAAATATATAAATATTTAATTTGGGTTTTTATTTTATTTTTTTTCTCAATATTTCAATTCACAGTAAGTGACCCTTGATCATAATCAAATTAGGGATATTTATCAAATTGGAGGCCAGTCAAGGCAAAATATGTGTTAGGTGTAAAAGGAGAAGTTATTATAAATGTAAGGATTTTTTAGTAAACCCCTTTATAATCTATTGTACTATTAATATAATAAATTTATGGGGTAACAATCTAACCCCAAGGCTGAAAGTTTGGTGTATGCAAACTGTGAAAAATAAAATTTGATGTGTCATGTAATTCTCAAATTCAAGAGTTGACTTTTACAATCCAACTTAACCAAATTGGTCCAAAACTAAAATTGGCAACACCCTAAATGAAACTTTAATTAAAATAATTTCAAATAATTAAAATTTGGAAGTAATTAAAAGATATATGAATTCACTAATACAATCAGTATAAATTCCTCAATCTCATTTTGAAGCATATATTTTTCAAATAAACTCATTATACACAATTAAGATAAAATATATACAAAACAATCTTATGAAATGGTGACTTCTACCGCTAAAAGAAATAAAGAAATGGTAAACTTTTGTATTGATTTGTTGTTTCTGAAAAGAGTGATGGAAAACATTAAGTTAGATTTTAAGAGTAGGGATACCTTGAACTACCAAAATTACTTTTAAAATTGAGATAAAATCTTTGAGGTACGTATAATCCTCCCTACCTTTACATATACCGAGTAACTTTACTTATTTAAGTACTTGTCTTTTGATTTATCAAATGATGAATCCAATAATTGTATAAAATTTAAAGAGATATATTTTAAGTATAATTATAATTTTGACACTAACTGATTTAAAATTTAAAAAATAAACATTATTTACTAATATTTTACCATTAAAGTAAATGCATAAATTATTCTGAGTCGGCAAATTAAAGATTTAGAGGAGTGTGAGGAGAAGTTGTGTGGAGTGATTGATTGAAGTTGATCTGAAATTGGATTTAGAGGAGTGTGAGGAGAAGTTGTGTGGAGTGATTGATTGAAGTTGATCTGAAATTGGATTTAGAGGAGTGTGAGGAGAAGTTGTGTGGAGTGATTGATTGAAGTTGATCTGAAATTGGAAGAAGAAGAAGAAGAAGAAGAAGAAGAAGAAGAAGAAGAAGAAGAAGAAGAAGAAGAAGAAGAAGAAGAAGAAGAAGAAGAAGAAGAAGAAGAAGAAGAAGCTCATTGAAATTGAATTGACATGCCTTTGCCAAGAAGAAGAAGAAGAAGAAGCTCATTGAAATTGAATTGACATGCCTTTGCCTGAAAGTGACTTAAAATTAATCATGTTCAATAAAATTAATCACGTTCAATTAGTGAAATGACAATTTAAAATTGAATTGACATGCCTTTGTCTGAAAGTGACTTAAAATTAATCACGTTCAATAAAATTAATCACGTTCAATTAGTGAAATGACAATTAGAAAGTGAAATGACAATTAGAAACTTGTTACAGCATAATTCAATGACGGCCTACAAAGTACCATGCCTGGGATGACTTTAGGTTGTTGAACAACCAGAAATAATTTCTGGGGTCAATTCTTGGCTTTTAATTTGATTTGAGTAAACTGCTTTGTTTAATTTAAGCTGATAATAATTTGCTTTCATTTCACCATCAAAGTACTAGTACCATAATAAAATAAAAGAGGAGAAATTATTTTTTTGTGAATCTCATGATTAAGTTTTTATAGATTTTATTTTTCTCTTCCATATTTAATATCATCTTATAAATTAAATTTAAACTCATTTTAAGATCCATTCACCACTTGATTAATCTTAAATGTTATCGATGCTTAAACTTTTCAGCATTTAAAACTATATTTAGATGATTTTTTCAAGTTCGATTTTTTCCATATTTCATATTAAGAATAGCTTTATCAAACTAATTCATTATCACAACTTAATATAAATTCTACAAAAAAAAAAAAAAATCAATCTTTAAATTTATATAACGAATCAATTTATAATATATAAATTTCTCAATCAAAGACAGGATTAAACAGTAAAAAAGTTTTGACTAATTTAAAAAGTGAAGTGAGGTAAGAAAGAATGGCCCATTATACTGAATTGCACGTGTACATGCTATCAACATTCAACAACAGACATGCATCCAAAGATTTGAAATATATTTGGATGTCCCCATAAGAACGATGATTGAAGATTATTTTAATAAACATTAAAAATCAAAGAATAGAATAATTAGATGAGAGTGAAGCTTATCCACCACTTTTTCAAATTACCCTTGTAAATTGTAATATCACATTAAACTATTAAAGGATGCACGACGTATTTGAACAAATTTTGATATTGATTTGTACACCTTTTTTTTAAAAAAAAAAATTGTAAATCTTATTCTATAGTATTTTTTTGTAATGACTACAAAATTAATATTTATTACTGCATACACCATCTTTTGACATCTACCATTCTATAATAAAGTAAGATGCTGAAAAAAGAGAGCTCATTATGTATGTATCTGGACAATCTATATAAAAATGGGTAGCAATCCTCTCACACGCACTTTGAGTAAATAGACACGGAATTCAGAGTATTGACCATTTTATCTTCTTACTACTGTACAAAAGCATTTAAAAAAATTTCAGTGATCCAGTCAGTGAGCTGGTCAATGATCCGGTTTGATGTTTTGTAAAAAAATTATCTCACTTAGAAAAATTTCAGTGAGTCTATCAGTGGGCCGATTTATACCGCAGTGGAATGGTAAGTAATCCGACAAACAATTCGAAAGGTAAAATGAGCAATACAGTAAAATTCGTGTCGGATTACACTTATCCTTTAAAAATAGGTTTCACTGCTCTCTCCTTGTAGTTGTAGATTGTATCATTTTGAATTTATTCTTTTTATCCTTTGTGTTTATATGGTAGTAGTTAATATTAATAGTGATGTTCCTAATCGTAGATAGAGAATATAGAAGTGACCCATCATTGACATGACCTACCAAGAAATTAAGAAAATTAAAGCATGGCATGACTCGTGAGAGGTGTCTCAAAATCACACCCTAAAGCCTAAATATAGCGAAACAAGTACCTTTGGTCCAATCTCCCCACTTCACTCTTCCTCAGAGAAAAGAGTACACTGGACTGGGACTGGAGGAGAGATATTTACAACTAAAAAATGACAATATGCCTCAATCAAGTGGTGGTCCACTTTCATATTTAATTTTTAAAAGGTTTAAATTAGACAATGCTTTTTTTTTTTTTTTTAAATAAAAGAAAAAGAAAGTGCTCCTCAGTCTTTTTTTTGGTTACATGAACCTTTGATGTGTGGCTCACTGTGCCCACATTACCATACGTGAATTGAATTGAATTGAATTTTGAAACTCTGACTCACACCACAAATACAAGGGGATAGTGGGAAGCCCAGGCCCAGTGGCCCACACCTATTAGGGTTTTGGATGTATGGTGGTGGTGGGTCTTGCTAATGGCAGCTACTGGCTGCATATACTCACTAAAAAGCGGGCGACGAGCGGCCAAGTGTACGATGCAGATATAGATTTCAGCAGTTGAGCGATGAGAGAGATTTTCACACTTTTTTCTCACATTAATTTAATTCAGATCCACTCAGTTACTAAATTGTTGAGTTGGACTTGAAGTAGACCCGATCCAACTCAATTACTTGAAACGAATTCGAGAATTTTAGATGGAGATAAGTTTAAAATTTTGTAATCTAAATTCAAAATAGATCTGAACCAATTAACTCGTTTAACAAATGAGGGTTGCCGACCCAAATCTAAATATAACTCGACCAATTGCCAGATTTGCCTTGAACGAGTCTCATTCCTTTCATCCAGACTTCTCAACACACTACTCTTTTCAACTTTATCTCACATCACCCACATGACCTCTCCGCCTTAATGAGCCCCACTAGTTTGTCGTCTCCATCCATAAACGCAACCTAAGGGATCTCAATTTCAGTTTTAATGGTAGTTAAAAGAATCAATTTTGGTCTCAACTTTCGCCCCATATTTAATTTGGTTGATTGTTGCCATCATCCAATTATCTGATTATGCTATTAAATAAAATTAAACTAAATAGTGGAGCCACATGAGTTTGAAGGGATGTTGAGATATATTATCTTAAGATCTATTGAGCTTGATATAATGAGATTTTACTTATCTTTTATTTAGTTAGTTATAAATAAGGTTTTTCTTTTATTTTTTTGTTATTGAAATATTGTTACATAGTGAATTTAAAAATTTATGGGTATTTTGTTGTTAATCTTTTTTATTTTTTAAAATGAGCTAAAAGTCTAAATATGAGGTAATTCGAAATTTTGATCCACTCTGATCGATCATAATCTGAAATAGACTTGAATTGACTCACTTGTTTAAATGTTATTTATATTTTAAATTTATCACCTATAAATATTTTAATGCTCTTATAGATATTTAAGTTTTATAAAATATTTTTATACCTTTTTCTAAAGATTCATGGGTATTTTATTATTTAGTCCTTTTATTTTTTTAAATGACCTAAAAGTCTAGATGATAACTCAAAATTTTGATCCGCTCTGATTGATTCGAATATAAAATAGACTTGAATCGTTTAATCCGTTTAATAAATAAGTAAATAATGAATTTAAAATTGTTAAGCTAAATTAAAAAAAGACCGAATCTGTTGACAACTGTACTGATAGCCCTATATAGAAGCTACTTCAAAAATTGTTTTGAGTCTTGCCCCTCATTTAGGCAAAAACTCTAGCGGCTATCAATTAATTGAACCTCACAAATTCTTCATATCGACTCTATCTAGACATAGGCTTAGAGGTGTATGCAATTAATAACATTAAATTGGTATGGTTTTGTAACATTTCAAATTGATTATTCATCCTCCATGGACAATGTGATCCGCCTGTCAAATGGTTTGGATGACCAAATAATTGAACTCCCATGCAGACAGCAAGCCTTAGAGGATTTTACGTATTATTATGATCTTGTTTCATGACAACTCAAGAATTATTAGCTTCCAAAGAGAGAGAGACACACCAAGGATCACATAGAGCTCCATGTTCTAGCTAGCTGTTACTAGAAGGAAGACGCATCCCACCCAAGATGGAGAAGCAGCACATGGTCAACTTTCAAAAACAAATCAAAGCTTGTGATGGGCCAAATCTGCAATTGTTTGCTGTGGTATTTGAATATTTGGTGGGCCAAGGAGCCCATCTTATCAGAGATTATTATGGGCTGGTTGTCAATTTATAAGACATTAAGGTAATTTTATTTGAAATTGAGTTTAGAATTTATTAAATTTGCAATGATTTTTTTTTTTTTAAATTTCTTTTGCCTAGTGTGTAAGAGCAAAGAGCCAGAGAGAGAGAGAGAGAGTTATAAGAGTAGAGAGAGCGAGGTAGCTAAAGCATTAATAAATTATCATCAAACATCAACAAATTAATTATGAAGAAGCTGTAATAAGAACCATTGATTCATTTGGCTAAACATAAAAGGACAACCTATCATCATTTAAAAAGGGGACCACCTCCTAACTACAATGGGTCGATTACTTATGCTGTTATGCCAACACCATATAATTTGAGTTATCCAGTTCTCTTCACATGTTTGGAGACTTGACTTTTTATATCACTCGAGCTTTTAAACTCGCATGTAATATAGACCACTTTGTTATTATATTTCAATAGAAAAGCTGTATATTTGTTATGATCTAAATCCATATAAATGTATAAAAGATTTCATGTATAATGTAATTTAAAAAGGTTTCTCTATCTCATCATAATATATAATAAAATAATAATCAAGATTTTAAAATGACATTATAAAATTCAAATTTTCACTCATATGCTATTTTTGTTTACTATCCATTGTTAATTTGATGACCATCATTTATTTTATATCCATTTTCACTTCCATAGTATCTAAATGTATCGGACAACTTTCAAAACAAAAAAAAAAAACCTCTTGAAGAGATTGTTGAGAGTTCTTTTTCTTCAAATCATATGGCCCGTTTCGTTGTCTTCGTACCACCCAGCCTCCCTAAAAGGAAAACAAGAAATCCTAAAATCAGAGCCGTCCACCAGTCCGTGGAATGCAGCGATTGAAAGGTCCGCAAAAAGCGGAACACGTGGACTGATGTAGATTGGGTAGTGGGAACAATTACTCCACTCATGTGAGTCCTCGTGCCTTCTGACACCAGACGTGGGTCCCTCCACGTGATTTCCCTCCCAAGATCTTCTGTCACTCTCATCCGGTAGCCAGTTTTAAACAAAGAATATGTCCTGGATTTGGGTCAAATGCACAGCCATTTATTAAGGGGTAAATTGATTCTATTAGATGCTGCAAACTCCATTTCAAAGCCAAATATACAACACGACCTTAAAAACGAGCAGATAAAGAAAAGAAATGGATTGGAAATCAAACTCAAACGTCAGTAAAATTTAAAATGAATATCAGTGACTCTACCTCCCAATTATAAAAGCTTCCAAAGACCAATTAGAATACCTACAACTCCTAAAGACTAGAATTTACATCATTTGCACTTTTATTGCTCAGCCTACAACAAACAATTTAAATCTTCCACCAACAAGGCAAGAATACAGTTCACAGCAAATTAAGATAGAAACGATTTCTTCACCTTAGCACCACCACCCGACCTGCATTTTATTACAAATTTGTCCAGTCAACATCAGCCACATTGCCACCCTGCTCTAGGCGAGTCTAGTTGCATCATGATCAGGTCTGCTGATGTCAATCTCTAAAAAACTGTAGTATCGAATCACATGCAAATCTTGTAAGATGAAATTTCTTGTGTACATCTAAAAGCATCAAATCAATATGTACTTTAACTGATTGACTTTGAAAAGAAGCCACTTGATCAGTTCTCCATCCTCCTCATAAGGTCGAAAAACCTGAAATCCACAGTAAATCATGATATATTGGAGAAGCCCTTGCCCACCTGAAATCAACAATGTTGTGTCTCACCAACTCAAAATCACTTTAGCAATCCAAAGAGAGGTAGTGTTTTGCAGATGACTTTAACTGGAATACTCTTTTCCTCTGGCAAGACACGCTCATATTCAAACAATAATGAATACAGCTGATAAATAACTAGTTGATAACCCCTATATATTGGGTTCTAATGGAGCCAGAGGATTTCATCCTTGTCACATGCAAGCTTCTAAGATGATTCATCCTTGTGACCATCTTAAAGATGGCAGTTGCATTAACATTAAGCAAGTCACAACTCAAAATCATGGCATTTACCTGATATCATTGCAGAAGGAAATTGATTCCATCACCGTAACTCAGAAACATGGAGCCTTCTTCTTGCCCATTCACAAGTTACCCCCCCAAAAAAAAATCCCAGCCAAAATGATTGACTTCAGGACAGAATGATATATTTACCTCACAAAAAAAGGTCAGCAGGGTTGCGTAGAGTGCTTAGTGCTTACTATACAAACCATTGATACAGCAAGAAACCTTCAACATAAGTTAAAAATCCCTTTATAATTAATCTTTTACATTAAAAATATGGTGAAATAATTTTTTCATAGGCAACATAAACAAACCTTTAATATTCATCTCCAAGGGTAAAATCTGGCTCTGTTGGTTTCTGGAGCAATATTGGGGGCAATCTTTCTGGCAACCGAATCTTGCGTGTATGGTTGCGTCGCAATGCTCGTAGTGCATTAGCAGCAAATCGCGAAGCATAGATGGTGGCACCAAGACTTGGTGAGCTACCAACACCCCTTGCCAGCACCTCTTGCAGCCTGCCCTCTTCCTCGTGTAGAGAGTCTTCATGCTTCTTCTTAGAGTAGCGTCGCCAAGCTGCTTGTAAGAAACAAGCAGCCCATGTCCTCCACTGCTGTGAGTAGAACCTGAAAGTATGTCGGAGCTGCTTGCTGTGAAGCCTACGGAACTGGGATGCAACGAATTTCAAGTCATCGGCCATGAGGGCAAAAGCTTCAACGTCTTGTAATGCCCGCACTGTCCTAGTTGAGGTTGGAAGGTTGGAAGAGGAGTGCGGATCCAGTGCCCATGTTAGAAGCTCTTCTCCACAGAAGTCCCCAGCCTTGAGAAAATCACAGTTGAAAAAACCAGTCCTTCCACCATTAGTGGTTACACTCTCTAGTTTCCCACGCATTATGAAGAGCATTTCATCGACTGGGTCACCTTCTCGGATGATGTAGCTGTGTTCTGTGTAGAGGGCTGGCTTGAGACGATCGCACATGGCATCCAACAATTGCTCATCCATTTTTTCAAACATAGGAACCTACGAACAAGAAAAGCACAATAATAATTGGGTCCTTTTTTTTTCCTGAACTTCAAGATAGTTTGTGCATTAGACAAACAATTCTAGTCAGATCCATATGAAGATCAAGCCGCCCATCAGTGCCTCAAGATAACAGAATGCTTGAGTGGTAAACAACTACCAAGGATTCTGCACGTACAGATGGAAGGATGTCCTTTTTAGTGGAGGTGACAGATTAGAAACTAAAAATGTTGGCTCAGATCTCAACTGAGTCAAGCCAACTGAGCCAAGATTTCCATGAACTTGGTTTTATTTGCTTCAGGTAAGGACTTGTTAGAATTTGACAACCCTAACAAGAAATAAGTGGAAAACATCGCTAGAGTAACTCGTGAATTCCTTTCTTCTTCTTTTTTCTGAGGTAAACTCATCCGTTCCATTACTTAATCCAAAACCAATCTCATTCCAATCCAAATCAATTTCCAAGTGTCTGATGTCTACGCTTATAAATCCTTCATGATTGAAAAATATTGCATCAGAAAGATTAGGATGATTGTTAGTCTTTAGAGTGGGTTCGATTCCTCTCGGACTTACTTGATACACGAGACTTGCAGGTGGTATCTTGTATCCGTGGGATTAGTCTCACCTCCAATGTAGGGCGGGGACACCCATGTTATATATATATATATATATATATATTGTTCGAATGCATGTAAGCAGATTGATTTACAAGATTTCAGTCCTAAGAGGTGGCTTTCATTAGTTTCTATGGGATTCTCTATTATCATTTCACTTCAACCAATGACAACATCCAGGACCTATGATTACAAGGGAATTCACAATCAGCTGATGGCTTCAGAAACTCATCTGCCACTTCAGATCAGAAGATTGATCTTCATTTTAATGTTTCATGCAAAACACTTTGCCCACCAGATTTGAACTGGAGCTCTACAATTCTCATCCTCAGTTAACAACATTCTCATTGTAACCAGGATATCCGGTAAATGGGAGCCACCTTGCAGGCCCACTCTAGATGGGCAACACACCAAAACTGACATGCACCAATCTTAGCCATCAAATTTGCATCTGGACTTTGGTTATAACCCCTTCATTTGCAGGCTAAAATTTGAATCCAAGATTGTTGGATGTGAGGATTTTCTGGTTCAATGATCATCAGGCTGATGCCTAAAAATAATGTTATGGATTGCTGAAGTATCCCATGTAGAAAATTAAATGAAAGCAGCACATTCAATTTAACCTAAGAATTCTATTATAGAAAAATTTCATGTTTTGTCACCAAAATAATAAAGGAAACATTGAAAAACTCACTCTTGTGAGCAATGCCAAGCAAAGATGGCGTTTTATGTCCCTCCTTAGGTCCTTGGGCAGATTACGGAGCAGATTCTCCTCATCGACCCCTCTTGTTTCTTGCCATTTATATTGTTCATAGCGATGGGTGCGCTCTCTCAGGTTCTCAGGGAGTAGACGGTGAGACATCCACTGTTCTGCATCTCGCCTTTTCACTCTCATTTCTTCCAATCTGATAGTGGTGGACTGCAGATATGTCTGCAACATATATAATAATTGGCAGATCAATATAGAGGAATCCAGCATGAAATATACCTACTATTTTTTTTAGGACTAAATATAACTATTATTTGAGCACTAGAAATATCATTTTTATAAAATACAATGGAATACATTCATATGGACTGACTTTCATACTTATTTGGTGATAAAGTGAAAATTAGCATGTATGACAAAATAACTTTTATGGAACAGAAATGTAAAAATCTGTGATTTCTGACAGAATGAAATGGTTCATCATGAAACTATAACCATTTTTGCCATGCATATACAAGAGAACTGCGCTCCAACACATTATTTGGGGCATCGAAATACTATCTAAATAAAAGAAGACTTCTAGTTGTCATCAGAAGTTCTTAATTAAGTTTCCAATATCAAACTGATATGACAGTTTTCAGTAAGCAGGTTTAGCCTCTCTTTTTTTGAAAGGGGAAAGTGTTGAAATTGAAGTAATTTCCTTAGTTTAGTATTATATTATATTAACATATATTATTTATATTTGAATTTAAATAGTTAGCTGTGCTTGAATTAGGAAGTTGGTAGCTATTATTATTATTTTTTTTTGAAGACCAAGGTATCTAGGCCTCTTAGAGTACCTGACTAATCCTTGAGGCATGTGAACCTCCCAATCCACACACGCCGGGGAAGTTAGTAGTAGTTATTGATTGGTAATCTCTACAACAAGGTAGTTGTTGTCTACAACCATTGGTGATGTAATTTTTGAATTTCAAGCATTTTCTTCTTCATGAATGAATGATAATATATCTCCATTGAAGTACCATATAGATTTTATTATTGTTCTTCTTCTTTGATTTTGGTTGTGGATCTTGGGCTAGTTGACTAAATTCAACAATTGGTGAAGCAGATTTTTCCAGCACTAGGAAATCCATTGATTTCTTTACATGTTATTAGAGCGACAAGGTTGGTAGTGGATGCTTGTCAAGATTCCTTGGTGAAGAAGATCAATTGGTGCTTCAAATATGAATTCAGGTTGTAGAAGTAGTGGACTCGGTATTGAATTGCTAAATCAGTCCAACTACAAGATTTGGAGGTCATGTATGGAGTCTTATCTTCTTGGCAAAGATTATGGAGTGTAGTAGGTGGAGCTGACAAGGTAGCTCAAAGAGACACAATGGAGAATGCCAATGCCTCGAAGAAGGAAAATTACAAATGCAAAAGCAGAGTTTGTAATGAAGAAATCCATTTCCCATGGGTTGTTTGGACATACCATGAGATGTAAATCGGCAAGTGAAATTTGGATAACTCTTGATGGGTTGTTCAATAAGAAGAATGTAAATCACTTGCAATTGTTGGAGAATGAGTTGTCCAATACAACTCAAGGTGATCTCTCCATTTCACAATTCTTCAGGAAGATTAAGAATCTATACTTGGAAATTTGATTCTTGGAAGCATAGATGAAGCAACACATCTTTGTGGGTTGAATAGGAATCACATTTCTCATGTCACATCAATTCAGTGTTGGGCTACACAATCTTCAATGGTGGAATTTGGGAACGTACTTGACGCGGAGCCAGTCCCACATTCCACATTCTCCGTGTCTTTTTTTTTTTTATTATTATTTTCATGTTTAGCTGGTAGTTTATTTTTAGCTATTTTCCTTTTTTAGTTAAGGGTAGTAAATTTAGCAAGGGCATATTGGGCATATGTGTTTTGTAAGCTTATATAAGGCCCTCATTGTAATCGAACAACAGATTATGGAATAAGATTTGAAATTTTCAAGCATAACTTTGCCGGTAAGAAACCATGGAACTTTGGTGAGAATCCAAAGGGGCGAAAAGCCATCTCCTTCTTCAGGTACTCTTTTTCTTCTTCTCCTCTCTTTTCTTCTTCCTTTTCTTCCCAATACCAGCCGAACCTTTCTAATCCCCAGATCTGATCTGCTGCCGTCCCTCCTTTAAAGCCCTCCTAAGGCTATTGCCCCTTTCTAACCCCATACAGCCCTCGCCATCATCTCATACTCGTCCCTGCCTTGTTGCCAAGCCTTCCTTGAGCCCAAACAACCACTGTCAGGCCCTCCCAAGGTCCAAACAGCCATTGTCTAGCCCTTTCGAGGTCCAGATAGCCATCACCAGCCATAACCTCCATCACTATTTCGTTCCCAATCTTCCATATATCCTTCCTACTATTGTCGCAGCCTTATAAAACTTGTGCTTTCCTTTCTTCCTAACACCTACCCCTTGGCTGCCGTTCCCCTCCACAGTCCTCCTTCACACTGTCGTAACCCATAGATTCGCAGCAGCCAAAGAGACCCTCCGTGTCCCTTTCTTTAAGATCCCATTCACCCCTTCCCTCTTAATACCATTCATACCCCCCTTTCTTTTTATTCCATTCATTTAAGTCCTAGATATCTAACTATACCCATGCCTAAGTCTTTATTTTAATTACCCATAAGCCTTCCATCCTTTAGCCGTGACCATCCTTTGATAGTTTGACCAAATAATCCTTGGGATTGATTAAATTCTTTGCATTGTCAAGATTATTTGTGGTAAATTTTATATTCATTAGTTACATATATTAATTTAGGTTTTAATTTCAGCCCATATTTTAGCTTAGGATGCATTATTTTCATCCCTTCTAATATTTAGGAAACCAAATTTTATGCATTTAGATTTTAATTCCTGCGTCACTACTTGTTTCTCAAGAATCCGTGGTCATACAAATGGCCAAGTGTGTCATTTCGGGAAGCGATAGCGATGCTCTTTCTCCAGTGGGAGCAAAAAAATTCAAAATGTGAAAGGCAAGAAAAAAGAGGCAGCAAACAACTATGGAAATCACAATGGTTCTTCTGGTAAGCAAGGTGAAGACCGTGGGACATCAGGCAATGGTAATCGAAAGGATGTCAAATGCCACCGATGTAGTAAGCTTGGGCACATAAGAAAGAATTGCCACATGAAGTTGAATGGAGGAAATGTAGCTGAAAAAGCAGATGAATCCAAAGCATATGCAAATTGGAGAAAGTGTTTTGTGGCATAAACGAACACGGTGAATGCCTTACCTTCAACTGATTTTGAGAATGATTGGATAGTTCCCTCCGATTTGGGCATCATCTCACTGGATATGAGCTTTCGTCATTAAGGCAGCAATGACGCAATAACACCATGTATCCTATAGAGAAGAAGGTGGTGTTCAAATATGGTGATGACGATGATCCTATCATACTCGAGTGTGTTCCATGCGTCCATGAAGAAGAATCTCCTTTTGGTAGCAAATGTTGTCAATGCGGGTCAATATGTGTTTTTTGGCCCCAATGATGTCAATTTTCTCCAAAACATATGATGCCTAGATGCGGATATCATTCATGTTAGTAAGCGAGTCAAAGGTTGGTTTGTTTTATCCACTTCCAAGTCATATGTTGATAAGATAAGTTCCAATGATGGTTCTTCTATGAGCTCAGCAAAAGGACTTGCAAACTTTCTGGCCAAGTGGGGAATAGATAAAGTTCAGGATGAGATACTATCATGGGATTTTAGGAGTTGAAATTCCCATGATGGGGCTTCACACTGTTTATATGGAGAGGCTCACGTTGTATTTTGATATGTTCACTTTTTATTTCTCGGGTTTTATATCGTTTTTCTATTTGTTGTTTTTTTTTCTTTTAGGGTTTAAGACTCTTAGACCCGCCTTTTGTACTATCTTTATCTATTAATACATTTCATCTCTGTTAACACAAAAAGAATGATGGTACTTCTATTTGGCATACAAGGTTGGGTCATCTTAGCATGGATAAGTTGAAAATTTTGGTGAATGGACTACCAAAATTGACATCATTTGGCAGTGAGGAGGTATGTAAGGGATGCCAAAATGGAAAAGCAGAACGTCTTCCATTTGACAAGTCCTTCTCAAGATGAAAGGCTACTTTGGAACTTATCCATGGTGATGGGATGGGACCTTCTAAAACAGTTCCATATTCAGGTTTCCATTACATGTTGGTGTTTTTTTTTTGAGCGGTAACGAAGAAGAAATATTATTAAAAAAAAAAATACAAAGAGTACAAGGAGGTCTACAAGGTATAGACCATTACTTGTCGGTGTGTGTTGATGGTTTTACAAGGTTTACTTTGTGAAAGGAAAATCAGATGCATTCTTCAAGTTTAAGGAGTTTAGGATGACCTTTGAAGGTGTACTTGATAAGAAGATTAAATGTTTGAGGACCTATAATGGAGAGGAGTTCACTTCAAATGACCTTTTTTTTTTTTTTGGGTCATAAACATGGCATTAGAAAGGAGCTTACTTGTTCTTATACACCACAACAAAATGGTGCTCTGGAGAGGAAAATTAGACACATTGCTGAGACATGTAGAAGTTGGCTACATGCAAAGGATTTACCCAATGCTCTACGGGCAGAGGGTATGGGATGTGTGGTGTACGTGATTATTCGGTTTCCTCTTTAGCTTGATTAGCATGAAGTATCCTTATGAGTTAATGTTTGGTGAGAAGCCTAGTGTCAAGCATTATAAGGCTTTTGGCTCTATTTGTTATGTTCATGTTCCGGATGAAATGAGAACAAAGTTGGAAGCAAAGGCCAAGAAATGCATTATTGGCTATGATGAAAGAAAAAAGGGTTGGAAATGTATGAATCCAAAAACCCATCAATTGACTGTTTCGAGGGGGGATGTGTTTGATGAAGTCTCCTCTTATTATGATAAGAATGGTTCTACCATTGATAATATTGATAATGATATGAATACTCATGTCAAGCCTAAGATGATGATGGACTTGACGGTGACACCAATTAAATCTAAGGTGTCAATGAATCCTCCTTTGCCAATGGGGGAGCAAAGTGAAAGGATGAATTTTATTTGTGATGGACAACATGGTCAGCAAGTAGCCAATGGTGTTGTTAATGAGGAGAATGCACCGGTCCTTAGAAAATCTACAAGACGGATTGTCAAACCGGTTCGCTATAGGGATGGGAATTTGGTGACTATGGTTTCTTGCCCATCCAATTAATGAAATTGAGACATCTTATTCTGATGAAGCAAGGGGTGTTAGAGAATGCGATCTTGCCATGGATGAGGAAATGAATGCCCTCATGAAAAATGAAACTTGGTATCTTCTACCTAAGCCCAAGGATGTGTAACCCGTTACAAGCAAATGGGTTTACAAAGTAAAGCGCAAGGCGGATGGAAGTTTGGATAGATTCAAAGCACGGCTTGTTGCAAGGGAGTTTTCTCAAAAGTATGGAGAAGACTATGAAGAAAGTTTCAGCCTGGTAACAAAGATGACTTCTGTTTGGATTTTGATAGCTTTGGCGGCATGCCATGTGAGGAAGTTGTGGCAACTTGATGTGAAAAATGCATTCTTATATGGTGAAATTGACGAGGATATCTACATAGAGAAGCCACTAGGTTTTGTTTAACATGTGCATCCGGAGTATGTATGTAAACTCAAGAGAGCTTCAAGGGCATGGCATGGTGAGATTGTGGAATACTTGGTGTTTTGTGGTTATTTTGCTTCTAACTCAGATTTTAGGTTGTTTGAAAAGAAGAGTGGAGATTTGCATGTGATTGTTTTATTGTATGTGGATGACATGATATTATCGGTAACAACTATGAGGAGATTGCATAGCTTTGGGTGAAGTCTCCATTTACATTTCCTTTCAATCTTGACAGGAAGGGGTTTGAGCGTCTCCTCGTTCTGGAGCACTTCCCCTCTAACCACATCCTACAGATTCACTTGGTTTGTATGGGACCAAGGTCTTATTATTGTCATGACCATAGCATCTATCTTCTACTTTTACCTCACACTATTGTTGTATTTCTCTATTATTGAGGTTCCTGTATAACTCTCTTATACATGGCCCTATATACTTTTGTATCTCACTCATTAATTAATGAAATATTCTTTGTAACCACTTTAAAAAAGAATCTGCATTTGCATTAACATGAAAGATTTGAGTGAACTTAGTCACTTTCTTGTCTTGGAAGTGGAAAATGTGAAGGATAGAGTATTTATTTCTCAAAGAGTTATGCAAAAAAAAATATTGCTTCTAGATTTGGTGTAAACCAAAGCAAGTGGTGTTCCACTCCTCTTGATGCAAATATGAAGTTAAGGTGTGATGATGCAAGATTCTTATGGAATATCAACCATATCGTGGACTTGATGTGGCCATCATAATCATTGAAAATCCAAGTGATGATGGGTGAGCCCAATTGGACGAAATTGATGAAATTGCTCTCCAAGACCTACGCTAGAATTGGTGGAGGGAAGAAAAGACCTCAAAAGCATCTTAATGGAACGATTTGCATGAAGATTGAAGCCCATTTGGACCAGCCATGGACCAAGGCCAGTTTGACGCAATTTTGGGGCTCAAAAGCCCATGATTTCAGGCCCATTTGCTGTTGTGGGACTGACTACAGTACTCGGTTGACCATGTGGGACCCACGTCTGGACATAGTTGACCATAATCATCCCAGTTTCGAAAGTTAACTTAGAAGATATCGGTTGTAATTGGTTATTCTTTGATTACATTCCTTTCATGCCATCATAATTGACTCTTGTTATTACATATTTTACACTACTGGAATGACAACTCAGAAAAATTGTGGTTTTTCCGCTCTTCAGCATCATTGTTGAGTCATTTATCCCATCTATCTGGTTTGGCAGTCATAATGGGATTTGGCAAATTATGGGTTTTTTTTTTCTCTTGCCCTTTTCTTACCAGTAAAACGTAAAAGTTCGCTGATATTACGAAAATATTTTCTTCCACTTTAAGCAGGTAATTCAGAATTGAACTACAACTCACGATTCTGATGTAAAGTACATTAAATTAACTGAAGAACATCCAAAATTAGTAACAATTGCAGTTGCTTCTGCCATTATAATAAAAGCAGTGTCTGAATATTCACACTAATGGGTTACAAAGTTCAAAGTGCCATTCAACATCCAACTAGCACCTCTTATATAAAAATGTGTCTTTCATTTACAATGTGTGGAATAAATCTCAGACATATTGGAAAGTCTGCTTCTACAAGATCATCAAGGAGAGATGTAGGCCAAGTATATATAGGCATGAAAAAACAGGATCAAATGGAACATAGGTGGACAATGAAATTGAATGATGTTTTTGTTCACACAGTTTCATAAAGGTGTAGCTTGAGATTGTTCTACTAACCTGCATGTTGCCAATGAGAAGAGAAAATAAAACCAGGCCACAGATGGAAATGAATACAGCAAAAGTGATCTCCCAAACAAAAGTACTTGTTTCCAGATTTTGGCCAAGAGAACTGCAAAACATTATAGAACTTTCACATAACCTCTCAAGGAGATATGCTGCGATTAGACATGAAACAGCCTGGCAAAATTAACCTATAAATAGCCTTTGAAAATCAATTTTGATTACAAATTCATAGATTTGTGGCAATAGAAAAAGAAATCATATGTATGCAATGCGTTCTTGCCTCTCCAATTTCAACTCCTGCCAAATCTCGCATAATACAAAAGAAAGAAAATGCTATTTGAGACAGCTTGAATCTTTTCTAGGAGCAGCTTAAAGATAGTGGCACTGAAACTGCAGAAAACCAACCATTTTGAGTAGATGGGGGCAGCGGAAGATACTGAAAGGGAGTCCAAAATTGAATCTGGAGAGAAATTGCAAATTCCTGTATGGCAGTTTGACCCAACTGGAAAACAGAATTGCTGTATGAACTTGTTTTTGCTGTTTTATGTTGCTGTAGAAATCTGTATAGAGTCTGTATGGGCTTGTATAGAGTCTGTATGAGTTGTTGTTTGTCTTTGTTTCTTCCCCATTTTGGCGGTGTATAATTTGTTGTTCTGTATTTGTTTCTTCCCCATTTTGGGGGTGTACATTGTATTTTGGAAGGTTTCCCCTATTCGTTGAATGAATAAAATGCTTATCATTCAAAAAAGAAAAAGAAAAAAGAAAAAGAAATCATCCCCGAGAAAAAAAAAAGTTTTTATAATTCCAAGTCCGGGCTGGCTGTTGGAATTGGAATAGGTTCGGTAAAAGCCATCATGTGCTTACTTTCAGAAAAAAATAAGAAAGCATATTGATCTATTCCAAATGTCAACATTGCTTTCGTATCTGACCTACTTCTTTTTCCCAAAATGTTAACCAGGGATTACATTAATGAACTTTGTATATAAATGAGTACGACAGTGTTGAAATCATATCCTGACATCACATTAAAGAGACTACAAATAAATGAAAAATAATGAGTGATCTCAAAGTATCATTCCCAACATATGTTCAACACTTTAAGCTTTCGCATTTGTTAGAATGAAAGATGTTTCTCAGGTTTCTCAAGCTATTGTGGCACTACTCAAGGGAACAAGAAGCTGCTGGTTAAGAGAGCTCAGTTCTGGATAGAGTGAGAGAGAGAGAGAGAGAGAGAGAGAGAGAGAGAGAGAGAGAGAGAAGCATTCATGGTGAAACCTACAAGTCTAGCAGTGGCAACAACAATAAGGAAGGAGAAGGTTCTAGTAGTTAACTAGGAGCGGCACGAAAAAGGTCTGGGTGTGAGGGGGCGGGCAAGAGGGTGGACTGTGCTTCTCATGCAGTGCTCCTCAAAGGAGTCGAGAGAGGAAAGGGAACTCAAGAAAAGTGGGAGTTCAAAGTTTATGTACAAGAGGCATACCTAAAAGCAAACGGAGTGGCTCGAGAGATCTCTCATCGCTCGAACAAAGGTGTTAAGGCTCGTAGAATTCGTGGAGGCCTTCATCCTTTCCCATGGTGTAGAAGAGGTGACAACGAGGTGGTTGGAAAGTGACTACCTACTGGTGTCTTGTCAATCAAAAGAAGCTGCAAGGATAATTCTTGAAAATGGGTTTTTTATGGTAGAAAGAGATTTTTACGCCATTAGAGGAATGGAAACCAAATTTCAGGCCTGCAAGGAGACTCATGTGGATCAAAGTGATTGGAATCCCTTTGGTTGCGTGGATGGAGAGCGTCTGTCGGAAAATAGTAGAAAGGGTGGGTGAGATTCTTCTAGTTGACTCTCTCAATTTGACGTTACAAGATCTTAGTAAGGTCCATATCTTGGTAGCTGTAGAAGTATTGCGGAGGCTACAAAGGATTTGGTGATGAAATTGGGTGGCTTTTTGACGCAGTGAGAAGCAAGATTTGGCAACTTCCTAATGTTGAGCGAGTAGAATTGGGACTTGGCAGTCGGCGACAGTAGTAGGGCCTGAATCAGCGGTAGGCTGGATGGGTTTGGGCGAGACTAGGTTAATGGATTTTAATTGGGCTGGAGATGGTGGATTGAATTGGATCTCGAAGATGGACGGGTCAAGGAAATGGGTCAGATGGACAATGGTGGTTGGTGGGTTGTGGATTGGTCAACAATTTTAAATGGAGTCAAAGAGGGGAGAGACAGAACTGAAATTCTGGAAAACAGAGGGGAGAGAGATGGAACGGGAAAAGGGGAAGGGAGTACAGAGAGGTGAGACGATGGCGAGACCTGGGATTGGGTGTTTGGCGTACAATGGTGAAGGTTTGGGTGATTCTGGCAGAGGGAATAAAGAAGTGGGAAAGGGAAAAGGGTTGGTCACTTGGGAGGTGGATGGAAGAAAAGGGCGGACCTGGGCGATGGGATGCAGGTGAGGACGACAGAGCAACAGGCAGAAATCTGGGTTGTAACTTGGTTGTGGTTGAGAGAGACTGTGGCAGAACTGATGGGCGATGGCCTGGCTAGGTAGCCAGCGGACGTTGCAGCGTCTGGTTGAAGGCGAGGCAACAGATGGGGCACGATCAGTGGCTTCAGGGACTGCAGACCGTGTTGGGACTGCGACAACTGGCAACAGGGGCGCTGTTGAATAAAGAGTCGGGCAGCAGGAACTCTGCTAAATACCCTCAGGCAGCGACTAGGGAATCTGGCAGCAACAGTGGCGGAGCTCGGCTAGTGTACTCGGCTGTTACAGGGGTTCCCGATCCCTGTCAAGTTGGAGGAGAGGAAAGAGGGAAAGAAGAGAGAGAAGAAGTGGGTGACTGGGCACGAGTGGGGCGCACCATCCCTAGGCTCGAAACCAGCGATGATGGAGGGTGAAGACGTGAAGAGGATCACCGTCCTCTGTTATGCTGCAAGGAAGGAGAAAAATTCTGATTTCTTTCTTCTGTAATTGAGTTGGGTCCCAGATCGAGCCAAAACAGCCTTCTTATAATGGATCAACATCGGCTGGTTGGAGAGTGGCGAAATCCTTGTGGAATGCTGCTTCCTCAGCCAATGGGAACGAAGAGAGTGGGACTTGCTAGAGTGTCACATGTGTAATGTGTACGCACGTGTGGCATCTGTATGTGCTGCATCACTTTCCTTACCAAATTGTCATTAGGACGTACGCAGCTGTAAGCGACTATGGGAGTTGGAGATCAACGGTGGGTGGCTTGCCTAACCTTGCCATGACTTGTCCATCAACTGTCAGGGTCAAATGGAGGCACATGGTCTCCCAGATCGAATAGCGAGAAGGAGCAGAAAGATGAAATTCAAAATTTAAATTCTCAGACTAGTGAGAGTAGTGGTGATGGCTGTGACACATGACAACCAGGCACTGGAGAGGCGCACATGATCTCGAGGCTAGGGTTGGTGATAAAGATGTTCTCGAGGCTGGGAGAGGAGATAAAGAAGATCTGTTGCCTGAAGGATTCCACGTCTCGCAATGCAAACTTCTCGAGAGATGCATCACACCTCACTGAGGGATGAGGCTTCTGAGAATCAGAAAGTGACACCCACCGAGGAGCAAGAAAGAGGCGACAAAGAAAACTGTGGAGGGATGGACACGCGATATCAAGGGAGTTTAGCTATTGTATCGTCATTGGAGGGTGCTTCATCAGTTGCGAGGCAAGACATCAAAGATAGAGGCAGAGAGGAAAGGGATCCAGTGGAGGATGAAATAGTTCGGGCTCCCTTCTCAGTTTTGCTGAGGATGGAAGACTCATGCTGCTTTACTGCAGAAGTTGGGGGCCCCAACGTGGAGTGCGACGGTCAAGGAAGAAGCTGGGGTTTCTTTTCCTCGAATGAGCCTGGGCTAAGTGGTTCTTCTGAGCTAGTGGGAACTACGACCTAGATGGGTCTCGGATTATTGGGGTCAAATCATGACTTGGGCCAAGAGAAGATATAGGAGTCTCATCTCATTGAGGAGCATGGGTAGATGGTAGAAGGGGACTGTCTAAATGATTTAATTAGGGGAACAATTAATTTTGAAGGTGTCAAGAAGGCAAGGAAAATTCAGGAGAATTTAGAAAAAAGGGTAATATCTACAGAAGAGGTATTAAATCTAGTTGAATACTAAACAGGGATCATGCAAAGGCTGTCATTCAGTGGCTTACTGAAGGATGTGGGTCTAAAAAGAAAAAGAGAAAAGGGGGAAGTTTTGCTCTAATTCTCACAAACTCCTAGAACGATGCCCAAAGAGCCAAAACCAACCTTTTATACATTGTACAATTTTATCCACTGACCTCTTTTTGTTTTTTAAGAATCTTCATTCCTTCCAAACTTAACTGCAAAGATGGATGCTTCCATAGAACTCCTTTTATTGGGAATTGCCACACAACTGCCAATCCATCGATTGACTCTTCCAATGATTGGCCTATTATATTCCAAATAGAGAGAATAACTTCCATACTAGATAGAGAGAATAA
Source organism: Chimonanthus praecox (assembly GCA_022113865.1). Lineage (NCBI taxonomy): Eukaryota > Viridiplantae > Streptophyta > Magnoliopsida > Laurales > Calycanthaceae > Chimonanthus > Chimonanthus praecox. Next base: position 253,519 of record CM039087.1, on the reverse strand, counting down.
CTTCCATACTACGAAAGGGCAATGGAGAGAACGAGATAATGAACCATAACAACATCTTTATTGTACTCAACATGTATTAGGTAATTGAAAACTCTACTTCATAAGATGATCTAGTGAAAAACTTCGATGTTTTCTTGAATACTTAACAGAAGATGAAGATAACGGAAGAAGAAGAGAACGAGAGAAAAGAATAAAGGAACTTCGGAAGTATTCATTGATGTTCTATTTCACTGAAAATAATAGATATGTATACATACATATATGAGTTCTACAACTAATTCCCTAGTTTGTGGGGTAAGATATAAATGATTGGAACTAATTTAAATTCACATACAATATACTGTTGCTACTTACCAAAATGATATATGATCAGTTCCAAATATCTAGGATCTGTCGTCTCTATAAAGGACCTGAAATACCTTGCTTACGTATCATCAGGAAGTGCATTAACATAAATATGGTAGTAAGATGAGGTAATACAAGTGTGTGTAAACTATAAAAGCGGGTCAAAGTGGATTGGCCCACACTAGCACTTCCACGTAATAACTCTATCAAGGGTGATCCTATTACAAGAATAGCTTCAAGTACACCGGTTATGATTTTTATCGCCCAATAACCAATTTGGTCCCAAGGTAAGGAATAACCGGTTACAACAAAAGATGCAGTCGATACAGCCAAAACTACACCCATAACCCAAGTCAATTCGCAAGGTTTTTTAAATCCACCTGTGAGATACACACGAAATACGTGTTGCGGCGGACTTGGGGTCTAGTAACTTGTTACCATAGCTTGCTCCTCAACTTGCTGAAAACAGAGTCCAGACGGAAGGGCCTTTACGCACAACTCACCTAGCCTTAGAGTTTGATTGTAGAGCGACTTGCGCTGGACTGATCTCACGAGCCTAACTTGACCTGCTAACCGAAGCTAAAAAAAACTTACGTGAAGCCCGAGCTAAAGGTTTGATCTATGAGTAGCCATCCTGACGATACTAGCCGGAAAAACTCATAATTGCCCTAGTAAATAACTAAAGAAAATAGATGGGGGATAGGAAAGAAAGGAACTAATGCTAAATATAAATATCCATCTCTCAAAGGTTCAGTAATTACTTGACTGTTGGTGGGTTTCTTTGTATGTGCTGTCTGGAAATAGGAGGCTCTATGATCATTCGTTCACCGGAATCAGAAGTGAAGATTGTGGTGGATAGGGATCCCATAAAAATTTCTTTCGAGGAAGGGGCCATAGCCGGCCATTTCTCAAGAACAATAGCTAAGGGCCATGATACTACTACTTGGATCTGGAACCTTCATGCTGATGCTCACGATTTTGATAGCCATACCAGTGATTTGGAGGAGATCTCTCGAAAAGTATTTGGTGCTCATTTCGGGCAACTCTCCAACATCTTTCTTTGGCTGAGTGGCATGTACTTCCATGGCGCCTGTTTTTCCAATTATGAAGCATGGCTAAGAGATCCTACTTACATTGGACCTAGCGCCGAGGTGGTTTGGCCAATAGTGGGTCAAGAAATATTGAATAGTGATGTGGCTGGGGCTTTCTGAGGAATACAAATAACCTCTGGTTTTTTCAGATTTGGCGAGCATCTGGAATAACTAGTGAATTACAACTTTATTGTACCGCAATTGGTGCATTGGTCTTTGCAGCGTTAATGCTTTTTGCCGGTTGGTTCCATTATCAAAAAGCTGCTCCAAAATTGGCTTGGTACGGTGGTAACAACATAATCTTCTCATTTACCTCTAGTTTTTATAACAGTAACTCATGCTGCAGTACCATATCTGCAGGCTTACGCAAACTGGTGCTCTTTGCATTCAACAGATCTAACATCAAAATTGTATTGGGAATTGCTTTCCAACAAATGCTTTAATTTGCAATGGGATGCCATGTCCATCTAGCCTACAAAAGGAGGAGATGCTCCAGTCTACTATATGAGCTTCTTAAACATACATCTTCATGTAAAATCCCATTTGGTAACAACTTTCACATATAATTGTTGTCCTACTAAGATCCAAAATGATGGCTTGAAATGTCTTAAGATATCCTCCAAAAAAGGGGTATCAAAGTCAAATCGCTTGATACCATTCCCCTATGGTCTTTATTTATAAATAGCAGTAGTAAACAAATATTAAAGTGTCTCATGGTTTCCACCACAAGTTTCTTGGTTAAAGACAAGCTACCTTTCAAAAAAAAGTGAACTACTTTTGAAATCATGATGCCACTGTCTTTATCAATCAATACACCCTTCCACACATGAATCAAACTCTATTTTTTGCCTTCGATATTATTCCTTGTTTCAGATATCGACTCACAACCATAAAAGGATCACATAGTTTCTTTCTTGACCGCCATACTTCATTGAATGGTACCATTTTCCATAAAATCCAACCTTTCTTATTAGGAGGATCATTCCAACCCCCCACCCCAGAAGCTTAATGAGTGGTGTCATAGCTCTCATGGATTGCAAGAAAGCTAAAAAACTCAGAATGTAAAGGTGACACAAATGGACAATGCCAAAGTTGGCACGGTCCTTGTTTTTCGAACAAAGGAAACAAACAAGAAGGAAAGTAAAATTGTGAGATTTCAGATGATCAAGGTTAGAATTTTGTACGACGTACCCATCTGGCATATAGTATCAGCCCAATGGGGCATGACTGACTTACAAACTGTAATATGGAAAAGGATGGACCACATTAGGCTAAACCAAAGAGAACGATTTGCTTGAGAAAGTACCAGTGTAATCCTAAACCCAAATTCTTCATTCTTTGCTGTCATAAGATGTCATCACATCATTCACCTAAATTAAAGAAGATTCCATTTTTTTTGAAGATGAAGGTATCCAGGCGTCTCACCTGACTAATCCTTGGGACATGAGTAAATCTCCCAATCTGCACACGTTGGGTACAAAACAATGGAGAGTGGCCCTTTTTGTATTGAGGAGAACTTGATCCCAAGACTTCCAGCAAACAAGGGCAGGTTTTGACCACCAAGCCAACCCCTTAGGGTTAGAAGATTCCATTTGTTCAACTTCAACAACATTAGATTTCTCCTTAAGGTAAAAAGTTCATAACCATCTCCCTCCTACATAATCTGTAAAATCTTTAATAAGGCTTTCTTCCTGTTTGGGTATCGAGTAGTATTTGAAATGGAGCATTCTTCAACCCATACGTCCTTTAAGACAGATGCATAGACCCATTATCCACATCTCACGAGGATGGACCTGACAAAAATACCGACTATGCTAGGAAGAAAAAAAACTAGACATATATGCATTTAACATTTAAATTCTGGAAAACATACTAGAAAAGCTACAGTATTACCATGTAGAAACATGGAAAACAAATTCTATAATTCTCTATATCACAGATATGGAAGGCAAGCATTAGTAACTTTAGAAACAGTCAGTTCAATACTTCAAAAACATATCCTATAAGCTTCCCTAAAAATATTAGGAGAAATAACCAAAATAAAAATAGCATGTATCTACAATTTGCATCAAAATACTTCACAAGCTAATGCAAAATAGTTACTGGAAGCCATCTAAAATGGAGGATTTGATGAAAATAAGTGAAACGATGACCTTTCACAGGCACAAACCTCAGATTCCGTAGTCCCCACCAAAAGCAGTAAAAGAACTTTTTTGGAAAATCTGTTGACTGGACAATTTCTGACTGAAGAGCAGGAAGGAATATTCCAAAGTTAAACAGTGTGGTATTCACCGAGTCTTTAATAGGGCAAGAAGCGCCAAGAAAGCTATTGTTTCCTGCACTCCCTCCTTGGCAGTATAAAGAATCAATTTTGCATGGGGTCTTACAAGCAGCTCGCCAGCATGTATCTTGCCTTTCAATTGCAAACAAGTACCAAGCAGCTCCAAGAACCTAAAAGGGCATTCAAGTACCACAACATGTGTTTGAGACTGAGAAGTGACATGGCAAACTTTATCTTTTTGGAAGGCTAATAACATACTTATATCCACCATGAAGGTCATATAGAAATAAAAACAAAATTAGCAATATTGTGAAAATCGAATCGTATCATGAAATCGTTCTAGGGTGTGAATCATGTATAAAAAATCGTAGAATCGTAAGATTCATAATATTTTCTCTAAAATTATAGTATAGAACTATAGATACATATAACATGACATTGAATGTGTCTAAAAATAAGATGAATTTCCAATTCCTCATAATATATAAGCACAAAAGCAAACACTAGTATATGACAAAATGCAACAATACAAAATACAATAACCCAAAGGGATTGCAGTGATAGCCAAGAACCCGCCTCAAGAGCGCGAGTGCTGAGCTCGATTCCCACTCTACCCCAAAAGGCTCTTAGAGTTACCCGGTGTGTGCAAGTAGGGAGCCTTGCACATGCCCTGAGGATTACCGGGTGCTCTAAGAGACCTGGACACTGGGGTCATAAAAAGCAATACAAAATATAATAAAAATGCATTAGAGTTCAAGTTTTCACATTCCAATTTTCAAATTGCGTAAGTATCAAGTTGTATCATCATAAAGCACCCAAAAAATCAAAGGCCCTTAAGGTCCCCCAAGAATACAAGCAAGACAAAAAAAAATCATGAGTTCATACTCCAAGGGACCAACAAAAACCCCAAGGGTGAAGGGACCAACAACTCAAGAAATAAAAATAAAAAGATAAAAAGATCACCTTAATCGCATTCATGCTTAAAATATATTAATATGAGATTAAAATATAAATATTAAGTACTAATAAATTTAAGAAATCAATAAATAAATCAAAGGCATTTAAATAAACCTTAATAGCATTTATCAAATAATTTTTTTTGCTAAAGGATAAACAAATAATTTTTATTAGGGCTGAAATTCGGGCTGGTCGGGCCGGGTTTTGATAAGCCCAACTCTAACCCATGTCAAAACATATTGAACCCGACCTGAATTGCTAACTCCATTTAGTCAACCCAACGCGACCCGAATTTCTAATACACTCAACCCGACTGTTGACCCGGCCCGGCCTGACAGACCCGAACTGACCTGAGTTAGACTTGTGTCCAAACTATTTTTTAGCCAAACATATTCCAATTTGGATTAGAATATACAAAATAATAAGTGTATTTTTTAGCCTAATATATTCAAATTTCTCTGGTGTAAGCTTGTTCAATACACTATTAATAGCGAAGAGATTGTCACCATATGCAACCATAAATATTGGAACTTTTTTCCTTGTAGATTAGCAAAAGTAAATTTTACAAAATACAAGGCGTGTCTATTGAATGGCATGTGAATGGTGCAGAATATTTGCCAACCTGTACATGGTTTATCATCACCACCAAAGAAGCCTCTCCATTAGGGAAGAATCATGGTCCCACCGTGCAAATGCATAGTTTGTAAATGCTTCCAATATTCGACACATGGAGGCCCATGGTTGTGGATTACCATAATGTAGTCCACTCGTATATTAAACTGCAAACATCGGCAGATCAGACATTTGCCTCTAAGATCTCAGCTCCCTTGCTGCTCAAACAGACGTTGCTGCGACCAACCCAACCGCCTGTCACACGGCTGCTCTTTCTCGCCTCAAGTCTGGACGGATCTGGTGTTCACTGGTCTACTCAGTTAGTAGTTCCTTCCCCTCCTTCACTGCTACAGCCAGCGTAAGGGGCTTTTCAAATAAAACATTAAATCGTCGGAGATTCATTGGAGAAAGAAGAGGCGGAAGGAGAGGTGAGAAAAGATCAAGGAGGAATCGCCTTATTTGGACTATGGAGTATGCAATTAGGGTTAATGGGATGGATTTTATAATCGCAGGAGGGAGAGAGGAAGTTGAACGAGCGAACGGTTGTTTGTGGAGTACGCAATTAGGCTTACCACTTATTGACATGGGTTTGAGTTAGTTAGGAATTCGGGTCGAGTTTTGCTGGGTCGGATCTTTTCGGGTTGGGTTGGGTCGGGTTCAAACTTAAATTCCTCAACCCATCCCGACCTGAATTTCAGGCGGGTTTTTTTTCTTTAACCCGACTCGACCCGAATTTAAAATTTGTATAACCTAACCCACAAACGGATTAAGTCGTGTGGTTCGGGCCAAAACCCAACCCAAGTTTCACCCCTAATTTTTATTAAAGAGAAATGAAAAAAGGAAAAGAAAAAAATATAAGAGTTATTTTTTAATAAAAACAATAAGAAAAAGGGTAAAAATAGAAACGATACAGTGTCGGTATGGACGAAAATAAAAAAGAAAGAGAGTCCTCGTGTGAGGACTGGCGGACAAAAACGATGAAATAAAAGAAAGAAAGAAAGAGAGAAATCAAGAAAATGAAGGAAAGAAAGAAAGTAAAAAAGAAAGAAAAAAGAGAGAAATACCTGCGGACGAAAACTTGAAAGAAATGCAGAAAGAAAGAGGAAAGCGAAGTAGAAATGAAAAGAAGAAGAGGAAGAAATGAAGAAGAAGGTGAGAAAGAAGAAACAAAAACAGAGAAGAAGGGGAAAAACATACCTAGAAGAAGCAGGTATAGACGATTGCTTGAGTTGCTAAGAGTTGTTGAGAGACACCAATATCCAGATTCAGCCTTCGATCTTCAGAAGATGGTTGCACAGAGAAGGAATGCTATCGCTGGGCTGTTGGAGTCTCCCAGAAATGGCTTAAAGGAGAGATTTGGTGGGGTATCGGAGGCTAAACCTCCTATTAACCAGGTACACGTGTCTTTCCCTTAAAAAACCCAAGTAGAAGAGGCACAGTTTCACCTCATTTGGCTAAATCTGGGATTTTGCAATTTTAGGATTTGAATCATGCGATTTAAGATTTTAACCTAAAATCATCAAACGATTTTAACTCAAAATCGATTTTCCAACTGATTCGTATAAGCATACCCCTAAAACGATTCGAACAGTGAATCGCACGGTTTTGATAAGTCTGAAAATTAGTAAATCAATCACAAGAGAGCAAATCATTTTTTCTTTTAAAAAAAATGGTAGGACTTGAGCCATGACTTTATGGTTGCAACTAGGAGCACCCTGCCAACCATGCTATAAGCTCTGAGGAAAGCAAATCATCTACTTGTAAGTCATAACTGGAAATCAATAGGCGGTCCTTCAGCTTTTATCCTCTTCATCCAAATCTTTCTCTCAATCCATTGCATGGAACACCTATGGTTAGTAGGACGCTTGGTAAACCTTGATGGGAGAGACAACATAACAGCAATACATGTGGCAACAATTGGAGGTTCATCACTCCCGCTAAATCCAAGAAGGGGTCGAGGAGAATCCATCAAACGGAAATCAACTCCATTTGTCATTTCTAGAATTCTAGTCATTTGATCTAAAGCCACGTAAATAGGAACTTCTAATTATTTAATTTTAATTGTCCATTTTATGGAATCAGGTTGGATGGGTAGAAATGGTGGGGGCTGGTTTTTGATATATTGGTAAAGCAGTACTCACAAGAAGTTTTAACTTCCCGTATTGACCAAGATCCATGTATTATGAAGCACAAAGCAAGATGTGGCTTTTGTGATGGTTGAGAAATGCAATTTGAAATATTGCAATAAGAAAACCAAATAAAATTAAATCACATAAAACATGCCACACAAGGTGAGACAAATTTAACATTGTTTGGAGTTTTATGCCTACGTTCATAGGCGAAAGGATGATGAGAATCACAACGTGCTCATCACAAACCCAAAGGTTCACCCTCTCAATCTCACTCAAAAAAAAAAAAAAAACCACAAAATTACAAAAGACAATTCCCACAAATCTCTCTCAAAAAACCCTCAATTGGTAGGAATTCTCTTTTGTAATTTTGAGGGTTCTTTTGTGAGTGAGATTGAGAAGGTAAGCTTTTGGGTTTGTGCTAAGCACATTGTAATTCTCTCATTCTTTTTTGTAAATTTTAGGGTTTTTTTGTAAGCGAAATTTCGTAGTTGAGCCTTTGGGTTTGTGCTGAGCACATTGTAATTCTCTAATTCTTTTCCTCTATTCTGATTAGTAAAGCAATCATCTCTTTTGCTTGTGACATAGGCATCAAACGCTAAACCATGTTAAATTTGTCTCGCCTTGTGTGATATGCTTTATGTGATTTAATTTTATTTATTTTTCTTATTGCAATATTTCAACTTTCATTTTCTCCACCATCACAATGATTGATATCAGAGCTCTAGTTCGACTTGAGGATTTTCTTCCGCTTTAGCATTCATGTCTTCGGCTCATATTTGATTTAATCAAATATGACATTATTCGGTGGCTGCTAAGATGTTGAATGTCAAAATTCTATTTATTTATCTTATTGCAATATTTCAACTTTCATTTTCTCCACCATCACAACGATTGATATCAGAGCTCTAGTTCGACTTGAGGATTTTCTTCCACTTTAGCATTCACGTCTTCGGCTCATATTCGATTAAATCAAATACTAAAGTGTGATATTATTCGGTGGCTGCTAAGATGTTGAATGTCAAAATCTACTAGTCATGCAGGATCTACACAAGTTTTTGAAGGGAAACTTGAAAAACTTCTCAACCAGTGATGAAGATTGGGAAGAGATGGATCTGAGGGATGTTAGTAGCATTTGATTGTTTAACGAGGTGATTTTCAATGTCACTAAAGAAAAATCTTTCAATGTCACGAAAGAAAAATCTGCAGCAGAGATGTGGTTCAAGGCCTTGACAAATCAACTCTATTGGAAACAACAATTTTACACTCTTGAGATGAGGGAAGGTATGTCTATCCATGATTACCTCAATTAAACAAATTATTTGTCAATTCTTCAGCATAGATGTAAAAATTGATGAAGAGGATAAAGTCCTTATTCTTTTGAGATTGCTCCCCAAGTCACCATCATCTAGTTACTACTTTAGTGTATAGAAAAGAACCCTCAAAATTACAGAGAGAATTCACAGAGCGTCATGGGTGTCAAGCAAACATCTGAAATAGCGATAGCCAGGTAAGAAACCTAACTATCGAGTAACATGGTAGATAAAGTAAAATAACAAATGAGAACCAAAAAAAATGCAAATGTGACATGTAGAGTGAACTGTTGAAGGAATGAGCATAATATGCCCAAGGTAATAATATGATAAAAGCAAATTGGATTATCAAAGAAATCTCAAGAGAACTAAAAAAGTTGAAAATGAGCAAAGCAATGACATTTACAAGTTACAACTATGAATAAAAGCAGATATGGCATTTAGAGACATTAGTATTAATCAAGACACATAGTCCAAAGAAGATCAATAGAATTGTAATGGCCCTGACCTAGAGGCCCTGAAGGCCGAGCCCATAGGGTTGAATCTGAGAAATTTGGGCCCCGTCGGTTGGACAGACAGGCATGGTCAGTCGAACCAAAGGCGGCAATGGTTTGAGCTTGAGGATGTGGGAAAAAGTCCCACATCGCCCAGGAGATGAATTGGATGGGGGTTTATAAGAGGCAGTACTCCCTTCCCCTAGCACAACGCGTTTTAGTCTGTGAGTTGGACCAGGCCCAATGCAAAGTTGTGCAGGCCAGTGTGGGCCCAAAGCGGACAATATTGTGCTGGGCTGAGTTGGGTTGGATCCAGCATACCCGGATTGGGCCGTGACAAATGGTATCAGAGCCCAGGTTCAACACTCGGACTGTGTGGACCTCCCACTGGAGTTATCAAGCCGCGCCAAGGACGGGGCTTTCCCCTAGGATGTTGAGTCGAGCCGAGGGTGGCTCTGGGCTTAACGGGGGTGGATTGTAATGGTCCTGACCCAGAGGCCCTGAAGGCCGAGCCTAATAGGGTTGAATCTGAGAAATTTGGGCCTCATCGGTCGAACCGACGCGGACAATGGTTTGGGCGTGAGGATGTGGGAAAAATTCCCACATCGCCCAAGAGATGAATTTCATGGGGGTTTATAAGAGGTAACACTCCCTTCCCCCAATACAACGCGTTTTGGGCATGTGAGTTGGACCAAGCCCAATGCAAAGCCGTGTGGGACCAAAGTGGACAATATTGTGCTGGGCCGAGTTGGGTTGGATTGGGCACACCCGGGTTCGGCCATGACAAGAATTACCAAAATTGTTACATTTTGATCTTTCAGTATCATGTTAAGATTTGAAGAGCACTTTAATTCACCACCAAAACTATTCCTCCTAGGGAAAAAACATTCCCCCATATGTGAAGGGGATTATTCAATATGATTTTGGTTGAAATCACCAAAACATGCAAAGACTGAAAAAGAAAACAACAAAAGAAAATACCATATTCATCTAACATGGACCAAAAAAATGAAGCTAGAGCAATCTTATGATTGTTTGCCCTTTTTTTAGCATAGCTTCAATGAGTGATTAATGAACAAAAACAGCTAAATAAAGATAACTATTTCAATGGTTATACTTACATGGCTTGCAAGCATGTAAAGAAACAGATTGAGAGCAGCTCCAGCCCATGCAGTCTCAGTCATTATACCTGCAGATCTTGTCACCTCCTTAGACAAGGGAAAGATCCGTAGAAGCCTGGGTACATACTGGAACAGAATAACAAACTTCAACAGGTTTTTTTCACGCAATGGTGCTAGTTGTCTCACTTTGGGTATTATGATCAAAACAACCACCTGAGAAGATAAAAGCACAAAAATGAATTCTACAACCACCAGAGAGAACTACACCTTAAAAGCAAGTCAACTTAAGCTACAAAAACTAAACTTCAGAGAAGCTTTTTATATGTAAAACCCCTCTAAAATTTACATGGATTTGTGCACACATGCGCACAATATTTCAGGAGGGGCTGAGTTACTATTGGGGGAAAATGACAAGTGCACTCACACAAGCTTTTCTAGTGAAACAAAAAGGACTTCTTGTGAGAAATAACTTGGTGGAAAAATGACTTTGTGAGAAATAGTATGCACACCCATAGACTAACTTCTTTGGGAAATAACTTCTTCAGGGGAATAACAACTTTATCGTCAGAAATAACAACTTCTATAATGAATCCATTCCCCTCACAAGATCTCCACCCCACCACCCTATGACTTGCTGGATGTCCCATTTTCATGCCTGTTATTGACAGCCAGCATTGGAAAAACAAATCCCTTCCACATGAAAGAAGAGAAAGAAAAAGAAAAATACATAATAGGCCACTCAAATCACAGCCCAGAATTATCCAATGGGGCTGAAAATTGAAAACCCTACTTCACTTGCTCCTCCCCCACACATCATCATCATCATTGTCCACTTATCCAGTTCATCATAATCATCATCATTGAAGCCACTTATCCGATCCATCTGAGTTCGGCTTTCTCTATTTTTTTCTTCCATTCTATCCCATTAAAAACCATATCCTCCGTTATCTTTAAGAAAACCCCACTACCCAACAATTTTCATATCCAATTATCCCTCATAATTAACATGCATCAAGGTGGGTCCCAAAAATTCACCACATATCATGTATGCATGAATAAATATGTTCGCGCAAACATATGCATGTTTGTTTACTGTATGCATGTGCATGTGGCATCAGAAACATGGTGAGCCCATAATCCAAGGTTCCAGGATTCAATCCTGCCTCTGATACCACACAATAAAACAAAGAGGAAAAAAAAAGACAGATGAGCAGCTCTTGCAAACCTGAATATGAGCCTTGTTTATGGTGAAAAAAATACAAATCACAAGATTACAATCACATCTAAGAATATCTGTTTCAGATTTAACAGGATTACTCTGTAGCATGAAGAGTCCTAATCTACCTAATATGGAAAGATCACAACAGAGAATTAGAAATTGAATCTTCTTGCTAGCTGGTACATCTTAGAAGACTAATCCATGCAATCTATCAATAATATCAATCTCTAAGATGCTTGGAACAATTTGAAAGATCAGAAAAACTAATCTAGTCAATCTCATTATCTATTTTCTAACAATAATCCTAGTGGACCCTTATCCCATCTATCTAGGGCTAAACTAAATCGTAATAAGTATCACTATGATCAGCCCACTATGAATATGATTCCATGATAAAGCTTGAGAAAAAAAAAAAAACTGGGCGCAAAGTGCAACTTGATATACAAGAGTATGAGAAAGAGATGCATGCACATAACTTGTACTCTAAGAGATGTACATACAAAAGGAAAGTCATCCATTTTAAACAGAACTGATTGTGCAAATCAAGAGTATTTCTTCCCTTGTCACCCTATAACATATCATCACATGAACTTCAGTGCAATGTGATTCGGGGGGTGGGTGGGTGGGGGGGAAGGGAAGAAATACCAAAAACTTATGACTCAACTATCAAATTGAGCAAATTTTCATGGCATATGATGACAGAACTAATAAGCTTGAGGAAATAACAAGAACTTTCTACTTAAATCATAAGTCTAAAACAAATCTTGTACCTGAGGGAGGGGAAGAACTGAAAGAATATCAATTAGGAAGTATGAAGACAAATATCTTTTGGCTATTGCTAAAGGATCTTCAACCAAAACACCCCTTCCAAATACTCGAGAAGAAGGAGCAATGAAACCAGTATGAAACTGAAAGATGATATGGAGTACATAAAAGGCATCAGTGAAGCAACGCAATACACTGGCTGCAATTTCCAAATTGTGATCCAAATTAAGGCATTTATTGTTGTCATCCACAATTGGAATATAAAGGAACAATGGGTCCACGGAAACTGCAAACACACATAGCAGAACAAATATTTTGTTCCACTTCTGAAGAAATGCTCCCTGAGGATCAAGAATCTTTTTAGAGTTTAACTCTTCTGTTGAGGATTCTTTCTGGGAATGAAAGCCAAATGATTTCCGAATGCTTTTAATCCCTTCAGATCCCCGTTCAAAGCCTCTCTGGAGACTCTCTGACACAGAGCTTATTGTTCTTCTGATCTTCCCTGAAAGTAGTCCAGCTTCTGCAGAAAAAATCCTCTCAGAATTTAAAGACCTCTCTGAACTGCAATCCTGAAACCTGAAGATAATAGAAATAAAATAATAAACCATCAGTTTACACCTTATGCAAGTGAAGTAGTGCAGTGCCAATACAATTATAGAACACCTTTTTCAGCAATTAATAGACAAAAACAACCTACTCCTAGGACTTGGAAATAAAATATTAGTGTAAGACAATAACAATTGCTTCAAAATTTCCAGATGGAAGTACATAGTACTGCATCATAATAGCAGTTACACCTACCACTTCACAATCAACTTGGGTCACTTGTATTACCTGTTGGCTCAGTTTATATCATGCATAATATTCTATAGAAACTGAAAGAAAAGTTTCTCATGAAAAGCAAAACAAAAATAGGGGGATCTAGATGCAAAATAGATAGCAATTAAATTCTCGAGAAAGGATATCTAAAATTGTACCAAGCAGAAATTTAAAATTTTGAATTAATTGTTGGGGTGCGAATGAGAGTCTCATATTAGTTGTGAGGGGGAAAACTAAGGACTTATGTGAGATTGAGTTACTCCACCTATCAGGCTAGTCTTTTGGGCCGGAAGCCCAGTCCCAACATGTGGTATCAGCGCTAGGTTCTCAGGCCAACGCATGTGGATTCAGGGATCCCTTAGCTGAACGGGATGGTTAGCGACGTTCTATCCGCCAGAGAGCCTTGTTCGAGGGGGGAATTGTCAGGGTGTGAACGAGAGTCTCACATCAGTTGTGAGGGGGAAAACTAAGGACTTATATGAGATTGGATCACTCCACCTATCAGGCTAGTCTTTTGGGCTGGAAGCTCAGTCCCAACATTAACCTTGAAAAATATTTTGGTCTTGGTTACTAAAGTTTCCTGAGTTCATTTGCACAAAAACTGAATGGTGATTTATATCTATACAATTACTTTCAAGTTCTAGACTTCCATACAACCCTATCATAAACCATATCCCTGTCTAAGTTCTAGGCTTCCACACCACCCTATCGTAAACTATATCCCTGTCATTTCACAATTTATCATATCCTTCTTAATCCCCTTCTTCCCAAGTTTTTAATGCCCCCCCTTCCACCCCCCGGCTCTTCTCTTCTCCTCCTTGGTCCCACTACATGTAATCTTTCAATTTTATTTGTATTGGCCTTTTTTACAATCCTCTATATATGTTTTTTTTAATGGTTAATACATTAATAAAAAGGAGGCACCAAAGGTGCAAATACAAAAGCAACACAAAACAAGAAAATACAAAGAGTCCACAATCACTGGACACAGAAATTCTGGAATCAACACTACGTCACATGAGGGTTATTAGGAATGTGAAAAAATAAAACCTATTGTTTTAATGATTTTTAAGGCTTGACTTGTTGGGTATTTAAGACATTTGGATTTTTTGGGGGCTTTTCAGCTCATTATTGACTTTACATAGAATACTTGGATTATATATTGGTCTAATACTTTTGAGAGTTGGAGCATTGGATTATATATTGGTCTAATACTTTTGAGAGTTGGAGCATTGGAATTTAAACTCCAATGAACTAACTATATTATATTTACTTACTATTGAAAGAATGTTGGAGAATTGTTCACATTACTACCTTTTAGATATATTAAACATTATTTCATATATTAAATGTTTTTTAGGAAAAAAATACTTATGAATCTTACGATTCTATAGTTTACGATATACGATTTGCGGTTCAAGATATATGAAAATTTTACAATACAATTAGATTTTCACAGCATTTTGCATTATGGAGTGGTATACAGGAGTTGGAAAGCATAGGTGTGGGGGGGCATGTTGGAAGGGGACACTTTTGTGGCGATTACTAGACAGAATTGAGCAAACCAGATAGGCAGTAACAGAAAATAATTATATGGTATCTCATGTAGCCAGATCTGCTAATTCGAAGGCAGATGAACTAGTGAAACAAAGGTCTTCTCTTCAAGCTGAATTTGTAGTTAAACTCTCCTAGAGTATCCTATTCTGTTTTTGTTGGGCTTTTTGTCTTGTTTCTTTCTTTCATGGGTTGTATTCTCTTTTTTTTTTTTTAATTAACTTCATTGAACAGAGAATGGAAAAATACATACAAACCAAGCAAGCAGAAGAAGCTTTGCCACCAAAGAAAAGAAACAGACAACACCCAACCCCTGATTACATAAAATTATTTGCAATTTCCGATGACAAAGATACTCTCTGATAAGCCAACTCATTTGCCTCCAAATTGGTAGATCGAGGAGCCCAAGAAACCGAATAACTAAAAACTTCAATAGAATGGCGAATTATTTCAACTTTATCCCAATAAATACATGGACACAGGGAACCCGAAGCCCAACCAACAACTATTTTAGAATCACCTTCTAAGATACACCCAACAACCCCTAGCTCTTCTCGTACCAGTACCCCTCTCCATAAAGCATGTAATTCCATATCAAGAATGGAACCATTGGGGAAAGGGCCAGCAAAGGATATCAAAGTATTGCCATATCCATTTCGAATCACACCCCCAAAACCTGCTAAGCCAAGATCACGGATACAACTTCCATCAAATTAAGCTTGAGAAAACCCATCTCTGGAGGAGTCCAAACAACATTTGTCACAGAACTTATATGAGACGTAGAATGATCCACCAAATCCCAAACCCTACAGATATTTGAGATGGTAGCACCCCAGAATTTTCCTAACCCCACAATCCACCAAGCAGTTCTACTATTTATCACATCAATAAGATGCATAACAGAAGCCACTTTACCGTTAAAAATTTTGGAATTCATTTCCAACCAAATTGTCCACACTATACTGAGAATAGTCATTGCCCAAAGATTTCGCCGAAAAGAACTACCAACCATCAACACCTCCTCATTAAACATATCTGACCAAGCTTTTGGCAAACAAAACGCCACCCCTAACATCTAAAAGAAGTTGCACCAAATTTGATACGCATACCTACAATGCAGAAGAAGATGGTTCACTGTCTCTTCATTAGCCAAGCATAGAGGACATGCATCGACAATGAGCATTCATCGCAATCGCAAATTATCTATCGTCAAAATCTTCTCCAACCCGGCCATCCACCAAAAACCTTCACCTTGAAGGGAGAAACACCTTTCCAAATTTTCAAATGCACTCTTGGCACATCACCAACACAAGTCAATTTAATACAAAAAAACTTAACTGAAAAGAGCCCGTGAGGATCAGACTCCCAAATGCGCCTATCTTCACCACTACCACAACAAAAATATTGTTCAACTGGCCCATTAAAGAAAACCACTCCTCCATTATCCAATCCTCCAGAGATCTTCTAAACTGAGGGCACCAAACTACCTTACCCTGATGAATGTCAAAACACATCCTAACCTTAGCATCCTTATTAGTGGCTAAGGAGAAAAGAACAGGAAATTTAGAAGCCAATAACACAACCACTTATCCTTCCAAAAAAGAATTTCATGCCCAGAGTAAGTGTGATACTTGATACCTATCTTCACCACTACCCACAACAAAAATATTGTTCAACTGGCCCATTAAAGAAAACCACTCCTCCATTATCCAATCCTCCAAAGATCTTCTAAACTGAGGGCACCAAACTACCTTACACTGATGAATGTCAAAACACATCCCTAAAGAACAGGAAATTTAGAAGCCAATAACACAACCACTTATTCTTCCAAAAAAGAATTTCATGCCCAGAGTAAGCGTGATACTTGATACCAGAGTCAAATAACGAAAGGATAGAGCACACACCCATCCAAAATCCCGAGGCCCTTATATTAGAAGCAACAATCCACCATCCCACATTATTCAACTTGTACTTATAATGAGAAGCTTCCATAAACCTTCTGAAGAATCATCCAATCTCCACAACCACTTTCCCAATAAGGTAACATTGAAGATACGAATGGGTCGAATGCCAAGCCCCCCTTCCTTCACTGATTTACATACTTGGGACCAGAAGACCAAGTGGAACTTTCTTTTATCGATGTTATCCTTCCACAAGAACTTTTTTCTGAATGCTCTCCAATTTTTGAACAGCAACTGGACATTTAAACACACTCAAAAAGTAATCAGGGAGACATGAGAGGACATACTTAATAAGAATAATCCTACCGCTGATAGACAAATGCTTTCCCTTCCATATCGGTAATCTTTTCTCCATTTTCTCAATAACATTATCCCAACAAGACTCACCAGGTTTATCCTTACACAAAGGAAGACCAAGATAAGAAGATGGAAAAGAAGCAACTCTACGCCCCAACACAGAAGCCAGCTCCGCGCACAAACTGTGAGCCACATTAACCCCCATCAATTCTCTTAAGAAAATTAATCTTCAACCCTGAACAAATCTGAAACCATAAGAGGATAGCCCGTGTAACACCCCGGATTTCCTTAGATTATAAATATATTGGGTTTGCCCATTTGAATTGCGATTTAATGGAATTTGAAATTAAAAGTTGAAATTGACACTAAATGGGTCAATTACCCAATTAAGACCCAATGGGTCATGGATGAGTTTGATTTTAAAGTAATTGGGTAAGTTTAATTAGATTAGTTTGAAATGGATAAATTAGTGCATTTAATGCATTAAAGTCCACCTCATCAAGTGAGGTGGCATGTGAGTGATGTGGCATTGCCATGTGGCATACATGTCAGCACATGAGAGCCAACAAAGCAAGGTTGCCACATCACCAAGTGCCATGGCCAAGTGGGACCCAAGTGCCATGTGGTGATCACCACATGCATGGCCGACCAGGTCATGGGTTTACTTGGTCAACCACTAGTGAGTCAAGTGTTGAGTTAAGGATTTATTTGCTTGAGTTGAGTTGAGAAGGTGAAGGGTTGAGATGAATGGCTTGTCTAAGTACATTGTACTTGGATACTAGGGAAGCCAAAAGGACTCATTGGGAAGCCAAGGGGTCTTTTTGGTTTAAGCCAAAGGTCTCCTTGGTTAAACCAAGAGCCTCATTGGTTAAGGCAAACCATAATGAGAGGAAAAGGAATAGTTTTAGTCTTAAACATAAAAACCCAAACCAAGGGGCACTCCAAACCCCTTGGCTGATCCCTCCTCTCTTGAATAAGAGATCTCTCCACTCCTCTCCTCTAACTCTCCCATCTCTACCTCCATACACTTAAAGCTTTTGAAGAACAAAGAAAGGAGAAGAAGGAATAAAGAAGAAGGGGAAAATCAAAAGAAAAGAGGAGGAGCAACTTATTGGAAGAAAGGTATGCCTAAACTTAATAAAGAATCAATGGGGATTAATTTTAAGGTTTCAAAATCACTAAATTTAGGATTGGTTATTGACTAATCTTAAGACCAGTTACTGGCTGATTTTGGATCAGTTGTTGAGTTGTTTTTAGGACCAATTGATGGCTGATTTTTTGGACTGATTTTCAGTCTTCAAATTGTTGAATTTTGGGACTATTTGGGCTAGTAAAAACCTGCCACAGTTGGGACTGATTTTCAGTCTTCAAATTGTTGAATTTGAGGACTGTTTGGGTTAGTAAAAACCTGTCACAGTTGGGACTATTAAAGAAAAGAGGAGGAGCAACTTATTGGAAGAAAGGTATACCTAAACTTAATAAAAAATCAAGGGGGATTAATCTAAGGAAACCATAGGTTCGGCCATGGTGTGGCCAAACCCATGGGTTCCATGTTGGTTGGATTGAGTGGCCAAAAATGTTATAAGGCCATAGAGTTGGAAAATCCATCCAAAGGATGGTTATGGGATTGAAACAAAAGAACCCATGCTATGATGATGTATGATTGAATGGATCATGAAAAACCCACTCACGTGACCGTTGGCGTTATCCTTACAAGATAGTATATCGTACATTAGTAGGATTCCTACCTTATTGTGAACACCATGGAGTATAATAAAACACTGGTTTTTATTCCAAATATGTTGATTACTTTGATATTAACAAATTGTATATGATTATGGACTGATTTTCAAATGATATGATGTATTTTAAATGATATGGCATTATTGCATACATTACCTCATGCATGGTATGGGAGGGAACATATATGAGTAGCAAACCAAGTTCTGAACGATCTGGACATAACTTGGGCTTGAGATTAGCTTATGTGAAGCTATATGAACTATTGAGATTTGACCTCGTCCAGTTGATAGAAAGGTACGGCTTATTGGGCCAAAGAGCTCCTGGGTAGGTAATCCCGAAACCCCGCTCAGTGGGAGGAGTCTACACTCCATTGGTAATCCCGATTAATTTGTGGATGGGTATACAGTGCCCTGGTGGTTGCTGCCTCAAACACTGTGGACATAATTGGCCAAGGAAACCGTTTATTAATTGATTTATGATTGGATATGGATATGGATATTGGGTGAGAGTTCATTTGGCATCGACACCCATGACATGACACATGTAAGTATGATTATGATATGCACATTATGTATTGTTTTTACTATTTATGAAATGTTTTACAGATATGACATGATGTATATACTTTTGATCAATATTACTCCTATGAGTACTATAACCCTAATTGGAATACCTACTGGGCAAGTTGACTAATGCCCTACTTCTACCCTATAGATGATGGAACAGGAAATGCCAAGGAAAATGATGTAGGACTGGAAGGGAGCCAAGCGTAGGAGTTTGGGAGATTGAAGTTTAAATTATTTAGTTTTGATTTCAATGATGTATTTGGGGACTTGCATTATGGATTGTAATAACTTAGACTATTTTGGAACACCTTAAAACATATTTGCTATGGTTTGATAATCTTAAGTTTTTATTAAAGTTATATCGTGATTGGCTTTCCTTGTCAATTGATGACATGAATATGAATAGTATCTTATTCATATAGATTATTCCGCAAGTATTCAGAAAAGCGTGTGAAATGTTTAAGTGGACATAGTCCACGCACACGTAATGGTGGCCAGTTAATGGTCGGATTTTGGAAACTCGGACTTGACTCCCGTCGTGATGACCTGCTCTCTCTCAATTATTTAAAAAATATATATATATATATACTCTGATTTGTGGAAGGTGAGAAAGGGCAGGGCGTTACAGCCCGAACCATCTTCAATTCCTCAACATCAGCCTTGAGGAACAAAATAGTATCATCAGCGTACTGAGTCTGTAATATCAGTCTCTGTATGATCAACATGAATGCCCATGAATAATCCCCTGGGTAGATGCAACATAGAGCATAAGATGAAGAGCCTCTGCAACAATCACATAGAGATAAAAGGATAACGGATCACCTTGTCTGACTCCCTTCTCCATTCTGAGAAAACCCTTCGAACTCTCATTTACCAAAACAGATAAATGGGTCGAAGCAACACAAGACCGCATCCAACTTCTCCACCTATGACCAAAGCCCATGCGTTGCAATACAAAATCAAGGAAAGACCAATCCACTCCATCATAGGCTTTCTGGAAGTTCAACTTACATACAACCTGACTCCCTATACTGAAATCTCGAATGCAAACACTCATGGGCCACCACCACCGAATCCACAATTTGCCTCCCTTCAAGAAAAGCGCTTTGATTAGGAGAGATAAGACATGGAAACACCACCTTCAGCCGCTTGGATAAAACTTTAGCTAAAATTTTATAAGGACTTCCAAGCAAAGAAATAAGCCAAAAATCATTTAACTCCGAAGCACCAGGTTTTTCGGAATCAAAGCAATAAATGAAGCACCCAAACCTTTGGAAATGGATCCTTTATCAAAGAACTCATAGAAAAACTCTAAAACCTCGGACTTTACCAGCTCCCAAAAATGTTTAAAAAAAATGATAGGAAATCATCTGGGCTCGGAGCTCTATCCTCACCCAATTGCCAAACTGCAAGCTTGACCTCCTTTTCCTCAAAGGGAGATTCCAACGGAACTGCTTGATCCTCATTTAGAACTTGAAACGGAAGAGAAGAAGGAACAACTTCACCATTATCATTTGCAAATAAACCCTTAAAATACTTTCTTCACATACCTCACCCCTTACGTCTTCTAGCACTTGTCATTTGATGAAAAAACTTTGTATTTTTATCCTCAGCTTGGAGCCATCGAGCTCTTGATCGTTGCTTCCATTTAATTTCTTCTAGAATGGCTTTCCTTTTTAGACAATCCTTTAACTCTTTCCTTCTGAGAAGATTTTCTTGCAAAAGAGGATCCTCCTCCTCTAAACTATTGAGAGACGGTCGTATTCTTTTTCTCAATCAATAAAATGGCTACCTTTCAAAAAATAAATAAATAAATTGAACATATTGGAATATATGAAAACTGCACACAGTGAAGTACTCGGAAATAAATAAATAAATAGAACATATTGGGATCCTTTAAAGTAAGATGGTATTGATAGTAACTCAAAGAAACTAACCTCACCAATTTTCCCTGCCGGTTATTCATAACTCCAGCTCGTTTTGATGGAACAGTCAATTTCTCAAATCAATTGCGAAACTATCAATGATGTCAGAGAAATTCTGTGCAATATATGGGGTAACACAATATCAGAGAGTTCTGCAGTCAGCCCCGAGAAAGATCAACAAAAAGGTTAACGACTTCTGGTCTTCCATCACTGTGACAATTAGCAGAAGATGCAATTTTGCAAAAAACACAATCTACAATAGAGAAATAATGATGACTACAAAATTCGACAAAAGGAAATAGGCATGGTCAATGTTTTTTTTTCAAAATCAATGAACCGAATCCTCTAGTGTTGTGGCACCACACAATTTGTGGTGTGAGCAATCATAATATGACACTTGGACAAATTCAAAGGTGAACCATAGTAACCTGATGCATGTGGCTTACGGGGGCCTATGTGCATCTGGAGTTTTATGTAACACCCTCGTACTCAAGAAGAGGTGGGGGTCTTTGGGTTCTTTGTCATAAAAAAAATATGACCTCTCTCCAAAGAGCCTCCCTTTCCTTCTCAAATATCAAATACAACTTAGCCAACATCAACCAATTCCTTTCTATGATGTTCTCCAAAACCAAACTCCCCTACTGCAAAGGAAGATTCACGTCCTACCAATTAACCAAGTGCAATTCTTCTTATCTCCGACACCACCCGTGGAAAATCCCGTTAAATCTTTTCAACTATCTTTGCCACTTTGGTAGGGATTTAAAAAGGGACAAGTAAACAGCTAGGTTGTTTAGGGTAGATTTTATGAGAATAGTTCTGCCACCAAGAGATAAATATGATTTAATGAGACAAAACTGTGAATATAATAGAAAACCATAGAGGCAAAATCTCAATGGTCAGTGCTTAAGTGGCACAAGGCAACCAGATTCAGCCTATATCTACCTGGATTCAAACTTCAAGTTGAGAATCAACTTGGCCAGTCGTTAAGAAAGCACTAAGTTTCAAATTTTCATAATGCAACAAGGCTTCAATGAAGAAGAAGATGATGATGACATCGAGAAAGAATTTTTTTTTTTCCTTTTTTTTGATGATCAAAGTGGTGGTGGTGATCGAATCTTTGATGGAAGATTGAATCATACATAAAAATCACATTTTGATTGTGGAGTGAATGCATTACATCGATGTCTGAATAGAATCCTAACAGGCACCAACTGAGATGGAAGCACCACAAAATCATGTCTTATTAGTTTCTATAAAACTAAGAACTATTCCATGGTTCCGAATAAATCAAATACATGGATCTGTTTAGCAGTAAATTCATATCTAAAAAAGAAACAAAAACAAAAACAGCAGTGAATTCCAGAGCATAATCATTTCTAGCAAAAACCAGCCGCAAGTTTACACCCAAAAAAGAAAAAGAAAAAGAAAAAAAGCGTCAATCAGTGGAATGAAAACCATGGTTAAAAAAAGCTGACCTGACCGTTTCTCGAGCTAGACGATGGAGAAAAGAGGGGAAATGGATGGTGAAATAGTAATAGGGCAGAGAGATCGAGAGATAGAAGAAGCTTCTTGGATTCTCCGAGGGAGAAGACTTCTTCTCATCCTGAGAGAAAGAGAGATGATGAGATGAGAGGAGAGGAGAAAAGTCGATGAAAAAAAGTATCAGTGAGAGGGAGAGAGAGGAGAGTCCAAGTCAAAAGTGTTGTGTGTCGCCGTCAGCGGCAATTGACCCTTGCCTCCTTAATCTTATTTCCCTAGTCAGATAATAAATCAATCATTAAATCCTAACTCGTCTCGAAGTTCGTTTTTTATATTTCTAATTGTGATTTTTCTCGTAATGAGGGAGCTTGGAATCAACGAATAGTCAAACGCTGCTGACAGAGCAGCTCCAGATTTGGTCAAACAAACAAAGAAATTAGATAAAATTAGAAAGAATCGACAATCCCTCTTCAACTTCATCACCATTAGACAGCCGTCAACTTAAGAGCTTGCTATTTAACTCCTTTTCCCCTTAAAAATATATTATCGCATAATAGTAAAAATATATTATTGCATGATGGTCATCGTCAAAGTCGAAGTCACAGTTTTATTTATTTAAAGTTAACTTTTTAAAATTTATTTCTTGCAATTTGTCACTCTATTATATTATTTTTATTTTCTTTAGTTTACTCTCTTTTTTTTCTTATATTTACAACTTTTAACCATTCAGATCTCAGGTCTTCTATTTATATATTTAAATAATTTCAAATGAGCTTCTTTTAATTTATTATTTATTATATTTATTTTTAAATTATCTCTAATATGATATTTTTAACTTTTATCATTTTTAAATTACTTAATCAATGTGCTATGCCCCAACAGTATATGATCTTCCTCTCAAATTTAAATACACAAGAGGAAAACTTATCTCTAGACCTTTTTTTTAAAGGAAGAAAATAGCAATGTTGTTTTTAATTTATTTGACAAGGTATGACATCAGTCTTAGTATTGTTGATTATGCGAGGAGTTGTCCATTATTTTAGCTTTGGATATGTTTATTTGCAAAATGTATGTATGCCACTGTAGCAAGCACATAAAATGGGAAAACCGTGATAGAGAATTATTTTAGCATACATTAGTTACATTAAAAATGAAAAACAAAATCAAATCAAGTGACATAACACATATTCTATCATAATCAACAATACAGTATGACTAAGACTAATGTCACAATTGCAAATTAATGTAACTTCATTTCAATTATTACTACGTTCAATTTTATTATAAGTGACAAAGTAGCTTACTAGCTTAAAAATAAGGAAACCTACACTGTTGTAAGTAGCATATTGAAGTATTCAATAATTAAAAGAAAAAGAAAAATCAAAGGATGGTCAATCGAAAACATTATTAATGGTTGAGATAAAATGTACTTAATTATAAAAAATTACGACCTTTAATTATATTATTGGTAGTTGGATTTCTCATAACCTTAATAGATATGCCATAATCAGTATACCTACCAAAATTCGTTGATTAAACATCCAAAGATTTTGTGTTTCTTTTTTCATAAAACTATTAGTGAAGTGGTTTTCCACTTTGAGCTGTCACATTTAAGTTTAGGAGGAAATAGCTCTTGGAGCTATTGGGAATAAGTTCCACATTGAAAATGTAGAGGAAGGATGAATGTGGTAAGTCCCCAAGCTTCCCACTGACCTAAGCAAATTGATTTCAATTCATCAAGATTTTAACAATCGCACACAGAGAAATCAATTTGCTGATCCTCTGCTCCTGACCACTATCTTTATATCCGGAACAGTTCAAACATTTCAATTCTTGGCACATCCCAATAGAATCATAGCATTTCAATTCTTTTCAAAAGTATCTTAATAACGCTTATGCAGTTTTAATTATTCTGTGTTAATATACAATAAATTTCCAAAGCATTGCTCGACACGACATATTATGATATCTTCCCTATAAATTTGCCTATGATATGTAATCTATCAAGTATTGCAGCATACACATCTTAAACACTAACGAAAGTTCAAACTATGAAAAGATGACTTTTTAACAAAGAAAAATTGAACCTCCATTTCCATTTAATCACCCATCTTTGTGATTGGCTCGCCGTGAGGCAAGACCCATCGACGAAAGATTTGAAACTGGTTTTGATGGTGTTTTTGGTGCCTCTTCATCATCCCAACTATCTTCCCAACTGTTATCCCAACCATCAGAGACGTAGGTTTCCATCTTTCCGCCATTGGAAACAAGCAGCTCTGACTCCAACTTCTGATACCAAGGACTGTGAGGCCTTTGCCGAAATCTAAGACAAGCCCAAGCAGCCCCTATAAGCAGCAGAGCAGTTATGACTATTGTGACAAATACCATTCTCGGGATATTAATGACAATGGATAATAACGGAATATTTTTAAATTCTCAGATTTTTACCGGGAATTTAATAGGAAAATTTTGCCAAAATTATAATGTTTAAAAAATAAAAAAATAGAATAAATAAAAAAATTAATGAAATAAAAATGGTACAGGGAATTTACCGACAATTTATCGGGATATTATCGCGTTATTAACGTTTATCGTATTTTTAATGCGATTTTATCAGGAATTTACCGGTAATTTATCATCTAGGCGATAAAAACGCGTTTTTAACGCGGTAATAGTATTTTGTCAATAAAAATACAGTAAATTTAAAAATACCGTCGATATTTGTGACAACCGTCGTGAAAACGTAAACTGGAGAGACAGCTGTTAAGAGACCAGGGTAACTGGCTAGTGATGAATATTCCATCTTTCTACCAGAACCAGGTAAGATCATATCACGTAGGTGCCATTTCCAATAAAAACCTTCACCTGTATTGGACAATCAATGCAACTATAAATTCTATACACATACACATGCAGTAAAACATCATGATAGTCACAACGCAAATCAGTGGAATATACAAATGAAGGTAACAATTGGAAGTTTGATGCCAGCATGTAAAAATGAGGAGGACATGGCTTAAGAACTTCAAGAAGCTAAACTTGTCAAAAGGAGTGCACATTTAATGCTATCTTCATTTTTGTGAAGTGTCAAGAGTCATGACATGGCATGTCTTCTGCGGTTTTATGAGTAGGGTCTATACAGAATATTGCAATTTTACTTTATGTAACATGAAGCACCAACATTGGGAAGATATGGAAGTACTATTTTGGAAAGAGTGCCCAGCTTATCATGTGTTCACATGCAGCACACAGTACTTCTCATAGACGGCAATTAAGTCCATAGAGATGCATTAGCATGCTATAAAAACTAATTTATTAATTAAACCAAAGTATAGACAAAGCTTATAGTAAAATCAAAAGCCAAAAACATGTCTTAAAGTATGATATGAACAGTAAACTCCATCTCCTGGGATTTGGAAAATGGGGTACTACAGCCCTGTTATCAACATCAGTGTCTGGGTAGTGTATACCTTCGTTTCACCATTACTTGATGGATTTCTTTCAATACCATCTTTCTCGTGCAAATCTTCCTGGTACACTGGTAATTCAGGTGATGATTTCCAAAAGGAATTACAGGAAATTATCTGTCGTGAACTGGTTCAAAAAAATTAGTCTGAACTATCAATCAAAGCCTTTGGATCAGCATAAAGTTGTCCGAATTTACTCTTTAAATTTAGCCAATAACACAATTCAACTGTTATCCTTAAGTTCACAACGGATTTCTCGAGGAATTACAGCTTGAGACATCATTATGCGAAGCAAAACAGTATCAAAAATAGAAATATTGTGGCCCAAAACCCATCACCCTAGATAAGACATTGAACATGAATCGGTCAACAAAGTTTTCTTTTCTTTTATCTATAAGTAAAGAAAGAGAATCAAGGTGAATTTTTAATTCTGGAATAAGCTAATACAACTTTTATTCCAGAAGATGGGTCTAGTTTAAGGAAAAAGGGGAGCAGACTGTACTTCAAAAGTCTCCAAACGGTCTTTTCACACACACATAAGCAAGTTTTTCTTTTCTTTTCTTTTGTGAATGATATATATGATAGCAAGGCTAATCTTGATTCGTGTAAGAGATGGTTCTTTTTGGCTTAATGTAATACTCGTGTTTACCTTATTCTCCCAAACTGGTTTGTTAAAAAAGAAAAGTATAGAAAACTTGATAGATGTCTTGAATCTTGAAGGACTAAGCTTTCCTCAAATGCAAGTTCCTCATACCACAAAAGCAGTTGGCTCAAAAGCAAACTTCAATAATTAAGAGATGGTATAAAAACAATATCACAAATACTGTCCTATAAAATCTCTGATTTTATAATGTTTTGTTAAAGAAATAGAAGCAAAGATGCAACTCGGAGGCAGTAGCCTTGATGAACAGTAAAACAAACTCCAAATTCGTAAAGCAACACTACTCCTAATTATATGGAGTAGTGATCGTATCACTAAATACCAACATCAAACACCGAAAATGCTGTCTTGGTAACAAGCATGCCTCCCAACACTCCGTACCACATAGGATGTAAGCGAAAGGATATGGGAATGCCCTCTGTCCTTGATTTCGTCTACCACATTAGACAATCTTCATAAAGAACCATTGCTAATGCATTTGGACTATTCATTTATATCTAAAGGCTCCAGCTTCAACCCAACAGTCTCCAATAAGCACTTCCAATTGTCATTATGTCATTTATCAGATGGACTCAAATATGACCAGGAGAATCTAATCGTCGTCACCAAAGCCTAATCCCCTACTTTAAATCCATCAAATGTTGCATTTTGATAGAATTAGAAACAACCACATTGGGCAAACCTTGAAAATAGTCCTAATAGATGAGAAAAATGAGGGGAAGCCATTTTAGGTGGTCTACACATAGGTGACTTGACTTTATGAGTTCCACTCTTTTGCTCAACCCTATTTTAAAGCCATATATATTCTCCACCAAAAATCTAGCTCCCATTTCTTTCTATATTAGTGCAAATCTTTGTTTATCTCCTAGTCTCTCCCTTCTTGTTCACCAATCAACTTATTAGTTGCAACTTGCAAATTAATATGGGTCATGAACACAAAAGCCCACAAAATCATGAGTCACCTAATTGTAGCTGGTTGTTTCCACTGCTTTGTTTCTGATGAATTACTCCTGTACTCTTACACAGGCCATTGGACCATATTGCTCAATTACAACTGTTGAAATAGAAAAGAGACGATGAGTAGGACTCTAAGTCCTAACCCCCGATCTGAAGAGAGGTAGCAGAGGCAGACGGAGAGGCTGGAGATCTGAAACTTCAGATTTGAACAGTGGATGAACTGGTGCTGCAGATCGGAAAATGGCGCAGATCTGGAGAGGCGGATCGGATCGGGAGCATGCAAACAATAGAGAACAACCAGGGAATCGAATGGATCCGGGCACAAAGAGACCGAGATTGGCTGAAGAAATGGTGTGTCAGATCTTAACGTCGCAGAGCGGGACACACCCTGACTAGGCGGCAAGAGCCGATAATGTCTCCGATCCGTTCTTCTCCGATTGTTGCTGTTGGTGATTGTTTTTTGGCTACCGTCAGCAGTCGTTGTCGTCGCCTGCTTCGGTTGGTTTCCCCAGCAGTCGCTGTCGTCGCCGGCCCTGTTCATTGCCCCGGCGAGTACGACTGGCACTGCCTGAGCAGAGAACCAGCTAGATTGGTTTCCACTGATTTTTTTTACCTCAGGAGACAAAGAAGATAAGGGAAGAAGAGGGGAGAGTTTAAAAAAAAAAAATAACTCTTATCCTTCACAATGGGTGAATCCGATTGCAATCCCAGTCTAAGATTGTCATCCGTGCTTCTCAATGCCAATAACTATGTTCTATGGTCTCGAGCGGTCACCTTATCGCTCGGTAGTAAGAGGAAATTGGGATTTATCAATGGGAAGAGTGTTTGTCCCTCTCTGGGTTCTACATCTAAAGCTTCAGCTACAGAGACCGCTCCAGCCACCGATCCTACTGCAGCTTATGATGATTGGATAACTAATGATCAACTGGTCCGTTCATGGCTCCTTAATTCTATGGAACCACCGATTGCTGGTATTTTTACATTCTCCGATTCTGCAAAAGAGCTGTGGGAAGCTGTGACTGGTATGTATGGCAGTCGCAATAATATTGCTCGGGTGTTTCAAATTCAAAATGAGATTGCCACTGCGCTATAAGGTGAGAGGAAATTTTGTGATCTTTTTGGACACATGAAGAGACTATGGGATGAATTACATTTGTATCGCCCACACATTACTGATGCACAGACTCTCGTGCAACGAGACGAAATAACATACTTATGACAGATCCGCTACCCTCAGTGATTAATGCTTGCGCTATCATTCAACGTGAATAAACGCGTCATGAAACTATGTCTTCTGCTATTCCGCTTTCCTCGGCACACCTTGAACCAAGTGCACTTCTTACTCATAAGAATGACCGCAGACACTTCTCTGAGTCTGAGAATAAGAAAGTTATTCTGAATAAAGGAATAATTCGTTGTGAACATTGTGGAAAGATTGGGCACCCTAAGGATCGTTGTTGGTCGTTGCATCCTCATCTCAAGCCTAACTTTGAATAAAAAAAGAGAGACAAGGCTCATATCGCAGACACTTCAACCACTCTCGATCAGTTGAGTCAGATTCTAACTGATCTCCGTAAGTCTCTGCCTCCTCCAAGCACGTCTTCTTCGTCTCATACTGCAGGTAACCTTCATGTTTTCCTTGTTTCACAATCTAATCGTCATCCTTGGATAATTGATTCTGGAGCCACTGACCATATGGCTAATTCTTCGTCGTCTGTGTCGGATTTTTCATCATCGTCTCGTAAACACGATGTTTATCTAGCCAACGGATCTATGGTTCCTGTGGTCGGCAGTGGTAAAATTGATTTTTTTTCAAATAGCATCCCTTCTACTGCTCTGGTTGTTCATTCTTTTCCAACTCAACTCCTGTCTGTTGGAAAACTTACTAATGTTTTGAACTGTGATGTTATTTTCTCTCCTAACTCTGTCGTCTTTCAGGATCGAACGTCCAAGAAGACGATTGGTGAAGGCATATTTTTCAACGGTCTTTACATGTTACCTTCTCCTAATAAGGTTTATCATGCAAAGGACCATGTAGCTTGGACATCCTTCAAGTCGTATTTTGTCTTGTCTTTTTCCGTCTGTTTCTATTCCATCTAATGTTTGTGATGTTTGTCAATTTCAAAACAATCACGGTTACCATTTGCTTCTTTTACTTCTAAGTCTCTTGCTTGTTTTGAACTGATTCATTCTGATGTATGGATTGCTCCCATTGTTTCTTATGATGGATTTAAATATTTTGTGTTGTTCATTGATGATTGCACACGTGTTACTTGGTTATACTTGCTCAAATCTAAAACTGAGGTGTTATCTGTTTTCAAAGATTTCTACAATATGGTCCATACTCAATTTCATGCCAAGATTCAAATTCTTCGCTCTGACAATGGGATTGAATATGTCAATGCTCTTTTCGCTGATTATACTCACAACAAAGTATTATTCATCAAACTAGCTGCGTGGGTACGCCACAACAGAATGGTGTGTCAGAACGGAAAAATCGTCACATATTAGAAACTGCTCGAGCACTTATGTTTCAGATGCATATTCCTAAGACGTACTGGTCTCATGGCGTATTGACTGCTATTTATTTGATTAATCGACTTCCTAGTCGGGTTATCAATTTTCAATCCCCATTGGAAGTATTGAAGAATAGACCTCTTGACTTATCACACCTACGTGTGTTTGGGTGTGTCTGCTATGTCCATCGCCAGAGTATTAATCGTGATAAGTTCGATGCCAGATCTCTCAGGTGTGTTTTCTTTAGTTACTCTTCCACATAGAAAGGGTACATTTGTTATGACCTCTCATCTCGCAGGCTTCTTGTATCACATGATGTCCGCTTTGTTGAATCTGAACCGTATTTTCCAGCTCCTGGTGACTATGGGAATCGGTTCCAGGGGGAGTACTTGTCTGACTTGGTACCGCTTCCTACTGTAACTGATGATGTCTCCTACCGCAGACATACTATGATTCTCCCTCCAGATAACCACCCAATGTCTACAGCAACTGAAATATCGACAGCTCCTACTGAGGCTATATCTCCAGAGATCCAGTTGATTTCTACAGCAACTGAAATACCGGCTCCTTCTCTGCCATTACGTAGATCGAGTAGAGAGACTCGCCCTCCAAAAGGAATAAAAGATTTCTTCACTTACCATGCTGTATCATACCCAATGGAAGCTTCTCTGACATATGTTAATGTTACTCAGTCACATCTGGCCTTCTTGAGTGCAATGTCTAGTGAACAAGAACCAAAGACATTTCGTGAAGCTAACTCTATATCTGTTTGGAGACTGGCAATGAAAGAAGAATTGCAAGCACTTGATGATAATAAAACTTGGAATATTGTCAAATTGCCTTTTGGAAAAAAGACTGTTGGGTGCCGTTGGATATACAAAATCAAGTATAAAAGTGATGGAACTGTGGAACGATATAAGGCGAGACTTGTTGCCAGAGGCTTTATACAAACATATAGAGAAGATTATACAGAGACTTTCGCACCTGTTGCAAAGATGAACACTTTTCAAGTACTTCTCTCCTTAGCAGTTAATCAGGGTTGAGAATTATCTCAAATGGATGTAAAAAATGCTTTCTTGCATGGTGATCTAGAAGAGGAGGTGTACATGAGTGTTCCACCAGGTCATTCATAAGAATCCAAAGTTGGATTTGTGTGTAAGCTAAAAAAGGCCATATATGGACTTAAGCAATCTCCCCGTGCGTGGTATGCTAAGCTCAGTTCTGCTCTCTTGAGTAATGGGCTTCAAAGGAGTGCAGCTGATTCTTCTTTGTTTGTCCAAAAAAGGTGTGTGTGGTACAACTATTGTTTTAGTCTATGTTGATGATATAGTGATCACAGACAATGATAAAAATGAAATTAGAAGGCTTAAGACTCTACTGCACAAGAGATTTGCCATCAAAGACCTTGGAGTGTTAAAGTATTTTCTTGGATTAGAAGTTGCCTACTCAAAGAAGGGAATATTTCTCAATCAAAGAAAATATGTGCTAGACCTGTTTGCAAGATATTGGAAAGATGGGAGTTAAACCATCAGACACTACAATTGACAGTGGAGGTAAGCTTGATAATGATGGTGAATTGTTATCTGATATTGGTCAGTTTCAAAGGTTAGTTGGTCGATTGATTTATCTAACGATTACTAGGCCAGATATTTCCTATGCAGTCAGTCTAGTTAGCATATTTATGCATGCACCTACAGTTACTCACATGAATGCTGTCAATCGAATTTTACAATATTTGAAGGGTTCTCCAGGAAGGGGAATATGGATGCGGAAGAATGAAAATAGTTCCATTACTGCTTACACTGATGCTGATTGGGCAGGTTGTCCGGTTGATCGACGATCTACAACAGGATATTGTACATTTGTGGGAGGTAATCTGATAACTTGGAAAAGTAAAAAGCAGAGTGTTGTTGCAAGATCAAGTGCAGAAGCAGAATATCGTGCAATGGCCTTAACCACCAGTGAAGTTATTTGGCTTCGGTCCTTATTATAAGATTTGGGTTTTGGTTCTAATCAGCCAACGCAAATGTTTTGTGATAATCAAGCTGCCATTCACATTGCTTCAAATCCAGTGTTTCATGAGAGAACCAAACACATTGAGGTGGATTGTCAATTTGTTCGAGAAAATTTGCAAGCTAATGTTATTTCTACTCCGTTTGTTCGCAGTGATCAACAATTAGCAGATATCTTCACAAAAAGTCTCTCCGCTGTTAAATTCCAAGATATTTTATCCAAGTTGGGTTCAATCGACATTTTCGCACCTACTTGAGGGGGAGTGTTGAAATAGAAAAGAGAGGATGAGTATGACTCTAAGTCCTAACTCAATTAGGTCTCAGAGTCCTAACTCAATGGGGTCTCAGAGTCCTAATTAACTCATACTTGTATTTTCTCTTATAAATATTTCTCTAATGTACATAGAAAAATACAGTGAAATAATACTCTCTTTCTCTCGTGATTTTTTCCCTTAGGGGTTTTTCACGTAATTCCTGTGTTGTGGTTTGTGATATATGTTTCTACAACAACCAAGTATATTTACCAAATCCACTAGCTACCATCAACTTGCTCTAAATATATATATATATATATATAAAGAGAGAGAGAGAGAATATATGTAGGCATTTTCTACCCACATGCTTTTGTCTCCACATCATGGAAAGCCAAATTGCCATAAAAAATTGGAAGATCAATAACTTTTTTCTCATAAGACAGAAATATATGACTTAAATAAAAGATATCGAAAAGGTCGCAATAAGAGTAACTCTCTATTTTTCTCCCAGCATCAAATGAAGAAGTAAAACAAATGTATTGCAAAAATATATCAATGTAATATAATTGTCCCATCAGAGTTCAAGTTTCAAAATTCCAACTTCTAGAGGTACATACTCCAAGAAATGATGTATCCTACAACCCAAGCCAAAAAACCATCATAAAGCAAATGTAGTTCAAGTTTCAAAATTCCAACTTCTAGAGGTATGTACTCCAAGAAATGATGTGTCCTACAACCCAAGCCAAAAAACCATCATAACCAAAAGTTTCATACTTCAAATTCCAAGTAGCTACAAAATTCTATCATCCATGGGAATTGTATGATTTCTAAACCAATGCAAATCAATCCTCTTTTGATATCATAAAATGCAAATCAAAGATTGAAAGCTCAAGTAAATTCTTGTTGGGCAGTCGTGCTAGTCGAATAAGTCCCATATCGGTTAGTGAAGAGGAGGATATGGGATATATATTGGACTTGGATCACTCCACCTAACGGAAAGATGAGATCTCAGATATATATTGAATTTGAGTCACTCTACCTAATGGGCTAGTCTTTTGGGTTGGATATCTCATTTGTAACAAATGGTATCAAAGCTATGTCCAAAGCTACATAATGTGGACTTGAGGGATGACAGGATGACCGGCGACGTTCTATCAGCCGAGCCTCGTTCGAATCGGAGATTGTTGGGCAGTCAAACGAGTCCCACATCCGTTGTTGAAGAGGAGGACCTAGGATATATATTGGACTTGGGCCACTTCACCTAATGGGCTAGTCTTTTGGATTGGATATCTAGTCTTAACAAGTGGTATCAGAGCTACGTCAAAGCTTCTGCATGTGGACTCAGAGGATTCCCTAGCTGAACGAGATGGCTGGTGATGTTTTATCCTCCAGAGAGTCTCGTGAGAGAGGAGGGGGGTTGTTGGGCGGCCGAACGAGTCCCACGTCGATTAATGAAGAGGATGATCTTGGATATATACTGGACTTGGGTCACTCCACCTAATGGGCTAATCTTTTAGGTTGAATATCTAGTTGTAACAAGTGGTATTAGAGATATGTCCCAAGCTACCACATGTGAACTCACGGGATCATTTAGCAGGACGGGAATGATCGGTGACGTTCTATATGCTGGAGAGCCTCGTTCGAGGGGGTTGTCAGTCGAATGAGTCCCACATCGGTTGGTGAAGAGGAGGATCTGGAATATATATTGGACTTAGTTAACTCCATCCAATGGATTAGTTTTTTGAGCTGTATACTCAATCTTAACAATTCTAACAGACTGGACTTGATGAATTCTATAAAATCTCAACTCAACCATATTCGAGTCAAGCCCTGATTGGCCAAAACTCAACTTCGCTTAGTTCATTTAAACTCCTAATTTTATAGACCTCCTCTCAAAGAAAGTACTGAATTTATTATTTGTGGGTACAAGCGGGACCAGTAGTTCAATGTTCCCTCCGTAAAGGGATTCAATCAGGGAAACAAATCTCGATTTTTAAAACTTTGATATCTCGGCCAATAAAGGTTGTTTTAAAAAAAAATAGGAGAGAGAAATTTCTCGACCGAGATATCACACTGCTAATTCGGATCCATTTCAATTGAGAGCTTTCAGTAGACCATAGCAACCCAGTGGGCCTGATCCAACCCGGCAAGCCCAACCTAATGAGTTAAAAATTTGGGCATGAGGCTATGCAGGCAGTGTATCAAAAGCACCTTTCTCAGATGGCAAAAACTAGGTATAGCAGTATGGGAGTGTTTTTGGGAAGAACCATTGTACTTGTGCTTCCTCAGATAACAAATACCAATATTTGAGCTATATTAACTACCAACTTAGTATATCAGATTAGTATTGAAACTAGCTTCTAGTCTCATCTATCTGGGGTCGGCTTTATATATTCTTCTCCAACTTTTCATGCCATACAATACTATTAATCTCTATTTTTTTAAGGTCACTCTCTCCTTCTAGTGTCTTCAATTAGTAATCTCTTCACTATATATACTGGGATTGTGCTTAATCTTCTACTAACATGACTAAACTATCTCAAACGAGTTTTTCTCAATTTGTCATATATCGAAGCTATCATTAAACTATCTCTAATGTGTTTGTTTCTAACTATATTCTTAAATATTGCTACCATGACTCTTGTACCAAAGTAGTTTTGCAGCAGAGTAAGATGTGTCAAGTTTATATTGCTCAGTTGAGTTATAACAGCTCAATTAATAGTTGTTTAAAGCGTTGTAAAGCCATACTATCAATATAATTGGTTGACCTTATTAGTCATGTGCTTTCACGTGATGACAACCGGTTATAGGTTTTAATACCATTCCTGTCCTACTAGCTTTAAATGACAAAAATCTTTTTTCCGAGGAAACATTTTCTTTGTAATTATGTATTTTTTTTAACTTGACTCGTAAGAGCATTTATCAATGATAAAACGTCAATGTGCGCAGGTTCAGACTCTGTCCTGCAATGGGCTTTCAGCGCATCCGTCTAGGACAGAAAATGGGAACTATATAGAAAACAAGGTCATCAATTAACTCTAGCCTCCAACCGAAGAAGCAATCTGCCTTGGATGCCAACTACATCGAATGGACTGTATGTTGTTTTCTTTTTTAATAATTATCACAGAGCAAAGAAAGCAACTAAAAATCAGTTTGCGATTGCCATCACTATGCTGATGCTTGTTATCTCTTTGATGAGGTAGTTGCTATTGTACATATGCCATTCCCTGTGTTCATTACAATTTGCAAGCTGAAATCGCCTCTAATTATCTTCATTTCCAGCAAAGTGAGGGAAAATTTGTAGCTAGCTTCTATGGCATTGTCAAAAGGAACATCAGTAGATAGAGATTTTTCCACCAAACAAGTTTGCATTCCATGCCAAGTTGCTGCATCGATAGAATTAGACTACAAAACTAATACTTTGTAGTACACTAAAATTCTTGGATGCTCCAAACAATTGAAAACTAATTTTATGGGAGATCTAAGTGAAGTGTTTTGCATTTGAACATTTTTGAATTGCTTTGATTGACATTCCATTTAGAGTAAGGTGGTTGTTGCAATGCAGAAGAAACACCCTTCAGCTTTGAGCATGTTTGATCGGATGATGAATGTGGCAAAGGGGAAAAGGATCATTATGTTTTTGGATTAGGATGGGACCCTCTCGCCAATTGTGGCTGATCCTGACAAGGCTTTCATGACTGAGGCGGTAGTTACAAACTATTTACGTTGTACAATATACTGAATTAAATGGGAAGCATTATTTTTGTCGTTTTGATAAAAGCTAGATGCAACCCAGTTCAGATTGTGGCCACTCCCCACAGTGGATGTGAAGCCATGAAATTTAATTCTGGACCTTCCTTCTATTGGTCTTCACTTTGAGAACTGGCCTACCCGAACCTCTGAATGTGGCCTGGATATTCTTTAAACTTGGATGAGATTGGTCCTGTTTTCTGGCCCACATGGGCAATCAGGTGGCATGGTGTGATCCAGTACAAATAACAAGAACATCTTATTTACTGCTCAAGTGCTGGTCCTGATCATGACTTTGAGTCTGCAGACTGGTTATTGATCAAATACGTTCACACCGAAAACTTGTTCTGAACTTGGGGCGGTTCCAGTCTTTAATCCATTTGAACCTTTTTCGTAGAAGGAAAGCCTTCCATTTTTTATTGTTGTCGTTGTTCTTTTAGCAATAAGTGTTTTCTGAATTCCTAACGGATATGGGTGATAAAATTTAAATCATTTACAGATGCGCTCGGCTGTAGATGAAGTTGCACGGAAGTTGCACGGCATTTTCCAACGGCTATTATCAGTGGGAGATGCCGAGACAAGGTAAGAACAAATATGTGTGATTTTGTGGGAAAAGGTAAATAAATTGATTATTTTAACTTTTTTTAACCCCCCCCTTTTTTTTTTTTTTCCTTTTTGCAGGTTTACGAATTTGTTCAGTTAGCTGATGTATACTATGCGGGCAGCCATGGGATGGATATCATGGCTCCTCTTCAGCCTCTGAAGAACAGAGATTCCAAGTACATGACTAGATCAGTCGATGAAAATGTTAGTGCCTAGCGTGCAACAAGCCCCTTCTTTTCATTTTTAGATTTAAAAAGCTAGATTTGGTCCCATCATTGCGGTCCATCTTTACAAGGGGCCAACCGAGGGAATCATATTTTGCATTGTTTTCTTCTTCTCCTTCTTCTTCCTTTCTAGGACTCATAATTTCCAGCTTTTTCTAAGGTCCAACTTTGAGGCAGTCTTGCAAGTCTGGTCTATGCAGAGTTTGTTTGAGCATCATGCTTAACTAGGTGAAATTAAACCCGCTAGAAAATAGTAATTGATCTATGATGAGAGCCTATAACACATTAGGCAGGTTTTACTGCCACAACAATATAGATTGCTGGTTCAAGTTCAATTGCCATAAGAAAGAAATAGTTATCAAGCTATAGCAGTATCTGGTCTCGACACCATCAGATTGGTCCAGATTGGAAAATGGTAATTGAAATAAATGTATGCATGGGCTGTAATGTTAGGCTGGCCATTTAAGTAGATAAAACATAATGTTTCAGGGATAAAATATAAAATCCCAGCTCGAGCATTTTCCACTTCTCATGGACCTTGCACAGTCCACGAAAACTTGTCCCAAGTAGCACTGTTGTACCCGGCTTTATCGAAATGGGTTGAGTCGATCCAGGAAATTAGTATGTCCTAAATAAGTAACATACTCACAGACCACCTGTTGTCACATTTTGAAGGGCAAAGAAGTAGTTCTGTTCCAACCGGCAAAGAAATTCTTACCAATGATTGAGAAGGTAACAAAGAATTCTTGAATTTAGATATAGCCATCTTCCTATTTCTATGTAATTTTCCGTGCCCAGCCCTTGTTTAATGTCGTCATTTTACTTTCTTAGATATTCAGGGTATTGGAAGAAAGAACCCAGAGAATACCTGGCGTAACGATTGAAAATAATAAGTTTTGCCTTTCCGTACATTTTCGTAGTCAATGAAAAGGTGAGCATATGTTGTATTCATTTATACTTCCTGTATTTTGTTCTCTTGGCTTGTAAATATATTGTTATCGAAATTGAAAAAATCATATTCAGCAGATTCTTTGTTAGCTTTCTTTATTTACTATTTACTTTGCTTCCTTTTTTTAAAAAAGAAAAAGAAAAAAAGGTAGACTAATTAAATTTCAATTCACCCATGTGTTTCCCTTGACATTTGGTATTTCGCCAAGAGATTGATGCAATAAGCCAACAGTCCATTAGATTACTCACAACTTCTCATTTCAAATCGATAATAACTCGTGTCTTAGAAAATGAACTATTACCTTCTACTTAATTTTAATAGCAATTGTTGCAGTTTTAATCTGTTAATAAAACGAATGGGCATTCCTTCAACTTGATGTGATCACAGCAATAATCAACTTAGCAAATGGATAATTACTAATAATGTTAATTTTTTTGATCAATTCTAATTGTGAGATGCAGGATTGGAACAGATTGGAAGAGAGAGTAAAGAGTGTGACGCAGGGGTATCCTCAATTCTGTTTAACTAGGGGCAGAAAAGTAAGTTAATTTTTTGTGCCATTCAACATTCAAATGCCGTTGTCGTTCATTCTCACTTGCCCTCTTAACAAGAGTGATGAATCTATGAAAATCTAGTTCAAGCAAATTGTAGAATCAACTGGTCTTTTTGCAGGGTCACCCTGAATAATGCTACTGTAGGCTGGGACATTGCATTAGATTACTCACAGTTAGGAGCATTGAATCCTCAGTGGTGCCAACAGAATGGCATCTCTAGTGTTCAAGTCGCTTAATTCCACATTAGATGCACCTCGTACTGGAAATTGAGATCCACTCAATTCTGCAGGGTTTACCCTCTCAACATCTGTTAAGACTGATGCACATTCCATGCGCAGGTAATGGAGATACGCCCATCCATAGAGTGGGACAAAGGGCATGCTCTTGAATACTTACTTGACACACTAGGTTTCGGGAATCCTGCCGATGTTTTTCCTCTGTACATAGGAGATGATCTGACCGATGAAGACGCATTCGAGGTATATATAAATATATTCATAAACCCTTCGGATACAACTTGTTATGGCACTCATGCTGCACCCAATTGCGATCAACACTTGCGAAGCAGTCTCCGGATTGCACAAATTTTCTATAACATTTTACTTTGCATAGTTTGCATACTCGAACTAAAATGTCAACTTTCTATGTGGTCAATTTGCCAAGAGTTTGTTGCTCTTTTCAGATTCTAAAATATCAAATTTTTATTTAGAGAATTTACAGGTTGAATCAGCTATGCAGTTCCTGTTAGTGTGGATTGCACTGGAGCATGATCAACCACGCCAGATTTCATGATCACTTGTTAGAGATTTTTTTTTTTTTTTAAAAAAAAAAAAATTGGTACCATTAGGTAGACGTTTCTAGTCCATAAACAAATTCCTTAGCTAGAGATGCTCGACGTGTAAAATCCTGAACACAACTTGATCGTCGCAATTAGCACATTCAGCTTTTCCCTAGGTGCAGTCATTTAGATTCCTGCCTAGTTTGAGGCCCAGTACCGCCAGACCCGAGGGGAACCTGAGCTGGGTCTAGTCTTACCCAGTTTCACCTTGAATTTCGGGCCTATTGTTAATTCACTCAAGTAATGACTTGCCACAATCGGTTGTTACAGGTACTGCAAGGAAGAGGGCAAGGGTCGTCCATCATTGTTTCTTCTATCCCTAAGGTCACCAGGGCTTCATATTCACTTCGTGATCCACCAGAGGTGATGGATTTCTTGGTATGCCTTGCAACATGGAAGAGAAGCTCTTGCAGCCGCAGTGAACCCATATAACTGGGATTTATAATTTATACATATAATCGGAGAAATACGTGGAAGCGTAGAAAGCCGGGATGGAGAGTCAGGACAGTTTTTCCGTCATTGCCTCCCTTCAACCATTACTTCCTTTTACCCCTCCCCGTCCCCCCTTTTTCTTTCTTTGTAATTCTTAATCAAGCTTTATAGTCGATGAGAAGGATCCCTTGTGGTCATGCTTTCTCATCAACTGCTGCCATTACAGTCCTCATGTTATTCGGACTTCATTTCTTCTTTCTTGTACCAAATTCTTCTCAATAGGAGGGACTGCTCTTAATTTCTTTTAGTTACTTCCACCAACAATTTTATTTATAGAACCCTGATTTCATTAAGAAATTCCGAGCTACCAAACACTCCCACAATCTTGTGCTTCATTGTTTGGATCCAATTTTTACTAACATGGTCAAGTGGGTGCATCTTAATTGACAGCTCTATTTTTTGGATATTTCCCATAATTTTTTGTCTGTCTATGACAATCTTGATAGCTCCATATTTAAAGAGGAATTGCTTTTATCTTAGAGAAATTATCATAAGCCAGCCATTGAGACATGTAAAGCATTATTATTTAGAATCTATATCATTCATCAAATTTTAATCATGTCTTTAGATGTATGCCATTACTTAGATCAATAAAACTGTTAACTTTACCATTGAATGAATCAAAAGTAAAGAATTTGATTATGAATTAGATGAAATTCATCGTTTCAACTGTGAGCTTAATAGCTAATTAGAAATATGCATCTAAACGAGTGAATAAAAATTGTTAAATAATTTAAATACTTTACAAATGTATCCTGTCTAATTCAATTAGTATCATCTTTCTCTAATAAGTAAATTATTTTAATTTAAAAAAAATTTGAGAGATCCAATTTAAACATTTGACAATTAGTAAATTAGAAACAAATATTTAGGAAAATAAGAGATATTGTAAGGTACTCCATCTCTCAAGTTTAGATATTCAATAATAGCTTTCTCTAATCTTAATCTAGCAAATAATAAGACTTTCTTATAAAAAAATTCTATTAATTTTTAAATTTAAAATGTCCATAACTCTCCTTTCCGATCAGATCAGAGTTTTATAGTTTTGTTTGGGGATTTTTCTGTTCCACCTAAACCAATTTATATCAACGAGAAAACGTAAAAACCTAAGGAATGAAGGACAGATATTATTTATATTTTTCTTTTTAGTTTTACAGTTTGGTAGCGACGATAATCAAGAGTGGAGAGGCTGTGATTGCCAAATTTACGCAATGCCTTTCTTCTCCAACTTGTCTTGTTCCAAAAACCCGACCTTCAATTAATCAGTCACAAACAATGAAAGATTTCGTAGATTATTTTTAAGGCGATTTCATAGATTTATTTGCTAAAACTACAGTCTACGGGCAAGTCTATCCCTTGACTAACGACAGGGTTCAACATTTCCCACTGGCCTATCCTTTATCGTTCGAAAGTGGTTGCCTACCTGAAATTTTACCAGACTTGAACCATGAAATATGGACAACCCAATTAGATACACCTGATGTCAGCTAGGTCAGAATTTTAATTTAGAACAAATGACTTACATATTTAATTTCTTCTTGACTGATGTATTACCAATCTCTTTGATTTAGTTGGACCACAACTCTTACCGATTAATTTAAAATTGAATTGCGAGCACTCAAGGTGGTTTATTTTCACAATTTCATTCAAAAGAGAAATAAATAAAGACCTGCCCTGACTCATGTCCTAAAACAAAAGCACGAAAGATCAGACAGAGCGGACCATAAGGACCAAATAGGTCCCAAAACAGTTTCAACAATCCCCTCCCTCCTAGGCAAGATTCATTCAAAATAACAAAAGCAGTCCCAAGCCACCTCCAGAAAACAATCCAAAATATCCATCCCTTGGAGTGACTGCCACATCCATTCTCTTTCCCACCCAGTACAGGTGAGTCGGATCATGGTTCAACGCATCATTTGCATCAATCGAAGTGATGTGTAGACTGGAGCACCCACCCAGTTGGTCCTCCAAAGAAAGTGTAATTTAACTTCCATCTAGGCTCAGATTCTCTGATTAAGTACAAGGAGCAGGCACTGTAGCCGAGAAATACCTCCTAAGCTCTGCCAAAATTCATTTTCAATGCTTCCACACTCTGTACCACCATCATCTACATCAGATTCACAAAACTTGCCACTAGTCATTCTTTAGCTGCTGCCAGAGCTCTGCTCATAAAATTTGCAGGCCTGATATAATCACTGAAGACATTCATTTCAAGTTTTAGTGTTTTACAGACACACAGATGAAAAGCAAAACCACGATAAGTTCTTCAATTCATCAGTCTATAATTTGACAACAATGAAACCAAATCAACCATACTCTAGAAACATCTACTACTAAGATCGCTACCCTTATCATATCACGTATCTTCATCAAAGTCCTGTCACAGATCTTGACTGATGCCTTTTCCCAACCAATGCCGTATCCAAAATCTGATGCTTCAGATATATCAAAAGACATCCTAACCATGATTTACACAAGGCAATCTAAAGTCTAATTGAGCAATAATATCACATCAGAAGTTTGAGTAAATCCAACAAATACTGGCCACTGTTTCTGTTATTGGTCAATATTTTAATCTCAAGTCCCGCGACATGATATATTGTTATTAGTACCTTTGGCATATACAAGTATCTACGAAATAAAAATGTGAACAAAATATACAAGCATCTCTTATTCACAAGAAAGAGAGTATGAACTTTTTCAATCAAGGTATAAAGCATAAAAAAAGCTGTCATCAAAGAACCCGAAGTTGGGCAAGGAAGGCAGCACAGAGATCAAGGAAAAGAAACTGAGGCCCATTAACCCTCTGCAAGTCAAGGAGATATTTTTCCTCCCTGGTCTTGTAAAGCTGTAGACAAAAAAAATAAGTGTCAAAATCATTCAAGCCAGGTACTGATCTCATCACAATCACGATTTGAGGTTTAAAGAGAAATTGCTTCCACATTAATTTTCAAATAAACAATGAAATTTCAGATGTATGCATTAGCTAAATTTGGTGAATGGATGGTAATGATTTGCATTTAAATCTTAAAAAAAAATACAATCACAATTTCATTACCATCGTCATGATTGAAACCTTATAGCATATAATGCAGGATAGGCT
This sequence comes from Chimonanthus praecox, assembly GCA_022113865.1. Classification (NCBI taxonomy): domain Eukaryota; kingdom Viridiplantae; phylum Streptophyta; class Magnoliopsida; order Laurales; family Calycanthaceae; genus Chimonanthus; species Chimonanthus praecox. Next base: position 210,467 of record CM039087.1, on the reverse strand, counting down.
AAAACTCGTTCTATAGGTTTGCCAAATTTGGATACATCAAGCAAAATGGGCAAAGGTTGGGCCAAGTGTAAACAAATGAGTGGTGCTTCTGGTGGAAGAGTGCCATTAATATCATACAATGTTGAATCTCGAACAATGAAGAGAAGACCTAGTAGATAAAGTAAAAGAAATGCATACGTTAAATGAATGTGTAGAGTAACATTAAAAAATAAAATAAAATAATAGTACACCAGAGGAATTCTATATGTACCCATACATAAGAGGATGAGGGAACACAATTTACATGGAAGGCTAAAAACCACTCCCAACACGAAGGATTGACATATTATAGAGAACATACTGGACTGGAGACATCTTAAAACTCAGACTGAAGCAATGAGAAACGACCTCTCTTTCTTTTCTTTTTGAATGATCAATGAGAAAAGACTATTAGACTATGGTGACGGATACGATTTTTGATATGGTAAAATAAAGGTGTAGAACGGAAAAGGCCAACTCCAAATAAATGAGAAAAATGCCTTAGATGATGATAGTGGTGAACCTCAAATGCCATTGTTGGCCTCTCCTCTTCTAGAATGCATCACCTCATTTGCAATAATAACTCCGTCCAGAATTTGTCATTCTTTCACAAAAGCTCCTTGAGTAACATTATAATACCAGGCAACAACTTTCTAGCCCATTGGCCAGCAATTTAGCAAATGGAATTCACCACTTGGACACAAATGGAAACAAGATACCAACAAAATAAACAAACCCAGATGAAGCAGCTAGGCATTGATAAAGCGGAATGGTCAAGGTCCCAAGTTAATTTCGTGGTATCTAGAAAGTACCGAGTAATCTAAGATTTTACTAGGAAGAAAAAAATGGTAAACTCCTTATATATATTGAGCAGTAGTAAACTCCTTATTGAGCTTCACAAATCACAAGGACACCAATAAAATTGTTAGGCTACTCATGCCAGGTTGTTCTTGACTGTTAAACCATGTGAACTTCCATCTGAAAGAGGACAAGTTGATCAATTCATTGTGATTGATCATCATCAACATCATAATCAACTATGATTCCATCAATTTGGAGTCCAGTTTTTTTAGTTTTAAACTTCCACCCTACCTTATCAAGGACAATATTCTTTACTCCATATTCTATTGAATCCTTCTTTACTCAACCAATATAATGAAATAGATCAAGTTTAAAAAAATTCCCTTATTGAAATTGACTTAACATTTATCCTTTCCTTTATGAGACAAGGAGAGAACCTCTAAGTATTGACCAACATGGTAGAGAATTGTTATCCCTAACCAACTATAGCTCATCTTAAGTATTGCCACTTGGACAACAATTATTCAAACCATATTCATCTATAACCAACCATTTGAAAGAATGAAACCCTCTCCTACCATTCAAAATCAAAGTTAAGTATCACAGACAAAGCCCAGATCCTCCTTTGGTTCTACCCATGCAGCACTCACTATTGCCTCCTTCACTGAGTGAGCTTTTGATCAGGTCTGGTCACACTTTACACAAGTTTATCACCCAAAAGCTCACACTCCTTGATCACACACCTCTTTACAAGGGTAACAACTCTCCAGCTTGAACATCACACAAAAGATTGAGAACAAGAGAACACACAACTTGAACAAAAAGAATACTTCAACTATTGCTGAACAAACTTAAGAAACTTATCTTGAACTCTTTACAAGCCTTACAACTCTCCAGCTTGAACCTCGACAAGCTTGGTGACACAGTGACGTAGGACAAGGGACAGGATAACCCTAAATGCCTAAATGTGGATTAAAGGGATGAAAATAATGCACCATAAATCTAAAATGGACTGAAATTAAATACCAATTAATATATGCAATTAATTAATATAGAAATTTATCACAAAGAATCATGCAAATTCTTGGAATCTAATATAAATGATTATAAGACAATCAAAACCAAGTCACATATGCAGTAAAGGTCCCTCAAAACAAAGGAGTTTGTCAAATCCCATAAATATGTATATCTATCATCAGAAACAAGAATTAAATTGGTTGTTTGGCAAGGAGAAATTGTAGGACAGCAGTAATATGAGATCTTAATGGTATGGGACAGCAACATAGGGGATCTCAATGGATAGGACAGCAGTAAACAGTCATATATGGGATTGTTATGGGTTGTGACAGCAGTTTATGGGGCTGTTTGAGATAGGGGAGGGCAGTAAGGGACTTAGAAAAGGCTTGGGACGAGTTTAGATAGGATCTGGGACAGATCGGGACGAGTCCGGATGAGATCTGGGACAGATCGGGACAAGTCTAGATAGGATCTGGGACAGATCGGGACGAGTCCGGATGAGATCTGGGACAGGTCGGGAAGGTAAACAAGGATTTTTCTGGGACAGCAATAGGACGGTTCTGGGACAACAATAGGATGATTCTGGGATAGCAGTTCAGCTGGGCTTGAGAGGGCAGCAAAGAGAGAAGAAAGGGAAAAAGAGAGATAGAAGAGAGAGAAATAAAAACTTAGATCTTAGAAGAGGATTCTCACATTTTCCCGTGGCTTCTCGGCTTCCCTAGTTTCTCACGAGGGTTCCTTGGCTTCTCACCATGCTTCCTGCTATGGAGGCACGTTTGCACAAAGCAAAAGTTGTTCTTTTCTTGATTAAGTGTCAATCCCGTATGGAGGGGTTACATCATATATATTATGACTTCAAAACATGAAAAAGACCAAAATACCCTCAAATAAACAAATACCAAACTACCCCCATGATTAGAAAGCCCTAATTATATGTAAAATCACTAAATTTTTCCAAACAAAACCAACTATTGGACTAAATAAATAATGAAAGAAAAAATACAATTATGAAAAGCTGAAAATTCTAAATTTAAATATAGAAACTCGCTAAATATGGAAAGTCCTGTGGTGCTCCACATCACACAGGACATACTTTGATACCAAATCTAATGCAGAACAAGTCAAATATTGGAAACCCTAAATCTAAATGCTAGATAGATGCCTTTGTGAGAATACAAATTGTGTATACAGTGAATCCTATGACAAGCAACCTAAAAACATGATTCACATAAATGTTAGAGAGAGGAAAATTACTATTAAACAAAGAATATAACAAAATTGTGCAAATTCACATACACAATTAATCAAAGAGATTAAAAAAAAAAAAAGAATGACATCTACACATAAAAGTCCTCAAGGTTTTATTGCTAGCATTTAATGCCAAATCTCTCGTAAGACTAATTAAATCATACCAAACCCTGTCCTAGGTCTTTTTGGCATAAAAATCAGTCCCCCAAGGGATGAAAGAGGGCTATGGGATCACATAGGTTTTTTTTCTTTTTTCAAGCAAAATAAGGTCTCGAATAAGTTCATACAGTTGTTGGAATTAAATTTACAGGTCTAAGGTGTAGATCTAGAGGTTGGGTTTCAAAATAAGGCAAAACGGGGCCAAAAGAGACGGGGCCATATGGTCGTACAAGCATGTAAGGCCGTCCATACGGATTAGTGGGTCTTGGCTAGGGTTAGGGTTTGGATAAAAATGGGACAAAACAAGGTGTAGAAAGAGGAAAAAAGTGGGGAAAAAGAGAGGGAAAAAGTGGAAAAAAAGAGAGGAAAAAAGGAAAGGTAAAAAAATAAAGAGAAGAAGAAATTTTGTTCCTTGAGTCACACAAAGTTCATTGATCTCAGTCCAAGGAGGCAGAATGAGTCACACTAGATCTACATATGGGAAAATTTTGAATTTCTTCTTTCATTCATTCATCATCATTCTCAAAAGTGTCTATAATTATAAAAGAAGGCTCACTTAAAAGCCCTAGATTCATGTGACTTAATGCACACATGTGGACAATCTAGGACCATAAATGAAAATATATATATGTCCCTAACAATCTTAAACCACATATAAACTACATAATATAATACAAATAAATATGAGAACAACAAATGCTCGGACGATGCTGAATCAACGGCTAGATCGGTCCAATCAACCAACAAAGGACTCAGATGATGTGTAAATGGATAAATCGAGCCAAGTCTTCAAATCCACTGCTAGATCAATGCACAATCTGGGCTATCTATGGTCAGATATGTAAAAATTGTGTAGATATTCACCCAACCATAATGAGGAGAAATCTAGATTATGATGCATCCTTCTTTGTTGGTGTCCCATGATGTCCTCATCACTTGGTTACAAATGAACCCTTCACCCTTATTTATACTTGAGGCCTTGGAGATTCAATGGCTAAGATTCACCCACATGGCATCATTACAAGGTGAAGAATCTTCTACTCCTATCCTAAAAAAGTCTACACACATCTACCTTCTTAGAGATTTCTAGACCCTACCACACATCAAAGACTTCTGCACTAGTCTAGGACACTCTTTAGACTTCTACTCATTCTAGAATCTTCCAAACTAACTCTAGTGGAATCTACAGAATTCCATACATTTCTACACTCTTTGCATGTTACTTGAACAATCTAGAGTCCTCCAGACCCTGTAAACATTTTCATTTCTACATCTCTCTTCTTTTTCTTGAAACATTTTCATTTCTACATCTCTCTTCTTTTTCTTGGATTTCTTCCCATACTTAACTAGCTTGATCATGTTGTCCGGATCATGTATCTCGGGAGATCAACCCATGACATGATGGATTACCACCAATATTGTGAAAATCGAATCGTATTATAAAATCATTATACATCTTGAACTAAAAATTTTGTATTGTAGAATCATAAAACTCACAAGTGTTTTCCCTAAAAAATATTTAATATATGAAGTAAAATAAAAGATATCTAAAAGGTAATAACATGAACAATTCTATAACATTCTTTCAATATTAAGTAAATATTATATATCTATTTTCTTGGAGCTTAAATTTCAATATTCCAACTTCCAAAAGTAGAATATATGTATATTGTGAAAAGTCAACAATAAACTAAAAAGCTTTAAAAAAAAATCCGAAGGTCCTAAATGCCCCACAACTTGAGCTTTAAAATTATCAAAATAAAAAGACTTGTGCTTTCACACTCCAAATAACCCCATAATTCTATTATTTATAAAAATCGTAAGATTTTTTAATAGATACAAATCGTTCCTCTTATTATATCATATAAATCATAAGATACAAATTTTGTATGGTAACATTTTGACAACAATGACCAATAAACTTTTTAGGTATTATATATGGCAAATACATGAAACCATTATGATTGTCACATTGATTGCTTGTCAAGTGTGCCATGGGTAAAAATAGTTCTATAATGGACCAGAGAAACTTATGAATCATAATTTCATTCAAGTAAATTGCGAATTATTACACGATTCAATTTCGAAAAGGTTACCATTATCTATGTCAGAATAAGATGTCAATACCTGCACTTCAAATTTGACAACATTTGGTGATCTGACAGTAACACCATCATTTTCAACAATGGCTGATTCATCCCCAAAGATATGATTGGGATGGCCTGGAAAACCAGGAAACCATCTGCATTTCATGTTGTAATGTCCAATCTTTTTCCAACATACATTCAATTCTTGCAAAGCTTTGAGAACCTCTGTCATTATCTCACGAGGATGAGCTCGAGACTGTTAAAGCCATTAAATGGAACAGCCTGGTTAAATTAATTATAAAAGAATAACTGACGAAAATTGAAAAAAATAGAGGAAGAATAACCATAATAGAATACCTGAAGACCAAGAGCCCATTTCCTTTCAACAGGGAATTGTGTCCTCAAGCCAATCCCCTGATGATCCATATATCCTGGCAGGCGGTGCACAATAGCTGGAGCAGCAGCATCCCCCTGCATCCGTGGAAAACTGCATTCCTGCAAAATCAGACAATAAACTGTCACTATTAAAAGTTCCAAAATCTCTGAATCAAGAATCACGTAGACAACCAAAAAACCAACCAAGGCCTGTGAAACCAAGGAGAAAATGAATAAATAAATAACAAATTCAAAGTGGAAGCAAATAAATTTTTTTTTTTGAAAGATGGAAGCAAATAAATTGCAATCTGCACTCCTGAAAAGTCAGGCAATGCGCTTGTGGCTTTTAACGTTCCAAATTTTCTGAATCAAGTACACAACCAGAAACCAATAAATACCTATGAAACCAGAGAAAAATGAAGAAATCAATAAAAGAATTCTCAACTGCAAGCATACAAATTTCAATGAGCAGCAGAAGCAAGTAGAGAAAACAGACACAATAACAAAATATACTTCATAACAATTAAAAACAAAACACACAATAACAAAATATAATTCATAGAAATTAAAAACAAAACACACACACACACCATAGATTCCTGAAATTCAGCTCCAAGATAGCCACTGGAAACGCGGAACCGGTTATCTAGTAGCAAATAGTATGCAACAGTTGCCTGAGTGTAAAAAAGTTGTAACAAGACATTAGGTCATCAGAAAACAAAAAAGCAGACACATGGACCTAATTGGAATTGAAAATTTACCTCATTTTGAATTCTATTACGAAGAGATTCAACAAGCTGACTACGATCAAACCCCATTTTAACTACTTCTTGAAGAATTTCCTCATCAATCTGCAGAATGGCAGCAGACAATAGGATTTTAAATGTGTCACGATGTCAGATAAGATGGTTACCAAAGACAATGCATTTGTCAAAACTATAAATTAAATCAACAAAAGAAAAAAAGAAAAACCATTTAATCAAATTCTGTTGGAAATTACTTCAAAGTTTAACTTCTATAAGCTATGAGCAAAAAATGCAATAATGCATTTTGTGTGTGTGTGTGTGAGAAAGAGAGAGAGAGAGATGATTTCAACATTTAGGGTTGAGCATGCCTTTTTTGCTTGTTGCACTGTGTCCGGTGGAGGCACCGCTAAGTAGCGTGGAAGATGTGCTTGGAACCATGGATGCTGACGAATCTCAGGAATAGTCATTCTCTTCATAGGGTCTACAACCAACATCCTAGGTATCAAATCCCTTGCACCAGGTGATAAATGGCTTGGAAGAGTATATATTCCACCCTATGAATAAATTAATAAAATTCAGCAGACAGAATATTTTCCGTCTATGTCTGCAAAAATATAGACAATGTACAGAAGTGCATTTAGGGAAACTTTGTACCTTTATTTTCTTGAAAAGATTGGGGATGTTTTCATCATCAAAAGGAAGTGTACCACAAAGAAGCGCATACAAGATGACACCACAGCTCCAAACATCCACTTCAGGTCCTGCATATAATTTCCCAGAGATGACCTGAACAAGAGATGTCAAGCTTAAAATCTAGAATGACAATAGGAATCTTATTCTCACTGGTTGACCCAACAAATGCAAAGCAAGCAAGTTTTCTGTACAATAAGAGTCCTGCATACCTCAGGAGCTGCATAATTGGGGCTTCCACAACTTGTCTTGAGAAAATGGCCATCGCGCATAATATTGCTCAACCCAAAGTCTGCAATCTTAACATTGCATTTGGAGTCCAAAAGTAAATTCTCTGGCTTGAGATCCCGATGAACCACCATGTTCCTGTGGCAGTACTCCACACCAGATATAATCTGTTGTAACAAATTTTAAGTACAAAATCAAAACCTAAAATCATTGTTCTATACAAGATGTCCTTCGAAAAAGTTTTTCTAAAAGATTTCTGCTGGCATGTCCAACAAAACAACAATGGCTGAGAGACTATTAAAAAAAAAAATCCATGAAGTTCGGCAAGTTCTTATTAGTCTTTGCCCCGCCCCCCAAAAAAAAAAACTATACTCTACATGCATACATACATAAGCAGCCAGATATGGGTATCCAGATGCCGGTGGATGGAAATTGGAGAAGTTGGAAAGGCTAGGTTCGCCGATAGTAAAAGTGTGGTGGAGCGTAGGCAAAGGGGGTAGTCAGCTGGGGCGTGTCTTTCAAGACAACCTCACACTGATGGTGGGAAATGGGAATAGAACTCGATTTTGGCTGGATTTATGGATGGGGGATAGGTGCCTAAAGATATTTATCCTAGACTTTATAGGATACCGAGGGATAGACAAGCCCTTGTCAAGGACTGCTATAGGCGGACACATAATACGATCTCTTGGCAATTGGAACTCGGCATAAATTTGAGGGTTTTAGAACAAGAGAGTTTTGATGAATTGAATCAAAGGCTGAAAGAATTCCCCTTAGTAATTGAAGAAGAAGACGATTCACTTTGGGTAGGAGACTCCACAGGCGTGTTTTTCATGAAGGCACTGATACACTCAGCCCTACATCAAAATAACAAGGAGAAGCCTACCAAGGACTAAGCCTGGACAAGCCTTATAGATATGGTGGGGGTATCGTGGGTGTTTAATCGAACAAGTGAAAGAATCGTCCAATCATGGAATATTCAACATTCTAATCCCAAAATAAAGGCGGTTTGGAATACTATCCCAACAGCTGTGTTATGGACGGTATGGAAGGAAAGGAATGCCAGGATATTTGAACTAAAGGAAACAGAGGAAAACGATCTTGTCCAAAAAGCTAAGTGGAGGCTTTACATATGGCTATTGTCCATAGCAGAATTCAAAGGTTTCAGAGCAGTTGACTGACTTACTTCTTGGGAACGTTTGTCTTATTAAGGGGCCAAAGAAACACAAAGTCCAAACTCCATGGCGTCCCCCTCAAGTAGGTACCCTTAAATTTAATGTTGATGGGACTGCCGAGGAAAATCAAGTCCAGCCGATATAGGGGGTGTGTTACGTGATTGGAACGGTAGGACGTCAGTAGTTTCTCAAAATCCATAAGACAGAGAGATTCGAACGAGGCAGAACTTATCAGTATTAAGAAAGCGCTGACCATTTGGTTAACAATAAGGAGGGGCAAATTGATCATTAAAGAGGACTCTACAAATGCAATGAAGTGGGAGGCAGGCTTAAAAGACCCCTTTGGAAATTGATCACAATAGTAAGAGAAATTAGTGAGTTATGTTCAGGAAGGGAGATTTCTTTCATGGCAGTCAAGAGATATGCAGGAGGGGCAAATTGATCATTGAAGAGGACTCTACAAATGCAATGAAGTGGGAGGCAGGCTTAAAAGACCCCTTTGGAAATTGATCACAATAGTAAGAGAAATTAGAGAGTTATGTTCAGGAAGGGAGATTTCTTTCATGACAGTCAAGAGATATGCAAATGGGGTCGCTGACTTCTTTGCCAAAAACAACATGGATTCTAGTACCACTGACGTGTTTTATCTATGAGATCTTTTGGGTGATGGAGATTTTGCTTCTGTTGGACATTATTTGTACTTTAGTTCTTTGTATTTTGCTCTTTTCTTTTTGGCTATCTTGAGGTTTACATCTCTTAGACCCATTGATGTCATCCTTTGTATCTTTTTATTATTAATATAATCTTTCTATTTGTTATCGCTCAAAAAAAAAAAAAAGGCATAGAAAACGACTACTCTAATTAAAAGGCCTTACTCATATAATACAAAACTAAATCAGATAACACCCAGAAGGACATCTTCTCACTCAACACTCACCTTAGCCAAACAATCAGCTACACCATTGGGCATTTGTGTTACATGCATAAAAGATGAGTAGAATGCCTCAGGTAAATCTTCTCGATCTACCTGGCTACCACCAGAAGCTTCCAAGGAGCTCTTCTCTATTTTTTTTTTAAATTAAGGAGCTCTTCACTTTTTGGAAGCCCTTTCCACTACATGGGACAAAACCCCCTCATTTGTTGTCCTTTCTTTCTACCCAACTCAACTTATTACTTTGATGCTCACTAAATTGCTAGCAACTATACCTCGTTGGAGAATTTTAATCTCCAATGGAGCCAAGAAAAAGTCCAGATTTGATCCTCAAAATCTTGCATTTCACATCCTATACCTATTGGCACTATTGCTTGTAGCTACTCCACCAACCCAATGTAGGCCTTAAAAAAGGGTTGTCCGCTATGAGAATTGCTTTACAATGGGAAGCAAGGTGTCTGTAGTCTGGTAGCGAATGGGAAGCAGCGTCTTTTTGGGAGGATTTGTGGGTGGGTGAGATAAGTCTCAAATAGTCTTTTCCTCGCATTTTTCTGGTTTGTCAGTCCAAGGACACAATAGTGGTCACCAGTTTTGGGGAGGAAGAATTGTTTAGTGCCTAGAGTTTAGGCCTCATCTTTTTGAGAGAGAGAGAGAGAGAGAGAGAGAGAGAGAGAGAGACCATTGAGTATGTCAATCTGCTTTCTTTACTTAACAATGTTTTTATTTGTAGGGATGAGAAAGATGTGAGGGTAAGGACATGCGATCATTCTCCATGGTTGATAGCTTGGCCTCTAACTAGGGGTGTTCATTTGTCCAAACCCAACCCAAGCTCAACTTAAATTAACGAGCTTGTACAAGGCATTTGTCCGACAAACCGGGCATGGACTTTTAATTAAAGCCAGTCAAGGCCTGTTGGGCTTTCAGGCCCATGTATTTTTAATTTTTTTTTTATAAATCGGAAATATAACCATGCAAACTAGAATAAGACTTAAAGACCGATCATCTGGTAAAATTTCATCTTACAAATCAATCTCTAGCTACTCGATCTTAACAATCAAAATCAATAAGCTCTATCTTTTCAAGGATGTTCACCAACATTCACATCAAAATTAAGTGAATAGAAATTAATTTTTGTACTAAAATTTTCACTGATGTTAGGTATTTAAGTAGATTTTTAACTTTTTAAGTTAAATTTTCAAGCTAAAAAATACAAATTAAAAAAATGGTGCCAGGCACAAAATGAAAGGGCTTTAAACGGCGGGCTCGAGCAGGTTCAAGCTTTTGTAAATATAAAACCTTTCACTGGGCCACTCTTAAAGGGAAGGCACTTGCTAGATGCAACCTCCGTTGGCAAAAAATAATTCCTACGACTGTGCATTTAACTTGTGTTTTTCTTCCTTTGGGATTTGGGTTGTGCCCAACTTGGCCACTCCCTCCCTTCGTATTTGTTTTCTTTTGATTAATGATATTTTACGAGTTACCTTTTAAAAAATAAATAAACAAATTGATCCAAACTCTGAACCCTTAAAAAACCTTCTCTTACCCAATCAAGCTACTATGGCGCCCTAGTCAAGCAAAAACCTTCCCATTCAATCCATTTAGATGAGCCCAAGTGGGCCCCACATAGGTGCAAAAAAAAGGCCCCATGGTGATTCTGGTTATAGATTTTTTTTTTTGAGGTCCGGAGGTGTCCACGCGTCACACCTGACTAGTCCTCTTGGGTGTGTGGAAACCCCCCTATCTGCACACACAGGGTAAGTCGATGGGACCTTACTCTATACATATTCTCATGGGAAGTGGCCCTTCATTGGGTCTCCTATGGTTTGAACCCAAAACCTCCCTCTAGATATCTTGCTCCCAAACCAATTGGGATAACCCCTTGGGGTAGATTCTGGTTATAGATATTAATATGACAAACTCAAAATAGTCTAGGGATGCAACTCGGGTGGACTGAGGTGGGCCTTAAGTCAATTTGAGTTAGGGCCTGAATTGCAAATATAGGGCATGTGCTCAAATCAAGCCCCTAAATTATTTGAAGTCAAGCTCGAATCCTAAAAAATAAATAAAGGCCTATATAGGCTTTCATGTTTTTGAGCCCTTACTCAAGTAAGTTTTAAATCAATTACTACTACAGTAAAACCTCTGTTATGTAATATGGCTGGGACCAGGTACATATATTACATTAGAGAGGTTATTTAATTAGAGGATTTACACATTAACGGACAGTATTCTTTTAAAAAAAAAACCCCTTAAACTCTCACCATTGTAAAAGAATCATTTAGCTAAAATCATTTTATCTTCCTTTTCTTTCTGCCCCATCGGTCATTGTTGCCTAAAAGCCAAACTGCCGCAATTGAATCCTCTTCGTCTGCAACTCTCAGTCGCCCATGTCTGCTGCCCAGATTTTCGCCATTGCTTTGTGATGCCTGAAAGCCAGACTACTGCCCATCGCCGCCATTGGATCCTCTCAGATTATGTCTGGAGTTTAGGTGATGCAGTTTGTGAGGTCCTTAGTCACTTTTGCAGTAATTTTGTATTCTAAATGTATGGAATATTACTTTACAAAATGATTGAGACAATATATTCTTTATTTTGAATGTATTGAGTACTAAGTTAAAGACGTTTATTACATTTTGTATGGGCCCGAGGTCGGGACCTGCTACCGATATTACTTTAGATAGGTTATAACTTTAGAGAGTAATACATTATAGAGGTTTTATTGTATTTGTCTATAACATTAAGCAATAGTTTTGCATTGTTTATTGTGGAATTTTTTTTAATAAGATTTATCATTTGAATAAAAATTCTTTTTCCATCACACATCATCATCTTAGTTACTGATTCGATTAAATCTATCACATTGATTAGTTCTCATATTACTATTTTACTTCCAATCAAATCATCATATAAAATAAAAACAAATAAGCTACAAAATAAGAAACTATAGGTTTCAAGTTCTACCACTCAAAATAATAAAAGTAATTCTTCAATATAGGTTAACAAGTCAACCCGTGAGGGTTGGCTTGCTGGTCAAGAACCCGCCTGAGATGCGGGAGGTCTTGGGTTCAAGTCACTCTCAACACAATCCAGTGGAATGTGGATAGGGAGGCTTGCACAAGCCCCAAGGATTTAGTCAGGTGCTCTAAGAGGCCAAGACACCTTGGTCTTAAAAAAAAAAGGGTTGACAAGTCTACCAAAAAGAGAGGAGAGAGATACATGAGTTGAGAAGTGACGAGTGACGAGAATTTCTAGATGACTAGGATTGAGTTTAAGATGAATGATTAGGAATTTAATAATGTAGAATGATTTAAGAGTTTTAATTAATCATAATACATTATTTAATATCAACTATAAAATATAAAATACATATTGATATCATAGGTCCTAGAATTCTCGGGCTTTCTAGTCAGAGCATCATGCCTTATTTTTTGAACCTTAATTCAGGCCTAAGCCCTAACCACGTAGAGTCAACCTTTCAAGGACCCAAGTTGCATCCCTATAGCCATAATGCTATGGTCATAAAGAATGATGTAACGGTAGTGGACATGAATTTATATTTTGTTTGCTAATTTTCATAGCAAAAGCTTCTCCATGGAAAATAATGAGACAAAACACATTTACCTATTTTTTACGCACCGGCAATGATGTCAATTTCTTTTTGCATTTCACCATGTTTTCCACAAAATAACTGCCATGGCAACCCACAAGAAAATGTGGGAAGCACAAATGGTACCAAAGGGGACAATAAATGGCCAAATGTTAGCTGTCAATGCAAAGAAACTTCGATTCTAAAAACATGATAATTCCACAATTTATGATCATGCGGTCACATTTCTAAGTGTTTGATATTTGTGTCATATCCAACCCACACATCAAGTAATACCTGTAATAGATGACTTGATCCAAAAATAAGACCCCACACCTAGCATCAGCTTAATGTAGACCATCAACCAAGTTCTCTCTACACCAGTACAAACACATTCGTTTTGTAAACAATGGGATGTCTTAGTGGTCCCACATTCGTTTTGAATTCAATGAGCTGTCTTAGTGGTCCTGCTTGGGTCTTATACACAACAGGGAAAAAGTTTTTGACCTTAAAGGTATTAGCACACCATATTAATCAAAGGAACCCAATGTATCAATAGATGTATAGATATAGTATTTCTTGTCATGCACCAATGAAGAGAATTTCATTCAATGGCAGGCTTCTTAACATCAATACGTGTGCCCAATAAATCACGTAGCAGGACTTTCCATGTCAGAGTCAAACAAAATATCCATGTCCAGATTAAGTTAGCTTCATGGAACAGTGAGCTCTAAAATCATAATGCAGATTTGTTCAAACACTCATGGCAGAATAAGTGCAGGAAGAGTATCATATGTAGAAAAATCCTAGAAAAGGAGCATAATTAGAAACAATGTAGTAAACAAAATCACCAACAAGAACCATTGCGTGTCTTAATTGATACACAAATGTGAGTTTAGAATTGTTCATTTAATATAATAAAGGAATGGTCAACTACCTGTTGAAAGAAACAACGAGCTTCATCTTCCTGTAGTCTACCTTTCTCTACGATGTAATCAAAAAGCTCCCCAGACTTCACATATTCCATTACAACATAAATATCTGTCTGGGTCTCTATAACCTCATAAAGACGAATGATATGAGGATGCATGAACAATCTCAATATTTTGATTTCACGCCTCACTGAAAATCAAAATAACAAAGAATTACACACCCAAATCTTCTAGTCATAAGCATAACACTATTTCCTTTTGCAATAAAGTTATCATCTAAGAAAAGGGTCTGAGCCAAAGTTGTTCCGTTTGAGAAAGGCATAAAATTTTAAAAAAAAATAAAAAATGCTGTGGCCCCCAGAGTACAAAAGTAGACCAAGTGACCAAGTGGGCCCACAAATAGTGCTCAAACTTGAAAAGAACTAGTGAAATTTTGAATACTACTTGGGAGAGAAACAAAACTAAATTTTTGGAAACTAGAAAAGGCAGGGGGTGGGGGTGGGGGGAAAGCAAAATCTAAGCTGCCTCAGCATGAACCTAATGGGTAAACACGTTGCATTTTGAATGGATGCACAAGCAAAAAAACTACCAAGGTTAGTTTGGGGTCCTGAAGCCACAAACAAAAAAATATTTGGTAGAAACATGATGAAAACAAAATGTCGCATTTTCCAATTTTTGCATAAAGAAATTTCCACACAAAAATGATCAACCACATACCTCATAAAGTGCTCTCACATGTGGAGCCCACTTATGATCATGGTTGGCTAGATTTGAAAGATTTATACCTGCATATAGATGTGAGCCCACTCATGATCATGGTTGGCTAGATTTGAAAGATTTAAACCTGCATATAGATGTGACCCCACTCATGATCATGGTTGGCTAGATTTGCAAGGTTTATACCTGCATATAACTTGATTGAATGACTGGCCATTGGTTTGAACTTGATAAAACTGCATTCCTATCTATTTTTGATTTGTGGGTCCTTCAAAACCATGGCATAGATCTTTCTAACCCACCCAACCTCATTATCATAAGTGGACTCCAAGAGGAGCTCTCACCATGAGAGCACTTTATAGGGTGTACGGTTGATCATGTAATTAAATAATATATATATATAATTTATAACTAAGTGACAAAGCCCATGGCGACAATTTTTTTAAGCCTAGATGGGACCCACCTGAGCCCCAATAAAGGAGACCCCCCTTCCGGTCACACATCCAACCCGAATGAATTGAATCCCTCCCAGTTTGAACCCATTTCGAGTTTCACCATCATCATCAATTTGGGGTAAGCTTTACAAGTTGTTCTTCTCCAATTAACCATGTCATAAACCATACCATCAGTCACCCTACAATTAACATGTCCTTTTTTATCCCTTCTCTCCATGTTTCCGAAGGCGTCCTCTCCTCCTAATGCCTTTGATTTGTATCCTCTCCACCTACGTACTGGTGTTATGTTTGGTCTTCTACAAACATGACCAAACCATCTAGAACGAGTGTCTCTCCATTTGTCAACTATCAGAGCGATCTTTAACCTATCGCTAATGTGTTCGTTTCTAAATCTATCTTGAAGGGTTAAACCACTCATCCAATGTTTGAGTTGATCTCACCATTTCATTGAAATCAATGTTGATTTTCGAAATCTTAAAAATCATGGCTTTTCAAATCCAATAGGCCTGATTTTTTATAAGAATCATCCTAAAAATACCTTTCAGTTGAACCCACCCCCATGAAATGAGGCCCACCCACCTTGGCCCACAACCCTGCCAAGCATGTGCAACTCTGCCCAACTAAAACGGGTACATGTGGAAGCATTCAACTTCACACTCTATAAAGTGCTCTCACAATGAGAGCTCCATGTGGAGCCCACTTGTGATAAAGGATTGGTAGATTTGAAAGATCTATGCCTCCATATAGTGTTTATAAAAAATCAACCTCCTTGTATGACTCTACCCATGGTTTTAAAGAAACCAAAAATAAACAATAAATGTCCTTTCAAAAAAAAATATAGGTGCAATTTTATCAAGTTTTTTTTTTTGAAAGGTAATTTTATCAAGTTCAATACATGGCTAGAGTCATTCAATGAAGTCTATTTTTTATAAGCAAAATATACAAGTATAGATCTTTCAAACTCACCTAACCCCATAATCATAGGTAGGCTCCACACAGATCTCTAACTATGAGAGCACTTTATAAAGTGTGTAGCTGAATGCTACCTTATATGTATAAGATATATTATATAATATAATATATATGTTGATCACTCTCATTATAAATGGTAGTAATTGACATCATTCAGCTTTTCCAGATTTACAATCAACAATAGGCCTCAAAACAATGACATAGATGTTTGGGATGGACTTCGTATGATTTGCTAGAAGGATAAGAATAGAGGAAAACCCAACCTCTACAAGGTTTGATCTTAAGTGGTTTTTTTCTTACCCAAGAGTCTTACGCTTAGCATTCTATGGTACATTTGAAAAGGAACAAAAATAAGAGAAAGAAGGAAGACATATGAGAGATAATGATCACTCAAAAAGTAGATGAATGAAGGATTTGAGTGAAATCGTTTAAACTCTTGAGAGCATAGTCTTTGCATCTATAGATTGATTACAGCTCCAGGTGGTTACAAACAATTTTTGTAATCCCTTAATATTCAAGGGCTAGATTACAGTCTTAGTTATAGTTATACAATAAGCAACTAATATAGTACAACACACAAAAGGTGTACAGGAAAAAATTGTTCAGGTTTGAAGATAAACTTTAAACAAAGTGAATTAATGGGGGTGAATGTGGAGTATAGGCAGTGTGTGGAATTGGCAGAGCCCAGTCAGGGTGTAAAGTCGCTTCTTTTCCATCTATGTATCTTGGGATTCCTCTTTGCAAGGTGATGTAGACTAAATCAAATAAGCAAATATCTGAATCAAAATATAGCGGAAGCTTGAATTCTTAATCGTGTCGATGACGAACTCGGGGATATACACAAGGTCCCAACAATATGGGCTCTAATCTGAATGGGATGAATACTACCAAACACTCGCAGATGTCGGGTCTGAAAACTGTGCAAATACCTTACAGATCTGGGACTAGATTAAATTCCTCAGTTCACACGAATTTCAAACAGCATCTATCAATTGATTAATGTTTTATTTCAATGTCAAAGCACCATCTAAAACCATACTCACTACTTAGATTTCAGACCCAACACAGCCAACGGACAAACTGGTCTCAAAACTGAGGTCTAAAATCACAAGGGTTTGGGCGTACCTAGTGGTATTGGTGGAGTTCCAAGTCACCTCCACTCGGCAGATTAACCTTCAAATAGCAACACACGATAGTTGCTTGGTCTGGGTTGTAGATTGATTTCTACACCTGGCCTTGGGCCTGAATTCTGCAACAATATGCAGACTTTTACAGCAAGTATCTTCCAACGAAGCTTGATAACAATTGCAATGTGCAATTTCACAAACAGTCCATCGTTTGCAAACGAAAATAAACTAAGCTTTATTCATAAATTCTCTCCTCCTCCTGTCGATTACAATCTCTTAAATAAGAATAAACACACTCCTAAAACAGGATGGCCGACCCTCATCCTTTACTTACACACGGCAATTATCAAAAGAAATTTCCTAATTCTAAATCTACATGGATAATCAATTAGAACCTACTAACTTTGGAATTCCAAAAATAAACTAATCCTAAGAGAATCAGCCAACGTGGTGGCTTGTCCTAGTCAACTTTGAATTGTATGTGTGGCACCATTTGGATCTTGGACCTTGTTGGGCTTTGTCTTTGGGCTTGATGTGTTGGAATAGGCTTGTTTAGGATTCAAATGGCCACAGCTGCTTACACACCTGCCGCGATCGAAAATAAAATTTTCATATCTCAACTTGGGCATTGAACTTGCTAAATTGCTAATATACCCGCCTAGGTCAAAAATGAAATTTTGATTAGGTCCACATATCCCCGCATCACAAGGGTAAGCCTTGAAAGGGATGTTGGGATAGGATTGTTGATAAAATGGAGAGGCGAGTTTCGACGTGGAAGGGCAAGTATTTGTCTATTGGTGACAGGATTATTTTGATCAAAGCGATTTTATCAAGCCTTCCAGTCTATTATCTTAGTGTCTTTAAATGTCCAGCCGCGATGTTGCCAAGTTGGAACGAATCCAGAGACAGTTCTTGTGGAATGATAACAGAGAAGCAGAAATTCCATCTAGCCTGTTGGTCTCAAGTTTGTAAACTTAAGACGGAAGGTCTTGGAATTCGGCCAATTCGAAAGCTCAATGATACTCTGTTGGGGAAGTAGTTATGGCAGCTGGGAGATTCTTCGGAAGGTTTATGGAAGGATCTTATTCACCAAAAGTATAGACTACAAGGGCAAGGGTGGAGAATAGAAAATGCTAATAGGAGAGATTTTGGTTTTTGGAAGGGTATCTGTTCTATGGCTTCGGCTTTAGGACGTCATATTAGATACCGTGCATATTCAGGTGAGGAGATTTTATTTAGGCGGTACAAATAGTCGGGTGAGGCTACTCTGGCAAACTCATTCCCTATGTTATTTTCTTTAGCAGCTAATAAACATGCAACGGTGAGGAAGTGTTATGATCTAATCCATAATAAGGTCGTTTGGGGGCCGTCATTCGAAGAGAGTTAGAGGATTGGGCGGTTGATGGATGGGTATTGAGTCTATTGATTGGGCAGTATTTTTGTAGTGGGTAGGGGTAATGATCGGGGTGTATTGGAGTTGGACCCGCATGGCTTTTTTCCGTAAATTCTTTCTATAAGGAGTTATTAAAGACGGGTGAGACTCCTTCTGTTCATCCAAAAGTTTGGGTGGGGACCTCTTCGTTTAAGGTGAAGGTGTTCGAGTGGCTTGCTAGATTGCAAAAAATTCTAACAATCAATAATTTGCATCTACGGAAGATGCTAATTGTAAACACTTGCCCTTTATGCTTATCGGATGTTGAATCAATGAACCACCTTCTGCTTCATTATCAGTTGTCTTATCAGATCTGGTGCACTTTTTTCAGTTGCTGAGTATTGATTTTTGCTTGCCTCGATCATGGTTCGAGTTGTTTGGAGAAGAGGTGGTGATGTCAGGTAGTTCTTTTCGGCGAAATCTTTGGACTACAACAGTACTGAGTATCTTGTGGTCTATTTGGCTAGAACGAAATAAGAGAATTTTTCAAGGAAAAGAAGGATCAGTATCGAATCTCCTGAATGTAATTAAACTTCGAGCAACTTGGTAGATGGTAGGTTCTTCGAAGTGTAGGGGCATTTATGTTTCCGAGCAGCATTTAAAGTCTAGACCTACAGTCCCTTGGTCTCCTCCGGCAGTTGGGCTTCTCAAACTTAATTTCAACGGAAGATGTATGCGTGAGGTTGGTCTAGCAGGTTATGGTGGGGTCATCAGAAATGATTCAGCATCTACTGTATTGTCTTTTGCTGGACCAATTCCTAATGGATCTATAATTGATGTGGAATTATTTGCATTATGGAGAAGCATTTTGGAGTTGGAAAATTATGGGTTCATGAGAGTATTGTCGAAGGGGACTCCAAGGTTGTTGTGGGGTGGGTATTAGGCTCTCAATGCCAGTGGACTTTCTAGGATAAAATTGAGAAGATTCGGGATACGATTTCTACCCATAATTTTTAGATTGTTTGGGCTCATCCGTCAGCAAACGCTGTTGCAAATGATATGGCTCGTCAGGGGGCGACTCTATCTATGGAAATTGTAAACAGGATTTTGTAATTGGGAGGGTTTTTTATTGTACTTTTTTGTTTGGGTGGCCTTTCTAGCCAGCCCTCATCTTGTAATATTTTCTTTATAATAAATAATGTTACCTTTCAAATAAAAAGGTGTACGGGAAAGGTATTCCTCATAGAAATGACACACTAAAGAACTTGCAAATGTGAAATTATATAGATAGCAAAACTTCAATGACAATGATGATGATGATAATCGCGGGATTGATACATCATATACATCCACAATGCATACTTGAAGGAATGAATGGATAATGAATCAAGAAAAGAAATTGTTCAAGACAGACCCATCAAGTCACCCTAGCCCATGATTGTTGAGATTCAAAGTTCAACCATTGATATATCTTTACTATATGAATTTATATGGATATTTTATTTAGGTTACACATGTTTTTTCTTGATATGGTTGATAAATAGTGGCATTTGTAATTACATGTTATATTATCATATGTATGAGTGAGTGTGCAATGAATCGTGATTGGGAACTTTAGATGCATTATTGATTATACTTATGTTAATGCTAGTCAATTGTATTTTGAATTGCTTAATAACATGTATGGTTGATATTAGATATGTTGGATTCATGTTATTATGATCACATGTGGATATGTTAAGTTATGATTGGGTATGTTGGTTACGTTATTAATGACATGAGATATGCTAATGGTTAGATGTATACATTGGTTATTATGGATCATGCATGATGTTATGTTGGGCATGCATGGAATATATATTGGTTATGTGTTGGGAAATATGGTATCAAACATATGATATGTTGGCATGGCATATGTGTGGGAGTGTGCATAAGAGTGGTGTGCCTGGAGCCCTTAAGTCAATTATAAGAGTGGTGTGCCTGGAGCCCTTAAGTCGGGTATAAGAGTGGTGTACCTGGAGCCCTTAAGTCGGGTAACAGTCCTAGGGTGGGTGACCTGGTGACTGGGTATGCTTGGGTGATATGTGTGTGGTGTGAGTTTCATTGCATTAGCATTAGCACGACGCATTGCATTCATCATATGTTAGATCGACTGGCTATTGTGAGATATGTGGGATGATAATATGCTTTTTTATACAAATTTAAACTGTGTAATTTTATGTTATAGTCAAAATGTATTGTTTGTGCTGAGAATGTTGTGTGATGCAGGTTATTAGGCTTTTATATTATGAGGCCAACAAGGTTATATTATATTACATAATTGTTTATATTGTACGTGGGTCTTGTTGTTCCCCTACTGAGCCAAGTGGGGCTCATGTTCTCTATTTTTCAGGTTCAGCTGAAGTCAAGCTATAGGATATTTCGAATGGTCTTAGAGGAGCTGGACAGTCGCCATCTTATCTTGATATAGTAGGTTCATTTGGAATACCAATGTAATTGTTGGAGTTCATCTTTGGATATTTTGGTTATAAATGAATTATTAATTTTGAAGAATGGGTTGATTGTGGCACTAAGATAGTTGAATTGTTAGCCGCAATGGAAACCGTGCCACATGATCACAACCTGTCTCTTTGAGGGTCATGTTATTCTTATGAGTGAGTTGATTAAATGATGGATGTATTAAAAAAAAAAATCACAAGCCGAGAATCGGGGTGTAACGGAGAGACCCCTTTCTCAATTGATAAAAATGGGCAACATCAAAAATATGGCTCGAGGTATCCAGTCAACCCATCTTTGTGGTCCCATTGAGAAGTATTACTATTACCCCACACTCCATTGTGTGGGAGATCATTATATTAGATTAGATTAAAATGTACTATATCATATTAAATATATGAGTAGTTGTTAGTCACACATTGTGGGGTTCCCATGGAGAGAGCTTTATGTGAAGCCCACCTACAACTAAGGGGGTCGAACATAAGAAAAGTCACTACATTGATATGGTGCCAAAATCAGATTGAATTGGATGATTCTAGGTGTGTTTCTAAAGGAACCAAAAATCATGGTGGGAAAATGATAATTTTAACAAGTTTCAATCCAACAGTGAGATGTTTGTGAAAATATCAAGATACTTAATCAAAAGATAGATGTTTGTGACATTACCTACAAAAGCATACAAGATGATTATCATTTAAGCTTACAATATACCTTTTTCTTCCATCTCCATGTTTTTAACCTTGCGACGGTTCAAGATCTTGATAGCAACCTTATGACCGGTCAAAGCATGCTCAGCAATTTTCACCTTACCAAATGATCCAATGCCAAGAGTCTTTCCAAGTTTGTAATTTGGTAAGAACATATCAGCATTATTGTTTACTTTGCCTGATGTTCCATCCATTTTCCCACTGAAATGCACAATATATAGAAGTTGTAGAATGAGCATTCATACAAGATGATAAAAGCATAATTATAACCAAAACAATCCCATAAACACAATTTGACAAAGTGGAAGAAAAGACACCCAACTACAAAGAAGAAAATAAAAAGACAACCAAAACAGGACACAACAAAAGTTTTTTTTTTTTTTTTGGAAAGAATAACAAAAGAAATGGTCACTATAAAAAACCCAAAAAAAATCCCAAAAAGAAAAAGAAGAAGTATAAGAATAGCTAAAAAACTAATTATTGTACTTCTACGAACTTCTTCAGTTCATCTCGGGTTTTTCCTCTGCGAACTGCAAAGCCTTCGCGGGCGTCGCTCCTCTCTCTGTCCTCCTCCCTCGTCTGTCGAATCTCTCGCGGCTCTCGTCTCTCCTGAAACCCCAAAAACTCTTAACCTTTGCCTCTCTCTACTCCCTTTCTATTCTCTCATAAAAAAACCCTCGCTTCTGTCTCGTTTTTCCTTTCATCCTCAGCGTTAAATTTCAGATCTGCAATTCTTCAGGTAACTTTTTCCTTTCTTCCCCTTTTCTTTCTTCCTTCCCTCACTTTAACATCTACTTTTCAAATCTCTTCTGAAGTGTGTGTTTGGGTGGTAAAGATCTTGCAAGAACTTACGAGATTAAATGCTTCCTACTAGCGAAATTTATCAGCGTCAGATTTTAGTGTTTGGGTTACTGCAGAAAAAAGCTCCAGATCTGTTAAAGTTTATCAAATTTCCTGCTAGAGGGGGGACCCCTAATTGCGGATCTGGAGTTTGAGAGAGTGGCATGGAACATAGAGATTGGTGTGAAAAAGAGAAATGGAATTCACTCCTTTCTCATTTCACTATCTCACGTAATTGGTGTGAAAAAGAGATTGGTCACTGGTTATTAGCTACTGTTCTTTGAATTTTCCCCCCTATGGTGAAGGGATGAATACGGATTCTTTCTACTAAAACGTTTCAACTAATATTTAGATAACTTTAGGTTAAATTCTAGTAGTAGTTCTTCAATTTCAACAATTTCCATTTGACGATTGTTCATACCATCTTTTATAATTTTATTTCAAATTATTTGAATTGGAATTAGATGAATATAGCTGAATTTCATCATGTTCATCTTTTCAATTTCCTTTACATGACTATGCACTGAATTGAAATAACTATAGGCTATATCTAGATTTTTACTCTCAAATTTTCCAACTGATTGTAAATGAATTGGTTGATGTTCTTTAGTTAATTCAAATTTACTTGAAATTCTATGTTTGTAGAATTTAATTTTGATATGAACCTGCATCCAGATGGGACCCATAGTGAGACAACTGGGCCCATCTGGAGTTTCTGTAGTAGGAATGTGTAGAGTGGTATTGCAAAAGAATATCAATCAAGTTTCTGCATTATCTTGTGGTTGCTTCAGACTCGAATTGAAATCTGTTTGTGGTTCGTTTCTGATCCAAACAGAAACTCAAATTATCGTTCATAATCGATCCAATCTAGTCCACTGGTTCGTTCCAGACTTGAATTGATACTCACACAACCACTTGTATTCGAATTGATTCCTATCAATTCGTATTAGAGCCGGCTGATGAAATGGCAGAACCTACCAATAAAGAAAGGATAGAGAGACTAGAAGTTAATGTTTACAAAATGACAAAGAGTGTCCAAAATTGGATGCCACCGTGCGAATTATACCAAAGGACAACTGATAGACTACACCAATTTAAAGAAACAATGAGAACCTTAACTGAAGCCAGGGTGAATTTCGAGTCCAGCCTTGAATCCTCACCAAGTAGCCAATCGATCCATCAAGGAGAACACAACCACACGTCATGCAGTCAAGCACAACCCCATTTTATCAAAATGGATTTTCCTAGATATTTGGGGACCACACCAACTGAGTTGCTGAATTGCGTTGAACAATTTTTTAAATATCAAGGGACGACAGTGGACCAACGAGTAGCACTGATCTTGTTCCATTTAGAGGGTGAGGCAAATCAGTGGTACCAATGGTTAGAACTGACGTATGGAGACGTGACATGGAACACGTTTGTGGAAGAACTTTGTGCTTGGTTCGGTCTGACTGGCTATGAAGACTTCGATGAAGCCTTGTCAAAAATCAGACAAATGGGGATCGTACATGAATACCATCAAAAGTTTGAGAGACTTTCAATGCGTGTTCGTGGCTGGTTGGAGAAGGGACTTCTTAGTGCCTTCATTGGGGGTCTAAAGGAAGAGAAAGGAGGTGAAGTGCGGATGTTCAAACCTCAGTCCTTGAGACATGCTATTGAGGTGTCTCGGATGAGGGAAGAATGACTTCTTCGACAAAAGAAAGTGGCAAAGTCTGCCAACCTGTCTCCTGTTCTCACAACTAGCAGACTGCCAACGATTGGTATATTGTCGGGACTCAGACGGATATCTTGAAATGAGATGCAAAAGAGGAGGGAAAAAGGGCAGTGTCTTTATTGCAATGAGAAGTTCCAATCTGGACACAAATGCAGATCCAACCAACTGTTGATGATAGAGTTGGAGGAAAATGAAGAAACAACAGCCAACGGGGACTCATCGGGCGACAAATGTGCAGAAAATTTAGAACTTCCAGAGGTTTCTCTTCATGCCTTGTCCGGTTGGGCATCACCCTGAACCATGAGAGTGATAGGAATTCTTGAGAAACAACCTATTCTGATACTAATCGACAACGGGTCTACTCATAATTTTGTGAGTGACAAATTGGCCCAACAACTCAAACTTCCGATCACTTCGACTACAAATTTTCCAGTTATGGTTGCTGATGGCAGTCAAGTCGTATGCAAGGAACAGTTTGATAACACACGCTTGCAAATGTAGTTCTTCCAATGCTCCACCACCTTGTCCTCGCTGCCTTTGAAAGGCTCAGACTTCGCCTTAGGGGTCCATTGGCTGCAACAATTAGGCCCAGTTTTATGTGATTGGAACAAACTGACGATGAACTTTCAGATCGGCGGGCATGATTACCAATTACAAGGGGAGATTATGACAACCAATCAGCCAATAACTATGCATTCTCTGCAAAGATCAGTTCGAAAAGCTATTTGCTCTGTTAGCTTCTTGGGGAAAGGAAAAAGAAAGTTGAGCCTATACCTCCAAATTTGGCTGCTGTTGTGCAGGAATTCAATGAAGTGTTCAATGAACCGAAGGGAATACCGCCTGCCAGATCGAACTATCCATTTCTGTGCTTCCAGACATATCAAGATTCTTCAATTTATCAGCCAGTGAAAGGGACAGATATGTACAAGTGAGAGGCCAACCCAGTATTTTGCCCACATCACAGCCATTATGCATTATGCAATGGTACTCATGTTTCTGTTAGTAAACTATTAAACATACCAGATATAACACCAAAAATTCCAGCAGTAAATACTCATCATGGTAGGTCAGCACATTTTAGGAGATTAAACCATGATCTAAACCAACTGAATCAAATGTAAGAGAGTTAAAGTTTAGCGGTCCAAAAGCAGAGAGTAATAGTATAAAGTTACACAGACCCCATGGTATGAGAAATGAAGCTTAAGACCCTAGTCAAAACCAACAAAATAAATACTGTCAGCAGAGAATGATCAGAGATGTGTTTTAAGTTCTTCAATCCGATCACTTAAGGCATCAACCTTGGAGGGGAGAAGCAGTTAGTGGATTTGAAACTTTCAAGCACAGTTTAGAAGGCATGCAATCTAACCAAGCCAATCAAGATATATCATTCAATTTGAGAGCATAAATTAGTTCATCCAATGAAATGTAATACTCATCAAACGTCAAAGCATATAACCTAATCAAGTCATTTACTATACAAGGCTCATAACATAGGCCATCTGCCCATCCACAACCATTTAATCAATCAAAGCATGTGAAGAGAATAAATAACATGATTATACTACTCTGTTTTACTCTAATATGCCTAATTAATTATTAGATCCTCAAAAGATATGGTCGCCAGGCAACAAAAATAGACACTCGAATTTTGGATCTTGCCCACTGGTTTTTGTACCTATGAGATATTTTTTAGCAACAAATCAAATGAGACAGCAATCTAATAATAATTTATCTGTATAATTACTCTAATGAACATCATTATCACTAATGGCATCAATTTAATTACGTCATCATCCTCTAAGATGAACCCATAAGAAAATGAACTACATTTTAAAATCACACACATATTGGAGAGAGTTTTCACTCTGTGGAGATGGGTTTGCCAATGGGTTTTTGAGATAACTTTTATAAAAAGTAAAATAAATCAACCTAAAACGATAATCGGGCAGAGATTTCTGACAATGGTGCGTTTGATTCAACCTGAAAAAAAAAAAAAGACAATGAGAGAGGTGAGTAGAGTCTCGGCCAGAGAGTGTGTGTGTGACCGATAGAGAGAGACCCAGAGAGAGAAAGAGACCTAGATTTGCAGATCGACCAAACAGGGCCGGAATCAACAAGAGGGAATCGGCTGAAGTCTCGATCTGAGTGCACAGGCTGCAGGCGATGGAAGTCTCGATCGGATTTCTAGAGAGGTGCGAGAGAGAGGAGAACGGAAAGAGGGAGAAAAGAGAGATCCGGTGAGAGGGAGATCTTTCCAAATGAGAGCGGCGAGCATGAGAGAGGCGAGCGTGAGAAGCAACCGCAATCCAGAAGAAATCGGAATGCAAATGAGTAGCAACGGTAAAAGCCCTAAAAATTCATTAAAATTCATCGGACTCGTGGACTGTCCGCACCGCCCGCGGCCCGCCCGAGTCCTTATCGGACTCTTCTCGGACTCTAGAGTCCGGCTTGCTATCAGGTCGGATAGTCCACGGGCCCGACAGGATCCGATTACAGGCTATGACATAATATTAGTGTAATATTTAATATCATAAAATTATTATTTTTAAAAAATAATCTTAATTTTTTTTGTAAAATTTATACTTTAATTGTCATATTTTAAGAATTATCATAAAAAAATTATAGATAAAAAATAAATAAATAAGAATTAAAGTCACTTTCCAACAAAACAAGCTGTCATGAAAAATAGGTTGTGTTAATACTTCACCTATATATTTTTGTTTCTTTCTTTTTCACTTTAGTGTTAATTACATCAATGTTCAAATTAAAAGAGGTAAGATATTAATTTATGATTGAAACAATAAGTGTATACATGAATTGTTGACATTTATCACATAAAATAATGGAATCAGCCACTCTGTAGCTTTTACTATTATTTTATTATCATCAAAATCAAATTCAATTTTTCTTTAAATTCAGTTTAATCAATTCAACCTAAATTGAGAATACTAATAAAAACTAACATTATGAATGGATGACTAAAATTTAGCCCATTTAATCATCAACATGTTGTAATTTTAAACGTGAAATGTATTATGTGGGTTATGATATGATTGGGCATGTAGAGTAAGTTGTGTCAAACACTTAGAGTAAGACCCGTCGATTGTATGGTTTCATAGACGTGATTGGATACACAGAGTAAGTCGTGTCAGACACGCAGAGTAAATTGTGTCAGACGCACATCAGGTGTTGTGTTGGTTCCCATGGCCTAAGGTTGAGCAACACCCAAGTGTGAAGAGACTATGGTCTGACTGAGTGACAACGTGGAAAATGACGCATTGCATGCCATGTGTGACATTGAGCATTGCATGTGAATGACTGCATGAACATGAGTATGAATATGAATATGAAATGCATGTGTTGCATGCTTGATACTCTTCAATAGGCTTGTTTATGCTAAACTTGCAAATTTCATGAACCATTGCAGAGACGGTGCTCTGAGGGACCCCAAGGTCGAGCTTAAAAGTTGTTTGATTCTTGAAGGCCCAAATCATGTTTTGTATTTTGCTTTGAAACATGATATGGTAACCGTGTGGATGTATGTGTTACGGTTTGTATTTAAATCTAGATTGTATAAACTCATGTTGTTGATATGTTTGACGCGTGCTTTCATGGGTTGTAATTAAGATGAACTGCTCTTAACTCATTAAATGATGAAATTATGAACATATGCAAAATGGGTAGAGAATGAGTATAAATAGTAGAGAATGACTTAGAGTGTGATTGTGATGAAAATGATTGAAATCTGGTCGAGGGAAATGTCTCCTTAGACTTTCTGAAGGAATTAGAATGGTAGGTTTTGTTAGGAAAAAAATATGCAGAATATATCAATATATCACAACACAATAATAAAATAAATGAACATACCACAATAAATTGACACCGAGATTTACGTAGTTCGGTAAACACATACCTACGTCCACAAAGCGACTGAATCCACTATGAAACGAAAGAGATAAAATCCGTATAAGATACAATATGAATGATTCCCTGAGATTTAATCTCAAACCCAAGACTTGAGGCCCTTATACAATACACTGTTTCTACCCGCAACTAAATCCTAGTTGCTCATCTTTCACTTGCACTATCAATCTAAAAGAAAGAACTTTTCTTTTGACCCGCTATCTGGTGCGCTTCCATGTGCTTCCCTACATCACATTGGCGTCGTGTGTAGAATATTCAAACACATCATCATGTGTATGACCTCCAAGCGATATATAACCCACAAAAACTCCCTTTGTCAAGCCTCCTCCAATGCTTGTGTTCTCCACACCACACACATTTGTATTCATATGATTTTCTGCCTCAAAGCATAACTTGAACCAAGTATTCGTTGCATGCAAACGACCCTTACATAAAGTGTCCCTCTGTAAAGTGATATCTAACATATGCGGCCAAAGGAAGGCCCTTCTCCATGCAACTTCAGGCCAAGAGGCCTAGAAGCACAAGAGGCCAAAATGTCTACACCATGCACATGCCCTCCAGAATGTTGAACACAATGATTACTTAATTTTCCTTACTCTACACGTTGAGTGAGGAAGAGAGATTTTCTCTCCATTGTCGTGTACCCTTATGCATTACACATTTTATGCCCAAAATTTTCTCCTCCAAATCACTCTTCGCAATTGGTGCGGCATGGATTGGGAAGTTGCCAAACTTTCCCTTTCCATGAAAAAATCTCGGTTTTCTGATTTCACGTGGGAGGAGTCAGAGCCACGTCCAACCAGTTTCCCCAAGTGTGCCCAAGTCTTATGTGTGAGTGGACCTAAATGTGTGAAATGGGAATACAAAAAAATGGTCACGTATCCTGGGGTCAGGGCCTGACATTTCGTCTCAACATCCTCTCAAAAATAAAAATATTTACAAAGAAATCATTTAAATGAAATACTTACATTTAACTGCAAAACAATTGTGCACAAATTATAAGTAAATATATATTTTTTTATTGTATTTGGACACACTCTTGTCATGTTGACCCATAAAATTAGAGAAACTCATTCAAAGGATGAATATTATAAAATGATTTTATGAATCAATTTGGTAAATGCAAAAGTTGTGAATTGGTGATAAAACATAACTTTTTTATAAGTGTCCTTTTTCAAGATGACTCCATATGCAACTTTGCGTATATTGAGAGAGAGAAACCATGAAAAAATATTTTAATTTTCAAGAAAATATGTCACTTTTCTTGAATTTTTATTTTTAATTTTTTTTACCGATATATATTTCGATTCAAAATGTTTGTATTTCATGTTGACATTAAAAATTTAGATGATTAACATGTGAATAGACTTTTGAGTAGATGTTTCTTTGACAAGTTTACTTAGATGTTTTGGGGTTAAATGTAATTATTTCATATAAAGTGTTTATTTGTAACTATTTTTGTCTTTAAGAAATAGTTGGCAGGGAGACCGCGTTCGTGAGTTTGACTCGTGGTGTTATATGATGATGGAACAACTTGGATCTCATGGGGGTCACAAGAGTGGGGTCCTGGAAGTTGCTCATGCTTGGCAGGGAGATAACATTTACGAGCCTGATTCATAGTTTTGTTCTGAGATTGCCAATAGGGATGAGGCCATGTGGGTTGTGTGGACACTTGAGGATATTATCCTATGGTCAGTGAGGATAGAGGGTATGACGTGGTACAATAGATTTGGTCTTGTTCTGGGTTGGAGCACGTGTAGTGGATCGTGCACGTAGACACGGTAGTTGGTGTGTATGTATTCATATGCAATGTATTATGCTTGTGTTGGATATATTTCTCTCACTGAGCATGTTAAGCTCACCCCTTGCCTTGCAGGTGTTCCGATGGATCCCTAGATCAAGCTTAGGGAGTTGCTTGAGAGAACATATGTATTTGATTTTCAATATTGATATTAGAATGAATTTAATAATTTGAGATTTATACTACGGGGTTTAATATATTATCATATTTTTTCTCGTTATCTTGTGGATAGCGTGGTTAGCTTGTGTGATGTGAGTGGGTTTAAAAAAAATACTCAAGATAACAATAGGGCGATACTTATGAATTTGTATCAATGATAACATACCCGTAGTGGGATGAAGTGTTACAAATAGAATATTAAATATTGATGGCTATATTGAACAAACAGTAGAATGCAAGTGAATGGTTCTCATGATCTCTTCCAAAGTAAATGGATATCTTATAATCTCTATGATTCCTCTATCTGTCAATTAAATGATAAAAAACATTGCCAATTGTCCAACTGATATAGATCGAAGCAAATGTCCTTGATTCACAAGGCAATGCTTTTTATTCTTTTGAGTTTTTTTATGAAGAAAAACTAATTCTATGTACTAAAATTTCATATTTTGTCATGTGAAGGAACTCTGTATCTTCATCGATAAGTATACAATCACGTCATATATTTCAGAACATCATTGATGTTAATTTGATTTTTTCTTTTTTTTCTTCACCATGTCGATAGAGTATTTGGGATCCTTTCCTGTTATGATCTTTTTTTTTGAATTTTCAAATATAAGAAAATATGAATATTATTATATAGCTTTTATCCACCTATTGCATACTATATTCTTAATATAATTTTTTTAAAAAGTACATATGTTTCTATAGGCTGTGCTCATTTCTAACTTTTTAATTTTGATTTAACCTTCTCAAGTAACAATGGAATGAGGATTTTAAAGTATGGCATAGTTTGGAGACCATCTCTTCTCTTATAGACTTGTAATATCCCTTGCAAGATACTCAGAGTGGGAGGGAGTACCCCCAAGGGATTCAGAATCACCAAATGCAGCAGAGGGGTAATGCCTTGTAGAAAAGAAATAATCTAAGTATTATATTAAATCCCTATGTTATTACATATATTTATAGCCTCTAGCCGACCCTAGGGCTATGACACTCAAACTCAAACTCTATGTTAATCATAAATCAAATATACCTTTTAATTAGAGGTAAACCCAAACTAGGAATCCTAATTAAATAATAACTCTAATTATTCCAACAAGCCCCCGCAAGCTGAAGCGTGGATGAACGCTAAGCTTGAACTTGAAGATAACGACAGGTGAACTGCAAAAGTGGCACACCGCCACGAAGATTTGTTGAAGAAGCAACACACAGGTTGAAGCTTCAAATGTGAAGATAATGGCAGGTGAACCACAAAAATGGCATACCGACTGGCCACGAAGATTTGTTGAAAAAACAGCACACTGGTTGACTGCTATAATTTTGTTGAAGAGGCAACGCTGATTGTCTGCAAAATGACAGGTGGCGAACACCTGAAAAACAGAGGGCATAATAAATGCCAAAATAAAGGCCAGCTGAAGTCATAAAGACCAGCAAATAAAAGATTGTAGCCGTAAAGGCCAGCAAATAGGTTGAAACCATGAAGGACGACAAAGAGGCTGAAATCATAAAGACCAGCAAATAAGGTTGTGGCCATAAAAGGCCAACAAACAATTGTTGTAACCACGAAATGCCAGCAAATAAAGGCTATAGCCATGAAAGGCCAATAAACAATGGGGACAAATGAGAGTCCTCTAATGAGCACAGGAAAATGACTATTTTACCCTTATATTTGGACTAGTTAGCCTTTTGTTTTATGTGTTTTATAATATGTTTAATGAGATTTTGGATGTTTTGCAGGATTTAAAGGGAAATGCAAGATATGAGAAGTAAAAAGGAGAATTTTGCGATTTATTGGCATAAGTTTATATTTTGGAAAGTTGGAATTTTTAATAATTATTTTACCACAATTTTAGGGGTTTTATTTGTAAACTAATTAATTCAAATCCATTTATGAGAGTTTGGATTAATTTAGTACATTTTTAGAATTGATTGTAAGTGGTAAAATTAATTATTAGATTTTCCATATTTGAAAAGCCCAATTATTAAGCCCATTAAGAAAAGCCCATTAAGAAATCCACATGTGTGAATACTATTTTCATTATCTCAAGAGGAAATTCAAAATTTACAAGCTAATATAAGAGGATTTTCGAATTTGGCAAGTGGATTAAGGAAGCGAAAGAAAATAAGGAAGGGAGAAAAATAAGAAAGGTTTGATATATGTTCGGTATTTTAGTCATAAATTTTCACTATAATATCCGATTGCTTTGATTCTTTTTGTGTTGGAAAGAAGACTTTAAGGGCTAAAACTTTGTAGTTTATGATTTTTTCTAATTCAAAAGTTAACAAGGTCAAAACTGAGCTGTAAGATGGTGCATATGTAAAAAACGGGATTCTACACCCACTTTCCTTATACGAATTTAGCTCATTGCCTCTTTCAAGTCATTCCATATTTAGCACAAATCATATCCGCCCTCCATATGTCCCTTGCTTTATTTAAATCTTTGAATCCAATCCATTCATTCCACCTCCTTTTATCTATAAATACTAGCCCTCTCCCATTGAGAAAATTGAACTTGGGCATTGAAGAAAAGGTGGAGCATAGGGAGGAAGGAAAAGAAGACAAAGAGAAGGGAAGACAGTGTGGAATTCAAATTTCACAATGGATTTCAGGTTGGTGTTTTGACTTTTCATTGTAATTTCTTATTCCAAGAATCTCATGGTTATATAATTTTAATTCTTTGTTTTATTAATAAAATTAAAACAAGTTTTTTAGATCTATGGTTTTCCACTTAATGTTTGTTGATAGTGATAGTTTGATTTGATTTTTAATCTCTTTATAAATGCATGTTTTGATTTAATCTTAGAATTTTCATCTTAAACATCCAATTTTTGGGAAAGTTTAGAACCTTAATTTTCCATTCTAAGGCTCTTTTTTAAGAGTAGGTGAAGAATTTAGATTTGGGATTTTATGTTGAATTCTCTCTAAGCCCAAGGTTTATTTTGATTATTTCTTGATTAATGAAACTCATATTTTTCTTAATTAAATTAATTATGAATGAAAATTTTGAATCAATGATAATTAATAAATGTGATCTCCGTGTTCTAAGTTTTGATTTTATTTTTAAAGTATTGAAAATAATGCCTCCTTAATCTTCAATCCAAATTCCACTGTAAATATGTACAGATGTAATTTAGATGTCTTTAATTTTATTTTTGTTTATAAATCCAAAAATTCTTGAAATTGATGAACTAGGTTGGAAATAATTTAATTGCATCTTAATTTTGTATTTTAAATTAGATTGAGATTGTTTATATTTTTATATTAATGCCACCATCTTAATTAGAATTAGTTAAATTGTTAGATTCTATGTTTAAATCTAGAATGTTTCTAAATTAAGATTAAAACTCATAGATTAGATAAATTATTCCATATTTATGATTTTTCTCCATATTTCCTAAAGCTCTTAAAATACGTAATTCAATGGTATATTTTCATGGATATATTTTCCTAAGTTCCGATGGGTTCGACCTCACACTTAATCGCTATACTATCTAATGGTTCGTGCGCTTGCGAGTTAAAAATTTAAAATTTGTACAACAAGTTTTTGAGTCCTCCAAATAAAAGGAGTGGATGAATTCCACAACAAATGGACATGTGTCCAAAATATGCCGTCTCATTTTCGAGAAAAGACAAAAACAAGGCGTGCTCGAGGCAAGTTGCGTCCCTTTCTTCCGCTAAAAAGGCCATTTCATATTGGAGAAACAACAAAATAAGGCTGCTCGAAAGGCAGCTAGGTATGAGGAGAAGGGCGATTTGTGTCCCTTTCTTTAGCTCTCTCCCTTTCTTCTTGACACACATCGTGGCGAGAAGAAACACCAAAACACCGAGTCTGGATTTGATTGATGAACGATGATGAGAGACAGCAGCACTCAGATGAGCACACCATCGTCAAAACAACGGCACAAAAGAAACCCAAATACAAAAAGGGTTCTCATATCTTAGCTGAGTTGATATTGCATTAAGCTCATCAATATTGCTGTATAAGTTGCTTGAATGCAACCTTATTCTTTGAGTAGTAGTCGATCTCGTTTTAATAAGGTCAACACCAAGTTCTGACTCACGAAGAATCATATCTGCACTTGGATTGCAAGAGAAGAAGAGGTCTCTTGATGTAATTCAAGACTCTTGACTTCATAGTAGTGTTTAGAGGGGAAGCATGGCTGTAGGTCAACAGATTGTATGGCGGCACCCACACTAGTTCCAGACGTGCATGTGTTATACCTAGACATGTAATATCCCATAGAGCCATTATCTGACTGAATCTGCATGAGCTTTCAATAAAGTATATTTCTTCCCAAAACAAAGCAATGACTGTTATGAGGACCGATTCAACCCCTTTTCAAAAAAAAAAACAACCCACTTTCAAAAATTCCAAACAAAATAGATGGTTCATATCGGAGCATTAGGCTAAGAAGCTACATATGCACTTGATGATAATGCACCAAAGTCCCTCTGCATAGTAATATGTATAGACCCTTTCGAAGAACATGTGCAAATTAGCAATTGGTTCCACGTTTAAGCTTTCTCCAATGAGAAGTCCAGATGGCAGCAGCAATTGAGGTGCTCAGATTTGATTTGAAATCTCAGAGACGATGACAACCTATACAATCTCACAGACCAAATCAGATCAGAGATGATTGGAACCCATTAGATCTGATCTGTTGTATTTTTTTTTTTTTTGGCGATGGAGTTCTGGGTAGCGGGGTTCAGATATGAACTGAAACAACGGTACTGGGGTGCAACAGATCTAGAGATCTGGGGTGCTTGGAACCCAGATTTGAAAAAGAAGGGTTCGGCGGTTGCAGGTCTGGATCCCAAGGAAGAACGATGAAGGGGTTGCTGGCAATGGAGGGCTGGAGGTGCAGCGAAAACATGCGATGGTGATGGCACAGGCAGCCCATCTCAGATCTGAAAAAAAGAGGGCCGGATCGCGAGCAGATCAGGATGCGACTAGATCAATTGTGCCTCAAAACTGATCTCCGAAATGAACCAGCAGATCTGGGTGTGTATTAGATTTGAAACAGGTTACTGGATGGAAGAGCAGCAGCGGAAGGAATCTCGATTAAGATCTGTGATGAGATTGAAAGAACTTCCAAAAAGACAAGTTCAAACCCGATCAGATCTGGTCAACAATGATTGGTAGCAGGAGTCCATCAGCACCACATCCAGATCATCGTCATTTGTAATTGACCATGCCGGGAGCAGATCTGGCGAGTATGCACACCAAATCAAGAACTGGAAGGAGAAAGTGAGCTAGTCCGGGCAAAAAAACTGCAGGAAACTCTATAGAGTGGACGCCCAATCGATGTAAATCCTAGATAATCAGAGAACAGATGTAACGACCCGACCCGTGAACAGGACTTAGGGTCCAACTCAATGAGAAATTGTCAGCTCTAGGCCCAAAAAAGAGCCCTCACTGTTTTGCCTTTTGGCCTCGCCTAAACCCCATCGGAAGTTCTCAACTTCCGATGTGGGACTCTCCAAAATTCCCACATGCACTCCTACTTGCTGGGTTTGTCGGATCCGACCAGCCCACACTGCTGGTCTGACCGACAAGGCCCAATTTCACTTGGATAAGCCTCTCTAGGGCCTGGCCTCTGGCTCATGGGTCAGGATATCACAATCCACCCCCTAAAGCCCAGAGCCGCCCTCGGCTCGACCCAACGAACCCAGTGGAAGGCAGTAACCCCACACAGTTCGAGTGTAGAACCCAGAGCTCTGATACCAAATTTGTAATGACCCGACCCGTGAACATGGCTTAGGGTTCAACTCAATGAGAAATTGTCCGCTCTGGGCCCAAAAATGAGCCCTCACGGTTTTGCCTTTGGGCCTGGCCCAACCCGGTAGGCCCAAAACGCGTCTCTTGAGTTAAGGAGAGGCACTACTTATAAACCCCATCCAGAAGTTCTCAACTTCCGATGTGGGACTCTCCAAAATTCCCACATGCACTCCCACTTGCTAGGCTTGTTGGATCCGACCGGTCCACACTGCTGGTCCGACCGACAGGGCCCAGTTTCACTTGGATCAGCCTCTCTAGGGCCTGCCCTCTGGCTCATGGGTCAGGATATCACAACAGATTTACAAGGTGTAGACGAGCCTACAGGCGTGGATTTCAACAGATCTCGGCAGCAAAGCAATGAATCTGGGCTTGCTCGAGCGAAAGACAAAGTCTGTGCTCAGATCAGATATTGTCTTTTAAGAGTTCTCAGATTGCAGACGAACGACTGAGAACAGCTAGCCTAAGAACAACGAGAAAATGTTGAGCAAATAGATCTAGATCTGCAACTTCCTGGAGCAGATTTGAAAGACGGATCTCAGAACAGATGTGGCATTAGGGAAGTTTGTCTAGGACAAACAGCTTTGAGCATGATGACGAGCAACAGACAGACTTCTCTCATTCAGACACCGGCTACACAACAGAGAAAAATAGTCGTGCTGATAGAACCCTGCTCTGCAGCGTGGCGGGAGAGAAGGCAGCAAGATTGTGCCTAGATCTACCACAGAGTAGCGATCGGGCTGGACGTAAATCTCGCCTGAGAAGAGGCGGAACTGGAAGGGGTCTCTTGTGGTATTTTTTTTCTTTCTAGGACTGAACAACTGTCACGCCCCGACTCGAAGGGTGGGCCCGGTACGCGACTGATTTTTTTTTTTTTGGAAGATAAACTAACACGAGCACTCTAACTGGGTCGGATCAACGGTTAGGCCCAAAGGTCATACATGATCCCAACATGTGGATTCAAACACATACCATAAGTCTACCCAATAAGAGACATATAACAGCAACACATAACAAGATCACGTAAATCCAATCATTGAATTATCATTCAAACATTAACATGAGAGTAACTACAGAAACGTAATAGTCCTAATACAACACATTAACACACACTAAGTGCCACACTTGCTACTTTACAAAAGATAATGGTTCCAAGAACCAGAAAGCACAAATACAAGGGTATTCCCCTCAGTGGGAATCCCAAAGTAACACCGCAGTTTATCCGCTCTAAGCTTCAAACGGAGGGTTCTCCTCCTTTGGTTCATCTCCTGAAAGGTGAATGGGGTAAGCTAACTAGCCCACTGAAGGAAATATAACAATACCGTTTTAAAGTAAACAACAGCTTAGTATAAAATCAACAGTTGCAATATAATATCTCATGCTTGATTATAAATTCACAATATCAAGTAAAATCCCATCATCGTTTCCATTATCATCTTTCCATTACTGTTATAATCCAACGTCACACCTTTATACTACGCTGAGACCATTGTATTAAGTCCCGACACAGTCAAAATACATCCTTTCAAGTACATCTTTGGCTCTAACTTAGTCGATACCGACATTCTCAAGTCAGCAACTGACGACACTCATGGTCCACCCATGGTCCAGTAAACATAAACCATCTCCCATATGGCCGATATTTGTTCAATAGCCTAGGTACGTGGAAGCAGTCTTACATATTCATATGATCGACATCATAATATTCACAACCATCATCAGCACTCTTACCATAGTTTATCATGTCTAGGCACATGAGTGGGTTCATCAAATCTGAAACCACCCATTGCCCAAGACTCATCTCATAATAAAACCTTCTTACATAATCTGCAGAGTTAAGTTCCCTCACCGTGATTGTGCGGTTACGCGGTCTCTGTTCAAATAAGCAGACAAGTGCACAATCAATATACAGATCAAATACATAAACACAAGTAGTATTTTGAAATCTCACGTTTTCCAAAAAATATCCAAGGTACATGTAATTTAGTCTTCTACTGGGTTTCTATTCTTTTTAAATTACAATTATCCACAAGATAATAATATAATAAAAAGGGGTTCAGTCCAAAACTCATATTGTCTTCTGGGCATTGACCAGATTGACTTATTGAGTTAGGTCTAAATCCTCGGGTCACTTCTCGGTTGTCTTTTGGATAGGACCAGATCTGACATTTTGAGTTAGGCCTTGAGGTCACCCAGTGCCCGACAAATATAGCGGCGGCCTGAAAGTGAGATCATTTAGTGCTCGATTAATAGGGTCGGCCTGGAAGTAAATACAATAATATTTATACTATAAATAATCAGAGAAGAGGGTTAGTACAATTTTAATTAACAAAAAGGGGTACTAACATCACATTACACAATCCAACAAAATATTAATTTTTTTTTGAATAAAATAATAATATTTATTTATTCAATCATTTTTTTTTTCAAAAGGTACTAACATCACAATCACAAGTATCAACATAATCTAATATATATATATATATATATTTTTTTTTTTTTGTTCTTCTTCTTCCTCCCTTCACTGTCTGCAACAGACAGTGAACGACCGGAAATGTATGAAAAATAAATCCGAAAATGGAGGGTTTTCCGGATTCGATTTTCATATCTAACCGGTCCGATGGATTCCTCTGGGAGTCTACTTTCCATAGGGAGAGGTTTGGAGCTTTGAAACTCAGTAAGCCATCCGATCTTAGCACCGAAAGCTCACTGATACGAAGAAACCCATGATTTTCCTTAGATTTCAAACTGGATTTTGTTGCTCAAAACAGGGTCAAATTCAGATTTTCTTGATTCTAGACTGAATGAAATTTGAAAATGAATGCAATGGTTACCTTTAATTGAGTTCCTGTGCTGAAAATCCGATCTTTGAAAATTTTCCCTAAAAGCTTACGGCTGTAAAAACAGAGAGAAAAAGAGACGTTCGGCTGGTTTTTGGTCTGGGAAAACTGAGAGCTTGAGAGACTCAGAGAGAAGAGAAGAAATGCTGGGAGTTAGAACTGCAGAGAGGGATTCAATTTATAGAAAATCCGACGGAAAAAGGGGTCGGCGAGCCACTGCATGCAGTGCCTGCTATCGTATGCTACAGTAACATAAATTATGTCGCAAATCAGCCCTTCATATTTTTCATTTTTGCAAAAAAGGTTCCCATTTTGTCAAAAACTGGATTTTTAACTTAAAACCTAATTTTGAGAGCTCAAAATCTTAATCCAACCTTACAGATAAGTTGGGTTTTAAAAATCTTAATCACCATAAAAAATTTGGAATTTAACTCTCACTAAAAACCATTTATTTAAATAAAAAACACAATTTAACACTATTTACTTAAATAAACAAATGTTAAAATAAACAATTTACAAATCTCATTTTGGGGTGCCAAAGAATAACTAGACAATTCTTAAAATGGTCTAACACAAAATACTAGTTTCCAAAATTATCTCATTCTCAAAACCATTTAAAATAGTTATTTCCCCCTTTCGGGGTTTTGATGGGCGGGTTTTAAATACTATTTTCTAAAAATAAAATTATTTTAAAATCAGAAATACAAATCCTTTATTAAGGAGAATATTATCCACCAATAATATTCACATAATAACATAATTTATAAAAATAATAACACGAAGCGGTAAATTATCAAAATGCCCCTCCAGCTGGGCGAGCGGGATCACTGAGTTTTCGAGCTCAGATTGGGCTACACCTGGGCTTTCCTTAAAGCCCTAACCACAATCTTCGAAATTAACCGGTTAAACAAAAATTATTAGGCTAAACACGGGTAAACTGGGGCAGGGTTTTACAACAGCGGTAACAACACCCAGCAAAAAGTCAACAAGATTTTCCTCCCTCTCCCTCTGTTGGAAGACGTTTGGCAGAGGGAGAGATACAAACTATTGCAAATTAGAAAAGAAAATTTAGGATCGAGATTTTGGCTGATACTATGTAGAAAATAAATAATCTGAGTATTGTATTAAATCCTTATGCTATTACATATATTTATAGCTTCTAGCCGACCTTAGGGCTATGACACTCAAACTCAAACTCTATACTAATCATAAATCAAATACACATATTAATTAGAGGTAAACCCAAACTAGGAATCCTAATTTGATAATAACTCTAATTGTTCCAACATGCTTTTTGTAGAGCGAAGCCTTGTCAGTGCCAAGAAGAACAAGCTTTTGGAGAATAGAAGGAGGAATACAATTTGTAATGATCCGTCCTACTATCACAATATTATCCGCTTTGGGCAGAGACAAAGGCCGGCATGGCTTTGTTTTGCCGAGGTAATCCATTGTTGCTCTCAAAAGACCTTTTATTAGAAGGAGGAAGGCTATCACTTATATACCGGGGAACTTTCAACTCAACTAGCAATGTGAGACTTTTTTCTCTGTAGGCATGCTCCACACTGTAGACCCCCTTTGAGGCGGGGTATTATAATCTAAACCCCTTAAAGCCAGAGCCGCTTCCGGCTCTACACACACAACAACCAAGCCCACACCCTCATGTAGAGAGTTAAACCATTCTCTGATACCATTTGTAATGACACGTCCTGCTAGCACAATTTTGACCGTTTTGGGCCCACACAAGGGCCCACATCGCTTTGTTTTGGGACCCAACCCATTGTTGCTTTCAAAAGGCCTTGTGCGTGAATTTATTATGGGAATGAGATGTGTGTTGGATATTGAGTACGATGCTTGAAAATTTATTGATAAAATGTTGTGTGTTTGTTACAATATGTGAACATGGAGATATGTGTCTAGATAACCTATTACAGGCTCTTGTTACGTATGATGCTTGTGTCGTTGGTCTTGATTAATTATATAAGAGCATGATTGTATTGTTAGACATCACCTTAATGTCATGTACATGCTGTAACGCCCCGCCCTTTTCACTCGCTTTTTCCCGTAAATTCAGAGTCTATTTTTTTATTTTTTTTTATAACAGAGTAGAGTGATAGAGCGCGGGACGTCACGATGCGAGCTAAGTCCGAACTTCCAAAGTCCGACCCTTAACTGGCCAACCCTATGTGTGCATGGACCAAGTCCACGAAAAGGGTTCACACATAGCAATATCAACTTGCGGAATAAAAATCATAACCTGCGGAATCATAACATTAATTTGGGGAATCATTATAGAACAAGTTCTATTCCATTTAGATAGCAAAGTACATCAAGTCCTTATCCATAATTAAAACATCATAATTATCCAATAAATCATCCAACCAACTAAGTTATTACATTCCGAAATCTAGATACTCAAATACAAGTTCATGAGTAACTTTATTTAAAACATATAAAATAAGTCTTCCAAGCTCCTATGCCTGGCTCGTCTTGCGTTTATCGTTCCCCTGATTTCCTGTATCATCAACTAGGGTAGAAGTAGGGCGTTAGAACAACGCGCCCAATAGGTATTCCAATTACGGCTAACACATGGTTAATACAAAACATATATAATAATATCGTGATGTTAAAAACCATATAAAATCCATGCCATGCAATGATGACAAATGCAATGAGTCCCAACCATCACATGTACATAAAAGTACCCACCACATAGGTTTTTCGGACGGCCCGACGGAGTGTGGACCCTCCGGATTCTTCCTGATGGAAAATCACATCAAGGTACCGCACATAGGTTTTTCGGACGCCTAGACGGAGTGTGACCCCTCCGGTTACAAATCCTCTACCTCATGCCATGCATGAGATGCCAATGAAACACATGCTATTTTATAACATAAATATAACATTTAAAATTATATTTAAAACACATGCTCTTTCCTCATATAGACATAGCATTTAAAATTCAATATAAAGCATATCCTTTGAAACATAAATTCATCAAAAATAAGATAAACACAAAGTACATAAACCATGGTTTCAAAGAGGTGGAATCCTACCAAAGAATGCTAAAGTATGCTTGCGTCTTTCGTCCGGTAACTGCTCATGATCGTAAACGGCTTGTGAGATCCCGTTACCTTATAATATAACAATTAATCACAACCAAGTCCCACTTGATTTTCAAGGTTCTAAGTCCATAAACAAAAACTCCATGGGGTTCGGCCATACACCATGGCCAAACCCATAGTCTAATATTTAGTTAATTACAATAATGTCATTGTTCATAACCATAGCCATTTTTCCTTGCTTAGGTTCCAAAATAATCCATACTTACTTCTTTAATCCAAACACATAGTCCAATAAGGCCGAACCCTATGTCCAATATTTCCATATATTTACAAAATTGCCATTGATTCCCTCATTCATTTAAATCTACCATAACTAAACCCTATACGAATTCCTTAACCCAAATCAAGTCCATAAAATACAACTCATGGGGTGTATGGCCGAACCCATGATCCTCCACTTTGGCATGTAATTACAATTTTGCCATTACCTTCATCAATAATTCATAACACATATTTGTATCCTTCACTTTATTTAAAATACACAAAACATAACCCATAAGTTTGATTCATGGGGTTCGGCCATACACCTGGCCGAACCCATGATGTCCTTGTTTCCAATTATCTCCACCTTCTATCTTTAGAAGGTTTCCAAAATAACATTCTATAATTATAAGGTTCCTAAATTAAAACTTTCTAATTTAGTCTTCACCTTCCAAAAATAGAAACTTCCCAAATAAACCAGCTTCCATAATTAAATGCTTTTAATTTGGCAATCTCCTTTCATAATTAGAAGGTTTCTAAATTTAATATACCATTTCCATAATTAAAAGGTTTCCATAAATAAACTCCACCTTCTATTTTAATCTAAAGTTCATAATTGATAGCTTCTAATTTAATAATCAATTCTATGGGGTTTTCGGCCATACACTATGGCCGAACCCTATGGTTCAAGGTCCTCTCTCTTGAAAACTAATCAATGATCTTCCATTTAATTCCTTCAAAATCACATATCATTAACATCAATCACTTATTTAACAATTAACCAAACACCTTCCATGGGGTTTGGCCATACACCTTGGCCGAACCCTATGGTTCTTCTTATTCCATTTATTTCCTTCAAACTTCAGTTAAAAATTATCCAACACCTTCCATTTAACCATTCATTAAACCATATCTTTCCATGGTTTCTAATCCAT
Source organism: Chimonanthus praecox (assembly GCA_022113865.1). Taxonomy (NCBI): domain Eukaryota; kingdom Viridiplantae; phylum Streptophyta; class Magnoliopsida; order Laurales; family Calycanthaceae; genus Chimonanthus; species Chimonanthus praecox. The sequence continues at coordinate 167,309 of CM039087.1, read as the reverse complement.
ATAAAAAATCCAAAGTTCCTCCATTAAAGGTGATGTCTCAGACTATTCAGTGGGACCTTGGTTAGTGATATATTTGGGCACTAATGTACATAGACATTTTTTATTATTATTATGTTCATGATATTTCATACATGTGATATATGTTATATTGCTGACACGTGATATGTTTTATCCCTTCACTGGGCTGGATAGTTCACCCCTTACCTTTCAGGTACTCCGATCGTGGAGGAGCTGGACAGGCCCCTTGAGCAAACACATAGGGAGGAGCACTGATAGTTAGATATATATGTTCATACTTATGTTCTAAATTTGAGAGACTCTAATTTGCATGGACTTATTATTACATGTTTGTTTGGATGATTGTATAATCATCTTTGGTTAGTCTATGGTTGTTTGTTATGTTCTTTTTGCATTATGGACTTGTGGTTTGTTGAGCGGGAGGTGGTTACCCCGTTTCCAAAAAAAAGAAATTAACCAATATCCGTCCCTAGCGACTTTTGAGATATTTCGGAGATGACTCGTCCGTAGCAGGACAGGGCGTTACAGTTGGTATCAGAGACAGATGTGATGATAAATAGAGCTTAACTTCATCCCCTGTGAGATAGGGTAGATTGAACCGGGTTCTGGGGTAGTGCGTGGACACCCTAGGTTTGTATTGTGTGCTTGATACGTTACCTTTCGGTTAGTGAGCTTGAGACGTGTCTTGTAGCGGATTCTTGCTCTGCTTGAGGCTCCCCAACATTTGAATCGTGAGTGAGCCAATGGCAGGATAGATCACTCGTTTGAGTGGGTGAAGCACCGTGGCGTGGTCATGGGAATTGTGGGATACAAACCTCTAGGTTTTGAGTTATATTGGTCTTACTCCCCGGAGTAATTACAGGTGTTCTTTGGCAGGACCCACGTTAGAAGGGGTCTTCACCTTAGAGGCGCATCGATGGTATTTTCAGAATGATTTGAGCATCATGTTGGAGTCACGGGAGGGCCAAGATGTTATCGATAAATATCACTACAAACCGATCCAGGTATGGCAACTTCCAATGGGTTGTGGGCTCCTTTTGGCCCTCTTTGGGGTCTTTGTATTTTTTGGAGATGTTTTCCCTTTTTAAATGAATCTTACCCAATTGTTAAAAAAAAGAAAAAATCCCCGACAAGACCAAATAAAAAAGGTGGGGGCTATCCCTTCCACTCTCTTGACACCGTAACTATGATGACTGTTATTGGATTAGGATAGAGAGGGGTGTCACTGCCATCAACTTTCAGTTCTCATGGGCATGTGTTTGGGTTTTTTAATTCCTACCTGAGTTGAATTGAATGCTTTGAAATACATTTTTTTTTAAGAACTACGATAAGAAAAGGAAAAGTGAAAAGTTGGAAGAGTTTACAAGACAATTAACTGATATTTTATAAACATGAAAAAGGAATCTCAGAATTGGATTTTCTTCTTTTCCAAATATCGTCTGCGATGGAAATGGACGGCCTCATTAGTAGGTGATTAAGGTGAGGATTAGAGATTGAGATGTAAGAGTCGTCAAGACCATTTGAATTTTGATGCGAATGAGTTTGACGTCGATGTGTCCATGTCCAAGAATCGGATGCCATCACTCGCGTAGATGCGTGAATGCCTTTGAGCAGCCGTAATCCACCAAGTTGTGGACCTTGTGCTCTCAAGATGCCTGGCTCGATTCCGAAAACGTGTAGGGATGAAAATGGGCTGGGCGTAGCACTAGCCCAATTCCAAAGCCAAGCTCAAGCATGAGGAATTTCAAATAGGGTCCAGTAGGGTTTGGTTTGGTTCGTGCTAATCAACCACGTACTAATATTTTTTAATCTAGAACCAATATGAACCGAAATAAAAAAAAAAAATTGCCTTCAAGAAATCGACTAAAATTGAGAAAATGTTCAAGACCTAATAACCATTGCTGAGAATCTGACTATTTTGATGGATTTTTTATTTAAAAAAAAAAAAAACAAAAAATGGTGGATACATATATGCACTTATGCATATATCTGTTTGTGTCTGTATGCATGGACATGTATATTTGACTTTATCTTTATGTAGAACATAGATTCTAAAAATAGAAGAAGTAAAATAAAAAGTCTTCAAAAATATAAATCTGATAAGATGAAAAGTGAAAATATAGAAGTCAAACGAAATGAGTAAAATATCGTTATATAATTACATGAGAGAGACAACTAAAATTTATGAAATGTCTTTATATAATTATATACAAAAATATTAAATTGTGTTTAGTATTTTGGGTTATAGCTCGAGTCTCATGTTTTTACTCCTCTTAATCTTACTTAACTCAAGAAAATATTGGATTTTCAACACTTGACCTGATACAACTCTAAAACCAAATGATCTTTAACCCGAACCCAGCTAGGAGGGACATCCAAGTATATGGTCAAGTACGAGCCCACCCAATGGAAAGACCAAGTAAATGCATAACTTTTCAACTTTCATTTACAATAGTTAGTTTTTGTTAGGAGTTTAAATATAATTTAGAGGATCCAGTTTGCCATCCAACGTGTGAGATACATGGCAACACCTTTTTACTAAATATTTATTATGTTTTCTTTCAAATTAGTCTTTTGGATGTGATGTATAAGTTCGAAGTCGAATCTTATTATAAATGGGCGTAACATTTATCATTCAGGATTTTTAAGAAAGCCCGTTTTTATCATCTCTAGTCTTTAAAGTTTCGACCTTTAGGAACACACTATAAAAAAAATGGTTATAAAATAAAAAAAAAAGGTTAAATTTACCGTGATTCCATGATCTATCTTATTAGAATTTTTAAATTATTTAATATAGAACTATGAAATAAAGAATTGAACATGAAATTATGAAATTTGTTGTTTGATGGAATTTTAGTCTTCAAATAGAATTAGAATTTATATGAGATGGTTAAAATCTTTGAACAGAATTAGATTTAGAAATTTAGATGAATATACAAACTCTTTTTCAGTGGACGAAGTTGAAAAGCCTCGTGAAATAATGGCAAAGTTACGTTGAGGCCGGCGATGAAGAATAAGGAGAGAAGAGAAAAGAAGACGTGGTGGTATTTGTTCCACCGGGAAAAAGAAGACTTGTTGGATTGCGCATCTACTTAGAAGTAAACCAGGCCACCAGTCATTGTTAACAATTAAGCCTTATGATCAATTTTTACTTGAGCCTTGTTTTAGATGACATAGCTAATTATGCTAAATACCCATCGAATCTCCATTTAAACGGTGGACCCAAGTAAATTTTGGACAAGGATCTTAGAGACATTTGCACCCCATTCCAATACGATGGAGGAGTGAAATCAAATATTGTTATCCGCCCATCTAATTTCATAGTATCTCATAGTCATCTTGCTTGTAGTTTAGGCAATCATACATTATTGTAGAAGGCTAAAGATAAGAAGATTTAGAGTTTATTGGGATCTAGAATATGATTAATAAAAGCAGGAAATTGAGAGCCTGTATTGTATCATTCATAATAATCTCCTGAGATTAAAGAAAATAAGGAATGATAAAACAATTAATAGTTCATAGTTTGCGAAAATCATGCATCAATTCCCTTGATTAATAGATTCCTTTGACGATTTTGAAACGGGACATGCTTGGGTGATTGAGGCGCAGAGAAGGGTTGCCCCTAGAGAATAATGGCGAAGATGACTAGCTGCTCCTGCTCCATTGGGGTATTCTTTCTACAACTTGTACATTTCTACGATTCATTTTCATTAGATCAGACGAAGACTACACCAGGTCCTCCTCCTCGTCCTTGTCATGATAATATTCCCGTCCCCGTCCATAACGCTGAGTCAGGGAACTTGTAGAACCAGATGCCATAAACAATTAAGCACACGTGTTTGTCTATGTCCTGTTTATGTATTTATTTTTTCGGTCATTCTTCCTATTCATCCTAATGTTGTTTCTAGGCTTTCATTTTATTTTTCTAACCGCGATATGGGAAACAATGTATAAAATGAGATTTAGACTCCATATAGATGAAGGATAAATTTTAGCAGGATTATTGGGAGTTACTTTTGATAAGGGGTTGGATTTTGAAAAGTGAGAGGAGAGAGGTAAAATATTATTTTTTTACTTTTACCGTTTAGTTACCAAACAAAAATATTGAAGTTACCTCCTATTACCTCCTATCCAAATGTAGCTTTAGATAATAACATTATCACACATTTTCCACTTTTACTGTTTAATTTTTTTTTGAAAGTTACTGTTTATTTTCAATAATAAAAACATTAAATTTATCTTTTTTGTCTGCTTCTCGTCATATAAATAGTGAAACAGATATACACTATTCTTAATTGTAAAAATTACCAATATTCTATAGATATTAAAAAAAATACCTTAAAAGACATGGATATAAATTGCACCTAAACAAGCACACGTACACAATTATATACAATATTTTGGTTAGCTTACTGCTTTTCAAACGCGGAGCACATTTTATGTTTTTATCAAGTGTATTTGACTGTTTGTCAAAGATGAGGGATGGTTGTTTTAGCCAACAAAAATCATCTGGTGTCGTTTAGATTCAAATTCTCCATCGATAAACATTATTGGTGCTTAGCATCTTTCTATCCAAGTTTTTCATGTCATCTTGTCTTGTATTATTTTTGGTATTATTCTCAGAATTGTATTACAATATCCTTTCCCGACGCTTTCTTCTCCTACTTGCATGGCTGCATGACCCTTTAAATCATACCATTCGTTTCACGGTCTTCCACTTCCAAGGCAGGAGCAGCAAACGAAATCTGGTCGCCTTCAACTCATCTCCTTCTCGGCACCAACCTCGTCATATTTCTCCCCGTTTGAGCGGACTTGTGAATGACACCGGAGAGAAGAAGATACTTGTGTTGGGGTGAGTGATCTTTTGGAAAGTTTCTTGGGTTGTGATTTGATAGTTAAAGCAGAGAGAGAGAGAGAGAGAGAGAGAGAGCTTTTTACCCTTTTTTGGAGAGTAGCGTCAGGTGGCGGGGAGGAACGGCCTCGGAGAAAGGAGGACCGAGAGTTTCAGCAACTAGTGTTGAGAATGAATGGAAAGAAGGGTAGTATTAAGATCGACCATGGTCTTCCTTCCAACACCAAGCAACCTGACAATAGTAAGAAATCATGGCATGAAGGCTTTTCCTTGGAGGGATATATTTGGAGTGTGTGGAAGTTCTGCAAAGAAGACAGCAACAGGGTGAAATTCTCATTCAAAGTGGGTCTGGCTGTTCTTCTGGTTTCACTGCTCATACTTTTCCGAGCGCCATATGAAGTCTTCGGTACCAACATCATCTGGTCTATCCTCACCGTGGCCATCATGTTTGAATACACCGTCGGTACGCGTACACGGACGTAAATCTCCATTTCATTTGGTATTTGACACTATTATTATTATTATTATTATTTCTGCAATTTCTTATCATGTTGGTGTTTTTCAAGGGGCGACATTTAACCGTGGATTCAACCGAGCGCTGGGAAGTCTACTGGCGGGTGTCTTTGCTGTTGCTGTAATCCAAGTTGCCATATGCACAGGGCGTGTGGTGGAGCCCATGATCATTGGCCTCAGCATCTTCATGATGGGTATGTGGGAAATCAGTTCCAATCCTCACCTCTCAAGTTCTCAATCCTAATCCTAATGCCATTCCGATGCAGGAACACTGACGTCCTTCATGAAGCAGTGGCCATCCCTTGTTCCATACGAGTACGGTTTCCGGGTCATTCTCTTCACCTTCTGTCTCATAATAGTCTCCGGGTATCGGATGGGGAATCCGGTGAGGACGTCTATGGACCGTCTCTACTCGATTGCGATTGGAGGGCTTGTTGCTGTTCTGGTGAATGTTCTCATATTCCCAATTTGGGCTGGGGAACAACTGCACAAGGAGCTGGTCAACAGTTTTAACTCCGTGGCTGATTCTCTTGAAGGTCAACCTGTTTGACCTTTATGATTTCTCTTGATTCGAGTTCTTCTAAATGCTAGGCCCTTTGCTTTGCTTTGAACGCAGAGTGCGTGAGGAAGTATCTGAAGGACGACGGAACTGAGCACCCAGAATTTTCCAAGACAGTCATGGACGATTTTGCCGATGAGCCTTCTTTCCGGAGATGCCGAGCGACATTGAACTCATCTGCAAAACTCGATTCACTGGTGAGGTTGATTGAATGAGTTTAGACTTTAGACGTGGTTGGTTAAATTAATGGTACAGCGAGACTAGGAAAGAGAATAGAATTCCAATCACAATGGCTGATTCTCTAATTTCATTCATGATCTTTGATGTTGGTAGGCGAATTCCGCCAAGTGGGAGCCACCGCATGGAAGATTCAGACACTTGTTCTACCCCTGGTCCGAATATGTCAAAGTGGGTGCAGTTCTCCGCCACTGCGCTTACGAGGTCATGGCTCTGCACGGTGTCCTGCATTCTGAGATACAGGTCTCTCTCTCTCCCCTTCTTCTTCTTCTTGAATTGATTAACTAATACTCATTCTCTCTAAATTTAGTTGTCGGATATGAATTTCAGAATTGTCCCATTCATATTAGAGTAACATAAGTGTGTTGAAAGATCACATGAAATGCTAGCTTTATATAGAGAGTTCTTTAAAAAATACAAATGTTTCAAATGAGACAACTAAAATATGATGGAGGGAGTATATACGACCACCACCATCTCATCTGAATACTCTGATGCACTATTAAAAGAAAGTTTGATGCAATCGATTATGAGAAGTCACATAAATAAAGGGTGGGCATTTAAACATGGGTTTTTTTCTCAAAATTTAAAGAAATTACCATTTTGCCCTTCCGTGTCAGCATTGTCCGGACGTGAGATAAGAACATTTTTTTCTTCATTCAGACTATAATATCATTCGGACCATGCTTCATGCGTAACTTAGATCGTCCGTAGTAAAGAATAAATATATATCAGATCGTCCGGACCATACACTAGTATGGTCCGGACGATCTGAACTCAAGTCACGACTGTAAAATTCTATTCCTCTCCGTTAAAATCGTTCGGACTATTATTCATGTGTAAATTCTACCGTCTGGACCATCCTATAAATTTATATAAGATCGTCTGAACCATCCTCTAGCATGGTCCGAACGATCTGAACTCGAGCAACGACTGTAAAATTCTATTCCTCTCAATTAAGATTGTCCGGACTATCATTCATGTGTAAATTCTACCGTCCGAACTGTCCTATAAATGTATATAAGATCGTCCGGACAATCCTCTAGCATGGTCCGGACAATCTAAACTCAAGCAACGGCTGTAAAATTCCATTCCTCTCAATTAAGATCGTCCGGACCATTATTTATGTCTAAATTCTATCGTCTGATCTAAAGAATAAATATATATAAGATCGTCTGGACCATCCTCTCAGACCATTCTATATTTATTCTTTAGTTCAGAAGATAGAATTTACATATGAATAATGGTCCGGACGATCTTAACTGAGAGGAGTAGAATTTTACAGTCGTTGCTTGAGTTTAGATCGTCCGGGCGATCTTATATACATTTATAGGATGGTCCGAACAGTAGAATTTACACATGAATAATAGTCCGGACGATCTTAACTAAGAGGAATATAATTTTACAGTCGTTGCTTGAGAGTTCAGATCGTCTGGACCATGCTAGAAGATGGTCCGGACGATCTTATATACATTTATAGGATGGTCCGGACGGTAGAATTTATACATGTATAATAGTCCGGACGATTTTAACTGAGAGGAATAGAATTTTACAGTCGTTGTTTGCGTTCAGATCGTCCGGACCATGCTAGTGTATGGTCCAGACGATCTGATATATATTTATTCTTTAGTATGGATGATATAATTTACGCATGAAGCATGTCCGAATGATATTATAGTCTGAACGAAGGAAAAATGTTCTTATCTCACGTCCGGACCATGCTGGACGGAAAGACAAAATTGTTATTTCCTTTAAAATTTTGAAAACCCGTGTCTGCTGAAAGAAAAACCAGTGTCTAAATGCCCACCCTAAATAAAACCAGATGTTCTAATTATTATAAAAAATTAACATTTACATATTTCGAATAATTAAAATACCTCTAATTTTAATCGCATGATTTTTCACTATCGTTTTAATAAAAAATAAAATTTCTAATAATATTGCATTAGATAATTTTTATCCAGACTACCGTTGACATTCGAATGACAGTGGCTACTATTAAAATAATATGATTCGTCCATGTTATCAATGTTACAGAAGAAACTGGTCCACAACTCCACATAGTCCGATCAGGTGGATGCGCCCTCTGTCATTTACCCAAGTGGGAGAATATGCACATCCTTTTCGAAAGTTGCTTAAATTTTTCTAAAATATTTATTATTTTGAATAATTACTTCACTCTTGTAAGAAAAATATGGACGGCGAAAATCTCTTTTATATATATATATATATTCTAGTGAGAATTTATTATCGAGGAATTGGTAGGATGCACGGAAGACCGATGATTTTGCCTCCATTTATATCATCCTAGTGTCAAAAGAGAAGTCAAATTGACCTATTAAAGTCCCATTCCAAAGGCAATAAAATTAAGTGGCAGTAGAACCTTCTTAACCCAATAAAAGCCGTGTGTAGATGTAGATCCAGATCGGCGATCGCCACACTGAATAGATAAATCATGAAGCTAAGCTTGTAATCCTCATTTCCATTTGTGATTGGGATTTGCAATTCTGAAGGGTTTAGATTTATTGAAGGGGTTAGTGGCTCGATCATGACAAGGATGAAGTACAGAACAAGTTCTGTACTGGTCCAAAGTCCTATGTTGGTGAGGAACTCAGGCTCCTCTCAGAAACTGCAATCAATCCTCCACAAACTTAAATAGAGTCGGTTCAGAATCAAATTACCGTTCCGGGTAAAATTCGTTCTAATATGATATTTGATCATGCAGAAGAAAGTGAACCAATGGACTGTGAAACCAGCAACATGGTGACAACAATCAAAATTCTTTTTTCTTGTACAGGCACCACAGAACCTGCGAGTAACTTTCCAAGCAGAGATCCTAGATGCCAGTAGTCAAGCTGCTGAGTTGTTAAGGAGCTTGGGCAAAGACATATGCAATATGAAGCGTAGCTTACAAACTTCTCTACTAAAAAGAGTCCACGACTCCACAGAACGCCTTCAGCGATCCATAGACATGCATTCCTACCTTCTCACCTCTGGCCACGACCTCTACGATTACTATTCTAAGCCACCACCCACCAAACTCTCCATCACCCTCTCCGACCTCTCCAATAATTTGGACGAATTACAAGGGAACCTCGAGCCCAACCTAAATGCCCTGCCCACGGCAACCCCATCTCAAGTCGAGTCTTACCATGAGAGCATGAAGAAACAACAAAGGAGACTCCATTCGTGGCCATCGAGAGAGGTAGATGACTTCGAAGAGGACACTAGTCTTGGAATGGATCTAATGCCTAGAATGCGAGCACTTGAGAGTACCACATCACTCTCTCTTGCCACCTTCACCTCACTGCTCATTGAGTTTGTGGCTCGCCTTGATCACTTGGTCGACGCTGTTGATGAGCTTGCTAAGTTGGCCAAATTCAAGCAGGAGGGTCTTTTCAACTGACGGATAGCGTAAATGGCAAAACCCACCAAACTAAATCCCATTTATGTAACAGAGATACAGACCGTATCAAACAAGAGGGATTGTAAACTTCTTTGTCATCACCGAAAATAAACCTTCAACACTTGAACATTTTTCCATAATGCTTTTATTTCTTTGTTCTTTTAGTGATAGCAGGGAAATTATATTGTTTCTAAAATAGGGATCATGATGAATGGTAAAAATTGTAACGGCAAGAGATTTAACATGCAACTGATGAAGTTAATCAAAATCTGATGCAGACATCCAAAGATATAATCACAATTTTAATTTTGACCCAGGCGGGTACGTTATCAAATTACTAAGTTCGGCCCCGGATCGACAGATGAGAATTTTATTTTTGATCCAGGTGGGTGCATGAGCATTCGACAAAATGCGAGGTCCAAGTTGGACGATTTGATGTAATGGACCAAAATATGAGTCGAAACTAGTTGGGACCAAATGGGCCCAAAAAGACAAAAATCCATCAAGCTGTCCAAGCTCCAAAGGGGCCACACGTTGAGCAATCCATGCTACATGTGCATTTCAAAATTTAATCCAAAGATCCCAAGATCCCAAAGTCAAGTTGATAGGAATGACGGTGCATTGGTGGCAATCCAAAGTGGGGTAGTCCTGATTAAAGTAGGATTCCCAAAGCAAGCCCACTACTCAGTCACCGTTTGGACTCCAAAGGCAACCACGTGGAGACTTAGAGTTATTATGACATTTAGATATTTCTAATTTAGGTGATGTGTTTTATTTAGAACTTAGTTTATTTGAATTTTAATTTTAGTAGGATTGGAATTAAGGAGGGTGGGCTCCTGTTTATAGGATTGTAATCGGTGGGTATTCCCTATTTAAAGGGTTGTAATCAATGAGTTAAGGGGAGATAATTGGGATCAATAAAATTGTTATTTTGTTTAGCAAAACGAAGGACTGTTTTGTGAAGATTCAAGTACAAAACGAAAGACTGTTTTGTAAAGATTAAAGTGCAAAACGAATGATTGTTTTGTGAAGATTAAGCTTTCGCTATAATTCGAGGTTGGGTACTCTTAATCCTACTTAGCCTACATCAGAATGACTATTAGAGCTTCGGAGTCAATTGAGACTCATCCTTCGATCAAGGGTTAGTTATGGCAAGGCGTGACCGCCCTCGTAACCGACAAGGCGGGAATAATGATTGGTTTCATTCCAATCAGAGTCATTATGTGAGACACGCTCCAGAAGATGATCGAGTTGAATTCTCTAAAGACCGCGATAAGCAATTTGATCAGTTATTTGAGTCATGTGTTAATCTACAGAGAAAGATTGCGGCTCTAAAGAATCAAACAAGCCAACACCCTTATAGTTCGCCATCAGTGAGATCAAGGTACTCCAGATACTCATCTTTTGAAGAAAGTTCAGATGACAATTCAAATCAAAGTTCAGATGAAAGTTCAGACGAAAGTGTCTACTATCACAGACATAGGGCAAGACATGTCGTCCAACAGCCTGAGAGAAGGCAACGATTCGTCCAATGTGCTGATGAAATAGATACGACTGCAAAAGTCAAAATTGTTGACTCAGATTCCTCTAGTGAGGAAGATGTCGATGATTCTGTCGAGATGGACTCCATGAGTGTGCAACTCTTGGTGATGGTACAGGAACATCCAGTTCAAAGTTATGAATCCCAAGTAGAAGATATGCAACACAGTGGCATAGAGGCCGATGCCATTGATCAGTTTGTGTTTTGTGATGCTCAGTCCACGAGAACATTGGGCGAGCAAAGACATTATGTCGATCCAATGTGGGACGAACACCTGAACCAGTTGGCTTCACCTAGTATCTCACAAGTTCTAGCAGTTGATGAAGCTACAACAAATATAGGTGCAACAGAGGGATGTATTCGACAGTTTGAGGCAAGTTCCATCTTGAAGCAGAAACTTGAAACACCCAGATACAGTCTTGAGCCACAGTCTAGTGAAAAGCAACCGGAAGGTGCTATAGACAACGGCAACAGTGATCAGTTGGTATGCGTTCGTACATTGGGCGTAGTAGATGAACGGCATCTTGTGGACTCAGACGACACCATCCGGCCATATATTGACCCTATATGGGAGAGTTATGTGACACAATCCTCAGCAACTACCATTCCGTCGCTCTTGCTAGACCCTGAGGAGATGCCCCCTACTGCTGTAATTTCACAGAGATTTGTTACACATCAAGATGAACATTCGTGGCGGCGCGAGACACAAAGTATGATGCGACCGCACCCTTTGTCTTTGTACCTCCTAAACTCGAGGATGAGTTTTCTCCGAGAGAGGGAGTATGATGCAGACATCCAAAGATATAATCAAAATTTTAATTTTGACCCGGGTGGGTACGTTATCAAATTACTAAGTTCGGGCCCCGCGTCGACAGATGAGAATTTTATTTTTGATCCAGGTGGGTGCATGAGCATTCGACAAAATGCGAGCTCCAAGTTGGACGATTTGATGTAATGAACCAATATATGAGTCGAAACTAATTGGGACCAAATGGGCCCAAAAAGACAAAAATCCATCAAGCTGTCCAAGCTCCAAAAGGGCCACACGTTGAGCAATCCATGCTACATGTGCATTTCAAAATTTAATCCAAAGATCCCAAGATCCCAAAGTCAAGTTGATAGGAATGACGGTGCATTGGTGGCAATCCAAAGTGGGGTAGTCCTGATTAAAGTAGGATTCCCAAAGCAAGCCCACTACTCAGTCACCGTTTGGACTCCAAAGGCAACCACGTGGAGACTTAGAGTTATTATGACATTTAGATATTTCTAATTTAGGTGATGTGTTTTATTTAGAACTTAGTTTATTTGAATTTTAATTTTAGTAGGATTGGAATTAAGGAGGGTGGGCTCCTGTTTATAGGATTGTAATCGGTGGGTATTCCCCATTTAAAGGGTTGTAATCAATGAGTTAAGGGGAGATAATTGGGATCAATAAAATTATTATTTTGTTTAGCAAAACGAAGGACTGTTTTGTGAAGATTTAAGTGCAAAACGAATGACTGTTTTGTGAAGATTAAGCTTCCGCTATAATTCGAGGTTGGGTATTCTTAATCCTACCTAGCTTACATCAAAATCCCACACTTCCTTTAGCTGCCAACTTAAGATAAGATTTAAATTCAAGTTTTACAACTCAAATCAAGAATTCAAATCTTAAAATTCTTAATCACCAACGTTGTAACGGTTCTGTTTAGGGAAAAATCTGAAGCTCTAATGGATTAGCTAACTCAAGTTCACTCAAGATTAGAATTAGGCAAGACCCGTTTGGGTCAACACCCCCTTCTTAATGTTAATTACATCTTGGAATGTGAGGGGCCTAAATCGCCTCACTATGCAAATGGAAGTCAAGGATCGTCTCACCTCTATGAATGTTGACATTTTTTGTATCATCGAGAGCAGAATCAGAGAAGGCAACCTTTATGTTAATGCCCCTAACATATTCCCATCCAGCTGGTGCAGCTACTCCAACGCCCCTCTGTGCTCCTACGCCAGAATTTGGGTCGGTTGGTCCATATCTGTCATAAAATCCACCGACCAACTCATCCTGTTTCACACTCGTGAGCCTGGAAGCTCCATCGACACTTACCTCTGTTGTATCTATGCGTCCAATTGCCCTACTAAAAGAGAAGCCCTTTGGCAAGACATCTTCATCATATCTAACAATCTTCAAGCCCCGATTGCCTTCATTGGAGACTATAACTGCATCAGATATGCTCATGAAAAAAGAGGTGGGGTCCAGCCATTGTTTCTGCGATGCTCAGTTTCAACAGTTGCATCGATTCGGCGGGCCTTTTGGAATTCAAAACCTCTGGTGCTGATTACACATGGTCCAACTCTTCTTATGGCTCTGGTAAATTGAATCTAAGATTGATCGGGTTCTTGTCAAGCAGAATTTCTTACAGTCGTTTGGTCAGTCTCCCTGCTTCTATTTCGGGCCGAGCCTATCGGATCACCGTGGCATTGCTATCCCTCTCCTGCAGCCATTCATCAGGAAAGTGTTGGAAGTGCAAACCAAATACAACCTTTTGTCTTCCAATGAGTTCATTATTTTAGTTTAAAGGGGAGTTACCATTGAAGGGGAGTTCCCAACCATTGAGGGAGAGTTACCAACAACCATTGAGTTTCCAAAGAGTCTTTTTATGAATCTTTTATGATATGAGTTTCTTTGTTAAATGGTTGTGTCTTTTCATATGTTTAGTCTAATTCTATATAAAGTAAAGTTGTGTAGTCTATTTGATATATTCCAATGAAATGAAATTCTAACAACAAAGAAATTCTACATTATTTGTGTAGTGTTTAGTCATCTTCAAGTCCCTAAATATTTTTTAGGATTTGTAAAGCCAACAGGACCTCCTTTCAAATTCCTAAACTACTGGTGTAAAGATAAAGATTTCCTTAAGGTTGTTGATTCGGCTTGGAAACAGGACGTCTCCGGGAGGGCAGAGGCTTGACCAACACCAACCCATTTACTTCGCTCGAGATTCAAATCCAGTTGGGCCTGGCCTGTTAGCCATTTGAGTAACGTAAATAGGATTTCATAACAGGTTAACGGCACATCTGATGAGGAGATTGAATGTAATAAGTCGATTCCTCATTAACATTCAAGGAACCACCAAATATAGCTCCAAAATGAAGAAATTTTATGTCACATTCGTTTATTAATCACACTAAAAGACATGACGATAACCAGTTGGAAGCAAGTGGCCGTCCAAGTATTATTATTTATTAAACAGAAGTCTTGATGGAATCACTATATCCCGTGAGGGTATCATAGTATCTCGACCATAGCATGACGCCACCATACTTGGAGGAGGCTGCTTTGATGGCCGGTAGCACTTGTGATGTAAGCGTGGCGGCCGGTATGAAACCACCGCTGGGAGCAGCCTCAGGAGCGGCAGGTAGGCCTAAGAAAAGTTGGGTGGCCTGAATCGATGACGTCCATTGCTTCCATGCGTTTATGAGATTGCCTGCATCACCGGCAAAATGGCAACGACCGTTGTTGTAGAACTGGATCCAGACGTAGTCAAAGAGTCCAGTTTTGAGGGCAGTATCAAGCCATGCGTCCGGAAATGGACACTGGGGAGCTGCACTTAAGTAGACCTTCTTCCCACCTGCGCTTTTGCCGGAGAGATACCTGCCCATGTGCACAACTCCAAATCACATCCCAACCTTTATTAGACCATATACTATGTCAACTCGTATAGATCATCTTCAGAAAGGCTCTACTTCTTCTATTCTATTTGGAGGAACGTTCACTACCATTTAAAGAGCTACAATTCCCTAAGGATGCCTAAACGTGACACCCAAAAATTATACACCACTCTACGACTTGCGGTTAGACACTCCAATCTTCAGCCTGCAACCGAGGGCAATTTTTGGAAGTTTTAACATCCAACTCGGCCTCTTCTGGGTTCAAGCTCCCTGGGTACAGGCAAATGCATATATAGGGGTTGACTGATTTTTCTTCTTTTCAATAATGATGCCGGTTTCATTGCCTATCAAACATGACTAGTCAAGGACATGTGCGTTTGTCGTATTTTCACGCGTACGAAAGTTAAAAAATAAACATTTCTTACCTCCAATTATCTATTGGAATAGTACTTTTTTTAAAAAAAATAGATTTTTAGTTGAAAATACTCAATTTTTTTTTTTAAAAACTTTACATGTAAAAAATCTTGGGATGTCCAACGTAAAACTTTCACGAGTGAGTTCACTATCCCTGTGACACATCAAGATTAGACCATGAAAGTTCGAACCTGCAACCTCTCACTTTTTAAGACGGAAGACAATCAATTGAACTTCACCTATACTCAAAAATTTAAATTTAGACATGTACATCTACAAATTTTAAAATTGAGTCAAATTGCCTCCATTAATAACTTATGTGTGCCTTGAAGATTCAATCATACACTCAAAGAAATTAGAATTAACAAATGCAGAGACCATAATAAAATAGTTCTTTTTAACTAATCTATTAGAGTCCGACACTTATTGCGAAAGATTGAGCTTTTCTTAAAAACTTCATCAACAATGGGAATTGAAGAAATTCATCAGTGATTTACATTCCGTGAACTCTTCTGTAGACCTTGACCACATTGAAGAAAATGCATTCACTTTCATATCACATTTTGATCTTAGACATCCATCATCGGACTTTGTCTAATTTTCCAATGATGTTGATGTTGACCGACAAGGGAGGAGTTTTTGCTGATTTGATTGGATATGCTGTTTAATTTAGTTTAGTGAAAAAAAATCCTATTAATTCCTTTTTCAGATTTTTTTTTTCAGTTTTCTAGGGTTGCTCTGAAAACCATTGGTGTGATACACGTGCACATGTAGATATCTGAAGGTTTAAACCATCTAAATCCTTATTAGGCCTGAAGTCAAGCCCAAATCCATAGTTAGCTCGTTTGTGTTAAAAGTTAAAACTAAACCTATACATATAAGGCCCTCGGACTTTACTGGAAGATGCCATATGGCCAGCCCAGCCACATGCCCAGTCTAGGGGTCAAAAATTTGGCTCAGCCAAATATATATTAGGATTTCGAACGCCGATATATCTCAGCCGATACGTGTAGTATCAGTCAGAGAAGAAAAAGTTCTGCTGAATATTGGCCGATTTTTATTTTTTATTTAAAAGAATAAATATTTGTGTGGGCCCAGTTGATATCTCGGCCGATATTCGTCCGATACAGGCGAATATCGGCCTAGATATCGGCCGATATTTATATTTTTTATTTTTTTTAAAAACAACATTTTTTATGATTTTAAATGATTTTTTTCAAAAAAAACCACAAATTCATCAGCAATGGGAATTGTACCTGGTAAGGTCATCCCAATGATCGGTGGAGCCACCTTCGATGTCGAAATCGATTCCGTCGAGAACAGCATCGCCCAGGGGACGCGAGGATGACTGTCCGCCGAGGAAGTTATTCCAAAGGTACTCCCCCACTTGTCTAGCATCGTCGGCGGAGGAGAGGGAATAGCTGCCAGTACCTCCCCCTAGGGAAAGCATCAGTTTGATCCCCCGATTTTGACACCCGATTATTTCACTGCTCCACCGGGCGCAACCATTGGACGAAGGATTGCAGTGGCCTGCGAGATTGAGCGCTGGTGGCCGGCCACCACCAAAGGATGAGAGGAAAGCTATGTTGACAAAGGCGAAGTTCCCTGTGGCACAGGTCGCAGCCAGGGCCCCTTCGTTTACATTTTGGCCCCAGTAGATGGCAATTCCGGCTGAGTTGGAGCCACCAATCAGAGCGAGCACCAAGAGGCAGATTAATGCTAGAGATGGTTGTGCTGGGCCTGCCATGGCTATGCTCTTTCGGCAAGTGAGAAGAAGAATTTAAGAAGTCAGAGCACTCTCCTCAGTAGAGGCCCATTATTTGGTGCTGATTTTTATTTTTTTGATAGGAACAAGAAGTCGGGAATCCCTTATTTATCTCTCACACAGATAGAAGGTTGCCACAAATGTGTGTGGTGAAAGTGGTCCAACAGCAACAGTCCTCTTTTAAGTCTCACCTTCTTTCACATGGACATTCTCATGTGAAAACAGTTTTGAGAATTTCCTTCCAGACCATCCGTCCATGGTGGGCCCATCAATTTTGCGTAAATCCCGTTTCAGTTGACTCCTCTCCAGTAAATTACGGCGGTAACCGCAACTCTCGAAACTATAGATGCCCTCTCGACCTGACCTCTAAAAAATCTGACCCGTTTTCAAATAGATAGATTCAATTCAAAAATTTAAGTGAAATTATCATTTTGCTCATCAGCTTTTTAAAAACTAAAACCTGATTTCATCATTTGATCGAACAATCAATTTATTTTTCGTTCATTCGGACGGTGCCCTTTCTAAACAAAAAAAATTTCACTCGTTCGTGCATCGCTGCCTCTGATAATTTACTTGAAGGATTGGAGTCCAGATAAGAAAATGCCACTGATTCTCCCAAGGAAGACGACCATAATATTTCCTTAAGAAATGACGTAATTTTCAAGATGTGGTTTGAATGGAGTGAGGTTCGCAGTGAGCGATTCAAGACTTGAATACTGATTTGGAGGACCAATATGTGAAATCAGATTGGAACTTGAATAATTTCTTGATCCGTCATCTCATTTGAAAGTGGAGATATTTCTGGTGTTCAAGTGCCATGGTTGTATGTAGGAATGTGCTTTCAACTGACGTTTAGAAGATTATCTTTGACTTTTCTGATAAGATCACTTGCAAAAGCTAGTGTAAAAAGCTGTTAAGATCTTACAAATTTCCTTAAGAAAGGAGGTAATTTCCAAGATGTGGTTTGAATAGAGTGAGGTTTACGGTGAAAAGTTGTGAAGATCTTACGAATTTTCTTAAGAAAGGAGGTAATTTCCAAGATGTGGTTTGAATTGAGTGAGGTTTGCAGTATGTGATTATTTGTGCTGGCAGAAGTGTAATACCCTGTGCCTATGGAGGAAAAAAAGTCCCACATTGCTAGTTGCATTGGAAATTCTCTGGTATATAACTAGTAGCCTTCCTCCTTCTAGCATGAGGCCTTTTGGGAACAATAGTGGGTTGGCTCGCCAATTGAAAGTCGTACGGCCCGTGTGTGAGGCCTAAAGAGGACAATACTGTTCTAGTGGGACAGGTCGTTACAAATGGTATAAAAAAATTATTCAACTCTCTCCCTGAGGGTGTGAGCTTGGTTGTTGTGTGTGCAGAACCGGAGACGACTCTGGCTTTAAGGAGGGTAGATTATAATACCCTGTGCCTATGGAGAAAAAAAAGTCCCGTATAAGAAGGTTCGTCTGAACGACTTGACTTTTACACTGAAATGTGCGTTCGAATGGTAGAAAACCTGGGTGTCTATCTAGAAACGTCATTTTAATCAGATAAATAAATAATAGAATTCAAAATAGACCAAATTAATTTAACAAAATCTAAAATAGACTTAAACCCAAATATATACAAATTGAATGAAACCCAATCCAAACTCAATACTAGGACTCTCACCTCCTCAAGTATAGTTTTCTCTTCCGCAGTTTCAAAAAATAAGGTATAAAACTTTTTTAAATTTAAATTATTATCAAACAAGACAACGAATACAACCTTATAAATATATTAAAAATAATTATTTAATCATTTTATATTAATCTAAATTAATGAAAATATAAATTATCATTAAATAATTACTCATGCTTGAAATCTCAATTCATACTGTAATTATCAAATAATAGTCAAATACAAATTGAATTAGACAAGAAAAAAATCCAAGAAATATCCAAGAAATAAACAAATTCTATTTTATTTAAAATTAAAAGTCAAAATTCAAAATACATAGGCATACTGGATCCATTTTATTTTATTTTTCTATTTTTTTTGTCATATGCCTTAAAAATAAACTATATAATTGAAAATATACTTCACAAATTACAGTTGGACCGGATTTCAACTCAAAATTTAATTTCTAGCAACTTAATCTTTGTGGTCAAAGTTTTCAAGTGTCTTTAAATTAAGAACGCATTTTATCCACTGAGATTAAATGACTATAAATTTAATCTTAGCTCAATTTTTTACATTATAGCTCTAGGTTTGTCTTTTATTTGAACAGTTGGATTTTAAAAGAGATTATCCTGGCCCATTTTGCCCATATCATGCCCATTCCATCTAGAACATATTGAAAGAGGCCTGAACGAAACCGAATATCAAAATTAAACCTATTCCATTTTTTGTCGAGATCTGAAATAGAATAAAATTCACAACTAAGCTCCCCAAAGGTGCTTACAAGTTATATGAAAAATGATATTATCAGCTTTACTTTTTGGTCATTCTATTTATATTAAAATTTGAAAATGGAAATAAATCATTAGAAAGGATCTATTCATCTATTTAAAACTTCAATTAAATTAGAAAAAAGAAAAGACTGGTGAGTGCTTCCCTCATACACCATAGCTTGTTAGAGTATAATATTGTATTAATGTCTATTGGAGTAGAGAGTTAATGAAAATGTTTTTTTTTCATTTCAAACATTACCAGTATAGATGTACTCAAAATATTCTTACAAGTAGAGTTACATTTGCATTATCTTCTAAAAAAATTAAAATAAATAAATTTGAAATTATTCCTTTTTTTAGCAAATTTAAAAGTTTTTTTTCAAATGGCTTGGTTTAAAATTTGGAGAAAATTTTTCTATAAAATTTAAGATCCATTTTAATTTGAAATTTAGTCCCACATTGGAATTAGAGTAGAAATTGGGTGAGAAGTGTGACCTTTAAATACTATCCTCTCTCCATATCTTCCTTGCTTAGTGCAAGAGAAGAAAATAAAAATATATTTCATAAAATAACAATAATAATAAGAAAGAAAGAAGAACGGAGGAAGAAACTAAAGGGAGAAAAATTCCAGATAGTCCACCTATAAATTATGGGAAATTTGTTGTCTTTAAAATAATACTGGATGACCAAATTACCTGGGCCATTGCTCCTGATGGTAATTTCTCCCTGGCCTCCTTTTTCTCAACCAAATACTCCTCCTTTCAATCCCCTCATTGGCTAGACTTGGTCTGGTTCCGTGGATGTATTAACCGCCACTCCATTTTTGCCTGACTTTTCTTCAACCATGGACTCAAGACAAAGCAGCTCCTTCTCAACCGTGGCATTAACACTAGCCTTCTTTGTCCCCTCTGTTTGGTCGAACTTGAAACTCATCAACACTTTATTCGTTGTAACTTTACTTTCCAAGCCTGGTCCTCCCTCCTTTCTAAATTCAACCTCACCAATATTGGAAACAATATCCCCACCCAAGCCGCCAGCTCGATCCATTCTTCTGGCCATGCTCTTGCTAATCTTGATGTTGTGCTCACCGTCCCTGCCATGATTTGGCACTGCTGGGTCGAGCGCAACTCCAGGATCTTCTCCTCTTCCACCCAAGATCCGATCTTCGTTTGCCATTCTGTTGCCAAAGACATTAGATCCCGCCTCCTTTTCCTCCTCTCCAATAATGAATTTAGGCAGATTAATAGTCGTTTATCTGCCCATTGGGACCTCCCACCTTTCCAACCCCCACCCCCACCTAAACCACCTGACCCTCTGACACTAACTCCACCCCTTGGTAACTCTATCATACTTCTAAAATCCTCTCTTGGCAGCAACTCCACCTTTGGTGTGATCTGCTTTTCGAACTGCAATGACGTTTTGGGGACTGCCATTCTGTTGCCAAAGACATTAGATCCCGCCTCCTTTTCCTCCTCTCTAATAATGAATTTAGGCAGATTAATAGTCGTTTATCTGCCCATTGGGACCTCCCACCTTTCCAACCCCCACCCCCACCTAAACCACCTGACCCTCTGACACTAACTCCACCCCTTGGTAACTCTATCATACTTCTAAAATCCTCTCTTGGCAGCAACTCCACCTTCGGTGTGATCTGCTTTTCGAACTGCAATGACGTTTTGGGGACTGCCATTCTCCGCCTTCGCAACACTGATGGTCCATTGCCTGTTTTGCTGTTTGTTACCAACTATCTTTCCAAGTTACAAGCGTACTGGATGGCACCTCAAGATTCACGGCGACGCTATTGGCCTCCTGCTCTCTAAATTACAGTGCTCATCTGTTATTTTGATCCTCCACCTGACCTTCTCTCTACTGCTATTGTAACAATTAACTCTTTAGTGGAAAACAATGCTTTCTTTCCACCTTTTAGTGGCATTCTTCATGCGTGATCTCTTTTGTTTCAGGACTTGACTTCCTGTTGGGCCTGATCCTTGGAGTTCTTTTGCTCCAGTCTTCTCCCAGTTTGGGGTTTTTTCTCTTCTATAGGCTATTATTTAGCCTCCTTTTGTTTATTTTGGCTTGACCTGAGCTGTGGGCCACATTTTTTGTACTTTTTGGGCTTCTATTCTTTAAATGAAATATACCAACCGTCATTACAAAAAAAAAATACAGCGATAAGTGCACCTTATTCTTTTTCTTCATTTATCTCAAATAAATTTCTCAAAAATTATTTGTTTTTCCCTTACTTCCACAACATTACAAATATCAATCAAAATTTAGAATTTTGGATGAATTTTTCAGACTCATGGTGGATAATTTGAGGGGTGATTTGATAGGCTTCTCTTGGACGGCAGCAGGAATTTTCAAAACGCATATCAATCAGACAATGTCATTGGTAATCCAAATTCGCCCCAGGTGGGGTCCTATTTCCCTCCATATACACGTTATTTAGACTAGTTTGAGAAATCTGGTCTGGTAAGAAAATCTTGGACGGCAGCAGGAATTTTCAAAACGCATATCAATCAGACAATGTCATTGTTAATCCAAATTCGCCCCAGGTGGGGTCCTATTTCCCTCCATATACACGTTATTTAGACTAGTTTGAGAAATCTGGTCTGGTAAGAAAAAATCCCCCAACAATATACGTATCATAAGTTGAAAACACCAAAAATCGTTCCTTCAAATATTCACAAACACACTAAATCTATTTATGACTGTTAATTTGCATGTGAGGCCTCTGACCGCACTCAAGGGGTAGAAAAATCGACTGAACAGAGATTTCAGCCAATTTTTTTATATTGGGCAAGATCTCAGTTCGGCCAAGATATCGGGCAAGATTTTTCTCTCTTCATTTCTTTTTGAAATCTCGGTGTTTTTTTTTTTTTTTTTAAATTCTTTTAAAAAAGATCTTTTTAAAAAAAAAAATGAAAAATATAAATATCAGCCAAATATGAGCACATATCAGCTGAGATATCGGCCCAAGCCCACGATCGATATTTTTTTTTTTTAAAAATCAACTGATATTTGCCCGCAATCTCGCCCATGATATCTCAGTCTTCAGAAGACTGAGATTTAAACCCATGCCCCACTAAAACCACACCCACACACCAGGCCCATACAATCAGCCCAATGATAGAATGGCATATAAAATTGAAGACACGTGTTTTTTTTTAGCAGCCATAAGAAGAAATTCATTAAAAAAAAGGGAAAAGATTTGAAACAAAGAGAGGGTCTAAAAGAATTAGACCAAAAAGAGAGAAATAAAAAGGATAAGAAGAGCATAGAGGGTCAAATAATAAATATGCGCGCCTAAATATTGTCAACTCCCAATTTGACGAACTAGTCCGCCACACCATTTGCTGATCACCCGACTTTAGCAAAGATACTCCCATACCGGTGAAGACACGTGTTTTAATGTTCAGAGTTTATATAAAGTAGAAAATGCAATTGACTACACAGCCTCCTATTCTCACACATCAATAATTAAGACTTGAAGGGTCATTGTCATTAACATCAAAAACAAATCTGATCTCTTATAGCCTCACATCTCTTAAATCACAACAGGAACACATACAAACTAAAATATGGGAGGAAGCGTCCGAAGAATGGAAAGGAAACCAGTGCACCTTTACATAGAAATTCACAACACTAACACCAAACACAGCAAACAACGATGACTGCTGCTGCTGCATTGCTGCATATCAAAATTCACAAGACTAGAACCAAATACAACAGACAATGATGACTACTGCTGCATTGCTGCATATCTTCACTTCCTCATGATCCTAGTTTTGACACCTCCTGTAATTCAGAAATATATATAAACATAAGCATTGCACCAGTATCTTCCCCACGATCCTAAGTGAGAAAAATAAACAAAAAACTCAAATATAACAAATAAAGGAGAGCCTTTGCTTTATAATCTCCACTGTAAAGTAGTACATAAATCAATTGACCAATTTTGAGAGAACAGAATAAATTATCCCATCGATCAGCAGCCCACAAACATAAAGAACAGAACACCTTTTTTTCAATTATTATTTTGGTTGTCCAATTATGATTATCCACTGGCTCAAAACTGGTTTACAGGGTAATCAGTTCCGAAGTCAATCACCAATCATGATATGCAAGCATGATGCCAGATTAAGCAGAAATACAGTTCACAGTTGAAGTCTTTGCAGGAAGAGTTCTCACGAGTAAACAAAGAACAAAACAAGAAGTATCTCAGACCTTCAACTTCTTCAAATTCAACTTCCTTGACCAATTCAGAAGTAGCGTGATATTCAAACCTGCAAAATTTGGCAAAAAGTTTGGATCAACTAAATAGCAAAGTAATATGTTTGATGCTTGACAATAGCACTGATTTGTACAATTAAATCTCACAACATGGATGTATAGCGCTGGGCTGTTTGCCTCTTTTCTGCCTCGAACTCGGGCTGTGGGGGTTCCTTCACTTCCCCCTCCCCTCTGCTCCTTCTCCCTTTCTCTTCTTTTTTATTTTCCTCTTTGAATGAATTAAAACTTAGCAACTGATAACAATTTTCTAAAGAACTGGAAAGGAGTGCGACATAGCTTATGTAGGATTACTTCATTAGAACAGAATGCAAGCTAATTCTTTTTCAGTACAATTGGTGTGAAGGAAGATGGTAAAAATAGAAATGCAATGTATGGATATAACAGGCTAAATGGCACGGCAAGGTGCTTCTGAAAAAAGAAATTAGACCGGCACAACAATGTAATAATTGCAATCTAATGGAATTAGTAGCATAGATACAGACAGGAAAAAGTCAAGTCATAGGGAGATGCTCGGCCTATGAATGGTTTACCATTCTAGCAAGAAAATTACCAACTTGCACAGTAAGGAAAATAATCCATTGATATCTTTTAGAATGAGATGTTGTTAAGATCTATTCTGTGGGGGCCAAATTTAAACCCCACACTCCCACCACCAACTATCTTCCCCTCCCTTCTCTTTGAATCAGATTCCTACCCAATTTGAATTCTTTTTTAAGGTTACACTCACCATTGGACTAAATAAGTCTTAAAGATCGTCAAATCTTTCTAGCCTTTCAAGCCATACTTGAGTGATCCTATTCAAGATGATTTTTAGTAGGCCCCCAAGCGAAATTAAGGGATTTACCTTTCCAACCAATCCAACCCCATGGTCCAAGGTAGGACCCATAAAAAGATCTTAACAGGATATCTATCATTTAAAGGATCTCAAGTGATCATTTCTTAAAATTTACCAGATCTTTCCACAAAATCTTCTAACAATTTCCAAATAAATGAGATGGTGTTGGAATCAATTAAGGAATATCAGAAATTCAATGCTGCATAACTGTCGGAGGGGGAAAAACCATTTGCAGGATGTTTTCCCTCACAATGGGAAAATAAGTAATGTAATGGAAAAATTATAATTGTCGTTGCTAAAATATTATATTAATTGATGGATTTTTGGTAGCTTCGACTAACAGTAACAATGTAAAATGTGGACATAAGGCAATCATATTCACTAGGTACAATAATTGCAAAAAAATTATCATTGAGTTCACTCAAACACAATTTATCAACTGCTGCAAGTGCTATGCGCCGTTTAAGAGCATTGGCTTCTGGATCCACAATATAAATGGCAAAATCTGTGATTAACAGAATCCGGCATTTCATCTTCCCTGATCCAGTGAACTTTAGAACCTTATCAGCAAACAGAACCTGTCGATCACCTGCAGAGATGGAATAAAAGCTTGCCATGAATAGTACAAAATATGCACACACACAGCTAATTGAGGGGTTGGATTTCTAAGTTACAACTTTGCTATGACTAATTTAGTAGGGCTGTGCTTGAGGTTCCCCCCTCCGTCGTTAAAAAAAAAAAAAAAAAACGTACACATACACATATACACACCACACACACACACACTCATAGAGCTAGGTTTTTCTTCCTAGTAGGTAGGTTTTGTGTTTTATCCCCTTTGAGAGAGAGAATTGAGGGGTTGGCTTTCGAAGTTACAACTTTGCCGATACTAATTTGAGTAGTACAAAATATGTAGTGTGAGAGAGAGGATTGGATTGAGGGGTTGGCTTTCTAAGGTACAACTTTGCCAACACTAATTTTAGTAGTACAAAATATGTAGAGAGAGAGATAAAGAAAGAGATAAGAGATAGAGATAGAGATAGAGATAGAGACCTGGGTTTTTCTTCCTAGTAGGCAGGGGTGTTTTATCCCCTTTAATACCTGACTTAACTCTCTAAACCCAAAACTAACCACACACTAGAAGTTTTTTTGAAAGGTCACACACACACACACACACTAGGAGTTTAGACATACTAATATATTTCAGGCCGAGTTTCAGGCTTCAACTAGCAAACCAATAACCTTAAAAAGGAAATGCTCTCATTTCTATTAGTATCTTCTTCTTGCCAGGTATTGTGAAGAAAGAATAGCCACTTCCATGCTAGTATGATAAAAATTGTGATTATCTTGATCCTATTGGATGTCAGTATAGCATTACCAATCATTCATTCTTAATGAGTAGGTACCTTTGTCATTACATATGTGAATTAGAGCTAGTATATTGTGGGCAATTTCTCCCATAGGCAAGTGAATTAAATCAATCCCAATAGCAGTTCGAGCCTGGGTTGAGTAATATGATTACCACCTCCTTGGCCCATCAAATAGGCATGATGATAGGCCCCAATGAACTGATCTACCTCCAAAGCAGAAAATGATAGGTTCCCCATCTTAAGGTGGCATTAGCACTATCCAAGAGTCATGGATTTCATAGCACCTCAAAGAAAATAAAAATTGATCTGGAATAATGGAAGCATACTTACATTTACTGATGACGTATCTCACGTGTGTGTGTTGGTGGGGTGGGGTGGGTGGGGGTGGCGGGACATTGTCTAGGGAGGGAGCAGTGCTCAGCCCATGGGCCTGGCTCCTTAAAGTGTTGAGTCAAGATAACTAATGGAGGAGTGATGCAGAGCAGTAGATTGACCTTTGAATTTAGAGTTTCTTTTTATTGTTTATTTCTATTTTCGATTTAATTGTAATTAGAAATTAAGATTTCCTATTTTAAGTGAGTTTATTTTTGTTTTAGGCTATTTTTAGGAGTTTCTTTATTTAAGGAAGGCATCTCTTATAAAAGCCCTTTCTTATAAGCATTATAAGATATTATTGACGAATAAAGATTGAGATTTTTCACAAGATACCTTTGTAAGGTGCGATTGATTGTTGGAATGATTCCAAAGAGCATGAGGTTACGGCGTGAGGCCATACTCTTCTTCAGATACTCTTCCTTTATCTTCTCTCTCTCTTCCTCTTCCTTCCTCTTCTTCTTCCCTGGATTTCCGAAGCCATCCCTTGCTGCCCCAAACCATATCTGCTTCCGCCCCCTCTTCTGAAATTTTCCTTTTGTTGCCGCAAGCCCCCTTTCACGTGGTTGCCCTAAGCCTTTCTTTTCTTTAATTCCCTTCGTATCCCCCCCTTAAGTTCTAGCACATCCCACGACCCTTTATCCATTCGACTTATTTAATTTGTTTAATTTTTGGACCCCATTATTTTCATTCACATTAGATTTAATATATCTTGCATGATTATTTATGGTAAGTTTATATTAATTAATTGCATATATTAATTTAGTTTTTAATTTCAGCCTATGTTAGTTTTAGGGTGCATTATTTTCATCCATTTTTATTTTTAGGAACCTCATTAAGCATTTAGGGTTACCCTATTAGTTGTCCTGCATCAAGGAGGGAAGTCAGATGGGGGCAAACGTCAAAACTTGGGCTGAGCCCTTCTGAAGGCCCTAGCGTTAATTTCTCTACCAGCCCATCCTTAGTATTGAAAGGCCATTTTCAACAGGAACACTTTGAGGAAGAGGAGTCGATAGAGGGGGCAGAAAATGTGGTGGGCAAAAGTTCACAACTCTGATGCTTAATTTTAGAATGAATTGGTGGGTATTTCCCTAAACCCTAAACCCTAAGCCCTAATTTTATCTAAGAAGACCCATGGGCAATGAGAGCCTGAAACCCACCCACTACCACCTTAGAGTCCCCTTCTATCCCTCTAACCTCTAATTTTTCTAACTTCAAAGTGCCTCTCCATAATGCAAATAGCTCCACCTCAATCACATAGCCAGTTAGAAATGGCCCAGCAAAGGAAAGCACCATAGACCCCGAGTCGTTTTGGATGACCCCACTATAACCCGCACGACCAACTTTGACACCTACAGCTTCCGTCAAAATTAAGTTTGAGGAAGCCAAGATTATTGAGGTCTAGAATATGCTTGCAGCACGACGGAATCAACCGATGCCCAATCCCTACACAAGTCTGAAACAGAAATACCCCTGGACTTCAATGAGCCTACCATCCACCAAGCTACCCAAAGTTTTATAACATCCAACAAATTCAATACTGAGCTTTCTTTATCTTGAAAAATTCTTTTATTTCACTCTAACCAAATAGACCACACAATACACAACACTGTAGTAGAGCAGAGAGTTCGTAGAAAGAAACTACCTGACACCATCACCTCCTCATTTAAAAATTCGCCCACGCTCTAGGCAAAAAGAAAGCAATATCCAATAACTGAAAAAAGTGCATTCAGATCTGTTGAGACAACTGACAATGAAGAAGCAGATGATTCACTGACTCAGCAGGCGACAAACAAAGAGGACAAGTATTTAAAATGAGCATACTCCTTATACGCAGATTATTTATAGTAAGGATTTTATGCAGTCTTGCACGTCAACCAAACATTTTCACCTTCGACGGAGAGACCCCCACCCAAACTTTAGGAGTAACAGTAGGAACCTCATTCATCTTCAAGAGATCCTTATAGAAAGAGCTCACTTATACGCCAATCCTTCCCCCTACCCACAACAAAAATATTATCCAATAGATGCAAAAGTGATACCCATCCATCCACCATCCAATCATCCAAATCTCATCAAAGCTTAGGGCCCCAAACAACCTTATTATGAACAAATGCATAGCAATCCTTCTCCAAAGCTTCGTTATTTTCTGCTCAAGAAAATAACAAAGGAAACGAGTTTGTCAAAGGAGCCTCGCCTATCCATTTGTCCAACCAAAAGAAAATCTTATCCCCTGAATAAACAAGGTCCTGATGTGCTGCCCAAAAGACGAAGCCACCGAACGAACACCCTTCCAAAAACCAGAAACTCTTCTATTAGCAGTATCTATTCTCCAACCTTGCCCCTGTAGCCTGTACTTTTGTCGAATAATATCTTTCCATAATGCATCAAAATTTTGTGGTAGACATTCAAAAACAGAAAAAAAAATCTATGAACAAA
This sequence comes from Chimonanthus praecox, assembly GCA_022113865.1. Lineage (NCBI taxonomy): Eukaryota > Viridiplantae > Streptophyta > Magnoliopsida > Laurales > Calycanthaceae > Chimonanthus > Chimonanthus praecox. Next base: position 138,631 of record CM039087.1, on the reverse strand, counting down.
TTCGGTCTTTGAATTGCTGTTCTTTGCCAAGAAATCCGCTACAACATTAGCCAATTTTCATATACACACAAAGGAGATATTCTTGGAGTAACATAACTGTTCAACCTCTCTAAGAAGAAGATAAGCTTCAACATGGGCTTTTTCTTACTCTGAGCCCATCTGAAAGCATTAACCAAATCATTTTCCATAATAAACTAACCCTGAATATGATCATGGAAAGTCTCAATAGCTTCCTTTATGGCTAATAATATGCATCATTTGAATCCTCAACACCAACCAACCCAGAGAACAAAGCAAGCACTTTGCCATTTGAGTAATGAAGAATGCCTCTAATCCCATCTGAGCTGATTTACCCCTTGCAGCTCCATCAACATTAAATTTCACTACCCCTAAACTTGAGCAATTCCATTTTGTCTTGATCTTAGTCTTCTTCCTCTGTCTTCTAAATAACCCTCCAATTGTTAGTGCCCGGGTTTGATTGAATCCATATATTGTCAATTCCATGATCAAGTCGCACCTTACCTTGGAAGAATTTAGTTTGAAGAATCAAGTTGATTGTAAGTCCAAAGGCAAGCTACAGATATTTCTCCATGTGTTTGGCAATCATGCAGGTAAAATGGCCTTAATAGACTCTAAGTTGAACCCAAACACCTTAGGATAATAGGACTATAGTGTAGAATCTATTATGAAACCCAAAAATCACAACCCCAAGGGGTTAACCCAGTTGGTTTGGGAAGAATATCTCTAGAGGGAGGTCTTGGGTTTAAACCCAATGAAGGGCTACTTCTCATGGGAATATATATAGAGTAAGGTCCCATCGAATCACCTAGTGTGTGCGGATAAGGGAGTTTTCAAATACGCCGAAGGACTAGTCGGGTGCGATGTCTGGACACCTCCGGACCTCATAAAAACAAAAAAAAAACCCCCAAAATCACAAAATCCCATAAAAAACATAAAGTCGGATTTTTGGCTATTTGTCAGGCCCGAGTACTCGAGGCACTGTTTACTCAAGTACTCGAAGCACTGTTGTATCTGATAATATATGTTTATAGTGAAATCCATTTGCTCCAAGGATTGAGACCTCGAGTACTCAAAGGTTAGTCGTTTGTTGAGTTATACCAGCCGCTGTAGGCTTTGAGTACTCGAAGCAGGCTCATCGAGTACTCGAAGGCTAGCCGTTTTGAACAATAATATTATAAATACACCTCGTTTCTCGAAGCTCAATTAAGCCAATTAATTAAGAGAAGAATCTTACGTATCCTAGACTCTCTGGTGAGGTTCCAAACCTTGCAAATCATCTTTGAACCTCTCCAAACCACTCTAATCATCTCCAAATCTCTATGGGATTCTTAAACTAGGCTCCGAATCGAAACATTTGGTGCAATCAGACCCACATGTGGGCCGAGATGTTGGGGACATCATGGAGATTGAGTCTTGGACAGATCAATCGGAGGATCGTACGGGTATGGACGACATTGAAGAAATCGCTTTTGCTTTAATGGAAGATTTTGACTGGGGACCCACTCATTGCAAACCGGCCAATAAATGCAACCCATTGAAAGTTCCCAACCCCAAAAACCAGAAATTTCATTCCCAAACCATTTGGATCCCCATGTCCCCACTAGCTTGACCCGAAAGCCAAATGAACCTCCACATAGGACTCCAAATAAGCTCCACATGGACTCCCAAGGTTTGTTGCAAGGAATCTTTCTCTCATTGGTTGGAGGAACACATGTTTCATCTTCATTTATTGGAGAACACACATGCTCATTCCTCATTGCTTGGTGAAAACAACCAATAAGCTTTGGTAAGGTGTTGAAGCACATGCTTCACTCTCATTGCTTGGAGGAACACTTGTTTCACCCTCATTGCTTGGTGAACAACAACCAATGAGCGTTGGTAAGGTGTTGAAACACATGCTTCATTTTCATTGGATGGTGAAAAGCATTGGCTGTTTGTAGCAAACCACATGAAGAGCTTGTTGCAACATGAAGATTTGGAATGACACTTGTAATCCTCCGAGGGCAATTAGCTTTTCTTGGACTGCAGGACTGGGGAAAATTTTGACCCAAGACAACTTGCGGAAAAGAGGAAGAACATTGGTTAGTGCATGTCCTTTTGTCTCCGGGCATCTAAAGAGTCGAATCACCTGCTCATTCATTGTACCTTCTTTTTCGATGTTTGGTACTCTGTCTTAGGTCAACTTGGTATGGCTAGTGTTATACCTCCGTCGATGGTTATTATCTCCATCTCGCCTAAATGCTCCTCCTTATAACAGCTATCTCTTTTTGCCACTATCTAGAGTTTTTGGTGGGAACGCAATAACAGGATATTCAGGGATATGACTAAATCCAGTATATCGGTTGCAAGACGTAGTCTCTCCATGTGTGCAGCATCGGGTCACCTTTAAGGAATTCCGAAATATCTCTATGTCAGACATCTTGCATGCTTGGGAAGAATGTGTTTATCTTCCTTGAGTTCATTGCAAGTTCTTCGACAGTTCATTGACGTATCCGTGGGCGTTTACTTTATCAGTTGTTTCCACCTGAGTAACTCTTTGATTTCTCTACTCTTTGTATTTGCACCTCTGGTGCCCTTATATATATATATATATATATATGAACCATTTCAAAAAAAAAATCTCCTTTTTTGTATTGGCTAATTCCATGTAATTGCCATCTAGGCGCCAAATGAGCATCCTAGATGTGCAACATTTCTACTATAAATAGAGTGCTTTGGTAGACAAAATTCACACCAAAAATTGAGAGAAAATTTGTGTAACCACACTTGAGGAATAGAAAGGGCAAGGCCCATTTGGAGATCAACTCCAAGTATGAAAGTAAGATTTTCATTAATTCTATGCTTTCTTTAATTGAATTTAATTTTAATTGCAATTTCCTTTTATTCTCTTTAATTGCATTTCAAAGTCTTAATTGGAATTTGCATTTTTAAATTTCAATTCAATTATAAGAAACATAGAATTTTTGGGAACTTGCTCGCCATATACATTCGTTGATTGATCTTTGGTAAGGAATCCATTCATGAACAATTGAATGATTCAGGATCCCAGAAACCGTAAAGATTGACCGGTCCGATATCCTGGGCGAACCTCGGTTGATTTTCGTTATCACCCCAGTTTGCATCATTTTTCCTTAACCAACATAGCTCAAAATGGAAAAGAGGAGGGCGCGAATACTCTTCCAAAAGAGTCAAGCACCAAAGCCTAGTGATCAGAAATGGACAAAGGAGAGATTGCAACATAGGAACCTAAAAACACTTCCAACCAGTCTGTTTTTTTTTATCGATAACAAATAGAATAATTATATTAACGATAAAAAGCTACAAAGGATGGCATCAATAGCTCAAAATGGAAAAGAGGAGGGCGCGAATACTCTTCCAAAAGAGTCAAGCATCAAAGCCTAGTGATCAGAAATGGACAAAGGAGAGATTGCAACATAGGAACCTAAAAACACTTCCAACCAGTCTGTTTTTTTTTATCGATAACAAATAGAATTATTATATTAACGATAAAAAGCTACAAAGGATGGCATCAATGGGTCTAAGAGGCAAAAACCCAAATTAAGCCAAAAAGAAAAAATGACAAAGTACAAAAATACAAACAAATCCCTCCATTAAAACAAGAGTTCCATCTCCTGAGAAATCTCGTAGATAGAATACACCGGTAGTTCTAGAATCCACTCCAGTCTTGGCAAAGAAGTTAGCGACCCTGTTTGCATATCTCCTGACCGCCACAAAAGAAATCTCCCTTCTTGAGCATAACGCTCTAATTTCTCTCACTATTGTGATCAATTTCCATGTGGGGTTCTTTTTAATCCTACCGCCCACTTAATCGAATTTGTAGAGTCCCCTTCAATGATCAGTTTTCCCCTTCTCATCGGTGACCAAATGGTCAATGCTTTCTTAATACTGATAAGTTCTGTCGTGTTTGAATCTCTCCATCCTATAGATTCGAAAAAGACTACGGACGTCCTACTGTTCCAATCACGCAGCACACCCCTATACCGGTTGGGCCTGGTTTTCCTTTTGTTGCCCCATTGACATTGAATTTATATGTATCTACTCGAGGGGGATGCCATGAAATTTGTACCCTGGATTTCCTTGGCCCCCTACTAAGGCAACCTTCCCAAGAAGTAAGGAGGTCCACCACTCTGAAACCTTTGAATTATGCTCTGAACAATAGCCATGTGTAAAGCCTCCACTTAGCTTTTTAGACAAGACCATTTTCCTCTCTCTCCTTTAGTTGGAAAATCCTGGCATTTCTTTCCTATTATACTATCCATATAATAGTTGTCGGAATGGTTTTTCAAGATGCCTTTGTCTTAGGATTAGTATGTCGTATATTCCATGAGTGGAAGATTCCTTCACATATTCGACCAAACACCCAAGACACCCCCATCATATCATCCACAATTTCCTAGCCACACAGCATTCGGTGAACAAGTGATCTATATCCTCCTCCACGTGGCCACAAAATGTGCAATGGAGGTTGTTGTCCATCCTAAGTAACCCCCTTCTGTAGAGTGCTACCCTTGTCAATACTTTACCTTTCAGGACACACCACACGAAGGTTTGTACTATTGGAGGGAAAGGCCCTTCCAAGCTAAGTCTACTATAGGATTCTCCTCGTTTAGTTGATGTAGGGCTGAATGGATTAGCGCCTTCATTGAGAACTCACCCGAGGAGTCTCCTACCCAAAGCAGGTCGTCCTCTTCTCCAACTGCCAAGGGGAATTCTTTTAGCCTTTGTTTCAATTCCTCTAAGCTTTCTTGTTCTAAAACCGTCAAATTTCTGCCAAACTTCAATTACCAAGAGAACGTTTTATGAATCCGTCAAAACAATCCTTGACTAAGGCGTGTCTAAACCCTCGCTATCCTATAAAGTCTAGGGTAAATGTCTTTCAATCGTATGTCCCCCATCCATAAATCCAACCAAAATCGAGTTCTATTCCCAATTCCCACCATCAGCCTGAAGTCTTGAAAGACATGCCCCAACGAACTACCTCCTCTGCTTGCATTCCACCATGCTCTTACTATCGGTGAGCCATACCTTTCCACCTTCTCCCCAATATCCATCCTCTGGCATCTAGATAACCGTATCTAGCTACTAACACCCTCACCCAAAATGCCTCATTTTCTCTCCCGAGGCTCCACCTCCATTTACATAACAGAGCTTGATTTTAATGACTAACGGGACAAAGCCTAACCCACCTTTATCTTTCGGTTTCACCACTTCCGACAAGCTAACCAAATGTACCCTTCTATCCAATTTGTCCCCCCACTGAAATTTCCTAAACAATCGTTTCATCTGGTCCTTTACCCCTTTGGGGATTTGGAAAATGGACATGAAATAAGTGGGGAGGTTGGATAGAACTGCTCTTATAAGGGTAAGCCTTCCCCCGATTCACAAATATCTCTTCCCCCATCTGGTTTGTTTGCTCTCTTTTTTCTCTCAAAATGAAACAAATTGCATGTAGTTGTTCAGTCATGATCTTGTGCTAAAAAGGCTCTAGAATTTTCCAACTCAAACACAACAGATTATAATTATTATTATAAAACAAAAGAAGCAGTGATTGAGTGAGACCACATAGACAAAATCAGCCTTCTTAAATATTTCATTTGGACATTCTTCAACATTTCATAACTGAAGATCTGAGGTGTCTCTATTCTATAGTCTTTTTTTCTCTTTATGGCTAAAGGAACGTGGTCACCTTTTCTTTGGATAATTGCCTATTGGTAGTCAAACCGTAATAATATTCTCTCTTTTTAATTTCCAAATAGAAATTATTAATAAATGAATAGGAGATAAGCATAAGTCAGACTCTTTCTCCTATGTTTCTTATTCTTCATGCCTTAAATCAATAGTAGAATCAATTCCAAACCCCACTTTGCATTTAAATTTGTAAAAAGACATTGTAGAAAACAAGAAAACTTGGAAATTATGAACATAGAATACATGAAATAACAGAGTGAGAAAAATAGATAAATATATGATACCTTGTTTCTGCAAGATCTTGAGGAGATAGGGACGGGAAGGAACGTCCATATAATCTCCTTTGAACTCTCTATGCATAGATGCTTTCCTCCTCACTTTCACACCCATGAAAGGCTCCTGATCTTCCGTCACGCTCTCGTCTCTCGCACCCTTACCCGTCTGTATCTGGACTCGCCTCGTTCGATCCATAGCTCCCTTTCACGATTGTCTAACTCTCAAAAGAAGAAGCTTATGCCTGAAATGAATCGAGTGACAATCATCGTCCTCCGACGCTTCGATCAATCACCACTGTGCCCTACCAAGGGAACGTTTGGATTGATCCAGAGTTTAATGAAAATCTCCAGCGAGACTCGCCGCGATACTTCTTTTCGAATACCGATTTGAGCTCGATATCGTCCGTGATTTTTGTGTTTTAAAATACCATTCCGTAAAACGATTTTTGTGTTTAATTTTTTTTTTATTATAACAAAATTATTCACTTTTTATAATTTACCTTATAAAAATAAGATTATTATATTATAGAGTTTTTCATAATTTATATTATCCACAAAATTCTTCCACTCATTAATTCATCCTTCTAACTGTATCTGATTTTGGATTAATATCAAATTCATATTTGAATTTATAAAATATGATTCAAGCTCGAATCTATTTAAAAGTGTCATATTTATATTTTTGAATTCAAATATTTTCAAAATTATAAATATTTAGATTTTTATAATAAAAATAATTTAATTAAATTTTTATATTAAAAATAATCAAATGAAAATTTCTAAACATAGTCTCATGTGATATCCTTTTATACTATTTGCCAATATAGCAAGTAATTTATTGGCTTAAAAGCTCCCCTCCCGAGACCAAAATCATGGGTTTCTGTCCATAAATCCTCCATGCTCTCTGACAAATCTTCGAGCCCTCGAGGACACCTTCGAGTTCTCGAACTCAACCCCTTGAGACTTTTCTCCAGTATTTGGATTCGAGAGTGAAATTTCAGATTTTTTTACTATTATACTTTCTGCTCTCTAATAATTCACTTGAGTACTCGAAAATGACATTAAAATTTCTTCAAATTTTTGCAAAATTTTCAAAAATCTCTGTAGGACTTTCCTAAGTCCCACAAAGAGGTTTTAACACACTCCTGGACATGCTAGCTATATGCCTATGTGTCCGAATATTATTTTTTTAAAAATAAAATCTTAATTTAAGAGTTGGATTGTTGCGTAAACTCTTTTCTCTCGTTCTCCTTCACTCTCTCTCTCTCCTTCACTTGTTTCTTTTGCTCGCAACCCTCAATTCTCACATTTTCCCTTCTCTTTCGCACCAATCCATTCTATCTCACTCACGCTCTCGCACAAGGTCACACCCTGACCCTCGGGACACATAACTATTTTTTTTTTTCTATTTCTAATTTCCTCATATCAATAATCCTCCAATGATTTGTGTCTCACTCGCGGGAGAAATCTACCGTTTCTAATTTCCTTTGAAGACATGAAAATTATTTCAAAATTTCGGCAAAGTTTCATCTAAAAGTGAAACATGGGGAAATCATTCTCTCAACCAAACTAATCTGATATCATATTTCCATAGCCCATTCATCAACAAATGAATGTAATCTCAAAACATAATCTACTTAGGTCTCGGGCCTTCATTTCATAGACTTAAAAGAAAAACCTCAATATTACAAACCAAAGTCTGAAGTCTAAACACATAACTCAAATAATTACAACCCAGAAGCATTCTCAACTTAAAATACAGGATCCCTCAGATCAAGGCCACCCAGGGCTCGGCACACTTACACGATCTCCGGGGCTTTGTGTACCCCCTCATCGGGTTGAGTCCCAAGTGAGCTAACAAAGCCCAGTAAGGTGCAACAGAACATTACCCGACAAAATCAATTCAATAATATAGCATCTTACATATTATTCTTTACACAAGTGCACATTATATCTATTACATATGACATAACATCATGGATTACAAATTACCAATAAATCATTATTTGTAATCTTCACACCTTTCTCGAACATGGTTTTCCGAGTGACGAGATCGTGGGAGACACGGTACCCTCTGTCAATTTTCTATCCATACACTCTCGGGGGATACGGTACCCTCTGCCGGTATCCGAGTCACAAACTGTAATATCTCGCCCCAGAGAGGGTCTATAATGTGGAGCGTGTCTAAGGAAAAAAAAAGTCCCACATTACTAGTTGCATTGGAAATTCTCTAGTATATAAGTGGTAGCATTTCTCCTTCTAGCAAAAGGCCTTTTGGGAGTAACAGTGGGTTGACTCACCAAAGCAAAGTCGTGCGGACTTGTGTGTGTGAGCCCAAAGCGGTCAATATTGTGCTAGCAGGACGGGTCGTTACAAATGGTATCATAGCACCGTTCAATTCTCTGCTTGTGAGTGTGTGCGTGTTTGTGGACAGAGCCGAGGACGGCTCTGGTCTTAAAAGGGGTGGATTGTAATACCCTGTGTTTGTGTAAGCATTGATGGTAGAGAAAAAGTAGTCAGATTGGGCACTACTTATCCCACATTGCTTATAAGGAGAGTTGTTCTGTGGGATATAAGTTAGAATCCCCCCTCCTTCTAGCACAAGGCATTTTGGGAGCAACAGTGGGTTGACTCGTCAAAGCAAAGCCGTGCGGGCTTGTGTGTGTGAGCCCAAAGCAAACAATATTATACTAGCGGGACATGTCATTACACAAACACTCAGGGTATATGGTACTTGTTAACCCCAAGGTAACAATCAATGGTTTTGGGTGGTTTTGATGATAACAGAGTCATTGACAAATTGTACTGACAATTCTATGTTCAAGAATAATGTGTACAAGTTACAGCTCAAAGGAAGAGATATCTCCTGCAGCGAAGAAGACATGTATTGGATATCAAACAAATCATACACAAGCTGTTTATGAAGAATGAAGAAAAGCTCACCTAATATTATTGAAGATCTAAATCAGTGTCTTTAGTCTTAGGGCGTGAATGTTCTAGAACTATATGCAAAGTTATTCAATGTCTGAATACTGTGGCTCAAGTGGTACTTCTAAGACTTTAAGAAACTAATAAAATATACATTGATAGGTTTCTGGACATTACCCGAAGTTTCATGACTTATTAAAATCATTATGGACTTGATGAGAAAGACTTGGTTGAGATACAAACTTTATTGAAATTTGGACAGACCGAAAATAAGCTGGTCGACCAATTATGACAAATAATATACTCATATCTCAGATCAATTTGGATGACCATAAACAGTTCAGTCGAGCAAAATGAAACATCAAGATGACTAGTGCTCTCTGATAATTTCGGACAATCGCAAATTTGGTCTGATCGATCGAAGTACTTAATTGAAACAGAGAAGTGCTCTCTGATAAATTCGAACAATCACAGATCCTTGTTGGGACGACCAAATGCATCGAATTACTATAATTATCTAGGAACTTCTGGACGACTGAATGTGCGATAATGGCTCTATTTTGAGAGCATTTAATGTGATTCCAAACAGTCATATTTGCATTTATTGTGGCTCCAACGGCCCTCAATTCAATTTTTTATATATATAGAACCATTTAGGATCAAAATAACTCTCCCAATCCTAAAAAAATTATTGTTTTCTGCATTGTTCAAAAGCCCTAAATCACTTTTATATCTTTGAGAGTTATTCAAGAATATCTTTGTATGTGGTACCACTATTGTAAATGGTTAGTTCAAACCTATTGTAGAAGAAGAATGCCTTCATTGAGTTTTTGTGAAAATAATTTAATAAAATAAATATTCAATACTTATGAAATTCAATAAAGATACATTAATATCATTCACATAGTTCGTAAGATACTTCCCATTTTCAAGTTGCTAAAATAAAAATTTATAAAATTGTAATAGAAAATAAATGTCACTATAAGACTTCGGAGAATATGAAATTCATATTAGATATTTCCTCATGTTAGTTTCTTTCTTTATAATTTTTTTATACATTTTCTAAAATTTTAAGACATTTTAGAAATTCTAAGATAAATAAAAAATTCACATTTTTTTCTTTCTATACGTTTTATAAAAAAAATTAACAATACATATCATCAAGACGATTTTTTACCCCTAGTGCGCACAACAATGTTTTCACTTTCAACCTATATAGGGTTCAGGGTTGGCATATAAAGTTTCTACATACAGACTACAGATCAGTGTTCTTCATACAGACTACATAATTACTTATGACCATTTCATATTCAACAGTACTTTTTCTTAAAGTAGATACTAGGTGATGTAAAATTATTTTTTTCCATTCATTTTTAACTTATTAAGGACAAAATTAAGAGCATAATAGAAAAGCTCCCACTTTTACCTGAGTTAATGTTTCCCTTAAAAAAAATACCATGTATTACATAAAACTCTAGTTTTGCGCTTGACATTTTATGTGGATCAGTAAAAAGATAAGATAAATTTTGGCTTATTAAATAGCAGGTGGGAACTTAATCACGAGAAGCTGATGGTATTTACAAATATGCCAATATACACCATAAAAATGGATAGATGATCAAAATTCCTTTTGCATGGCAAAGGATCAGTCACACCTATAAAGCCAGCTTCCCAAAAATACAAATACCCCTCCCAAAAATTATAAAAAGAAAGGGAAAAAAAATATTGGAGTGGCATATCAAAATCTTGAGCCGACAGACTCCTCTCACAATATACATTTTGTACACTGAAGCAGCATAATCATCAGATTCGGCCATTAAGCTTTGCTAAGAACTGGCTGAGATTGTATTCCTCTGTGTATTGTGATTGATCCCATAGTTCTTCCAGTCCACTGAGGATGGCCTTCAAGCCCTTTCCACCAGTCACGGGTTTAGGATCTTCAACAATGCTACCATAAGAATTCATTGGAGTGGCACCCTGCACAATGTTTTACAATATAATGAGACACCAGGGTGTAAAACTTGGCTAGAAAGAAAACAAATATTGTAGTTCATTACCTTTCTGTTGGTCTGTGAAGATGTAAATAGATCAAGAAGCTGGTCTGTGTTCATTGTTTTAAGACTAGCATTCTCTGCATTTATAACAGCATTTGCAATGGACACTTTAAACTTTTGGAGGCTCATAACTTTCTCTTCCAAACTTCCACGCATTATAAGACGATGAACATTGACAACTTTGCGCTGACCTAACCTATGGGCTCTATCCATTGCCTGCATGGGTAGTTACAACTATATAATCAGAACTGTAAAGTATTTCTGTAACAAAATCTGGATATAAATGGGAACCAGTAGGAACCAATCCTAAAATGTTCTAGTATAACAAGATAAGTTCAAATAACCATAATCATCAAGACAGACGTGTACGATAGAATGCAATTATGCAATGGTATACTGCAAATTGACATCCACAAATCAGAACATTTTATTCATAAACAGTTAAAAGGCCGAAATTTTCACAATGGACATACCAATTTTTACTCAAAACTCTAGCATTAGTGTCAAAAGACCACTTGGTAAGTCCTTTGTCCAATTCAAGTGGAAACACTATCATAAGCATGCTTCCTAGGACATAGTTGTAGCTTCTTGTATAATGGTGATGATTCAATGGATCAATTGGAACTTGAATTAAGCAAATAATCATAGAAATATTATTATCATATAAAATCCCAAAAAGTAAAGAAATTTTGCTGCTCAGTTATCATTTTCTAATATCTATCATCATCACCATAAGCCAAAATCGCATTATCTGGGATGAAGCTTTACAACTTCTTCTCCTTCAATTAACCCTATCATAAACCAAATAATTAGTCACTTCACAATTTAACATGTCATTTATCCTTTCCCTCCATGTTTTTAGTGATCAGCCTCTCCATTTCACGCACTAGGGCCATGTCTAGTCTTTCGCTAATATGACAAAACCACCTCAAACGAGTTTTCCTCAATTTATCACTTATGAGGCTACTTTGAACTCAATGTTGCGAAAATTGAATCGTATCGTAAAATCGTTATACATTTTGAACCGCAAATCGTAGAATCGTAAGATTCATAAGTGATATCCCTCAAAATATTTAATATATGAAATAAAGTAAAATATATCTAAAATGTAATAATATAAGCAATTATCCAACTTTCTTTCAATATTAAGTGAATATTATATAATTAGTTCATTGGAGCTCAAATTTTAATGCTCCAACTCCCAAAAGTATAAGACCAGTATATAATTCAACTATACTGTGAAAAGTCGATAAAAAACTAAAAAGCCCTCAAAAAATTGAAAGGTCTTAAATGCTCATCAACTCAAGCTTTAAAAATCATTAAAACAAAATGTTTCATTCTTTCACACTCCTAATAACCTCATAATTTTATTATTTATATGTATCATAAGATTTGTTAATAGATACGAATCGTTCCTCTTATCATATTGTATGAATCGTAAGATACGCATTGTGTACCGTAAGATTTTAACAACAATTGTTTGAACTATCCCTAATGTGTTTGTTTCTTACTCTAACCTTTAGGGTTAATCCGCTCATTCAACGTAGCATACACATTTCTATGGTCCTTTGTCTATTTGTCTTTTCTTCTTTGCCCAACATTTAGCTCCATACAACATTGTAGATCTAACAATGGTTTATAAAATCGTCATTTTTAGGCGAAGAGAGAGTCTTTTATCACACAAAACACCACTAACTTGTCTATATTTTGCCCACCCCCTCTCCTCCTATTATAAATCAAAACCTCCACAAGAATCTACCACAGAGCCCAAGTATCTAAACTTATCACAATATGCGACTAATTCATTTTTCTAATATCCATCTATACCCCAAAGTTGTAATTATATAGTCTAATCCATGAAATATCACATATGAATGTCAATGTGAAGCTGATAACATCCTAGTTACATAAACTCTTATTTTGTACCAATTTTATTTTGTAGCTTAAGATTCATTTCCTTATTGTATTTATTTAAGTTTGCACTAAAAGCCTATTTATAGGCTAAGCCTAAAATTGAATAATCAAATCATGAGAGTTTTGCCCTTAGTCAGCCCAAGCTAAGAGGTTTGATTTCTCCTTGAATTGTAACTAAAGCGAAGCCTTGTTTTCCCCTCAAAGCGAAATTCCCCCTCATTTTCTCACTTTTCCATTTTCTTTTCCATCAGGGTTTGTTCCATTTGGTATCATAGCCTCATCATCACCATTTTTTATTATTTTTCAAACAATAATAAAAAAGAAAGGGGATCAAAGTCACCGTTTCCCAAGTCTTGATCTACTTCCCTTTCCCTCTACTATCAGATACTATAGCCAAAGCCTCTCAGAATCAATATTCGCCTACCTCTGATTTGCATCCTAGATGCACTAATGTTGCTTATTGGTGCCATTGGTGTTGCTGCGATATGACGGGTTGGTGCTTCCTATGGCTGCCCTAATAACTACTACTTTCCACCACCCCACCCCTTCGACTTTACTCCACCTTTCTCCTTCCAACCATCATTCGACCCCAACCCCACCTTCCTTTCTCTCCCTTTCACAGTGTAATCCACACCAATCATCCATCACCCACATAGCCACTTGCTACATTGCCTTCAACACCGTCCATCGGCCCTTTCCACCTCTATACCTGCTACCCTCTCTCGACCCTCTTTGCCCTAATCTCCATCTCTATCCAGATCTTTCGACCACCCTAGGTCCACACTCATTGACATCGTTCTCCACTCATGCCCCTTTTACTACCACTAGATTCACACCCCTCAACCCCATCTTCTGTATTCCACAATTGATCCCACCCATTTCTCCTTCAACCCACCACTATCCCGAACCCCCCCTAACCATGCTTATACCCAAACCTCTCATCCTATCTGGCCCTCCTCAAATTTCATTTTCCCGCTAGCAACACCACCACCAATCCATCACACCTTGCCTGCCCTTCTCCTTTTTTCTTTTATTAAAAAAAAAAGATTCACTTAAATGAGTCCCTGTTCCCAACCCATTCTTCAAATTTTTAAACCACAATCCATTTTAAAATCTTTTCAAAAACCTTCATCATCATCATATGCCAAAACTCGATCTATCCACCATCGCCTTTGCAAGTATTCAATTTATATGAATACATAATAATACTCCATTTGATCCTATTATAAAGCATATCATTAGTCACTCTACAATCTAACATGGCTTTCTTTATTCCTTCCATCCACGTTTTTAGTGGTTGACCGCTCCGCCTTGTGTGTGCGATCTATAGCCTCTCAACTTTTACGTACTAGCGCTAAGTCTAATCTTTTACTCAAATAACCAAACCATCTCAAATGAATCTCTCCATTGTCATCTATTGGAGTTATTTTGTCTAATAATTGTCTTGATGCTTCTAGATTATGAGTACATTGTTTCTAGACTTTGGCTTGTTCCTATGCCTTGTTCTTCTCCTTCTCTTACTCCCAATGATGTATCTGGGTTTACTTGTAGGCGCAACCCCAAAGTCAAAGTTGTGAAATCTTGTAGTGATAAAATTGAGAAAATGTTGGCAAGTTGGAAAAGGAGCTATTTTGTCTTCGGAAGAGGGGGTGGGGTTGGGGGGATAATCGTGTGGAGAAGGCTCAAGTATTGCTATAGCTTTATATAAGTTGGGTAAAGGGCATCGAAAAGTGGATGAGGTGCTTAAGAATTGCTTTCGTTTGTTGTGGAAAATAAGTTAGTGTTCTACTTTTGGAATGTTTATGGGTAGGAGAAAGTACCTTAAGGGAAGAGTTCCCAATGTTGTACAAGCTAACAATTGAAAAGAACACCATGGTGTCATATAGTCATGTAGGTCAGTGACTTTTTTTGCTTTGAGGGAGATGGAGGTTAAGGAGTATGACAAGTTGTTGGAATTGCTTAGCTGAATAAATTTGAATGGGGAAGAGGATGATGTGCAAGTGTGGACATGAGATTCGTCAAGGGATTTTTCAACAAGAAAGTTTCAATGGTTTGGGAAAGTAAGGCTCAACTTCGAGTTCAAGCTTTTGTCGATGTGTGGTGAAAGGGAAAAGTGTTGACTGGTGGGTGGGGGGTGGAAGGATAATTGTATGGAGAAGGAGTATTGCTACAGATTTATATAAGTTGGATAAAGGGCATAGAAAAGTGGCTGAGGTGCTTAAGAATTTCTTTCGTTTGTTGTGGAAAATGAGTTAGTGTTCTACTTTTGGAATATTTATGGGTAGGAGAAAGTACCTTAAGGGAAGAGTTCCCAATGTTATACAAGCTAACAATGGATAAGAACACCATGGTGTCATAGTTATGTAGGTCAGTGAATTTTTTGGCTTTGAGGTAGATGGAGGTCAACGAGTATGATAAGTTTTTGGAATTGCTTAGCTGTATAAAGATGAAAGGGGAAGAGGGTGATGTGCAAGTGTGGACATGAGGTTCGTTAAGGGAATTTTTAATAAGGAAAGTTTCAATGGTTTGAGAAAGTAAGGCTCAACTTCGAGTTCAAGCTTTTGTCGATGTGTGGTGAAAGGGAAAAGTGTTGACAATATGTAATTTGGTGAGAATGATATAATATGTAGGGATGTTGATTTGTCTTTTGTCTAGGGAGGCATAGGGAAGTGTGGATTATATCTTTTGATGGATGTCTTTTTTGTAGTTGAGTTATGGAACCGGTCTATCATTCCTATGGATTGTGATTGGATTTTGGATAATTCCTTGCCAAGGGTGCTTGATGGCAGGGGGATTGGGTTTTCTAAGAGGATGGAACCGGTCTATCATTCCTCTGGATTGTGATTTGATTTTGGATAATTCCTTGCCAAGGGTGCTTGATGGTGGGGGGATTGGGTTTTTTAAGAGGATGGAACATGTGGTTAAGAGTACTATTTCAATGATGATTGTGTGAGAGGATATGTGTTTCTGGTATAAACCCTAATGGAAAAAGCAGAGGAAAATGGGAAAAGTGAGAAAATGAGGGTTGGGGGATTTCATTTCAGAGGGAATTCAAGGCTCCACTTTGATTTCAATTTGAGGAGAAACCATACATCCTAGTCTGGGCTAATTAGGGGTAAATCTCTTTTGCTTTCATTATTCAAGTTTAGCCTATAAAGTATAAATAGGCTTTCAGTACAACTCAAATAGAGAGTACAATAAAGGAAATAAATCTCAACCTACCAATTATTGTTATTACAAAATAACCACTTTATTGAACTAGCATGCTATCAATCCCACCACCATGGAGGCAAACCAAGTCCTCAAGGTTCTAAAAATAGTTGTGAATAGTTATCTCGAAACTTACAATGCACAAAAAATCCAGAAAGAATGAAAACGCAATGACAATGCAAATTCGTTAATTTAGAGGATGTTAATAGAATTCTGTGCACATTAGAGTGAAAAAAAAAAATGCATCCTCGATTGAATGCTATGGAGAGCATTGCACTCCCACATCATCATTCAAATTGAACCATATGTTGGTAACAAAAAATCAATCTTTACATCTTCCAAATGAAATAAAGCTCATAAAACTTGGTGATTGAGCGATGTATGTAATATGTAGAGTGAATGAGAATTTGCTTTGAACTAAATAGTGTTTGTATAGTGAAGAAAGTTCAATCCAGTGGAATCAGTTTGAATTTTGCGACCAAATGCACAAAATCATCACTCTTAATTTCCAACTAAAGAGCTGGCTTCGAGGAGATCAATGTCAGAATGGAACCATTGACAATAGTATTTGCACCGCTCTTTGTTGATGATTTCAGAGCATTTTTTGAATGAACTTCTCTGCAATGTGATCAATGTCGAACTTGATAGTGCCCACTAACATTTTATGACCTTCAAGTTGTCAGACATTTCTCGAGTAGTCACTTCAAGTTTCTCAATTTGTTTTGTATTCGATGCCATAGCAAGGATGTAAATAGGAATTAGTTTCAAAAAGGATGTTTTTCTAAGGGTGGTTTGAAAAACAAAATTGAAAAGAAAAAGGGTGTAAATTGTAAGATTTTGATTTTTTTAGTGTTTGATTTTTGTTAAGAAGGTTATAAAACAAAGTTAGAACTACAGAGTTGTGTATGCTACATTAGATATGTCGGATGAGTGGATTAACTCTAAGGGGTTGTTTTTTTTCCTTTCATGGAAATGAAGAGGATGGAAAATGAAACCCTTTTTCTCTTCTTCCATGAGGTGAGGGATCTTTTTTTAGGAATCCGTTTATTATAGGATGGGCTAGGAAAATTTGAAGAAAAGAGGGAGGTATTTCTTGCTCGCCAAAGCAACAATATGTATGTTTTCAATGAAAATAAAGATTTTGACTTAAGAAGAACGTGATGGGAAATTTGTGCAACTGTTTTTGTTTTATGAGCCTAAACAACATGTGCATATACACAAAGACAAAGATATGGAACCTTTCAAATCATTTTGATACCATTGTTAATAACAATAGCAAAAGACCATGAGGTAAAGACAAATGGATTTAAGTTACCTGGAGGTCTCTCATTGGATTCCAATCATGCTCCACAAAAACCAGTGTGTCAGCTGAAGTAAGATTTAAACCAAGGCCCCCAACTGCAGATTGCAGATAAAAGTGAACATAGAAACAATCAAATTACCACGAAAATAATCATATCTTACCATGAGTTGTGAGCAGGAGAACATCAATAGTAGGATCTGAATTAAAAGCTTTCACAATTTCAAAGCGCCTTTCAGCTTCGACTGATCCATCCAGCCGCAAATATGTGATACTGCATTTGATTAAGTAAAAAATTACTGGCTAAGAAGCACTAGAAGTTGGTAATTACAACCGATGCTTAACATATTGTAGGAACAGTAAACTAAATAAATATATTTGGAAAGATATGAAGGATAAAAGGGACCAATAATAACAAAGATCAAACAGAAAACCACGATGAAGAGCAAGAAAATTCCTACATGCAGTTAAAACAAAGAAGAATTTAATTGCTACAAGATGTACCTTTTCATATGAGTTTGAAATAAATCTCTCTCGATGATGTCCAAAAAAGACTGCATGAATGTAATCAATGAAATAACAGGTCATTCTCAGCAAGATAGGAAAATGCATGAAACGTAAACAAACTGAAAAGAAACAATTCTGTACTTTGTGCTGAGCAAAAATTAGAACACGGTGCTGCCCAACTGCAACAGTACTTTCAGCACTTGACACATCTATGCCTATCCCACACTCTTCTAGTATCTCTTTAAGTGCAATCAATTTTGGCGAGTGCTGTAATTCATGAAGGTCTGATAATATATTAGTGCTGTTAGGCATGACTTCTGACATAACAGATATAAGGGAATCTGGAGGCTTTTCACCAAGGACAAGCAATGGGTGACTACAGAGCTTGAGTAAGTATTGAAGTGCCTGCAATGTGCAATTAAAATATGCAAATTAGATGAAACACGAATAAGTGAAAGATAAATTAAGCTCATAAACCAAAAGTACCTGAAAAACATGAGCAGATGCTTTTGGAGAAGGGCTAGTCTCTTCTGCTGAATTTGACATCTCATGTACATCTATCAAAGATGAGATTTCTTTTCTAGCATCTGGCCCAGAGAATTGTTCATAAAGTTTCAATTGGACAGGAGTTAGATCACAATATCTGTCCTGAATTATTTTCTCTGGCAGATCAGACAAAACCTCATCTTTTGTTCGCCGAAGGAGGAATGGCATGACCTGTGGTAGTGCTTGAAAGTTCAAAATATTGATTTGATGATGGCAATCATTGTCTAAATTTCATAATTCACATACAGTGATGATTATACTTCACCTGCTTGTGCAATGCCTCCATGGCGAGAGCCCCCGCTTCAGCATCCTTGGCAGAACATTTTGAATCTTTAGCAGCCAGCAACGGTTTCCCATAAGTGGCTTGGAACTGTGAAAACAGATAAGCATATATCATAGCTCTAGTGAGGAGCATAAAATAAATAAGTTACTTAAATAGCAACAAGTTACAAAGTGGAATAACATAAACAATTAAAAATGTAATTAACTGAGTTGGCTCATGATTGGCTTCAGAGACTCCTTATGTTTGGTAATAAATTATCTTGCAATATATTTCTTTTAAAAAGAGACAATGCATTTAATAAAATAATAAAAAGCAATAGTACATCAAAATAGCTCCATATAAGAGGTATATGCTGGAGCACAATAACCAGACTAGAACAAGAAATACAAAATAAAACAATGAATAAAAAAACCCAACCCCATACACCCATCCACAAGGACATGAGAAAGGCAAGGAGGAGAAGCCTAAGCATGGAAAATCCTGCCCCAATTACCAAATACAAAACCTCAACAATAGCTTCTTGCTTGTCGACACCAGTTTTCATTAGGAAGTCCACAATGCAATTAGCTGTGAGCCTGACATGTCTAAAGTGCACCACTTTACCTCAACACATTATCCTTATGTCCCAAATGTTGTGAGTTAGTCTCCAATGTGGCCTTCTCTTGCCACCCACCCAAGCTAAAGCATTAGTGGTCCCCTTCAGTAATCAAGTCTCCTTCCCTGAATCGATACCTTGACTGAAGAACCCTTTTGATCCCTGCTAGTCACATTTCTTTTGCTAATGATACTATTTCAGTGTCTTGCTAGGTATATGAATTCTTGCTGCACTTGAAGAACCAGTAACCAAAGGTAATTCTCAAGCTTCAATTGCCCAAACAAGTCTTCTTCCCTCTGCCTTCCACACCTCATCTAGTAGCTCTTGGACCATTGATTCTGGTGCTAAAAACCATATGGTGGGTTATGTTTCATTTGTTTACTTCTTTTGGTTCTATTTCCCTAGATCATGTCAAACTAACTGATGACACCTTTATTAATAGTAAAGGAAGTGTCTCACTGCCTTCTAACCTTATTTATCCTTTATCCTTTATGTACAGTGTTTAAACTTTAATTTTTTGTCTGTTAGAGCAGTCACTAAAACTTTTAATCAGTCAATGACTTTCTCTCGTGTCTCCCAAGAACTGGTTAGGAAGAAGACAATTGGTAGTGATCAGGAAGAAGGGAGCTTGTACTTCTTATTGTGAATATCGTAAATTGTGTATTTTTCACATGTCTTATTATATAGTTGACCTACAGATGTTATTAGGTGTAATTGATTATTCTTTCCTTATTTGCCGCCTTGATCAGCCCATTGTATTCTATATATACATGTGTAATACTCCTTCAAATTCTTCGCTACAATTTTTTTTTGTTTTTTCGTGACTCGCCCTTAGAGAAGTCTCTTCTCCCTTGGTCCAGAACAAGGATTTCATTGGTTACTGCATTCGTTGGGCAGTTCATAAGGCAATTTATGTTTGTGCCCTTAGATCCGTAGCATTTCTACATATTTGAACTTGCAACCCCACAACTCTATTGTCGTTTTTGGCCCTACATCACATCTGTACGAAGCAATTTTAGGTTTGGATTCATGTGGAACACCTTTTGACATATTCCTGCAAACTGCTACAGGTACATTCAAAAACCCAATTTGTGGATTTCCTCCTTTCAATCTGAGAGTGTACTCATTCATTATTGCTGAAACTTACACCCAAAGTCGTCCCTAGCCCTAGTCTCTATCCATCCTATTTACCTAGGGTTTTGGTCAAAGAAGGGGCCCACGTTTCTTGTTTTTCTGCACAACTACAAAGACACCTAGAAACCCAATTTTTCCATTTTTCCCTTCGATCTACCACAGGGAATCAAGGATCTTGTTGGAGTTGCCCGGGGCCCTATTCTTCATCTCCTTGAAATCTTCCTTGTTTCGTAACCTGTGGGGCCCACTTTTTTTTTTTTTAATGGTTAATATATTAATAAAAGGGAGGCACCAGAGGTGCAAAAACAAAAGCCCACACCCCGATACACCCACTGCCCACACAAACACTGGAAACAACAATAAAGAGGAAACTATGCTAAGTCAACACATTCTTTCTAGGCATGTAAGATGTCACTCAAGGATATTTTTGAATTTTGAAAGAGAGGAAGCCCAAGAGGTACTCTTCTCGAAACCGCTTCGCTCGATTCAATGTTATCCTTAAAGATTTTGTTGTTACGTTCCCACCATAAGCTCGACACTACGGCAAAGAGAGAGATTCGCCACAGAGATGAACATTTTGGGGGAAACCGAAACAATATCCTGATGTGGTTCCCTAAAAATTAAAAAGGGATGAAAAATAATACACCCTAAATCTAAAGTGAGCTGAAATTAAATTTCAATTAATATATGCAACTAATCAATATGAAAGTTACCACAAATAATCATGCAAATACTAAGAATCTAGTGTGTAATGCGATTAGGCATATGGGTTTTAATGGAAAAGGCACGCATATGGTTTTAAATGGGAAATAAAAGAATAAGGAAGGGACAATGGGTAATGAGAGGGGAATATGGGGTTAAGGTGATGTTTAGAAGGACTATATGGGGTAACAGAAGGCTCAAAAAGGGGTCTTAGAGGGTTGTGGCAGCAAAGGGGTGCATGGGGAAGGGTGACGAGAGCAGAACAGGGGCCAAGGAAGGGTGGCGATACCTGGTAGGGCCCAAGAGATGGGTAAGGACAGAGGACATAGACTGGAAAGGGCTTGGCGACAACTGTAAGGGGGTAGGGGAGGAGGGTTGGCGAAGGTGTATGGGGCTGTTTAAGGGAAGACGGAAGGTGTAGGGGGTGAATAGAGGGTAGGCGAAGGCAGTGGAAGGGGTTTAGATGAGGGACGAAACCCAGGGATGGGTTTAGGGATATTGACGAAAGCCTAGAAGGGCTAGGGGTGATTGGCGAAAGCCAGAAAAGACCAATAAAGGCTGGCGGAAGTCCAGGTGGGGCTGAGGGAGGTCTAAAACAACAATGGGGGTTGAATGTGTAGGGGCGAAAGGCTATGGAAGGAAAAAGAAGAAAAAAAAAAAAGGAAAAGAGAGGAGGAAGAGGAAGGAGGAAGGGGAAGTGGTACCTGGATAGGGATGGCTTCTCACTCTTCTCCTTGTCTCACACCATCGCTTCTCACGTAGTCAGTGGGGCTGCTTCCTTCGCTCCTTTCTTCTTTTCTCTATTCTTTGATTCTCCCTCTTAGGGTTAGAAGACCCTTTTTATTTAAGTTATGGCTGGTCGGGCCCGAAACTGGGCCTGGCTCGAGCTGGGCCTAGGCCCAACTGGGTCCTCTGCATCAAATCCCCAGCATAAGAAAGCTCGGCCATGGTAGAAGGCATAACCCAAAGAACACCAAACTTATCCAACACAAAATTCCAAATTGCATAAGAAAAGCATTGACAATGATTCTTCATCTTCTACGCAAGTTGTCTTGGGTTAGAATTTTCTCCATACCAGTTGTCCAAAAGAAGCAGATTGCACGAGGCGGAGCTTTGGGGGACCAAATACCTGGGTTGACGCTAGGTGGAAGAGTCTCCCGGTTGTTCCAATCGAAGGACTTGATAGAGAAGCAACCGGTTGGGTTTGGCCACCATAGGAGACTCCTAATTAGAGCTACGAATCTGGTAGGAAGAGATAATGTGAAGGAGCTCAAAGAAGTAAAGAATCTCAGAGTTAGAAAGATTACGCCAGATGGAGAGATCCCAAACAACCTGATCATTGCAAATGGAGTAGAAATCAGCAAAGGGTTTAGACCTACCATCCTACAAAAACTGTCTTCCCACCAAGGTACCATTTTTCTGATCAGACTGTATTGATCATCGATCTTCAATCGACTTCCCTTCAGATAGTCTTGTCATCTTCTCCCAAAGGGTTTAGACCTACCAAACTACCAGAAGAACACTCTAAAACAAAGATAGTAGTAGGGCTCTAGTGGAGTCCAAACTCTCCAACCTTGCAATGTTACATGCATCAACTTTTTGGCTGTGGCATTTTTGCAGACCCCGATGGTGATTTCTAATCTTTTAATAAATCAAATTTCCTAATCTCAGGCAAGTCCGTAAAAAGGAGAAGTTTTGAGGTGAAGCATCGATCATTGATGTGTTTTTATGAATATCAGTTCAGAATATTTGATCAAATACCAATAAAACTTAGGGAGCCCCAAATTTTAAAATTTGAAATTAGCCCATTGAAAAGAACTTTAATAGGATCAGTTACGTGGTGTTTCTTAAGCCCACCCCCACCCCTCCTTCCTCCTTTTTTTCTCCTCCCACTACCACCTTTCATTGTTTTTTAACCTCTAAACTTTTGTTACCTTAAATTTTTTCTATTTAGACAGACCTTGAAGTAGATAAAACTGAAGTATGATTGGCTCTTCAATGATTGCCAAACAATAAAATCTTTTAACAGCATTTTCTTCCAACCTTTCAAGCTTAAGATCTGTTAGGGTTAGAATCTGGCAGTTGCCAAACAGACCTTGAAGTAGATAAAACTGAAGTAGAAGTTCATGAAAATTCCCATTAACATTTACCAAATTGCATAAAAGCTTAAACCTGTGCAGGGTTGGTTCAGAACCTTTAGTTTGACAATCCCATGTCATTGGTACTAATGTATAAAAAATAAATGAAATGATAAAAAGGAAAAGAAGTCTGATGAAAACAGATCAGTCTCTCAAAGATATGAGAACAGAAAGCCATGAAGACCATATAAATAGATGACTATTGCACATTAGGAACTCCACATGCTAATGCTAAAAAATGAAATACACGATACAGTTAACCAGTAAACATTGAAAACACAACATAGCGAATGTAGCCAAAAGAACTGCATAAATCTATTTAGACCACAGCTCACCTGTCTTTCGGTTCCAAGAAATCCAGGCATTAAATAGTCAAAAAGTGACCATAGGTCCAAGACATTATTCTGCAAGAAATGTAAGTCTATAATTGGTAAGATGAACAGAAACTTCAGACCAAGTTCCAGGCATTTCAAGCTCCAAAAAGGAAGTGGAAAGGCTAAAAGCCAACCTGGATCGGTGTCCCGCTTAGTATAAGCCGGTGTTCAGATTTCAACTGTTTCACGGCACATGTAATTTTAGACTTTGAATTCTTGATAATATGCCCCTCGTCTAAAATACAGTAATTCCAGACAAGCTGTCTAAAATAATCAATATCTTTCCGGATAATATCATAAGATGTAATAATGACATTATACTTTCCAAATTGATCACGGAGTGAAGTGCGCACTTGAGCAGAACCAACATACTGAAGAGGTATCATTATGGAGGAGTCAATATACTTCTCTATCTCATAGGCCCAGTGTCCAACCAATGTTGATGGACAAATAATTAATGATAAAAGTTCCTTGGCATTGTTAGAAGTGCGACGCTCTACAATGTCAGAAGCCACTATTGCTGATGCCTGGAGAGTCTTACCAAGCCCCATATCATCACATAAGATTCCATGAAGCTTAAACCGCCTCAAGAAAGAAAGCCAATTTATACCCTCTTGTTGATACCTGGGAAAAGCCAAAAAAATTTAAGGCCAAGGACTAAAAACTAAAAGATTCTCTAATCTACCAGCTTCCTAAAATTTAATCATAGTATTTATACAAATTGAGTACAGAAATGGGGGTAGCATAATTGAGAAGAGAAATGAAAAGCTCTACTTCTGCAGATCTCAGTCAATACTTGGTTGCCTCAGTCAAATCAGTCTAAAATGAGGTAACGTGCAAAGAACACAAATCTTTACCGCTGTAGCAGTGACACTGGCATACTGCACCACAAGCTAGAGGTAGCAACCTGAGTCAAACCTGACCCAAACCCAACTCAGCTAACCGAAAATTGGATCAGATTAGGGCAGAGTACTTCAGGTCAGGAATGGTCTTGTTTTCCAAATCATGTAGGTAGGTTGAAAGGTTGGGAGGTTGAGGGCTTGAGTCGAACCCAACCCAATCTAACCCAATTAACTTTTATGTTATTCATATGTATAACATTAAATGAATAAATAAATTCTCCCTAAAACTAGGATGAGAAAAAAAGAACAAGTAATATTATGATTTTTCAATAAAATCATATTTATTGGTCTTTTCTTTTTTAAATTTTACTTCTTGTAGATTCTGATGATCTCCACTAAGGAGAGGCGTTGAATAATTATCCTAACATGAAAAATCCATTCAGTTCCAATTTGATATTGTCTTCAGATCTGTTTGTGGCTTGAGGAAAGATACAAGATAATCCAACTCAACTCAATAAGGTTGACATGGGTTGTCTCCCACTAGAATTTACTCAATATGGTTTCATTTTGGTTTGTTTAACTTTGGTTGCTAGTATCTATTACCAAGTTTTGATTTAAAAACATACATTAAAAAATATCCTTGGATTCCCTTTGATTATTGTTTTGCACCATGATTTGCATACTTATGAAAAACCCTCCCTGAGATCCAAATGTCATGCATGTATTTTTCTGTGTATCTATCTATATATTGACATGAATGCTACTTTTACAAGAGTTTTATCATTCAACAACTTCTGATCCTGTTTTCATGAGCTAAATGCTTTCATCAATTGTACAAACTTGAAACCTAAACTAGTCTCGAAAACAATCCTAAACAAGGTAAAAGTAAGATTCCCGTTACAAGAAATATCCTCAAATGCAACACAGGAACACAGGAGGTATTGGAGCAAGACTGCTATAAAACAATTTAAATATCCAACATTCCATAGATACCATCTCAAAGGGGCTTAAAAATGGATACCTTCTCAAATTCACTTTCAACTCAGTTAGAAGCTTGTAATCATCAATATGAGAGTTGTCCAGAAGTTGCTCTAGAAATTGCACATCATCTTTATTTCTAGACAAACTTTCACCAAGTCCAACTGGTGCAGGAAGGCCCCTTGCCAATGGCAAAAGAGGAACAAGGGCAGCAAAACTTTGTGTCACACTCTGCCGAACAGCATTATTGCAATCACTCATACAACCTAGAAGAGGAACAACTAGCAGTGCAGCATATGGAACCAGCTCCACTCCCAATCCCTGCACAAGTAAATTAACAAGCATACCAGCCCCTTGCCTAGCATGAACAGATTCAGAGTCACCCAACATGGGAATGACCTTCTCTATCACTATTCCCATCACACTATTTGTCATTGTCTTGGCCATGGAGGCGATACATCTTGAAGCAGCTAATCTA
Organism: Chimonanthus praecox; assembly: GCA_022113865.1. Lineage (NCBI taxonomy): Eukaryota > Viridiplantae > Streptophyta > Magnoliopsida > Laurales > Calycanthaceae > Chimonanthus > Chimonanthus praecox. Next base: position 112,643 of record CM039087.1, on the reverse strand, counting down.
ACAGCAATATGGTGATGACACACACAGCCAAAGATGCATGGAAGAAGAGTGAGTAATTTCGGCCTTAACATCTCATCCAACATGGGAGCAATGGAACGTACCACCTACAAACAATAGAAATTTGAGCTTTAACATTTTATCTGCAGTGTTTATGAATGTAAAAAATAATTTCCATGAACAGATCAAAACATGAGATATGAATATTCTTCGCACCCTTTTTTTATTTTTAATGGTACCTTTATTTGATCCAAAGCAAAACTAAATGACTCCTTAATATCTGTGTCCCACAGTCCATACTTCCTGTGGGGGAAAAAACTTGACAGAAAAACATGCCAATCAGCAAGGTGGAGAAAAGGACAAAGAGTGACTATAAGTAGGGATGGAAATAGGCTGAGTTCATGCTGGACTTGTGCTGTGCCAAGCCAGAGGATGAACGCCATAATGGCATTAAAATATGCTCAAGCACAATCTAAGCAAGCTGCAAGGCATGAAATAAAGCCTGAGGCCAACTGGAAAAGAGAGGACAGAAGAAAAAGTCAAAAAAGGGTTGTAAAGAAAAAAAAACAAAAGAAAAAAAGGGAGAAATTCAAGATAAAAAAAATAATATTAAGAAGTCATAAGAGAGAGAAGAAAAGAATGAAGAATAACCAGAGAAATCAGTTGAAAAGACAAACAAGAAAGGAAGGAATCAATAGAAAAAGAGAGGGGCGAGGGATGGTGATAGAAAACCAGGAATAATAATTTCAAATTTTTATATTGTGACAATTTACTTTGAATATAATATTGTATTATGTTACTATGATATTATACTAACGTCATGGTTCAAAATCGTTTAAAGTGGTTTGATTTGATAAATCAAGTCGTGACAGACAAAAGTATAATGGATCTTTCGATTTTTAAATATTGGTTTCCGCTTTTGAACCTGTCAATTTTTTAAATGCGAAAGAAAGAAGAGGTTGGGGGCGTTTCTGTAATTTGATGGAATCTTGAGGAGAATTCCCTTCGTAAGAGAGATAAGAAGAATAGAAGGTTCATGAAAGCAAGAGATGTAAGGAGGGTGGGATAGTTTTGTAATTTACTATAATACTGAGGGGAATTGATGAGAGATTATGGTTTCCTGTTTGTGCTGAAAAGATGGGAGTGAAAAATCAGAGAGAGAGAGAGAGGAGCACGAAAGGAGAGGATAGAGAGTCAGCTGAGTGGCTAAGAGAGGCCAAGAGTATCGCATACTCGCACAGGATATATATATATATATATATATATATTGGAAGGACAGAAGAAGGAAAGAGAGAACCAGAATTTTTCATTTTTTTTTTTGGATTTGGTTTCAGGTGAATGAGATTGTAAAGAGAGGTATGTCATTCAGGGACGGGAATTGGGTTTTGATTTTTTTTTTTAATGAGATAAAAGGGGTGATTTGTGAAGAAAGATGGAGATTGAGAGAGAAGATAGGAGGAGCTGCAGATCTGAGAGAAGGGGACAGATCTGAGAAAATGGCAGCAAGGTGAGACTTGCTGGAGAGGGAAGGCAGCAGCAGCAAGGGTTGATTAGTGGTGGGGCCGCAAGTGAGGGACGACAACAGACAATGGGCTGCCAGCGACGGTTGGAGATCGGCTGGCTACAAGCTTCAGTGAGAGAAAGAGAGAGCCCACCGAATTAAATCGTGGAAATGACAGGAGAAGACCTGATGTGTATATCTGCAACAGAGGATGTCAGGAGTTAGAGATCCAGGACAATGAAAGGTGAATACAGAGATAGGAGGGATGGCTGAGTTGGTGAACAGATCAAACAGCTATATATTTTAAGAGAGCAGGCACTGTTCACATGTCGAAGGAGTAGCAAGAAAACGGTTGGAAACAGTGCACCAACGAGCACATGGGAAGGTCGGAGGGAATCAGCAGGAGACAGAGAGGAAGTTGTCGCCAGCTGATCTGATGCAGACGGGAAGAATAGCAGCGGCTGCGAGAAGGTGTGGTTCAACGGGTAGCAGTCGTGGCAGCATGAGTCGTCCCTTGATCAGGATTTGAGATTTGGGATTGCGAGAAGAACGGCCGAGAGAAGGGAGGGAAAATTTGGAGAAAGGGTTTAGGCTAATCTCAAGAATTCCAGGTTTGGCTGTGATACCATGCAGAAATTTGAATAATGGTCCCTCATATATTCTCATTGATAAAATACTAATTTATACAGATTACATGGGATCAGATAAACAAAGTCAAGGATGACATTAAATACAAGATGAGAGTGCATTTAACACATTTAATACAAATGGTGTATTAGTCAACAATGTCATTTAATAATTATCATATAAAAGACAGTGGGGAAGAGAAAACCAACTTGTATATTATTTATCAAGGCCTGAGTATCCTTGACACTATCAATTGCTTGAGTAATTTTCTGTTCATCTGGAAGCAGCAATCCTTCAGATTTCACAGGCACAAGAACCTCAGTAAGGCAATCCCATAGTTTTGGAAGTTTATCAAATAATGATCCCCCAAACTTATAACACAAATGCCTTAAAGCATGCTCAGATCCACGTCTGCTTATAAAGCCTTCAACCCTTGAACGGTCTTCACTGGCAGACAGCACTTGAATCTTTGTTTTCTGACTGCGTGTACTTGTTGCTCTTCCAAATGACAACAAGTCTTCATATTCAACGGTCTCAATGGAACTTATGAGTGCAGCTTGGGGAGTCTCACAAGGATCTGTGCACGTCAAAATGCAGAGGTTCTTAATTAACTTATCATTTGGACCAGGTCTGCGTGTGATACAGTGACAAACAAGCTCAGCAAGTGCTTCTGCTGCCTGCTCTTGCAGTATTTCCTCCTAAAATAACAGTTTAAGACAAAATTTAGAAAATTCCCACTATTTTTTAAATATGTAAAAAACTTGAGATTAATTACCTGTTCTCTCTTGATAGCAGCCATCAAAGGCAATATTATTGGATTTAGTCTGGCTGGTAAATCTGACATCCATACAACCGCAGAAGCAACTAAGGCTGTGACAGTAACATGTAAATTTCCCTACAAATAATTCCGAAAAGAAGTGGCTAGAAGTAAGAGAAGAGATATCATGATTTTCTTTTCACCCAAGGCAAAATTATACAATAAAGGTTACATGTTGGGACAAAACAATCAGTAGAAAATATGCTGACTAGTAATATGCAGCTAATGACATTAAAGCATTTCAACTAGAAGAACAGAAGACCTACAGTTTTAAAGACATGGTGGTAATGCACAAAAACAGAATAAAATGCATGCAAATTCACAACATCTTTCTCATATTGTAATTATGAAAAAAGGATCAAGGCACACACCTGCACACATTTCAAATAGCTAGAAGTTGACAAAAGTCGTTGCCTTGATGACTCTATATCATCAAGAATGTTCCTTTCAATGGTTTCGTCCCTATTTGAAGGATCAACTGACAGTGAAATTCTTGATGCAAAACTGATAGCATCGTCAACACTTAAAGAATCTGGATTGAACTTCATATTTGACAACATACTCTTAAACATGCCAGATGAATCAACTGCACGGAATAGAAGACCTGCCTCATTCTGCATCTTCACATAAGTTCTAGAAAGTTCAGAATAAGGAAGGAGTGAATCTTTAGTAGGCAGTGAAGGATCTGCGCAAGCCAACAAATCCAGTAACCACTGTCTAAGGTGACCAACAAGGCCAAGTACCGCCCTCACATGAATCCCTAGGGAGTCCATGGATTTCAACTCTCTAAACCATGAAACAAGAAACATGGAAGCCACCTGGAAAAAAAATTATTAGGTCTTCCAACAATCAATAAAAGAATAGTCAAATCATACCTTACGCTGAATACAAAAGAAAATCAGATCTCTACCTGACGCTGAACTCCAGAAAGTGAGGTCAGATCCTCCCATAATGGATCAATCACGCATTGCAAAGATGACTCAGGCAACCTAGATGCCAAGATACCCAATGCAGTTGCTGTAATCACTCGAGTACAAGTGACCGACTTTTCACTGTCTGCACCAACAATTATCTTGGTAAAATTAGAAGAAGCTTCTCCATTTTTTTCTGGAAATGTTGTCCCTGTCATATAATCATGACCAGAATTCCGGTTGTACTCGCTTTCTAGCTTCACAGCTCTCATCTTAGCAGCTGCTCTAAAATGACTTTTCCGAGGCAGTGCAGCTGGCCAGAACATTTTTGTAGCATCCAAGGAGGAACCATATGGTGTAGTTGCAAGTTCAATAAATGAAGACATATAAGACTTTGCAACAGCTTCTAAATCTGGCTGTGGACACTAAAATAAGCATATTCAAATCAGTCATCTTGAATGCATTTATAGAAAAGGAAAAAGAAAATTCAGACAATTTTTAGATAACCACCAAAAAGCATATACATATAGAGACAGCCTTAAAACCTGAAGCAGGAGCCTCCAAACCCTCTCTGAACACTGCAAAATTTCTTCATTTGATTCCAAAAGCAAGTTCTGGAAAACAATCCTTAGAGTATCACCCAAAATATCAGTGGGCCAGAAATTGCTAGTTACGAGCTCAGTAGTACTCCTGTATGCAGCTTCCAGCACACGCTCCTGTACAAGTAATTCATTAGTGCTATTTTCTTTTTTGAACAAGATAACAAATAAAGTATTTCATCAACTGTGAAATGTACAAGATAAACAGTATAACAGAAGTATAATGATCCTTGAATACAAAAATACATCAAAGATCACCCCAATATTTACGCAACACCCACAAATTTGTCCTTAAGATCTACGGCAAACTTTAGCCAAAAAATCAGCCACCCCCATTCATTATACACTTACATGACAAGAATACATCCCTATTCATACACAAAAGAGAAATCCTCAATTGGGAAGCTTGTCGGAAGAGGTCATTAAGTTCAGGCATGAGCTCCAAGACCAAGATAGGTCTAAATGTATCCAAAAGAGGTTAAATGGAGACAAAGGTCAAAAGAGAAATGGACTAAAAAAGGGTATAAAAACACCAAATTTTTCCACATTGCCTCGAGCCATAAATGTGTCACTGCATCAAAACTCTCACCATAGAAGATGTTCCCATTGTTGATAGAGATCTTATTACTCCTCCCGTTGTTCACTGTTTTCAAGATCTGTGTATAGCTAATCTCCAAGAAAGGTTTCACATTGCAGGTTGGCAAAATGTATCCAACAGAGGTTAAATGGAGACAAAGGTCTAACGAGAAGTGGACTAAAAAAGGGTATAAAAACACCAATTTTTTCCACATTGCCTCGAGCCATAAATGTGTCACTGCATCAAAACTCTCACCGTAGAAGATGTTCCCATTGTTGATAAGAGATCTCATTACTCCTCCAGTTGTTCACTATTTTCAAGATCTGTGTATGGCTAATCCCCAAGAAAGGTTGTACATTGCAGGTTGGCCATTTAGGCCCATCTCCACTTAGAAGCAATTTCTCTTGAAAGGCCCTTCTTTATTGATGAAATCAAGAATGTTGTGTCGGATATTGGTAAAGATCACTCACATAGTCCAGACAAATTTCCCACCAGTTTACTCAAGGTTCTCCGGAAAGTGGTACAGGATGACCTTTTAGACTTTGTGGAAAAGTTTCACGACCTAGGTAAGCTCTCGAAAGCACTTAGTGCTACATTTATTTGTTTGTGTTCTCAAGAAGGATGGTGCATCTCTTCTCAAAGACTTCCATTCAGATAGCTTGTTAGGCACTATTTATAAGATATTTCAAAGATTCTTACCAACTGCTTCAGAATGGTTCTTTCCTTCTTTTTTATTGAATTGGTAATTATATTAATAGAGAAAAGGCATCAGAGGTGCAAAGACAAAATACACGATAAGAAACAAAGAAAAAGCTCACCCAATACACCCAAAAAAGAGCCTCAAAAACAAAATAGATACAACACTTACGATAACTAAATGCACTCTTTCCAAGCTCTCAGTATGCTGGAAATGGAGAAATCCTGAAATTTAACAAGGGAAGAGGCCCAAGCTACACATTTAGCTTTATAAAACACGTCTTGAGAGCTTTCCAGACTGTTTCTAAAAATCCTATTGCTTTTCTCACCCCAAATGCTCTACAATGTTGCAAAGAAAGCTAACCACCACATGGTCAAACATTTGGAGGAAACACTAGTGATCTCCTAGCAAAAGAAAGCTGAGCAGTCGAGGAAGGCATTGCCCACTGAACACCAAACGGGTTTACAATTGAGCTCCATAAGACACTGAGAAATAACAATGGATGAGGATATGGGTCCATATTTTCGGAGGACCGGAGAGGGAAAGGGCAAGCACTAACCAAAACTCTTCCCATTTTGCACAGGTTGTCTTGAGTGAAAAAATCAGTGTTTTTAAAATTGTCCGAGTTGCGAGTCAACACGTACAAGTTGACTCGACTCGGATGGTCAATCGAGTCAACTCACTGCTCAACTCTAAAAATGTCATCAATCGTCCGATTTTTCTAAATTTGCAGATCGTGCGATTCCAAACTCTTCAATCGCACCATCGTGCGATGTTGAAGAAAAAGGAAGAAAAGGGGAAATTAGCAAAAAGAGGGAAAAAAAGAGAGAGGGAAATCAGCAGAATAGGAAAGGACGTGCATGGAAAGATCGAAAGTCATATTCTGATTGCCTATTAAAGTTTAAAAAGGATTGATAAATATATGGCCCTCTTACTTGTGTTTCTTTCAAGCAAACAAAAAAAACCTTCTTCATCCATCGCTTCTCCTTCAAGCCATGGTGTCTACTCTCTCTGGAAGTCCTTCAAGCCTTCAACAGTTCGAGACTTCCAGTTCGAGGTATGCTTCCCTCTTTTCTTCTTCTCGGTTTCCTCTCTGGTTTTCGCATTCCTCTGGTTTTGCTTTCCTCTTCTCGGCTTCCTCTCTGGTTTCGCCTTCCGCTGGGTTCGCTTTCTCCTCCTCTCTGGTTTCGCAGTCCTCTTCTCCATTCGGCACAATTTGGACACAAAAAGAAGAAAAAAGGATGCACAAATGCAGGCTGGGAGACCTGATTATTATTTTGATGATCAAGACCCAAACAGGAAGGGACCGATGGAAAAATTTATTAATGTGGATGATGATAAGAAACAAGCAACTCTTAACAGAGTTTGGAAAAAAGAAGACAGAATCACAGTTTGCAAAGGCATTGCTCGTTTTTTCTATGCAAATACACTCCCCTTCAATTTGGTGAAGAGTCCATTTTTCCAACCCATGTGTGAATTAATTGCAAGATATGGAATTGGGTTGAAAACTCCATCATATCATGAGATGAGAAATACTTTACTCAAAAGTGAAGTTGAAGATGTGGAGAAAATGTTGGAAAAGCATAGGAAAGAATGAACCAAAAAATGGTGCACAATAATGACAGATGGTTGGACTGATGGAAAGAATCGGTCCATTACTAATTTTATTGTAAATAGTCCAATGGGGAGTGTATTTCTGAAAAGACACATCTTCGATCTACAAAAATGGAGAGAACTTGGCCAACCTTATAGATTCGGTCGTAGAAGAGGTAGGTGTGGAGAATGTGGTGCAAATTGTTACTGATAACGCAGCACCATATGTAAAGGTTGGAAAAATCTTGATGGCGAGAAGGAAAAATTTATTTTGGACTCCATGTGTAGCACATTGTCTTGATCTTATGCTTCAAGATATAGGGGAAAAGGAAATTGGAGTCATCTACTATTGCTGATGCAAAAGCAATTGCAAAATTCATTTATAATCATGGTGTGTTGCTAAACTTAATGAGAAAATTCACGAACAATCGCGAGTTAGTTAGGGCGGTAATAACGAAATTTGCAACATGCTACCTTACATTGAAAAAGCATGCTGAGATGCAGAGTTGGTCTACGAAAAATGTTTAGTTATGACGAATGGGATAGAATGACGGTGTCCAAGACTGAAGAGGGGAAAAAAGTGAATGATCTAATTTTTTATAGTAAGTTTTGGAAACGTATTCAATTTTGTACGAAGGTTCGAATGCCAATTGTAAAATTACTTCGGTTAGTTGATGGAGAGGACAAGCCAGCAATGGGATACATATATGAGGGCATGGATCAAGCCAAGGAGAAAATTGCAAAGAGATTGAACAAATATGAAAAGAAATACATGCCATATTGGAAGTTAATAGATGCTCGTTGGAATGATCAACTCCACCATCCATTACATGCCGCTGCATATTATCTGAATCCTTCTTTCAACTACGAAGAATCATTTTATCCCAATGCTGAAATTAAAAGAGGGTTGTATATATGTCTTGATAAGTTGGCTATAGACATAGATGACAGGATTAAAATCGATGAGCAATTACTTGCATCCAGAACTGAAAGAGAATTCTTTGGGGATAACATGGCCAAACTAACAAGGAAAAGAAAACAGCCAAGTATTTAGTATTTAGTTATTTAATATTTACTTATTTAGTATCTAAATTTTCAATTTAATTTTTTTTAATATATTATCTCATGTTTTATAGCCATTTGGTAGGAAGATTATGGAGATGATACTAAAGAATTGAAACGTGTTGCAATAAGGATTTTAAATTTAACTTGTAGCGCAACGGGGTGTGAGCGGAATTGGAGTGTGTTTGAACAAGTATGTTTTATTTTTAACTTTAAATAGATTAATGCAATTTCTTAACATATGTTTAAGAAGTGAAGTTATTAATGTTTTATGTTTTCTTTTATAGATTCATACGAAGAGGAGAAATAGGCTAGAAGCAAAGAGGATGAATGCCCTTGTATATGTAAAATACAATTTACAACTACAAGTGAGACAGACATTAAGGAATTCAAAGCAAGATTATGATCCTATTTGCTTATCGGATGTGGAATCTGATGATGAATGAATCATTGAAAAGGAAGATCCAGCTCTTCCACAAGACAATTCTTGGTTGGATGCAGACGAGATGTTTAATGAGGAAGAGACTAATATTAGAAAAGAAACGATTAAGCATTTTAAAATCTAGAAGACCATTATATTATATTTAAAATTTAGAAGGCACAATTTATAAAATATTTGAATTTTGTAATTAACAGGGGTTTATTCGAGAAAGCGAAAGAGCGTTGAAGGAGAGGAAGGTGAAGGAGAGGAAGAAAGCGTCGAAGAAATTAGCGATGTGGATGTAGCAGATGGAGGAGACACTTTACCTTCATCATAATTGGATGTTTTAGATGACATTGATGAGAATGATATTCTTTAGAGTTCAGATGTTTTGTAATTTTGGATAATACAATTTTATGAATTATGATGATTTGAATGTAAAAACTTAACTTCTAATACATTTTGATTTAAGTTTGCATTAGTACATTTTGTCGTATACTCATATCTTTGCATATTTACTTATATATTAGGAGGAATTGAACAAATCATCTTATTATTCTATGTCATTTTATATGTACTTCTAGTATAAATAATAATTATAGCAAAAAAAGTAAAAAATGTTAAAACTCTTACGATTCTACGATTTATGATTAACGAGACACACCCCTAGATCGATTCATGATCCAAGTCGAGTTTGACAACATTGGAAAACATTCCTTAAACCTACTATCCAAGTAAAGTCGATTGCACAAGGAGGAGCTTTAGAAAACCAAATAGAGAGATTTGTTGCCGGAATGAATCCACACTGGTTGTTGCACACACAAAATGACTTCACCATGACTTCACCAAAAAGGCCCAAAGAGTTTGGCCACCAAAACAAAGAATCCTCATTTTGAACCTGGATCCTCATAGAATTGAGGTGGAACAAGAAGTACGAAAAATCATGCGCCCCCACATACAGGCCCGCACGACTTTGCTTTGGCGAGCCAACTCACTGTTGTTTCCAAAAGGCCTTGTGCTAGAAGGAGGAAGGCTACCACATATATACCAGAGAATTTCCAATGCAACTAGTAATGTGGGGCTTTTTTTTTTTCCCGTAGGGACGGGGTATTACAATCTACCCCTTAAAGCTAGAGCCGTCCTCAGCTCTGCACACACAACAACCAAGCCCACGCCTCAGGCAGAGAGTTGAACTATTCTCTGATACCATTTGTAATGTCCCGCTAGCAAAATATTGTCGGCTTTGGGCCCCCACACACAGGCCCGCACGGCTTTGCTTTGGCGAGCCAACCCACTGTTATTCCCAAAAGACCTTCTACTAGAAGGAGGAAGGCTACCACTTATATACCAGAGAACTTCCAATATAACTAGTAATGTGTGACTTTTTTTTCTCCATAGGCACTGGGTATTACAATCTACCCCTTAAATATAGAGCCGTCCTCGGCTCTGCACACACAACAACCAAGCCCACACCCTCAAGCAGAGAGTTGAACCATTCTCTAATACCATTTGTAACGAGCTATCCTGCTAGCACAATATTGTCCACTTTGGGCCCCCACACACAAGCCCGCACGGCTTTGCTTTTGGCGAGCCAACCCACTGTTGCTCCCAAAAGACATTGTGCTAGAAAGAGGAAGGTTACCACTTATATACCAGAGAATTTCCAATGCAACTAGTAATGTGGGACTTTTTCTCTCTCTATAGGCACGGCGTATTACAGTACTTGTCGACAAGTAATGATTTCCAAGTAGTGCCATCATCTGTTCCAATCCTCCACAACCATTTGATGAGAAGGGCGTCATTAATTTTGTTTAATAGTCCAAACGCCAAAACCCTCAGCCTCAATGGGAAGGCAAACTTTTTTTTTTAAGCAGTAACAAAGATACTTCATTCATAATAAAAACAATAAAAGGGATAGAGAAGGTCTAAAAGTGATAGGCCTGAAAGAAAAACAAAAAAGAAAAGAAAACATAAGGTACCAAATACATATACAAATAAAGTAGCCGATAATCAACCACCCCTCAATCCAAACAGCAATCACAATGACGTCCTCAAGTATCAAAGTAGGAAGACTCTTGAGAAGCTATTATCAACTCCTAGCGTAGCAAAGTAATTTCCCACGCCATTAGCTATGCGGCTAATATGAACAAAGGATACATCTACACCTGTCACCAAAGTTCTAATCTCTCTAACCATAGCGATCATTTCCCAAGGGAGACGCCTAAGTCCCATAGCCCATTTTATTGTATTTGCCGAGTCCCCTTCAATAACAAGTCTACCTTGACCATGGATTTTCCAAATGGCCAAAGCTTTCCTAATGCTAAGAATTTCCTCCTTATTTGGATCTCTAATACCAACCGACGCATTAAACATGATTGTTGTTCGACCCTCATGATTCCTCAAAACTCCTCATATTCCTGTCGGCCCAAGTTTCCCCCTTGCTGCACCATCCACATTAAACTTCATAACACCCTGATCCAAGGAACTCAACTCTCCTCGAATCTCCTTCTCCACCTAGAATTGCATATACACCATTCCCAAGACAAAAGAAGATCCAAAGGTTGAAGACACTTAAACTCTGTACTAGAAAGTAGCCACCCACAAAGTCTCCACTTTGCAGTCTGAAAGAGATCATCAACCTCTATTGATTTACTTTCAAAAATTCTATTGTTCCTCTCTTTCCAAAGTGACCATAATACTACCGCCGGGATTGTGTTCCATGTCAATTTCTTTCTAGGATGTAACCCCTTCAATAACCACGAATCTACACAACCCCTGCAGGTTTTATCCAAGACCTACGAAACATCTAGAAGGTTAGCAAAGTTCATCTACAGACTCTATGCCACTGGATACTTAACAAATAGGTGGTGTATATCCTCCTCTAATTCACACAAAGGACAGAAAAGATCCTCGTCATTTCTTAGCATTCCTCATCTTTTTTTTTTTTTGAGCGGTAATAAAGAAAGATATATTAACTGAAAAGAGAGCAAATACAAAACAGGGAAAGGCTCTAACAAAATTAGACCAAAAAGAGAGAGAAAAGAGAAAACTTAAAATACACAAAAAAAAAGAAGAAATCCTCCGATCTCAAAGGAGGAAAACGCCAGAGAAAATGTCGGTGACTCCAAGTTTGGCAAAAAAGTCTGCCACTCTATTCGTTGTTCGGCTGATTTTGACAAAGGAAACATCCCTCTCTAAAGCCAACTCCCTAATCTCTCTAACCACAATGACCAATTTCCCTGGCGGACGTCTTTTAAAAGGCACCATTGGAAGATTTGGACCCTAGGAGGGGCAACCCCTTTCCATACCATAGTGGAGGAAGATTCATCATTAACTTGAGACTTAAGAACTAGATCCACCATTGTTTTGACAGAGTACAACCCTGACGAATCACCTATCCAAATCAGATCATCCTCCTCCTCTAGTGATAAAAGAATCTCTTGAAGCTAAGCTAAAAGAGCATCCGTACTCCCTATTTCAAAATATCGAAGTTCCCGATGAAAATCAAGTTTCCAAGAAATCTCAGTACCCTCCAAGTTATAACAGTCCTTTACCAAAGCCCTTTTGGGTTCTAGAAATCCTGTAAAGTCTAGGTTATCTTTCTTTAAGAGGCCTCTTACCTACCAATAGATCTTCCCAGAAACCCATTCGATCCCCTCTCCCCACTAAGAATCTAGTGTTACCACTATACATTTTCCCCACTACTATTCTTCCTTGGCTCAATTTCCACCATGCTTTAACACTGCAGATGTATTAGTCACCACTTTATCTCTTAAAAACCAGGCATTATTATCCACCAAACCATACCGAGCTTTCAAAGTTCTAACCCTAAGGATTTACTCTCTCTCTTCCAAAGTGCCAACCCCACTTACATAACAAAGCTTGATTCCTAAAATTGGAATCCTTAGAGCACTTGCTTGATCCACCAATTTGTTTAAACCTTCTCTTACAAGGATAAAAAGAAAGGGAGACAAAGGATCTCCTGGCCTCAAGCCCCTATTAGCTTGAAAAGGGGAACCATTGACCAAAACAAAATATGAAGTGTCCTTAATACAAGCTTTCATCCATTGACACCAAACCCTCCCTAAACCCATCTTTTGAAGAAGTAACCCACAAAAGACAAATCCACATAGTCATAAGCCTTCTTGTAACGGTCCGACCCTTAATTTACCTTAATATTCACTAATGGACTTAGTTTGCACGTGTGAGAGGTGTTTGAGGGCCCCGCATGGGTCTCACCTATTAAACATGAGTCCCAAAGCCCAGATTTTAGATCGCCAAGTGGAGAAATCTAGAAATGAAAGAAATAAGAAAATTTGTGTCTATGTCGGTGCGATCGACACTGGACGTCGGTGAGATCGACAGAGAGCAGAAAACTGAACACTCTTTACCAGAGAACTGGGTCTCTGTCGGTGCGACAGACAAGTGTTGTCAGTGCGACTGACAGTGAGTGTGGGTGCGACCCACACCCGACTCAAGTTGGGTATTTAAACTCCAAATGACCCGAAATTTCGATCCTTCCCTCTCCAAAACCCTTTCTTTCTCCATGAGCACCCTTCCTCCAATTGAACCCTAGCAATTTCCCTTCCTCTTCTCGTCCCAATCCTCCATTGCATGATAGAGATTTGAGTAGGACTCACCTCAAGCTCCTTCCCACTCAAATTTTCTCCTCCCCAAGGTAAGTTCTTCACTCTTCCACCTTCCCTTCTTTTCAATGTTGGGTCTTTGCTAAGGATTGTGTGGAATGGAGTTTAGAATGGTGGTATAGGCCTGAAATGGGGAAGAATGTATGGAGAATAATGGGGATTTGAAATTTGGAGCCATGCATGGAGGGAGATTGAGCCCCAATTTGGGCATGAACCCTAGAGGGAGTTAGGGAACTTGGGGAAAATTGGAAAATGCAACATTGAGCTGGTGTATTGTCAAGTTTGGGAATTCAACATGAGTTGAGCTTAGTTAACCTTAAGGCATGCTCACCCTAAGGTGGAAATTTGGTGGAAATGTTGAATGGAGCTTATGGGGCAATGTAATTGGAAGATTGGTAAGGTTGGGTCTTGAGGAAGACATGCAATGTGATGGATTTGGGGAAAATTTGATGAATTGCCCCTATTGCATGAATGAAATGGAACCCTCCCTCTCTCAAACCCATCGGGGTTGAGTACAATTGAATTTGAATGCCCTCAAGGAGGGAAAATAACTTAGAGAAGTTGGGGGTTTTCCACCTAAGGATGAAATCAAGCTTGGAATTAGCTTGAACGCCATGTTTATACACCCATGAAACTCATGGAAATGAATGGGTGATACTGTATGTGAACCCCAAAAATTGATAAATGTCTAGGCATGTTGAAGTGTGTGATAAACATTGCATGCCATGTGCTTGAAAATATGACAGAATGAATGTTGCTTTGTGCTTATTTAAATGCACAATGGTGTATGGCTATGATTGACCCCCCCTATGCTTGTATGATGACAAAGTGAATGTATTGTATAAAATACATGTTTATGAATTTCCTAAGTTCCCTATGTTAGGTGCTTGCCATAGTTGAGAACTCCTATGATTGTGATATGTTTGAAACATGGTAGAATGTATGATGAATCAAGCTTGCCTAAGACATGGTAATGTAGGGATTTGATGAATTTCCATGCTTGTGGAATGTTGTGTGTAATGTATGCATCAAATGAATTCTAATGATTTGGGGTGGTACTTGACGAAGGGTTGGACCTAATGAAATGGGAGAAGTGGGGATCAAATATCACATGACCCAAGAGGTCAAATTGTGCCACATTTGGGGACGGGATTGCAAAATTGGGATTTCAAGGAATTTAAATGCGAAGAAAAACTGTGTTTGTAATTCCCCAGGGTGAAGAATGGACCGCTTCCTAAAGTCAACCCTAACATGGAAAATGAATGAACTATGGTTGATCTTATCCACTATGTGATACGTAGGCAACTGAGAGCATGGTGCCTCAGTTTGATCAAAGATTACTATGTCTCGTCCATACATGGTGAAGAGGATGTGAAAATGTGTGTAAACCATGCTTATGTTTTAAGTTACTCATTATAATGCAACGACTAATGCATGTTAGACTTGTGATGTGTTAACATGGGAATTAAGTGGCTTGCATTCATGGGTAGAAGCGTGGTAGGGTGCACTAGTGCATTGGGTATGCGTGAGTGGTAGAGAGGGGACTGGTAAGGTGTACCTCTCTCGATGTAGACTCCCTAGTGCTAGATGGTGGACCTCATGAGTGTGGCCCAGAGTAGTCGTGAGGCCTTGGGAGTCCCGAAATGATGAGAAAAGTATATAGATCCCACGAGTAAGGCTTGGAGTAGCTGTGAGAATGCGGAAGCCTCGATATGAACATATGGGGATTGTGTCATTGATATATGTGCCTGGGTCACTTAGGCACCGTGGATGAGTGCATCTCTATCGTGATTCTGCCGCGGATGGGTGAGTCTCTCACGATGCATGAGCGCGTTGGTCGTGCTGGATACGCAGGGCCATACGTCTCGATACACGCCGGGCATGTTGGACGGGCCTGCTAAGTCGTGATTCGACCTGCCGATAGGTAAGGCTCTTATCATTTGATGACGAGGGACGAGCAGGGCGAGATACTCTTATGCACATCGGGTATGTGGTATTCGCCTAGTAAGACGGGGGTCCTGAGCTTAAGCTTGCCGGGGGTCTGGATGATTGCCATAGTCACGTGGTGGTTCATGCCAGTGTTGTTCTCAAGGATGATTGATCTCATGGTGGATGATATACCCATGGAGGGATTTATACCAATGGATGGATTAAACCCATGGATGTATCATACTCATTGATGGATTGTCCTCAGGAATAGATGGTCCTATGGAGGGATTATTCCCATGGAGGGTTGTTCCCATGGCTGGTTTAGACCCATTTTTGGGTATTGGATTCATGTCTGGATATTGGTCCGGTGGTTGACGTATTGGTCATGTGGTTGATGTATTGGTCCCATGGTAGACGTGTTGGTCTTGAGGTAATGAAGGAGTACATTACAAATTGTGGACTACAAAGGCAATGGTTTTGGATAGAATAGAGTAGAGTAGAGAAGGAAATTTTTTTAAAAAAAATGACCCCAGATAGAGGCTATGTGGTGTTGATGTTGATGTTCATGATGAGGATGAAGACGATAAACATGGGGCAAGTTCGTACCACAGTCTATAACTGCATTGTGCCACTTGTAACTTCTAACCACAATATTATTGAATAAAAAAGTGATGACTAGCACTTTTAAATGGTTGACATATAGATTATATAGGTAAAACCATGTTCTTAATGATGTAGGACACAGACACGGACGATCCTCCCGGATCCACTTCTATTTATTTTTATTTATTTATTTCTTAATTAGCAAATAGGATTTGTTATTTTCGTTTGAGATCTTAGCAGCCCAACTTTAGTTAGTTTCCTATTTGATTTAGGGGTTCCTAGTTTAGCAAGGAAGCCAGGTCGGTGGCTTTCCTAGTAGGGTCATCTCCTATTTTCATTTGGATTGTTTTATTATAAATACATGTACCCATATGGGGGATAATTACACGATGAATACTCAATGAGATTAACCTAAGGCAAAGCCTTTTCCTATTTTTCCTTTATCTTTGTTTTCCTGCATAGCAGGTTGTTCTACATCAATTAGTTAAGAGCCAAGGGTTCTTTGTATCCCTGTTATACAGAGACGTTCCTATTCAGAAATAGGCATCTGCATTATAAAGGACGATCGTGGTTTCCCCTCCCCTCTTTTCCCCTCCCCTTCTCCAAAAAAAAAAAAACATCAAACAAAAGCCACGATACCCATACCTGTAACAGTTCCGCTGCCTATAACCCACTGCTTCAGCTGCCTCTGTTTGCCTTCTCAATCACCCAAGCCTTTCTTCTTCATACCCTCACTAGATCTTCCTCTGCTGCCCTTCTTTTCCAACCCGATCCCCTTTCCAATTTAATGACCCATTTACATGTTAGATTGTACCCATTTAACCATTTCACTCCATTACCCCTTCGCCAATCTTAAATCCATGTCCTACTCGTGGATCTCCCCTCACCCAACCATTACACCTTTTCCCCACTCCAACCGTCATGTCTTGGATTCTGTGGCACCCCGATCTGCTTACCTACAACACGCAGGCCCGAAAGCATCCAACAAAAATGGTGCTCAATTTCTCAACCAAACTGCGTTCAACGACTTTAAATCCGAGTTTATCTCTGAGTTGCGATCTGAATTTCACGACTTTTTCCAAAAATTTAGAGAACTATTGCTCAGCAGAAAATACAGTGCCCCGATGAAGGTGAACAAAATCTCAAAATACGTGTCTATTCCTCCAGAAGTCGTGACCCCACAACCATTGCCCGTGTTGGAGACCGCACCAATTGTGTTGCCGGCACCATAATTGATGCAACAGCTGAGTGTCGATTCCCCACCACCCCCCTACCTACACCTCCACCACCTCCCCCACCACCACCGCCACTTACCCAACCTTCTCCATTACCCAAACCGAATCCCTTTATAGATACCACGCATTCAACTGTGGTTATTCGTCCAACAGTCCCTCAGGACCATGTTCTTTTCCCAGTGCAGTTTGACGATCCCTTCTTGCCAGAGTTGCATCGCCCTTGCTTGAGCACATATGCATTTGCAGGTATCTTCGTTCCCCAGAATGACAGCTCTCAGCGTCCGTGCCTTACAGATTATGCAGTTCCCAGCTTCATCATTCGCATCTTCGGACTTGGTCTTTATCTTTGTTTGGTGCCTTGTGATTTTGCTGACTTCAACTCGATGACGAGTTCTTTTCAAGACCAAGGGACTGATGTAGGACACGGACACAGACAATCCTCTCGGATCCACTTCTATTTATTTTTATTTAATTATTTCTTAATTAGCAAGTAGGATTTGTTATTTTCATTTGGGATCTTAACAGTGCAGCTTTAGTTAGTTTCCTATTTGATTTAGGAGTCTTAGTTTAGCAAGGAAGCCAGGTCGGTGGCTTTCCTATTTGAGTCATCTCCTATTTTCGTTTGGATTGTTTTACTAAACCCTAAACCCTAAGGCTCACATTCATGGGTGTAGGTGGGTGTGAAGTGAGGAGGGGTGTGATTCAGGCCACGGTGGGCCCCACAAAGCCATTACTTTTTCATTTAAAACCACTTACAAAATTAAAACTGACTTACAAGTTCTTGTCACTCAATTATAAATTACATGACATGCAGCAACAGGCGGTGTTCAATGATTGCACAAAGAAAAAAAAAAATTGTTGATGTGTCAATTCAAGAGAAATTAATACCAATAAACATGTATAGTCATTTTATCTAAATTAAGTAAAATGGATAGCTAAACTCAAATGGTTAAAGATGTCTAAGTAAAACTATTTTATAACTAACATATCTAAATGCTCTAATTTAATTTGTTAGTGTCATTAGAAACCCTTTTCAAATGTTCATCTAACTTCTTGACTTTCTTTTTCTCATTGAACATGTAAATAGAGAGAGAGAGAGAGAGAGAGAGAGAGAGAGAGAGAGAGAGAGAGAGAGAGAGTTTTACCAGGGTACATATGGCTGCATGACGAACTGATCTAATGCTGTGTCTCATAAATGGCCACAATCGAGGTGCCAAAGTGGACAACACATAAGGGTTCTCTTCATACTTCATCCCAGCACGAATTTCATCACCTTGAAGTACTTCATTGAGATCCAGGACCTGCTTTTCTCGAGATATAAATGCTCCCAACATCTTTGGAACCATCTCTGGCTGAGAATATATCTCTGCCAATAAATTCATCACGCTGCAGCAAGTAAGGATTCATCATCAAGACGTGGTCGAGAAATAGAGCATAAGAATACGACAGAAAATAATTGTAACATAGGAAAGAGAGGAATATAGTACTAGATGACTGTGAATTAGGTCCTTTTTAAGGACCAACACAAATGAATGGAATTCAAATTGAAATGTCTCATCATATATAACTGTATCACCCTGTTGGAAGATGGTAGTTATCAATTTATCAACCCAAAGCACTTAACCATCTCAACTTAAGGTAATTTAACCAACAAAGAAAATCAATCCGACTGGTATGAACCATGGAAAATCACAGAGGTGGATGTGTTCTGGCATGTTGACGTATTTTTAGTTGCTTATTGTGATTTAGTAGATTAGTTTTGCCGCTTGCATATGTTCATGTCATCGTCTAGGGTAGCCTAGGTCAAGTAATCATAGAATCACATAGCCATTAAGTTAGGATGTCTAACCAACCCTGCATCACCTTGCCTTCCCTGTTGTCGCCACCTCCTTGAGGCCCTTCTAAGGCCATCGTCACCCCTTCAAACCTCAATAATCCTAGTCTCCTCCTCCTTTTAAGGCCATCTAGCCTTGCCGCAACCCATATACCCTTCCTCTAGCTTCTGCCAGGCCTTCTTACTCCCAGAGTGACTTCCGTCCCCCTCTCTAGCCCACCCCTGACTTGCCTCAGACCACTGATGTGTTGTCACCACATTCCCACAGCCCCATGGGTGTGGCCGATCGTTCTCTGTAGGCTCTTTGTAGGGCTGCAACTCGGGTTGGGTTTTGGCTCGACCCACATGACCCAACCCAAGAAATAATGCAGGTAGGGTAGAGAATTTCGGGTCAGCGGGTCAGGTCGGGTCAGGTTGAGAATATAAAAACCCGCATGAAATTCGGGTTGGGATCGGGTTGAGGATTTTACAAGTTAACCCGACCCGACACAACCCGACCCGGCCCGACTAAAATTAGGCTAAAATGGGTTCAGAATGCAGGGCCGGTCAGAATTCGGATTAGAATTCGGGTCGGGTCGGGTTGTGAAGTTCGGGTTGGGAATTCGGGTCGGGTCGGGTTCCATATATATCAACTCCGGTCGGGTTGGGTTTTAAGGAACTCGACCCGCCCGACCTGAGTTGCAGCCCTAGCCCTTTGTGATCCTTTTGACTTGTTCCATTTGTCCATTAAGTACCCAGTTAACTCGTGACCCCTTTTTTGACTTATTCCATCTATCCATTAAGTACCAAGTTAACCCGTGACCCCTTTTTGACTTATTCCATTTGCCCAATAAATACCCAGTTAACTCAATTAGTTCATTATCCAAACCCATTCATCTATTAATTAGTCCATTTGATTCAAAGGATATTTGGCGTGACTATCTGTGATAAATTTATATTGATTAATTGCATATATTAATTGAGTGATTAATTTCAGCCATTTTAGATTTAGGGAACATTATTTGACCTTTTCATAACCACATTAGGCATTTGGAGTTACCCTATCTCCTGTCCTGCATCAAATTTGGTTCAGATACAGGTTGGTTGTTTCCCTTAACATCCACGGTCCTAGGTTGCATCTTATTTTATAAAAGAAAAATTGTCATCATTACGTCATTATTCATTCATCTCATATAGAGTTAGGACACAACCACTAGAACCATCTAGAGAAACATAGAGAAATGGCATTGGAAGCCTTGAAAAATCTTCTATTGTCAGACGTACATGGAAATCTTCAGCTTCTTGTTCTAATTGCACAAGAATATTCAGAGTAATTAGGGATGGATGCATGTATTAAACTCTTTGAGCAGGTCAAGTCCTATGAAGGACTTTACTTGTTCTTGGGTCCATACTTGAGCTCCATTGAGGATCCTGATATTAAAACTGGCCACGTCCAAAAAGTTATAAGGGTAACAAGAGAATCAAATTCTATGATACTGAGAATACATGGAACTTCTTGATGGAAGCCAAGCTTCCTAGAACTTCGTTGATACATGTCTTAGGTCGTGTTGTGTCACCTAAGTCATCTGAGCATGCACCTTCATCTGCACCGCATATTCATGATTTGCACGCTGAAATTAAAAGTCAAATTAATATAAGCGATGAAAAGTATAAGTTTGTTGTAGATTCTCATTGCAGGTCCAAGGAATTTGATGTGGATGATTACGTGGAGGACCTAACACCCTGTCAAGGTCCAACACTTTCACCCCCAAGCCCCACCCCACATTAGCATGACCCTGACCCTCAGACTTGCCTTCCTTGTACACTACATGACCCATGGTCTGCACTTGTCCAGCCCACTCAGCTTGTACCTTCCTGGCCTTCCTTGCCACCCAAGAGAGGAGATAGAATTTATCATGGTCGAGGAAGTTGTTTCAACAGCTGCTGGAGGACATCAGCTATATCTTTTGACGTGGAAGCCCAGGCCCATGACATGTCACTTGGTTGCTTGAGTGTGAGCTATAGCAACTTGCTTCGGATTTACTGGGAAGATTTAGGAGTCTTGTCTCATTGGAGGCGTGTTAATACTCACATCTTGGTGCTGCTTCCATCCAGAGTTGATCATGACGTCAGTGTCGGATTCCGAGTATACCATCGATGGCGGAGGAGAGTTGATCCAGCATTCTTATTGTGGCTTGATGATGTTCTGCTTGGTTGATACCTGAAGGCCTCACGTGCGTGTGATTACACATTGAAGACCCCACATTGGGAAGGCGCACGCATGCATAGATTTTGTCTTTTCCTCTGTTTGAACTCAAGGTCGAGTTCTTTCTCTGATGGGAAGATTGATGCGGAGCATTTTGAAGCTTTGATTTCTCATTTTTTTTATTTATTTTTATTTAGTTGACTTATGTTTTTTTTAGATTATTTCAAGGTATTTTAGTCATTCTTGTAATTAGGGGTATTTTGGTCTTTTCTTGTTTTGAGTTATTATAATTACTTTGTAATCCCTCATTAGGGTTAATTAATGAATGAGAATACATGATTGTTACTTGAAAAAATTTGCTCCATGCGCATGGCTTGTTGGTGAGAAACCCGAGATTCGGTGAGAAGCCTCCACCTTCAAACCAGGTACTATTCTATCTTCTTCCTCCCTCTTTTTCTTCTCTCTCTCTTCTCTCTTTGTTTTCTTCATTTCTCCCTAACCCTCAGACTTTCCTATCAAACCCTAATCCATTTCCCATCATAAATCTAGCCCCAAATCACCCTTACCCTTGCCATCATCACCTATTGTCCCTGTGCTGCCATCGCCCCACCCCATCTATCCCCTCCCTTGCTGACGTCACTCCTAAACCCACCATCATTTGCCGCCTCCCTCTAAAACCCTTCCCTCTCTTGGAGCCACCACCCTATCTGCCTCCTATCTTGCCGCCACCCCCTTCCTAAGCCCCAGATCTGTAGTTGTCACCCTCCCTTGCCTTCCCCTGTTGTCGCCACCTCCTTTAGGACTTCTAAGCCCATCGCCACCCCCTTCAAACCTCAATACTCCTAGTCGCCGCCTCCTTTTAAGGCCATCTAGCCATGCCGCAACCCATATACCCTTCCTCTAGCTTTCACCAGCCCCTTTTAGTCCCAGAGTGCCTTTTGTCCCCCTCTCTAGTCCCCACCTGACTTGTCGCAGAAGCCTTAGGTGTTGTCGCCACATTCCCACAAAACCATGGGTGTGGTCGATCCTTCCCTATAGCCCCTCTGTGACCCTTTTGACTTATTCCATTTGTCCACTAAGTACCTAGTTAACTCGTGACCCATTTTTTGACTTATTTCATTTGTCCATTAAGTACCCAGTTAACCCGTGACCCCTTTTTGACTTATTCCATTTGCCCAATAAATACCCAGTTAACTCAATTACTTCATTATTCAAACCCATTCATCTATTAATTAGTCCATTAGATTCCAAGGATATTTGGTGTGACTATCTGTGATAAATTTATATTAATTAATTACATATATTAATTGAGTGATTAATTTCAGCCCATTTTAGATTTAGGGAACATTATTTGACATTTTCATAACCACATTAGGAATTTAGGGTTACCCTATCCCCTGTTCTGAATTAGTGATGCGCCATTGGCTCATTCTTTCCCTGTGCTATTCTCTCTTGCATCAAATAGAGTCCACGGTTAGGGAGTGTTATGAGGTAATTCATAATAAGGTAGTTTGGGGTCCTCAGTTTAGGAGGGAGCTGGAAGACTAGATGGTTGAAGACTGGTTGTTGCTAATGAATCTTTTGGGGAATGCCTTTATGCTGGGTGGCAGGATAGGCGGATTTGGGAGATTGATATCCATGGTGTTTTCTCTGTGCAATCTTTTTGTAAGAAATTACTGGTGGTTGGTGACACTTTCTGTTCACCCTAAAATCTGGGTGGGGGTCTCTCCTTTCAAAGTGAAGATTTGTGGATGGATTGCAGGTTTGCAGAAAATATTGACTATTGATAATTCGCGAGTGATAATTCGCGAGTGTGTAAGATGCTTATTGTGAATGCTTGTCCTTCGTGCTTATCCGATGCAAAGTTTGTTAATCATTTGTTGCTTCATTGTTAGTTCTCTTATCAGATTTGGATGCATTTCTTTCAGTTGCTAGGCATTCTTTTTTGCATGCCTCGATCATGGGGTGAGTTGTTTAATGAAGAGGTGGTGGCGAGTAGTCTGTGGAATGTGACTATCTTGAGTATTGTTTAGTTTATTTTGCTGGAACGTAATAATATGGTGTTTCGAGATAAGAAGTGTTTTGTTCCGTCGCTATTGGATTCTATCAAGTTTTGGGCAGCTTGGTGGTTAGTCGGGTCGGCTAAGTTTCGGGGAGTTTCAGTTTCTGATTTGTGCAGAGATTGGGCTTCTGTAGATTTGATTGTGCATAATTGAAGTTGTCTCATCATGTTTCTTGGCTTTCTCCTGCTTCTGGGCTTCTTAAGCTTAATTTTGATGGGACCTGTATGCAGGAGATTGGTTTGGCAGGCTATGGTGGGATCATTTGCAACGATTCAGGATCTACAGTGTTGTCCTACGTTGGCCCACTTTGTAATGGCTCAGTAATCGAGGTGGAATTATTGTGGCGTGGTATTTTGGAGTTGGAGAAGTTAGGAGTTGCTGGGAATTTAGTAGAAGGTGACTCTAAGGTAGTTGTTGGGTGGGCATTGGATTCTAAATTCCCATGGGTTTTCCTGGACAAAATTGAAAGGATTCAGCATATTATTGTTTCCTTTTGTTTTAACGTTGCTTGGGCACCTCGATCAACAAATTCGGTTGCAGATTAGTTGGCTCGTCAAAGGTTATCTTTAGTTTCTGAAATTGTAAATACATTCTTGTAATCTCGGGGAGGGATAGTGTTTTTCGTTTTGGCAAGCTTCTCTTGGCCTGTTGTTTTTCCTTTTGTCTTCCCTTTTGAATTAATGCAGTTATCTTTCCAAAAAAAAAACTCACAGCTTAACAAAGTAGTCTGCCACGCCCATTAGTTGTACTGCTAATTTGAACAAAAGATACATCAAGCCCTGACACCAAAGCTCTAATCTCCTAACCGTAGTGATCATTTTGCAAGGAGGACACCTTTGTCTCAAAGCTCATTTTATTGCATTTGTCGAGTCCCCTTCAATCACAAGTCTACCTTGCCTGTGGAGTTTCTAAATGGCCAAAGCTCTCCTAATGCTAAGAATTTCCCCCTCATTCGAATCTCTAATACCAACCAACTCATTAAACATGATCATTATTCGGCCCTCGTGATTCATCACTATTACTCTAATTTCTGTCGGCCCCAATTTCCCCCTTACAGCATCATCCACATTAAACTTCACAACACCCCGACCCAGTGGAACCCAACTCTCCTCTGACCTCCCTTTCCACCTAGAATTGCTCATACACCCTTCCCAAGGCAAAAGAAGATCCAATGGCTGAATACCCTTAAACTCTGTGTTAGAAAGGAGCCACACACTAAGTCTCCACTTTGCTATTTGAAAGAGATCATCAACATTCATTGATTGACCTTAAAAAATTCTATCATTCCTCTCTTTCCACAAAACCACACCCGGGATCGTATTCCAGGCCAATTTCTTTCTAGGTTGTACTATTTCTAGTCATCCACAGACATGCACAAACCATCTTAGCCGCTTTCCACTCATCTTCTCATATAAAAGGGCTATTTATTTTTTTAATCTTCTCTTATAATTTCTAGCTTTATCTTTTAAAGTAATTCCACTCACCCATCTTAGCATGCCCATCATTTTGCTCCATAAAGCATTGTTGGTATGATCATTATCTTATTGAATCACCCTTCAGTCAATTCAGTACACTTTTACCATAGAGAACTCCACTAGATTGCCTACATTTAGCCCACCCAGCACCCATCCAACTCGCTACATTCAGATCACACACTCCACCCATCTCTACAGTTGAACCTAAATCTCTAATTTTATCGTAGTGCTTTACTAGAAAACATAAAACATAGGAAGATCAGGCCAATTTGGATAAGTAGATTAACTCTAAAAGATAAAGTTAGAAATGAAGACATTAGGGACAATTTAAAAATAGCTCCAATAAAGATAAAATGAGATAAACTCATCTAAGGGCTTGATCATGTAAGTAGAAAACTAGAAATAGCCCCAAAAAATATAATTGAAAGGCTATAAATCTTAGGCAAAAGGAGGAGATGTAATCCACTAAAAATGCGAAGGGAAGGGATAAAGAAGGACAATGTACATAGTGGAGTAACTGACTTTATGGTCTATGATAAGGTAAATGGAGAAGTGGAACTCAAAAAGCCGACCCCAGATAGATGGGATTTTGGGTTTATGATAATAATGATGATGAAGATGATGATTATATAACGCTCCTTCAAACAGGAAATAAATCATCATTCACATGTAGAACAGAAAAAGGAATAAAACATAAACGATTGCATAGGGAGACATACCTACTAGTCGATGGGCTTAGATCATCAAGGTCAAGTAAAATATCCCAGAGTAACATAACAATTGAATGTAATGTTTGCCCATTGAGAGAAACAATAGCTGCAGCTATGGGTATTAAGGCCTCAGCGGCAACTGCTCTAACATCATCATCTGGGTCCTCTAACCCAGCCTTACAAGCAGGAAGTATGTAGGGAAGTAAATCTTGAAGCATTTCCTGGCAAGAACCAAAGAACTTTATGACTAGAAAGACAGATAAATAAATCAGCTGTTAAACATACCATCACAAGTCACCATAATGTGAGACTTAAAACTACAAGCATCAATACAGATGTAGATCCAACTAAACTCTGTAGAAAACAATAAAAATAAAAGCTGACACCATAGTAGTCATGGCAAAAAGCGTATGGTGCATGTGTAAGTGTGAACAGAATTCTGTTAGGAGCACGCACTTAGATATTTCAAATAGCTGTTTAGATTCATGGATGTGTGTCCTTATTGCATCAAGAATAATATAACAATACAACTCATTGAAAGCACAAAATGTATTGGCAAGCTTCCAAGCAAATTATATAATTATGTAATACAGACATGCACAAGCATATTATCTACCTTCCAAAAAACATGTAATATCTAAAAAATAGAGTTTCTAATTAAGTATCACTAACAATGACTTAATGTTAACTATAATATGTACTAGCTATTACCCAACGACTATAAATACTAACCTTACCATAGAAAAGGTTTCTAAAACAAACTAGGCTCAAGTAAGGTGAGCCTGCCTTGGAGGTGGGCAAGACACAACATGGAGCCACGTGAGGTGTAAAAAGGATCTGGAGAATGGGCGAGGGTTAAGCACAACAAAGGCGCACCTGTGACTATAATAGTAGAGATCAATGCTTTTAAAAATAAACCAGAGACCAATTTTTCCTTTTTCTTTTGAAATGTTATCATAGTAGATTCTCTTTGCCCAGATTAGGTATAACCAGCCAGTCTGACCAGACTGAACCAAGGAATTTTCACTTTAAAATATCCACAAGAACTTTTAAAATGGTAAAAGTGACCCATCATGCAGCAAGCAAATCAAACAGATCAGAACCCAGCCAGGCTTACAAGAGAGAGGTTATACACAACCATTAAAAAATCGTCACCAAAAAGGAAATAAACAAAACTCACAAAGAGCACTAACTAATATGCAACTTTGGAACTTGAACATCTTTTTTGGGGGTTAGGTATTCATTCAAAAGAGAAAGAGCCCAAAGATACATTAATGAAGCCCACAACCCGGGCCAGGCAAAAGAACCCACAAAAGGGAAGGATACTGGGCCAAGACAAGGCCATAGACAAAACTAAGAAAGGCAAAAAAACGAAAAACAAAATGCAAATATGCCCAGAACAGGTGAAAGCAAAAGAAGCATTAGTGCAAAGAAAGTAGAAGCCCAACACCGTTGGCAACACACCAAAAAACCTGGACCAGAATGAGAACAAGAGATGAGGCCCACAATCGGGAAAGGAAGATCTGCAGTGCTCTATGGAGTAGAATGTAGGCCAATGAAGGAAAAAACAAATAGACAAAGTAAAAGTGTGCGGAGATGCATATGCTACGCTGGATGAATGGATTAACCCTAAATGATAGAGTTAGAAACAAACATATTAGGGTTATATAGGTTGACAAATTGAGAGAAACTCGTTTCAGGTAGTTTGGTCATGTTAGTAAAAGACCTGACATGGCTCCAGTGTGTAGAGTTGAGAGACTACAGATTGAAGGCAGTAGGAGGAGAGTCAACCACTAAAAACTTGGAGGGAAGGGATAAAGAAGGGCTAGCTAGATTGTAAAGTGGTGGTTGTTATGGTTTATAATAGCGTCAATTGGAGAAAAAGAACTTGTAAAGCCGACACCATATAGATGGGATATTGGCCTTTGATGATGATGATGATGGAGCTTGAAGATCATATTATGGACTGCGCATAGGCCTACTTTTGAACATTCAAAAACAGGAGCCTTCTCTATCCAGACTATTTCGCACAAGAAAATTTTATGGTCTTTGCACACTTGACTGCAAGTCCACATAAGACAATGCCCTTTTTTTTTTTCCTTTTTTTAGTGTTAGTGTGTGTGTGTGTGGATATGGGGGTGATGAGATTTGTCGGGAAAAAGATGACTATGGGTTGGATGTGGAAAACTTTCAAATTGTTCATATGTGAACCCTTTTTTTTGGAATTAATCAAGTAATTTCATTTAGAAATAGAAAAGGTGCAGTATAAAAGTATAATGATTCCTTTTAAAAGAAAAAAACAAGAAGAAGAAGAAGAAGTACACTGATCGTCAAAGAAGAGAGAGAAGAACAAAGCATAAGCCCACTCTTCCCCCATCCCCTCCTTCAAACACCCAAAAGTACAAGTATTATACATAATTACAAAGAGACAACACCACCCTTCTGTAAATCCATGCCCAATTTACCCTTTCCCTGCAAAGAAAGGAAATGTCTTATGTAATAACAAGGAGTCTCAAAGGAAGCTTCCTCCTACCAAAAGCCCAAGTACTGTCATTAGCCAAGTCACCCTCCACAATGAGACTTTTTGAAGGATACCCCCCAAGAACCCACAGCAAAAGTTCCTTCCCTATAGCAAGAAGCTCAACCTCATTAGAATCCCTAATGTCTACAGGGTCCAGAAAAAACAATAAAACTTCACTAGATTTTGTAATACCCTCCTTATCTCTGTTGGTCCCAACATCACTCTTGTTGCACCATTAACGTTAAATTTCAATTCGTCCCCCTATGTCTGTTTCCATCCCTCTGCTGGTTAACTCTTCTTCTAGCCTCCAGATACACAGTCACAGCAACCCCCATCAAATCATCAAATTCCAGACCTTTACATTTTTTACACCTCAAAGGCCAAAAATTTAAAAGGTTCTTGATATCCTCAAAAACAACATGAATAAGTCCCTCTTTTGATTCAAAGGTCACCAGATAACTTTCTCCACAGTAACCACAAAATAACCACCAAAATCTACTGCAAAACAATGTTACCCCTTCCTTTAAAGCTCCACACCCCCCAAGAAAACAAAATATCAACAATGGATTCATTCAAAACCCAAGAGCAATCCATTAGATGCAAAAAACTATTCCAAACTTAACCCTAGAATTTAGATTTATGAATTCATATTTGGACCAACACAGCGTGAGCGGAAGGATCCAAGAAAGCAAAGGTTTTCATGCTAAAAGATGCATTGAAATTTCTCAACAACAATTTTGTTGGATGTAGTGATTGTATGGATATTAAAGGTGAGTCAGCTGATGCGATTAAATGGGCATCTAAGAAGACATTATCGCCTTACAAGTTTCCTTTCATCATGTGCCTCACTAAGCAAATTTAATTGCAGACACATGGCCATACATGGAGCCAATAGAAGTGATTTGTTTCTAGTCTTCCATGGTGTCATTGACTGACTAGAACAGATACATATTTAGGAGTATTCTTAATGATACTTTATAGGTATGCAATAGTATTGGCCAACATTCTTTAATGGAACAGATGGGCATCCACCCATGACAAAAAAATTGATATGACAATTGCAAAAGTGAAGAACAATACCTGTCTAACAGCAACCAAATATTTGATCCCCAAAAGACTCCCATGGCGAATTTCCCATTCTTGCCGGTTCTGCAACAACAAGAGAAATTATAAGAGGAAATGCAACATCCAAACTGATGCTATTAATATCTCTAGTCATCAACTGAAGATAGACCCCACTCATTCTTTCATAAAAATTACCTGCATTTGTAGTAAGATATTGAGAGTTTCATGAACTAATGAAGGATGCATGTACTTTAGCGCAGCGCCTAATGCTTGTGCACAGGTTTCGCGAACTGGGGCAACTACCTGATCAGAAACATAATCACCAAAACTGCATGGAAGAAGAGGCAAAGATGACATTGTGAGTAAAAGAATGATATTGCAAAAAATAAAAAAAGGAAAAACTCAAAGAAATCAAAATATCACCAAGCAAATAGTAATAATAAGCCTAAAGAAGTTAAAAGTTGAAACATCAACGTAAACCACAATCATACCGATCCAATGATAGTACGGAAAGCAAGCGAATAGCACAATCTTGAAGGAAATCACAGTTTTTAATCCATGATTGCCTTGCTAGTTTGACCAATTTCATCAATTTGAAACTCTCAGGCAGATTAACTGCCAGGTGCAATTCAACAACAGAATTCCAATCATCAAAGCATATTTTCTGCTGTGCGATATCACCAACTTCTTTACACTGCAAATTAACATCATCCCGGCATGTACCAGACTCCAACTTGACAGGAACAGATCTATTTCCACTGTTAACCGGCCCCGGGGTTGAACTCCGCGCACCATCTTCATACTTTAAACATGTATCAAGGTCCATCTCCCTGTCACCAGCAGCTATTTTGCCTACAAACTCACTTGGATCACCTTCTAACTTCGGCCTCTTCAACTTTGGTACAGAGTCACCCTCAGCCACATGCATATTGAGATCAATCTCCCTCGGTCTCTTTGTAATACTATTGAGAATACATTTATCTTCAACTTCCTCCAACTGTGAACTTTTTGAACTTGCATCAGGCATAAAAACTCCAGCAGAAGCACCTTGATGTGTTAAAATTTCTCTCAATGCCATAATGCTGCCATGTCGCACTTCCCAGACTGTAGAACAGTAAACCCAGAATCAAAATAATCAGAATCACCATCACTTAATTAGCTAATGAAGGAATCACATAACCGTGTTAAACATACAAGATGCTTACTGGGGTCAAACATATCAAGAATAAGCTGCTCTACAAAATGCTGAAATGGCCAGCTCCCATCACCATCAGGCTCAATGTTGTCCTCATCAACAATAGCATCATTAACTACCTGCAAAGAAAATAAGAGGCAAAAACAAGTTGCATAATATCGAGGAAGTAAGAGCACATCTTCCATCCAAATGGGAGACTATTGAAGGAAGATGCAGTATGCACCCGCCTCATCATAAATGTGTACCTTATGGGACCCGCCAGCAAAGAATCACATATCAAATGAGCACATATGATGGAAATGGCTCACCATGGACCGTGTTGGCCAAAAATCAACTCTACTGATGATGATAGCCAGTAATTTACAGTTTTAAACGAGTGCAGTGAAACATTTTTGGTACCGTTTTCCCTCAAGTCCCCACTTGGTTTTCTCTAGAAGTTTTCCTTCTTTGTTTTTTCTTCTTTATTTTTTTTTTTTTTTTGGGGGGGGGGTTGGTGGCTATCTTATATCTTTTTGTGTCCTCCATTTTCATTATCTTCTGAACTCTTTCTTCTATCTTCTCACAATAGCCTCTTGAACGTCAATATTCCACCATCATGTTTCTTAATATGCATGTGATACAAGAAGACATGCCATGATTTAACCATGATATTTTGGACATTTAACATTGTTTGCCAAATCTATAAACATATTTTCTTTCCTATTTCCTAACCCTAATATTCAATCAAAGGTCTCCGCCGCTGCGCCACTCTTTTCTGAGTTCTCTCTCCGGCCTCTCCTGCTCTCAGTCTTCACTACAGCGACGGCCTCTCCTGTTCTTGTGAGGTTTTTCCTTTCTTTTCTTTTTCCCACCAAATGTACCAGGTTCCCGGTATTAATAGCAAAAAAAAAAAATCAGATTTTCTAAGCACTTTAAGAGCACAAGGAATAATTTTTCTTCAGATATGGAAACCTCTCCCTTCATTCCTCTCTGGTTCGGTGCTTTCTCCTTCTCTACGTGCTCGAGACTTCCTCAATTTCTCCATTCTCTCTTCGCCCCCCAGCGCCTCTCCTTCACCGGCGACTCTCTGCTTTTTCAACGTCCTCTCATCAGAGTTCTCTCTGCCTCTGCGCCGCTCATTTCTGATTTCTCTCACCACCTCTCCTGCTCTCAATCTTCAGTATGGCAGCGAAGACGGCCTCTCCTGGTCTTGTGAAGTTTTTCCTTTCTTTTCTTTTGTTCCCACCGAAATGTACCAGGCTCCTGGTATTCTATTATGCATATATAGAGATCTTTTAATAGCAAAAAAATAAAATCAGAATTTCTAAGCACTTTTAAGAGCACAAGGAATCATTTTTTCTTCAGATATGGAAGAAATGAACAACGATCGAAAGGTTTTAGTGATTTGGGTATGTAAAAAGAGTAATCTTAGTATTTTTACATATTTTTGGTTAAAGATAACGATTGATTCAATTAAGTCATTCTAATTTTTTGAGATTTTTGTGAAGACCTAAAAGATTTTTTAATATTTTAAAAATATATAAGATTTTTTAAATTATTAGAAAAACACAGAGGAATGTTTTAAATTTTCCTTTTCATTTTAAATTAAGCTAAGCACTCGGGTTGGGTTGGGTCGGGTCGGCACTCAGGTTGAGTCGGGTCAGTAATTTGGGTCCGGCTGGGTTGAAGAATTCAAGTCGGTCGGGTTCAATAATTTTTTATATGG
Organism: Chimonanthus praecox; assembly: GCA_022113865.1. NCBI lineage: Eukaryota > Viridiplantae > Streptophyta > Magnoliopsida > Laurales > Calycanthaceae > Chimonanthus > Chimonanthus praecox. The sequence goes on along the minus strand of CM039087.1, from coordinate 80,675 downwards.
GATGGGTTGGGTTTATTAAAACCCGACCCGACCCACTAGAGTTTCAGCCCTACCACTATCGCTTCTCCCCCTGCCCTTGCACCTCTTTTCATCAACTTTCTTCAACGTCTGGAGAAACAAAATCCAATTAAAGGCATACCAAGCATTGATGGCAAACCTTCAGCTTTAGCATTGACACCTAAGAAATACAAGCCATTATCTTCTAACCAATGAAGCACAACCTCACTTCTTTCATGGTCCTTGAAATGAAATCTCATCATCTTCCCAAGTTCGAACTTCTTGAGAGCCTTCGAAATAACCCTTTTCATAGATGCTATTAAGCCCATTTCCCCACGATCATGCTGACCAACAACATCTTCTTCAATAACCATGCCCTTCCAATCCATTCAGGAGACCAGATTACAAGAAAGTCGAGAATCCGTAATGGAGCAACCAACGTCGTCACCTTCAACTCTTTTTATGCCGTCAATGAATAACTTTCTCATTCAAGATCTTTGGAATGAAGCCGCTTCCTTCTCACAAGAAGTTGAGAATTCACAAAAAATTGAACTCAATTTCCCCCTCAACATTTTTTCATGGTATACCCTTCTTTGTATGCTAGGTACCTTCCCTCTTTTTTGAATCCCACGAAGACCACCTCTTGTCCACAACTCCCCATCTCCCATTCTCTAATCATCACATCCCCTACCAAAACTAAGGTGATTTTTTAAATTCAAAATCAAGACCTTCAATAGTTGCAAATCCCCTCTATCAGTTAACTAATGCAACAGGGCACGAGTAACAGATGCATGATACCCAAAATCATATGCAAGCACATGAAAAGGGCATCCATCCATGTTTGAGCTACCCTCCTCCTCCTTTGTCCCTCCACCACCACCAACCACCATCCCTGCCACAAGACCAACCCATGAGTCATTTTCCCACTTCTTTGCTACAAAACCTCCTACCCAATTGCCTTCCTCATCGACAACATCACCAGCATATCATCCACCGCCACCACTCCTTCCACTCCCTATTCCAACTTCCAAGCATCTCAACATGAAAGATCTAGCGTTGAAAAGCAACAAGATCAAAAGTAATAGCAAAGTCGAGGATAGGTTTCTCCGTTCTAATTCCTTTCCCAAAATAATGCTCCATGTATCTACGGCGTTTTTTTTTCCTACATGTCCATTAAAGTGTCCTCAAACCTTAAAAGAAAAATACCACCTCCAATGATTATATATTCCCTCAGAAGCATATCATTAGTTGTCCATCACATTCCAAATTGCCTTGCAATCACAAAGAAATTTATAGTACCCTAGTCATATTGTGCATATATACGCGACTTTTAGTTTAAAACAAAAAAAAAAAAAAAAACATTTACGTAAGAAACAAACCCTCATCTCAATCCCCACCATTGCAAAATAATCCACTACGCTATTAGCTATACAATAACATGGTGTAAAGAAAATTCCAAGGAGCTCTCTTTTCCATGCAACCCATGTAATAGTTGTGGTTGAGTATCATTCAAAAATGATTCTCCTATAGCTATGATTCCTACACAATCACATGTCTCGCTCCACCCCACTAGAATCCTTAACTAGTGGGCTCTCTTGCTTTGCTTGCCCAAGCTATGGGCTTTTATTTTGGTGGGTTGTAATGCCGTCTCTTCTTTGCATTTGTTTGGGAAGTACCCTTTTTTTAATGAAATACTTACCACTCATTCAATATATATATTAAGAAAACATGCACAAACACATATTTACTTCCCCATGATCATTGTGCCACCCATCTGTAAGACCTTGACAAAGGTCGATGGTCGAAACTACAAGAAAAACTCAGATTGTTCTAAAAACCTTCAGCAGAATAAAATTTAGACCCGATTTCTACAATCCAAATAAAGGAATTCAATAGTAGAACCCCTAAAGGTCCCAACTCCGCAAGGATCTGATTTAATGAAATCCCAAAGCTCGGATGAAAAGACCACTCTCAATTTCCCTTAATGAAAAAGGAGGCAGCTCGGAATGGCTGATAGACAAAATATCAAAAACAAAAGTGAAATTGGCCTCGTGTCAAGTGAACTAATTTTAAAAGATCGCGACTAGAGACTCTTCTTCTTCCTCCCCTCCCTTTTCTTTCTTCTTTCTTTTTTCCGAGTTTGATTCTTTGAGGTGTCTTTAATCTGCGAAAATAGTAGAATGGTGGAGAAATAATTTTTCGATTTTTGTTGGCAACATTCCAGATTGGGGCGCTGGAGATCTGGTTTGAATCTTTGGGGCAGCCAGAATGGTTTTTGATAGCTTTGTGCCCTTTGATAGAGGAACAGGGAAGAGAAAGAACTTTGCCTCTGTAAGATTTAAAACAGAACGAGAAATGGATAATACCATAAAGTTGTTTGATGGTAAAGTTCATGAAGGTAGGAAGTTACAGGTAAATAAGGCTAAGTTTGGGCCGGAGCATCGCCTTTTGGGTTCTAAAGGTGCAGGACATTCGAAGCAATTGTTCAGAAAGCAACTCCTAAACCTAAGCATGTTTATCTAACTGTCTCTCACCCGGATGATCGATTGCTACAAGATAATGAGGCACTCATTGAAAAGAATAGAGAAAGGTTGGCGAATACCTGGATTGGAGTGCTAGAAACTCTGATTCCTCTGCGCAAGATATCAAGAAATGGTTGCAGGCGATTTGGGGCTTTGATCTGAAGGTTATGGTGTGACGGATGTCTCCTCTCATTTTCTGGATAGTCTTTGCCACTAAGGAGGATAATAGGAGATTAAGTTTTGGGAGTTCTCATTTCTCAGAGGGGCCCCTGAAGGGATTAGACAAATGGACTGAAGTATTAGGACCCCGTATGGTGGTGGATTGGGTTCGAATCTTCAATGTTCCTCTTCATGCTTGGCGGAAGGAGGTTATGTGGAAGCTAGGGGAGATGTGTGGTGCAGTGGAGGAAATTGATGCTCGATGCTTGTCTATGGAGGTGGTAGAATTTGTCCGTATGAAAGTTGTGCGGCTTGCTACTAAAGAAATTCCTAAAAAAATTGTCTTCGGATGTGGGATATATTCGTTTTGGCTTGTGGACGGAGGTTGAATCGCCGATCATGCTGTCGATGGAGGATGTGGTCTCGCAGGGGGTTTCGTCAGAGATTGGGTGTCCTCTAGTGGTTGTGAATGAGGTAGAGAAGCCGCGTGATGTGGACGATGCAGGAATCCAACAGATTTCGCCGGTTCTGCATCTGCCTTTTACTGCTCTCCAACGACCGGAGGGAGGAACGGCAATGAGTGAGGAAAATTCAAATCCTTAGTCCGTTGCGGGAGCAGCTTCCGTTTCGCACTCTCCCCTTGTGATTGCGGCGGTGAGCCCTCCATCAGTTTCGGCTCATGCTGTGGCATCAATGTATGTTCCCACGACGAATCAAGGGTGCAGTAAGGAGCACATTGAGAAGTTAGGGGCATGCGTTGAGTAGGGATGGGAGTTATAAAGGGGCTTTGTTGGACCCGGGTAAGACCCACTTCGGATTCGAAACTGTGGGCCTTAGGTCAGGCCCAATGCCAGGCTTTTGCTGCCTCGGAACTTAAGCCCAGTGGTCTCGATCCAAAATGACTTAATGAAAAGGATTGGGCTTCCTTTCTCCGGTCCAAAGATTGGGAATTTTGCAAGTTAGGGGCAGAAGACATTCGGTGATGATCGAAGGGGTGAGAGTTCTTCTCTGAAGGGGAACAACTACCAGTTGGACTCGTCGAATTCTGGGAGGAGTGAGAGCTCTTTTCTGCAGAGGAACGGCTTCCAGTTGGAGATGAATGACCATAGGAGGACGGAGCAGGAGACGGAACTTGTTACTTCATCGATTCCTATTGTTGGCTCTTTGCAGAGGGATGTTGACGTGTCAGATGGTTGTGGTAAGCAGATTAGTGCTCAGCAGTCTGCGGATGATGGGTATGGGAAGTAGATTATTGTTCAACAGACTCCAGAGGAGGTGGGGGTTGCAACGCCTTTATCTTTTAACTGGGCAGACACTGTGGAAGTGAAGGGTTTGGCTCTTACAGTGCGGTCCGAGCAGTTTGACAAGGAGAAATTGTTAGTGCGATCCATCCTCAACATCTCTTCGCCGGGTCGGAATTTACAGTTAAGAGAAATTCTACATAATTTCTGGGAGGCGAGACAGAGGGAGATTGAGGAAGAGCAGCGGGTCTGTCGCAACGGAAAGAGAGAAAGGAAGCTCAGAAATTTACACTCTACAGTAAATTATGATCACACACTGTCGGTCGCTAGGTAATTGATGAAAGTGTTGTCATGGAATGTCAGGGATCTGGGGAATGTGATGAAGCGGGTGACAGTGAAGAAGGTTGTGCTTAGTCAGAGGCCGGATGTTCTTTTTTCTACAGGAGACAAAGTGCTAAGAGCCTGATGAGGGGTCTGTTAGATAAGTTTGGGGGTCTGGTTGCATGGGTTGGGTTGGCAAGGATTCTGAAGGGGCTTCAGGGGGTCTGTGGACTGTATGGGACGCCTCTAAATTAAAGATGATTTATGTCCAGATTAGTGCTTTCTGCATTACGATTGTGTTGGAGGAGATTTTCGCTGGGAGATCTTTCACGTTCACTAATGTCTATGGGCCGAATGATGATGCTAGGAGAGGGCCTTTCCTAGAGGAGGTTGTTTCTGATCGAGGAAATTCTACTCTACCCTGGTGTGTAGGAGGGGATTTTAATGTTGATCGTAGGATGTCTGAAAGGAAAGGTAGTCGTAGAATTTCTTCTCAAATGCACCGGTTTAGTAGTTGGATTGATGAGTTGGAATTGATTGATTTGCCTTTGGGTGGTGCCTTTTTTACGTGGTCTAACATGCAGGAGAATATGAGTCTTGCTCGCTTGGATAGGTTCTTGATTGATTCACCTTAGAAGGATTGTTTTCACCATACTTCGCAGCATGCTCTATCCAATCAAGTCTCTGACCATGTTCCTCTACTCCTTGATTCTTGTCTGGATTCTTGGGGTCCTACTCCTTTCCCTTTTGAGTTGGCTTGGCTAAAAATTGACGAATTTAAGGAGCTAGTTGAAAATTGGTGGAGGGAGGCTAGCCCTATGGGTGGAAGGGTTATTGTTTGTTGCAGAAATTAAAATTTGTTAAAGGATTAAGATGTGGCTCAAGATCGTCGAGAGGAAGAATCTATTGAGGAGTAGGATTGGTTGGAGGAATTACATCTTCTTCATCTGCAAGAGGAGACTGGTCTGCTTTCTCAGGTTCAATTGTTGAGAAGGAAGGAGATTAAAATAAATCTCAAAAAGAAAGCGTTGAGGGAAGAGATAAAATGGAAGCAACGCTCTCAAATTCGGTGGTTGAAAGGGGGTGATAAGAATACCAAGTTTTTCCATCGAATGGCGAGTTCCAGAAGAAGGAAGAATTTTATTCACTCTTTACAAGTTGATTGGGAGAGAGTTGAGTCTAGATTCGACATTTGTGAGCAGGTTGTTCATTACTACAAGCCTCTTTATGAAGCTCCTCATAGGGATTTCCCTATCCCTACCTTGCTTCCTTTTAAGGAATTATGTGAGGAGGATCGGCTTTCTTTGGAGGGTCCTTTTGAAGAATCTGAGGTAAAAGAAGCTGTTTGGCAGTTAGGGGAAGATAAAGCTCCAGGTCCTGATGGTTTTCCTATTATCTTCTTTAAGTTTTTGTTAGAGTTGGTCAAGGTGGATATTCTTGCTTTTGTGTTGGAGTTCTTTGAGAGAGGCATTATATCTAAGGATTTGGGGGCCGGCTTTATTACGTTGGTTTCGAAAAAACCCGGAGCGTCTGCATTGAATGATTTTCGTCCATTTCCTTGCTTGGTAGACCTTATAAGATCTTGATTAAAGTCTTGGCTAATCGGTTGAAGGTTGGTCTCCCCCATCTCATTTCCCCTTCCCAGAGTACCTTCCTAGAAGGCCGGCAGATTGTGGATTCAGTGATAGTTGCTCATGAGTGTTTAGACTCTAAATTTGTTTCAGGGGAAGCAGGTGTGGTTTGTAAATTGGACTTTCAAAAAGCTTATGATAATGTTAGTTGGTCCTTTCTTGATTATGTGCTGCAAAGAATGGACTTTCGTGACTACCGGTGGATTTGGATGCGCTCATGTCTATCATCAGCCCATTTGTTTGTTCTGGTGAATGGAAGTCGTAAGGGGTTCTACAGGATGGAGAAGGGTGTTCGTCAAGGTGACCCATTATCTCCTTATCTTTATGCGATTGTTGTTGAGGCTTTGCATCTCATGTTTCAGTATGTCTGTTCTCAGGGATTGATTCATGGTTTCGGTATTACACATTCTGATATTGAGATTCCTCATTTGCAATATGTTAATGATATTGTTCTTTTCCTAAAGGCAGATAAGGAAGTGGTCAAGACGGCCCGTGCTGTATTGGTGTGGTTTCAGATTTGGTCTCGGTTGAAGATAAACTTTGATAAAAGTGAGTTGTTGGGAGTGAATGTTGATCATAGCAGTCTATTCATTTGGCATCTATTTTGGGTTGTAAGGTAGTGTCTTTTCATTCTTTGTATCTTGGGGATCCTCTATGTAAGGGTAAACCGAGGAAGGCGTGCTGGGATAAGGTGATTGAAAAAATGGAGAGGAGATTATCCACTTGGTAAGGTAGATTCTTGTCTATTGGTGGTCGTATCATTCTGATTAAGACAGTCTTGACTAGTCTCCCGGTTTACTTTCTTAGTGTGTTTAAATGTCCGGCTGAGGTGGCAGATGAGTTAGACAGGATCCAGAGACAATTCTTGTGGAATGATGATAGAGAAAAGCACAAATTTCACTTGGTCAGGTGATCTTAGGTCTGTAGATCTAAGAAGGAAGGAGGTTTGGATCTTCGTCCAATTCGTAAGATTAATGCTGCTCTACTGGGGAAGTGGTTATGGCATTTGGGGGATTCTTCGGACGATTTATGGAAGGACATTCTTCGCATGAAGTACAGATTGTTGGGAAGTGGGTGGCGGGCTGTTAATACTAATAGGAGGGACTCTGGTTTCTGGAAGGGTGTGTGTTTCATTGCGCCTACTTTGGAACGTCACATTAGGTATCGGGCTTATACAGGTGAGGATGTTTTATTTTGGTTAGATAAATGGTTGGGTGAAGCTCCACTGGTTAATGTCTTCCCGGCTCTATATTCTTTTGTGGCAAACAAGCAAGCTACGGTTAAGGACTGTTATGAGTTCATTCAGAATAAGATTATTTGGGGCCCGCAGTTTCGAAGAGATTTGGAGGATTGGATGGTGGATGGTTGGATGTCACTCATGATATTATTGGGGAGTCTTTTTGTGCAGGGGCAAGGAAATGACCAACGGATTTGGGAGTACCTCCATTCAAGGTGAAGGTTTTTGGTTGGCTTGCAGAGTTACAAAAAATCTTGACTATGGATAATTTGAGATTGCGGAAGATGCTTATTGTTAACGCTTTCCCTTTATGCCTATCTACGGAGGAGACAGTGAATCATTTACTTCTTCATTGTAGTTTCTCTTCCCGTATTTAGGAGCATTTTTTTCAGCTTTTGGGTATTGCTTTTTGTATTCTTAAAAGCTTGGTGTGAGCTATTTAATGAAGAAGTGGTGTTTTTGGGACCTCTTTTCGTCGGTAATTCTGGAAAACGACATCTTTGAGTACTGTTTGGTCCATTTGGTTAGAAAAAAATCAAAGGGTTTTTCATGGGAATGTTGGCTCTTTGCTGGCATTCTTGATAAAATTAAGCTGCGGGTTGCTTGGTGGGTGGTTGGGTTGAAGTTCCACCAATTTTCAGTTCCAGAGATGTGTAGGGATTGAGCTTCAGTGGATGCTTCTAGTGGTCATTTAGATTCTAGACCATCGGTTCCTTGGTTTCCTCCCCCTATAGGGTTTTTCAAACTTAATTTTGATAGAAGTTGTCTGCGAGAAGTGGGTCTTGCAGGTTCTAGTGGGCTCATTTGTAATGATTTAGGGAATACTCTGATTTCTTTTGCTGGTCCTCTACATAATGGGTCAGTTCTTGATGTGGAATTGTTTGCACTGTGGAGATGTATTTTGGAGTTGGAAGAGCTAGGGATCCATGGGAGCTCTGTGGAAGGTGATTCGAAGGTAGTGGTGGGTAGGGTGTTGGGTTCTCTCTGCCTTCGCCATATCTAGATAAAATCGAGAGGATTCGTCATGCTAGTGCTTCCTTTGATTTTAAGATAGCTTGGGTGTCGTAGTCAGCTAACTCAGCTACTAATTCTTTGGCTAGACAGGGTTTTTCTTTAGATGTGGAAATAGTTAAAAAATTGATGTAATTTTGCCAGTGTTTCCCTTTGGAGGGCCTTCCTATTTGGTGCCCTCCCTCTGTGTATCCTTCTATGATTAATGAAGTTACCTTTCAAAAAAAGAAGGCGGCAGCTCAAATCTCACTAGAAAAATTAGCACCATGCAAGATTCACAAATGAAATTTGAAAGTCAATTGAATTATAATTGAACTACAATATCCAATTTTAATTATGCAATGTTGGAAGCGATCAATTGAACCTTCAAATTCAAGATGCAATCAAACACAACACATGCATGAATTAAAATTAACTCAACATAAATTCAAGATTAAATTCAAAAGAAAGATAATTTGAATCCCCACACTAGGAGACACCACAAAGCAGCATTGCTTCAATACCTCAAATTCGAATTGGTGTACAAAGAATGGTCACCCATGACTCATTTTGTAGCTAAGCTTGGTGCTACAATTTTGGATCAAAGAATCAAAGAAGGAAAAAAAATTCCTAGCAAGCTTACACACCCAAAGCTTGCTTGATTTGCCTATCTACTAAATACATCCTATCCAATGAGGATTTGCCACGTGGCTTTATTACATGACCAAAGAAAATAGGAAAAAACAAAAAGAAAATTACATCATAATCCGATAATATGCATGGGCGAATTTGGCTTGGAATTCTTGCTAGATTGTGCTCCAAGTTTCCTTCCTCACATGCAATTTCATCCACACAATGACATTGTTGTTTTCTTTGATGCTTGCCAAGTTGAAACACATGCTACATGCGCCCAAGGATTCCTCTATGGAGAGACTCCTTCCTAGAAAATTTAGGGATGAAATGACATGGCAATGACTAGGCAATTACATGGAATTTTCGCCACTTCAGCTTGCTCCCTACATATAGGCCTTCAAATGCAAGCTTTAGAGGCCCAAAATATGCTCAAACAGGCCCAAACCCATCGCACACTCATATGGGCTTGGAATAAGGTGAATTTGGGTCCATTAGAACCCTTGGAAGGTCCTCTTTTACATGCATCAATCTTCTCAAAGAATTGGAGAGCAATTTCTTCAATTTCAACCAACTTGTCTCACTCAAAAAAGGAGAGGAAAAAAAACCAACAATCCCATATAACATCTGTATACTTCCTCAAACACACTATCTAAAACTCCCATCTAACTGGGTTCAGCATGTAGTTAAAAAGGCCTACAAGTAAGAAAATTAAACAAAAAAATTAGTAAGTGGATAAAAATGAGAGAGAGAGAGAGAGAGAGAGTGATGTGGGAGCGATGCTCAATGGCAAACGATCAGGCGAGATCAAAGATAAACAGCCTGCAACTTGACAGGAAGAAATAGAATCGTCTGCAACTTGGCAGAGGTAGGAGAAGATAAACAAAAACAACTAGTATTTTCTTATTCAAATCATAGTATCGAAGAGGTATCTCTCTCCTTTACATCCATCCTTATTTATAAGAAAACAAATGCACGAAAATAGAAAAGGACTCTCAATTTGGAAGGCCACAAAAGTGGTTTCCATCTTCTACAACTTCTAAACTTGTCTAAGACTCCTAAACAAACTAGGAAAGCCACCGACCTGACTTCCTTACTAAAACAGGGACTCTGGATCCTAGATAGGATAAAACAAAATAAAAATAAAAATAAAAAATAAATACGAAAATGCTAAATACTCCTTGTAAGCTGTGTGTGTCCTACATCAGAGAGTCACTTGGCAAATGAACAAACTGCTATATTAATCAAGGCACAAAGGTATTTGGCACATTGGAGCCTAGGCATGCCTTTGACTGGATGCAAAAAGCAACCATAAGGCATGAAAAAAATAGGTAAGAAAATTTTTATATTTCATATATATTACCCAAGATACAACAAAATAACTAAAGTGGAATTAAAAATCATACTATACCTTATTTGAATTCTGTAGTTCTACGTCTGTGCCCTTTGGTGTCCCTGAAGTTTGAGGATACCGTGACTCAAAATCATCATCCTCAGACCATCCTTTTGGGTGGTCTTTTGCATTCACTTTTGCTTTTCGTTTCAACAAATTCAACTCCCTTGCACTCAATCTTTTAGAAATAAAATCTGGAACCATATTTGCAGCAAATTGTTGGCTATGGTTGCCAAAATGTGGTGTATAGCATCCATTATCCATCCCATTTCCATAAGAATGAACCTTGTGCACAATTAGATCTTCATCTCCTATCATCTCATTAATATCCATAAACTGCTCACAAACATCCAAACCTGCACAAGTGATGCATGTAACTTGTAAGCAACAGTAATAGTATAGCTAACAAACTCGGAAGAATAAGCAGTGCATGTAAACCAATCCCAGAAAAAAGTCAAACATGTCAAATATTACAAAATTAGCAATAGAGGAAACATAGCAAACAAACTAAAAACAATAAAGCATGAAGATGAAGCAATCTCATTGGAAAGTCAAACGTGCCAAACTCTAGCAACATAATAAATTCTAACCAATAGGAGGCGAATTGCTCACATGAAAAAAAGGGTTTTTTCCACTTAACCTGATCACATGAAAAAACCAGTCTCCAAAAAGTTAAAGACGCTTGGTAAAATTTACTTTCTCATGGCATTTGTTTGTCATCATGCAAAACAGTTGAATACAATTGAAAGCTTCCTTAGATAATATTAGTGAGTTTTGACAGAAACCAATTGCATTATAAGGCATATTTTTTGTTGTTTTAACTCCTATCCCTCAAAAGAAAATTGAGATCAGTGGATGAAAAAAGCTTAAACTAGAGCACTTTAACTTGGAAAAAAAAATCCCTATGCCACAATGTCAGAATCCACTTGAGGAGAAAATTTAAAAATCAAGATTTTGTCCACAAAATGCAAAACCAGTCAGTGCTCTCAGTCATTCCTGTTTACTTCCTCTCAACTTTTATGCCCAAGAAAAGTGATTGACTTCCATGAGAGAATTGAGAGAGTTTTGGCAAAGTGTGTAGCTTGGAAGTCCATTATCCCTGAGTTTCATACTTATTCTATCTGGGAATCTTAATGCTCAGAAGAAGTGCTTGGTCTGCATTAGTATTTTATCTCATTTTCCCCTTTTTTTGTTTTCTTGCTGAGAGGGTCGTTGTTTCTTTCAGGTGAGTTGCTGAGGTTTTGAGCTTTACTGTCTCATTTTCTTTGTACTTGCTCTTTCGCACGATTTTTGTCCTTTAATAAAGTTACCATTTCAGAAAAAAAAAAAACCTTCCATATGGACAGTGTAAATGGCATCGAATATGATGATTCATTATTCACTTTTAAATAAAATCTTGTCTTTATTTTAAAGACAATACCATGGCTTGAACCCACAAACTTTGTGGTTGCAACAATGAGCACTTGCTAACTGTGGTAGAAGTTCTTGAGTAGCATGCTGCCAATTGTTAAAGCTAAAATAATTGTCTTCCCAATTTCACATAAGGTACATCACATAACCAGTGTATATTAACTAAAAATAACAAGGTATCTTACACTATAAACTAGCCAAGCTCAAAATAATTGAAGATGGATATTGATGAAAACAAAAGGGTTAATGATACTTGATAGAGAATTATAGGAACTGATTAGGGGTGCACTTGGACAGGCAGGTAACCTCAATAAAGGATTCCAATTGTCAGGAGAGAGGACCAGCACCAGCCTCCCTCCCCTTCCCGCCCCCTCTTCTTCTTCTTCTTTTTCTTCTTCCTCCTCCTCCTCCTCCTCCTCCTCCTCCGTCCTCTCAGCAAGAGGAAAGGAAGAAATCCTCTCTCTCTGTTCCTTTCCAATCTTCCTGATTCCTTCTCCAGATTGGATATTTTCGCCGTCTACAGTATCATACCTGTTTCAAAGGAATCCAAGAATCATCGAGGCTTTGCCTTCGTCCAATTTGTGAAAGAGGCAGAAGCCCTTCCAGCGATTGTGGATGCCAACAGAAGAACTTTCAAAGGGAGGAAACGATCAATTCAAATGGCAAAGTATCTGGCTGCCTCTTCAGGTGACCCTCGACAAGCAATGCTCCTTCCTCCAACGCTGCAAATCATATCCTCCCAACTGCCGCTCAGAAACCCTCTTTCTCCCAAATTGCCTCAGCTCCTGTTTGGCCAGTCATCTCGAGGAAAGGCAAGTTCACCATCCTTGGAAAATCTGTGGTTGATTGGAGGTCTGATCAATTAAAGCAGTGTCTTGTTGCTACTCTCCCTTCTCTTGCAATCGCCATCACTTCCCTAGAGGCTTGGTTTTCTGGGTCAGGTTGTATTGGAGGGGTATCCATCAACATAATTGATTCATTTCATGCTTAACCGATTGATGAACGAGTAACCGATTCTCCACGATGTCCAATCTCATTTTCTGGTCGACCGATCTTGATTATAGATTTGTTTGGGTCCGAGTTCTTGGTCTCCCCCTCCATGCACAGTTTCTGGAAGCAATCAAGGCTGTCGGAGATTTTCTCAACAAGGTGGTGGCGGTGGACACTTTCACTTCCGCCAGCAGGCATTTCATCTTAACCAGGACGCCAAGCCTTATGGATATCAAATCCATTCCTTTTGAAAGTCGGAGATGACTCGGTGGAGCTAGGAATCTTGGTGTAAGATGACCACTCTTTTCCATCCAATCAGAATCCCTTTCAGTAGACCCTTGATATCTTTACCCAGCAGATCCCAACTCTGGAAGGCCTCAAGAGCACAACCGGCAGTGTTTCTGGTGACAACGGCCATTTTCTGCCTCAGAAGGCCACAAAGCATTGGCCAATTCAAGTCAAACTCCAACTGTTGCAACTCTCACATGCCAAGCTGCGATTCCTGCACCACTGCTGCAGTCTCCTTCACTTTCTGCAATGCCTTCCTCATTGCTGACTTGCAGGACCTCTCAAACCACAGCCACTCAAACTTCCGCCATTGTTTCCACCATGTATCTTGCAGAGATTTGAGGTGAGCCAAAGCAGCAGCTGCCTCGACAAATCGTTTCCCCTCTAGCAATTTCTCCATCACCTTCCCCAAAGAGGAATACCACCCTACAGTTGCTTTTACGAATGCCCACCAACTACGCCTTTATCCCATTTTATCCCATCACACACACGTGCCACCCTCGCACTTGTCCAACATAAACCCAGATTTTTTGTTTGAAACTGATCCTGTTCATGGGCCTTGGCCCAGTCCATCAAGGAATGTTTCAAGGAAGATTACTGCTCTAGTTTTTCGGCCTGGGCCTTCCCTTCCAGTCCAAGACCTTGGGCCTGTTTCACCTATCCATGCGTCATGCCCAACCAATGAGCTTAAACCCTTTGGGTCAGAGCCCAGAAACACTTCTGGACCTGTCCTTAAACTAGCTACTAAATTTCCTCCTACAGAGCAAGCCCATCTTTTCTTTGGTCCTTCTCAACCCTCTAAGAAAGCCCAACCTAACCTGTTTGCCCCATAGCCCATCAAACAATGAAGGCCCTGCCTCTCCTCTTCTCCTAGGCCCTCTGCATCATCCCTTTTGTTTTCTTTGCCTTCCCACCGCAAGCCTGCTGAAACCAACCGTCAGCTGTCTTGCAGCTCCTTCCATGGATCATCTTCTACCCTGTCGCCCATCCACTCCCGCTGCTTTGGCAGTTTCTCTGGTGGAATCAACACCCAATCTGGGTTCTTCTCAGCAAGCTGTTGAACCTCCCTCTCTGTTGAGTATTCTTTGGCTCCGGAAGAGCCAACATGGTGGAACAACTGGCGGACAGCTTCTCGCCAACTTTGGTGCATTAGGCCGTTGGACCTCCCTCTCCGCTGAGGACTTTGTTGGCTCTGGAAGAACCCACAGTGATGGAACAACTGGCAGACGTCTCGCCAGTATTGGCACAGGTGGGGGTTCCAGCTACAAACCCTCTATGTCATGATCCTCACACTTCCAATCCCACAATGGCAGAACTGTTTTCTCTGTCCTTAGCCGAAGCATCCAGCCAACTCCCGAAGATAGGCAGTCAGTTGGATGGAGAGATTTCAAGCCAGCATTGAGCAAAGGAATCAATCAGTTACTAACCTCTCTCCGCCGATTGCAACACAGAAGAGCGCTGACCTTTCCTCACTTGATGAGAACGATCTCAAAATGCTTGAGGTTGGCCGAAAACTTGGATTGATAGTCAACGGCTAAGAAGACCTCCTCCTATCCTATCTTGCTGAAATCTGAGCCTTTGGATCCCTTTCGTCGAAGTCTAAACGGAAGGCCAGAACTTCCCAAGATTGAACAGACTGAGTGTATCACTAAATTACTGCAGTCTCAAAGAGAAAGTAGTAGGTGATGTTTCGGAGAGCAACAGTTCTATTCAAGTACGTATGTCGGGTTTTCATTGAAGATTCTCTCTTGGAATGTTCGACGTCTTGGTGACCCGTCTAAAAGGGTGTCGATTAAAAACTTCATCAAATCTTTCAAGACAGACATCATTTGCTTCCAAGAATCCAAGTTGGAGGATCCTTTCGATATGATCATCCAGTCTTTTTGTAGTGATCATAAGATCAGTTGGGAGGCTAAGACCTCCCGAGGTTCCTCAAGTGGCATCATTTGTTGGATCCGAGGAAAATTCAACAAGCTTGACAGTCACACTAGCGAGTTCTCTCTTTCTATACACTTGGAAAATCATATCTCAACTCACACTTGGACCTTAACTTTAGTTTGTGGCCCTTATGATGACCCAGTGATGCAAGACAAAAGATAGGGTAACCCTAAATGCCTAATTTGGTTATGAAAAGATTAAAAGGGATGAAAATAATACTCTCTAAATCTAAAATGGGCTGAAATTAATTAATCAATTAATATTGGCAATTAATTAGTATAAAGTTTATCACAAATAATCACACAAAAATCTTTGGAATCCAATGGAGAATATAATGGTCGTAAAAGATTTTAATGGGTTAATGAATTCGGTAATTAAATGGCTATAGGCTAGATGGGTGTTATACAGTAACAAAAAAAATGGATCTGAGGGGTGATGGCAAAAAAGACAGGGACTAGGATAGGTAACGACAATAGCTGGGTCCTTGTAGGAAGAGGCAAAAGGGTAGGGGGGCCCTCTTGGGGGTTCGACTGGTTGGAGGGTGACGGCGACAAGGTCAAGAGGACCTTTAGAGGGTCTGACTAAGGAGAACAGGGATCAGGGTTGTAGGGGTTCTCGGCCAAGGCGAAGGAGGCGGCAAGGACTCTGGAAGGTGGGGGGGATGGTGGCAGAACAGAAAATTTGGGAGGGATACAACAATTAGGCGAGGTTTTGTTTTCTGTTTTAAAAAAAAAAGTGGCTGCAGGGCTTGAGGAATAGAAAAGAAAAACACAGAGAGAGAAGGAAGAAAGAGAGGAAAGGAGATAGAAAGTACCTGGATAGGTTGAAGATTTCTCACCTTCGGTCTTCTCGCCACTTCAATTTCTCACCGAAGTTCCATGGATTCCACCATCACACCATGCGCATGTAGGCAATGGAAAGTTTTCATCTTTCATTAACCATCATTGTTCCGCTAATGGGGCTTTTGAGAGTAATTATACAATGGGAATCAAAGAATAAAAAGAGACTAGAATGCCCCTAACTACACTATGACTAAAATACCCTCAAGTAAAATAATAATAAAAAATAAATCAAACCAAATAAATAATAAAATTAACAATGATGAATCATATGCTCCAAAATGCTCAACCAAAAAGCTTGTTTCCCTTTTGGAGATATAGTCTCTCAGTGGCAAGTGGTGTAACCGCTAGTGTATTTATGGGGACTTCAACATCATCTGATTTCCCCATGACTGAACAGGAGTGACTACAACCACCAACATTATGCACCAGTTCTCTTACTGCATTTCCACATGAAAGCCCTCTGTAAATCGTACCGAAAAAAATCCTTGTTGCTTCAGAACAACTGGAGGTTTTTCTAGATTCCCATGTCCCAATATTCCCTAGGCCCATATCTGATCATTGGCCCTTGGTTCTTGACACATTTGAGGAATCTTGGAGTCCTCCTTTCCGTCTTAAGCTTTGCTGGCTTAAGGAAAGAGGCATTCATGATCTTGTTGCAGGTTTGTGGGCTGAAGTTGATCCCATTTGCAGAAAAGGTTTTATTCTTTCTCAAAAGCTAAAGTTTTTTAAGGGCAAACTGAAAAATTGGCGATACCCGTGTTTTGGCTCTTTGATCGAGTCGCTTGCCTCCCTTCTCAATGGCATTAACCAAATTGACATTAGTGAACAAGCAGGCACTATTTCAAAACAAAACTGTCCTCTCTATCTTGATCTACATAATCAATATCGAGCTAAGAGCATCCAAGAAGAGATCAAATGGAGATAGAAATCTTGGGAAAGGTGGATTAGAGAAGGTGAAAAAAAATACTAAATTCCTCCATGCTATAGCCTCTACCCACAAGCGTATAAACCGCATCAAGTCCATCACCATTGATGACGCCACACTTCTAGATAAGAACATATCATCCTTCCATAGTAAATATTTTCAAGACTTGTACTCTGCTAATCCCCGTGAAAGTTTGCCTATTGCAGGTCTCCCATTTAGGTCCACCTCTCATCAGGATGCTGAAATTCCGTTACTTGAAGTATGCACGACTTAGAAGAGGTGAATAGGTCGGTTTCAATTTTAGTTCCCTTTTTAAAAATCAATCAGATTTAATAATATGTGCAGCGGAATAAACGTGTGTGCAAGTGATAAACAAATGAATCAAACCATTAATACAAACCACACATGCACAACAATATATAGTAGTTCGGTTCACCTGAACCTACATCTACTGTTGGACTCACCCTCTCTAGGGCTATCCCAAATATACTATGTATGGGTCTCACACCCAACTAGTACAACCTAGTTTTTTATAGAGGTTCAACCCAATCGGTCTAATCCTCTACACCTAATTTTTATAGTGGTTCGAACACACTGTTCTAATCCACTTTACAATGTTTGAAATAAAACAAAGAACAAATACTTGCCTTGGGCCTTGACCGTTTTCCTTTAAGCTCTTTCTTCTTTACTGAATCTGTGTGCTCATTTCCATTAGTTTAGCTCCATCAAAATGACTATCGGCACAGCAGTATAGGAGAAGGGTATGACTGGTTTTATAGTCCTATATGAACACCTTAGTCTTCATCAGGATTGAGATATTGATTACCCAAACATTTACTAAGGAAGATGATGAAGAATGGTGTCTAGAGGGAAGGCCGAATGATCACTCACTGGTAATCTTGTTCCTAAGTGTTTTCTCTGTGTATTCGGTACTTAAAACAACCCCCTTACTGTTATTTTATAAGCAGTTTTAAGGAGTGCAGTAAGTCACGTCAGCGAGGCCTCGCTGCTTCTGATGAGGCCTCGCCAGAGGTAATTCTGGAAAGACAGCTTGCAGTTTTGCTGTAAGTCACGCCTGCGAGGCCTCGCTGATTCTGCCGAGGCCTTGCCAGCGGTAATTGCTGGAAAGACAGCACATCTGTCCTGTGTCAATGATTCAGCCAGATATCAATCAGATATCAGCCACCTCATCTCCACTGTGCATGACTTGCAAATCATTTATCTTAGACACTAATCAAGGACTTGATGAGAATATTGCAAGGTAGATTACAAATCATGGATGAGCCTTTCCATAATTGTTATGGACAGCTCCCCAAGGATATTCAAATTCAAACTTAAGAGAGGTGGCAACATCTCACTATGAATAAATT
Source organism: Chimonanthus praecox (assembly GCA_022113865.1). Lineage (NCBI taxonomy): Eukaryota > Viridiplantae > Streptophyta > Magnoliopsida > Laurales > Calycanthaceae > Chimonanthus > Chimonanthus praecox. The sequence goes on along the minus strand of CM039087.1, from coordinate 62,791 downwards.
TGTTTACCATAATAAGCTTCCAATCAATTTACCATAATTACCCATCTCACCATGTGGATAATTTTATTTACCATAATAAGCATCCAATAAATTTACCATGATTACCTCTCAATTAAACAGTCACAGATTTTAACTTTCTAAAACTGTAAGAGACTGAGTCAGCTTGACACAGGGTCAGCTGGACTCAGCTCAGCTCAGCATAACTGGATGCGAGGCCTCGGCAGATTGCATGAGGCCTCGAGGCTGAAAGTCATGTATTTAATTTATTTTCCAATTGACTTCTAGGTATATGACTTAGCCTAAGGTTTCCTATGGTTCACTTACCTGTGTGCCAATATCGTATTCGGTGTAGACGCTTCAACTCCATAGTAGATCTTCTTATTCATCAAAGGCAAGTTCAACTGAATCACGTAATTGACAATAAGGGTGACTCGGACGAACCGGGGCACTTACAGATGCTTCCCATCTAGAGAGACACTTTACAAAGGATGAAATTACGTTGCAATTTGGGACCTTAGCTATGATAGAACCCTTGGTCTAGATGGTTTTCCTATAATATTTTTAAGACTTTCTGAGATGTGATTAAGCAAGATCTTATCAGTTTCATTGAGGAGTTCCATCAGAGGGGGCACCTTTCTAAGGAGCTTGCTGCAACCTTTACTGTTCTTGTTCCCAAGAAGAATGGGGCATCTTCGCCAAAAGATTTTCAACCAATCACTTTATTGGGCAGCCCCTATAAGATCCTGACTGAGCCTCTTGCAAACAGACTGAAGACCCTAATCCATGACCTCATCTCTCCATTTCAATCGGCTGGTGTTGAAGGTAGGCAAATCTTGAATGCCGTTATTACAACCCACGAGTGCATTGACTCTTAGCACAAATATCGAAGGGAAGGTATCATTTGCAAATTAGATTTGGAGAAGGCACATGACATGGTTGATTAGAGTTTCCTTCAGTTTGTCCTTTCCAGCAACGGTTTTGACGAAAGTGGTGTCTTTGGATTACATAGTGTCTCCTCTGCACATTTCTCAATGCTTATAAATGGGTCTTCCAAAGGTTTTTTCCGTAAAGCTCGTGGTCTTCAGCAAGAAGACCCTCTCTCCCCAACTTTGTTATCATGGTTGCATAAGCTCTCATTTTTCTCCTTAAAAAAAAACAATGGATTTTACCTTGATTAGTGGCTTCAGAATAGAACATTCTCCATATGTTCCACCACCTCTAGTTTGCTGATGACACCAGAATTTTTTGCAACGTTGAAGATGAGTCAATCAGAAATTGGAGATCACCACTCAAATGGTTTGAAATTTGCTTCTTCCTTCGCATCACTAGAACAGTGAGATTTTTGTCAAAAACTTTAGAGGTGATGAGCTATCTAGTCTGTCAGGCCTTTTAGGATGTGAAGCAACCTCTTTACCCTCTTACCTACTTGGATCTCCTTCATTGCAATGGTCTCCCTAGTTACACTTTGTGGCAACCCATCATCAACAAATTCAACAAGCGTATTTGATGCGGTGCAACATCCCCTTTCCTTTTGCTTCCGTGTGTGTTTATTTTTTTAGCAAGTTGCTTAGTTTATTTTAGTCAGGGTAGTTTAGGAAATTTTGTTTATATTTTTTTAGTAAGATGAAACTCTTTATATGATGTAGCCTCTTGGAGGCAAGACACGATGAAATAAAAAAACCTTTGAGTTTCTGCAAATCTATGATTGATTGGAGCGATTCCTTTGAGCGAGAGGCCACGGCGTGAGGCCATCCCATCTTCTTCCAGGTACAAGTACATCTTCTTCTCTCTTCTCTCTATTTTCCTCTTTCTTTCCCACTCCCCTTGCCGTAAAACCCATTCTATTGTTGCCGTAATCCAAAACCCACATCCCTTACTGCCGTGTCCATAAAACCTACTCTACACCTTTCGTTCTTCCCATACAGCCACCTGTTGTTTTCGTACGACTCCAAATCCCCCCTACTGCCTTCGTCTCTCCTCCTAGAGCCCTCTGACCTTGTCGTCATACCCAGAACCTTTCTCCTCTTGCTGCCTTTTCCCTCCAAAGACCCCCTCCTTGCCACTGCTCCCATCCTAAGCCTCTTGTGACCTTTCCGCATCCCATATCTCCTGTCCTTTCTTTCGTTCATGACTCACGATATTCCTAGCTCTTCTATCCTTGTATCTGTAACCTTTATAAACCATTTAACCCTTTCACTTAAACCCACAATGCTTATGTCACTCAAAATCACTTCATTCTTTTATTTAATTTTCATCTAATTGTTTACATTAGAATCTAAGGATATTTGCATGATTATTTGTGTCAATTTTATATTTATTTATTGCAAATATTAATTGGCATTTAATTTCAACCCATTTTAGCTTTAGGGTGCATTATTTTCATCCATTTTAATCTTTCGGAGTTACATTTAGGCATTTAGAGTTACCCTATCCCTTGTCCTGCATCAGTCTTGCATCATGGAAAGGACAATATCTGTCTTTTGATGGCCAGATTACTCTTTTGAAGTCTGTTCTTTCGGCTCTACATGTTTTCTTCCTGCCCATGTTCAAGTGCCCGAAAAATTTTATGTTGCACCTTAGAAGAATTATGGAAATTTCCTTTGGGACAATCAGTAGGAGAAAAGAAAGAAGCACCTTGTTAGTTCACATCAAGTCTGCCCTCCAATCGAAACGAGAGGGCTTGGAGTTCAACCCATCAAGGATGTCAATGTTGCTCTTCTTTCCAAATGGTTGTGGAGGATCGGTTCTAATGAGGAAGCCCCTTCTTATCTCCAAGGGCAGGATTGGTAATTGCAGTTGGGACATTAACACTGCTCCTCGTAAAGCATCAAGTATGTGGAGGGCTATTTGTGCTTGTGCAGATAAGTTCAAGCAAGGCATTTGGTTCAAAGTGGGGAATGCGAGGGACAGATCCTTGGACTAACTCCACCCCACTAGCTACCCGCTTTCATTCCATCTATCGCTTGTCCCCCTCACCCGATGGTTTAGTTTATGATTACTGCTCTTTGGTTGGCAACCAAATTATGTGGGGTATTCTTTTGCGCCTGAACCTGTCAGATGCTAAAGTAGATAACTTCTCACACCTTTTTCTGCTGCTCAGATCCGTCCCTTGGGGCATGATTCCTTGCTTTTGGTGGCCTAATTCTTTTGGGAATTTTCGGTTTAAGTCTTTCTAAGAGTGGAACGGTGCCTCTACTCGATTGTAGATCAATCCATATGGCCCCCCAACGCCCCACCTCGTGCCATCAGCTTCCTTTAAACTGCTTATTTGGGGAAAATTCTAACAAAAGACAATTAGCATAAGAGGGGAAGAGTATTGGTAAGAGCTTGCTCCTTTTATCTCCAGGATTTTGAAGATGTGAATCATCTCCTGATTCACTGCTCCTTCTCGACGAATGTCTGAAGCGTTGTCTTGGATTGTTTTGGAATCTAGTGGTCTAATGCCCTCTTCAATAGCACAACTTTCTTTCGCTTGGAAGCTCTCTAATGTCACCCCTAAATGCTCGGTGTTGTAGCGCCTTGCCCTCTCTGCCACCTTGTAGAGCATTTGGTGAGAGCGCAATAATAGGGTATTCAAGATGTTTTCAAGGTGGTCCATGCAGTCCTTGGATGGTTTTAGATTTGTTCAGGTTTGAAATCAACTTTGATAAAAGTGAATTGATGGGGGTGAATGTTGAGTATTCTCTATGTATGGAGTTGGCCTCTGTGTTGGGTTGTAAGGTTGCTTCTTTCTCCATTAAGTATCTTGGGATCCCTCTTTGTAAGGGTAAACCTCAGAAGGCTTGTTGGGATAAGGTTGGCTCCTCTCAATCTAGCACAAGGCCTTTTGAGGGCTCTCCTGGCGTGGGTCCTCAGATGAAAGCCGTGCGGGACTAAAGCGGACAATATTATGCTAGAAAGTCGAGACAGGTCGTTACAGTTTCTAGAAGAGCTTCTGGTTTTTGGAAGGGTATTGCTTCCATTGCTGGGGATTTTGATCGTCATATTCGCTACCATGCATACTCTGGTGATGAAATTCTCTTTTGGAACAATAAATGGTTGGGTGAGGTTCCTTTGGCCAGGCAATTCACAGTGCTCTTTTCCCTAGCTGTTAACAAAGAGGCTTCTATTAAGAATTGTTATACTCTTATTCAGAATAAGGTTGTTTGGGGGCTGGAATTTCGTAGACATTTGGAGGATTGGATGGTGGAAAGCTGGATATCTCTCATGACATTATTGGAAGGTGTTTTTGTAGTGGGTCATGGGAAGGATCGAAGAATCTGGGAGTTAGATTCATACGGTATATTTTCGGTTAAGTCTTTGTATTTTTTTTTTAAAGGTAACTTCATTATTTCCAAAAAGAAATACAAAACACATGGAGGATCAAGAAAGGCCAACCAAACAAAAATTACAAGAAGAGAAACAATTTTAGAATCTAAAGTTAACCCCTAACGAGCCAACTCATCGACAGCCGAATTAGTTGAACGATGAACCTAGGCAATTTTAAAATCAAAAGAATCAATAATATGCCGAATCCTCTCAATTTTATCCAAATACCTCCACGGGCAAATAGAACCCAAAACCCAACTAACAATGACCTGAGAATCACCTTCAACCAAACACCCATGGACCCCTTTCTTCTCCAACTCCAGAAGACAACGCCATAAAGCAACTAATTCTGCCTCAGTAACTGTCCCATAAGGAATGGGGCTAGCATAAGAAAGCACTGAAGACCCAGAATCAGTACGAATAATCCCACCGCACCCTGCCAGACCAATATCACGCATGCAACTACCGTCAAAATTAAGTTTGAGAAATCCACTTGCAGGAGGACTCCAACAAACATGATGAGAATGCCCCAAATTATGAATGGAGGAATCAACTGAAGCCCAATCTCTGCACATATCTGAGAGAGAAATACCTTGAAACTTAGTTGGCCCGACCAACCACCAAGCTACCCGAAACTTAATTAAATCCAAAAGAGACGTAGCGGAGCAATCGTTACCATTAAACACCCTTTCATTACGAGCCAACCAAATAGACCACACAATACTCAACAGTCTATTTCCACAATCTTCGACAAAAGGATCTCCCTAACATAACCACCTCTTCATTAAATAAATCAGCTCACTTGAGAGGAAGGCAAAAGCTAATGCTTAACAAATGGAAGAAATGCATCCAAATCTGATAAGAAAACTGACAATGAAACAAAAGATGACTAATAGACTCCGCGTCCGATAAACACATGGGGCAAGCATTCACAATAAGCATCTTACACAACCGCAGATTGTTAATGGTCAAAATTTTCTGTAAGGCAGCAATCCAACCAAAGATCTTAACCTTAAAAGGAGCTGCCCCAACCCAAAGTTTTGGGTGAATAAAAGAAACTTCATTGACCCTCAGCATTTTTTTACTGAAAGACTTAACCGAGAAAAAACCATGAGGATCGACCTCCCAAATCCGCATATCCTGCCCAGAGCCCTTCACAAAGACATTCCCTAAAAGAGGCATTAAGGACATCCAATCATCCACCATCCAATCCTCTAACTCCCGCCGAAACTGAGGACCCCAAAATTCCTTGTTCTGAATAACCTCAAAGCACTCCTTAACTGTCACCGCTCTATTTGAAGCGAGAGAGAACAACACCGGAAAAGACTAGGCTAAAGGAGCATCACCCAACCATTTCTCCAACCAGAAAAGAGCATCACCTGTGTAAACCCAATATCGAATGAAACGATCGAAGACGGAGGCCACAAAGCAAACTCCTTTCCAGAAACCAGACGCACCCCCATTTACAGTGATGACCCGCCACCCAGAATCGGCCAATCTATATTTCCTACAAATGATATCCTTCCAAAGACCATCTGAGGAATCACCTAGACGCCAAAGCCACTTCCCTAACAAAGCTTCATTAAACTGACGAAGAGGTTGGATCCCAAGACCTCCTTCAACCAAAGGTTTGCAAACCTGAGTCCAACGGACCAAATGAATTTTATGCCTTTCCCTACCATAATTCCACAAAAACTGCCTCTGTATCCTTTCTAACTTATCGACCACTGCTATTGGGCATTTAAAAACACTCATGCAATAGACAGGACGGCTAGATAACACTGCCTTGATTAACATGACCCTACCACCAAGAGACAAATATTTCCCTTTGAGTTAAGTCTTTCAGTAAAAGTCTGGTGAGGGTTGGTGCTTCTCCTTCTATTCACCCTAAAGTCTGAGAGGGGGTTGCTCCTTTTAAGGTGAAGGTGTTTGGTTGGCTTGCAGGGTTGGGAAAAATTTTGACTATTGACAATTTAAGGCTACGAAAGATGCTTATTGTTAATGCATGTCCTCTTTGCTTGTCTGATGAGGAATCGGTGAATCACTTGCTTCTTCATTGCAGTTTCTCTTATAGCATTTGGCAGCATTTCTTATAGTCGTTGGGTATTTCACTTTGTCTTCCTCGATTTTGGTGTGATTTTTTCATTGAAGATATAGTGCTGTCAGGGAGTTCTTTTCGTCGGAATCTTTGGAAAGTGACAATTCTAAGTATTGTTTGGTCTATCTGGTTATAAAGAAATCAAAGGATTTTTCAAGGGAAGATTGATTCTATTATTCATCTCATTGAGTTGATTAAATTTCGAGCAGCTTGATGGTTAGTTGGTTCGTCTAAAACCCGAGGTATTTCTATGTGTGAGGTTTGCAGAGAGTGGCCTTTGGTGGATTCTTCTCGGTATCAGGTTATTCCTAGGCCTCAGGTTCCTTGGGTTCCCCCCCTATTGGGCTACTCAAGCTAAATTTTGATGGTAGTTGTCAGCATGAGACTGGTCGTGCCGATTATGGAGGCGTGATTACTAATGAGTATGGAATTATTTTAAGATCTTTTGTTGGGCCGCTTCCTAATGGTTCGGTAATTGAGGCAAAACTGTTTGCTCTGTGGAGAGGAACTATGGAGCTGGTAGAATTAGGGGTTCGCGGGAGTCTGGTAGAAGGTGATTTAAAGGTGGTGGTGGGTTGGGTGATGGGATCTCTATGTCCTTAGATTTTCCTTGACAAAGTTGAAATGATCCGTCATTCTATTGCTTCTTTTGATTTTCAGATTGCATGGGTTCCTCGTTCAGCTAACTCAGCAGCTGTGTGAAACCCCTACCCAGGCAAGGGTTGTCTTTGGATATAGAGATTGTTCATTCTATTATGTAATTAGGGGGTTTGCTTCTTTTTGTTGGTTGTTTGGTGTTTCTTGTTTCGTTGTGTTCTTTTTTACTATTAATGAAATTACCTTTCAAAAAAAAATAATACGGTATTCAGGAACCACGTGAAACGCCTACAATATGTTTCCAATGGGATATTGGCCGACTGTGCAGTCTGGGCGTCCTCCCTTGTAGATTTCCAACACATATCCATGAGTAACATTTCGTTGGCTTGGAAAGAGGGTATTGGGCTTTTTAAGATTAGTGTTTCTTCTATCTTGGGTGCTTGGGCTCATGGGTATTTAGGGTTGATGTGTTTTGGTCTCTCTTTATCTTTGCCTTTGCACCTCCAGTGCTTCTATTTAATATTATTGTGGTCACCATTTCAAAAAAAAACTTTGACAAGCAGGTCAGATTAAAAGTCTGACCTTCTCTTACCCATATTAAATCAAGGTCACTACTTTTTGACCCAATCCATATTTCAGCCTCCTTCTGTCCCGCCCATAACACAACCCATTTTTAAAAACGTAGAACATTTTTCACTCAAGCCAACCGATTCAGCTTAATTTAAATCAGTCAACAATTCAGCTTGTGTAATTGAGCCTAAACATAGCACACATTGTGTTTCACTTGTATCAAACAAAAAGGCATCCATGACTACATTAACAAACATAATCACTATTCACAAAAGAGTTAAATCTCCAAAAGTCACCCAATAAGTAGACAGGTTATATGATATAATATAATATAATATAATGTATAATTCAGGCAAGTTAGGTCATGCAAAGATCAACCCTGGCCTGGTCCAATTAAAAATGGGTCAGGTTTTTTAGACCCAAACCAAACCCATATTATATAATGGGTTGAATTAGCCCACCCATATTTCAGTTCAATCAATCAAATTCTAGTTGGCCCTAAACAAAGTTGCTCCCCTTGTACCAATCCAAATGTCGGCAAGTTAAGCAAATGTGATCTAGAAATTAGAAACAAACAACTTCCTTATGGGAATCAAATAGACACAGCCATTGGAACAACTTGCCAAAACTTTTATCTTGGCCAATGAGATAAGGTTTTGAATGACAAAGGGATATCATTTAGGGAGAACTTTAACAATGATGATGAAGAAATTAGACACAAATAAGGGACATTTTCAGGTACTGATGGATGTATGCATATCCACCTAAAGGTGACCACTGACCAATGAGATAAGGTTTTACATGACACTTGAACTTTAACAATGTACTCCACCAATGAGAGAGAGGGATGTATGTACAAACACATACTAAAGACAAGCCGAAAAATAGATCAAAAACAAGTCTAACAGAATTCCCAACACAACGTATGGCAGTTGTTAACTTATAGGAACCAATAATCCAAGCTAAGAAATCATAACAATAATAATAATAATCCAAGCTAAGAACATCATAATGAACATGAGATATCCAATAAACTAAATTCAAATGTTGTTTTGAAATTTATAGTAAAATGAGTAATAATAACTCAGAATTAATCACAATAATTACTATTTCATAAGCTACCATCCATGCTAAAAACGCCAAAATAGATATGAGCTGACCCAAACGGCGTCGAAGAGTTTGCTTCTGGCGGGCTATACGCTCCGTGGGATTCTTGCTATGATCATTGGCAACATCATATTCCTGAAACAAAATGAATTATGAGTAATCAATCTAACACAATACACACTCGAGAAATGCAGAGAATAAGGTAATAAGAATATAACCTAACATGCATCAAAGCAAGGAATAACACATTCTAAGAATACAATCATATGCTTAAAAAAGACAAAATAAACACTTCTTAGTCAATGCCTACAATAATCTTTCTATATCTCACATAAATATAAGTCATATACACACTAGCTCAATCGAGGCCATAAAGATATGATCTCCAACAAACCTATCAATAAACAACATGTATCGTATGATTTATACTCCATGGAGTTAAAGCCAACCTTCACTTGATTACAATAAATGTTGCCCTACCTCACATGCTTTCTACTTATTCCAATCGACTCCAGCAAGCTCCCTTCTTGTTTTAAACTCCTACAAAACATTAGCCTTGCACTTTATGTTTCCACTACTTCAAGAAAGCCCACTAAATTGATGGTCCTAACATGTAGTTTCTTTGGCAAAATTTGCAAAAGCAGAGACTCCCCAATAATATCCATGTGTCTAGGGATAAATGGCTAAATGCATTCTTTAGCTGACCATACCATGTGACGTGAAATACAACCACACCAAGCAACATACTATCCTATGCTGGCCTACGCATCCCATCATATGCCAATGTGCAACTCAAATTGATTAGGTCCACTAAAAGGTAATGCACAACAAGGTTAGGGATTCTGTTCCTCATAATTCCAACAAGAGGTCCCCCAAAGATGAGGTTTTGTTTAGACCTAACATGTATAAATGAATAAGTCCCATTCATAATTTCAACAGAAATGAGGTATTGTTTGAACCTTTCTAAATTGTGAAAATAGGTGACTTCCATTTCAACAATTCTTTTAGCAGACAGATAAGCCCCAGGTGCTTCACTCTTTCACAAATCATGCAAGATTTGTTTCAAAAAAAGAACATGCAAGATTTGTAACACTGTGAGACTACTAAGCCTTAAAATGTTAGTAAGAAATATTTACATACAGAATTTGCCAATAAAGATCAAAGCTTGGAGAAGAATACAAAGGCAATTGCAAGATCCTTACAACAGCAAAAGACAGATCAGAATGAAATATGGGAAGAAAATAAACATAAGAATAGCAGATAATAAGCATGCTGTACCTGCCCTATAGATGCCAATAATGGAGCACCAAATTCCAACACCTTTGTGATTTCAAAGCTGTATTTAAATCATCACAAACAAAATAATATGTCAACACTCAACGAAAAAGTGAACATGATGATGGAAATAAAACTAGTGACTATATTCAAGTCCTGATTTTTTTTCTTTTTTTGCGGAAATGAATACAAGTACTGAATATACTATTGGAAAGAAGAAACCTTCTAAAAGAGAGGCCTGCTACAGTTTCTGGAAGAAAATTTGACCACCCCATCACCATGTCCTTCACAGAATCAGTAATTCCAGCCTCTAGCATTTCCAATTCAACACGTGCAAACAGTTCTTTCAGAGATATAAGCTTGACATTCTCAGCAATTGCTCCCACAGCATGAGCAGCAGCAACTCGTGTATCCCAGTTCTTACTATGAAGATACTGGGAAACCTATAATTCATGAGATAAAATTTGGATAAACAAAATGCTAATAATTGTTTACAACAAACGTGAAAGTACAACATATATGAATAACATTTATGCCCCACTGTATAGTTGATCATCATCATCAAAGTCATTTCCTCCAGTAAGATGGAAGAGAATAACCATGTACGAGAGACATGAGCATCGTCAGGAAAAGAAAAAAAACAAAAAATGCCTATCCTGGTAAAGAAATTCAACACTAATCAAGAATGGTGAATGTCTTGTCACTAACTAACTTGGACTGGGTTAGTAAATTAACCAAGACACAAACAAACTTCACCAAACTACTATCATATGTTTCCTGACCCAAATAGCAAATTAGCAGGTAGGTATACCTGGAATTCAAAACTCTACTACTAGAAATCATTGTCACAAATCTCGTTCTCGGGATATTAACGGCAATCATTAATAATGGGATATTTTCAAATTCTCGGAGTTTTATCGGGAATTTAACAGGAAAATCTCGTGGAAAATATAAATATTTAAAAAATAATAAATAAATAATTATCATCTAACAATTTTTTAGTAAAAAAAATAACTTATAATTCTACATGAGTTCATTGTTAAATACCATATCAAAGTCATCCAATATCAAAATAATATTAAAAGTGGAAACACAATCATTCACTAAGAAAACCTAATTTGAAATTTCACCTAAATCCTCTCCATATTGTCGATGGAAAGTGGAAACAAAGATCTAGAAAAAAATATGAATATAAATTTTAGAAAATGACAAAGAAGCAAATAATATAATAATTAGTGAAACATCTGACCATATAAATGACATCCCTTTTCATGTTTCAGAGAGGTTTTGACAAAATGACAACAGTATGGGGCTGATTTTGGTGGTCAAAGTAGTAGGGTGGTCAAAGTAGTAGGGTTCATATTCAAGAGTTGAAATTTTTTTTAATAGGACTGTTTGAAATTGTGTTCATATGCTCCAAGATAAAGTTGCCAAATGCATTGCAGCCATTTTCTTCATATGATGACCTCACATTTTATCTTTAGGTGAAAAAGATGAGATTTTCAATCCATCTTCATCATATAATCAAATCAGTTGCTATTTGTACATTACAATGATTTGGTATCGTGACGGATCTAATTCAATTGTATCAGTAGATCCTAGCATGTGCTTATTTTCTATTACAGAAAATTGGACTGTCGTTTATGTTCCTAACTTCATACATTCTGTACAGGGGGTTCAGCTCCTGAACCACTATCATGAGGTATACGGCTAAAGATAGCAATAGGAGAGGCTCGCGGTCTCACATTCTTACACACATCAGACAAGAATATAATCGACCGAAAAAAAAAATCAAAACCCAAAATAAAAGCCATTTTCAGTTTCAATGAGTTTTTGTTTTTACATCCATTTTTAGATTCAGTTTTTTTTTTTTTTCAAAAGCAAAAACCCTCTCTTCACTGTTCTAAAGTCTCAATCAACCCACAGGGGCCGTGGTATGTTTATAATTTGATATTGTTGCCACAGTTATGTAGTAATTCGTGTGAGTGTTGTTCCTACGGATAGAAAATCTCATGGTAGATGATGAGTTCCCTAGATGAGTTATGCCCATTGATGGATTATACTCATGGATAGATAATACTCACTGATGGAATGTTACTAGTGATGGATGATTAGTCACATGGATGTTATTCCCATGGTAGACATATTGGATTCATGCCCAGATATTGGTCATATGGTAGGTATATTGGTTATATGGTAGACATGTTGGTCCCATGGTAGACGTATTGGTCTCATGGTGACTTGATGGTTCCATGGATAGATATTATTTCCCATGGAGGGTTATTCCCATGGATGGTTATCCTCATAGAGGGCATTGTGACCATAGATGTATATTATTACCGTGGATGGATATTCTTACGGAGGGCATTGATTCCATAGGTGATTGGACCCATATTTAGAGTATTGTCCCAGAGGAGGGATGTAGTACTTATGTTCGTGTATAGGTCCCATGGTTGATGTTTATCCCATGAGTGACATAGACTCCATGGTTGACAGTGTTCCCATGGTTGGTATAGACCCGTGATTGGCTAGACCTATGATAGATGAGATCTATTCTACTGATGAGGCACACGATTGGTAATTAAAATGTCTTGATATGACATCATGAATAGCACGGGGTTAGTGCCATGAAATAAATGAATTTAGAACTACGCAAGATCTGATCTCCAATGGAGTACGCAGGCAGTTGATGATTCAGTTCGATCAACCCAAGGGTCCAAAAAGTCCTAGGATCCGCAGGGATCTTGTTACACTGTGGGTGCCACGTATTTGGACTATGAGTTGTGCATGCTTCAAAGAAAAAAAAAAAAACTTGTTTCTCATGTGCCTGTTGGGTCGGGCCATGACAAACAAAGGAGCAGTGAAATAGAGAGCATACATCAGTGGCCAGCGAGAAAGGAAGACTCGAAGAGGACTGTTGAGAACCCAATTGAAAATTCCAAACTTGAAACCCTAATCGAAAAAGGGGTTTTAAGTTTTAAAAGTAGCTTGTGCGGTGGGAAGCAACGAATTGAGGAGAAAAAAGTTACTGTAAAAACGTGTTTTTATCTTTTCTTGCGATAAAAAAGTGTTTTTAACGGTAAATTCCCGTTAAATACGGCAGTCACGATAAAATTGCGTTTTTATCGCGAGAAAGTTATTTTGCCGATATTTTCGTGATAAAATAAAAAATATCGGCAATATTTGTTACAGTGCTAGAAATAAGCCCAACCTTAAACCCTCTCACTAGACGACAATATGTTAGCAAATTGGTGAATCTAAAGAAATCACATGATTCAGTGGATTGAATTGGCTAAAGCCAAGAAAAACATAATAGTGGGAACAAGAAGAAAGAGCCCCAGACCAAAACTTTCTAAAACCCCTAATAAAACACTACACAATGATACAGACATCAGTGGAGATGATGATGAGAACATGGCTATGGCATTGGAATTTTATGAACAATTCCATCAAAAGAACGAAGAAAATGAGCTTTATGAATTTCACGGAGATTCAAGTGGAATTTCAAGAGCAAGCCCAGTTCACCAGGCCCAAAGGCTCAACATAGGGCTGGCCCCACAGCCCAAACGGCTGTGTTGTAGTCACACACAACTCCTTGAGTTTGTGTCCGTTGTTATTATGGGTCAGTTACAATATTAAGTATGTTTTAATGTTAGTTAAATGTATGTAATTAGTATGACAGTTTTGCATGTAAAGTTGGGTGTTTTTGCTTATTTAAAGGGATTCTATTAGGTGGCTTCTACATCATCGAATTATCAGAGCAATAAAATTTTGGTTTTTCCCTTCAGCGAATTACGTTTTGCTTGTGGAGTCTTGCTGCAACAGGTAGCAGCATTTCAGCCAAGGTCAGGTCTTATCCTGGTGTTGAAAACCATTCCATGCTTCTGCACGGAACATCTGGTTGCAGGTTTGAAATCCCATCTCTTCAAACCTTGCTGAAATAGGCCCAGACTCTGACATTCAAGCAGACCTGTACTTTTGCCTCTGAAATCCAGTGGCAACAACCAAGCGTCCATGGCTGGTCCTGGTCCAATCAGAAGCAATTGAGAGAGGTCTGAAACTTACCCCTCTTCCACCAGGTACACAATGCTTCAGTAGCCTTGGGTTGATCAAACAAAAGCTGTTCCAACGTTTCTGTCCCTCTAATCCTCACCGAAAGGCTGTAAGATTTATTTAAATCAGTTTTATTTTTCTTTTCTTTTAAAAGATCCATTAAAGAAAACCCAGGTTGGCTGAAAGCAGTCCAGCCATGCATTGTCAGCGACACCTGTTGCTGTTCCAGGGCCCATGCACGCAGACCTTTAGGCCAGTTTGACATCTGGACTATACTACACCTATTCTGCAGACTGTCCAGATTAGTCTTAGGCCCAACTGGTTCAGTGAACATTCAGAATAGAAGCTGTCCCAGCCCATTGGTGTCCGGATTTCTACTATAGATTGAGACTAGTGCCCCTTGGCTTACCTAGTCTACATCACACAAGCTGCCACCAATCCCTAAGCATTATGTCCATCTGCTGAGATAGAGCACAATGTGCATGTGTGAGAAAAATGACAACTGAAAATTTTATTACAAATGGCCTCCAGTGGATTGCAGTACACGTCAAAACTCATGAATTTATTGTTCAGCCTTTCCTCTGCCATGTGGCAATCTATCCATGAGCGATCAAGATCTGATCCAAACGATGAAACCCAACTGGAAAGAACAGTTTCCTCCCACAGTTCACCAGATTCTTGCTGTTTTGGGGAGTAAGGAAACAAAAGATGATTTCATTACTTACAAATAATTTTAAAAAAATAACACTGAAAAAGAAATAGCACATTTAAAGCACATGGGGAGTCTTGTGTAGGTGTCAGTTTTCCAGGTACATTTGGATTATGTTTTTGAGCTTGATAGGTTGTGAGCGGGTGTTTAGTAGGGGTGTGGGGAGTTCCGTTTACAGAAAGGAGGGGTGACACAGTACAGAAGTAAAGTGTTCCCTAAAATGAGGTTATAACATTCAAAATCCTAGATCTAAGCATCTAATGAAAGAAAATAAGAAAGCTGAATGATAACTACTGTTATATGCTCACAACATGCAATGAAAGCGCTGATTTAAGAAGATAATACTCTGTAAACAATTATTTAAATAATATCTACGCAAATAACATCACAAAATCAAAAGATCTAAAGAGATCCATAGCATGCAAGCATATTAAACCCTAGAAGTAATCACAAATCGATACTAGGGCTTCCAAATATCCTAAAATCATGTTCAAGACGTCTAGAACTCCACGAACAAGTGAAACAATACATATTCTCAATGAAACAATCAAGTCCTACTTGAATCCAAACCCAAAAACACTTGAAGTAGGGAAGTTCTTTGACGAGGACGTTCATGATGGCTATTGGGTCCAGAGATCTCGAAAGCGACGTAACACAGTATCAAGACAATATAGTTGGGGGATGATCAACTGATTTAATATTTGTGCATAAATCTGTGATTTGATTGCTTGGAAGGCCTGATCTGACCATTCGTTTCATCAGATCGGATTTTCGGAGTTGTTTTGTCCATCCAAATCGTGATTGGTTTGTTTGATATTTTATATTCAATGACTTTGAAATTTATTGATTTGTGTGGCATCAAACAAAGACATGGACATCACTAAGGAATTGGAAATTCTTTTCTACCAACTGTGTGCCACATAAACGTGCCCCAAAGGCCATATACAAATTTTTCCTTGACTTCTCCATGAGTCGTTTCACTATGGAAACAACTTTTGTCGTTTATGTGCCAGGAGAAATGCAAATTGGTTCTTCAAAATACTAAATATTTGTCTTAGGCATGACCATATACTCCCCCTCTTAGTTTCAAAGCATGGTCCCTAAGTATAATTGCAAGCGTGATTTTCAATGCCCCGAACCACAATCCTCATTCGACATTCTTCTAGACTTTTTTTTATAACCAATAGTTTGTTAGACAATGGCAAAATACTACGCAATAAAGGAAAGTAGAAGTATAGACATGTGTTGAGACACATATGTGGGATCATATTGAAAGATGGAATTAGAAAGCCTTAAATATATAACCCCAATAGATGACAAGATGAGGAAAAGGTGCCTAAGATGGTTAGGACATGTCCATAGATGACCAAAAACAGACTTGGTACAAAGAATTTATAGGCTACAAGACGTAGGGGCAATGAGAACTGATGGACATTTAAAGACTTGGACTGAGGGGGGTAAAGGAGGGCATGATAAAATGTAGGGTAACAGAGGATACGATTTTTTATAGGGCAGATTGGCAGAAAGAAAACTTAGCACTCAAAAGGCCTACCCCAGATAGATCAGAAAATCATTGTTGAAAAATCTAGTAAACCAAACAAATCCCAATTTCAAAAATAACAATGCCAAAGAAAATGGATGTTAACCAAAGAAATTTATTGTTCATAATATAGCAACAACCAAAAACTTAAAATGATGACATAGCAAAGCAACCACAAACCATAAGAGCAAACAAACTAACACATGAATGGCCAAGCTCAATCATCAAACAACCAACCTTCTTTAGGACAGAATTTAAGTCTTGAGGATGCAACTTTGTAACATCACCAATTTGCCGAGCAGCCGTAAATCTTGTCGCTTGAGTTGAACCAGCTTAGTTTTGGTCAAAGAAGCACCAATACAAACACTTGATGTGTAAATGTAAAATAAACTCAATTTTACTGTTACCAATAAATAAAAAGGATGAGCAAACCAAATCAAAGATAACTTATATAGCTCAATGCACGATAACACATGTTAAAATAAGGACACTGGCATTTTGATTGTCACCAAGGTTTCTTTTTAAATGACAAGTAATATCGCGGGCACGAGAACAACTGTGGAAATATGTTGTGATCAAGGATACTGTCCAAAAGAGTGAGCAAGCGATGAAGACGAGATGATTGCTGAGCCATAATTCCTCAAAAGGTGAAAACTCTCTCATCCGGTCCAATTGCAAGTACATGCAAAGCAGACTTTAAAATAATAAACAGTCAGCTTAGTTCTTCCATTGTAAATGATTCTAATGCCTGTTAGAATTTCTTTTCAAAAGCACCCTATACACATCCGAAGAGTATCTTCCTCAAACTAGAAACCTGTAAAATGCAAACAAGACAAGGTCCAAAAGTGAAGTTAAGCACTATAATTAGATATCAAACAGTTCCTTCCTAGTATCCTTGCTGCATGGGTTTTTCAGCATGAAATTACGTCAAGTTTTCTAGGCATTTCAATGTTCATAGTCTAACACATAATACCAAGAAAAAGTAATGTTTTTTTTTAAATGGGAAAAAACTACATATAACTTAACAAAGCAAAAAGGTTTTTTTTTTTAAATAATAAAGTTCATTTAAAGAAAACAAAGCCACAAGAAGTGCCAAAAATACAAGAAACACACTAACAGGAAAGTCAAAAAGGGTTTTAAAGAACCACTCACATAATTGAACAAAGCATCCCACAATATATACACATAACTCAGACATCCTAAAAATACCAAAGCAAGGATTCTAGCCATCAAACTGATGAAGCAATGTTTTTTTTTTTTTTTAAATGATTACTATATTAATAGAAAAAGAAGCACCAGATACAATAAAGCACAAGCAAAGCTAGAAAAATAAAAACACAGCCCCAAATCCCAATACATCCTCAGAAACAGGAAACAGTGTTCTAGCTTCAAACTAATGAAGCAATGTTGCTATGAACCATTCTCAACATACACCATTTTCGAGCATCTCTCAATCAAAAAGCCATTTTGAAGATCGGCACCAACGTGAAGATAGGCAAGTAGATACACCATTCCAACTGTAGAAAAATACTAGGAGAAAGAGAAGGAGAAAAGAAAATATGGAGAAGAATTCTCTGTATTGTATATTGTATTTCGGCTATCAGAGGTTACATGTATAAATAACAAAAGAGGAGCCATTCATGCTAGCTAAAAGGCAATGAATCAAAGAATAATCAATTAGAAAAAAATTACACAACTAGCGACATATTCCAAGTCAACTTCCCATATTGGAATTATTCTAGTCAACTATGTCCATAAGTGGGACCCACAAAGTCAATTGTGTACTAAAGTACGTCCCGCAACACCAAGACTTGTGCTTGTAATGATAGAACCTAATTAACTACATATTTCTAGAAGGTTCAATGGCAATTTCATGAACGTTTGTCATCATCATAGCCATTTTATCATTTAAAGGCTGGCTAAATTTAGCTCTACTCATCCAATCTATTGTACCATAAACCATATCCTTAGCCACTAAAATCACCCAACACCACCACCTCATTTAAGTCCTTAACCCCAAGAGAAACAGAGAAAGCTAATTTCATGATCCCCTTTCCCATCATGCAACACTCCATCCACCCTTGTTGGACTGTGTTTCCCTCTTAGTATCCACATTAAATTTGTGACATTCCACTGAAAGGGGCTTCCATTTTTCAACCAGCTTCACTTTTCTATGACCCCCCAATAATAAAATTAGCCCAACTTCTCCAATAGGTTATTTTGCACCAGGTCATCAATTGAACTCCAAAATCTTTCTTCTCATTCTCAAAGTCATGACTAAGGTGCATATATCCTTATGATATTTAAAATTTCTTTACCTAGAGCAATTTTAACCATTTTAATCTAATTTGTGCTTCTCTCTACTTGTATAGTCTTATCTTTTAGATTCTTGTCAACTACAACACGTACCCCATTTCTAGACTTATTCCTATGTTGTAACACCCCGGGCCTTCCTAGCACAATATTGTCCGCTCTGGGCCCTCAGACTAGACCCACATGGCTTTGCATTGAGGACCCACCCGAAGGAAACCCCTAAAACGCGTTGTGCTATGAAGGAGGAGGGCCAAGCTTATATACTGGCAGATTTCCACCCACATAGGCGATGTGGGACTTTCACAATGCTCCCAACGCCAACCTGGCTAATTTTTAGCCAGGTTGGGCATCCTCTGCTCTCAAGGTCCCCCTCTAGGGCGAGTCATCACATCCTATCCCCCTTAAAGCCAGAACCGCTCCCGGCTCTCTACACACACAATCCAGTCCCACACCACCGTCCGAGAGTTGAACCAGCTCTGATACCATTTGTAACGACTCGTCCCGCTAGCACAATATTTTCCGCTTTGGGCCCACGCACATGGGACCGTACGGCTTTATATTAGCGAGTCAACCCAATGTTGCTCTCAAAAGGCCTTGTGCAAGAAGGATGAGGGATTCCAACTTATATCCCACAGAACAACTCTCCTCATAAGCAATGTGGGACAAATAGCACCCAACCTAGATACTTTTTCTCTCCCATCAATGCTTACACAAACACTGGGTATTACATATGTAATCAAGTTTAAACCATCACCTAAATACTTAGCTCTATTGCCTTTCCGGTTAACCTCTTGTCAACAAGTTACACTTATCCTCCTCATAACGTCTACTACACTCCTTCCTATTAAAGGAGATAAAAAAGGAACAGTTCGAACAACATATGTTAATATAACTGAAAACTACTAAAATACTTCTACATGAAGGGTTTATTGAAGATGTTATGAAGTGTCGAGAAAACAACAAATATTTTTTGGTTTCAATCCTGCAACATAAAAGGAATAGGAAAGGAAATGTAGAACTATTTTAAAGCGTATTTCTATTCTGACTATCAACGAACTCCTAGGATTTTAGGTGGAATGGGGTTCATAATTCTCTCTACATCTCAAGGTATAATGACATATAGAGAAGCTCAACATGAAGAAATCGGAGGAGAATTTTTTTGTTATATATCTTTTCTTGAAATGGTAACCATATTCATATCATTAAAAGCAACAAAAAACAGGCACAAGCCGTGTCACTAAATTACACGGAGAAACAACAACAAAACAAAAAACCTCCAATCACTAGCAACGCCTGGAGGCAAAACAACCACACCCAAAGGAGACAAACTAAGAGACACCAATACATTCCTTCCAAGCTCTCTAGAAATATCATAGATAGAGAGAGACTAGAATTCAGGGAGAATGGAAGCCCAAGCTACACATTTTGCCTTCACACAAAAGCTAACCTTGAACGAGGATTCCTCGCGATTACGAAAGACACGGTTATTCCTTTCCCACCACAAGCTTCACATTGTCGCAAAAAGGGCCAACTACCAATAGATTGAGAACTTTGAATTACACAAAAACCACATCCAAGCATAGGAAAGCAAAGCGATGTTAGGGCCTCGGTTTGACCGAGTCTATGTTTTGTCAAAATCATGACCGTGTGTGTCCTTGCCTTGGAAGATTTAAGAAGATGTCATAGTCACTAAAGACCGCATGAAGATATTGTAAAAAGAAGACTCTACACCATGTGCTTGACTGCCACTCAAGTAAGTGGACCTTAGTGGAGTTTAGGACAAACCAAAATTACCCAGTTAAAACCTATCCTAAATCTGTGTAAAACTGAAAATCTTAAGTCTCAGCCTCGAGGCCTCGAGCCCTCGAGATTGAAGCTATTGAGAACAAATCTGTCAAACTCTGTAAAATCCCTTGGCTCTCAGTCTCGAGCCCTCGAGTATTTTGTCAAGGCCTCGAGACCCTCCGTATCTGAGAACAAAATCTTGACATACTATAATTTTCATGTGTTCTCAGCCTCGAGGCCTCGAACATGCTCCTCGAGGCCTGGTGACTTAAATTCACTAAAAATCAAGGCAATCAATCTGGAAAATCTCTGAGCTACATTTCCATATACAGGCTCGAGGCCTCGAGACTTAACCGTTGTGAAAAATCTCTATAAATACTCAACTCGTGTTTCAAATCAGAGAAGACCTACACACTAGAAAAACCCTATCTTCTCAGAGACCTCTTACCTCAGGCTTTCTCTCGTCTTCATCAATCCTTATAGGTTGATTCAAAGCAATCGATGCTCAATCTATGAAGAAGACATGAGTATCATATTCTAGGACCAACTTGTAGAATCTCGTCCTAGACCCTTCCTCTCGCTGTGGCAAAGGCATATTGGTGGACGATCCAGATCTGAAGGTTGAAGAGCGGGAACCTCATCAGAAGAACACAACTTTCAAGATTGGTTAAGGCCCAAGGCAAGTGTTCTTCGTTTACTTTGTTTATCATTGTACGGTGGATTAGATCAGTATTATTGAACCACCATAACAAGTAGGTGTCAAGGATTATACCAGGGTGGTCGAACCTTTCAAAACTAGGTTGTAATGTTTGGGAGGGATTCTCATACATAGTGTTTTTGGGATAGCCCGAGAGAGGGTGAGTCCAGCAGTGGATATAGGTTCAGATGAACCGAACCACTATATATCGTTGTGCTTTTGTGGTTTGCTTTGTTGGCTTGATTTATTTGTTCATCACTTGCACACACGTTTGATTATTTCCACCGCACATATTGTTAAATTGATTTATTTTAAAAAAGGTTAATAAAATCGATTCAGACCTATTCACCCCCCCCCCCCCCCTTCCTTCTCCTCTCTCTCTCTCTCTTTTCCCCCTTCCCCCTTCCCCCCTCCCCCCTCTCTCTCTCTCGGTCTTGCATTGTTCTAGTAACGGACTTTCAAGTGACAGAAGGCAACATCAACCAATGAACATCAAAAACATTAAGCGTGGCACTCCAAATAGAGTACGAGAAAGGGCAGTGCGAAAATAGATGATCCACCTCTTCAAAAGCACAAAGACAAATGAGACACGCACTAACCATGATCTTGTTGAGTCCAGCAGTCCAGAAAAAGTTAATAGCACGAAGAAGGGCTTTACCAGCCCAAATGGTTGGGTTAACGACAAGAGAAAAATCACTCTTGTAGCTCCAAGGAAGAACGACTTCAGGAAAAAAAAAAGGCTAGAGGAATCAGGCCACCAAATGTGGTCATACTCTAGAAAGGAAGATAAACAGAGGACACTAAGAATCTAGAGAAGGGAAGTGAAATCTACAACTTCCCCATAAGAAAGGTTTCTTCAAAACTAAATGTCCCACACAACCTGCTCAACAAAGAGGTTAAAATAATCACCCACAAAATATCAGGAGCCAAATACCATAAAAGAGAAGGAAATCTATTTGCAAGGGGAAAGGAATCACACCATGGATGTTACCAAAATCTAACTTTGTTACCTTGCTTGAATTTGTCCATGCAGGTGATGATTGCTCCCCACATCCCAGAGCATTACCTAGGAGGAGGGTTCACTTCCCTCCCACAACTGCCAATGTTGTACTTTGCAATCAATAAGACCTTCCAAGGAGCTTCATAATCAGTCTTGATCAGCCACAACCACGCAGATAGGAGGGCAGTGTTGACATCAGCAATAGGATGATTGGCCAAGCCCCGGCTACGATAGGAAGGCACACCTGTTGCCAACTGACAAGGTGGTCTTTCTTCTTATCAAGAGAATCACCCAACAAGAAATCATTCACAATTTTCTCAAGAGAACCAATCACTTTTCTTGGGCATTTTAAAGCTAAAAGATAGTAAACTAGGATGGCTGAGAGCACAGACTCGAGAAGAGTTATCCTACCACCAAAAGAAAGATACTTGCCTCGACACTAGCCTCTTACTAAACTTGTCAACAACAAGTTCCCACAGATGACTCCTGGGAGACCCCAAACAAAGAGGGAAGCACAAGTAAGTAGAGGGGAGGGACCAACGTTTGCATCCAAAAAGCTGAGAAAAGTGATTGATTTTTAAATCAATCATAGGTTTTATTCATCTATATTCCATGCTGCGACTCGTAGGATTTAAATCGACTTCACCTTTTTCTTAAAAACTATTGCCTATCAACTACCTTGTTTTGTTATATCTCATCTCCATGTAGCACCCCGTTACAAGGCAAGATAGTATTGGGTATGAAAGTATAATTAACTAATAAAATGAATTTAGTGGACATTATATACGACCAACTATGGATTTAGTGCTATATTCACCTTATCTAATCATATGTTGAACGCAAATGGATGCACATGAACCTAACTCCAAATCTTTAGTTGTTTCCGCCCATGTAGTTTCTTTACGCAGCTGAGCACACTTCAAAAACCGACGCAAAGTACACCCCACAAATTGACAAATGAATTAGGTGCTCTAAATAATAAATGTAAAGCTGCAAATATTTCTTCTTGTCATTGACTTAGTAATGATTGTTATTCATGGTGAAATCATGTTCTTAGATTCTTTACCAAAACTACATTGATCAGACCACAAGCAATAAGTGAATAGTTTGATCTTTCATAAAGAAGAATCTTGAAGACCAATCTAAGACAATGGTGGTTTTTGTGCTCCGTAATTACAATTTTTTGGAATCCATCCAATTTTCATCAATATGATCACTCCTATGCAAAGCAAAGGGCCTCATTTAAAGGTAAGATGCTGCAAGCTCATACTGAGCCATTGAGCCTATGGATTAGAATGAAATTTTGAAGTCTGAAAAATTATATGCATATCACATTTATCCCTACACCTGTTTGATACTTAAGCGAACATGAATAGCAATAGAGAACACCATGTCCTAAAACTTCAAAATATCAATACCAAATGCAAGAATCAGGTTCACCTAGAAACATCACCCATGAGCAATAAACCCATCTGGGCCCTGTGGGGACCTCATTTGAAAAGTCATGTTAGCATCAAACTATTCGCAAAAAAAAAAAACAGGTCCATTGGATTTGACATATGATTCACCCATCATCATCTTTCGAAAAGTCGCCAAGTTGAACAAGAAAATTCAACACCAGATTTTGACACTTAAGAGATCCATTTATAGCACCAAATTAATGCTCAAATACTATGAAAAGATAGCTCAAAACTCTAACTCCCCAATCAATCAACATCATTTTGCCTCAAAAACCAAATTATGTCCCAAACAGCAGATCACGACAAGTTTCAAATAGAAATCTAGAGACAGTGCAAAGGACTGGCGCTCAAGAAAAGAAAGCATTTCAGCACTATAAGCCTTGATTCAATGAAAACCATTTCAATCAATCTTTTTCCACGAAAAGCCTGAAGTCGAGTTGCAAAAGCCAAATCAATATTCAAGTCGAACACCAGATTTTGACACTTAAGGAACAGATCCATTTGCAGTACCCAATCAATGCTCGGGTACTACAAACAGAGAGTTAATTCTCCAATCAATCAACACCATTTTACCTCAAACATTGAACCATGCCTCCAACAATAAATCGCAGTTAAGTTTCAAAGAGAAATCTAACCACAGTACAGAGAATTCACGGTCAAGAAAATAAAGGATTTCAGCACTATAAACCTCAATTCAATCAAAACCATTTCTGTCGTTCCCAAGAAAAGGGCTTCAAATCGAGTTGCAGGTAGACGAGAATCAATGGCGAGCTAGAAAGAGATAACAAAGCATTTCAAGGTGTGATTTCAAACCTTTCTCCTCGGCAAATGTGAAACAAAGAGAATAGAAGCAGAAATCCAGGACAACTTGGTCGGAAAAGCTGCAACACGGCAAAAACCGGCCCGAGGAGACTCAGAAGGCGGAAGAATGTGGTCGGAGAAGATGAACAGAGAGAAAAGGTTAGGGTTTCTATTGATGGTTTTCTGAAATTCTGGGTTTCGAAAATAAGTTGTTAGTAGAGGAAAGAAGGATCAAGGAATCGACGAGAGCTCTGAGAACTACCAGATTTGCCTGAAAAAGGATTTCCGAACAAGGAGACGAAAACTTTGGGTGACACTCCTCAAGTGGGTCGTGTGTCCCGTGGAAAAGAATTCAGTCCTGCCCACATCGCCTCGATGGATCGGGTCGCGACTATCTTCCCAAATCTTATACTTCATATTTCGAATTATTTTTATTGAATTTATATAAATTTAAACTATTTTAAAATATAAATTGAAAAGATAAATAGTTAAATTTTAAAAAAAAAATTAACAAAAAGATTTGAAATGTGTGTCTAAGTTTATTCATCCTTTTTCTCAATTTTATAACATAAAACAAAATATAATTTAAGATACGCTTTTATAGATGAGTAGATGTAATGGATATAATTCAAATGATATAGCTTTTAAAACTCATTCAAATAATATATGTTAAAAAAATATTTAAAAAAAAAAAAAAAAACCTGTGAGTAGTAGTACCAAGTGCATCTTGAATCCTTTCTTTTCCTTGTATACATTCTTTTTCATGGAACTCATTAAATGTCATTGATAATTATGTTGAATTTAAAAAGGCTTTATTTAAATATTAAGCTCACAAATATTATCCAAATAAAATCAATGAAGATATGTTTTTAATGTTAGATAGTTTAATGATTAAAAAATAATTTAAAATATTCAAATTGTTTAAATTAAAAAAAAAAATTGATTAATTAAACTAAAGTGGTTTTTGGTAGATTGTAACCTTTTCAATGAACCATGACCATATTATTTGGTGGGTCCATGCCGTGGTGTGCAGAGACATTTAGGCTGCATTTGGAAGGGGGGTAACCTCCTTTTACCCCTTGTTATCCCCGTTTGGTAACAAGGGAGGAGGGGTAAAAATTCAAAATTTGACCCCTTTTTTCTCCCTTTTCAATACCCCCATGGGGCAAGGGGTATTCAAGAATGAATACCCCTCCTTACCCCTCTTTTGCTCATTAATTTTTTTTTTTACATTTTATTTATTTATTTATTTTGATGAGTACTTGGCTTTTATTTTTTTTTAAAAGCACTCCATTATTTCTATTTGATTAAATTTCATATCACCAAACAACAAATTATATTTTTTTATGAAAAGATATGAAGAATTTTTTTATTCATTTATTGAAATTTAAAATAATAATAATGGTTTTTTATTTATTTTTTATTTTTTTAAGGAAACCTTTCTCCTATTTATCCCATGCCTTCATCTAATTTTCAATTATATATTATATAATTTTCTGAAACGTGTTTGTCAAAATATTCTATTTTTAAGGGGTGATTCTATCGAAATTTTGATAGGATCTCAAAACTCTGAAAATTTTGAGATTTATGATAATCTCTTTCAGGGTAATTAACAATTTATTCTATTAGAAGATTATTTTAAAAATGTGTTAACATTTTCAACGTGATGCATTTGGGTAAGGGGTAAATTTTTACAGGGGTTACCCTTGAGTAGGGATAAACTGACATATTAACAATTTTATGAGAATTAATAATTTTATTAAATCTATATAATATAAAAATAAAATTTGTGCAACATTTTCAACGTGATGCATTTGGGTGAGGGGTAAATTTTTACAGGGGTTACCCTTGAGCAGGGGTAATTGTACGTAAGGATAAACTGACATATTAACAATTTTATGAGAAATAATAATTTTATTAAATCTATATAATATAAAAATAAAATTTCTACAACATTTTCAATGTGATGCATTTGGGTGAGAGATAAATTTTTACAGGGGTTACCCTTGAGCAGGAGTAATTATACGTAGGGGTAAATTGACATATTAATAATTTTATGAGAATTAATAATTTTATTAAATCTATATAATATAAAAATAAAATTTCTACAACATTTTCAACATGATGCATTTGGGTGAGGGGTAAAGTTTTACAGGGGTTACCCTTGTGTAAGGGTAATTGTACGTAAGGGTAAACTGACATATTAACAATTTTATGAGAATTAATAATTTTATTAAATCTATATAATATAAAAATAAAATTTCTTTAACATTTTCAATGTGATGCATTTGGATGAGGGGTAAATTTTTACAGAAATTACCCTTGAGCAGGGGTAATTGTATTTAAGACTAAACTGACATATTAATAATTTTATGAAAATTAATAATTTTATTAAATCTATATAATATAAAAATAAAATTTCTACAACATTTTCAACGTGATGCATTTGGGTGAGGGGTAAATTTTTATAGGGGTTACCCTTGAGCAGGGGTAATTGTACGTAAGGATAAACTGACATATTAACAATTTTATGAGAAATAATAATTTTATTAAATCTATATAATATAAAAATAAAATTTCTACAACATTTTCAATGTGATGCATTTGGGTGAGAGATAAATTTTTACAGGGGTTACCCTTGAGCAGGAGTAATTATACGTAGGGGTAAATTGACATATTAATAATTTTATGAGAATTAATAATTTTATTAAATCTATATAATATAAAAATAAAATTTCTATAACATTTTCAAAGTGATGCATTTGGGTGAGGGGTAAATTTTTATAAGGGTTACCCTATTCAAGGGTAAACTGACATATTAACAATTTTATGAGAATTAATAATTTTATTAAATTCAAATAATATAAAAAATAATAATTATAATTTTTATGAAGAGATATGTTGATATTTTTTATTTTTTTATTGGGATTTAAAATAGTAATATCAAAAAAAATCTTTATTTATATTTTTAATATTAGAATGCAAGTGTTCATTTTAAATTATAATTATGAAAAATAATTTATAAAAATTAGATAATATTATTATAAGTTATATTATTAGAATTTACTTTATAAATATTATTTAATAATTATATTTTATAAAAAAAATATTAATATATCAAGTTACCCTTTCTTTTAGTTACCAAACAAGATTTTTTACCCTTAGGGTAAAGTTTTACTTTACCACTACAATTACCAAAAAAGAGTAATCCCACTTCAAGGGTCACTCCTACTCAAGGGTCACCCCTACTTAAGGGTAACCCCTATAAAAATTACCCCCCATCCAAACACAGCCTTAATACAAATATAGGGGTTTTAAACTCAATCACTTGATACGTATCACCGACGTAGGTGTATAGGCCCTCTATTTTATAAATAAAAAGTGAGAAAAATAATAAAAAATGAAAATCTAATTTGAACATATTTTTGTTAAAATTAACGGTCAATTACTCATAATGACAAGTATCTTCAAATTTTTAAAGATGTTTGTTAATTTTTTTCTAAAATTTCAATTTTTTATGGAATTCATACTCTTCCCTTGTTAGCAAAATCACTCATTACTCTCTCTCCACCCACATAGAGACACAAATATTTCAGAAATACAAATTTATTGAAGTATGGCCACCTTAAGATCTAGTGAGAAACATCCACAGAGTGTGATTTCAAGACCTTTGATCTTCACTAAACTACAAAAACTAAGAACACCATCCTCACGGCAAGAAAAGACTATTGGTTGAAATTAGTGTCAGTGTTATCAGAACCGGGCCGAGCCGCTTGTAAAATGCACGCGCATACATTGGGCATCGGAAGCTTTGAGACGGAGGAGGCGTTCCACTGTCGCCTGCTTGATATTTTTTAAGCTAGAAATGGTCTTCTGTTGTGGCGTTGTGCAAAAATAAACTTTTTTTTACTTAAATAATTCCTATTAAATAAGTAATTTTATCAACAATTTTGAATAATTTTTTAAAATGATTAATTCAATTCTTACAAATGTATTATGATAGCATATGATAGTTTCACTATTTTAAGAACAAGTTAAAATAACAATCAAATTATAATATTAGCAACTAAAACATAAAAAATAAAAAAAATGGAATCACAAATGACAATTTCAATTCATTCTTTACCAATTTTCTTAATATAAAAGTAATTTTTTTAATTAGAGAACTATAAAATTAGATAGACAAAATGTAAATATAAATGAAACTATGAAGAAAGTCAACATACAATACTATCTTCTCAATAAATAATTTGAAAGACAATAAAAATATAAAAATGAAACTATTTAAAAATTTAAAAAATTAATAGAAAATGATAAATAGTATTTTTATTAACTCCAAAATATGAAGCTTAAAAAATTATGAAATACTATTTAGGGTCTAGGATTTAGGATTTAGGGTTTAGGAAGTTCAGGGTTTAAGATTTAGGATTTTAGGAATTTAAAGATTTATTTTAAATAAAATAAAGCATCAACATATAGATTTTGAGTACATGGTATTTTTATTTAATTAATTTTTGTACTGATGCTATTATCATTTTGTGCCAAATTTTGAATTAGTAAATATCTATAAGGATTTAAAATAGAATTAAATATTAGGTGTATTAACTCAAGAAAAATGGCATTTCCGTAAATACAATGAAATGACATTTCTGTAAATATGAGAAAATGGCATTTCTGTAAATACCTGTTAATGGCATTTCTATTAATATGAAGAATTGGCATTTTTGTAAATACATGAAAATGGCATTTGTGTAAATACCTATAAATGGCATTTTTGTAAATACGTGTAATGGCATTACTGTTAAAATGATGACATGGCATTTCCGTAAATACACAGAAATGGCATTCACGTAAATTTAGTGAAAGGGAATTTCTGTAAACACTAAATATATAAAAATGGTATTTCTGTAAATACAGTGAAATGGCATTACTGTAAATATGTGATAATGGCATTTCTGTAAATATGTCTAAATGGCACTTCCATAAATACAACGAAACAGCATTTTTGTAAATATGTGTAAATGATATTTCCTAAATATCACGAAATGACATTTCCGTAAATTTTTTGAGATGGCATTTCTGTAAATATATGGACAGGACATTTTTGTAAATATTTTAAAATGGTATTACTGTAAATATGTTGAAATGACATTTTTGTAAATACATGGAAATAGCATTTTTCATTTTTGTAAATATCATGAAATAGCATTTAGTATATGTTTGCCTATCAAGGTGAGGAGATTCAACCCAAATTTTGTGTATTAAATTAAAGACATTTGTAATTGAAAATTCTCTAATAAATTGAAATGACATTTTTTGTAAATTCATTGAAATGACATTTCTTTAAATATATTGAAATAGCATTTATGTAAATACGTGGAAATGGCAATTTCGTAAATATGATATAATGGCATTTTTGTAAATATGTTACAAATAACATTTTTGTAAATATTATGAAATGACATTTTTGTAAATATGTTGGAATAAAAATATTATAAATATAACGAAATGACATTTTTTGTAAATATCATGAAATAGCATTTACTACTCGTATGTTTGCCTGTGAAGGTGAAGAGATTTAACCCAATTCTGTGTATTTAGGGTTTAGGGGTTTGGGTTTGGGGTTTGAGGTTTAGAGTTTAGCATGACGCCCTAGAAATTGTTAAAATTAATTTTGTTATAATTAATTTAGACTAATACGAATTAACCAATTAATTTAGAGAAATTAAGTGGGATTTAATATATGAAATTTATTTAATGTTGGGTTTTACAATAGGAATTAAATGATGAAATTTATTTGAAAGGATTTGATGACGTGACATGCCACATGAAAGGGGACCCAAATGCTACACCTTAATGGCCTAAGGGTAAAAAAGGATGGAAAATAGTCCACACGGCAGATAAGATATTCCATATCCTGTGCGCACTGGAGACCCATTCTCCCACACGACAGATCCACTTCCCACGTATACATGGAACTCACCCACGTTAAAATACCCCTTCCCATTGGATTTTTCCTTATTACTCCACGCTGCCCTAACTTTCCCCTTCCCCTCATTTCAATCTCCTCCAAGCGGCGGCAAGATCCTTGGTCTCTTTATATCGAAAACTCACCCTTTAGCTGAACCTTGAATCATCTTCTCCAAATACAGTGTTGTCCCGCACCAAGTAGAAACACCACTGTTGTCGGGCCATTATGGGTGGCCTCTTGTGTCAGCCAACCAAATTGCCAAGGTTTTCTCTCATGCCTTCATTCTTCTCATGTTTCTTTCTGTTGATTTCTTCTTGTTATTAGACCTTATATTAGCCATGGCACTTTATGGTAGCTTTAATTAATTATATGACATTCATCTCTTCTTTGAGAACCAGCCACCCATCTCATTCTACTATTTTTTTCCTTTTTGTTAATAGGTAGAATCTAATATTGAGATGATGTTGATTTGGGAGTTTCGCAAATTATTATTTCCTTTCAATTCTCAATCTACAGCATCACCCATATACTTTCCTTTACATATGGTTTCCATTATCCATGGATTTTGTTTTATATGATTTTATTTAAAGTATGTAAGGGATCAAATTGAAATGACTCATTTCTACAAAGTACTCTTTCTTGAATTATTTTAATTATGAATATTTTTAAATTATGTATTTATAGGTCTCATGTACCATGGTGAATATTTCTAGTTTGGATTTCAAAGTTTTGAGATTTGTTATATGTGTGTTTTAAACATGGAGTTTGATGTATATATATTATCTTATTATGAAATGCAAATGGATTTAATATTAGCAATGGAGTTCTCATGCATGTGAATCATACATTCATGAGGGATGGGAATGCATGTGCATTACGGATATGGATTCTTATGAAAGTAATTGTACAAAATAGACTTTTGGCCCCGTCCATATGACAAGATATGATATTAAAATGGGCTGACTGCTCCAGGGTGTGAGACCCGAAACCTGTGCAGGATTGTATGAATGATAACACTCCCCAGGTAGTCCCGGTAGAAATCCTAAGTATTGGAAAATAGCTCATATTTGGATGTCACGGGAAAGCTACGGACATAAGAGGCCATTGATAAAACTGTTGAATTGGGAAATAAAGACTTTCTAATGCATGGGGCATGAAAGGGATTGCATAGATTTCATGGCACCCATAGCATGTCATTCATGATTATTTTATATACTAAGTTGGAAAGTATGATTTAATATTTGGTTATGAGATGTATTATGATTTTGAGATGTTTATTATATGGTATTTACACATAACTTTGATTTTGATTTGAAATTTTAAATGGGGATAGGAGATGTTTTTATGAAATATGAATTATAATGTAATAAACACCTATCTTATATTACGATTTTGTATATGTCATATATCGGTACCCACACTGATGGGAATTCTTACTGGGCGTTGACTACGCCCACGAATCTCTTATCTTTTAGAAATTAATATAGGAAAGGAGAAAGGTGACAAGGTAGGACCAAGTACTAACCAAGTGTAGACGATGATGGAGGCAAGAAGAAGGATTTCATAGAGTCTTGCACTTTAATATTATTAGAGATAGAAGATGACATTACTTCTTTAGATACATTTTTTATGTAGGAGTTTAGTGATTGAGAATTTTGAAATGATGTTATTAGACCTTATATTTGAGATTTAATTTCATGGGATGATATTACTTTGCTCTGAATTAAAGATGGTTGAATCTCATTATATTGAATGTATGTACAAAATTCCTCATATAGTAAGTTAGTTTGTTGTCAATTATACATGGGCTCTGTAACGCCCCACCCTTTTTCACTTACTTTCCGAAAATCAGAGTCTATTTTTTTTTTTAATAAAGTGTAAGAGAGAGCGGGACGTCACGACGCGAGCTAAGTCCGAGCTTCTAAAGCCCGATCCTTAACTGGCCAACCATACGTGTGCATGGACTAAGTCCATAAATACGGTTCACACGTACTCAAGTTAACTTGCGGAATAAAACATAACTACGGAATTATAATAAAACCCAATTCTATTCCATTTTTAGATAGCAAAGTAGTCCAAGTTTTAACTATAATTATCTTAAGTTAAATATCTAAAATAAAATATTCAAACCATAACAAAATAGTTAAGTTATTAAATGCTCGAATTTTAGTTACTCAAATTACATAGTACATGAGTAACTTAAACAAAATATAATTAAACACATCTAAGCTCCTATGTTTGGCTCCGATCATGTTCATCATTCCCTTCTATTCTTGTGTCATCTACTAGAGTAGAAGTAGGGCGTTAGACAACACGCACAGTAAGTATTCCAAATAGGGTTAACACATGGTTAGTACAAAATCATATAAATAACATAATAACAAAACCATGTAAAACAATGCCATGCCATGGTGTCTTATGCAATGAGTCCCACCGATCACAAACACTTGTATCCTCTTGATGGAATCCTCCTCATCTAGGTATCCCCACAGTTGCCTTACGGACAACCCGATGGAGTGTGTTCTTCGGTTATTTCTTGATGGATAATGCACATCAATGTCTTCCCACGAATGCCTTACGAATGCCCCGACGGAGCATGACATCCCATTACAAATCATCCCTCCATGCCATGCATGAGATGTAATGTCCACATGCTATGTAATAGTATAAATCATAGTATAAAACTTCCATATTTGAAACATAACATTTGATACAAAATAACTTATCAAAAAACATGAATTAAAATCATAGTACTCGTCCCATGGTTTTAAAGAGGTAGAATCCTACCAATGACCACTAAAGTGTCCTTGCCTTTTCGTCCGGAAACCGCTCACGATCATACACCCCTTCTGAGGTCCCGTTACCTTATAACATGCCAATCAATCAATCCCATGTTCCATTTGATTTACAATTATGTCTAAATCCTTAAACATATCTTTGTGGGGTTCGGCCATACACCCTGGCCGAACTTCACTCACTTGGTTTTAGTCCCTCCTTTGATTTATTAATCAATCACCACTAAGTTTATCATTTAAACCCTTAATCCACAAAATACACCTTAATGGGGTTCGGTCATACAACATGGCCGAACCTCACTTACTTGATTTTGGTCCCACTTTGTAGTCCTTTGATCTTTTAATTAAACCCAAGATCATGCCATGTTTGACTCATATATCTAATCACTTATACCATAATTGTTTAACATTGATAACAACCTAAGTCTACCAAACATTCCCCATGGTGTTCATGGCCAAACCCTAATTTTATTATGGCTAAAGACTCAATGATGAACCATAGGGTTCGGCCATGTTATATGACCGAACCCCATGGAAAGGTATTAAGGAATTTATATGGGTCTAAGTGATTTTGAAGGGAATGATGAATGTGATTGGAGCCAAGTATAGGAGCTTGGATGTGTTTAATTATATTTTGTTTAAGTTACTCATGGACTATTTAATTGGAGTAGATAGAGTTCGGGCATGTAATAACTTAGATATTTTGCTATGGTTTGAATGTTTTGTGTTGGATATTTAAGTTAAGATAATTATGGTTAAGACTTGGACTACTTTGCTATCTAAAAATGAAATAGAATTAGGTTCTATTATAATTCCGCACTTATGTTTTATTTCACAAGTTAACTTGAGTACGTGTGAACCGTATTCGTGGACTTAGTCCATGCACACATATGGTTAGCCAATTAAGGGTCGGGCTTTGGAAGCTCGGACTTAGCTCGCGTCGTGACGTCTCTCTCTCTCTCACTCTTTATTATAAAAAAAAAATAGACTCTGATTTTCGGAAAGCAAGTGAAAAAAGGGCGGGGCGTTACAGGCTCTGTCCATGTGCACACACTATTTGGGCCAGTCGAGGGTCAAATATTTGGATTCGATTCGACTTTAGTCGTATCGCTATCCCCTCTCTCCCCGTTGTTAATTATTATAAAAAAAAACACTCTGATAAATAGGGAAAGATGGAGGGGCGTTACAGTTGGTATCAGAACGATGAAAAAGCGAAGTAAGGAGTATCCCTGAAATTGAAATTCGAATAACCCATATACGTTGAAAATTAAAGGTGTTCGTCATGGTATGATATATACATGAGAATAAAATTAGAGATGAAAACCTTGAATTTGCCACCTATTTAGAAAGTGAAATAAATGCATGAATAAACTTGCTGATATAATATGATGGTAGTTAATGGAATGAACATAGTCATGCATTTACGAAATGAGAATGTTTTCCTAATTGTCGTATTTGACATAGGAAAATGCCGCCCGAAGAGAATCACGTCCACGACGACCTTTAGCGCGTGTCGTTGGGATTGGTGATGGTGCTCCTCCTGTAGCACCAGAAGTACAGACCGTTGCTCCTCTTACAGCACCAGAAGTACAAACCTTTTTGCAGAACTTGGTGTAAACAGTGATACAGTCTACTCAGACTGCAAATGCCACGGCTCAAAACTTTGAACACCAAAATACAATGAGAAATTTCCAACAACAGCAGCTACCGAAATTTTATGGCACGGAGGGGCCGATAGTTACAGAGAACTGGATTGACAGCTTGACACAGATCTTTAAGTTATTAAAGATCACAGACGAGGAGGATCCAATCCTTCTAGCCGGTTCTCAACTCATAAATGACTTAGAAAAATGGTGGAAAACAGTTGAAGAACAAAATCTGCTGACGGATCAAACCTAGACGGGTTTCAAAGAAATATTTCTGGGACGCTATTTCCCTGAGGAGGAAAGAGAATCTAAGGCACATGAATTTATAGTCCTGACCCAGAAGAATATGTCAGTTGCGGATTAGCAGGTGGAGTTCACCAATTATCTACCTATGCTCCCTATATGGTGGATATAGAATCCAAGAAGATCCGTAAGTTTGAAAGGGGTCTTCGACCCACAATCAGGTTAAGGGTGACATCCCCAGCGGCCAAGACGTATATAGATATATTGAGTAGAGCTATCATTGTGGAGAAGGATTTGCGGAATCAGCTAGTTTTATGGAACAC